>JAJJWX010002853.1:0-1260581 GCA_023529315.1 Papaver bracteatum
AACTACACCCCTACTTCCTGCAAATGGCCATACACTTCACAAGATGATAATGGTGCTCTAGTGTATGTATCTTTTTCCGTGATCGCTTAACAACCGCAATGCATTAATATTGCTTTGCATCCTCGCTTATTATATCAGCTTATTAACCTCGCATTTTGCCTTATATGCTAAAGATCTTCCTCCAATCGCGGATTACCAAAGGCTACCACTATGTAACATCTTTAATACTTTTGTCCTTCTTCGGCCAAACATCTTAAATATGGTCCATTAAAATATCCGCGATATAACACCTACTTTAGCCAATCGCTGCCCTACTTTTCAACTTGTGTGCTTCTAATTTGTTTCTTGACTTTCCTTCGCCAAGTATAGCGAAGATCCGTCGCTAACCAAGCGATATTGCTCGTGGGTTCTCCTACTTGACTTCTACCATCATTACATCTGTCTCTTCTTCTTCTTGTTTATCATAAATGTGGTGTTTCAATTTTTATGCATCTCGCCAATGGATTTGTCATCATACTAGATGAAAGCATAAAATCATCACAATAACCTATTATCTTTCCTTGATATGTGTCTCATTTTATTTTTTGGAATTTGCTTTGATAATTCTTCAATCCAGTCTTTTTGTATTTTTCTCGAAGGGGAATGGTTCATTTTTTGCTCTCTCCTTCGACCAGACGAATTGTGAATCATCTAGTGATTCTCGCATTCTCCAAATTCATTTCTATCGCTAATTTGTGCATGGATCACAGCCTCAATATTTGTCTCATCAAGTTGTATTTCAACCATAATCTGAAATGAAAAGTTGTTCTTTCATGATATGAAACAACCCAATCTCATTTTCCATTTGATGATCCATCCACCAATATTTCCATATGTTTGGTTCTTGGTTAATAGCTCTTGGATCTCCATTATCTCCACATCCATTATCTCCACAGCTTTATCATTCCTCTAAAGGAAATTGCAGCTAAGAATTCTGCGATGACGTGTGATTTTGGCGAGGATAAAATTTCATATTGTATATCAAAGTGTCCTACTTGTGCATTCCATCTCTCAACTCTGCCTGATCTCTTTGAATTTTTCATTACTGACTCAATTGGCACTTTCGTTAACACTTTGACCTTATGTGCTTGAAAATATATGCGAAGTTTGAAAGTTGCATGTACCAATGCTAGAATTAGTTTCTCAATCTTTGAATAATTTCTCTCCAGAATTGAATGTTTTACTAATGTAATAAATTGGTTTTTCTACCTCGCATCTACTCGCAGCAACACAGCACTTAGCGCATATGTGGTTGTTGCAAGATAAATCAATAATTCTTCTCCTGGTTCAGCTTTCTGTAAAATAGTTATGTTCATTAAATGTTCTTTTATTCCTTGAAAAGCTTTTTCGCATTCATCTGTCCACTTGAATTTTGTTCCCTTTTTGAGTATATCAAAAAATGTTTGCATTTGTCGAAGATCGCGAAATGAATCTTCCTAGCGAGGCTAAGAGTCCATTTAATTTTTGCACATCTTTTACCGTCGTAGGTGTTGGCATATCGCGAATTGCTTGTACCTTTTCTGGATCAACTTGTATTCCTTCTTTTGATACAATATACCCCAAAATTTCCCTGAAGTTACTCCAAAAGTACACTTATCAGGATTCACTTTAATATTGAATTGCCGCATTTGATCGAAAATCTCTTTCAAATCTTGCACATGATCCTCAGCTTCTTTGCTTTTGATCAGCATATCATCTACATACACTTCTAATGTTTTGTGGATCCACTTTGCAAACACCTTCTCCACCATTCTTTGATACGTTGCACCAGCATTTCGTAAGCCAAATGGCATCTTTGTATAACAATATAATCCTCTTGGAGCAAAAATGCGTATGTTCTTGATCTTCTTCAACGAGAGGGATTTGATTATATCCTTTATACCCATCCAACGATGATATTCTAGCATTTCTCTGCTGATTCAACCATCTGTGGAATATCTGGTAATGGAAAACTATCTTTTGGACAAGCCTTGTTTAAATCAGTGAAATCTATACAAATTCTTATCCCCTTATTCTTCTTTGGGACCACTACCATATTTGCAATCCACTCTGGATATTTTGCTTTCCTTATAATTACTTTGTCGAGCATCTTCTGTAATTCTTCTTCTATTTGAGAATGATATGTTGTTGCGATCTTCCTTATTCTTTGCTTAAATGGTCTTATGTTTTTGTTGATTTCTAATTTATGACATGCTATTGATGGATCTATCCCTGGCATCTCATCCATGCTCCACGCGAAGATATCTGCATATTCTCGCAAAAGATTTATAGTTCTTTCTTCCTCATCTGCCTCCATTCTAGTCCCAATTTTCAGCATTTTAGGCTCTTCTTTACTCCCAATATTTATTTCCTTTGTTGGTTCTGCACGATATAATCGGCTTCAGTTCTCCCATTGGTGTTGGTGCTTTCATAATTCTCGCGAGTTCATCTCCTTCTTGTGGGATTTCACTGGGTATTCCTTTTCCTTCTTTTGCTCTTATCATGTAAACTTTAAATTCTTCTTCCTTCTTTGTTTCTCTGCCAATTTTCTCGAGCTTTTCGCAACTTTGGACGTTCTTCACAATTTCTTACTTCAATTTGGTAACATAATTTCTCAAAATCTGTATCTCCTCTAATTTCTCCAATTCCACTGGGCATAGGAAATTTAATGCATTGATGCAATGTTGATGCTACAGCCTTGATTGCATGTATCCATGGTCTTCCCAGTATCATATTGTACGGTGATTCCACATCTACCACGCATAATGATACTTGTGTTTCAATTTCTCCTAGTGGAATTCGTACCACTATCTCGCCTTTAGGTTTTGTTAATGATTTTCCAAAGCCATGAACATGATATGTTGAATGAGACATTTCTTCATCCTTATATCCCATTTTCTTGAAGGTATGATAAAATATCATGTCTACAGAACTTCCTGTGTCTACCAAAGTTCTATTCATAGCCCATTCTTCTACAGATTTTATTGATTTCTCCTTTCTCATTGGTATAGTGGTTACTGTGACCACCAATGGAGATGTATGACTTAAATCTTCTTCTGGTATTTCTGCTGCTGTAAACGTGATTTCTTGTTTTTCCCAATCTTTCAATGATGATATCTTCTCCATCGTCATAATCTTCCTTCCTTCAAAATCCCGCTTATGTATCTTCCCTTTAATGTTTTCATGAAATCTATCAACCATTGATCTTGTTACCATATCACATTCCAATTTTCTACAATCCTTTTTGATTCTGATCATTCTTCCTTCAATTATCTCACCGATTTACTTTCCTTAATCTTGAACAATTCTTATCTTCTTCTTCGCTTTTTCTTCAATTTTCATTAATTCAATCCCTGTTTCGGGCGCCAAAATGTAGTTGCAGGAATTCCCACACTACACCCTTGTTAAGATTCTATAGAAATCTATTGGAAATCAATTAAACTTCAAAGATTTAAACGACACTTTACTATTCAAATCTCGAAATGTTTACTGAATTGGAAGAAATCAAGATTACAAATATTCTCTTGAAGTTTCTCTCTCCTCAAGACTCTTTCAACTCTCAAAAATACATCATCCTTTTCTGGATCTATCGAGCCCTTTATATAGGGATTTACATAATGGATGACAGCTAAGTTTTCCTCCTATTTCGGATCTATTCTGCGATCTCATCGCGATCACTACAATATTCTCTATCGTAAGAATGATGACCATCGCAGGATCAACACATTCTTCTATTATTTCTTCCATCGTCAGTTTCTTTTGGATGTTCTGTGACGCTCGTGAAAGGTTGTTAAAGAATTGGCAGTGACGCTCGCAGAAACGTTGTTAATATCGCATGAATAACGTTGTAGCAATATTCTGGTCCTACACACATGACCCCACTACTCCATTACTCAACTTCCTCCACTTCCTACAATATGAGGGTTTGCGCTCTATGACTTGTATAAATAGGTCCTTTACCTATTTCCAAACAAGACAGACAAGCACAGAAAACCAAGTGTTGTCATTCATATCCAAAAAACACCAGAGCTGATTGCTTACATTATAGCAAGCTAGTTCGATATTATGATACAAGTCATAAACAACCAACACCTTCACAATCTTAACACCTTCTTCGCTTCCCTCCCTAAGATCAACCCCATCTCCTTCACTTTGTGACCGAAGCAATTCTAGAACGGCCATTTCTTGGTTTAGGCCAGAATTGTATAAATTGAACTCTCGAATAAAAAGCACTTCCATGCAGTGCATTTGTTTGGGTTTAGATTTATTTCTCATCCACATACCCAAAATTACCAAAACCAACAGAAATAATTTTTACCCATAAACAACTGGCGACCATAGTGGGAGATTAATCTCTAGTTACAATATCAATTCCTTCAATACCCAATCCCATTTGGCTAATTTCAAAATGGTTGGTCTTAGGACTTCCCCAACAATTCCAAATTTCGGTCGGAGTACCTCCAATGAAGATACCCCCTTCCAAACGGTGTATCTAATGGCATAACCGAAAGAATACCAATGTTGATCGAGTTAGCACGGGTACAGGAGATTCACACGAAGAATATGTACCTAATCAAGGAGACAATAAATGGTATACTCGATCTCCTCATCAAGATGAGATCATATATGAGCGGTTCTCCTGTCATAGATATTCCTGCACTGGGGACTAATTTTCGCAATAATCCTCCTCAAGTCAACACTTTTACTATAAACCAGAGACCGGGAGATCAGGAGGAGGCTTCTTTAGTGGAAAGTTTATGCGAACTCTTACACCTCTCGAATAGCCAGCATTTGGAGACATTTGCTGCCATCAACCAGATAGCCCTGGACGTGTTTTTATCTCATTTACGTCTAGAAGCCTCAAGAACATTAGAGATTTTGTGAATAATGTCACGTTTACAGAAGAAGACATGATGGCGGAAGAAAGTCACAACTGGGCCCTGCACGTTACTGCATGCATCAAGGATTCAGATTTCAAGAGGGTGTTCATCAACACAGGAGCATATGCGAATGTGATTACTCTCAAGACACCCTAGACGGCCAAAGTTCGCCTAAGAAAGGTCATGCGATAACCTACCACTATGATAGACTTCGAAGGAAACCAAACAAACACGTACGGGTATGTCAATCTGAATTTATTTGTAGGGCCTGTCCAGTCAAAGGTGAAATTTAAAGTCATAGAAAAAGAGACGGACTACCACATGATACCGAGGAGGCCATGGATTCACGACAATAAGATTTTCCCTTCAACATATCATCAATGCCTAAAGACTATGCTAAATAAAGAGGTCGTTCGTATCCCTGCATCGTTGTCTCCTTATGTACCGATATGTGGAATGGAGTTGTTTGAGCCAAGAGAAACTCCACGTGAAGAATCAAGCAAGGTTTATTGCATCCCACTCCCCTACGTGGGCATCAATATAGGAGGAGGACCGACTTGCATCATTGAGGGATAAGCCTCACGATTCCCTGACAGGGCATCCTTCTTCGTCTGGTGAAGCTGCAACCCATGTTCACACTAAGAGAGAGCAAACTTTTGTGGAGAGCCGTGATCTGAAAGGGAAGACTGTGTATCAATGTCGATGTTAAAAATTAGTAGGGGAGATTATTACCTAGTCTCTCCGCCAAATGAAATGCGGTAATAACGAAGAGCCACATGGAGAAGTGTTGGATAATCCACGATAGATGTAGGACGGCACCAAATCCAAGACTGATGAGCTCAAAACCATTAATATTGGGAATGAATAATATCCCATGACCATCTCCATCAGCTCAACCTTGTCCACGTATGAACGCACAAAGCTCGTGCAACTTCTCAAAGAATACCAGGACATATTCGCTGGACGTATGAAGAAATGCCCGGTTTAGATGAAAAATTGGTCACCCATCATCTGCATGTCATACCTAGATCCAAGCAGATCAAACAGTCCCCTAGGCAATTCAAGAACGAAGTGGAAGAGAAGATCAAGACTGAGATATATATAAGTTACTAGATACTGGCTTCATTAAACCCATTCATCATCCGACCTGTTTGGCTAATGTGGTTCCGGTAAAAAAAGAAAAACAGACATATTAGGTGCTGCGTGGATTTCAGAGATTTGAACAGATGCTTCCCCAAAGACGATTGTCCTCTACCTAACATCGACATGTTAGTAGATGCGACCAGTGGGAACGACATGTTATCCTTCATGGACGGATATAGCTGGTACAATCAAATAAGGATGTATGAGCATGACGCAAGTAAGATAGCTTTTCGAACTCCTCTCGCAAATTTTTATTAAACTATAATGCCATTTGGTTTGAAGAATGCTGGTGCAACGTATCAACATGGTATGACGACAATCTTCCATGACATGATGTAAAGAAAGTTGAAGATTATGTGGATGACATAGTAGTCAAGTCGAAAGCTTCAAGCGGATCACTCATGAGTCTTACGGCAAGTGTTCGAAAGATGCCGTGAGTACAAATTAAAGATGAATCCTTTGAAATGTGCTTTCTGCGTTTCTTTAGGAAAATTTCTGGGATTCCAGGTGACTGTTCAGGGGATCAAAGTAGACCCATCCAAGAGTCAATCTATCCTCATGATGCCGCTGCCATGGACTATGAAGGAGCTCCAAAGCCTCATAGGCAAAGTAAACTACATTCAACGTTTTATACCTGGTTTGGCCCAGCTTGTCACTTCATTCACTCCCTTGCTGAAGAAGGTATCAAGTTTCGTATGAACCGCATTACAATAGGAAGCATTTCAGAAGATGCAACGGATATTGTCGTCTTCAGCATTCATGAAGCCCTCTGTTCAAGAAAGACTGATGTGCCTCCACATCGCCTTCATCGATAATTCCGTAGGGGCCTTGGTCTCCTAGGAGGATGATGAGGGAGTCGAATACCCCATATACTATTTTAGTCGAGTATTAAGAGATGCTGTACTCAGATATCCCAAAGCGAGTAAAGCGTTCCTAGCCATGATTCATTCCATTCAGAAGTTCAAACATTACCTGTTGTACAACAAGGTGGTGTTTATATCTAAATTTGACCATGCGAAGTTTTTACTTTCAAAACCGGTCTTGATGGGAAGGCTGGCCAAGTGGCTTCTCCAAATATCAGAGCTAGACATAACATACACATCACCAAGGTATATCAAAAGATAAGCCATTGTCGATTTGCTGGCAGCATTCCCTGGAGAAGGCACTACTGCACTACACGAGGATCTTCCTGGAGAATTTCCAGAGATCTCCATTGTCGAAGGAGAGGCGTGGCTACTTTATTTAGATGGATCTGCTACTTCTAGCAATAACACTGGAGGGGCTGGCGTGGTCCTAGTGTCCCCAACTGGTGAAGTTTTCTCAATTCCTTCAAGGTGGAATTTCAATGCACCAACAACTCATCAGAGTATGAAGCCTTTCTCATAGGACTGTCAATAGCCAAACAAGTAGGGACACTCGCCTAGAGATAAGAGGTGACTCTAAGCTACTGGTTAATCAGATGAATGGAGTGTATGCGTTGAAGGAGGTAACGCTGGCCCCGTACAGATCAGAAGCGCAAAGATTATTAAACTACTTTGCTGATGCAACCATAACCCATGTTGGTCACAACAAAAACAGACATGCCGATTGTTTAGCCACGCTGGCATACAAATTGCATTTTGAAGGTTTAGAAGAGACCCCGACCGTAAAGAGGAGAACAGTGGAATCAATATGGCTTTCTCAACGCAAAGACACCGGGACCTATGATTGGTGAACTCCTATAGTTCAAGAACTCTGCAGATCGCTTTATCAAGGAAAGGTCAGTCTCAAAACCTTGCAGAACTTCTTCATGCTTCATGGTATGTTGTATCATCGAAACCCTGATGGTTCCCTATCAAGATGTCTCGGGATAAAGAAGCACAGCTGCAGCTTAGCCGTTCACGAGGAAATTTGTGGACAAACATTGGTAGTAACGCTCTCACCGTCGTCGTTAAATCCTAGGATATTATTGGCCAAAAATGGAAACTAAATCTCGTTTACTCTAAAAGTATTGCTCTAATTGTCAAGTGCCGCCACATCAATTAGAGGTTTTCAACACAAGTCATGTTGGGACTGAGAGAACCGTATATTAGCTATCTCTCATGACTGAGTAACTCATGCTAATAAAAAAGATGATGTCAAGGTGAAACAAAAGCGAAGCAATTCATATTTCATGAAGGGATCTTGTATCGCAAAAGATTTTAGGGATCTTCTTCGTTGCTCGACCAGGTGGAAATTCCAATCATGTTGAAGGAAATTCATGAAGGGGAATATCAAGGAAGAGAAACTGTTTCTCCAGATACACGAAATATTATTTTCCTGATCATGGAGGATAATGCAGTGCATTTGTTCAAAGATGCCACAAATGTCAAATTCATGGAAACCTTGTTCACGCACCTTTCACTCCTTAACACTCGATAAGCAGTCCATGGCCATTTTATAGCTGGGTACTTGACATTATTGGGAAGATCAATCCGTCGTCATCAAAGCAAGACGAGTATATCATAACTACGATAGAATATTTTACCAAATGGGTTGAAGCCATTCCTCTACGAGGAACTACAGAGCAACGATTACGGCTTTTATTAAAGAGTACATCATTTTTCGGTTTAGCGTGCCTAAGCATATCATCACCGATAACGGTACTCCCTCCGTAAATAAACAAGTACGAGAGTTACTTGAAGAATATGGGATTAAATAGGTCTTCTCCACCATTTACTATCCTCAAGGAAATGGACAGCTGAAAGCACCAACAAGACATTATTTCGGATTCTCTATAGAACAAGACACCGACAACCCCAAAGAATGGCACGAGCAGTTATCGATGGCGTTGTTGGCTTATCGACGACACCTATAAGTTCCATTGGGGTTTCTCCATATTCACTTTTACAAGGTTGACGCAATCCTCCCGAAGAAATCAAGATTCCGTCGACAGATTGCATGACAAGTGGGGCTCATCGAGCTAGGTCGAGCATTCTAACTCAAGAATTGCTTTATTTAGAAACCTGATTCCGGAATAAGCGGGCGTTGTGGAACGCTCTGGTGTACATAAATAGATTCCAGTATATATGACAAGACTTTGAAGCCATGTTTTTAAAGTAGGAGATTTGGATTCAAGATGACCAAGCACATTCTGAAGAAGACATGTATGCACCAAAGTTCACTCCTAAATAGGAAGGTCCCTATGCTATTACCAAGGCTTACAATACCGCTACTACAAAATCATTAAGGTGGATGAGGCAAAGTTAAAATCAAATATTAACTAAAATGGCCTGGCTTGACACCATATGCTTGGACTGGCTTGTCCTGCTTACTATCCCAGATGACATGGCAAATGCAAGTATCTATTACACGTTTGAATTATCAATTTATTCCACAACAAAAAACATAATAAAAAAATCTATCCATCTACCAAGAAATCAATGCAAATTGGCTTCTCAAGAATGGTTCAAAAGAAACTTGGCAATAAGTAACTGTGGATTAGAAGAGGCCATCCAGCAGATTGTAGTTCCTTAAAAGCATCATCTTGAGCCTAGTTTGATATCTATCCGTCCTATTCTTCAAGTCTTGAACTTCCTGCTCCACCTTCTTTGATTCTAAAGCCAGGGCCTTCTCCTCCTCCAAGATAGCCTTCGCAGTGGGAACTACATTCACGAGGATACCAGCTCGATTGAACTTGATGATATCAAGGCACTGCCGCAACCATACCACGTTGAACTCCATGGATTCTCATGTAGATATCATGTTCTCCCACTTTTCGAGGTTTGATTCAGCAACTTTGCGGATAAAAATATTCTCCATATCAGCAATCATGGGAAGAAGGCAGTTTACCGTGGTGACCAAAGCAGATGAACAATGTCGAACTATATTCCTAGTTGCGATGTGGCCATAATTTCTCCATATCTTTGTGTACAAAGGCACAAACTCCTTCCGCACTAAGAATCCACCGACATCTCGGTAACTGGAATACATGAATTTCATGTGGATATGTAATGAAAGACCCGCATTAGGGTATTCATAAGATGAGATACCCAGATCAGCATCTTCAAGGTCCGCAGGGGTAGGCATGTTTGAGTTCGAAGGAAGAGGACTAGTTAAGTCGTCAGTCATCGATAACCGTCACGCATGTTCCAGTGGGGTATCTCTACAAAAAAAGAGGATTATTCGCTCGATCATGAAGAACAAGAAACTGTTCGAAGAGAAAAGGAAAAGAGAAACTAACCGGTATGATCTTCTTAACTCGTAGAACATGAGCAAGGGATTCAACATGAGATTCAGATGCAGGTCGTGCATGTTTATCAGAAGACCCTGGATGGTATGAAGAAGATGATCCACTATTGTTTGACATGATAAAGAAATGGAGTTTTTGCAAGAAGATCCTATTACAAAATTGTAAAAGTGGTTCAAAATCCCTACTTATACATATATGTTGAAAAACCCTAAAGGGAGACTAAGGAGGGTGCGCAAGTTTACCCGATATACGAGGATTCAATACCGACCAAGTCGTGCTTTCTCAACCTTAATCAAGAGAAGCCGCTGGATAGGAGCGATTTAACCAACAATGTACAAACACCCATGCAGGAGAAATATAGTAGAAGGAATATTCCTTTTCTAGCTTGAATGCCCAAGGAAGGAAGTCGGTGCCACCAAAGCCCTAGGCACACGCCGCGTGTTCACATGGACGATTGCTAGTAGTCGTCAAAGCTCCTTCTAGTTGTAGATGGGGCAAAACGATTTGCTAGTTTTTACGGAATTGAGGAGACGACCATATGGAGGAGACTCCTTGAACCGAGCGAAATGTTTAACCTCACACAGATGCACCGAAGAAGGGAGTTCTTTGAATTCTAGAGATCAATCAGTAGTACTCCGGCCTAAACCAAGACAATGGCCGTTCCAGAGTAAATTCGGTCACAAGAGAGGATGGGTCGATATGTAGGAGGGAAGCTGAAAAATGTGTGGAATCAATGGTAATCAAATATTGTAAGTGTGTTGTGAATTCTGAATATGATAAGTTCTGAATGATTTAAATTTCTCAGTTGAAAGTAATTGCTCAATTGATGAGTTGTTGATATCGTGTTGTCTGTGAGACGTGAGATAGTTATTGTTCTTATCATTGTTATTTCAATCATGACTCAGAGACTTATTTATATTACTGGAATTGTAGACACCATGATCCCATGAAGTGTGACAGTTTATGAAATCAAAGAGTGGGGAAGTGGAAATCGTGTTTGAAACCACTTGCTCCTTGTGCGGAGACTTGGTTGATTTTCCATCCACTACTTTGTTAACTCCTTCAACTGATTGCACGACTTGATCACATTCCATCGTGTGTTTAAACACACGTGTCGTATAATCGCAGACCAAAATCCTAGTTGATATCCCCCAAGTGACACGATTGACATCTCTTGGTTAGTTTAGTCATTGTTGACTTCATGATTTAATGGGACAATGAGTCCATGTATTTACTGAGTTGAACATGATTTTGTAAAATGTTCTGAAACTCATGAATAGAACGTGGACATGATTCCCATGTTAATTGTTGAGGCGAGCAAGTATTACTCTGATTTGTTGAATATTGATATTTGGACCAATATTCCTTGATTTGAGCAAGTATTGCTCATCTAATGAATCATTGGTGTCGTGACCAAAATAAAGCATTAATTAAAATATCGGTAGTTGAACCCAACATAATTAATAAAAATTCTGATCATGAGATCGTCATAAAATTATTAGTGTTCGAATATGGAATTATGATCCTTGGACTCTAAACCCTAATTTGTTCAATTGATGACTAATTCATGGTTAATTGAAAATTAACTATGGAATGAAGGAGAACCGGCTTCACGGGATCGTGGGTCGACCACTTAGCTCCCACATGCTCGTGTGAGCAAACTCCAAGGCCTCTTGAAGAGTTGGTGATTTGTTGATGAAAGAATGATCAAATGCTGGTTTAATCATTTATTCGAAAATGCTCGTCTGAGCCTTAGGTGATAAAACCTAATTAATTACAAAGAGATGAGAGACCAAAAAAGGGGTCATGAAACCGTCCTTGGGTGGTCATGGGATCGAATGACGATCGTTCCATGAAAATCCCAAAATTATTTGGAAGAGTTTTGGACCTAATACGTGCAATTGCGCAAATTAGGTCAAATTGTGTAAATACGCGGGACCGGCTCATTGCGAGCCAAAGATCCAACCTTGGTCGATCAAGGTAACATTCTCACATCGTCAAAGTATTCATATCTCAGTTCTGAGAATTTTGATAATTTCTGGCGTGCAGTTGAGCATCCATTTGATAAAATATGAAGAAATCAGGGATTTTTTGATAAAACCGTCAAAACTTCATGAGATGAAGGAAAATAATTAAAAAAATGAGGGAATCATGAAGTATGGGACTGGTCATGGCCAAGGCATGGCCGGCCGGCCAAAGGGCCCAATCCCACAGGTTTTCCCAATTTTTTAAAATATTTTTATGATTTTAGGGAAATATCATATATCTAGTGTAATTGAAATTTACACAAAGACTATGCACACTTTCAACAACATTGGCAACTCGCACCCGTTTATCCTAACATGCAATTCCACCACCACCACTTAAAATGTTGCTTATCGACAGAGAAAGGTAGTATTGTTGATTGTTGTAAAACCTAATTATGGCCTGCAATTCCACCACCACCACTTAAAATGACACCTCCGCTTATTTCTCCACCACTCGCACTACCTCCAAACCTCAAATACCACCAGAACAACACTGCAATTCATAATAAAAAACAATACAAGAGCAATTAACCTTAATGGAAAGAATGCAACATTTTCAATCAAGAACAACCATTACTATATCCAAGTAAAATCTATGTAACCAAAAGTTACACATTCAATCAGTATGTGTAAGTAAAAGTTACACATCTAATTAGCATGTGTAACTAGAAGTTACACATCTATTTATCTTGTGTAACTTCTAGCTACACATCCACTTAGCTTGTGTAACTAGAAGGTAAACAACAATTATCCTATCACAGAATCATTTCACCAGTGCAGAACTAGTAAAGTCATCTATTAGAGTCATCAGTGCATAACTAGTAGAGACATCTATTTGGGCCAAACCTTGGCATACTCACATGAGTGTCTAGTAAGCAAATACAGTAAACTATTTCGCACAGATAATATGCAATTCACAAACTATTTCGCATAGACAATAAGCAAATACAGTAAACTAATTGCTGCAGAACTCAACTTTTTCGCAAAACATACCAGGTTTCAAATCTCTGTCTTAAATTGAAAACTATACCTTTTTTTTTTATTTCCAATAAGATCTCAGCAACTCACAAACTAGTCCAACTACTTAAACACCATGAATGATGTGCCTTGACACTCTCAAATGGAAAACATCCTTCCTATCAAACTTGGTCATGTACTTGTTGCAAGCAATACTGGCAGCCTCTAACACAATTGGGAGTTATACATATATCTATCTAGTGTACATGGCATGTACACTATGCTAACTATATAATATTTCAATCATTGATTAAAAAATTTAAGCACCTACTGCAACAAAACCCCACCACCAAAATCTCCTGATATACAAACAAAATGCATGTGTAATCTAATGTTACACATACAAAATGCATGTATAATTTCTGATTACAAATGCATATGATATGAGTAATCATTAGTTACACATGCATCTGACTAGCATATTCAAAGAAAAAACAAGTTTTAGTTCCTATCGAATACAAAGACATGTGGACATAGTAATTTTCATTTTCTTATCAACAAATTTTCATCCATAGACGATTAAAAGGGTTCAATATTCAAAGAAAAATTTGTGTCACGGTGAATAACCAAAAGCTTACCTGCAACATATTATCAGCGGCACTGGTTTCAGCGCCTTTGATCGATTTCTTAAGCTTCTCCCGATCTTATAGGTCTGCACATGTTACTTAAAGTTATCAACTACTAACCCACTTTAAGAATTTTTTGAATTCAAATACAACAACTACACATAAAAACTAAATGAGCCACACTAAATTAAATGATATATCAGCAGATACACATTATACATGTGTTACAATCTAAAATCAAGCCAACACAACAACAAAAGATCCAGTCACATCACCACAATTGCATTTGTTCGGTCACATCATCTTCCTAACCTACTAAATTTGTTCATCTTAATAGTGTAGATATGAGTTACATATGAATCTTAATGATGTAACTAGGAGTTACACATACACCTGACTAGTGTAATTAACCGTTACACATGCATAATACTTAATTGATATGTTTAGTTAGATGGTATATACATACAAAAGGCATGTGTGATCGACTGTTACACAAAAAATTAGTAGGAAAATGATGATTCATGAAAGTATAGGTTTATCAATGAATTAAACTTCATGTTAGCAATAACCGATACTTAAGTAGACACAGAAACCACTGCAATGTATTAAAATAAACATGAACATGTGAGTATCCTTTATAATGGTTGAAAAACATAAGCCAACAAGAAAAATAAATTGATAATTTGTTGAAATGTAACTTGAAAGATGACATGTTGGATATCATATGTAGTGTACAACTTTGTTTCCCTCGAATGCCACTTTAAATCCAGCAAATGATATATCATCAGGGAAGATGCAGGTGACACTAAGCGACAATGTTGTGAAAAATAATTGAAAATCATAATCCGTAAAAAAAACTGAAAAGAATACCATAAACATCAACCATAACAAAACATATAGTACCTACAATCTCCAAAATGTAAAGAAGAGTATGAACTTGATGCCCCAACAGAAGGTAAAACTTGTTCCAAAATATCTACTTTACATACCGGTGCTTGGTAGATACTTTACACATTTGGCAGGAGATAATATCGTAGCCCCTGTTTCATCAGATTCGCTATGTTTCAGCAAATTGCCTGCATTTGCAGAGGCCAGCAATTAATTTTGCAGAGAACAGATGTAAGCCTATCAACCTTATAGAAACAAAAAAGATACATTTATAAAGCCAAGAGCCTCAGACAAAGAGTAAACTTTTAATAATTGAGCATTTTTAACATGCTAAACTAAACAGAATTGCATAGTGCTCACACAGTACTAAATAATTGAAAATTTTATAATTGTTCAAAAATAAAAAGTGCATCTTTAGTTTCCTCTAAGACAGTAAGCCCTCATCCTGCGCTTCAAAAATAAATCAAAATGTCCCAAGAATTCCTCTAATCATTGTACAAGAAAATAATTTCTTTGTATCCTATTTAATTCAATTAGCATGTGTATCTATAAGTTACACATCTAATTAGCATGTGTAACTAGTAGCTACACATCCATTTAACTTGTGCACCTAAAAGTTACACATGTAATTATCATGTGTAACTAATAGTTACACATCCAAAAAAGATCATATAGCTTACAACAAATAGACATTTCTCTTCCTAATCCCTTTTACTAGTCCCTTTTACAAATAGACATTTCTCCTAAAATTTCTTTAATAGGTCATTCCTTGGGAACAAAATAAAAACAAGTTTCATCACCACCTACAACACCTATTAATGAATCTCACTAGTTTTACATAACTGAACGTTATATTTTTACTATTTGTGTGTACTTTGACTGCTACTATTTATTAAGTTGTTAAAAGACAACAAATTGTTTTTTGCCAAGGAATGACCTAGTGCACAAAGGAGTTCAAAGATGCACAAATAGGGTTTATCTGCTAAGAACTATTGACATTCTATCATATACATTAGAACACATTCTATCAGGATATGTAATATACCAATAGGCATGTTAGATTATTCAAAAGCTGTGATGATCTCTAATCCCTCATAATTTCAGGAAAACACGATGCAATCATGTTAAGACAATAAATATTAAGATCTAAACTTAAAGATTATTATACCCATGAGAAATGCCATTATGGTTAACATCAACAAAAAGGAAAAAAAATACGTACATTTGATACTTCAGAGGCTTGGAAAAATGCACAGATAAAAGCTGAATTATTATCCAGACATACTGAAGTAGTAGCTAGTAAGCTACCACTTTTAATCGTATCCGCTCCTCAACAGATTCCATGAGTTCAATGGGAACCATCTCCCAGCATCACAAAATCAACATACACAAAAGTACATTAATTCATAATATATCAAGGCTAATTTGGATCATAATGCTTGGTTTAGGTACAACAAGCTACCAACCTCTTTAGATTCCTGTGTTGAGTTTAAAAATAATTCAACTTCAACATTTCAAACATTTTTCAGGATATACCCATTGCTAGGATCTTTGAGTTCCTTACATCAAAACCCCAATAATTCTCATCCTTGGTGAAGCTGAACATCTGGTCTTTTGTATCTATTTGGACCAATACACAAGAGCAACAATTCAGAACCTATAGAATTTATCCACTTTATATACATAATATACATACAATTCCTCATACTTTTTTCTCAATGTGTTTGATCTAAAACATCCAAACTGAATTCCCATATCGCGGATTCTTACATTCAACAACAACCATGTAGACTGACGAGTAACCATTCAAATTGCATTTCTTAACAAATACACAATGATAGTAGACTTTGAGTATTGAGTAAAGTAGAAATTGTACATAATAATACTAGTACAACACAGGGATTTGATTGATATCTATAGATACAGATCGTAAACAAGTTAACAAAACCAATAATTGGAATCAGCTAATTACCTATGACGAACACCACCACCATTAGCACCAGCAGCAGAAAATTAAAATGGTTCATCCTCTTTCTTCTCACCATCTCTTCAATTTATCAATTCTGAAAAACACCACAAATGACTGCAAATCCTCCTCCAAACCTGCTCCAATACCACCACCTCTACCAAAACCACCTCCTCATCCACCTCCAAAACCTACACCTCCACCACCAATACCACCACATATTCGTTAATCAAACTCAACATGTGTATGCCACCACAAATTCTTTGTTTTTGATTGTAATCTATAACCACCATCATACATACATATGGATAGAACAAGGATCTTACTTCTAGCACGAAATATTCATACATACAAAAAAAAAAATCATCAAATTCCTAAAAACACACTTGTTTTATCAAATTGAATCAACCGAATTTGAGAATCTTCATCAATCAAATCAAAATCACCGAACCAAATGCACAAAAACTGAATCGAAAAATAAAAAGAGATCAAAGGAAAACAACAAAAATGAATTATCAAAAATTAACCCTAGAAAATCAAAATCCAAATAAAAAAACCAAACAAATCAAACAACACAATCAAAACATACGTAGATTCAAAATACGAGAATCAACTTATTTAAGAAAATCTCGTGTTCTTCCCACCTGATCCGAATAGATACAATCATAAACAAACTATCAAAACCTAATCAAACTAAGAATGGAGAACAAAGAATGATGAAAACCTATTTCAAATCGAAAACCTTACCTGAAATAGCTTTGAACAAATGAAACCTAGATTCAAAATCGATTGATTGAATCGAATCGTTAGACTAATTGATGATTAAAATTGAATCCATAGCTGCTAAATATTCACGTCAAATCAATATGGATCTGTAAATCGTTTCAATTTAGATGAAGGAGAAGAAAAATCCTAGAAAAATTCTGCAGGAGCTCTAGAAGATTATGAAAGAGAAACAAAAAATGAAATGAATATTCTTTCTGATTCGGTCTCTAAAAAGGTATATATTGGAAGGGCTAGTTCTGGTATTTACAATTTTCTGATGACGTTAGCAATCCGGGAGAATTCAAAATCTGGCCCCAAAAATAAAAGGTTTGGGCCTAAAAATATTAAAATGTGAAAGAATGGAGTTGATAGTGAATGATCCATTTTGTGGGGCTTGTAAATGTTGAACCCATATAGTAGGGGGGTTCTAGTATTTTTCACATTCTACAATGATTCTAGTAAGGAGCGCTAATTAGGGTTTCTGGTGCAACGATCATGTAAGTACTGAATATCACAAGATAATAGGTCACGAGTATCGTAATAAATAAAGGAGAAAAGAATTATAAAATGTTACGATGATAGAAGAAACGCGGAGAAATATGAAGTTTTGCGAGGATGGAGTAATTTTGAGAGCATGAGTTGCGATACTTCGTAACTCATGAACAGCTGTATAAATTTTACTATAAATAGGAGTTCAAATGTAAAATTCGGGAGGTTCTTTTAGTGAGTGTTAGAAAATATTTTAGGAAAGAGAATAGAGAAAGTTGTAACTATTCTAATTCCATTTAGATACTTCTTTGTGATCAATTGAGAACATTAATAAGAAAATTGTTATTCATCATCAAGAACTTATTGAGTTTTTACTAATTCTATTGAGGGTGTAGTTATAGGTTATTCTGCAACTACATAATTGGCGCTAGAAACAGGAGAGAAAGAATTCTGCATCGTAAAAATGACAAGAAGAAGAAACACATCGTAACCATTAACTCAAGTAAGGAGAAGTGTAAGATTAAAGGGAGGAGAAGCAAATATAATAGGAGAACCTAGTAGAAGAAGGAGTAATCGAAGAAATCAAGCTCAACAAGTAGAAGATCATGATCAAGTAAGTATACACACTTGGAGAACTAATACACCAGAAGAAGAAGATAGAGAACCACAAATCAGAGAAAATGGAAGGTTGATGGGAGGAACAATTCTTGAAAGAGAAAGGGAGATGCTAGAAACATTGAGACAAGGAATCCAAAAAGAACGAATGATCGAAGCTGAAGAACATGCAAAATTGACAAGACAAAATCAAGAACTGAGAATGGAAAATAAGATGTTACAAAGGAGGAAATCTCAAAGTGTTGCAAGATCAAATGTTAGAATAGAAAGAGAAGGACAAAATTCACCGATAATCAATAATGAAAATGATATGCAAGAACAAACGCAGAATCAAGGTGATAGAAATCAAGAAAATCGTTTCATTTTAATACCAAACCGCGAACAAAATATGGAGAATTTACGAACAAGACCAAATCATAAAGAAAACAATCAGAATCTAGAGGAAGAACAACAACTTATGGAAGAAACTGAGAGACAACAAGCAATACATCAAAATAGTCACGAGAATGGAGTAAGAAGACATGAAGAAGTTCGTAACAAACAAAATGTTGAATATGAAATAATTAAGAGAAGAATTGTAAATCAACAAACAGAAGTGGAAAGGAATGAACCAAATTCTCGAATCAGAGTACAAGTAAATCAAGAAGAAATAAATCACAGAAGAAGGAGAAATGAATAAGAACAAATTCCTGATATTCGCATGAGAAGAATGAGAAGAATAGAAAGGGAAGAACAAGAATTCCAAGATGCTTTACAACTGAACAATTATGATAATTTAGAAAGAAGATATTTGCAGAATTATGCGAATAGAAACATTAATGAAGAATATGATAGAATGCGAAGGATCACAGGGGAGGAAGTGCAAGAATGTAGAAGAAGAGAAGCTGCATTAAAAAGACCAATGGATGAGAATTCTGAGGCAAATGCACAAATCTTTCGAGAATTAGCAGAAATGAGAGGGATGATAAACAATAGAAGAGGAGGAGATAGGAGGCAATTAGATGAAGCAATAGAAGAAGTCTGAGACTCCATTTGCTAGAGAAGTACGCTTGGGAGGAATTCCACCAAAATGTAACTTGCCCACACTTACCAGTATTTTTGATGGGACTTCATGTGCTATTGAGCACATTAAAGCATACATAAGATGCATGTTACAATGGGAGAATCATGATGCTGTGTTATGCATCAAGTTTAACAGGGGAAGCTCTAAAGTGGTTCGAAGGACTCCCTAAGAACACTAATACGTCATTTAATCATTTGCAAGCAGTTTTTCTTGGATCATATATCACAAATCACTCTTCACGGCTTGGTATTGAAGATGTATTTGGTTTAAAACAAAGAGTGGGTGAAAGTTTGAAGCATTTGGTAAGACAATGGAAGACTATGTGCAAAGTGATATGGCAGGCGTGTAGATGAGAGATACTTGATTCTCGTCCTTCATAAATGCGATGTTCGCAGAATCGAACAATTATATGTTCAAATCTTCGTAAGAAAGAATTCCATAATGATGATAATTAAGAGAATTGCAAGAAGAATACATTACACTAGAAGAAAAGCAAAACAATATGGAGTCATATTCAAGAACAAACACTAACAATCAAGAGGGAGGAGCAAATTTACTTCCCAAAATAATCAATTTAGTAGCGTGTACTTCGCAAACATCCTCACAAACTTCTTCGCAAATTTCAAGAGAAGAAAATCAATGATAGCCAGCCAAAGATGGTAGCAATGGGCAAAGAGAGATCAAGAAGAATATGATAGAGATAAGAATTTCTATAATCGGATAGGAAATAACCAAATTCCAAGATTAGATCAACAACAAGAAAATTATGGTGGACAAAGGAAAAATTATTTTGGACAAGGAAACCAGAGACAAAATTATAACAACGGTCAAGGAGGTCAAAGAATGGTAAGGGAAGAGATAAAATTGCCACCTTTGAATACAAGTATAGAAAAGATATGGCAAGCAATTATCATGGAAGAGAATGTACCAACTCCATGGAATATGGGAAAGGAACCACCAATGGGTCCAAGAAGTCATGAATTTTGTTCATATCATCATTTTCATGGACATTCTACAAATAATTGCCATAATATCAAGAGGATAATTTTGCGAATGATTGATCAAGGAAAACTAAATCAATTTTTACTTAAGGCACACAGTCGCAACAATTATCACAGGCTCCATCCATAACTCGCAGGGAGAACACGACAAAAGAAAAGGGAGAAGAAATCCTACATATAGAAGTGGGGTCAAAAGCAAGAAATGTTTTCTGTAATTCCATTGTTCATTCAAATAAAACCATAGAGGATTTTCATGATAATGTGTTAAGTAGGGTATATGCGAGGGATGGTGAAGGAAAGGAAGTAATGAACATCGCAAAGATTTCACGACTTGAAGATTGGCGTAAACGTGAAATTTCTTTTGAAGCCATTGAAATTCCAGAAGGTTGTGAAGTACATGATAATCCATTGGTGGTAAGACTGGCAATCTACATGAATATGGAGGAGAACGAAGATAATATGGAGGAAGAGTCAATTGGTCTTAATAGGATTTTGATTGATATGGAAGTTCGTCAATATCCTCTTCTATTTCGCTTTACAAAACTATGGGGGAAAAGATGCAAGATTTAATACCTTCTACTTACGTAATTTATGGTTTTAATGGAACTACCAACAAGCCCAAAGGAGAAGTGAGCATGCGAATTCCATTAAGTGGAATGCGAACCGAAATTTCTGCTTTTGTGTTGTTGATGTTGAATCACCATATAATGCTTTGATAGGAAGACCATGGCTTCACGGAATTCTAGGCGTAGCTTCCACTCAACATCGTGCATAAAATTCCCTCATATGAAGGGTATTGGAATTATCAAGGGTGATTGGGCTGAGGGAAAGAAATGTTACGATACGAAGTAGAAGTTTGCGAAGGAAAACCGCTGAGAAGGAAAATTGGAGAAAAAGAGCAAAGGTTGTGAAAAGAAGTGAAAATTTAATGGCAGAGGATTAAGGAAAAAGAGAATAAAGTTACGATGATAATCATACAAGAAATTTACGATGATAATAAGGGATTGTGATTCACGAGCAAACATACGGTTATCGCATATGTTTGCTCGTGAAAATGAGGTATGTGGCAAAACAAATTTTTTATTTCATGATAAAAATTTACGAATATTGTTTGCTCGCAGAAATTGGGAAAAAGTTACAAATTTTCTTAATTTATATTCCGATTAAAATTTCATTAATTTGCGAATAAAAGACCGCAATCCGTGATCAGCCTCCAAAAAAAGAAAGAGAGCCGCATAAAATTTTATACATGCAAACCTTTGTGGCGTACAACCTAGTTCGCGAAGCTATAATTCGTAAGAGGCAAAGTCCTAAAGTACGTCATTTAAGGGGGTACCTATAACGTGGCTAAGGGTAACCAGAACACCACCAAGGGCCCTTAGTACATGGTAAATTTTTTGGGGTACAACCCAATAATGGGGTACCTATCCGGGTTATACACCTTGGATTCTCACCTAATCTAACGACATTATGCAATATAAAATGCGGTGTAAGAAGATTTAGTCAAGCGACTAAGGCATACTGTCTTTCCCAAGAAGTGCAGAAAACGATCAAGGCGCCGAGGTACACGGTTGAGTCAAGAGTACCGGGTGAGGTTGAACCACATCTGCCATTTTTGACAAGTCTTGGCAAATGATGCACTTGGCCCAAAGATACCCCATAGGGTGCAACCTCGTAACTATAAGCCCTATAGGAAAAAAGGATAAGAGGTTGCGATCAAAAAGTCGGTTGTTTGCGTAACCGGATGGGAAGAGATAACCTTGTATGGTCGATGTACGCTTCCTTGAAGGGGCAATCAGGGGGAAGATAAAGGGCAGCACCCTCCATTAGGGAGCTGATAAGTGCTATAAGACGCAAATGTCACGAGGCTTCTTTTTTGCGAAAACATAAAGGCTTGTCATATTTGTGCAACAAATGAAGTTCTGCGATCCTTCTGAAAAAAAAAAGAGAAAATAAAGAAAGAAAGAAAAGAATAAAGAACTCGCAGAACATAATAAAGTTAAGATGAGATCAATGGGTCATTACATGAAAGTGTAGATACGTCCTGCGATTTCATCGCAAGACGGCAATGTCATGGGGCTTTATGTTCGCAAGAATATTTAGGCATGTCATATTGTCGCAACAATTCCTGAAGAGGCTAAAATACTATACAAAGAAGTTAAGATGAGATCAATGGGTTTTTGCATGAAAGTGTAAGAACGTCCTGCGATTTCATCGCAAGACGATAATGTCACGAGGTTGTATGTTCGCAAGAATGTTCAGACTTGTCATATTATCGCAAATAATTAATACAAAAGAGGTGGCAAAATAAGACCTTTACTTAGGAAGGCATGATAAGACCACAGAAATTAATGAAATTTATTGCATCAATATCATCGAAGAAATTATACAAGAATATACATTATGAAGATCTGAAAAGAAGACAACTTCGTCAATATCATTGAAGAAATTTTACAAGAATATACATCAAGAAATTTTGAAAAGAAGACAACTTTGTCAATATCATTGAAGAATTTTTATAAGAAGACCTATCAAGAAAGACAACATCATTGAAGAATTTTAATGAAGACTTAACAAAAGATGCGATTTTGATAACAATCAAATACATATAAGTTCATATTCGTAAAAATTTACGAGAATTACATACTTCTTATACTTCTCCATATATTGAATACTTATCTAAAAATTTGAATACTCTTTTCTTGATCATATGCTTCTTCAACGGATATTTAATTTTGCGAAGGTTAAGTACTTATTATACTTCTTAATACAATGAGTAATAATTTTTATATTTCCTCATATATTGGGCAATTCTTCATAAATTGAATGCTGCTAATACTTCTTATACTTCTTAAGGGTATTTCATATTTTGTATACTTCATACTTTCTATACTTCAAGGGGAGATTTATTATTTACTTCGCAACATTCCGTAAAAAGAAAAAGGCTTATATTTCTTATACTTCGAAGGGAGGATTTTTTATTCATAATCACAATAAGAAGAAAATTTGTAAGATAAATTCAGAAGGATATTCTAATACTTCCAGCGATAGTTGATCATTTGAAGAGAAATAATAAGGGGAAAGGGAATATTAAGCTAAGTCTTTAAGATATATTATTTCTCTCCATATGATCAAGATAAGCGAATAAGGGAAATAAACATCAAAGAAAGATTAATTCAAATTAAGCTTTGAAAAATAAATTGTTGGATTGATTAAAAGCATAATCAAGAAGAAAGTGTTGTATTGAAAAGTTACAGAACAGATATACAAAAAAAAGAATGAAGTTATTCTTCAGGCGATCTGTTCCCATCAAAATGATCTTCTTCTTCAACTTCACTATCATCTTCAACTTCACTTTCAGAAATTTCCAGATATGGAGTATCTTCAGGAATTTCTTCAAAAAGGAGCGTGATGGTACTTCTTGAGAGGAATTTCATTATCTTCGCAAATCTTGCGAGTCATCTTAGCTAGAAAACGCTTGACATATAAACTATGGTTATCTTTGGGAAATTAGAAGCCGAGATCTCAAGTCGAAATTTTCTTATTACGATTAGCAAGGAGAGTTTCCAGATTATTATTCATCTTCGCAAGATTTTCTGCAGCAAGGAAAGAAATTAAGGAATTAGTTAGCAAATTATGAAGGAAAAGTAACCAAAATAATTATCATCGCAAAGAATTTACCTTCTAGTTGTTTCTTATCATTACGAAGAGAAGAAATTTCAAGCTTTAATTGATTATTCTCCTCAAGAAGAGAAGAATTATCAATTGCGATGCTCGCAGATTGTGAATTATCTTCATGACGAGATATTAATTCTGCGTTATCAATATTTAGATCTTCTATTTTCTGACGGAGACTTTAATTTTCAACCTCTAACTCCTTACAACGATTTAAAGTTTTCTTCTCAGCAATAGAATGACGTCTTTCCCAATCGAAGCATTTGCGCAACTAACTCTTCCAACCTAAACAAGAAAAAAAGGGTTAGAAATCAATAAAATAAGGAAATAAACAAGGAATAGAGAAGAAACTTACCATGCTGCCTAAATCATATAATGAAGCAGGAGAGACGAATCTTTAAATTCCTTTGAGGGAATTATTATCAATAACAGTAGGAACTTTACAAGCCTTCGCAATAAGTTTGCGAGCATTCGTTGTAGGAGAATTTCCTAATCCACGAGAAGAATGGAGGAAAGCCTCAGAAATGCTAACCATTGTTGAGGCAAATTTTTTTGGGATACTATAATCTTCATTCCCACCTTCAACAACATCATCATCATCTCCTTTGTCAGAAAGGGTATCAGAATTAGAACTAAAGTCCTTCTCAGGAAATTCATTATCTTCATCACCAAGATCCTCCTCAATGTCCTTATTATAAGAAATTACATTGGAATGGGATTTGGTTGAGAGTATCTTCTTTTTCTTTCTCTCGTAAACAATATCTTGAAGTTTTATTTTTCCTTTGCGAAGAGCATCATCTTGACTGTCAAGCTTGAGATACCTTGAGCGAACGAAGAGTTTGTTGCCTCGTGCAGTAAGCCTTTTAGAAGAAGTGGAACTTTTATTTTCACTCATGCAAACAATCTCGGGAAGAAGTGGAACCTGTAAATTCAAATGAGGATAAGAAACAGAGGCAACAATATATTGTTTATAAAAATACAAGAGTGTTTCTTACCTCATTTGAAATTAAAGGGTAACAAAAAGATAAGGAAGTGGAAATACATACATTTCTAAAAACCCAAGGTTGATAATAGCGGTTATGAAGATTCGCAGGAAGTTCTACTATCATTAATATAAGAACCCGATAACATTAAAGGGTACTTATACCAATCTTCATCATTAGAACGACGAGGTGTCTTATTATTTCTGAATCATAATCAATATCGTGCATGAGAAGATCATCTCACTGCGATATTATCTTTACGATGAAGACGAACACCCCAACGATTATCTTCTTTTCTCAGAATTAGTGTGTAATTTTTGAAGAAACCCTCAATCGTATAATTAAGCAAAGAACAATTTCTATATTCTCAAACCCAGGTTTTCTAAGATCAGTTGGATATAAATATTTCCCAAAAGCAGCACGATTTGCGAATTCAACTAAGAGGCGAATGAAATCACCAGTCAATTGATAAATGGCACAAGAAAAATTGGGGTGGGAAATAATTTAGTAGAATAAAGGAAAGTTAACATCATAAAGAGGAAGAGGAAGACCTGCGAGGATTTGACCTCGTGAGATTAAAACTTTCTCGATCATCCCAAACATAGTTGGTAAAGAGCTTCACAGAGAGAAGACTTATTATCATAACCTTCAATCTAAGAAAGAATAAGGTCTCTATCAAAGCAAGTTCCGCATTAAGTTGTTCAATAGTTTTCTTCTTTGGTGCCATTGAATATAAGAGGAAAATAGGAAAAATAGAAGAGGTTGCAAGAGGCGTATGTGAAGAAGATGAGTAAGAGAATAAAAAGCAAAAACAAAGGATAATATTTATAAGAGAGTTTGATGAAGATAAAAATTCATTAATACGAGTAAGCGTGAACGGTTGAAAAGAACGGTTATGAAGAAACGTGTCAGAAAGATGAGGGAAAAGTAAAAAGACGTGTTGCGAATCTGAAGGGTGGTAATAACTACACTAAATTTACGATAATAGGGATTCTCATGACATTTCTTCTTCAAATAATTGACATGATAAGAGGCAAGATGTAAGTACTGAATATCGCAAGATAATAGGTCACGAGTATCGTAATAAATAAAGGAGAAAAGAATTATAAAATGTTACGATGATAGAAGAAACGCGGAGAAATATGAAGTTTTGCGAGGATGGAGTAATTTTGCGAGCATGAGTTGCGATACTTCGTAACTCATGAACAACTGTATAAATTTTACTATAAATAGGAGTTCAAATGTAAAATTCAGGAGGTTCTTTTAGTGAGTGTTAGAAAATATTTTAGGAAAGAGAATAGAGAAAGTTGTAACTATTCTAATTCCATTTAGATACTTCTTTGTGATCAATTGAGAACATTAATAAGAAAATTGTTATTCATCATCAAGAACTTCTTGAGTTTTTACTAATTCTATTGAGGGTGTAGTTGTAGGTTATTCTGCAACTACAGATCAAAGGTTGCCCCTCCTCTCAAGATGCAAAATCTCGACCGTCGAAGGTCACCAAGCTAGCAAGCTTCCCGAGCCTGACTTGCCAAGCTACAAAAACATGCTACATGTTTTCCAAAACACTCGAGACGTTAATCACGTCACAACTGGGGGATACAACCTGGGGTATTGGTCTGGCGGTTTACAGCGTGCAGCGTGCAACACGCCATCACAAGATCGTGTTAGGGAAACGTGGGCGGTTACCGATGATAGGAGAAGTGGGCAAGCAACCGTGTGACACTAACACACAACTCCACTTCCTCCATCACTCCACTTTCCCACGAGAGACGTGATGAAGGATTATCAACTTGTATAAATAGGTTCTCCTCCCTATTTCCAACAGAACATAGAAAAAACCAAGTGTTAATACCATCGTATTCAACACCCACAGCCTGCCTGCAACATTTCCTAGCCTGCTCAACCTTCTGTTAACAAGTCATAAAATAGCCTTCACTTTCATACTCTCAACACCTTCTTCGCTTCCCTCCCTAAGATCAACCTCACATCCTTCACCTGTGACCGAAACAAATCTGGAACGGCCGTGTCTTCGGTTTAGGCGGTGTCTGATTATCTCTCGAATCAAAAGTGATCATCGTGCAGCACATTTGTTGAAGGTTTAAATTCACTTCTCATCCACACACACCCAAAATTACCTAAAACTGTAGAAGTAGTTTTCTCCCACAAACAATTGGCAACCACAGTGGGAGGGTTAATCTCTCGGTTGTGAAGTCGATTTCTTCAATACCAATTCAATTTCTATGATTTCAAGAATGGTGGATCTTAGGTCTGGATCAGCAACCAACGATGGAGTTAGTGCCAAAAACACTTCTGGTGGCGCTGATATCCCAATTACTGGTGTTACAGTGCAACCCTCCAGTGCAACCAATGTGTCTCGTGGAATCGCGTCTTCTACCATCAGTACCAGTGGAGCAGGAGCAGACATTCCAGCAGGCGTGACACCTCCCATTACAAGATCCATAACGGCCACAAATCCAAGCATTTCCTCGAACATGACGCCTCGGACCGTCACTAGAGCAACTGCTACTCCCTCCTCAGAACAAGGAACCAGAGGATCCAGAGGAGTAAAATCTCCTATCACCATGGTAGATTTAATGGAGAGACAGGAAACCCTCGCTAAGGCTCAGGCAGACATGGATACCACTCAGAAGGAGGTACTCACTTTGCTTAAAACATTAACCGATCGATTGCCACAAGAGTTGAGACAGCCCCTAGGACCAACATGGAATACGTTCAGCGCCCCTGGAGCAGGTACCTCAACTACGCAAGCCTTCCTGAACGAAGAAGCTTATGTTGCTGACCGTGCAAGAGAAAGGGACCAGGAACGTCTTAGGGAAAGAAGCCAACCACCTAAATTTATTACACTTAAAGACCTAGAGAGGCTCCTCCAAAATCGTGCCAAAGAAAATCTAATAGACGCACATAGACACCAACCTTCATATCCACAAGACGTGCAGTGGACTCCTCTTCCTAGGGGATACACCTCCCCTTAATTCACCATTTACGATGGTACCGATCGGGGAAGAATCTCTCAGCGGAACAACGAACATCCAAATGATTTTGTCAAAAGGTTTAGGACACAAGCTTTGGACTGCCATGAACCGAATGTCACAGAGCGACAGCTGGTGGAACTATGCATCAATGGAATGATACCCATATACTGGGCCTTGTTGGGGAACCTAGGGTTCCAGATGTTCCTTGAGCCCCGTGAAGCCTCCAAGCGCTCAGCCACTACCGCCCCATCACTATTGGAAAAAACCAGAGTTGTTCGGAGTGAAGATTCCCGGGAGAACCGAGGAAACAAGTGTCTCATAAACAAACAGTACGACACAGGTCCTTTTGTGAGCATGGTGGGCAAAAGCAAAAAAAAGGAAGGCCCCGGCAGCTGAACAACAACCCAAGTGTGCATCTCCAGCACATACAGTTGCATCTCGAAAAGTAGGAGGCAAGGCTCCTACGCAAGACGCTGAAGATACATGCTTACCATTTACGATGAACGAAGTAATGGAGCTACTAGGATCATGGATTCAGGATGATGTTGTCAAGATTACACGTGTCAAACGCCCACCGACCGAGAAAGACATGACGGACGCCAATTACTGCTTCTATCATAGGTTCGGCAACCACCCAACCAAGAATTGCAACAAGTTGAAACAAATCTTCAGAGAGAAGATAGAAGCGGGAGAACTCCATCTAGGAAATGAGGGCATTTCATAGAGATCCTCCCTGTCATGAGCTGTATGATTTATGGGGACTCTGTATGGACTATCTATGCGTTTATATCAAGAGAAGGAAGTTGTCTTGGCGTCTCAACTCCTCCTCGAAGTCACCACCAGCAAGCATCCATGTCCAGAGGATAAGATGTCTTGGCACCTCAGTCTGAAGTTACCACTAACAAAGGAAACTAGGGACTGTTAACACTTCTCACTTAAAAGATGTCAAGTTCGATAACACGCTGATCAATACAGTTTCCGTATTCAACATCGTCACTGTCAGAACCCTGAGAGCCGCAAATATCTCAAAGCAGGAAGCTACCCGCAATCTTACTGTGATCAAGAACCCGGAAGGAGAATTCGTGGGAGCCTACGGATACATTGACTTTGATGTCAAGATCGTTGACACTCCAACACAAGCCAGGGATCTCAGTACCTGAAAGGATATTCAACAAGTCAGCCCCGATGATCTCCAACAAACCTTGGAGTCTTGAAGACTACATGTTGCCTCCGTACCAACTACTCACAGGCATAACGCAGCTTCCTGGTGAAAGTCTTTTGTCCTACGTCAAGAGATTCCGAGCTCAAGTAAGTCTTATTGAAAAACCCTCCTTGCAAGTAGTGAATGATCACCCTGTTGGAACACAAGTGCCTGCCTGACAGGATGACCACCACCAAGAGATGTGAGTGGAGCGTTGTTCCCTTTAAGCGCTTCACCAAAAGTTTGGAAGCAGTGAAGGACAACACGTCTCAGAAGCAGGCTGTCATACCAACTCCAACTCCAGCATCATATGCACGAATGCCGTGATGGTGAAATAACAACCACGGTATTTCATATCCGGATCGATGGTAACTACATCAATGAGAGACAATTTCATAATTTGTCTCCTCTATAAGAAGTGGTTGCATTACAAAAGGAGTATGATTGGGAATTTTTAGCACTGGTGAATTTAGAGATGCAAGCATGCTATTATTCCAAGATGTCCAAAGACGAGGATGTACTCAAGAGAGCAGAGATGGCCTCATGAACCTAGCGTGACAAATCCTATCAAGTCGAAAGTTTTGGGTACTCGTCGATAGGGGACTGTCTCCTTCTTCTCTATCTCATGAAGGGACGTCAAGAAAGTCGTTGGTTCCATCTTACACCTCTACTAATGAAATGAGACAAGCTCTACCACTATATGGAGACTTCCAAGTTTGTGCATGTATATACCACGTCTCTCCATGCCAGCCTCTTCTGATCAAAGCTGTTGCAGTTGATATTATGCCTAAACTTTGCTATAGAAACAACCACTACCGACATAGGTAATCCGAACTTCTGCATATTTTACCATGGAGAAGTAACATAATCATGTAGGCGAGATGATATCTTTATTATGGTAAAATCACCAACGGTGCAACATAAAACCACATAGGTCATGCTTAGGGACTGAGGCTTAGTATGAGATTCCTTCACCATCAGTCAAGGAATTCCTCAACACAAGAGATAATTAAACAAGAAGCATGTGAAGGGAAAACAAAACTAAAGAATCTACTTCGATGCTCTCTCAAGGAACCGCATGCAATCCACTTCAGAAGCCACTTCAATGCTCTCTCGAGGAGCCACCTCCAGTTCTCTTCAGAAGATGCTTCAACGCTCCCACCAGGAGCCGCATGCATGTTATCTTCAGCCTGCTTCAACGTTACCGCTAGGAGATACCTCCACGTTCGCTTCAGAATCCGTCTCCAACTCTCTGAGACGCTCCAGAATCTGCTTCAACACTCTCCAGGACCTGATCGCTCTAGAAGTTGCTTCAACACGTTTATGTTTGAGCAAAACAAGCGCATAGTGGGTCCCATGTTCGAGCAGTCACCAAAGCTGGTGTCGAGTCAAGGTAGCAAGAATGGCATTTGGTCAACGTAGCAGGTTCAATGTTTGATCGAAGTAATAAGGATGACACTCGAATGTTCAACCGAAGCAGGCAAAGCAAGCCCACGTTCGATCAAGCAGGCGCATGATGAGTCCCACGATTAAGCGAAGTAGGCGTCCCCATATGTCTATCAAACAGGTGCAACATGGAGACATTCAATTTGAAGCATATACGTGGTGGGTCCACATTCATCTAGGGTTACACGCACAACTGCCCACGATCAGAGCAAGCATGCTCGCATCGTCCCACCAAAGCGGTGCTCTCGATGAAGCATGCATAGCAATGTCGATCAAGCAGAAGGATCAATATCATGCTACTCGAAGACTCGCTTCGGGCGTCTCTTGAATGTGACGTACTCCAAGAACAGGATGACCCGTCTCTCCCAGAACATCCAACTTTGTCTCAAAAGTTTATCTTTATTTGTCACCATCTCATGCCTACCCCGCAATGTTGTAACCATTGTGTGCTAGGCAGGGGACTTAATGTTGATGGTGGATTTTAGTTTAGGGATAAAATTGTAAAACCAAATTTAATATGCTGCCACCCTGCAAAGGATGAAGCTAATTTAATAGGCTGACATACTTCAAAGGATAAAACCATTCAAGTGACGAATACTTTTCACTTTATTAATTCACCAAAGCATGTGCAACCATCCTGTGAATTTAATATACCCAGAACGGAGCATGTAGCAACCATCCCGGTTTTCTGTAGGTATACAACATTACTATTAATGCTTTAATTAAAGCCTTGTGTTCGACATGCAAACACCCGTAGGATACCTGACGGCGGGTTATATTATCCCCGTTGAACGCATGCAAGACTACCCATGTTAGTCTCACCTGCTGAAAACAAACTCAAAAATAGATCTCACCCGTTCAACTTCGCAGGCATGGTTGGATGGCCTAGATCACGCACGGGACTGAGTAGCACGCATGCACATTCTCACCGCCGGTCTACCTTCCTAATGGTGCGAACGACTTTCTCATAGACAAGCCAGGGTGCGACATACAACCACCCAAGCAAGGATTGGAAGGTTCAAATAGATCACAACCATCCAACTTCGCAGGCATGGTTGGATGGCTTAGATCGCACGTGGGACCAAGTGGCATGCATGCATGAGATCACCGCCGTCCCATCCTTCTCCTAGTGCAATCAGCCTCCACATGGGAGCCGTGGAAACCACAAATTCGTTAGGGAGAAGTTGCGGGCCCACAACTTGCAAATTAGGGTTTGCGCAACAGGCGCGACCACCCACTTTCAATTTAACGAACATGAGGCTTAGGAGTGTTGGAGCTGCCGGCCGATAGCGCCTACATGCTCCTCGTGGTCCCACTTTCACGGTGCAAGGCACCCATGGTGGCCATGTGTCTCGAAATTCGTGCCCAAAGGTGGCATGTAAGGTCCCTTCTAATCTCGACCATCCATCTTCGCAAGCTGAAACGAGCAACTTAGATTGCTCTGATTGACTTCCAACAAGCATGGTCATGTAGAGTGGCGTCCCACATACCTGCTGGACCGATTGGCCACTCCATGCACGCCTCCCAAGGCTGAAAACCGTTAGGGTGAAAAGGGAGGCTTGCAAGCCTTCCAAACCCTAATCCAACGGTTATTCCTCCATCAATCTCGTCCGTCCAAGTTCGCATGCTTAGATGAATAGCCTAGGAATGGAGTTAGGTGGAAAACAAGGTATCACCGTGATCACCATCCTCCACACTTCCCCATGGCATAACCGGCCAAGGTGGGTCCCGCTCATGCGACCTCCGAACAACGCCTGAACATAGCTATTTGAGTCACTTCAAATTGCAATCTTTTCATCAAGGTTGTGTAGGATTCAATGCATACAATATGTGCCCACAAACAACACGATACTTCAAAAGTATCAATTTCCTTCCGGGGTTTTTCTTTCGGGATGTTTTCTCCTCCCGAACGAGCTTAAAACCTAAATATTCCCGCGTTGGGAGATAGGAAATTCTTTTCCGTATGGAATGGAGGGGCGGATCATCAAAATCCGAGTCCGTACTAGAATTCTACAAGGGAAAATTAGGCTAAGGCCCAACCCGTGGATAACCCATAATATGAGACCCTTAATTAAAAGAAGTTTAAATCTAGGCCCCAAATTATTAAAATACCTTGATACCCTTATTCATATTGTCAAGCCCATAGTTAAATAAAATTTAAATTTAGGCCCAATATTATTAAAATATTATGTGATGATGTTCCAACCACCTCCGACAACCACAGCCACCAACCACCTCCGACCGCCGGCGACCACCTCTGACCACCGCCTCCGACCGCCACCAACCACCAACCGCCTCCTACAACCGACGACAACAACCCCGCCGCCGATGAGAACCACCACTACCTACCTCCAACAACCGCCGCCTCCGACCACCACCACCCACCTCCGACCACCGCCGCCTCCGACCACCTCTGAACACCGCCGGCGACCACCACCACCGAAAACAACCACCACCGCCGGTGACCACCAGCAGCAGCAGAAACCACCGCCGCCGGTGACCACCACCAGCAGAAGAAACCACCACCGTCGGTAACCACCACCAGCCACCTCCGTCGGTGACCACCAGCAACAGCAGAAACCACCGCCGCCGGTAACCACCACCAACTACCTCCGCCGTCTCCACCGTCTCCCACCAATAATATATGGATGTGTAATCTGAAGTTACACACACGAGCATGTGTATCCAGAAATTACACATGGGTATGGCATGAAAGGTTACACATGTGTAAGCAAAAGTTACACATGCATAAAACATGTGTATCCAAAGGTTACACATCCATATGGCATGTGTAATGAGAAGTTACACATAAAAAAAAATACATGTATTGCACTTTAAGATTTATTTACAATAATTTATTAGCATGTGTAACTAAAAGTTACACACGCATCTGTCTAGTGTAACTGGGAGTTACATATGCATCTATCTAGTGTAATTGAAATTTACACAACACTATGCACACTTTCAACAACATTGGCAACTCTGCACCTGTTTATCCTAACATGCAATTCCACCACCACCACTTAAAATGTTGCTTATCAGACAGAGAAAGGTAGTATTGTTGATTGTTGTAAAAACCTAATTACAGTCTGCAATTCCACCACCACCACTTAAAATGACACCTCCGCTTATTTCTCCACCACTCGCACTACCTCCATCTCAAATACCACCAGCAACAACACTCTGCAATTCATAATAAAAAACAATACAAGAGCAATTAACCTTAATGGAAAGAATGCAACATTTTCAATCAGTAACAACCATTACTATATCCAAGTAAAATCTATGTAACCAAAAGTTACGCATTCAATCAGTATGTGTAAGTAAAAGTTACACATCTAATTAGCATGTGTAACTAGAAGTTACACATCTATTTAGCTTGTGTAACTTCTAGCTACACATCCACTTAGTTTGTGTAACTAGAAGGTAAACAACAATTATCCTATCATAGAATCATTTCACCAGTGCAGAACTAGTAAAGTCATCTATTAGAGTCATCAGTGCATAACTAGTAGAGTCATCTATTTGGTCCAAACCTTGGCATACTCACATGAGTGTCCAGTAAGCAAATATAGTAAACTATTTCGCACAGATAATATGCAATTCACAAACTATTTCGCACAGACAATAAGCAAATACAGTAAACTAATTGTTGCAGAACTCAACTTTTTCGCAAAACATACCAGGTTTCAAATCTCTTTCTTAAATTGAAAAATGTACCTTTTTTTTTTATTTCCAATAAGATCTCAGCAACTCACAAACTAGTCCAACTACTTAAACACCATGAATGATGTGCCTTGACACTCTCAAATGGAAAACATCCTTCCTATCAAACTTGGTCATGTACTTGTTGCAAGCAATACTGGCAGCCTCTAACACAATTGGGAGTTATACATATATCTATCTAGTGTACATGGCATGTACACTATGCTAACTATATAATATTTCAATCATTGATTAAAAAATTTAAGCACCTACTGCAACAACACCCCACCACCAAAATCTCCTGATATACAAACAAAATGCATGTGTAATCTAATGTTACACATACAAAATGCATGTAAAATTTCTGATTACACATGCATATGATATGAGTAATCATTAGTTACACATGCATCTGACTAGCATATTCAAAGAACAAACAAGTTTTAGTTCCTATCGAATACAAAGACATGTGGACATAGTAATTTTCATTTTCTTATCAACAAATTTTCATCCATAGACGATTAAAAGGGTTCAATATTCAAAGAAAAATTTGTGTCATGGTGAATAACCAAAAGCTTACCTGCAACATATTATCAGCAGCACTGGTTTCAGCGCCTTTGATCGATTTCTTATGCTTCTCCTGATCTTATAGGTCTGCACATGTTACTTAAAGTTATCAACTACTAACCCACTTTAAGAATTTTTTGAATTCAAATACAACAACTACACAAAAAACTAAATGAGCCACACTAAATTAAATGATATATCAGCAGATACACATTATACATGTGTTACAATCTAAAAACAAGCCAACACAACAACAAAAAATTCAGTCACATCACCACAACTACATTTGTTCGGTCACATCATCTTCCTAACCTACTAAATTTGTTCATCTTAATAGTGTAGCTAGGAGTTACATATGCATCTTAATGATGTAACTAGGAGTTACACATACACCTGACTAGTGTAATTAATTGTTACATATGCATAATACTTAATTGATATGTTTAGTTAGATGGTATATACATACAAAAGGCATGTGTGATCGACTGTTACACAAAAAATTAGTAGGAAAATGATGATTCATGAAAGTATAGGTTTATCAATGAATTAAACTTCATGTTATCAATAACCGATACTTAAGTAGACACAGAAACCACTGCAATGTATTAAAATAAACATGAACATGTGAGTATCCTTTATAATGGTTGAAAAACATAAGCCAACAAGAAAAATAAATTGATAATTTGCTGAAATGTAACTTGAAAGATGACCTGTTGGATATCATATGTAGTGTACAACTTTGTTTCCCTCGAATGCCTCTTTAAATCCAGCAAATGATATATCATCAGGGAAGATGCAGGTGACACTAAGCTACAATGTTGTGAAAAATAATTGAAAATCATAATCCGTAAAAAAACTGAAAAGAATACCATAAACATCAACCATAACAAAACATCTAGTACCTACAATCTCCAAAATGTAAAGCAGAGTATGAACTTGATGCCCCAACAGAAGGTAAAACTTGTTCCAAAATATCTACTTTACATACCGGTGCTTGGTAGATACTTTACACATTTGGCAGGAGATAATATCGTAGCCCCTGTTTCATCAGATTCGCTATGTTTCAGCAAATTGCCTGCATTTGCAGAGGCCAGCAATTAATTTTGCAGAGAATAGATGTAAGCCTATCAACCTTATAGAAACAAAAAAGATACATTTATAAAGCCAAGAGCCTCAGACAGTAGCAAACTTTTAATAATTGAGCATTTTTAACATGCTAAACTAAACAGAATTGCATAGTGCTCACACAGTACTAAATAATTGAAAATTTTATAATTGCTCAAAAATAAAAAGTACATCTTTAGTTTCCTCTAAGACAGTAAGCCCTCATCCTGCGCTTCAAAAATAAATCAAAATGTCCCAAGAAATTCCTCTAATCATTGTACAAGAAAATAATTTCTTTGCATCCTATTTAATTCAATTAGCATGTGTATCTATAAGTTACACATCTAATTAGCATGTGTAACTAGTAGCTACACATCCATTTAACTTGTGTACCTAAAAGTTACACATCTAATTATCATGTTTAACTAATAGTTACACATCCAAAAAATATCATATAGCTTACAACAAATAGACATTTCTCTTCCTAATCCCTTTTACTAGTCCCTTTTACAAATAGACATTTCTCCTAAAATTTCTTTACTAGGTCATTCCTTGGGAACAAAATAAAAACAAGTTTCATCACCACCTACAGCACCTATTAATGAATCTCACTAGTTTTACATAACTGAACGTTATATTTTTACTATCTGTGTGTACTTTGACTGCTACTATTTATTAAGTTGTTAAAAGACAACAAATTGTTTTTTGCCAAGGAATGACCTAGTGCACAAAGGAGTTCAAAGATGCACAGATAGGGTTTATCTGCTAAGAACTATTGACATTCTATCATATACATTAGAACACAGTCTATCAGGATATGTAATAGACCAATAGGCATGTTAGATTATTCAAAAGCTGTGATGATCTCTAATCCCTCATAATTTCAGGAAAACACGATGCAATCATGTTAAGACAATAAATATTAAGATCTAAACTTAAAGATTATTATACCCATGAGAAATTCCATTATGGTTAACATCAACAAAAAGGAAAAAAAATACGTACATTTGATACTTCAGAGGCTTGGAAAAATGCACATATAAAAGTGAATTATTATCCAGACATCAAGTAGTAGCTAGTAAGCTACCACTTTTAACTGTATCCTGCTCCTCAACAGATTCCATGAGTTCAATGGGAACCATCTCCTGCATCACAAAATCAACATACACAAAAGTACATTAATTCATAATATATCAAGGCTAATTTGGATCATAATGCTTGGTTTAGGTACAACAAGCTACCAACCTCTTTAGATTCCTGTGTTGAGTTTAAAAATAATTCAACTTCAACATTTCAAACATTTTTCAGGATATACCCATTGCTAGGATCTTTGAGTTCCTTACATCAAAACCCCAATAATTCTCATCCTTGGTGAAGCTGAACATCTGGTCTTTTGTATCTATTTGGACCAATACACAAGAGCAACAATTCAGAACCTATAGAAATTATCCACTTTATATACATAATATACATACAATGCCTCATACCTTTTTCTCAATGTGTTTGATCTAAAACATCCAAACTGAATTCCCATATCGCGGATTCTTACATTCAACAACAACCATGTAGACTGACGAGTAACCATTCAAATTGCATTTCCTAACAAATACACAATGATAGTAGACTTTGAGTATTGAGTAAAGAAGAAATTGTACATAATAATACTAGTACAACACATGGATTTGATTGATATCTATAGATACAGATCTTAAACAAGTTAACAAAACCAATAATTGGAATCAGCTAATTACCTATGACGAACACCACCACCATTAGCACCAGCAGCAGAAAATTAAAATGGTTCATCCTCTTTCTTCTCACCATCTCTTCAATTTATCAATTCTGAAAAACACCACAACTGACTGCAAATCCTCCTCCAAACCTGCTCCAATACCACCACCTCTACCAAAACCACCTCCTCATCCACCTCCAAAACCTACACCTCCACCACCAATACCACCACATATTCGTTAATCAAACTCAACATGTGTATGCCACCACAAATTCTTTGTTTTTGATTGTAATCTATAACCACCATCATACATACATATGGATAGAACAAGGATCTTACTTCTAGCAAGAAATATTCATACATACAAAAAAAAAATCATCAAATTCCTAAAAACACACTTGTTTTATCAAATTGAATCAACCGAATTTGAGAATCTTCATCAATCAAATCAAAATCACCGAACCAAATGCACAAAAACTGAATCGAAAAATAAAAAGAGATCAAAGGAAAACAACAAAAATGAATTATCAAAAATTAACCCTAGAAAATCAAAATCCAAATAAAAAAACCAAACAAATCAAACAACACAATCAAAACATACGTAGATTCAAAATACGAGAATCAACTTATTTAAGAAAAATCTCGTGTTCTTCCCACCAGATCTGAATAGATACAATCATAAACAAACTATCAAAACCTAATCAAACTAAGAATGGAGAACAAAGAATGACGAAAACCTATTTCAAATCGAAAACCTTACCTGAAATAGCTTTGAACAAATGAAACCTAGATTCAAAATCGATTGATTGAATCGAATCGTTAGACTAATTGATGATTAAAATTGAATCCATAGATGCTAACTATTCACGTCAAATCAATATGGATCTGTAAATCGTTTCAATTTAGATGAAGGAGAAGAAAAATCCTAGAAAAATTCTGCAGGAGCTCTAGAAGATTATGAAAGAGAAACGAAAAAATGAAATGAATATTCTTTCTGATTCGGTCTCTAAAAAGGTATATATTGGAAGGGCTAGTTCTGGTATTTACAATTTTCTGATGACGTTAGCAATCCGGGAGAATTCAAAATCTGGCCCCAAAAATAAAAGTTTTGGGCCTAAAAATATTAAAATGTGAAAGAATGGAGTTGATAGTGAATGATCCATTTTGTGGGGCTTGTAAATGTTGAACCCATATAGTAGGGGGGTTCTAGTATTTTTCACATTCTACAATAATTCTAGTAAGGAGCGCTAATTAGGGTTTATGGTGCAACGATCAAAGGTTTCCCCTCCTCTCAAGATGCAAAATCTCGACCGTCGAAGGTCACCAAGCTAGCAAGCTTCCCGAGCCTGACTTGCCAAGCTACAACAACATGCTACATGTTTTCCAAAACACTCGAGACGTTAATCACGTCACAACTGGGGGATACAACCCGGGGTATTGGTCTGGCGGTTTACAACGTGCAGCGTGCAACACGCCATCACAAGATCGTGTCAGGGAAACATGGGCGGTTAGCGATGATAGGAGAAGTGGGCAAGCAACCGTGTGACACTAACACACAACTCCACTTCCTCCATCACTCCACTTCCTTCACTTTCCCACGAGAGACGTGATGAAGGCTTATCAACTTGTATAAATAGGTTCTCCTCCTTATTTCCAACAGAACACAGAAAAAACCAAGTGTTAATACCATCGTATTCAACACCCATAGCCTGCCTGCAACATTTCCTAGCCTGCTCAACCTTCTGTTAACAAGTCATCAAATAGCCTTCACTTTCATACTCTCAACACCTTCTTCGCTTCCCTCCCTAAGATCAACCTCACATCCTTCACCTGTGACCGAAACAAATCTGGAACGGCCGTGTCTTCGGTTTAGGCTAGAATTGTACAGATTATCTCTCGAATCAAAAGTGCTCATCGTGCAGCACATTTGTTGAAGGTTTAAATTCACTTCTCATCCACACACACCCAAAATTACCTAAACCTGCAGAAGTAGTTTTCTCCCACAAACAATTGGCGACCACATTGGGAGGGTTAATCTCTCGGTTGTGAAGTCGATTTCTTCAATACCAATTCAATTTCTCTAATTTCAAGAATGGTGGATCTTAGGTCTGGATCAGCAACCAACGATGGAGTTAGCGCCGAAAACACTTCTGGTGGCGCTGATATCCCAATTACTGGTGTTACAGTGCAACCCTCCAGTGCAACCAATGTGTCTCGTGGAATCGCGTCTTCTACCATCAGTACCAGTGGAGCAGGAGAAGACATTCCAGCAGGCGTGACACCTCCCATTACAAGAGCCATAACGGCCACAAATCCAAGCATTTCCTCGAACATGACGCCTCCGACCGTCACTAGAGCAACTGCTACTCCCTCCTCAGAACAAGGAACCAGAGGATCCAGAGGAGTACAATCTCCTATCACCATGGTAGATTTAATGGAGAGACAGGAAACCCTCGCTAAGGCTCAGGAAGACATGGCTACTACTCAGAAGGAGGTACTCACTTTCCTTAAAACATTAACCGATCGATTGCCACAAGAGTCGAGACATCCCCTAGGACCAACATGGAATACATTCAGTGCCCCTGGAGCAGGTACCTCAACTACGCAAGCCTTCCTGATCGAAGAAGCTTATGCTGCTGACCGTGCAAGAGAAAGGGACCAGGAACATCTCAGGGAAAGAATCCAACCATCTAAATTTATTACACTTAAATACCTAGAGAGGCTCCTCCAAAATAGTGGCAAACAAAATCTGATAGACGCACATCGACACCAACCTTCATATCCACAAGACGTGCAGTGGACTCCTCTTCCTAGGGGATACACCTCCCCTTAATTCACCATTTACGATGGTACCGATCGGGGAATAATCTCTCAGCGGAACAATGAACATCCAAATGATATCGTCAAAAGGTTCAGGACACAAGCTTTGGACTTCTGAATCTATCTCATGTCTAAGCTTTAACGTCATGACCATCAGGTTTCTATTGCATATCTTTAATAGAATCAATTATTTTACCTATATTTTCAATCAACTTTGACGCTGCACCTTGTTGGAGTTCAAGTAAATCAACCTTCAAGGTATGGGGTAAAAGCAATTAATATATTTGAAAATCAACCTTCTCGTTATTTACTGTAGTATCATAATAGTACATATTAATATGTACTGATGGAATATATGAATCTGGCAGTGCAATACATATTAATATGTATGATGTAACAGTACATATCAATATCAAAGTGGTGGGTTTGCAAATTTTTTTTTACTTACTTGTGTATTGTTCTTGCTATTTTCCTCTCACAACTTTTCAACCTCCTGCTCCAAATTGATTTTAGCCCAACTTTTGATCATAAAATCTTCAACACCGCGCCATACAACCCTCTTATGAGCTTCAACAGTTTCGTTGGCGTCAACAAAAGGGGTTGTTTGATTTGATATCAATATGCACTGAAGGTATAACACATAAACATACACCAGAAGTGATAAGAATTCAAACAATCAACATTACATATCAACCATAAACTACGGTTTTCAACAGTATAAGTTGATATGTACTGTAGGATATACAACTCAATAGATATCAATATGTATTGTAGGTATCACACACGAACATGCACCAGAAAGTGGTAGTATTCAAGTAATTTTTTCACTTACTTGTGTGTTATTTTTTCTATTTTCCTCTCCCAGCTTTTCAACCTCTGTTGATGGTGGATTTTCAACAAGGGTCAAATTCATAAAATCATGATACTGCATGTTTCTGGTACGGCTTCAGGCATGTGACGATTCATATTTTACGAATCCATGATGAACATGTTTTTTGAAAAGCCTCCATTAGCTGAGCGTTCGATCCCTGGAATTTCATTGTGACCTCTATGTAGAATAATAAAATTGTGCGGTCCTCCTACATAATTGTTTGTTGAGAGGGCTTAACGCCTTCAGGACGTCGGTGATACTCATTGTTCCCTGACTATAGGAGAGCGGCCCACTTCTACATAGAAGAATGATTGGGAAGTTCTCTGTCAGTGAGAGCAACAACGCCTTCAGGACAATGACACTCACTGATCCTGACTATGTAAAGTGATGTGTATAGACTCGGGTGTTCTCCGTATTGTCTGAGAGCACCCTCAGGATTAGCCGTCTCCTGGATATGCACACATATTTATTCTGCCGTGATATTCACCACTGAATTCCCAGAATAATCTTGTTAGAGCATTTCTCGGTCGAACTCGCATGAGTTGTTATCTCAAGCATGTTTGTCAATATTAGTGATCAAAACTATAAAGTTTTGATTTCTAGTCTACTATAGATAAGGTCTCGGACTAGGATAGAAAGTGTAGTTGAGCTCAAGAACTCCATGGCAATCATCATACAAGACGAAGGACTACTCAAGGAACCATTGGATCTTCATCGACTAAAAGGTATGTGGAGACCTGAACTTATGTATCACTCAAAAGTCTATCTACTCTATCTCCTATATTAAGATAAAATCCGTATTACTATATAGACTAAGAATATACACATGTGATATTTCGAGTTGAGTATATATCCCTTATCTATTTATCGAAATGTGTGTTGGTAAAGCTTTCGATTTAGCCAAGTTAATCTTTGCCTAGTGATGAAAGTCATGTTATATTTCAATCACTTTGGAAATTACTCTGACGAAAACTAGTTTGTGAATAACAACTATATGACGTCCTCTGAGAATGTTGCAATGGTTGAAATGAGAGTTTAGACAATATAACCACTGGGGGATATAAACATTGTTGTGGTAACACATATATGTATAAGTCCTTAGCACTTGAACCGAAGTTTGAGAACTTTGTTGATCAAGTGAAAATCGGAATTTGAGCAGACAATCCAGTCCGCGAAATCAATCCACAAACATGCATAGTTCTCATACCCGGGAATTTCTACTGGAGTTATAGCTCGGTTTCAGTCCGCGAACTGGCGGAAGTTCTCGAACCCGAGAATTTATGATGGAGTTTGTGAACTCCAGTCGGTTAACTTTAGTCCGCGAACCCAGTCCGCGAACTTTAGTGGTTATGTCTAAAAATGATGTTCGTGAACTTATCTAAATTATCTAAGGAATGCTATTGCAAACCGTGTCTTTATAGTTCATGAATTGATTCGAGTGAATCACATCATTTTTTCTTCAATTGTGTGTTGTGTGGTACATAAGATCTCATAGCAGTTGAACAACTCTCTAACTAGTTCATTTGAGTCATTTGGACTAGTTATGGTTAAGAAGAATATGGTTGATATGAAAGTTATCATCTGGCTAACCATTTGGTTGACTAATATTGAACCAACTATTGTACATGTTTGGGTACGGTTACAAAAACCCAAAATAGTCAAGTACATGTGTGTATGACAAGCTAATTTTTCAATCTAACGGTTGAGAGATATTAGCTTGCATCTAATCATGTATTCATCTAATGGTGAATAATGAATACTTTGTTACTAAGCTAACATTGATTGCAAACCCTGATTTGAAAGACTATATAAGGGAGAACACTAGCAACTGGGAAACCTAATCCCCACACATTATTTGTGATACTAGTTTGCTAAGCTAGAGTCGATTCTCCATTAACCTTTGGTTTTCTTCTTCTAAAACCAGGTTAACGACTTAAAGACTTCAATGGGATTGTGAAGCCAGACCGATACTACTTTTCTTGTATTTGTGTGATCTGATCTTTCTGTTTCTATCGTACAAGTACAATTGTAATAATTGGCTTGAGATTTCTATCTCCGATAGACAAGATATAAAAGTAATCACAAACATCTTAGTCTCATCGTTTGTGATTCCACAATATGTTTTTTCGTTGCGTCGATTAAGACTATTGTGAGGTGATTGATAAAATTGAGCTGTTCTTCGGGAACATAAGTCTGGTTTTATTGATTGGTTCCCGTTCACCTTGATTTATCAAAAGACGGAACAAAACTCATAGGTTTATTCGTGTAAGACGAATTTATCTATCTTGTAGACTAATCTGTGTGACACAGATTTGTTTACTAAAGTTTTCGACTTTGGGTCGTAGAAACTCTTGGTTGTGGGTGAGATCAGCTAAGGTAATCAAGTACACAGTATCTTGTTGGGATTAGAGGTGTAGGAGCATAACTGTACCTTGGATCAGTGTGAGATTAATTGGGGTTCAACTACAATCCAGACCGAAGTTAATTTGGAGTAGGCTAGTGTTTGTAGCGGCTTAATACAGTGTATGTTTAATATGGACTAGGTCCCGGGGTTTTTCTGCATTTGCGGTTTCCTCGTTAACAAAATTCTGGTGTCTGTGTTATTTATTTTCCGCATTATATTTTTTTATATAATTGAAATATATAGGTTATGCGTTGTTCAATCAATTAGAATATCCGACCTTATTGGTTGTTGATTTAAATTGATTGACACTTGGATATTGGTCTTAGGTACCATCCAGGTTATCTATCTTTGATTAAACTCGCAAATCATATTTGCTTGAGTAAATCAAATTGAGAGATTGAGATAATAACTCCTTGGTATATTTTCTATTAATTGAGTCTAGTTGATTCTCTAGAAAACAACTCGGAGTTGTCCATACAGATTGTTAATCGAAATATTGGGTGAGGTTGTTAGATCCCCGCTTTTTCAATTGGTATAAGAGCAGGTAAACTCGTTCAAGACCTCATAAGTCTGTATTTGTAGCGATCTAACCCTATGGACAGAGGTGTTATCTCAATAAACATACCACCAATCTTTGATGGCTTTAATTACTTATGGTAGAAAATTTCTATGCGCGCATTTCTTCAAGCACATGATTTCCAATCATGGGTATATGATGTTAATGGCTATGATGCTCCTGTTGAGGCAGTTGGAGGTGTAAATATTCCAAAGAATATTGTTGAATACTCTCCTACAGAGATTCTTGCTGCAAAGCAAAATTCAGACGGTTCAAATGCGATCATACATGCCATTACCCCAAATCTTCAGCACCATGTGTCTAATTGCACTAAGTCGCAAGAAGCTTGGGATATCTTAGAGAATGTGTTTGAAGGTAACACCAGTGAAAAGGAAGCTAGGCTTCAAAACCTTAATTCTGATTGGGAAAACCTTCGTATGGCAGATAAAGAAACATTTGATGAGTTTAATCACAAAGTGTCTGAAATTGTTAATACATCTTTTGCATTGGGTAAGACTATTCCTGAAAAATATATTGTGATGAAAATTCTCAGATCACTGTCATCTAGATATGATGCTAAGAAGCATGCCATCATTGAGGGAAATAACCTAGATACTCTTTCCAGAAATATGCTGGTTGGCAAGCTTAATATATTTGATCATGAACATTCATCCAAATCTAAGGATGTTGTGTTCAAAGCACTAAAGGACACTAAATTACTTGATAAAAGTAAAAAAGTGTATATCTCTGAAGATGATCACTCTGAGACAGATTCTTCAGATGAAGAGCTTGACAAATCAGTATCGATGATCACAAGACAGTTTAGGGATCTTATGTTGAAGAGAACTAAACGGTTCTCCAGAGATAGGCCAAAGGCATCAGTCAAACCTCATAATCGTGTTCCTCCTAAAAATAGGGATATTGATGAAACTAATGATGAGGATATGCCTCAGTGCTTTAAGTGTAAGGGATTTGGCGATTTTGCAAACGGGTGTCCAAATCATAGAAAATACACTGGAAACAAAGGTCTTGCTGCAACTCTTGATGAAATGTATGACAGTTATAACTCTAATGAAGATGGGAAATCAAGTGTTGCACTTCTTGGTGAAAATATTGATTTTGATAATTGTAGCAATACACATATCAGTTTGGATATTCTTTCAGAAGATAATACAACCATTCTGGTAGAAAAAGTTGACCCTTTTCTTGGAAACTCTAATTATAATGTTTCAGGATCCACTATGTGCCTAGCTGCTTGCAGAATTCAGAAGCCTAATTGCTATCCAAGTGTGGCGTGCCCATATTGTTCATTAAAAGGTCATGAACTCTCAAAGTGTTATAAGTTCAAACACAAGCAAAGACACGTCAACAAACTTCAACGAAGAGCAAATCATCTAGCAAGAAAGCTTAAACTTTCTCAGAAGACCGCAGAGGTATGTAAGATTTTATCTTCGTCTAAGAAGTTAGTTTCCAAGGAAAAAATAATACCATTTAAAAAGAAAGTATAGTCAAACCGTTTTGATATACAGAAGTATGTGGATTTTCCACAAGAGGAAATTGGTGGAAAAATTATAGTTCACCACAACGTAACTTGATTGTGTTGTTCTTAAAATCTTATCGCATGTGCCTGATCAAAAGAGACAATGATTTTGTACCTCTCAGGCTTTAGGAAAAGTTTTTTTTCTTTCTTAGAAGTGTTTTTCTTTTATCTATCAAACTGAAGAAAGGGTACTATCGACAATTCTACTCTTTATAGGGATAAGAGTTGATCATCCATGAACCTGCTTTAGGTTTTGAACCCTACATTCATTTTCCTTCTCTAAAACCTATCTTTATCTTAAAACTACTTGTTGAGATAATTGTGAATTCCTCTTACAAACCCATACGTTTATGGACGCTCCAAGAATGATGTCTTCTGATGAAAAAGAATCTAATGTGATTGTTCAACCATCAATCATGAAGGAAAAATGAAAATCTCCATTGCCTCCAACCTTGAAAAGAAAAAGAAGGAATATAAGGAAGTCAAGAGTTGTTCCTTCAAATTCTCAGAAGTTTTCTGATGTTCTTGAAGTGTTGAAGGAGCATTGAAAGGAGATTCAACAAATAAAAACTTTTGTGTATAAGACTTATGAGATTCAGAAGGCCCTGGTTCGACAACAGCAACCAAGAAGGTTCATCGATATAAACTCCTTTCTTAATGAACCTTGTGTTCCCATGGTTGTTGACGATAAGGAGTTCGGGGACGATAATGAATTCTTCAAAGGTCTTAATGTCTAGTAAATCTTCTATTATTTCTCTTTTGTTTAGAAGAATAACTAGTGTTTGGAATCGCCATTATTGTGATTACACATAGCTATATCCAATGTCTTTCATCTTTTTGTTTTTATATTTTTTGGTTTAAAATTCTAAGTTTGTTTAGAAGATGATGGTTGCAGTATTAATCTCTTGATTTTATATATTGCAATATTTTGATGGGATATGTGTGTTTACGTCCGTGAACTTGATAGTCCCATATTTTGTCAAAAGTAAAGTTATTCGTGAATTGATATGCAAATATTGATAAAAGGATGAATAGACTTTTAACAAACACAAAAGTTAAGCCTATATTTTCAATTATTGATGTAAGATAAGTTAAAATCTTTTGTGATTCAAGGATTATGTCTATTGTGTGTTATTGTGCAAATGGTGATGGAAACATATAATGAATCCTTGTGAATTCCGCAGTAATTGAGCTTCATGTTCTATATTTTGTGTATTACTGTGAGACTCCGTATTGTGACTTATGTTGAGCATTAGACAACCAAAGTTGATTATTTTGTGATTAGCTTAGTTGTGTTCCATAAGGCACTTTACGTCGAGTATTTTTGAACTAAATTAATCATCTAGCATGGTTATTTATTTAGAACTCCGTAAGTTTTTCTCATGTTGAGCATGATTGACTAGGATGATTATTTTTATGATTAACTTAGTCATTGCTCCATAGAATGATCTTAGGTCAAGTGTGGCCAATTAAATTGATTACTCTGGTAATTAGTTTGGCTGAGTATGACAATTAGATTATTTTCGAGTTTTCTTGTGATTAATCTAATTGATTTATTAAGTCTCCATAAGTTTACTTGTGTTGAGCATATTTAGTCAAATTAATCTTGGTTAACTTTGGTTAATTTGATTAAATATTTCTTGTTGGATTCCAAATTCATACTTGTATGCAATTTGTTGAGTCTAAAGAAACCCTTCTTTTCTTTTTGAAATTAAGGTCACTCTTGTTGTTCCTTAGGGAATGACATATTATGGGGGAGAGTTCTTTTGAACTTGTGATTTCCAAATCTTTGTGGGAAGTGCGGATGTGGAATATTTGAGGGGTTATCTTGCGTCTTTATAAACTCCTTGATGAATTCATTTAGTTTCGGCTTTATGATTGCATCTAAACAAGATGATACACATTTACCTTTGGTCATGAAATTTCTTTTACGGAAATTTCATTAGGATCCCATTCTTGTACCTTTGCCAATTTTATTGACAAAAACGAGGAGAATTAATATGTAGTTCACACTACAAATACATATGGTTTTCAGATCATTATGTAAGGGGGAGTGGTTTCCATGTGAGATGGAGTATTGACTAAGGGGGAGTGAAGTATCACCATTGTATTGTTGTTGAAGTTGTGATGCAATTGGACTTTGACACTGTGTAATAATACTATGAGATTGTATAACAATGATTCAGAATCGATGCTTTTCTCATTGTTATAGCTACGGATTTTCAACAACGATGATGCTAACCTACTTGGAAGTGACGAAGATTTCGAGTATTGTTGAAGATTAGACAGGTGGAATGGGAGATACAAAGTTTATTTATATATTTTTTTTATTCCATATGTATTAATAGTTTTGCCACTAAAATTGACAAAGGGGGATATTGTTAGAGAATTGCTCGGTCGAAATCGCATGCATTGCTATCTCAAGCATGTTTGTCAATGTTAGTGATTAAAACTATAAAGTCTTGAATTCTAGTTTACTATAGCTAAGGTCTCGGACTAGGATAGAAAGTGTAGTTGAGCTCAAGAACTCCATGGAAATCATCATACAAGACGAAGGACTACTCAAGGAACCAGTGGATCTTCATCGACTAAAGGGTATGTGGAGAATTGAACTTATCTATCACTCAAAAGTCTATCTACTCTATCTCCTATCTTGAGACAAAAGTCGTATTACTATATAGACTAAGAATATACACATGTGACATTTCGAGATGAGTATATCTCGATTATCTATTTCTCAAAATGTGTGTTGGTAAAGCTTTCGCTTTAGCCAAGTTCATCTTTTCCTAGTGACGAAAGTCATGTTATGTTTCAATCACTTTGGAAATTGCTCTGACGAAAACTAGTTTTTGGATAATAGCTATATGACGTCCTCTGAGAATGTTTCAATGGTTGAAATGAGAGTTTAGACAATATAATCACTGGGGGATATAAAAATTGTTGTGGTAACACATATATGTATAGTCATTAGCACTTGAACCGAAGTTTGCAAACTTTTTTGATCAAGTGAAAACCGAAACTTGAGCAGACAACCCAGTCCATGAACTTAGTCCGCGAACGTCCGTAATTCTCGAACCCGAGAATTTCTGCTTGAGTTGTAGCTCGGTTTCAGTCCGCGAACTAACGGAAGTTCTCGAACCCGAGAATTTATGCTGGAATTTGTGAACTCCAACCGGTTAACTTGAGTCCGCGAACCCAGTCCGCGAACTTGAGTGGTTATGTATAAAAACGATGTTCGTGAACTTATCTAAATTATCTGAAGAATGCTATTGCAAACCGTGGATTTATAGTTCATGAATTGATTCGAGTGAATCACATCATTTTTGCTTCAATTAATTGTGTCTTGTATAGTACATAAGATCTCATAGCAATTGAACAACTCTCTAACTAGTTCATTTGAGTCATTTGGACTAGTTATGGTGAAGAAGAATATGGTTGATATGGAAGTTATCATTTGGCTAACCATTTGGTTGAATAATTTTTAACCAACTATTGTACACATTTGGGTACGGTTACACAAACCCAAAATCATCAAGTACATGTGTGTATGGCAAGATAAGTTTCGATCTAACGGTTGAGAGATATTAGCTTGTATCTAATCAGGTTTTCATCTAACGGTGAATATTGATTGCTTTGTTACTAAGCTAACATTGATTGCAAACCCTGATTTGAAAGACTATATAAGGGAGAACACTATCAACTGGGAAACCTAATCCCCACACATTCTATGTGATACTAGTTTGCTAAGCTAGAGTCGATTCTCCTTTAACCTTTGGTTTTCTTCTTCTAAAACCTGGTTAACAACTTAAAGAATTCATTGGTATTGTGAAGCCAGACCGTGTCATGTACACATGCCATGAGCCTTACTGGGCCTGGATAGTTTGACGGTCCTAAGGAGTGAACTAGGTCTTACTAGGCCTGGTTAGTCTGTCGGTCCTAAAGAATGAACTAGGCCTAGTCATGCTTATGATCAAGTTATTAACCTTCCTCGAGTTGCGTGTCCTTTGCGTGATAAATTTGTAACCGTTGGAACTTAAAACTCGATTGGGTATTAAAGAACCAATCGATAGTTGAAGAAGTCAATGAATGAAATAATTTTTGCTTTCAATTTGAAAGTTAGCCTCTGTTTCACAGAGAGATCGCAGCTTGCTGCTGAGTTATCTTCTTCATTCCTTGTAGTTGTACCCCGATACACTACAATTGGTATCAGCCAGTTATTTTGGACCTATGGTCATGGCGAAAAAATTTATAGTAACCGGAGTTAATTCGAATCTCAATCAGCTAACAACCACAGTTACTCAATTAGCTGATTTAGTGACTCAAACTTCAACATCGGTAGCTACACTCAATCAATCTGTCAACCGTTTGGATTCGGATTTCACCACCATGAAATCCGATTTACAGGACATCATCCAATTTCTATGCATCAAGCGATCTTCGAATGCTGGATTTGATGCTGAATTCTCCAATTCAGATGCTCATTCCGAGGGTTATCGTCTAACTCACAGAGAGCATTGTAAGTCTAATCGTACATCTAATGTTGATTTCCCTCGTTTTAATGGTATCAACCCTCGTGGTTGGGTTCTTAAGTGCAATCGCTATTTTCATCTTCATAAGTTTCCTGATGAGGAACGAGTAGATATGGCCGATATTCACTTCGATTCACAGGTAGATCCATGGTTTTTAAACTATCAACAAGGTAAAGAATCCATTTCTTGGGATACTTTTACTAAAGATTTATGTGCTAGATTTGAGGACATTGCACAAGACAATTATGTAGGGTGCTTTAATAAATTATCTCAAACATCCATAATAGAAGCTTACTATGATCAATGGGAACATTATAAAACTTTCATGGTAGCCAATAACCCAACTCTACCAGAATCTTTCTATACATTGAGTTTTATAAGTGGCTTGAAGGAGGAATTGCGTACTGCTGTTCAGATGTTTAAACCAGATACTGTTTCTGAGGCATTTTTTCTTGCCAGAATGAAACAAGAATCTCTGCATCATTTACCTAAACCACTGAAATCATTTCACAAACCCTCTACACCCCCTCCATTAGCCATCTCTCACCCATCTAACACCATCACACCCTTGTATTCACCATCTACTTTTTATGGTAAATCTGGTGGTTCTTCTTCACAACCTATTGTTACACTACCCACCACACCTACCAACACTTCACCTGACAAAACCATACCTACAATCAGGCGCCTTACTTATGCCCAAATGCAGCAACGTAAGGATAAAGGCTTGTGCTACAATTGCGACGAGTTCTACAGACAAGGACATAAATGCAAGACTCAACAACTTTTCATGCTTATCACTGATGAGGATAGTGAGGAGCCATACCAGCAAAATGATACTACCCATTCGGTTGATTTACCGCCTTCTTCTGACTCCACTATGGAAATCTCTTTACATGCATTGACAGGGAATGTGGTTCATGATACTATACGCATTGCGGGTCTCTTACACAAGAAGCCAATTATGATCCTAATCGACACAGGAAGTACTCATTCCTTCATCGATTCTCACCTTACAAATCAATTGGGTATTCATACATCTCCAACGGGACACATGCTAGTCACCGTGGCTAATGGAGCTAACACCATCAGCAAGGGCATCTGTCGCCAACTTGGTTGGGAGATGCAGGGTCACCAATTTTCTTTTGATTTATGGGTTCTTCCATTAGGTGGCTACGATATGGTGTTAGGAGCTGATTGGATGCATCAGCTGGGTGATATAACCTTTAATTTTTCTCAGCTCAAGATTTCATTCAGGAATCAAGACAACCATATCACATTGCAGGGGAGTTCCTCTAAACCCTCTATTAATCTTATGGATGATTCTGTTTTTAAGAACTATTTCAAGAGTAAAGTGCATTCTTGGGTCAATTTTTTGCTATCTCAGCATCACCACCCCAACCTACACCACTCTTCCCCACACCACTAGTAACCTCTTACTCTGATATTTTTGCTGAACCTTCTCAACTTCCACCACAAAGAGCATTAGACCACAAAATTCCTCTTAAACCACATTCTAGCCCAACTTCTCAAAAACCCTATAGATGCCCATATATTCAAAAGTCTGTGGTCGAAACCTTGGTTCAAGAAATGCTTAATGAAGGACTTATTCAAAAAATCCATAGACCTTTTGCTTCTCCCATTCTGCTTATAAAAAAAAAAAGGATGGCACTTGGCGTTTTTGTGTCGATTAAAGAAAGTTAAATGACATGACAGTGAAAGATAAATTTCCTATTCCACTGATTGATGAATTGCTTGATGAGTTAAAGGGAGCTATCATTTTTTCTAAAATTGATTTACGTTCAGGTTATCATCAAATCAGGTTATTTGGCCTAGATATTCATATAACATCCTTTAAAACCCATCATGGTCACTATGAGTTTAGAGTCATGCCATTTGGTTTTACGAATGCCCCTGCCACATTTCAAGCCCTCATGAATGACATCTTTCAGCCATTTTTAAGGAAATTTGTCCTAGTATTTTTCGACGACATATTGGTCTATAGTTCTTCAGTGGAAGAACATGTTGCTTATCTACAACAGGTCTTCTCAGTATTGAGACAACACTCTTTATATGCAAAATTATCTAAGTGTGTGTTTGGCCAATCTCAACTGGAATATCTAGGCCACCTCATTACTGCTCAGGGAGTTGCTGCAGACCCGGAGAAAATAGCTGCAATGCAAACTTGGCCATTACCTGCTACATTGAAGCAGCTGAGAGTATTTTTGGGATTAACTGGTTACTATCGCAGATTTATTCATAGATATGGTACTATTTCCAAACCCCTCACTGATATGCTAAAAAATGATTCTTTTCAGTGGTCTTCAGATGCCCATGCTGCCTTCACTGAACTCAAGGAAGCTATGACAAGAGAACCTATGTTAGCCTTGCCTGACTTTTCCAAGCAATTCACATTGGAGACTGATGCTTGTGCTAGAGGAGTGGGAGCTATTTTAATGCAGGAAGGTAAACCCATTTCTTACTTCAGTAAAGCTCTGAGACCTAAGGCACTAGCTTTGTCCACTTATGAAAAAGAATTTTTTGCCATTGTCATGGCGGTTCAAAAGTGGAAGTATTATCTCTCTCATAGTCAATTTGTTATCCACACTGACCACCAAAGCCTCAAGTATTTTATGGATCAGAGAATCTCCACTGCTCTTCAACATAAATGGCTCATTAAACTCATGGGGTTCGACTATATTATCAAGTACAAGAAGGGGATGGACAATGCTACAGCTGATGCCCTCTCCAGATTACCCTCTGACACTGCTGAATATCATGTTCTCTCATGTAACACTCCACAGTGGGAACTTGATGTTGTCTCCAGTTATGAGCATGATACCATTGCACAACAACTTATCTCCTAGCTACTTATCTCCCCAGCTCAATCGCAATTTTCTTATACTCAGGGCATCTTAAGATTCAAGGGGAGACTATACATTGGATCAGCTAACAATGTCATAAATTCTATTCTCCAGTCTCTCCACTCTTCTTCCATTGGAGGGCATTCAGGTATGCTTGGAACTTACCAATGGGCTAAGTCCCATTTCTTTTGGCCAAAAATGAAACAGGATGTTCTGCAGTTTGTGGACACTTGTGACGTTTGTCAATGTCATAAGGGAACCTCTTCATTTCCTAGTGGTATTCTTCAACCACTACCTATACCAGAGAGAGATTGGCAAGAAATCTCCATGGATTTCATTGAGGATCTGACATTATCTAATCACAAGAGTGTGATCTTAGTTGTTGTTGATAGGCTCACAAAATACAGCCATTTCCTTGCCTTGAGCCACCCCTTCACAGCCATCACAGTGGCTAAAGAATTTCTTAATCACATTTTCAAACTTCATGGCCTTCCTAGCTTTATTGTCAGTGACAGAGACAAGATATTTGTGAGTCAATTTTGGCAAGCTTTATTCAAATCACTAGGCACCACTCTCAAGCTCAGTACAGCCTACCACCCACAAACAGATGGTCAAATAGAAAGAACCAATGCTTTTGTGGAGAAATACCTTAGATGCATGACAAGCTCTCATCCTAAACAATGGTTCCAGTGGTTAGCCTTAGCAGAGTGGTGGTTCAACACCAATTATCATACCTCCTTAAATATGTCTTCCTTCCAGGCCCTTTATGGTTACCAACCACCCCATCTTATCTTTCCAGTTCCAACAACCACTTCAGTAGCCTCAGTGGAGTCTTATCTGAAAGAAAGAAATGTTATGCTACAACTTCTCAGGGAAGACTTGGCTAAAGCCCAGTCTAGAATGAAATTTTTTGCAGATAAAAAGCGTATTGACAGAGAGTTTGCAGTGGGTGATCTAGTTTTTCTCAAACTGCAACCTTACAGGCAGTCTTTAGTGGCTCTTCGCAAAAATTTCAAGATGTCAGCTAAGTACTTTGGTCCCTTTAAAGTGTTGCAGTGAATTGGGGAGGTGGCATACAAATTACAACTACTAGTGGGTTCTCGAATTCATCCTGTCTTCCATGTTTCGCAACTCAAACAGCATATTAGGCTCAAGACTTGTATTATGCCGCAATTACCAGTGGTGGACGATCAAGGACACTATGTCGTAGAACCAGTCGCAGTGTTAGCAACACGACTTACACTCAAAGGTGATCACTCCGTACCACAACTATTTATTCACTGGTCCAACTCCAATGTGGAAGATGCATCTTGGGAAGACCTCTCTTACATTAAGGCACAGTTTCCAAATTTTATCCTTGAGGACAAGGATTTTTGAAGGGGAGAGCAATGTCATGTACACATGCCATGAGCCTTACTGGGCATGGCTAGTTTGACGGTCCTAAGGAGTGAACTAGGTCTTACTGGGCCTGGTTAGTCTGTCGGTCCTAAAGAGTGAACTAGGCCTAGTCATGATTATGATCAGGTTATTAACCTTCCTCGAGTTGCGTGTCCTTTGCGTGATAAATTTTTAACCGTTGGAAATTAAAACTCGATTGGGTATTAAAGAACCAATCGATAGTTGAAGAAGTCAATGAATGAAATAATTTTTGCTTTCAATCTGAAAGTTAGGCTCTGTTTCACAAAGAGAAAGCATCTTGCTGCTGAGTTATCTTCTTCATTCCTTGTAGTTGTATCCCGATACAGTACAGACCGATACTACTTTTCTTGTAGTTGTGTGATCTGATCTTGATGTTTCTATCGTACGAGTACAATTGTAATAATTGGCTTGAGATTTCTATCTCCGATAGGCAAGATATAAAAGTAATCACAAACATATTCGTCTCATCGTTTGTGATTCCACAATATCTTGTTTCGCTACGTCGATTAAGACTATTGTGAGGTGATTGATAAAACTGAGTTGTTCTTCGGGAATATAAGTCTGGTTTTATTGATTGGTTCCCGTTCACCTTGATTTATCAAAACACGGAAAAAAAAACTCATAGGTTTATTCGTGGGAGACGAATTTATCTAGTTGTGGGTGAGATCAGCTAAGGGAATCAAGTGCGCAGTATCCTGCTGGGATCATAGGCATAGGATCATAACTGTACCTTGGATCAATGTGAGATTGATTGGGGTTCAACTACAATCCAGACCGAAGTTAATTTGGAGTAGGCTAGTGTCTGTAGCGACTTAATACAATGTATGTTTAATCTGGACTAGGTCCCGGGGTTTTTCTGCATTTGCGGTTTCCTCGTTTACAAAATTTTGGTGTCTGTGTTATTTCTTTTCCGCATTATATTTTGTTATATAATTGAAATAATACAGGTTGTGCGTTGTTCAATCAATTAGAATATCCGACCTTATTGGTTGTTGATTTAAATTGATTGACACTTGGATATTGTTCTTTGGTACCATCCAAGTTATATCTCTTTGATTAAGACTCGCAAATCATATTTTCTTGAGTAAATCAAATTGAGAGATTGAGATAATAACTCCTTGAGATATTTTCTATTGATTGATTCTAGTTGATTCTCTAGAAAACAACTCGGAGTTGTCCATACAGATTGCTAATCGAAATATTGGGTGAGGTTGTTAGACCCCCGCTTTTTCAAATCTATTATTGCTCTTATTCCATGGTAGAATCCACGGCCTGATCCCATGGAATGTCAATAAAAATTGCTCCTGACCTGATCCCATGGAATGGCAATAAAATTGCTCATATTCCATGGTCGAAACCACGGCCTGATCCCATGGAATGACAATAACAGTTGCTCTGATTCCATGATCGAATCTACGACTTGATCTCATGGAACCGCAACAACAATTTATCTCATTACTTCGATTTCATGATCGAGTTCACTGCTAATCTCATGAAATGGTAATAGATAATTTTATTACTCTGATTCTATGGTCGAATCCACGATCCCATGGAATGGTAATAATTATTTTATTATTCCGAGTTCATGGTAGAATCCACAACTGATCCTATGAATTGATAATGAATAACTACTTATTTTATTGTCTCGTTTCATGAATTATGTTACACTGAATTTCATGGATTAGCAATAAATACTCAACAACCGGGCATATGGACCATCCCTGAGTAAGCCCCACGAAAAGTAGTGTAAGTGTACTAGACAATGATGCACGACTGAGCACCCGGATGCACGAATGAACATCCAAAAATATGAACAAATGAGGAATCCTACGCAAAACAGGAGAAAATAACAAATAATTATAAAATAATGGGAGGCGCCCAGGGGCCGGGCCCACCGGCCAGCCGGTCGTGCCCTAGCTATAACCGGCCCCATGCTTCCTCCATTATTTTTCCTTATTTTGTTACTTTCATGAACTCATGAAAACTCCTTCAAGTTAGCAACTTTCCTTGTTTTTGCAAAAACTCATGGACGGCCATTCCCTAGCCGTGGCCGGTCCCATACCATGCAATCCCTAGTCTTTTATAATTATTATTTTCCTCGAATTCATGAAACTCCTTAGTTTGAGCAAAAATCATGATTTCTTCATAATTTCTCAAATTTTGCTCAAATCATGAAAATTCAAGAGCATGGATTCATTCACGTGACCGGCTAGCCTCTCACGGAAAATTTAGATGTTAAAATACTTTTATTTTAATATTTATAAAATATTGGTCAATTGAGCATACATGCTCATTCCAACAAAATCAATAATTTCAGTCAAGATGAAACTCTTCTGAAAATTCATAATGATGCTCGAACGCACATCAGAAAATACTGAAACTCTCAGTATGGAGACATGGACACCATGGAAACATGCACATGCCCTAATGACCGACCATGGTTATTCCTAGGGCTTGCACAGAGCTGGTCCCATATTTTTTTATAATTCTGACCTAATTTGCTCAATTGCTCATATTGGGCCCAAACTCTCTCCAACCAACCTGGGGATTGCTCAAATGGACAACATCTAGTCCCATGACCACCAAGAGCCGGTCCCATGCTCTCTTTATCGTTCCCATCTTTCATACCTAGGTTTTATCACTTAATGTTGAACCCAGCAACAATTCAATAAATGATGAAATCGGCACTTAATCATCATTCCTTCACCAACTCTCCAACTGAGAACCATGGTACATGCTCATTCGAGCAATTGGGCATCACATGGACGTCCACAAGCTCATGTGATTGGTCCCTCTTCTGCTCATGACATATTTTCAACAATTCTTCGAATAATGAGCAATTCATCAACATTAGGGTTTTCGAACAAACGCTCAACAAATCATCATTCTGAGCAAATTCAAACACCAAATAAATGTATATATTGATCCACGAGGATTAATCAAATAATATCTGGTAATCTACCAATATTTTTATATATTTTATTGGGTCACGTCACCAATAAATATTTCGTCGAATTGAGCAACTTTGCTCAGTTACTCAAATATTGATCCAGCTATCGATATTTAGTAATTTTATCAGTAATTTGTCGAATTGAGCAATACTTGCTCAATTGCACGTCAAATTCTCAATATTCAGTAATTCTTCGAATTGAGAAGTACTTGCTTAGTTGCTCGAATATTGACCCAATCATCAAAATTCAGTAATTTATCAGTATTTCGTCGAATCGAGCAATACTTGCTCAGTTGCTCGAATAATCCACATATATTCAGTAACTCATCAATATTCAACAACTTGTTGAATTTACAACATTTGCTCGGACGAGCAACGTTAATGTTCATGAATCACTGAACATTTGTCAAACGTGCTCGATTCAACAAAAACCTAGGCTCATTGCCTAATCAGCCAATAACTGACACACTAAATAAACATCTGTCATGCAGACTCCACGATTCGTGAGACATCAATCATGTCAAATTTGGGGATAACAACTAGGGTTTTGGTCTGGCGGCCTACATCACGTGGATTCATCCATGACGGGGAATGTACATAAGTTGTGTCAACGGTTGAAGGAGTTAGCAAAGTAGTGGATGCACGATCCGTCAAGTCTCCACATGACATGGAACTGACTTTACCACGATCTTTTACCCTCCCATTCTTCCACTCATGAAACCGTCACACTTACAGGGATCAAGGTGTTCATAACTCTGACAATATAAATAAGTATCTAAATCCATGATGGAGGACAAGGAAAACGAAAAAATGAACGATCGATAATTGACAACGTTTTCAGTCTACGCAGAATTTCTCGAGTAATTACTCTCAAGAATTCATCAACCCTTCAGAACTTATCAGAACTCCACAGTTCACCAATTATTGCAGAAACCCACAACACATCTATAATCCTTGATCATCATTGATCCCACATAATTTCTCATATTCCCTCCTACAGATCAACCCATCTCCCTCTTTGCGACCGAATTGACTCTGGAACGGCCATTGACTTGGTTTAGGCCGGAGTCCTACATATTGATCTCTCGAATCTAATCACTCCCTTTCCAGTGCATCTGTGTGAGGTTAAGCAGTTTTCCAGGTTCGACGAGTCTCGACAATGCGCTTGACTCTTCACTTTCCTAAAAAAACCAGCAAATCGTTTATCACCATCTACAACCTCATACTCTAAATCAGCTTTAGTCGGCAATGTGACATCTTGATTTGTTGGGTCAGTACCCAAACTAACAGGACCATATATATCATCTTCCTTCTGTGAAGGTGAAATTTTAAGGTGTATGTCGGTCAACATTTGCAGAAGCATCGAGCGATCCACTGTTTTGATGCATAATATCCAACTCGCTCATTTATCATATATTACCTTCCTCAAATCATCATATTTTGTTTTCCCATCATCTTTGTTTGCAGCCTCTTCTTTCTCTTATTAAGCTGGGGTTTCATTGGCTTCTTGTTTCTCTTCTACCACTTTAGAAACGTTACCTTCCTCATTAAGCCTTCTTGAAATTCGATATAGAATTTGTCGTTCTTGATTGGTGTACCCAGTGATAAAATCTTCACTGAATTGTATCATATTTTAAAGTACAAACAAATATGTACTACAAATTAATATGTTTTATAATACAAAAAAATATGTTCTGACAGTTAACAACTTCAAAAACAAAAAATGTACTCATTTTTTTTAAAGTACAGACAAATAATAGATTACCTCGTATTCACTAGTGTCGATATCCTTTAGGAATTCATTACATATCTGTGACAAATTACATTTAGCATCTCTCGGCACATACATTCCTGGAGGTTTCGTCACTACTTCAACTGGTCTTACCAAATAGGTATGCTCTATATACCAAAGTTGTAGAGAAATACAACTGAATGATACATATTAATATCACTGACCAATATAGACTGTTACAATATGAATCTACTATACAAGAAACAACAAAAATGACTATCTTATGTAAGTGAAGAATCTCACCGAAAAATAGGTAACACAACCAGTAGTGTGGTCTACATTCTCATAATTGTTATTCAGTTCTCTCTCTAAGTGGAAATGAATAAGATCTGGCCACGACACATTAGCCTCGAGATCCACAACATAACCTGTTAGAGCATATCTCGGTTGAACCTAACAAGCGTTGGTATGTCAAGTTTGGTTGACATATTTTAGTGAATCAAAATTTATCTAAGAGTCGCTTGATTATGTACTAGAGACAACTTCATATAGGTTAGACTATAAAGTCTAGGATTATGAGACATACAAGTATTACTCGAAGACCTGAAGAATGTGAAGAAGTAACGAGCTACAACAACGACATCATCCTTCCTTTTGAGGTTAGTAATATTGACTTGAACTGTTTCATTCCTAACGTATCTTTCAAGTCGTGCTATATTGAAAACATAACTGTGAAGCTATGAATGATTATTTTACTCTAGTAGTGAGACATGATCATTTGATCATATTGTTAAGGAATTAGACTACGAAGTATAACGCTTATCTTTTGAACTTCGTAGATATGACATCGACATAATCGTATGAATGTTATTGTGATTATGTGTATGGGTAAAGGTGAAGATTTTATCCTAGGAAATAATGTTTACATTTGTTTAAATAAAGTACATTCATGAACTTGTTTTATGAATCGAAAGGGAAATCGCTAGGCTTATTGGTATTGTTATTCATTGCATATCTTTGGATTACCAATATGTGTGAGTTAGTAGAACCGATCACAGTGCCTGACTTATGATTTGGCATGACTAGTTTTTATTAATTAGTATAACCGATCCTAAGTAATCACCTGAGATGGTATGATCGATATTTGTAATTGTTGTGACCGATTCTAGTAATTGGTGTGACTTATCACAAAAGAATTGGGTAATCGATCCTTGTAATTGGTGTAACCGGTCCTAGTAATTGGTGTAACCGATCTTAGTGACTTGTATAACTGATCACAAGTAATACCATGAGTATATGGTAAACGATCCTGGTAATTGACGTAAACGATCCTGGTAACTGACATAACCGGTCATGATAACTTGTGTGTTCAATCACAAGTAATCCATATTAAGGTATAACTGATCCTAGTAATCTGTAGAACCGATTGAACACATGATTGTGATTTGATATTTGATCAATCACATAGTTGTCTTGGAATACAGATGAACCAATTCTAAACTTGTTTGGAAGTGTGGTATAATTGATTCCAAGATTGTAAATATAAAAGAGGATTTACAAAGAAAATATGTCAACATACTTTGAACACGAACAGTAACTACGTATTACTTGATAGTGATTGTAGGTACTGAATATCGCAAGATAATAGTTCACGAGTATCGTAGTAAATAAAGGAGAAAAGATTTATAAAATGATACGATAATAGAAGTAGCGCGGAGAAATATGAAGTTTTACGAGGATGGAATAATTGTGCGAGTATGAGTTGCGATACTTCGCAACTCATATACAGCTGTATAAGTTTTACTATAAATAGGAGTTCAAATGTAAAATTCGAGAGGTTCTTTTAGTGAGTGTAAGAAATTATCTTAGGAAAGAGAATAGAAAAAGTTGTAACTATTCTAGTTCCATTTTTTGATAATTCTATGTAATCAACTAAGAATAATTAATAAGAAAATGGTCATTCATCATCAAGAACTTCTTGAGTTTTTACTAATTCTATTGAGGGTGTAGTTGTAGGTTATTCTGCAACTACATAATTGGCGCTAGAAACAGGGATTTGAAGAATTCATGTACCAGAAAAATAACAAGAAGAAGAAACACATCAGAACCATTAACTGAAGTAAGAATAAGTGTAAGACTCGCAGGAGGAGAAGAAAATATAACAGGAGAACCTAGTAGGAGAAGGATTAATCGAAGAAATCAAGCTCAACAAATAATAGATCATGATCGAGTGAGTATACACACTTGGAGAACTGATACACCAGAAGAAGAAGATAGAGAACCACAAATCAAAGAAAATGAGAGGTTGATGGGAGGAACAATTCTTGAAAGAGAAACGGAGATGTTAGAAACATTGAGACAAGGAATCCAAAAAGAACGAATGATCGAAGCTGAAGAACGTGCCAATTTAACAAGACAAAATCAAGAATTGAGGATGGAAAATGAGATGCTACAAAGAAGGAAATCTCAAAGTGTTGTAAGATCAAATGTTAGAACAGAAAGAGAAGGACAAAATTCACCGATAATCAATAATGAAAATAATATGCAAGAACAAGCGCAGAATCAAGGTGAAAGAAATCAAGAGAATCGTTTCATTTTAATACCAAACCACGAACAAAACATGGAGAATTTACGAACAAGGCCAAATCATAGAGAAAACAATCAGAATCGAGAGGAAGAACAACAACTTATGGAAGAAACTGAGAGACAACAAGCAGTACATCAAAACAATCACGAGAATAGAGTAAGAAGATATGAAGAGGCTCGTAACAAACAAAATGTTGAGTATGAAAGAATTAAGAGAAGAATTGTAAATCAACAAACGAAGTGGAAAGGAATGAACCAAACTCTCGAATCGAGTACAAGCAAATCAAGAAGAAATAAATCACAGAAGGAGGAGAAATGAAGAAGAAGAAATTCCTGATATTCGCATGAGAAGAATGAGAAGAATAGAAAGGGAAGAACAAGAATTCCAAGATGCTCTGCGACTGAAAAATTATGATAATTTAGAAAGAAGATATTTGCAAAATTATGAAAATGAAAACATTAATGAAGAATATGATAGAATGCGAAGGATCGCAAGGGAGGAAGCGCAAGAACGTAGAAGAAGAGAAGCTGCATTAAAAAGACCAATGGATGAGAATTCTGAGCCAAATGCACGAATCTTTCGAGAATTAGCAGAAATGAGAGGGATGATAAACAATAGAAGAGGAAAAGATAGAAGGCAATTATATGAAGCAATAGAAGAAGCTGCGAGGACTCCATTTGCTAGAGAAGTACAATTGGGAGGAATTCCACCAAAATGCAATTTGCCCACACTTACCAGTATCTTTGACGGGACTTCATGTGCTATTCAGCACATTAAAGCATACATAAGATGCATGTTACAATGGGAGAATCATGATGCTGTGTTATGCAAGTACTTCGTATCGAGTTTAACATGGGAAGCTTTAAAGTGGTTCGAAGGACTCCCTAAGAACATTATTACGTCATTCAGTCATTTGCAAGCAACTTTACTTGGAGCATATATCACAAATCACTCTTCACGGCTTGGTATTGAAGATGTATTTGGTTTAAAACAAAGAGTGGGTGAAAGTTTGAAGCATTTGGTAAGACGATGGAAGACTATGTGCAGTGATATGGCAGGGCGCGTGGATGAGAGATACTTGATTTCATCCTTCATAAATGCGATGTTCGCAACTGAACAATTATATGTTCAAATCTTCAGAAGAAAGAATTCCATAATGATGACAGAGTTACGAGAATTGCAAGAAGAATACATTACACTAAAGGAAAAACAAAACAGTATGGAATCATATCCAGTAGAAAACACTAGCAATCAAGATGGAGGAGCAAATTTACTTCCCAAAATAATCAATGTAGTAGCAGGTACTTCGCAAACATCCTCACAAACTTCTTCGCAAATTTCAGAAGAGAAGAAAATCAATGATAGCCAGCCAAAAATGGTAGCAATGGGTAGTAAAGATCAAGAAGAGTATGATAGAGAGAGGAATTTCTATAATCGAATAGGAAATAACCAAATTCCAAGACTAGATCAACAACAAGAAAATTATGGGGGACAAAGGCAAAATTATTTTGGACAAGGGAACCAGAGACAAAATTATAACAACATTCAAGGAGGTCAAAGAATGGTAAGGGAAGAGATAAAGTTGCCACCTTTGAATACAAGTGTAGAAAAAATATGGCAAGAAATTATCCTGGTAGAGAATATACCAACTCCATGGAACATGGGAAAGGAACCACCAATGGGTCCAAGAAGTCATGAATTTTGTTCGTATCATCATTTTCATGGAAATTCTACAAATAATTTCCATAATATCAAGAGGATAATCTTGCGAATGATTTATCAAGGAAAACTAAATCAATTTTTACTTAAGCAGACACAGTCGCAACAATTACCACAGGCTCCAGCCATAACTCGCAGGGAGAACACAACAAAAGAAAAGTGAGAAGAAATCCTACATATAGAAGTGGGGTCAAAAGCAAGGAATGTTTTCTGTAATTCCATTGTTCATTCATATAAAACCATAGAGGATTTTCATGATAATGTGTTAAGCAGGGAATATGCGAGGGATGATGAAGGAAAGGAAGTAATGAACATCGCAAAAATTTCACGACTTGAAGATTGGAAGAAACGTGAAATTTCTTTTGAAGCCACTGAAATTCCAGAAGGTTGTGAAGCACATGATAATCCATTGGTAGTAAGATTAGCAATCTACATGAATATGGAGGAAAACGAAGATGATATGGAGGAAGAATCAATTGGTCTTAATAGGATTTTGATTGATACGGGAAGTTTGTCAATATCCTCTTCTATTCTGCTTACAAAACTATGGGGGAAAAGATGCAGATTTAATACCTTCTACTTACAGAATTTATGGTTTTAATGGAACTGCCAACAAGCCCAAAGGAGAAGTGAGCATGCGAATTCCATTAAGTGGAATGCGAACTAAAATTCTGTTCTGCGTTGTTGATGTCGAATCACCATATAATGCTTTGATAGGAAGACCATGGCTTCATGGAATTCTAGGCGTAGCTTCCACTCTACATCAGTGCATAAAGTTTCCACATATGAAGGGTATTGGAATTATCAAGGGTGATTGGGCTGAGGGAAAGAAATGTTACGACAAAGAAGTAGAAGTTTGCTAAGGAAAAACTGCTGAGAAGGAAAATTGGAGAAAAAGAGAAAAGGCTGTGAAAAGAAGTGAAAATTTAATGGCAGAGGATTAAGGAAAAAGAGAATAAAATTATGATGATAATCATACAAGAAATTTACGATGATAATAAGGGATTGTGATTTGCGAAGAAAGAAGAAGGAAAATAATAAAACAAGAAGGTAATCAGTATGTTTGCTCGTGGAAATGAGGTATGTGGCAAAACAAAATTTTTATTTCGTGATAAATTTTACGAATATTATTTGCTCGCAGAAAATTGGGAAAAATTACGAATTTCAAAATCTATATTACGATTAAACTTTCATTAATTTGCGAATAAAAGACCGCAATCTGTGATCAGCCTCCAAAAAAAGAAAGAGAGCCGCATTTATACAGGCAAACCTTTGTGGCGTACACCCTAGTTCGCGAAGATATATTTCGTAAGAGGCAAAGTCCTAAAGTACGTCATTTAAGGGGGTACCTATAAACGTGGCTAAGGGTAACCGGAACACCACCAAGGTCCCTTAGTACATGGTAAAAAATTTGGGGTACAACCCAATAATGGGGTACCTATCCGGGTTAGACACCTTGGATTCTCACCTAATCTAGCGACATTACGCAATATAAAATGCGGTGTAAGAGGATTTAGGTTGGGCGACTAAGGCATAATGTCTTTCCCAAGAAGTGCAGAAAACGATCAAGGCGCCGAGGTACACGGTTGAGTCAAGAGTGCCGGGTAAGGTTGAACCACATCTGCCATTTTTGACAAGTCTTGGCAAATGATGCACTTGGCCCAAAGATACCCCATATGGTGCAACCTCGTAACTATAATCCCTATAGGAAAAAAGGATAAGAGGTTGCGATCAAAAGCTGCTTGTTGGCAGAACCAGATGGGAAGAGCTAACCTTGTATGGTCGATGTACGCTTCCTTGAAGGGGCAACCAGGGGGAAGATAAAGGGCATCACCCTCCATTAGGGAGCTGATACGTGCTATAAGACGCAAATGTCACGAGGCTTCTTGTTTGCGAAAACATAAAGGTTTGTCATATTTGTGCAACAAATGAAGTTCTGCGAGCATTCTAAAAAAAAAAAAAAAAAAAAAAAAGGAAAACATACAAAAAGAACTCGCAGAATGAAACAAAGAAGTTAAGATGAGATCAATGGGTTATTACATGAAAGTGTAAAAACGTCCTGCGATTTCATCGCAAGACGATAATGTCACGAGGTTGTATGTTCGCAAGAATGTTCAGACTTGTCATATTATCGCAAATACAAAAATTTACTACAAAAGAGGTGGCAAAATAAGACCTTTACTTAGGAAGGCATGATAAGACCACAGAAATTAATGAAATTCATTGCATCAACATCATTGAAGAAATTATACAAGAATATACATTATGAAGATCTGAAAAGAAGACAACTTCGTCAATATCATTGAAGAAATTTTACAAGAATATACATCAAGAAGTTTTGAAGAGAAGACAGCTCTGTCAATATCATTGAAGAATTTTTACAAGAAGTCCTATCAAAGAAGACAACATCATTGAAGAATTTTCACGAAGACTTAACAAAAGATGCGATTTTGATAGCAATCAAATACAGATAAGTTCATACTCGTAAAATTTTACGAGAATTAAATACTTCTTATACTTCTCCATATATTGAATATTTCTCCACAAATTCAATACTATTTATACTTCTTCAAGAGTATATCATATTTATTATACTTCTTCAACGGATATTTAATTTTGCAAAGGTTAAGTACTTATTATACTTCTTCATACAATGAGTAATAATTCTTATACTTCTTCATATATTGGGCAATTCTTCGTGAATTGAATGCTGCTAATACTTCTTAAGGGTATTTCATATTTCGTATACTTCATACTTCCTATACTTCAAGGGGAGATTTATTATTTACTTCGCAACATTCCGCAAAAGGCAAAAGGCTTATATTTCTCGTACTTCAAAGGGAGGACTTTTTATTCATAATCACAATAAGACGAAAATTCGTAAGATAAATTGAGAAGGATATTCTAATACTTCAAGCGATAGTTGATCATTTGAAGAGCAATAATAAGGGGAAAGGGAATACTAAGCTAAGTCTTTAAGATATATTATTTCTCTCCACATGATCAAGTTATGCGAATAAGGGAAACTTTAAGATATATTATTTCTCTCCAAACGATCAAGTTATGCGAATAAGGGAAACAATCAATCAAAGAAAGATTAATTCAAATTAAACTTTGAAAAAGAAATTGTTGGATTGATTAAAAGTGCAATCAAGAAGAAAAGTGTTGTATTGAAAAGAAACAGAACAGACATACAAAAAAGAATGAAGTTACAGAACAGATATACAAAAAAGAGTGAAGTTATTTTTCAGGCGATATATTCCCATCAAAATTATCTTCTTCTTCAACTTCATTATCATCTTCAACTTCACTTTCAGAGATTTCCAGATATGGAGTATCTTGAGAATTTCTTGAGAAAGGAGCGTATGGTACTTCTTGAGAGGAATTTCATTATCTTCGCAAATCTTGCGAGTCATCTTAGCTCGAAAACGCTTGACATATAAACTATGGTTATGCTGGGAAATTAGAAGCTGAGATCTCAAATCAGAAATTTTCTTATTACGATTAGCAAGGATAGTTTCCAGATCGTTATTCATTCTCGCATAATTTTCTGCAGCAAGAAGAGAAATTAAGGAATTGGTTAGCAAATTACGAAGGAAAAGTAATCAAAATAATTACCATCGCAAAGAATTTACCTTCTAGTTGCTTCTTATCATTACGAAGAGAAGAATTTTCAAGCTTTAATTGATTATTCTCCTCAAGAAGAGAAGAATTATCAATTGCGATGCTCGCAGATTGTGAATTATCTTCGTGACGGGATATTAATTCTGCGTTATCAATACTTAAATCCTCTACTTTCTGACGGAGATTTTAATTTTCAACCTCTAACTTCTTACAACGGTTCAAAGTGTTCTTCTCAGCAATAGAATGACGTCTTTCCCAATCAGAAGTAGTTGCACAACTAACTCTTCCAACCTAAACAAGAAAAAAAGGGGTTAAAAATCAACAAAATAAGGGAAATAAACAAGGAATAGAGAAGAAACTTACCATGCTACCTAAAGCATATAATGAAGCAGGAGAGACGAATCTTGAAATTCCTTTGAGGGAGTTATTATCAATTACAGTAGGAACTTTACAAGCCTTCACAATAAGTTTGCGAGCATTATTTGTAGGAGAATTTCCTAATCCACGAGAAGAATGGAGGAAAGCCTCAGAGATGCTAACCATTGCTGAGGCAAAAGTTTATGGGATACTGTAATCTTCATTTCCACCTTCATCAACATCATTATCATCATCTCCTTCGTCAGAGAGGGTATCGGAATCAGAACTAAAGTCCTTCTCAGGAAATTTATCATCTTCATCACCAAGATCTTCCTCAATATTCTCATTAGAAGAAATTACATTGGAATGAGACTTGGTTGAGAGTTTCTTCTTTTTCCTCCTCTCGTAAACAACATCTTGAAGTTTTGTTTTCCCTTTGCGAAGAGCATCATCTTGACTACCAGAAGCTTGGGTAACCTTCGCAGAACGAAGAGTTTGTTGTCTTGCAGTAAACCTTTTAGAAGAAGTAGAACTCTTATTTTCACTGCATGACAATCTCAGGAAGAAGTGGAACCTGCAAATTCAAATAAGGATAAGAAACAGAGGCAACAATATATTGTTTAGAAAAATACAAGAGTGTTTCTTACCTCATTTGAAATTAAAGGGTAACAAAAAGATAAGGATATGGAAGTACATACATTTCTAAAAACCCAAGGTTGATAATAGCGGTTACGAAGGTTCGCAGGAAGTTCTACTATCCCAGAAATATAAGAACCTGATAATATTAAAGGGTACTTATACCAATCTTCATCATTAGAACGACGAGGTGTCTTATTATTTCCTGAAGCATAATCAATATCGTGCATGAGAAGATCATCTGCTGCGATATTAGCTTTACGATGAAGACGAACACCCCAACGATTATCTTCTTTCCTCGCAGGAATTAGTGTGTAATTTTTGAAGAAACCCTCAACTGTATAATTCGCAGCAACAATTTCCATATTTTCAAATCCAGGTTTCCTAAGATCAACTGAATACAAAGATTTCCCAAAAGCGGCACGATTTGCGAATTCAACTAAGAGGCGACTACAATCACCAGTCAATTGGTAAATGGCACAAGAAAAATTGGGGTGGGAAATAATTTCATAGAATAGAGGAAAGTTATCATCATAAATAGGAAGAGGAAGACCTGCGAGGCTTTGACCTCGTGAGATTAAAATTTTCTGATCATCCCAAACATAGTTGGTAAAGATCTTCACACAGAGAGAAGATTTATTATCATAACCTTCAATCTCAGAGAGAATAAGGTCCCTATCAGCAAGTTCCGCATTAATCTGTTCAATAGTTTTCTTCTTTGGTGCCATTGAATATAAGAGGGAAAATAGAAAGGAAAGAAGATAAAAGAGATTGCAGAGGCAGAAGTGGTTAAGAAGATGAATAAGATAAAAGAATAAAAAGCAAAAACAAAGGATAATATTTATAAATAGAGAGAGTTTGATGAAGATAAAAACTCATTAATACGAGTAAGCGTGAATGGTTGAAAAGAACGGTTACGAAGAAACGTGTCAAAAAGATAAGGGAAAAGTAAAAAGACGTGTTGCGAACTTGATGGGTGGTAATAACTACACTAAATTTACGAGAATAGGGATTCTCATGACATTTCTTCTTCGTAGAATTGACATGAGAAGAGGCAAGATGTAGGTACTGAATATTGCAAGATAATAGTTCACGAGTATCGTAGTAAATAAAGGAGAAAAGAGTTATAAAATGATACGATGATAGAAGTAGCGCGGAGAAATATGAAGTTTTACGAGGATGGAATAATTGTGCGAGTATGAGTTGCGATACTTCGCAACTCATATACAACTGTATAAGTTTTACTATAAATAGGAGTTCAAATGTAAAATTCGAGAGGTTCTTTTAGTGAGTGTAAGAAATTATCTTAGGAAAGAGAATAGAAAAAGTTGTAACTATTCTAGTTCCATTTTTTGATAATTCTATGTAATCAACTAAGAAGAATTAATAAGAAAATGGTCATTCATCATCAAGAACTTCTTGAGTTTTTAATAATTCTATTGAGGGTGTAGTTGTAGGTTATTCTGCAACTACAGTGATCCTATAGAGTTTTGGTTAAGTACGATCCTATTATCAAGTAATCACACTTTGATTGTTGTGTTGTCTCGATATCATATCCATAATCGATCACACAAAGTGTGAATACCGATTTGTCGTATTGTCTCGAATTTTTCCATAAATGATCACTTTCGGTAAGAGGAATTATAGGTGGATATTTTAAATATCGTGGTGTATTTGGGTACCCTCATCTTTTCAATTGGTATTAGAGCGGGCAAACACGAAAATATCTAACAATCTGTGTTTGGTACGATCCAACCTATAAGAATTGAATCTATGCATGATTCAGTTAACATCCCAAAGGTTTTAAAGACTCTTCTAGAATATACTGAAGAGTACCTATAAGAATTGAATCTATGCCTGATTCAATTAACGTCCCAAATTTTTTAAAGACTCTTCTAGAATATATTGAAAAGTATTACTCAGTACTTGTCAAAATGTTAGAAGAAAATATTGAACAGAACCGGTCACATGCTGAAGATATCAGTAATATCATGATTGATAGAGGACTGGTCAACGATACAGAAGAACTTCATAAAAAGAAGTCTCAAAAATCTTCAAAACTAACATCCAGATATTTGAAACCGAGTAAGAAGAAACAATCTAAGGGGTTTCTTCAAAAAGTATGGTATGGTTTAATTCATGAGATTTGTTGTGCAAAAAATCTGATTAAATGTATTAAGGTATTATATAAGAACTTAACAAGTCATCCTAACTCAGAATCAAGGAACCAATTTAAACAATCTGGAAAATCTGTTGAATAATGTTTGGGAGCATTTGCACTTTGAACTACTTTTCCATTCCAATGGTTTCTAGATAGTGGTTGTAGCAGACATATGATGGGTAATCTTTCTTGGTTCACAAAGACTGAAGACTACAAGGGAGGATCTGTAACTTTCGGAGACGAAAGTAGCTATCTCTTATTAGCAAAAAGGGACTATCAAGCTTCCATGTATTCCTGAAATTCATGATGTAGTTTATGTCAAAGGAGTGAAAGCTAATCTTCTTTCAGTTAGTCAAATTTGTGATAAGGGTCATAAAGTTATCTTCAATATGGGAGGTTGTGATATTGAAGATAAGTCTGGAAAAATAATTTTTCGTGGACGTATAAGTATGAATAACTGTTATCTTCTTGATATATTGTCTAATTTATATTGTAATTTGACCAAGGTAGAGTCAACTTATTTGTGACATGAACGGTTCATATCAACTACCGAATGTTGGGTAAGCTCATTAATCATGAAATTGTCAGAGGAGTTCCCAAAATAAATACTAAAGTAGAAGGTGTATGTGGTGCTTGTAAAAAAGGTAAGCAAGGAAAAATTCAACACAAACTTTCTCGAGACATAACCACTCGTGCTCCTCTCGATCTTATTCATATGGATCTTTTTGGTCCAATCCAACAAGCAACTGTTAGGGGAAAGAAATATGCTTTAGTAATGGTAGATGATTACACACGGTTCATATGGGTTGCTTTCCTAAAGCACAAAAATGACACACTTGAGGAATTTAAGATTATTGTGAATAGAATCCAAAATAAACAAGGTCGCAAACTTAAGAAAGTAAGGAGCGATCGTGGTACAAAATTCAAGTGTACGAAAGTATATGAATACTGTAATCAACTTGGAATTATTCATCAGTTTTCAGCCCCCATCACACCTCAGGAAAATGGTGTGGCTGAAAGAAAGAATATAAATATTCAAGAAATGGCAAGAGTAATGCTTCACAATAAAAAATTACGATTAACCTTTTGGGGAGAAGTTGTGTTCACAACCTGCTTCTTATAAATAAAGTTTATCTAAGGTCAAAAACTCTAAATTCCCCCTATGAATTATGGTATGGAAGAAAACCCAATCTGAGCTATTGAAGGGTTTTCAGAAGAAAATGTTATATACTTAAGGATTGAGAACATAGAGGAAAATTTGATTCCAAAAGTGATGAAGGAATTTTTCTTGGCTATGCTTCTGATAGTCGTACCTTCCGAGTATATAATATCAAAACCAAAGTCATGATGGAATAAATTAATGTAGTCATTGATGACATTAGTGATTTTCATCAAGACAATCATATTGCTGCAGAGCTTCTTCTTTCAGAAACTGTTAATAAATAAAAACAGATTGAAGAAGATCCAGCAATTGTTCCGCTTATTAGTGACATAGATGATAAAGATGATAATGATAGTATTGTTGAACGACCCAATGATACTGAAAATATTGTCCACAAACCTGCTAAGTGGGTTCATCAAAGACATTCCACTAAGGATATCATAGGATACCAATACCATTGTAGGACCAGAATATTTCTACAACACTTCCCAGCGAGCATCACCGCAAGTTCTTCAACTACACTTTGCGAGTGTCACAAAAGCAGTCAAAAGAGTGACGTAATGACTGATGATTGAAGAAACATGAAGAGAGCATGTTTATCCTATGATGGTTACAAAGCTTGCGAGAAAGAACATTATAGCTGTCACGATACAATCGCAAAGTAAATCCGAAAGAAAAGGAAGACTTAGCTGTCATCCACTATGTAATTCCCTATATAAAGGTTTCCACTAGATTCAGAGAGGGATGATGTATTTTTTGAGATTTTAGAAAGTCTTGAGGAGGGAGAAACTTCAAGAGAAAAGTTGTATTCTTGAGTTATTAAATTTCTTGTAAACATTTCTGAAAATAAAATAGTAAAGTGTCGTTCTTAATCTTCAAATTTGAGTTGGTTATTACAAATTCTTAACAAGGGTGTAGTGTAGAATTTCCTGCAACTACATTTTGGCGCCCAAAACAGGGAGAATCAAGCTAAGAAATCTCTAATTACAACTTGAAGATTTGAAGAAATTGTTAGAGTTGAAGAAATGGTTAGAAGAATAAGAAATACATCAGAACCACCAACAACTGTGAGGAGGAGTAAAAGACTTGCAGGTGGAGAAACAAATGAATTAGGAGAATCTTCAAGGATAAGAACAAGAATAAATAGAACAAGGATTGAAGGAGAAAATAAAATTCCACAACCGAATCAACAAACACCGATACAAGATAGAAATGTGGATTATGATAGAGTGAGTGTGCATACTTGGAGATCGGATTCTATGGAAGATGTAGGAGATCAACAATTAAGAGACAGAAGAAGAGAAGAAAGAAATCAAGGAGTGGTTGAAGGATTAATTCATGGAGAATGTGAAGATGAAACAGAAGATTATCTAAGACAAAGAATACAAGAGGAAAGAAGATTAGAGGCGGAAGAGCGTGCAAATCTAACAAGACAAAATCACGAGTTGAGAATGGAGAATTTGAGATTACAAAGTAGAAGATCAAGAAGTACTGTTAGATCAAATTAAAGGTCATTAATAGAAGAACCAAGACGAAATTCTCCAATGAGAAATTCTAGAGGAAATATCCAAAAATAAATGCAAAATCCAAATGAAGAGCAACATCATAGAGAAGAAGAGGTAATAGAAAATCGCTAAGATCCGCGCGGTGAAACTATGGAAGGTAGACGTAACAATAGAAATCAGGAGGATGGAAACAATCAAAATAGTGAAGAAAACCGAGAAGAAGGTAGGATAATATTGCATGGGCGAGGAATTCAAAGAAATCAAAGAATAATTGAGGATGAAATTGAGAGACATTATGCTGAACAGGCACGTCTAGCTTGCGAGAGAGAAAGATTAAGAGCATAAGTAGAAGAAAAAGAATTCCAATAAGCAATACGGCAAAATAACTATGAAAATCGAGAAAGGAGACGGATGCAAAATCGCCATAATGATAATATTCAGGAAGAGTATGATAGAATACAAAGGAAAATAGAAAGACAACGGATATAAATGAAGAAATTCGCAGAGAAAAAAATAGACAGCGTAATCTGCTGCGATTTTAAGAAGAAGGTGAAGAAGAAGATCACAGAAGAAGGAATGAAGATGTAGATGAAGATACAAAAAATCTCGCAAGATAAGAAGTACATGAACGCAGGAGAAAGGAAGCTGCATTGAAAAGACCGATGGAACCAAATTCAGCTGCGAATGAGAAAATTTTAAGATAATTAGCAGAGATGAGGGGAACAATAAACAATAGAAGAGAAGGAGGTAGAAGGCAATTGATGAAGCTATTGAAGAAGCTGCGAGAACCCCTTTCGCTTAGGAAGTACAGCTAAGAGGAATACCTCCTAAATGCAATTTACCAACATTAACCAGTATCTTTGATGGAACTACTTGTGCTGTTTATCATGTTAAGGCTTATGTCAGGTGTATGCTATAATGGGAGAATCATGATGCTATATTGTGCAAGTATTTTGCGTCTAGCTTAACTGGCGAGGCGCTAAAATGGTTCAAGGGATTGCAAAAAAATACTATAACTTCTTTTGATCATTTACAAGCTATATTTCTGGGAGCATATATAAGCAACAATTCATCGCGTCCAGGCATTGAAGATGTATTTGGATTAAAACAGAGGATTGGAGAGAGTTTGAAGCACTTAACCATAAGATCGAAGTCAATGTGCAGCGAGATGGCTGGAAGAGTGGATGAAAGATACCTCATTTTATCTTTTATCAATGCAATGTTCGCAACTAATTTACTATACATACAAATTTTCAGAATCAAAAATACAATCACCATGACAGAGCTGCGAGAGTTACAAGAAGAATACATTGATTTGGAGGAGAAAAAATGAAATGGAATCATATCCAATTGCAAACACCAGCTCATTAGCGGAAAATGGAAGTTTACTTCCTAAAATGATTAACAATGTGGCGAGCACCTCGTAGGCACAACAATAGAAAGTGGTGATTGATAACCAGCAGAAGTTAGTAGCAATGGGCAGTCGAGATCAAGAAGAGTATGAAAGGGAGAAAAATTATTACAATCGCGGAGGAAATAACAAAATCCAAAGACTTAATCTACCACAGGAAACATATGGTGGTCAGAGGCAAAACAATTTCAGAAGCCAAGGTAATCAGAAGATAATATGGGAAGAAGTTAAGATGCCACCTCTAAATGCTAGTATAGAAAAAATTTGGGAAGCTATCATTCTGATGGAAAACATACCATCACCATGGAATACGGGAAAAGAGCCACATCCAAATAATCTAAGTCAAGAATTTTGTTCTTACCATCACTTCCATGGTCACTCAATAAATGATTGAAGGAATGTAAAGAGGATAATTTTAAGAATGATTGATCATGGGAAGCTAAATTATTTTCTAGTAGGACATCCACAATCTCAGCAATTACCGCCAGCACCAGAAATTCGCAGAGTGAATGCTGTAAAAGAAGCAGAAACATTCATAATAGAAGTCAGATCTAAAGCAAAGAATTTTTTTTGTAATTCCATTATACATTCATACAGAACTATTGAGGATTTCCATGATAATGTTCTAAGAAGAGTCTTCGCGAGAGACACAGATGGAAGAGAGATAATGAATATTGCGAGAGCCTCGCCATTAAAAGAATGGCAAAAGCAAACTATTTCTTTCACTGTACAAGAAGTACCAGAGCCTGGCGAGATGCATGACAACCCATTGGTAGTTAGGTTAGAGATAAATCCAAATAAGATAGAAGAAGAAGATGAAGAAAATGATGATGAAAATTAAGATTCTTGGGCCATCAACAGAGTTCTAATAGACACAGGGAGTTCAGTTGACATCTTATTCTATCATACCTACATAACCATGGGTGGAAAAGATGAGAATTTGATACCATCAACATATAAAATTTATGGCTTTAATGGAACAGCTAACAAACCAAAAGGGGAAATTGCAATGCGGGTTCCATTAAAGGGGATATCTTCAAAGATCTTGTTCTGTATTGTGGACATTGAATCACCTTACAATGCCCTGATTGGTCGACCTTGGCTACATGGGATATTAGGTGTAGCATCTACTTTTCACCAGTGTATTAAATTTCCTCATCCTAATGGTGTTGGAGTCATTAATGGAGATTGGGGAGAAAGCAAGAAATGTTATGAGATTGATATAAAATCTTGCGAGGAAAGAGATGAGAAGAATGGCAATTGGAAATACAACATCAAGCAACGACAGAGATGTGAAAAGTTAATGATTGATACAATAGAGCGGCGAGAGGAAGTTGATGGCGAGCGTCTCGTGGATAAACAAAAAATAACAAAACGTAACAGAAAACCAAAACCAGAAAATAGTGATTAGAAAGGTAAAATGTTGGATTTTAAGAAATTTATGGATGAATTGTTTGAAGAAAGTGTTTAGAAAAAATATTTTATGAAGAAGATGAAATTGAAAAAGTGTACAAGAAAAGAGAAGATAAGAATAAAGAAATTTTATTAGAGTTTTGATACTCGCAAGAAACGCGAATAAAATTTCGCAGAGATTAAAAGAATGGGACAAACCTTTATGGCGTACACCTTAGTTCGCGAGTACAATCTCGCAAGAGGCAAATATAAGACCTAATAGTGTGTCATATAAGGGGGTATCTCTTTACATGACTCAAGGATAAGGTTATACCGCTGCTGGAACCTGAGTCATGCAGATGTTAGGGTTAAAGAAAACCTATCCAGGTGAGAGATCTTGGATTTCCAACTATATAAGGTTATACCCTGGTTGGACGATTGAGAATCTCTTCTAAGAAGTGCAGAGTATGACCAAGGCGCCGAGGTACACGGTTGATCCAAAGGTTCCCGGGGCGTACGAAACTACCCTGGCCATTCTTGGTAAGTCTTGGCTATGATGCACTTGGCCTGAAGAAAAACCCACTTAGGGTGCAGTCTTGTAACTATAATCCATATAGGCATAAAGGACAAGAGGCTACGATAACAACTGGTTTTTGGTAAATCCGGATGAGAGGAGCTAGTCTTGTATGGCCGATGTGCCCTTCTTGAAGGGGCAACCAGGGGGAAGATAAGGGCGGAACCCTCCATTAGGGAGCTGATAAGTGTCTAAAGACGACAATGTCATGGGGCTTTATGATCACAAGAACATTTAGGCATCTCATATTGTCGCGTGATGAAAATTATATAGAGGCAACAAGCCAAAAAATAAAAGTTAAGATAAGATCAATGGGTTTTTACATGAAAGTGTAAAGACGTCCTGCAATTTCATCGCAAGACGACAATGTCATAAGGTTCAATTCTTGCAAGAGAGTTTGTACTTATCATATTGTCGTAGAGATGTTGAAAAAATATTGATAAGATAAGATCAATGGGTCAATACATGCAAATGTAAAGATGTCCTGCGATTTTGTCGCAGAAAGAAAAAATGTGGCAAAATAAGAACTTTAATTAGGAAGGCATAATAAGACCATAAGATTATTGCGATAATGCTTCCAGAATTTATGAGATTTGCGATTTTACGCATAGATCATAAAGTTGTGCAATTGATACTAGCGATAACATCGCCGATATTGAGGCAAATTTAATTTGATTTACAACTAATATCTAATCTCTAACCAATTTTTTCATATTGCAGATGAATAATAGAGGCAAGTATGGGAATGCATAGAATGATGAAATTATTATTCATCCATCATATGATAAAATTGCATAGATATTATGATACATTTATACAAATAATTAAAGGGTAATAATTATATTGATTGATTAATTTGCAGAAAAAAAATTATTTTCTAATTCATACAGAAGAAACTCGTAACAGGTTGGACAAAAGTGCAGCAATATTATAAGAAGAAAGAAATAAGTATACAAAATTTACAAGGAAGATAAAGAGAAGAAACAGAACTAAGTAGATCCATCACCACCTTCATCAGATTTCTCTTCTTCTTCAGATTTCTCCTCATTACCAGATTTCTCTTCTTCATCATTATCATTATTATCTCTATCTTCGTCAGATTTCTCTTCCTCGCCAGATTTTTCTTTATCATTATCATCATTACCTTCATCTTTGCCAGAATCCTCAGTTTCGCTATCAGAAATAACAAGATTTGGAGTTTTTGCTGGAATCTCCTTTGCAAGATCAGGGTACGTAGAGTAAGGAATATCATGATCATCACAAACCAATTTAACGGAATCATTGCGAACATCAACAAGAGAGCTATTAAAATTCGCAGTAGTAATTCTAAATTGTTCTTTCAACCGTGAATACTTCTCATTGCGAGAAGTAAGACTATTTACGAGTTGATTCTTTTCAGCTTCAAGTTCTCCAATCCTTTCATAATATATCTTTTCGGCTCCTGCGAGTATATAACAACAAGTTAGAAATTTTAACAAAGAAAACTAATAAAAACAAATAATTAATAAGGAAGGATGACTAACAACCTTCTCTTTCAGAAATCATGTCTTTAATTAAAGCTGCTTGTTCAGTATGAAGACTAACATCTACACCTAAATTATTTCTGGCATTATCAAGAACCATCGCAGCCCAAGCTATTAATAAGAAGACGAGAGCGAACTTGAGTTTCCCTCGCAAGAAGATCTTTATTCTCACGGATAAGTCTATCTCTTTCCATTTGAATTCTAAGAAGAGTTTCATGGAAATATGCTAGGGCCTTAGTGCCATTTTTAATTGAACGATCTAACTCGTCAATAAGATCACTATTCTTACTTCTTAATCTATTGGTTTCTTCTTTTGAATCAAGATAAAGGCGTTTAAACTTACTAGTTAAACTTAAATTGAATCTGTGCTCAATATTTAAAAGATTAAGTTTGGATTTAAGTTCATCTACAGAGAGGGACCTAATTTGATCATCTGAGAAACTACTTAAAGAACTATTAAGGCGAGCAAGAAGGGTACTCTCATCTACAGGTTCAGGAAAAGATTGGAGGAATGTAGCCTCGTCAGTAAGACCATGAATATCTGCAAAAATTGTTGCTTGAATATGCTGCGATAGGGTGAGAAGAATTAAAAGAGAAAAGAAATAAATCATACCATAGAGTTGTTGATTAGCTTTATCAAGATCAGATATTTTTTGCTTATCAACTGAAGCTTCAGTCTCCAGCTGCTTATTTTTCCTGCGAAGCTCAGCAACTTCAACTTCTAGTTTTTATTTATCCTGACAAAGATTAGCAGCTTTCTTTTCATAAATAATACGTCTATTATCCAAATAAGAAGCAACATCAAAAGAAGCTCTTCCAACCTATGATAGAACTATATAAGTCAAGATCTGGTAAAAATATCAATAAATACATAAAAAGGATGAACAAGTAGAAACATACCAGGCTGCCAAGTGAATTTAAGAGACTTGGAGTCAGCGATCTTGAAACCCCGCGAAGGGAGTCATTATCAGCTAATATGGGAGCATCGCAGATTTTGGCGAGAGAATGGGATATTCCATTAATAGCTTCATCTCCATACTCATTTGGTATACCAAATGTACCATCGCTAAAAATTCTTGATAGTTGAGTCATTGCAGACTCAGAAGAAGAGGAATCCTTTATGGAAGGAACGTCATTATCAAAACCAAAATTATCATCATTATTGTCCTTGTCGAAATCAACACTTAAATTTTCTGGAATAGATTGAGGAGTTGAAGAAGAAGAGAGTTGGGTTTTTCTTCTCTTTAAGGGAGGATCGTCAGATCCATCACTGCGAGGAGCAGTAGGCTTCCCTTTGGGAGGAGCAGTAGATTTCCCCTTGTGATTAACTGAAGATTTCACAGATTTCACCTTGGTTTTCGCAGGTTTTATTGGTTCTAATTCTTTGATTTCCTGCGAACACAGATGAAGATAAGAAATAGGGGCAACAATATATTGTTAAAATTCATGAAAATATATTTCTTACTTCATCTGTGAAAGATTTAAGAGCTAAGAGAGTGCTGGGTTTCCTAAAGTTCTGGTAATTGAGTTTCATCCTGTCAATCTGGAAAAGATCGAAGTCATTTAGCGAGAATATGAAAGCATAAGGAAGATGATGGATAATAATTATGCAAAAATTGGAGAGAACATACATCTTTAGTTATTTCAGGCCAATAGAATACCCATGGTTGATACTCTGTAGCACTCGCAAGTAGTGCATGGGAACCAGAGATATATGGACCCTCTAAAAATAGAGGGAAGATGAACCATTTGTCATCGCTGGAGTGGCGAGGACCTTGATTATTATTTGTATGCCAATCTATATCTAGCATAAGAACTTTATCATCAGCGATCTTCTCTTTCTTCTGCAAGCGAACACCCCAGCAAGTGCTATCCCTCTTCATAGGAATTATCTTGTAGTTTTCCAAGAAGTTCTCCACAGTATAATTTGCAGAGACAATTGGAACATCTTTAAATTGAGGATTCTTCGCAGATTCAGGGTAGCGAGATCCTTTATCAGCATCGCGAGAAGCATATTCAAGCAGTAATCGAATACAATATCCACCCAGCTGATATACTGCTCGCGAGAATTTCTCGTGAGAGATTATTTGATAGAATAACGGAAGTTCCGGGTCGTAGAGAGGAATGGGAAGACCATCTTCAAGTTGACCTAGCGATACTATAACTTTCTCGCGAGAACATTGATAATCAGTAAATAATTTGAGATAAAGTTCGGATTTAGGGTTCTGATCTAGAATTGTGGACAAAGTAAAACCTTTGCTTTTGAGTTTTTCTCGCATCTCACCAAAAGCAGCCAAATTTTTAGCACCAGCAGCAACCATTTTTTAAGTATGAGAATGAAAAAAAAGGTTGAAAAATAAAAAAGAAATCACAGCGGTAACAGACGCGCAATTTACGGAAGAACAGTAAACTTGCAGAGAAGTTACGGAGAGAAAGAAGAATAAAGTAAAAGAGGAAAAGAAAAGAATGAAAGGAGTATTTATAGAAGAAGAGATTTCTCGAAGAAGATGAATGCAATAAATGCAAAGAAAAGACATGAACGGTCAGATCTCAGCGGTTAGAGAGGACGTGTCAAAAATTTATTAGAAGAGATAATATGTGAAAATAGCTGGCGAAGGATACATAAACGTGTCAGAACAGAGAAATATGAAAAGATAAGTAGTTGCAGCATTTTAAAGTTCTCATGATCTTCTCTTCTTCGCAGAAAAGACATGAGAAGAGGCAAGATGTAGGACCATAATATCGCTACAACACTTCCCAGCGAGCATCACCGCAAGTTCTTCAACTACACTTTGCGAGTGTCACAAAAGCAGTCAAAAGAGTGACGTAATGACTGATGATTGAAGAAACATGAAGAGAGCATATTTATCATGCGATGGTCACAAAGCTTGCAAGAAAGAACATTAAAGCTGTCGCGATACAATCACAGAGTAAATCCGAAAGAAAAGGAAGATTTAGCTGTCATCCACTATGTAATTCCCTATATAAAGGTTTCCACTAGATTCAGAGAGGGATGATGTATTTTTTGTGAGTTGATAAAGTATGGAGGAGGGAGAAACTTCAAGAGAAAAGTTGTATTCTTGAGTTCTTACATTTCTTGTAAACATTTCTGAAAATCAAATAGTAAAGTGTCGTTCTTAATCTTCAAATTTGAGTTGGTTATTAGAAATTATTAACAAGGGTGTAGTGTAAGATTTCCTGCAACTACAACCAGAGTTATGACTCAAAGGGAACTCCATAGTGTCTGTCACTATACATGCTTTCTCTTCTCAATATAACTTACAAATATTGAAAAAGCTCTCAGTGATCCTGCTTGGGTAAGCTCAATGCATGAGGAACTCAATCAATTCGAAAGACAAGGAGTATGGGAGCGAGTTCCTAAACCAGAAGGTGTGAATATTGTTGGAACAAAGTAGATTTTCAAGATCAAATCAAACAAATTCGGAACTATTGTCTGAAACAAAGCCAGATTGGTTGCACAAGGATATTCACAAATTGAGGGTATTGATTTTGATGAAACTTTTGCTCATGTTGCTCATTTAGAATCAATTAGACTTTTACTTGCTTATGCATGTAACCTTAAGATAAAGCTTTTTCAAATGGACATTAAATCTTCATTTCTTAATGAGGATTTAAAGGAAAAAGTTTTTGTTGCTCAACCCAAAGAATTTGAAGATCCATTATTTCCATATCATGTCCTTAAACTCAAAAAGGATTTATGTGGCCTAAAACAAGCTTCGAGAGCTTGGTATGATAAGTTAACATCCTTTTTACTTCAAAAGGGCTTTTCTAGAGGTGGTGCTGATAATACACTTTTCACCAAATGGAATGGAAAGAATGTTCTTGTAGCAAAAATTTATGTAGATGATATCATCTATGCATCCACCTCAAAATCTTTAACAGACGAATTTTTAAATCTTATGAATGGGGAATTCGAAATGAGTAATGTTGGAGAACTATCATATTTTATTGGTTTGCAAATACAACAACAAAAGGACAATATTTTTCTTTCCCAAGAAAAATATGCCAGGAATTTGGTTTAAAAATTTGAGCTAAAAGATGCAACACCTATAGCAACACCAATGCCAACTAATGGAAAACTTCAGTCTAGTCAAAGTGAAAAATCGATTGATCAAAAATTATATCGATCTATGATAGGTAGTTTATTGTACTTGATTGCAACAAGACCATACATTGCCTTCTGTTAGAGTATAGCTCAGTTGAACCCACCAAGCGTTGGTATGTCAAGTTTTGTTGTCATATTTTAGTGAATCAAAACTCATTTAAAGAGTCGCTTGATTATAAACTAGAGTCAACTTCGTATAGGTTAGCTTGAAAGTATTAGGATATGAGACATACATGTATTACATGAAGACTTGAAGAATGTGAAAAAGTATGGAGCTACAACGACAACATCATCCTTCCTCTTGAGGTTAGTAATATTTAATTTGAACTATTTCATTCATTAACGTATCTTTGAAGTCGTGCATATTGAAAACATAACTGCGAAGTTGTGTATGATACTCTAGTTAAACATAGTATTAAGGAATACAATACGAGGTTTATTCCTTAACCATTAAACTTTGTATATATGACATCGACATGATCATATGAATGATATTGTGATTATGTATGGGTATGAGTGAAGATTTCATCCTAGGAAAAAAAATTACATTCGTTTAAAGGAAGTAAGTTCATAAAATCGTTTTGTGAATCAAAAGGGAAATCGCTAGGCTTATTGGTATTGTTATTCATTGCAAATCTATTTTAAATTACCAATATATGTGTTTAGTATAACCGCTCATAAACTTGTTTATGTATCTTGGTAAAACTATTCACAAGGCCTGACTTATGTATTGGTATGACTTTTGTTAGTGAAACCAATCTTAAGTAATCACTCAGGATGGTATGATCGATGCCTTGTAAATAATAACTTTTATCTAGTCATTGGGGAACCAATTCTAGTAAGAGGTGCAACAAATTCACAAGAGGGAAGTGATCCTTGTAAGAGGTGCAAAACGTTTATAGTATATGGGGGAACCGATCCTATGAACATGTGCAACAAGTTTGTAGTTTTGGGGGAACATATCCTATGGACATGTGCAACCGAATACAGGTAATTACCATAAGTTGTGGGGAAATGATACAAGTACCTAGTCAACAGAACTTTGGTAACTAGCGTGACTATGCATAGTACTCACATGGAGGTAGAATCGAACTTGTTTTGGTAGAACCGTGAAACCCATGATTGGTGATTTAATAGGATAATCAATCACATAGTTCTTGGAATTCAGACGAACCGATTCTAAATTCGTTTGGAAGTGTGGCAAATCGTTTCCAATATTGTGAGTATGTAAAAGGACTTGCAAAGTAAAGATGTCAACATACATTGAACATGTGCAGTAACTCTTATCATAAATTGTTTAAAGATATACCTCAATAGCTAAAGGATAATCCCAGGATCAAAATAAATTGAGAATCTTTTATTTAAGGTTTCTTAGTTTTTATATGATATTTAATCTTTAGCAATTAAATGCATATCTTTAGAAAATAATAATTAGTAATGTGCATATACTAATAATAGATTTTTTTTATTGGGATCTCGGTCAATATTTGGACAGTGCATTTCCAGGAGTTATGAAAACCGATTTTTTTTTATTGTATATCTTTGAGAATATTCAGTTTTGGAAATTCCTTGGTGTCCAAACTTCCGTGTCTATAAATATTGAACTTTGCATTTTCTAGAAAAATAATCCTCAGAGCTAGAAAAACTACCTAGTTGTGTTGTTACTGGTGGAGCCTCCTATTCGGAGAGGAAAGTAACCTAATTAGGCAAAATCTCTTACGGCCGCTCAGTTTAAAGACTTCTTTGGGATTGAGAAGCTCTATTAGTACCGTTGGTGGGAAACTAGATAATTGAAGTTTATTATTAGTTTATGATTAATTTGATTGACTAACGGTTGTTGAACTTTGATTGCACCTAGTTTGTTTATGCTTGAGAATCTCCTCTTCTGGTATAAGATTCATTCAAATTAGATCGAAGTTTCGACGGGGATCTTTAGACTGTTTGTAGATTTAAATACATCTTGTGATAATCCAATGTTAACAGACTCCATTCTGTATGTGATTGATCACAAGAGATTCAAGTTGATTGTGTACATGTGCTAATTGAAGATTAAAGAAGATTTGAAGACAAGAAGACTTTTTGGGTTCATAATCTTTGGTGTGCACAATACTTGTTTCTACTGGAAAGGGATCTAACTATAATCGGTTTATCTTTGTGATAGATTGGATTGATTAGATGAGTATATTGGCATCAATACACTTCTTTGTGATTAATAGTATTGATTGCATAGTCTAACAATTACTTCGGTAATTGTTAAGAGACTGATCTAAGGACCCGACAAAGGAGTTTATTGGTTAAACGGAACAGCCTTTGTCAAAATCATATCACGTTGGTTGAAATGAGTTGTTACCAAACATATTTGTTGTTCCTTTACTGTTTGGAATATGAACCAAAAGGAATTGTTCGAAGTGCGTGACTTATTTACAAGTTGGAGGCGCAGGGATACTAAGGGAACTAGGTGAACTATATGTTTAGTTGCTTGGTCTCAACTATAAGAAGTTGGTTTGATTTTGTATAGCAGCTTAATTCTGAGAGTATTCAATTCAAGACTAGGTCCCAGGGTTTTTCTTCATTTGTGGTTTCCTCGTTAACAAAATCTTGTTGTGCCATTTACTTTTATTTTCCACAATTATAATTTTGCTTATTATAATTTAAAGTAAATTACACAAACGTTAATTCCTATTTTACTTGATAGACAATCCCTAGAGTTTGGTTAAGTCCGAACCTATTATCAAGTAAACATACTTCGTTGTTGTATTATCTCGATCTTGTATCCATAGACGATCACACGAAGTGTGAACCGATTAGTTGTATTGTCTCGATTCAGTCCATAGACAATCACTTTCGGAAAAAAACTTATACGTGAAAAAGTTTTAGATTGAGGTATATTTGGGTACCCTCATCTTTTCAATTGGTATCAGAGTAGGCAAACACGAAAAAAATTAATAATTTGTGTTTGTGCGATCCAACCTATAAGAAAATGAATCTAATGAGTGATTCAGTTAACGTACCACCAAGATTTAATGGGATAAACTATCCATTATGGAAATATGCTATGAAAGCTTTTCTTTAATCCCGAGATTTTAAAACGTGGTTATTAATCGAAGACGGATATCAACAACCGATAGATTATTTGGAAACAGAGTTCAAACGTTTAGCGCTTTATACTCTTGAAGAAAGGACTCTTGCCATCATACATGCAGTTAGTCATGATCTTTTACACCATGTGATGACTTATAGGACTTTTAAAGAAGCATGGGATATTCTTGAGACTGTATTCGAGGGAGATGATTCTAAAAAAGAAGATAGACTTCTTTCTCTTTCATCTGAATGAGAACACCTCAAAATGGATGATAATGATACTTTCGAGGAGTTTAACTCTAAACTTTCTGATATTGTTAATGCATCTTTTTTTATTGGAAAGGCTATACCTGAAAAGGAAATAGTATGCAAAATTCTCAGATCGTTGCCATCCAGATACGAGTCTAAAAAACATGCCATAATAGAAGTAAATGATCTTTTTATACTTTCTCGAAGCTCTCTTGTAGGAAAGTTAAAGATCTTTGATAGAGAAATTCTGCTGAAGAATCAAACTGAGAAACGTTTCCAAGAGGACAAGGTACCTGTTGAAAAATATCTTGACTCAACTATTGAGCTTCCAGCACAATGAATTAAGGACATCTTATCTATTGATATACGTGTTCCTGATACATTATCGTTTTTCCATAAAAAGGGTAGCGATGAAGTACAATGCTTCAAGTGCCGTAGATTCGGACATATGGAAAAATATTGTCCCAGCAGAAGAACTCAGAAGTGTAACAAGGCATATATCTCCACTCTTAATAATATTTCGGAGGAAGAATCCAATGAAAAAGTACCTGATTTCTAATGCACTTCTTACCAACTCTAACAGTGATGAGCCATGTGAGTGTAATCAACTTCAAAAGGGTCTTTATTTGGGAATTAATGAAAATAAAAGGTTAATCCTGGTACTTGAAAAGCTTTTGAAATTCCTATCAGATAAAACATGTAAGGTAAAATTTGAACAAGAAAAATTGGATGAAGAACCAAAAGAATCAGATACTAGTTTTTCTGATAATATGACAAGTTCTTCATGTGGAAGAAATATCCACACTGCATTTTTCCTTGGAAATAAATTTATCAGGGCACTTCACAAGGGGATGGGATTTTTGAAGGCTGGTAAGTTTATGAGATCTCAAAAGGAAGTTGTAAACTCTTGCAATTACAAGAGAAAGAAAAATCTAAAGGAAACATAGTCTATTGTGTTTATAAGTCATCCTAATGATGTATTTGTTAACTATGGTGAGAATAATTCTCACCTCAACACTCGTTGATTATGTTGAAAAATGCATCCTCACTTGTTGCCCAAAATTTTGATTGTGAGGAAGCATAAATCTGGGCAAGTTGTTAACATCTGTTTCTTTAGTGAAAAATAATAGGTATATTTTATTTTTGGGAAAAATAGTTTCGGTTTCCATAAACCAAATTATCCTTTGATTTTCTCCCATCTTATATACCTTCTTCATGTCCGAAAGAAGATTATTTTATTTCAATTGAGAAATCGGTAAAAGAAGGGTCATCTCTTTATGATTTAGCACTTTGTGCATCAGTTATGACTGAAACTCATGATTTCTCTCTTCATGATAACACTCAAGATTCTCTAAGAAAAAAGATTTTTACTGTTAAAGGTTGCATTAGATATCATGAGCTAATGATAAAGGATTCAAAAGAAGTACTAGCTAATCTTCATTCTCAGCTGTTTTAGATGAACAATTCTACTGAAAAGGGAAGTGCTCAGAAGAATTTGAATCCATTTTTTGAAAGCAATTTCCACAAGAATTGAGATTATAGAGAAAAATAGATTTCAATTTTTTGATAATTGTAAAGTCTATTATGAATAAAACTATCTTATTCTTATGAATAAAATTATTATTTTATAATATTTCTTGACATAGATTTTGATTACATAGCATGTGGTTGAATGTTTTGTTTTATTGCTATGTATGTTTATGGGATATTTGATTTTGGTTTTATAACCTTGATATTCAATCTCATAATGTGTGAACCCTTATGGTTTGGGTGACTTTTTGATTTAGCGGGATTAAGTTCTAGCCCATGTTGGTAGTCTTTATCAAAGGATCGTGTTTTGGTAGAAACAATATGTGAAAATGTCACAATATGTTGAATCTTTTGGTTTAGCATTAAATCATATGTGTTCCGAGGTTTCAAATTTTGCATCGCATAGTTAAAACCGTTTTTCAACCTTTCTCTGGTAAAGGTTGCTCTTTGTTGTTATTCTTTTATTTTGGAGGGAGGATGACAACTTCAATGGGGGAGAGTTCTAAGTGAACTTGCGTTTAATGACATATCTTAAGGGGAGAAGTGGATGCGGAATTTGAGGTAACAATCGTATTAGTTAATTGTTTTCCTGTTTAAGAAAAGCATGATTTTATTTCATATCTTTATTGCTTTTGCTTAACAAAATTTCGGTACAATTGATGTTGATTCCATTATTTGTGTATGGATGTTTGTTTGTGATTCAATTATTTCCGGTTAAGAAAAACCATTGTTATCTTTCTTTATTGTTTGGTATCAATTTTTTAGGCTTACAAAATTTCGGTGCAATTGCAGTACTATAATGTCCATGTTTGTTTCAATTGCTTCCGGTTAAGATAAATGATTATGCAAGTTGATTTATTTGGTTTGTACGGATTGTTTATGGCTTAACAAAAGTGTTTCGGGATCATTTGTTTAGTCCAAGTGATTTTCGGATAAGAGAAACTAAGTTTTTTGGATCTTAGTTAGACTTATCAAATGTGAAGGTTTCGGTTATTCAAGTCTAACTGAATACCTTGACAAGAATTACTAGTTAACTAACCTAGTATTTGTCTTGTTTAAAAGTGAAAGTTCTAAGTTATTTTTGAGAATAATTAGAGCCTGATGAGAGAAATAAAGTTAATTCAGATCTTTATTTTGATCTTATCGAACAAGTGATTGTATTTTTACAATCAGTTTAGCAAAAGAACTAATGTGCTTAGTCGATTTTTGATGTGCTAAACTATTAGGGAAAATTGCTTCGAGAAATTATTTCCTAGATAACATGTGAAAACCAAATCACTTGTAGTTTCGGTATTGATATTGGTTATCTAAAATGGTATGTAAAACCTTCGTGCTTAACTATTATAGGTTTGCAAATTCTCTTTGTGAGATTTGTAAGATCCTTTCGGTTTGTCCTTTATTTTTTTTCGTTTCTTTGTCATTTTGTGACAAAAAGGGGGATAAATATATAGAGTATATAAGTAATATTTACTTGTTGTGAGTTGGTATCACTAAGGGAAAAGACATTTACGCTAAAACGTTTATTCTAACGAAAAGAGTGAAAGCATAGACTAAGGGGGAGTCACATACCATATGATATGTATTTATGAGGAACTACATGAAAATAACAAAGACGTGCAGATTGAAAATCTGCCTAACTTACCTTTAGGGGGAGTATTAGCTTTGTGATTATAATGTTAGCAGCGGCATTTAAGGATTAAATTTAATGCAGGTTTTTTGTTGTTGAACTTGGAATCAAGCGTATGTGTATAATGAATTTTTGTAATTTGTTTATCCATATGATGTAAGAGTTTTGTCACTAAAATTGACAAATGGGGAGAGTGTTAGATCATAGCTCGGTTGATCCCACCAAGCGTTGGTATGTCAAGTTTGGTTGTTATATTTTAGTGAATCAAAACTCATTTAAAGAGTCGCTTGATTATATACTAGAGTCAACTCGTATACGTTATCTTGAAAGTGTTAGGATATGAGACTTACAAGTATTACATGAAGACTTGAAGAATGTGAAGAAGTATGGAGCTATAATGACAACATCATCCTTCCTCTTGAGGTTAGTAATATTTGACTTGAACTGTTTCATTCCTTAACGTATCTTTCAAGTCGTGCATATTGAAAAAATAACTTTGAAGCTGTGTATGATACTCTAGTTAGACATAGTATTAAGGAATGCAATACGAGGTTTATTTCTTAACCATTAAACTTTGTATATAAGACATCAACATGATCATATGAATGATATTTTGATTATGTATGGGTATGAGTGAAGTTATCATCCTAGGAAATAATATTTTACATTTGTTTAAAGGAAGTAAGTTTATAAACTCGTTTTGTGAATCGAAAGGGAAATCGCTAGGCTTATTGGTATTGTTATTCATTGCAAATCTATTTTGAATTACCAATATGTGTGTTTAGTATAACCGTTCATAAAGTTGTTTATGTATCTTGGTAAAACTATTCATAAGGCCTGACTTATGTATTGGTATGACTTTTATTAGTGAAACCGGTCTTAAGTAATCTCTCGAGATGGTATGATCGATGCCTTGTAAATATCAACTTTTATCTAGTCATTGGGGGACCGATCCTAGTAAGAGGAGCAATGAATTTACAAGAAGGAATCGATCCTTGTAAGAGGTGGAACACGTTTTTAGTAGATAGGGTTACCAATCCTATGAACATGTGCAACAGGTTTTTAGTTTTTGGGGAACCGATCCTATGGACATGTGCAACCGAATTCATGTAGTTACTATAAGTTATGGGGAACCGATCCTAGTACCTGGTCAACTGAATTTTTGTAACTAGCATGACTATGCATAGTACTCACATGGAGGTAGAACCGAACTTGTTTTGATAGAACCGTGAAACCCATGATTGGTGATTTGATAGGATAATCAATCACATAGTTCTTGGAATTCAGACAAACCAATTCTAAATTCATTTGGAAGTGTGGAAAATCGTTTCCAAGATTATAAGTATGAAAAAGGACTTGCAAAGTAAAGATGTCGACATACTTTGAACATGTGCAGTAACTCTTATCATTAATTGTTCAAAGATATTCCTTAATAGTTAAAGGAGAATCCCAGGATCGAAATAAATTGAGAATCTTTTATTTAAGGTTTCTTAGTTTTTATATGATATTTAATCTCCAACAATTAAATGCATATCTTTAGAAAATAACAATTAGTAATGTGCATTTACTGATTATAGATTTTTCTATTGGGATTTTGGTCAATATTTGGACAGTGCATTTCCAGGAGTTATGAAAACGGAGTTTGTGTGTATTGCATATCTTTGAGAATATTTGGTTTTGGGAATTCCTTGGTGTCCAAACTTCCTTGTCTATAAATATTGAAGTTTGCATTTTCTAGCACACTAATCCTCAGAGCCAGCAAAACTACCTAGTTGTGTTGTTACAGGTGGAGCTGCCTATTCGCAGAGGAAAGTAACCTAATTACGCAAAATCTCTTACGGCCGCTCAGTTTAAAGACTTCTTTGGGATTGAGATCAGTACCATTGGTGGGAAACTAGATAATTGAAGTTTATCATTAGTTTTCAATTGATTTGATTGACTAACGGTTGTTGAACTTTGATTGTACCTAGTTTGTTTATGCTTGAGAATCTTCTCTTATGATATAAGATTCACTCAAACTAGATCGAAGTTTCGACGGGGATCTTTAGCCTATTTGTAGATCTAAAGATATCTTACGATAATCCAACATTAACAGACTTCGTTCTGTGTGTGATTGATCACAAGAGATTCAAGTTGATTGTGTGCTGGTGTTGATTGAAAATTAAAGAAGATTTGAATACATGAAGACTTTAGGTTCATAATCTTTGGTGTGCACAATACTTCTTTCGGATGGAAAGGGATCCAACTATAATCGGTTTATCTTTGTGATCGATTGGATTGATTAGTTGAGTATATCGGCATCAATACACTTCTTTGTGATTAATAGTATTGAGTGCATAATCTAACAATTACTTCGGTAATTGTTGAGAGATTGATCTAAGGAACCGACAAAGCAGTTTATTGGTTAAACGGAAGAGCCTTTGTCAAAATCATATCACGTTGGTTGAAAAGAGTTGGTATCGAACAGATTTGTTGTTCTTTTACTGTTTGGAATACGAACCAAAGGAATTGTTCCAAGTGCGTGACTTATTTACAAGTTGGAGGCGCAGGGATACTGAGGGAACTAGGTGAACTATAGGTTTAGTTTCTTGGTCTCAACTATACGAAGTTGGTTTGATTTTGTATAGCGGCTTAATTCTGAGAGTATTCAATTCAAGACTAGGTCCCGGGGTTTTTCTGCATTTGTGGTTTTTTCGTTAACAAAATCTTGTTGTGTCATTTAATTTAATTTTTCGCAATTATAATTGTGCTTATTATAATTTAAAGTAAATTACACAAACGTTAATTCCTATTTTACTTGATAGACAATCCCTAGAGTTTGGTTAAGTCCGAATCTATTATCAAGTAAACATACTTCGTTTTTGTATTGTCTCGATCTTGTATCCATATACGATCACACGAAGTGTTAACCGATTAGTTGTATTGTCTCGACTCAGTCCATAGACAATCACTTTCGGAAAAGGACTTATAGGTGGAAATTTTAGATTGAGGTATATTTGGGTACCCTCGTCTTTTGACCTTCAGTGTGGGATGTTGTGCTAGGTTTCAAGCAAATCCTAAAGAATCACATCTTAAAGCTGTAAAACGAATCATAAGATACGTTAATGGTACCCTAGGTTATGGTCTGTCATATTCTGTGTATACGAACAATAGTTGTTGCCTATTCAGATGCTGATTGGGAAGGATATGTAGAAGATCGGAAAAGCACCTCTGGTGGTTGTTTCTATGTTGTTCAAAACCTCGTAGCCTGGCATAGCAACAAACAAAATTCACTGTCTTTATCAACCTGTGAAAGTATAATATATAGATGTTGGTACCTGCTGTACTCAACTTTTATGGATGAAGCAAATGCTCATTGACTTTGTCATAAATATTCTAACTATGAGTATTCTTTGTGATAACTCAAGTGTTATTCCTTTAACTGAAAATCACGTTGAACATTCTCGTACTAAACACATAGATATTAGATGTCATTTTATTAGAGAATTGTATGAGAATGGAGTTATGAAACTAGAATATGTTCCCTCTGAACGTCAACTAGCTGATATTCTCACTAAGCCATTAGACAAGGAAACCTTTGAAAATCTAAGGAAGTCTATTGTCATAGTTAAGGTACATTAGTACCTTATGATTCCGGTTTTTCAACTTTTGTTATTGGCACACATTAGTTAAAACCGGTTCAACCTTTCTCTGGTAAAGGTTTTTTTTTTTTTTTTTGTTCTTGCGAAAGGATGACAACATACTGGGGGAGAGTTCTAACTTGAACTTGTGCTTAATGATATATCTTTCTGGGGATAAGAGGATGCGAAATATGAGGTAACAAATTTGTTAGTTAATCGTTTTCCTTTTTAATAAAAGCCTGCTTATATTGCATATATTTTACTTTTTCTTAACAAAATTTCGGTACAATTGATATTATTCCATTATGTGTGTATGGATGTGTGTGTGTGTGATTGAATTGTTTCCGGTTAAGAAAAATTGTGTCAATTTATTTGGATTATTATTTGGTATCTTCTTTATTGTTTGATATTAAGTGTTTTTGCTTAACGAAATTTCGGTGCAATTTGGATGCTATAATGTCTATGTTTGTTTCAATTGCTTCCGGTTTAAAAAAAAATTGTGCAAGTCAATTTATTTTGGTTTGTATGTATTGTTTATGGCTTAACGAAATACATGATCATTTGTTTAGTCCAATTCGATTCCGGATAAGATAAACTAAATTAATTCTGATATTAGTTAGACTTATCGAATTGAATGATTAGGTTATTCAAGTCTAATTGAATGCCTAGACAAGAAATACTGGTTAACTAACCTAGTACTTGTCTTGTCTAACGTGAAAGGTCTAAGTTATTGTCTGAATAATTAGAACCCGATGAAGTTAATTCTGATCTTTATTTTGGTCTTATCGAAATATGTGATTGTATGTGTTATAATTGGCTTAACTAGAGAACTAAGTTTCTTAGTTAATTTGTTAAATAATTAGGGAAAATTGCTCCGGGAAATTGTTTCCTTGATAACATATTAAAACTAAATTACTTGTAGTTTCAGTTTTGATATTGGTTATCTAAAGTGGTATGTGAAACCTTCGTGCTTAACTCTTATAGGTTGTACAAGTCTTTTAGATTTGTACGATCATTTTGGTTAGACCTTTATTTGCTCGAACCTTTGTCATTTTGTGACAAAAAGGGGGAGAAATATATGGATTAAACAAGTGATTTTCAATCACTAAGGAAAGGAAATTTGTGCTTAAACGTTATATCTAACGAAAGAGTAAATCATTGACTAAGGGGGGCAACATATCATATTGTTGTTGTAGTTATCTTGACTACAAAAGAGGAAAAACAAAGATGTTCGGATTGAAAATCTACATTTTTTTTACTCGGTCAATAAAAATAGAATAAAAAAGCAAAAGAATGTACAAAACAGATTAGGCCATGCCCTTTAAACTAGCCGCGAGGCCACCCAAAAGGACTTGGCCTATTTAAAACGAAAATAAACCTCACCATGCCATTCAATTGCTCGTATGAACAATGGCCTTCCCTCATAAAACTCAAAAATATCCTCAGCCAAGAAACATGCTTGTTTGGCCAAGGAATCTACAGTAAAATTAACTTCTCTATAGCTATGAATGTAGCGGATGCTACTATAAGACGCACGCGCCGTTCTCCGCTTCTAAGCCAAGTCCCAAGGAACTTCTACCTTATGTAAAGCTTAGATACAACTCATCGAATCAGACCTAATGCAAGTCTTAGGCACATTCTATCTTTTTGCAATCATCATGCCATAAATAACAGCACAAACTTCCGCATAAAAATTTCACCTCCAGCCGAGGACAACACATAAAGCTCCAAGCATCCGTGAATAAAATCTCTAAAAGAAACTCCCTCGCCATCTTGGCCTGGATTCCCTAAAGAAGATTCATCACAGCATATCATAATTTCCCCAACTTCAGGTGGCGACCATGACACTTCAATTAGCGTTGATATTTTACATGATCTTTGTTGCACTTTAAAATAATTCAAGATACGCAAATCCTCCAGAGTATTGAAGATAAATCCCTTCAATCTAATTGAGTTTTCGCGAATTACCTGATAGACTCGGCCTTTGAAGCCAAGCCAATTGACCGCAGCACCTTCAAAATGAATTTTATTACGTAATTTCCATAATTATGTGGTAATTGCTAGGTTAACAACTAGCCATGTGTCTTTGATCATCCTAATGCGTCCTTTGGCATCCTTGTAAGAGGCCACCAAGTCTTCGCTTAGCCGTAAATCAAAAATTCCAGCAACCCAAGCCCAAATTCGTTTAGCAAAACGACAATGCCAAACAATGTGGATGACAGATTCTGAAGCCTTCTTACAAATGCTACATCGAGTTGGCATAAGCCTTCCAGTCTTCTTAATCATATTATTCTCAGAGGCGTAATATTCCTTTCTCCAAATCTTCCAATATTGTATACCCAAAGTTGGATGAACAATGGAACGAGAAAATAAAATTGTGGTTGGCTGAACTTCAATGGTTTTTCTAATTACAACGTTGGCAGACTTAACAGAAAAAACACCTTTGTTGTCCAAATCCCAAACTTTGTAATCCTCTCCACCGGTAATGATTGGCAAGTTATCAGCATCAATATTACACCTAACCATCAAAGCACGAGTTTTAGGTGGAATCACCCAAACTCCCTCAACAATAAGATCTCTTACCTTGGACTTAATATCATTTGGACCCAAAGAAGTAATCTGTAATCTCTTCACAATCGAAAAATCACCACTCTAATGATCAAAAAATAGGGAAGTATTTGCACCATCACCAATAATTGAACGTGTATGCCTTTGCACAAAATTATAAACCCAACTAATTCCAGGGAAAACCGTAGATCCCAATTTGTAATCAATCAAATTTCCATTGATTTTGAAGTACTTAGCCTTAAAAAATCTTGCCCATATCTTGTCAGAATCACGTATAGTAATCCACAGCTTCAAAATCATAGCCATATTCACCACTGCCAAATGTTTTATACCTAGACCACCTTCACGTCTTGGACAACACAAGTTATCATAAACCACCGTAAATTATTTGCGCTTTTCCGTATCACCAGACCATTTTTTTTCTTCGAATGGCCCTTTTGATAGACGCATTTATGTGTCTAATTTTTCCTCAATGTTCCGTATTGTTAGTACTTGTTTTCGTCCTTATTATGGTATTTTGTGTGTTTGTAGGTATTTTTTGGAAATAAAGATTGTTGGAAAATTCGGCTCGAAAAGTTGCTCGGAACACCCCCGGAGGACATTTGCTGTTCTTACTCCCACTTTGGATAAGGGGTAACCCAATTGCTAAGGGACAACCCAGTGTTATTCGCACCCCACATCCGGATAGGGGGCGACCTTCTTCTTCACGTTCAAACAATATTTTTGCGGAAAATGGTTTGAAGAAAACCCGAGTTGTTGTTTTGATTTCTGGGGTTGTTTAAGGAGACTTAATATCTGGAAATGATTGGGAATCTTATGTTTTGACTAAACAGGATAGGTAGTCACATTAGAATCGGTTAAATAGGGATGTGTACGTGGATTCGAAGCTGGCAGGTTGCACGAGTTATTCACGGGATATTCTTTGATTACAACGAGTATTACTCTGTATGGGACGTGTATACTTAGTTAGGATACTAGTTAAAGCATGCAGGACTTAAAAAAGGAAATAAATCCTGTGATTTGTAGCTGCAGAAAAAGAAAGGAAAGAAAATATTTTGTATTACTGCCGTTCGATGAAGAGATTTCCGGGGAGCAATGAGAAGTTATTCTTGGCCCTTGTGAGTATAAATTCAATGTTGGGATATCATATGGGGGTTGTAGATGTAGAAATTCTACAACCACACCCACTTTGAATCCAACAATCAAGATGAAGATCTACTCAACAAAGAAGAGATGAAGTGCATCAAAGTAAACATGAACACAAGGGTTTTTACGTGGTTCGGCCATTAATGAAGCCTACATCCACGGGGTTTCACTATGATCGGTGTGTTACATTAAGCACCATTAATGGAGGTGTTACAAGTTCAAGAGATCTCGGCTGTTGGAGGAGGAAGAAGCCATCCCTACAAACATATGTCACTTTCCCTTATAAAGGGTAGGGATGTATATCAAGTTAAAATAATACCCTTAGGGCTGACTAGTTAGGATAAGGTCTAGAAAAGTGGAACTATTTCCTATACCATGTTGTATCTAACCAACGATGCCTCTTCTATAATCTTTGGACACGTGTTCTTTGTATATTTTGCTCCTACATTTATGCCCCTTTTCTCGAGGTTTGATCGAAGAGAAATCCTTGAGAAAATCCTTCGGGTCTTGCGTCTGTGTTGTTGTTGCTTTTTCTTCAGGCTTTGACTTACTGATACTATGTGTTATCCGAACTGACTGTTAGTGGACTATCGACTTGTAGCGACTTGGGTTTTTTGTCGGGCTGTTGTTGAATATGGGCTTCCGAGTAGTACGCCTCACGGCTAGGAGCTTCACTGTTTTCGGTCCCGATCTTGTTGTACTTCCCGATTGGTTCTTTAATTGCGCTTGATGTCGCGTCTTATCGGCTCTTTACTCGGCTCTGGTTTTTCTCGATACTTGGGTTGATTTGAAATTCTAGGGTGTGCGTCTGGTTCGGTTCAAGCTTGTGTCTCGCCTTGTGGAAGTTTTCTTCGGTACATCTACTTTGATACTTGTTCGAGATGGTGTGTGGAGTGTCTCTACGGGTTGAATTCCATACAGCTGAATACTGAGAGTCCATTATTCGAAAAGACTATTCGATTGTGTCTAACTTTGTTGATAAGCTCTCTTGGTGCTGCTGACTATCGCTCCGATGTTGGGAAATTCTGGTGTTGAGTCGCTCTCCTCGATTTTAATTGGCTTCCCTTTCTGGTACAAATCTAGTGGTGCATGCCTCTGTTGTGTGTCCTTTGTTTGGGTAAGTTGATAACTTCAACCTAGTGATGCATCGGATGGACGTTGTCGTAGGCTTCATGGCTTTACATTGTTGCCGAAGGGACTGAGCAGAAGAATACAAACTGCGTCTGCAGTATATATACTTGCCCCTATTCTTATGCGAAGTTACAAGGCGACTCTTGGTTCAATGGTTGTTGATTGTTATCGTCATGCTGTATGATCGTACTGGCTGATCTCTGCTAACAGTTGTGGATCATGAACTTTGCCCCGAACTATCTATCTCCCTTGGTAATTGTTGGAGATCGCTTCGAGATGCTTGCTAGTTTCTTTTCTGAAGTGTATGAAGCATTCCTGAACTGACTAAACCCTTGACAATCTGGTCGTGCACTCATCATGTTCGGAGTTGTCGCGATCACGTCTCGGTAGTCAATGCTCAAGCTTTGCCTGGTTCAGTTGGTATCAGCTCTTGATAACTCGAAGTTGAATCTCTTTAGACGAATACGAGTACCTGTCGCTCATGAAGAGGAGTGGTAACTGCACTATCTCACCACTATTTAAGATTCAGATTTATAGTTTGTCATTTCTGGCAAGCGTAAACATTTCAGATATTAAATGAGGGCGATACAAGGGTGTAAAAATCGTTCTGGGTTAGTCGCATAAGGGCAAGTGTTATCCGAGTAATTTAACATGCTTTCTCAAAGGCAAATCAGGAGGGCGTACTCAATGTCTAACGAGTTTTGAAAAAAGATGTAGTTCTAGTGCCTAGGTGGGAACCTGTTGGTTTCTACTTTTTTATGTGGAGTTTAAGTTATGCCCAGGGAGGTTTAAATTTAACTTTAAGGCGAAGTAGAGGGTCTTCTAGATGTAGCATTTCTTGCAATGTTGTTCACTAAGCATGCTCAGGGTATAAATTAACAAATCAATTTTCATCCACAGTGAGAAGACACCTATAAAAGATACTCAAGTTAACTACATGGTATGTCGAGTTTCTGAATATCCGAGCTCGCCTTAGTCATCGTGATTATGCTAATAAATAACCGCTAAAATGCACATAATAGACAGTTTTTCGAGATAGATGATACTTAGCCGTTTTGTGAACCAGCTGACGGTCTTGGTGTCCTCGATTTGCTTTAACTGAATGAAGGCTTTCTCGCGCCGCTCCTTCAAAACACTTTTCTTGTAGTGTTGCGACTGCCCAATTGTTGTTGAAGGGACTGCGCAAAGGAATACCACTTGCACCTTCCTAGTACGCGTACTTTCCCCTATTCATTTGCGGAGTCTCGAAACAACGATTGTGCCCCTACGCGTCCGGATCTTATCACTGGATTGTATATTTGCCCATGACCTTGTTTGCTTCCAGTGATGTCGATACGGTGCGGTTCATTGCTGCCACTCTTTGTTTGACTCATAGCCTTGGGAGGCTCCGTGATGTCATTTCCCCATTTATTTGGTTTGTGATCTCGAACCGTAGCTCTTGCTGTTGACAATTCTCAATCAAGACAGTTATTCTTCATAGATTTCGTGCCTCTGTATGTAGCCTCCATGCGATATTCAGCTCAGTTTGTGTTACCCCTCTTGCATCTGTTGTGTGTACCCGCATCCTCTGTTATTTGATGACTTGCGAACTTCGGTGTGTGCACGCTACTCAAGTTTCATATGTCCGATATGTCCGTCGTCCGATATGATATCCCGATATGTCCATCGTCGCCATTGTGTTGCCCCAGACACCGACATACATCTCGTGCCCCTGTGGGCGGCCTCATCGGTGTTTCTTCCGAATGAACCATTCAAGTACCACCTGCCCTTGACAAGTGAAATCCACCGCTACAGTTATGCATGACCGTTCATAGTCTTAACGTACACGTTTTTATGTAACAATATTAATCATTTCAAAGTAGGCATTAGATAATATTCCATATATGTCGAACACACTCAACAGGGAGGGTCATCGGGCCCCAATTCCATGTCCCGATTGAGGTATCTCATCACCGTCATTTTGATCTAGTGGTAGGGTACTTGGTCATTCCTAATTCTAGGCCCGATATTCCCGAGCGGTTATTGACCAACCAATCTCGGGCAAGTGGACACGCCCACTTGCGATGGTGGTGACCTTTTAGATGTAAGTAGGCCACCTAGCTGAGTAGACCTCGCATCTAAACAACCTTTGGAACTGGTTTCCAACCACCAGAACCCTTAGGCTACCTCGGCACTTGCACACTGCCACTTCCCCGAGTTCGAATATCCAGGCGACTGTAAGGCACCTCGGCACTTCCACACTGGCGTTGCCCCGAGTACGAATGCCCATTCGAGTGTAAGTCACCTCGGCACTTCCACACTGGATTTGCCCCGAGTACGAATGACCATTAGTCGCATTAATAACCCAAGGCGTCCCCCGGGTTATATCGTCGCCTTACCATTGTATCATCGCTATATCATCGCCTTATTGTTATATCATCGCCTTATTGTTATATCGTCGCCTTACCGTTGTATCGTCGCATTACCGTTGTATCGTCGCATTACCGTTGTATCATCGTCGTACCGTTGTATCGTCCCCGTACCGTTGTGTCGTCTCCCTATCGTTGTGTCGTCGCCCTACCGTTGTGTCGTCGCCCTACCGTTGTATCGTCGCCCTACCGTTGCATCGTCGCCCTACCGTTGCATCGTCGCATTACCATTGCATCATCGCCGTACCGTTGGATCGTCGCCGTACCGTTGTATCGTCGCCCTACCGTTGTGTCGTCGCCTTACCGTTGTGTCATCTCCCTACCGTTGTGTCGTCGCCCTACCGTTGTGTCGTCGCGTTACCGTTGTATCGTCGCGTTACCGTTGTATCGTCACGTTACCATTGCATCGTCGCGTTACCGTTGCATCGTCGCATTACCGTTGTATCATCGCCATACCGTTGTATCGTCGCCTTACCGTTTTTATGTTTCACTCAGCACACTATGTTCTTTAGATGTTCAATTTCAGCCCCGCTTGGTTTCCATACTCATTATATTTCCCGAAGTTGCAGTCGGTTGTTGCTGTGATGTAATCGACTACATACTGTTGTTTCCCGAGGTGATTCACCTTCCACCTATCGAGGGTATGTCCAAGTTGCTTATTTTGAAATTAATCGTAGTTGGTGTGACATTGTGGCTCAAGTGATAATCCTCGGAGCAGCGTTTGCCCCTCGTCTGTTTAGTGTTACGTACTAGTGGGATATCTCAGTCACACGTCGCTCCAAGTATCGCCGAATCTCCCCTGCCATGATGTTACTGTCGTATCCCGCCTGATTCCCTTCAAGGTCCCTATGAATCTTAGTTACAAGTTAGCAACTGCGAAGAAAATCTAACCACCAGACAATATGATTCATATTCTCATAACAATTAGGTATAATCCCGTTTGCATTATCATGTTAAGTTGTGTCGTATACCATCCTAGGAAGCTAAAGTATTTAGCAATACTAGTAAATGAGATAGATTATTATATCTACACTGTCGATCGAATGTTGCAGCATGTTACACTGAGAAAGCAAAGTTTCTGAGTTAAGAAATGCTTAGCCCTTTATTCTCGTGATACGAAAACTGATCGGGATGCTCGGAATTGGAGCTCCGGAGTTCTTAGCTGAAATGTTCATATTATTTAACCATCACCTTCAATGCGATGTTCATGACCGATAGATGCGCCCCGATATGAATTGACACGAGTAGGTGCAGCTGCTTGGGATGTTTCTTCGTCCCTAGATGACTGATCGTTGTTCATAGTTCGACTGGTATATCATAACGAGCTCTGTAGACCTAAGAGAACTGGATCTTTCTGTCGTGCATCCCTTGTGTACACCTTCCAAGCGATTAGAGTCTCCTTATCGACCTTTCCGACCTCTGAGTTTCTTGCAGAATTCTTAAGCTCATTTTAATGACTTCCTATCGCCCGGTGACGTTCATTAGAGTATGATATGCAAGTAATAAGCAACGGGAACCAAAAGATAAGAAAAGGAAAGTGTGATGTCCAATTTGTTGTCCCGAGCTAAGCTTTTCTGGAGCTGAAGTTCGAGATGGTCTGGGAAATCCTTGACTTGTCATATCTGGAGCTGCCCTGAACTTGATTGGTGTCATTTATGAGAGAACTTCTGCATCGCTGTGAGTTTTTGTGTGATGGGATGTGTTAGTTAGGAGAAGTTTTCTTAGTCGTCACCCGAAGAGGTCGATTACCCGATACCCGCTGGTCACAGATTTTTTTGGTTCGAGATACGGGAATCCGAGTGGATTGTATGTGCTCCGATGCGGTCTAACTGAGGTGTAGATTAGGATACCGCTTTGTCCCAATGAGACTGATTGTTGTTTACCGAGATGACTGACCTGACCAAGTAGTTCCGAGATATCTTGATAGCTTTCCCCTCACTAGATGACATTCCTAGGAGATTTCGCTGGAAGTCCAATATACAATTAAATAGGTTTCCCCCAATCAACAACTTCCTGCAACAACCAGTCAATTAACTGAGTACCCCGAGCAAAGTTCAAGTCAAATTGCATATTTGAAATCCAGTCAACAAAGGTACTACTTCATACGATACGATCGGAAGATTCACTAGCATTTGAATGATGTACGTAACATAATGGACGAATTCATCATATGCGTTGTTTTCAGTGAATTAAAGCATTTGAGGAAGGATATACTTAGCTTTCATTCCCGATTGCTGGAGACAATTATGTGACACTATACGCTAGATTCGATCTCCATTGACCTTGGAAAACAAGTGATTGGTGTTGCTACCACTCGTATCCCTGAGGTTGACATCCCCTGTTGCGTAGCTGTTCCCTTCCAGCTGCATGGTTCTGGAAAGTTCCCCCGATATATCGTCGGAGTTGAGATGTCTTGTCTGATCTGGCGCTGGTTAGAGACGGTGAGATCGAATAGGCTTATGTGAGGTTGACATCCCTCTCTTCAGCCTTTTCCTTTCACTGCTGACAGTTGAGAGTATATATCAGCCGCAAGACACGCTCCAAATTTGGTTAGAGAGGATTATTTCGTCTCCATGAGCAGAGTTCCCCCACCCTTTGGAGTATGTGTCTTCACTTAAAGCTCGTCCTTTTACTTCACAATTGATACTCGGGATTGGATTTATGCACCTGCGATCATCGATTCGGGTGAGCAATGGTTACAAAAATCAAATGACCTCTCTAAGTATCATTGTTGTAGATGTTCCGGTTGAGGTACAATTCTAGCAGCACAGAATTATCAAGATAAACGACATGTCCGAGTAAGGTGACAGCACATTGAAGGATCAAGCGTTTCAACGATTTAAGTGGCTATTGTGACCATCTAATTATAAATGGTTACAATGACAATCCCCGTATTTATACTAAAATCTCTTTATGAATCCAAATGCACTTTCAAGCTCAATCATGCCATAACGAGAATACAAAAAATGAAGCACCCAGGGTTCACAGTGGATAAACGTGAGTCAAATTTTGAAATAGAACTACTCATGCTTTCTTATGTGGGTTGCCCTTAACTAGGCCGATCATTCTTTTACCAAACTTATATGCAGAGGTTCTAAATAACATTCATTGTTCACAACCATAACTTGTAAACTCAGAGGTAAGGGATTAAGAATATTCCCTGTTATAGATAAATGACCCGATGGAGATGTGCTCTTTCGGAACGATCCGACTCGACTCTCCCGAGCAGAGTGCCCGATGTGAGTATTGTAATCTTCCAGAGTTGCTAAGTCCGAGATGATCTGACGTGATTTCCCCGTCCGACATGGTTCACCTGTCCCGATATGAACTGACCCGAGAAAAGCTTTGCATATGAATGGAATAGGTCGATGTAACTAGCTCCGATCTGTCGCCCAGTACCTGTCCCGATTTGACTTGGAAAGAGATGATTTTGATCCGAGTTAGTTAACTGATTTGCCCCGATGTGGGATTACACGAGTCTGAGTTGCCGCCGATGAAACCAGAGAAGGCCAGACCCGAGTCTTATGTTATAAATTGACATGGTTAGAACAACCAAAGTTTTATTAAACTGTAACATTTAGTCCCGATGATGATCTCTTCCGAAGCCGAGTGATGAGACCCGACTAACTTGATGCTGAATTCAATGGTTTTCAATCACTTGGAAGGACAAAATTCGATGATGCCCTGAATTTGAGCAGCCAAACCGACACTGATTGCGGTTCACAATCTTCAATTTCCCTGAGGTGGAAGTTGACGAGATGACGATGATCCGAGCAAGCTAGGCAAAGCTTCGTTCAATTGTGGTAGTTTATCCCGCGACGAACCTACTTCGAAATTCAGTTGATGAGGCCCGATTAAATTGGTGACGTTTTCATGAATTTCGTCTTCCAGTAACTCCCGACGGTGAAGATTAGAGATGATTGCTGCGGAAATCAGCTGCGTTAACATACGCCATTCGAATCATTGCTGCAACAGCAAATCAATCGAGTGAATAGTCAAGAAGAGTAATCATATCATTCAAGATAGAAAAATCCACAGGAGAAACAAATAGATAAATCCCCAAATCAGCTAAGGATTTCGTCACTCAACGTTTTCAAAATAGCTTAAATGGGTTTACAAAACATGATCTGCTGATAGCAATCTCCCATCGAAATAGAAACCGAGTAAGCTTTTGAAAGAAAAATCGATTTTTTCTCAAGAACAAACCCTGGTTTTTCATAAACATCTTTTGAGAAATTTGTATTCAAAATTTTCAGATCGAAGCGTTAACAAACAAAATAAGAGATAAATGAGAAGAAGATTCGTCCTGTTTCATATTTGTTCTTCGTCGAAGTATCTTTGTTTCCAAATTTGTCGAAGTTCTCTTTGTATGTATCTCTGGTTCACCCTCCCTGATGTTTTTTGTCGTTTGATGTCTGAAAATAACTTTCTCTAGTCCGAGTTCCACATTTACCCTTCACACTTCAACACTCAGTAGTCAGTAGATCGGTAAAAACTTCACTGGAACTACCTCCAAAACAAAAGCTACAGAAGACTCTCGGTCCCCTTAGTCTGCGCCAGAATGTAGATGTAGAAATTCTACAACCACACCCACTTTGAATCCAACACTCAAGATGAAGATCTACTCAACAAAGAAGAGATGAAGTGCATCAAAGTAAACATGAACACAAGGGTTTTTACGTGGTTCGGCCATTAATGAAGCCTACATCCACGGGGTTTCACTATGATCGGTGTGTTACATTAAGCACCATTAATGGAGGTGTTACAAGTTCAAGAGCTCTCGGCTGTTGGAGGATGAAGAAGCCATCCCTACAAACATATCTCACTTTCCTTTATAAAGGTTAGGGATGTATATCAAGTTACAATAATTCCCTTAGGGCTGACTAGTTAGGATAAGGTCTAGAAAAGTGGAACTATTTCCTATACCATGTTGTATCTAACCAACGATGCCTCTTCTATAATCTTTGGACACATGTTATTTGTATATTTTTCTCCTACATGGGTGATGGAGTGTTAGGGGAAGCTACAGAGCTATTGAGAGACGCTACAGAGAAGAGAAGAAAAACTGCAGCAGCAACCGGAAGGAGTTGCAGACGACGCACAAAGAGTGTCGTTGTGAAGAACACGAAGAACAGATGAATCAAAGCCGTCGTTTATAAACAGTGAAAGAAACAGAACATTTGTAAAGGATTTGTTCAGAATTGTAACGCTCATCTTCGTTAGCAACACTTCCTTAGGTATTATTTGTAACAGTGAATTATGTGACGCTCATACAGTGTTGCGAATCTCTGTTTTATCTTATTTCTTCAATAAAAACACCATTCAAGCTATGAATTATCTTTTTGAGGGTGTTTTCACAATGCGAAGCTAGAACCCATCACTGGGACAACGGAGGACGCAACTTTTCATGATTGTGGTAAATGAATTAATTCTTTATATGACTTTTTGCATAGATTTAATTGCTTTATGATTTCTATTGATTATTTGTTATTTTGTCTGATGTCGCATGCTTGGTTTTAATTACTTTTAATGTGTCATGCGTACGACTTACAGATAATGTTTTATGAAATCTATTTTTGGCAAAGAATTAGAGTCACAACTTCTTTTGTTTGAGCTATATTGTATAAAGTTAATGACTGAACCACACGAATATGAAAAGTAGTGAAATCCTGCATCCTAGTATCTCTTCATCCCGTGCAATTTTTTTTGTATATATATTTTTCTATTATTTTAGTTTATTAATTCTAAAAATATGCTTTCACAAGTCTTGAATGAATCTTCTTACTACACCATCATTGAAAATACCATCAATTTTTGGCGCCGTCGACACGGACTTGTCTTTAGGCTAGAGTTTTTAGATTTTTATTTGTTTTTATTTTATTTTTCTCTTTTACGCCTTTGGTATTTTTTTTTCTCTAAAAGGAAAGCATTGCCAAAGAAGGAAAGAAAAGAGGAGTCCAAGGAGCGAAGAATATTTTGTACAAATTTATTTTATTTGGACTTTATATCTTTTTATTTTTAGAAACTGTAAATAGGGTTTCACTGTTGTAATTTTCCTTTTTATTTTTGGAAACTTTTTGGACTTTTGGACATTTTTTTTAAAAAAACCCTAAGGAGGGGTTAGTTTAAATATTAACTGCACAGGGAAGGACGGTGATTACGATATCACCTCGGTCCCTCGGGTTCGTACATGACATAGGAGTCGTGGCCCGAGTCGACTTTAACGGTTCATCCACCGTCTGGAACGGGAGGTAAGAATTCTAAACACCCGCGAATCCCCTGTCAGCGGGTTTACTGGATGCTTTTGTATGCATATATGTTGAGGTTTTGAAAACGGTCGCTTTAATTTCCTAGTAAAGGGCAAGGACTGGCCATACAAGATAAGGGTTCGGATTTCATCACAGTTCTCTTCTTGCCCGCCTTAGGAAAACGATACCAAGCGCGAACCTAAGCTTAAAATACTGACTAGAACGAGACCGATAGGGTAACGAGATTAATAGGAAAGTCATTCGAAAAATATTGGTTACTCTTTTAAGCATACTTCGAACTTCATGATGGTTTCTGTGAGTTGAATGCGTGACTGCGCCACCTTGTAATGCGGTGAGGCCTTGGGTATCAAAGCCCCACGCAGCTTCCCTCGCATCTATTCAACTTACTTTGACTCAGATTGATTCCAGAGGGGTTTGCTAAAATTGTAACGAATTCCCTTTCGAAGGATTAGAAGCTGGTCTAGAAAAAAATCTAAGTGGATCCATCATGCTTTTTGTTTGCTAGAAATCAGTAGGTTTGTTATGGTTGAGTCAGCCTTGTTTGTGCTTGTGTAGATTTTCCTTGCAGTTAGGATGTCAAACCGGTATTATAATAGCCATCACAATGAATATGAATATCCAACTGAACAATATGGACATCAATCTTTTTATGACCATAGTGTGAATAGTGGTTGGGAATACCAATCTTTTGAAGGTTATGGGTCATACCATGGTGAGCCCAATTACTATCCACACGTGCATTAGTCTTACGAGCAAGAAGATTATAATATTAGTTCTTCGTATTTAGAGGAGGCAATAAAACTTTTGAAAAGTAGTCCTTTTTATGATCCTTCTGTTCCTACTCCTCCTTTAGAAGAGTCCCTCAGGAAGTTAACTGAGTCAACACGTAAGTTAGCTGAGATGAATGGTATAGTTATGGACGAAAGAATTACAATACTGAATGAACCTTCTTTAGAAGATACCCTCAAGAGGATAGCTGAGACGAACGAAATAATTGCTCAAAATAATATGAATTTCCAACACAGTATTCCCAATTTCACCCTTAAAAATGAGGATAATTATTTGCATAATCAAGATGATGAGGTTAGAATTGATGACACTAATTTAGATGAGGTTCAACCGTTTTCATATTATTATAAATATGATTATGATGAGGATAGTGTTGATGAAGAATTTGAAATGAGTAGGCATAGTGATCAGGAATTTGTTACTCAATTTGGGCTTAATAATGATAATGTTTCTAGTTCAAATCCAAATAATTTTAATAATTATTCACCTATTCAAAAGGACGAGGATTTGACTAGAGATACCACCGTTTTAGACGATGTAGTATTTCCTTATGATTACGAAGACAATGATGGTTTAGAGGAACGAGTATATTTTGAGTCTAGCGATTTAGAAACAATAGACTTAGAAAAACAAGATGAACTCGTAGAGATGAGTGAGAATGTATCTGACTTAGAAGAATCAATTGACCATTTCCAGGAATTAGATGACCTTGAAATTAGGGAAGTTGTAACTAGTCTTTCTAAAGACACTAAAAACTCTAAGTTTGGGGGTGATTATCATTCTCCATGTGCTTTTACTCTTAGAAAGGTACCTAACTTGGGACTTGACATATGTGCCTCAACCATTTTAAAATATTATCTTCATACACTTTTTCCTGAACCTAGTTGTGTCCATAAAGAAGTTCAGTTGTTAGAAACCCATCCTCTGGTTGATGTGGTTAACCCAGGATATGATATCACAATTGACTTTGTTTTCCCACCAAAAACCTTTCTTCCAATTGTGGGAACATATGAATTTCAGATGTGTCAATTAATAAGTTTTGAGACTAAACCTAATTACTTTGGGAGATTAGGGTCAACACATTTGCTTAAGAATGACCACTACTGTGGTCAACTGTGTGAGTCAAGTCTGATTGACTTAGAGGATCCCCAGTTATTCAGGTTATTGTTATATGCTTCTAAGTTCTTAATTGAGTATTTCTAGACTCTAGAACCTGATCTTCATGATACTGCCTTTGAGGAAATCCAGCCGATGCAAACATTTTATCTAGACCCAGTTATAGAACCTGAACCGGAACCACATCTATATGTAGTTATTTTAAACAGGAAACTAGATAAGGGTATGTTGGATATCTTCCTGGTCTGTTGCAGTTTCCTCTTCTTGTGGTTAGCACTTTTTGATCCAGATGACCCATGATTATTTAAATTTCTTTGCTATATGATTCTATGAGGTGACTAATTCTTCCAATGTCTGGCTAAAGACTTTAAACTTAGCACTTCTTGGGAGGCAACCCAATATTCTTGCAACACGTTAATATCTTTCCTTACTCTTTTCTTCAAGTGGTAACAATTTCTCCTTGTTCATGCTTTTAATTTCATCTTTAGAACATTGAGGACAATGTTAGATTTAAGTTTGGGGGTGAGGAAGAACTTTTTAGTTGCACTTTTGAAACTTCTAGCGTCACATGGTATCCGGTTAGCTAAGTTTACATACTCTTTCTCACCGAAAAGATAGAAATTGGAATGCTAGGGATAACAACCTATTGAGACATTAGAGAAAAGGACATTGAGATCCTTGAAATTCAGGAGAGAACTTGTTCTTTTTAGAGGGTAACCGTAATGGACCTAACCATCCATGATGGAAAGGCAAGTAGGTCAGGAAATGCCAGAAAGACAAAGCAACCTCACAATGTAGTCTTAGTTACTGGATTACGACTCTCTCTCAGTAGAAATTTATCATCATCAACAAACGGAGCGACATCAAAATCTATGAAGAAAGTTGAAGAGGTTTAAGGTTTAGACGCGACAATAGAAAATCAGAATTCAAAAAAATCAAGGGTTACAAGAAGTTATAAGGGCAAGAAAAACGATATAAGTTGTTGAAGTTCATGATACTAAGACATTACAAGTTGCGAAGATTCAAGTGTTAAAGTCATTCTATGATGGCCATGTAAATTTTTGTCTTGTTATTACTCTATTTTAAAAAAAAATGAAAAAAATGAAAAAATGAAAAAAATGAAAGAAAGAAGTTTAAATTTTGCTCAATAAGGCCATAGGAAAGTAGAAATCTATAAGGAAATTTCAAGTGAGAAATCGAAGAGAAGAGTTAATTGTCAAGGTTCTACGAGTTTCAAGAATTTATCATCAATAGTTGAAGACCGAAGAAGACGTTATTTCTACTGAGCACTATGAGAGAGTCGAAGAGAGATGCATTTGGTTGCTTTGTTAGTCCGCTTTCAATCTGGCACAAGATATTTCTAGCACTGGTTTAACTCATCACACGTAATTATTCCAGCTGTGTAGTAAATGTCCCTCTCATCTTTTTTTTCTCTCCTAATCTTATCCAGTTGTAAATCAGCGGATGCATCTTACAATGTTTATCTAGCTGTGTAGTGGATATCTCTTTATCTAGCAGTGTTGCAGATGTGTCTCCCCTTTTCCTCAGTCATCTTTAGAGCTGTCACCTTTAATTTCTCTGGCATTATAGTCACTTGGAGATAGGTTGAGAATTTGTATGTCCTCATAGCTCTTTGGATACTTGTGACCAATTAGAATTACAGGTTTTGTGGGTACACCTATGGTAAACCCTCCGGAGACAACACTCCGCCACTAGGGCCACCTAGCGTTTTAACGGCTTGCTGCACGTGCTAAGCATAGTCATTTTATTTTCTAGATTAGATTTGCTCGGGACTAGCAAATAATAAGTTTGGGGGTATTTGATAGACGCATTTATGTGTCTAATTTGTCCTCAATGTTCTGTATTGTTAGTAATCGTTTTCGTCCTTATTATGGTATTTTGTGTATTTGTAGGTATTTTTTGGAAATAAAGATTGTTGGAAAATTCGGCTCGAAAAGTTGCTCGGAACACCCCCGGAGGACATTTGCTATTCGGACTCCCACTTTGGATAAGGGGTAACCCAATTGCTAAGGGGAAACCCAGTGCTATTCGCACCCCACAGCCGGATAGGGGTCGGCCTTCTTCTTCACGTTCAAACAATATTTTGGCGGGAAAATGGTTTGAAGAAAACCCGAGTTGCTGTTTTGATTTCTGGGGTTATTTAAGGAGACTTAATCTCTGGAAATGGTTGGGAATCTTATGTTTTTACTAAACAGGATAGGTAGTCGCATTAGAATCGGTTAAATAGGGCTGTGTACGTGGATTCGAAGCTGGCAGGTTGCACGAGTTATTCACGGGATATTCTTTGATTACAGCGAGTATTACTTTGTATGGGACGTGTATACTCAGTTGGGATATTAGTTAAAGCATGCAAAACTTAAAAACGGAAATAAATCCCGTGATTTGCAGCTGCAGAAAAAGAAAGGAAAGAAAATATTTTGTATTACTACCGTTCGATGAAGATATTTCCGGGGAACAATGAGAAGTTATTCTTGGCCCTTGTGAGTATAAATTCGATGCTGGGATATCATATGGGGGTGATGGAGTGTTAGGGGAAGCTACAGAGCTATTGAGAGACGCTGCAGAGAAGAGAAGAAAAACTGCAGCAGCAGCCGGAAGGAGTTGCAGACGACGCACAAAGAGTGTCATTGTGAAGAACTCGAAGAACAGACGAATCAAAGATGTCGTTTATAAACAGTGAAAGCAACAGAATATTTGTAACGGCTTTGTTCAAAATTGTAACGCTCATCTTCGTTAGCAACACTTCCTTATGTATTATTTGTAACAGTGAATTCTGTGACGCTCATACAGTGTTGCGAATCTCTGTTTTATCTTATTTCTTCAATAAAAACACCATTCGAGCTATGAATTATCTTTTTGAGGGTGTTTTCACAATGCGAATCTAGAACCCATCACTGGGACAACGGAGGACGCAACTTTTCATGATTGTGGTAAATGAATTAATTATTTATATGACTTTTTGCATAGATTTAATTGCTTTATGATTTCTATTGATTATTTGTTATTTTGTCTGATGTCGCATGCTTGGTTTTAATTACTTTTGATGCGTCATGCTTACAACTTGCAGATAATGTTTTATGAAATCTATTTTTGGCAAAGAATTAGAGTCACAACTTCTTTTGTTTGAGCTATATTGTATAGAGTTAATGACTGAACCACAAGAATATGAAAAGTAGTGAAATCCTGCATCCTAGTATCTCTTCATCCCGTGAAAAATTTTTTTGTATATATATTTTTCTATTATTTTAGTTTATTAAGTCAAAAAATCTGCTTTCACAAGTCTTGAACGAATCTTCTTACTACAACACCTTTCGACTTGCTTGATAATCATCCTTAGACATTTGTACACGGCCATTGAGTGAATAACATAACTTGAAATAACTGAACGAATCAAAACCAATCTAGCTTGAAATGATAAAATCTTACCCTTCCAGCCTTCTAACTTTTCCACAATCTTCTCAACCGCATTTATAACATGTATGTGGCGCACAATTCCAGGCTTCTATTATATTCCCAAATATCTATCCGTAAAAAGAGCCCTTCCCATGCCTAAATTTTTTGATATGGACACGCCTCAATAAAGCGTTCCACCTCCATAATAGAACTTGCTTTTGGTACGATTAAAATATTGACCAGAGGCTCTTTGGTACATACCAAGCATATTCATTAAATTCTGCAAACTATGAAGATTACATTTCCAAAAAATTAGAATATCATCTGCAAAGAGAAGATGAGTAGGGGCCACACTTTTTTTTCTTACCATAACGTTCATGCTTCTATTAGAAAATAATTTAGTAAGGTTACGACTTAAAATATCTTCAATATGCACAAAAATTAAAGGTGAAAGAGGGTCACCTTGTCGCAAACCCCTTGTCATGCTAAAGAAACCTTCAGGGCTGCTATTGATTAAAACAAAAATCCGAGACGAGTGAAGGATGTTAAGAATCCAAGAGCACCAATTCTCATAAAAACCATATTGATGAAAAACTTCTGCAAAAAAATCCCAGCTTACCGTATCAAAGGCTTGAACAATGTCTAATTTGAGGCCGACATTCCCAAATTTCCTTGTCGTCACAATTTCATTGATTAACTTAGAAGCCAAAGCAATATTCTCATGAATGTTTCTTCCCTTCATAAACGCAAATTGTTCTTCAGAAATCAATTTATTCAGCACCGTACCAAGTTTGGTAGTCAAAATATTAGTAATGATTTTGAAGAAAAAATTACTCAAACCAATAGGCCTATAATCCTTGATTGCATCAGATGCATTATTTTTTGGAATGAGCACAATAAATCTTGAATTAATGCCATTAGGAATTTTCCTCATCGCCCAACAATTTGTAATGTCATTAAGAAGATCACCAGATTTAATATCCCAAAAGTGTCTGTAAAAACAACCTGAGAAATCATCCGGACCAGGTGTATAATCAACTCCCAAGTCAAAAACCGCTTCCTTAATTTCCTCCAGAGTCGGTATTGCATCCATAAAAGCACTCTCAGTAGCCGAGATTCATTCATGCTCAATTTCAAACAAACTTATATCAATATCAGTGACGCCACCATTGAACTTTTCCTTGTAATAATTGAATATATAGTCTTTCATTTCATCCTGCGAAAACAAAGTAGAATTAGTGGAAACCTTAAGTTCAGATATTGTATATTGGCTCCTCCTCATCCGAATACTATTTTGATCACCATCTTCCAACCAAGTAACTCTCGACTTCATCTTGAGTTGAACTGCCAGAGCTGTTCGAAACTCATCAACTTCTTTCTTGGCTTCCATCACCTTGTTAAATTAAATTTCATTAGCAGCATCATAATCTAATAGATCATTTTCCACTTCAAGATTAAGTTCAGCATGTTTCAAACGAAATTCCAAATCCCCATAAACAGTTTTGTTCCAAAATTTCAAAGCAACCTTTAACCTTTTTAATCTGCTAGCAAAAACAAAAGGAGGGGCGCCATCAAGCCTCATTTTCCAATTATCCTTAACCAGTTGCATAAAACCCGGATGAGAAAGCCACATCTTCAGAATTCTAAAAGGAGCTCTTGCAGGCCTCGGATTTTCAAAAGCATAACCAAAAAGAGGTGAATGATCTGAATCAATCCTTGGTAACGCCTTGCATCTCCAATTTTCATATTTATACATATAAGTATCATTCACAATAGCCCTACCATGTTTAGAAATAATTATTCGTCTACCACTCTAACAATTGGACCAAGTATATTTTTTACCAATAGCATCCGCCTCAACAAGATCATTATCAGAGATCCAACTTCTACATTCATTCATATAAACAACCAAAGGAAAAATACCACCCTTATTTTCATCTAAGCCCAAAATATAATTAAAATCACCAATCACCAACCATGGAATATATATAAAACCCAACCCCAATTGTTTCCAAAGCAATTTTCTCGAAACTGGATTAAAAGAAGCATGCATAGTCGTAATATAACCATCAGCAAAATCCAAAGAAATAGCTTGACAAGAGACAGATAAAATACCTGGCCGAGCCAAAGAAGCTTTCCAAAAGACCCAAGTATTACCTTTCTCAACACCAACTTTGTTATTAATAATATCTTCACTATAATCATCCAACCTCAGACTCTGAACAAAATGAATAGTGCAAAAAACTTTGGGTTCTGCAATACAAATAATATCTGCTTTGTGCAAATTGTATAACTCCTTCAACTTGGACTGTGCACCATCCTTATCCAAGCCTTGACCGTTCCAATAAAATACCCTCATTAAGAAATTGTGTCCTTAGAAGGGCTTGCTGAACCCTTTCTTGTTCTACTCCGACCTCTCATTTTTTCAATTTGATCTTCACCATCTTTTTTTTTTGAAGGCTCAACTTCAGTTTGCTTCTTTGTCTTAACCGACCCTTTTGGCATAGAAATGCCAGCTTTCTTCACCAAGGCATCTTGTTTCTTCTTTTTAGCTAATTCTTTCTTTACACGGTCTTCCGTATCAGCAGATGCACCCCAATCAAGCTTGTCAATATCGTCTTCCAAAGATGTAGTCCTCAGATTTATGGATTGCTCTAGTTCAGGTGGTTTGTCAGAATAGACCTCCTTTATTTCTTCTTTAATCTTCTCAGTCCTAGACTCAAATCTATTAGAAAGCACATGAGCCTCTTGAGATTTAGCTAGTGAAACCCTTCTGGCTGGTTTAGATGGTGAGCTAAAACTAGTATCATCTTTTCTAAAACATAATAATTTTGAAGAACACCATGTCCAATATTTTCTATTCGCGCCTCCGGGGTATTGCTTTTACTAGCCCCAGCAATAGCCAACTCCTTTTCATGTTCAAGTCTAGCCAATTCAGCTAGTTCAGCTTGTTTTTTCTTCTCCGTAACTATTTTCCTCTTCATTTACAAATTATCCAACACCTTGTCCTTTGGATTGAAATATACCTATCTTAACTTTGGGGGGAGTATTAGATTTGTTACTCAAATGTCAACAACGACATTTATTAATCGAATATATACAGGTTATTGTGATGTTGAAACTTGGAATCAAGCGTATGTATAATGAATTCTTGTAAATGTATTAATAGTTTTGTTACTAAAATTGACAAAGGGGGAGATTGTTAGAGCATAGCTCGGTTGAACCCACCAACCGTTGGTATGTCAAGTTTGGTTGTCATATTTTAGTGAATAAAAAATCATCTAAGAGTCATTTGATTATGTAATAGAGACAACTTCATATAGGTTAGACTATAAAGTCTAAGATTATGAGACATACAAGTATTATTCGAAGACCTGAAAAATGTGAAGAAGTAACGATCTACAACGACGACATCATTCTTCCTCTTGAGGTTAGTAATATTGACTTAAAATGTTTCATTCCTAACATATCTTTCAAGTCGTGATATATTGAAAACATATCTGCGAAGCTGTAAATGATTATTTTACTCTAGTAGTGAGACATGATCATTTGATCATAGTGTTAAGGAATTAGACTACGACTCTTATCTTTTGAACTTCGTAGATATGACATCAACATAATAGTATGAATGCTATTATGATTATGTGTATGGGTAAAGATGAATATTTCATCCTAGGAAACAATGTTTACATTTGTTTAAAGGAAGTGCATTCATGAACTTGTTTTTTGAATCGAAAGGGAAATCACTAGGCTTATTGGTATTTTTATTCATTGCATATCTTTGGATTACCAATATGTGTGAGTTAGTAGAACCGATCATAACTTGTTATGTCAATATACTTTGAACACGAATAGTAACTCTGTATTAATTGATAGTGATCCTATAAAGTTTGGTTAAGTCCGAACCTATTATCAAGTAATTAAACTTTGATTGTTGTATTGTCTCGATCTCGTATCCATAGACGATCACACAAAGTGTGAATACCGATTTGTCGTATTGTCTCGACTTTTTCCATAGATAATGACTTTCAGTAAGTGGACTTATGGGTGGATATTTTAAATATTGTGGTGTATTTGGGTACCCTCGTCTTTTCATAACCAATGTATTATTCAGTCAAGCTGAATGCATCTTTTGTAGTGAAAAAGTGAATAACACATAAAGAGGCAGATAAGCCTAACAAGATCTTTATCATCTTCACTTTCATCATCTTCTTCTTCTTCACTTTCTTGAACATCTTCACTTGCTTCAACATCTTCACTTACTTTATTAGCTTCATCATCCTCGCTTCCAGTCTCTTCCTCATTTTCACTTGATTGTTTTTCTTGAGCAACCTCCTTGTTTTTCACATCAACTTGAGTTCTATTAAGAAGGTTAAATATGGATCTTTCAATCATTGGTCTCGTGACCTTGTCATCCTTATTTACAACAGAAGGAAAGTTCCTTTTAAATAATTTGGATTGATGCCATCCACCCTTTGCCTTCAGACTAACATCTTCATACTCCTTTCTCGGAGTTCTTGGCATTCCAAAAATAACTCACATTTCTTTTGTTGTTGATGTCGGGACATATTTTGTTCCACGCCTTAGAAACTCAAATGTTAGCACGTTTGGCACCGATCTTCTCTTAAAACAATACAACATTTTAGTGACTGCTACTTCAATCTTCTTCCAATATTTTTCATCGAATTCTGTGTACCAAAACATTAAGAATGAATGACCCTATGATGCCTCACTTATCATTTACAACTGTTCATCACTCAATTCCAGTTTTGTGGACCTAATTTCCTTTACAAGATCGAACAGACCCTTTAAACCTGATCTGTACAATCTCCTAGGCCTTTTTTGCATGTGCTTTTGTTTCTTTTTGGCATTCTTTATACTATCTGCATAGTCAACAAGCATCAGAAACCTATCCTATACCTTGATTTTTGGAATTATTTATACATGGTACATATCAACATGTACAAGGATTTTACATAGTACATATCAACATGTACTGTTGTGAAGTATCAAACAACTCACACACTAACAGGTACATATTGATATGTATTGTTGCATCATACAGTAAAAATTAATATGTACTGAAGAAACATACAAGGGTTTAAGCAGTACATACTGACATGCACTGAAATATCATACAAGTTGTACTAGTTCAAAGAAAATCAAAACAACACACATCAATATGTACCAGATTGACATGTACCTAACAAAAGTACATACCAATATGTACTAGTTCTTTTATTCAAGCATAAAAGATGTTTTGCACACATAATACATGTCAATATGTACTGTTCCAAACATCATGAGTACACATTACAAACAAATAATAAATACTAAAATCATTATAGTCCTAAAATTCTAAGTTAAACATTTTACAGAAAAATAAAATCATGCATACCAATCAGTAATTCCTACAAATAAAACCCTCTAAAAGATCAATTAAATCAAACCACTATTGGTATGCATGATTTTACGTTAACATAAAAAGGAAGATCTACTAATTCATCAGTAATAATTTCAAAACAAAAAAGAATCGACTAAAGGAAAACTAATAAGAGGAGAAATTAGAAGTTGTAATTTCTTTAGGGGTTTTTGCTTTCTTCCCATTTGTTGTTTGTGGAAGATTAACAACAACTGTCGGCCTCTTTGATGTTGGTGAAGGACCAACGCTTTTCGTCTTCTTCTTTATTATTGGCGAAGGTGTACTTTGTTCTTCAATTACTTCTTTGATTTTTCTTTTAATCGTTCTCTTGTTAATGAAACGGGTTTTTCTGATTTTAAAACCTAGTTTTTTCAGTTACGGGTGGTTTTGATCATTAATTTTTCAGTTTTAGACGGTTTTCGATTAATGAACTGAAACCCTAGTTTTCAATTTGAATTTCATTTTGAATTTTTTGATTTGAATGTTGAGAGACGGTTGCATATTTTGTGATTTTTCAGTTTCAGGTGAATTTATGTTCTAAAATTCACATCGATGGTTCAGACGTGGTTACTAATGGGTAGTAATGTAAATCTCACTTTTTAAATCTTTTATTGACTTCCTGATAATCAGTTTTTCCCAGTGGACTACAAGATAAACCTATTCCGGGTTTTTGGACTAACCAACAAATCTCTCATTGTAAACCCCATGATATATGGGTCTTAAACAACGAAACCCCACAAAATGGATCCTTCACTCCTGACACTGTACTTTTAAAATTTTGTTACTCCTAGGCCCAAAAGTTTCAATTTTGGAGCTTATTTTTGAATTTTCCTTGATCGTTGACATCATTAGAATTTTTAAATACCAAAATTAGCCCCGCTATATATATGTTATTTTAGCAAAAAATCAGAACATCTTCCTCATTTTATTTGTTTTCTTTTCATTGTCAGGTCAGAGAACAAATTCCAAATCTCCGCCACCTCCCCAGAAATTCGTCAACGGACAACGTATAAAGATAAGTTTTGTCTTCCCTTTTGTCATGATTCTTATGCATAGAGATTTTAGTTTATCGATTTGTAAATAAATTGTAAAAATTTATAATTTTACACTTTTAGTTGGTAACCGAGCTACAAGTTGGGCACCAACCCCTTTCTGAATAGCAACACCCAACCTATGAAAAATAAATCTACCTGGACCACTACCAGCATCATTACTAAATAAGCAATTCTAGGGGTTTAGGGTTTTGAAAATACTAACAACCCTTTCTAAAATACTACCAGTATCATTTCGTTTTCGATTTCGAAAACGAAATTCATAAAAGTATTTTAGGGTTTTGAAAACCTAATCTTTAAATTCTTTTTTGATTAGCTTATCTGAATCGAAATCAAAGCTTAGATTTATAATCATCTGCTCCTCTGATTACTTCATTAAAAAAAAAATTGAAGAATCATGAACAAAAGTTTCAGATCTGTTCTTCGTCAAAATTGTCGTAAATCTCATATTCTAGATATGATCTAAAAACTAATTTGAGATTTGATGTCAGCGAATCACCATGATCTACTACCCATTGATTTGAATTAAATTACATCTATTCTTAATTTTTGATTTAATTTCAACTAATGAAAACTTGTATATTTATTGATAGATTTCATGAAGTTTAATGATTTTATTCACATCAGAGAAGAATAACAACATGATTTTCTTCGAATTAGGATATTATTGTTTGTTTCTACTATTGTTGTTGTAGTTTGTTGTAGGTTCATCAATTTTTTTGATTTTATATTCCGATTTTGATTTCGTAGGGTTGATTTTTCATACTAGAGGATTGTTGTTGTTTTTTTATCTGTTTTTTTTTGTAGGTGATTTCAATGAAGACGAAATCTGAATAGGTCAATTCAATTTGATAAACATAAAAAACACACTCATAGATGGAAAAATTCGGAATCAGGTACACGAGCTATATAAATGTGCAACTGTGAGTTATATATGCTAATTGGATATTTAGATGAAAGTTACACATCCTAATTAGATGTATAGACGAAATTCACACATGATAATTGAAAAAAGTAGAAACTACTATATGGTCCTAAGAAGGATATAATAAAATGAGTTTGGTCCTATTGACCTAGCCAACTGTCTATTTGGTCCTTTTTTTAAATGTGTATTACTGTTTGGTCCTAGGGTGGACAATACCCACGCGGGATGATGTCGTGGATGATGTAATTACCTTTTTGTAGTGGCAAAAATACCCTTTTGGGACCATGTATATACTCAATTATTAAGAGAGAACATAATCATTTTTAGATTTTTTTTTCAAGATCTACTTTTTCTCTCTTTTTTTTTCCTCTTTTGTTGATGAAGAATATGATGATGATGATGAAGACAATATGGAAGACGACGATGACGAAGACTGCAATGATGAAAAAAAATCTTTTTCTTCTGTTTTTTTAAGGTTTTTTTTATGAAGATGATGAAGAAGATAAAGTGGATCTATGATGAAGATGATGAATATTTTTTCTTTTTTCTTTTCTGCTGTTATTGTTGTTGTTGAAGACGATGAAGATTTACGTTTCTCTGATATTTGTTCTTTGATTTCAAATGAACTTTTCAATCTTTATGAATTTTTGTTGTATGTTCATGTTAAAGAATGAACTTTGTTTTAGATCTTGAATTGTTAGGTGTTCATTCGAAAGAATGAACTAAGATTTTGTGTATGTGTTCATTTTAAAGAAGGAACTCCGTTTTAGGTTCGAATTAGTTAGCTTTTGATAGGTATTCATTTTGACAAATGAACTCTGATATTTGTTCATAATAATGAACTTTGATTGGGTGTTCATTTGAAAGAATGAACTCTGATTTTTATTCATAATATGAACTTTGACTAGGTGTTCATTCGAAATAATGAACTCTGATTTTTCTTCATAATAATGAACTTTGATTGGGTGTTCATTTTAAAGAATGGACTTTGTTCTAGGTTTGAATTAGTTTATTTTTGATAGGTGTTCATTTTGACGAATGAACTCTGATTTTTGTTCATAATAATAAACTTTGACTAGGTGTTCATATGAAAGAATGAACTTTGTTTTTTATTCATAATAATGAATTTTTTGTTGTGTGTTCATTTTTAAGAATGAACTCGAATATACAAAAAACATTACCAAACACCTGATAGTTCATCAAATAGAATGAACTCAAATAATTACGGAAATAAAAAAAATTATGGAAACTAATGCTAAAATAATACGGAAGGGCAATTTTGTCCATTTTATATTTTCAAATAATTATGGACCAAACAGGAAACGCCTTTCCCCGCTGGACCAAATAGTCGTGGGACCACCTAAAAAGGGACCAAACGATAATTTCTCCATTGACAAAAAACAAAATAAACTCGGACACTCTGAAAAACCCATAATCAAGTACACAAGTTAATTGGACGTGCAGAGGAAAGTTACACATGCAAATTGGATGTGTAGATGAAATTTACATATGTTGTACATCATCACATAACAAAAGTCATCTTACAACAACAAAATTACAGTTGCATACAAAGACGACCAATCAATCTATAACAGAATTGAAGTTGATCGAACAAGATCATTTACAATAAATACAAATTTAAGCATAATATTCAATGTAGGAACAAGATAATCACTCAATCTAGACAAGATAATAACAAAGCTTAACTCTTAAATCGAATTTTATAGGATGATCACTCGATGTTGATCTTCAATCTTTACTTTCAAACAAGGTGAAAACAACTGATGTTGATTTTCGAAAAAGAAAAAAGAAGTTTATCTTTAAGCATTAATAATTATAGTCTTCGTTCGTCACTGTTTCCTCTATGAAACCCTAACAATTAAGATTAAAACTTCAACAACACCTATTAAAATTAGTCAATGAACTTTTCTTCTTCTTGACTTCTCAATTATAGCCCTCATTCTTTACTGTTTTCTTTGTGAAACCCTAATAATTAAGCTTCTTCTGCGTTTAAGGTTTTTGATTTGCTTGTGGTTTTTCAACTTTCAACCGAATTTTGATTTTGGTTTTCGATTTTTTTTCCAGTTTTCACGAATGGTTTTTGGAAAATATGAGATCTACTTTCTCTCTCCTAATATTGTAAAAATAAATGGTTTGTCTAGGAGAAAAGGTTTTGTACAATTATATACTCAAGGTTAGTCTAGATCTCAAAAACCATATTTAATTTGGGGCTTGATTTTAAAACTCTTTTAATTAGGGGCTTGGTCTTATGGGTAGCCCGTGGGTGAGGCGTTAGCCAGATTCCCCCCAAATAAAAAAGGTAGTAGCTCTGATTCTCGAAAGTGGAACCGTATGATGGTATCAATGTTTGAAGAATCAGACCGGGTATGAAACTAGTGAAGTCGTTTCATCGGGTTTTCAACCTATGTTAAGGGTTTAAAAAACTAGTTTTTTTCTTCTTTTTTTTAATGGTAAAACCTCCTAAAAGAATTAGTGATCGGACTTTATTTAATGATAGTAAGTTTTTATTCAATACTCTAATTTCCATAAAAAAATCATAATTTATTGATGTGTTATGTATTATGGGACGTACACTAACTATACAATAACTCTAGTAGGGAATAGATAGATGAAAGTGGAAATGGAGAACCTTATCACTCATTTTTATTTCTCATAAAATTTGTTACATCTCGAGGTAGGGAGACTGCTTGTCTATTTATAGCCATGAGTCTTAAGGTGGTACTTTAAACAAAGCCAACACGTGTTCTCAATTAATCATCAACTTAAGTTGATAATGCTTATCTTTTACTTTGTCAAAAGAGGTGAGAAGCATCTCGATTTCACTCGAGTGATATAAAACAAGATGAATGGTGGACCACCCACTAATGATGTGGATACGTAATACTCCACCTTGGACCACCATTCTAAGAAACATTGACTTGTTACATCTTTGCCGGTAAAACCCGATAGGACAAAATCCGAGCAAATCCGTTGCCTCGTTAAAACCTTGCCAGAAAAATCCAACTGCGATAAAAACTGGCCAAAGGAAAAATAGTACAACATCGGTATCTTTAAAGAGATGATGGTCGTTGAGAATTTTCTCCCGTTGCCGAAACCATGTCAGGAAAAACATTTAGGAAAACCTGAACTTGGAGTGAGATTGGTCACCGCCATGAAATACTTCCTCTATCAAAGATGCGTCAGGAAAACCATTTAGGACAAAACCTGGGCGCTGCATCTCTATAACCTCTATGGATATGCATCTCGTTAGATGGTGATCACCGTTCTAAGATTGTTATCTCATTAAAAACCTCGTCAGGAAAATCCAGAGGGACAAAACCTGAACGTAGGAAAATATGAGTTCTCAGAACTATGATAAACCTGCAGATGTTGCCTCGTTAAAACCTTTCCCGGAAAAACCCAGAGGGATAAAAACTAAGACGAAGGAAAAAGAGTACAACATGTCGAACTGCGGATATCATTGGACTCGCATGCCTCATTAAAACCTTGATAAGGAAAACCCAGTGGGACAAAACCTTGACTAAGGAAAAAGAGTACACGACGTAATGTCCAATATGCCCATATCCATAGTCTTTAATGGCTTTACTCCCCCTGATGAAAAGTCTTCTCGGTTGATCATTATGCCCGGTAGTACTGCTTAGAGTTCCGAACCACCCTTTAAAGTCTTCAGCAGCTCTAGCTTCCTTTAGTTGAGAAAACCAGTCTGATTTTCCTTTGTGCAATTTATTAATGATCATTTGGTTGTGCCAGCTTTTATATATTCTCCACTAGCTTTGTCAGAATAATCATAATTGATTGGAGGATAAACGAGTATCCTCTACAACCAGACTTCAGCAAGGAAAATATTTTAGCTACTTTAACAAACCTGCCAAAATTAAAACTGAAAAAGTCTGATTAGCTTTTCTCTGTGGGAGACATCTAGCGATCTTTTAAGCAAAATATCGAGCTTAATGGTACCACGAAGATGAGGGGAGACTTTCTTCGGATCAATGTCTTGATATTGGTGTTGGGCAGAGCCAGACTTATATGTTTACTACAAACCCAATATCAGGTATTTATAGCATATTTCAGCTAATATACCATTTACACATCTTTGTGTAATACAAACCACAGAGTGATACATCTCTATTGTTGAGATGCAAATCGATCAATCTTATAAGAGATCGGATGACTGAAATCATGTCAGCTTGTCCATTTAAACATGTCTAAACCCTTAAGGTTGACGAAATTAATGGACTTCCATTTATAATGCTCAACCAACATATTAAGACCTGGTTTTACCGAGAATCTCATCTCAAACTCCTTTTTTAAGCATTTTTGTGCTTTGGAGAATTCTTCAGAAGTTCTAATAAGGTAGATGTTGCAAAAATCAAATCTAGTAAATGCATAGTTTATGAGCACATAAGATGGTTCACATATCCCTGGATAATAAGCATTCACTTAGACGATTGACCATGCACGTCTTTATAGGGAAAATTCACATGACATGGTAATTCTACTGATATGTGAAAACCTTCAGGAATTCGTCTGCGGTTATATGTATCATGTTTTCACACAGATTTACAATAACCACATCCTATAGATGCACTTCGAGTCCTTAAAAGACTTCCAGACAAATACCAAAGAGGTAGTTACATCCATAGTAGGGAATAGGGTATATTAATTATATGTCCCTACTTTTAACTCCCTACAAATATATCCTTATGCAACAATAATTATGTCCCTCCTTTTTTATAACCTTATCCATTTAATATTAGATTACTTTAATACCCTCACTTATATAATATTTTTCTTTATTTCAAAATACAACAAATTTTTTCATCTACCACTTCACCACCACCACTAGCACCACCACCACCAACATTCAACTACCATACCACCACCACCACCGTTTAACAACCACCACCTACCAACCGCCACCACCACCAATATTCCACCACCACCAATATTCCACCACCACTCCTTCACCGCCACCATTACACCACCACTAGTCCTCCTCCACCACAAATTCGTCGCCGCCACCACCGTCACCGCCCGTCGCCACACGCACCACCGTGTCCGTCACCCGCCGCCGCCACCATCACTGGTTCAATTTTTTTGTATCAACAAAAAGTAGTTGATCCATTTCAGTTGGATCAAACAATGGATGTTTATCCATTGCAGTTGGATCAATAGTAGAAATTTATCCATTGTAGTTGGATCAACAATGGATGTTTATCCATGCTAATGGAAAAATGCTACCACTTCATTAGATGCAGTTTCAGATCCACCCACAAAAACATCAACAGTAGAAGTTTATCTAGTTTATCCAAGAAAAAAGGATCAACAATAGAAGTTGATCCAATTTTAGTGGATCAACAATGGAAGTTGATCCATGTAAAATTGGATCAATAATGATAGTTTATCCATGTAAAATGGAGTGAACTTGGCGTGAGTCGAACACGCATCATCTGACATGGAGTCAGGCATGCTACCATTGCACCACAAGTTCAACATTGGGATAAATTTACATGATTTAAACTACAAAAGCATGAGGTCAAAGGATAAACAACAGTAGTTGATCCCATATAGATGGATCAACAGCCATAGTTGATCCAAAATATATGGATCAACAACCATAGTTGATCCAATATCACTGCCTGCTTCAACCCAGATAACCACCATATTTCATTACATGTAGCTTCATAAACACCAACAACTCCAAGACCAACTTCAAAACCAATCTCAGTTGAATCAACAATAGATGTTTATCCATTTCAGTTGGATCAACAGTGGATGTTTATCCATTGCAGTTGGATCAACAACCATAGTTGATCCAAAATATATGGATCAACAACCATAGTTGATCCAAAATCACTGCCTGCTTCACTGCCAAAAAATGGGATTAGAAACTACACTTGAATAAAGCTTATATACTATTGAACATGGAACTAGCAATGTGAAATGTTACCAATTCAAAGAACAATAATAAAATTCAACAACACCTAAAACATCATCAACATCAACACCAATTACTAAACATCATCATCATCAACACTTTAGTTGGGAAATCTATCTAGTATGCTAGTACTAACGGATCGAACTTATTCAAGCATTAGAATAAATATACTATATTAACAGCAACCGGAAGTCAATCATTAACTTATCACAGAACAATTTCACAAGAACAATGTATGAAATCAAATCCATCATCCATTCTAATCAACCAAAATTTAAAGTTGGACTTACACAACAATCCATATGGCACCAACAACAGGAACAGTACCCCATAACAATCCACATATCAGACCAACAACTTGTCTTATCCAATGTAATACATCTCCCAATTGATCCTACACGTTTGAATTCAAAAAACAAAAAATCACACAATTAAAATATTAAATTCCTCTCAGATGCAGATCGAATTGCAAAATAAAAACCATAAAATTGAAAGATGAAAGACCGAAATTGATTTGATTTTACCTTATCCCAGGAAGCTTCAGGATCGAACAATTTATCGAAATTGAAAGGTGCTTGATGCTGATGACTTACTGATTTATCTTTCATCTTTTCTCTTAACTCTTCTAAATCAAATCTGAGTGAACAATAAGAAGATGAAGAGAAAATGAAATTAATGAATAGCGACTCTAAATAAAAAAATCGTTACATTCTACTTACATGAGTCAATATAGATTAACAAAAAAAATATTTGAAGAAGAATATAGTTAATTACCTTTAATCAGGTCGATTAATAATAAACAAACAAGAACGATTCACGTTACGGTAGTGCAGTATAGCTGCAAGCTACTTGGAATGATTCGATCTGTACTGTACCTTAAACTATATCATTGTTAACTTCAAGGGACTCCTTTGAATGCGAATAAAACTCAGTTTCAGATCTCTCCCAAGTAGATTTGTTTACTGATCCATTGTATCCAGGAAGCATATACAAAACGCGTCGACAAGTCATATCCCAGATAAACCATTCGATCTGCACTACCAGCGGAGACTTCTCTTCCAGCAGCAATAGAGTGGTGGCAGAGGCAGGTGGTGGTAATGGATAACACGAAAGACACAAGAGAGGTGGTGGTGGAGGTGATGGCTAAAGGAGGACAAACGGATCTGGTGATGGAATCTGTATAAACGGTGGACTAGGAGGTGGTGCTGGAGTTGGAATCGATTTGGTGCAGGTGGCGGAGCGGGTGAGTTTGAAATCAAATCGAGATCCAAAATCAAATTAAACTTTGTATATGAGGTGGTGCTGGAGCTGGTAATCGATTTGGTACAGTAATTGAATTATTTGTATAAACGGTGGACTAGGAGGTGGTGCTGGAGATGGTAATCGATTTGGTGGCGGCGGCGGCGGGTGGCGGAGCTGGTGGTGGTATTTGCAGAGCTGTTGGTGGTTCTTGAAAGAGAAATACGAGAAGAAGAAAAAAATGAAGTTTTGAGAAATTAAAAAGAAGATAACACCCAGGGGGTATATTTGGAAGTTAATAATTTGTTATTGGACCCCTGATGGGCTTTTAGATAAAGAGGGACAAAATTATTATGTGATAAGGATATTTGTGTAGACCATCAAAAGTAGGGACAAAAGTTCAATTACCACTAGGGAATATGTTACAAAAAAATCCATCCCAGGTTCCTGTAAAAGACTTTGTGCCATTAGTTGACCTTATTTTTTTTTATTATGCACATACACCCACCTGTAGCCATTAGGGGTTACATTATCGGGTGTCGGAACTTCAAACACCTGTCTGTGGCCAAGAGTATCTCACATTATCGAGTGTTCTGGTTTCAGTACCATAACCATGTATTTTATGAGAAATTATTATTCTGCCTGAATCTCTCCTTTCAATTTTAACCAATCATCTATGGCAGTATCAGTTGATACTTTGACTATATCATCAACAATCATTGGATTACTATCACAAATTTCTCTATTTCATGCATGCCTTAAGGAAATCCTCTCATTTTGAGGTTCCACGGACTTTGCAGAGACATTCTCTTATTAAGAGAACTATACTTAGAGAAATTAGATCTTCCATTAATAGTCTCTTTAAGAGCACTATCTTTCAATGATTGTGACTGGCTCTTCCTTTCAGGAGGTGCAGAATATTTTAAATCAACTAGTCATCCACGCTCAAGGTGTGCTTTAAATGACACACTAGCTACTACACTCACAGCTTCTCATGGAGAAACTTGATTTCCAATTTCTGAAGATATCAAATATTCTTCATGTCTTTCATTGCTGAAAACATCAAGATGAGATACATCTTGGTTTATCTTTGTACAAACCAGGATACTTTACGCCGTTTTTCAGGCGATAGCCTTTCCTCCCCCAAACGGTGGGAAGAATTTCTCATCAAATTTGCAAATCTTGTAGTAACAACAGTGGAATATAACACCTTTAAAACAGAAAACATGACAATGGTTTCATGAGTAATAAGTTCAAAATGCACAAGAACATCAAACCATCAATGCCCAAAGCATCACTAGGATGATACAACATCAATGATTGACAAACAAGAGTTTTTTTTTAAATCTATACGAGTATAGATACATGGTTACCATCCAGGTGATATGTCGAGTCATGCATGACTACCAGACCATACTCCCATGAACCTGGTTAGTGTCAGTGGAAACTCGTTGTCAAGATTATCTCTATATAACATGCGACCTTAATTCTCTCATTACACTTTCTTATAAGCATCAAATTTCGAACTAAAATTCGTGGATGCTAGGACTGAGATCCTAAAAGCAAACACAAGTGAGAGAACAACTCAATATAGACTGAGATCCATATCTGCCAATCATATGAACTTTGTCGATAATTCCTTTGCAAAGGGGGATAACCATCCACATCGATTTCAATAGTTACTATGAACATTATTGACAACTAAGTTATTAATCAGTTAATAAACGATCTTACATCATTTTCCAGAGTATTAGGATATCATAATCCATTGGTACCAAGTTTCAACATGCGGATATTCCTCGCCATGAGATATCAACGCATCTTTTATGGATGTGCTCCTCGTCAGGATATATCAACTCATAACTCAAAGAGAATATGGACGTTATCTGATTAGATTGGCATACCTCAAGCTAGAGGTTTTCGTCTATGCTTTCAAGAATATTTCCAGACGAAATAATCGTTGTGATTACATGGCAAGCCTTGCAAGGATTTTAAATTATGCCGAATCAAGCAAGCATACTCTTGCTAAATCTAGCAATAGAGTAATTTCCAACACCCCAAGAATTTCTCGGTGTGAGAATTTAGATTAGACACACAATTGGAATTAACCAATATCGTCGACGATTCTCCCCCTGATCCATCTTTAGGAGGGAATTTCTCATCAACGGAACATCCAGTTCCGCATTACTCTACCTATCAAGGGAGCAACTGGGTGCAGAACAATAACATGCAGCCCATGAGAGGTGACTGATCAGGTTTCCTCTCTCGTTTACTGTCCAGCTGGAATAAATTAAATAATTTATATTTCCATGTAAAATCAATAGTAAACTGTGTAGGAGCGGAATATCGCAACAATATTCACTTGCGAATAATTAACGACACAACAAATGATAGCTTGGGAAATTGAAGAGAAAATACATCTTGCGAGCAAAGAACATTTTGCGAGCAAAGGAAATCACGGGGAAGGTGTGAGCAGATTGCGAAATCAAAAGAAGTTCGCGAAGTGAATCTGCGAAGGTTCGCAGGATAATTCTCAGATCCGAAATTAAGGGACAGACAGTTGTTATCTAATATGTAAAATCGTATAAATAGCCATTTAGGCATGAGAAGGAGGGGGAGGGATTATTTTTGAGAGATCTTTTTAGTAGGAGAGGATAATTTTAGGAGGAGAGAGAAATTATTAGGAGAGATTTTATTTTCTTTATCATCTTCTTCCCCAAAAAACTAGAGATCCAAATATTCATTAATGGAGTCTCAATTGTAAAATCATGTAATTACATACAATCACTAGTGAAGAACCATGGATGTAGATCACAATGATCGAACCATGTAAAAATCTTTGTGTCTCTTTTACAATTTTAGTACTTTAATTCTTAGTTTCATATCAAATTAATTAGGTTTAGGAATCATTTTAATGGATTCTTATGAGGGTGTAGTTGTGAGATAATCCACAACTACAAACTGTAAACGAATTTCGTGACTATATACACTATCTCAATATCAGTACCAGTCCTGCCAAGACGACCGATAGAGATTTAAATCAATGAACATCACTCCAAGTGCACGTACTGTGTCTTTTATGTCACAACGATAACAGAGCTTTTCCAGGCTCAAAGACATCTTATTAAAACCAATCATTATGCTACCATCCCGTATTTCTCCACTTTTCGTGGTACGGGGTTTATCAGGTTCTTAAAACCCGAGAACTATTGCGGTTCCCATATTCAAAAATATGCCTACCACAATTGTATTTTCCTTCTTTGCCAAAGAATTTAAACTTATTTGCAAAGGTACTGTTGCAAATTTAATTCACCAAATTCAAGATTTTAGGTAATAGTTTAGGCGACGAGAAGACATGATATTAACTTAAATATCATTTACAAAAATGCAACACTCATTATCACTCGACGTTTGTATATCTACGAGGCGCAGTTAACATTTGCAGCACTCGATGTTGTTGCCACAACATATACAAAGTGCAAATTAAGCACTAGCTCTTTAAAGCTCACCGACGCATATAATAGGCGCATATAATGCACGCCGTAAAACTAGCAGGAACACATAAGGGCGCAAAATATGCATCTCTCCTTATTGATCACCACTATATAATATACGGTGCATATATCTTCTCTAAAATCAAGCCGAACTATTTTCCACTAATATCAATGGTGAAATAGTACCGAAAAATATCCAATTTCGTTCACTAGGCTCGACGAAATATTAATTTATTAAAGTTGAAATATGAACACATTCTTTATTTCTTAAAAGAAATTGTCTCAATATCAATTGCAGCTCATTTCAAGGACCGCAGATAGAGACTGGCTAACCGTGTTAGCCCAGTGTCCACTTTTCATCACATTCTGACATCAAGCAGAACAACTTTAAATTCTGGAGATTATTATAGCAAAGGAATACTAAAATTTTGCTATCCCAAGGATGCAATAATTCCTTGCTCTGTCGATATTAAAAACCGTTAACACCAAAAATTATTGGTGTACCAACAAAGGAAATTTTATTTTCTACGCTATCCAAAAAGAACGCGGAAAAACCTTCCATTGGTTGGCTAAGGAAGAAAATAATAAAATGCTGCAAAACTCAAATATTTGGGTTAATTCGGAAAAAGCACCACAAATATGAGCTTTTCTTAATATTTACCTATTTTGGATATCTCTTCATATACCGTGTATTTCAAGTGCTCCAAATAGCACATACAAATACGGTAATATGTCTAACTCTCTCTTTAACAAGTCCTAATCAAAATAAGAAAACAAAGTTAGACATAATAAAAATTATATGCATAAAACTAATTAAAAACAATTAAATTAAATATGCAAGAGTTGAAGAAAATTATCCTTTTCCATATCATCATCCCCTGTTGATCGCAGTAGATCAATTCGTGCTGATAACGTGTTGTGAAATCACCAGTTTATATAGCCGGACATAGTTTATGTTAGTACGTAGAAGTTAAAGGAGAAGAAAAATGAGAGGAGGAGATAGGAACTAAGCTCCCAATTCATTCTTTATTCTCTGTGTACTTCTTCACTCACTACAAAGGGGTGGCTATATATATTTATAGCATACAACGAAAACAAGTCGGACATAATAAGTCGTCCTAAGAAGTTTCAAGAACTGTCCAGGTGGCAGTAAGATTTGTCATGTTTATCTTTAACAACATGATGATGTTTATCCATCATTCCACTAGGTCAAAAAGGTGGTCAGCCACCAGAACCTTCTTTACATAATACTCCCTCTTGGATTCGAAATCTAAATATTCCCCACTGCCTTTCAAATTCTTTTCTCCTTCTCTGCCGGCTCCTCACTTTGAAAACCTTTTTTTTTTTACATTCGGAAGTGATGAAGACCATGTCGGAAGTGATGAAGACCATGCCGGTAGTGATGAAGACCATGCCGGAAGTGATGAAGACCATGCCGGTAGTGATGAAGACCATCTCAGAAATAATTTTTTTTTACATCGCCGGAAGTGATGAAGACCATGCCGTCACTAAATATCAGCATGCTCGATAGAATCTATCAATGCCAGTAGTCAAGTAAAAAAAAATCAATTTTCTGGATACTTTACATCATGTGGTGGCAAAGAAATTTAAGCAACATACTATGTTGTTAGTAGTACCTGCATGCTCGAGAATTAACTGAATGTGCCGACAATGGACTTTTTGATGAGTGCATAATTCTTATATATTTACCACTCAAATTTATATTTATTAGTTCCCGTTTTTATACATATTTAATAATTTTGTTTATTTTTACAGCGTTCCAATAAATAAAGCTAGCTTGGACCAAAATGATGAACTTTGCCCGTGAAGTAGAGGAAAAATCAAAACACTGGTGTTTGAATTTAGTGGGCCAGTCTCGGATGAGAACCCATGGAAGACTTGGACTTGGGCACACAAATAAGGACTCACCTTCGTATTCATACGGCGGATTTGTTATTTAAGGTGACAAAGTTGGCGCATACAAGAATGGACAAGGGAACATTATCTACTATGAGACCCCTTGCAAAAGTATTCTTATGAACTTTACAAATACCCCTAAGCCTAATACATTACTAAAATACCCTCCTTTATATAGTGTATATACAAAACCACCAACCACTATTTTAAAAAAAAGACTACATCTATTGTCCACCGCCAACCACCACCACTACTGTCCACCGCCGCCAACTACCACCACCGGACACCACCGCCGCAAACCACCACCGCCGCCAACCACCACCACCAATGCCGCCAACCACCACTGCCGACGACGAAGACCACCAACCACCACCACTGCCAACCACCAACACCGCCAACCACCACCACTGTCCACCACCACCACCATTGTCCGCCATCGCCGCCGCCAATAACCGCCACCCACCGCCACCACCAACCACCACCGCCGCCAACCACCGCCACATACCACCACCACTACCATGTGGAGTCAACTTGCTGAAGTTGTGTCCATATAAGAGGCAACTATCTCAAGTTGTCTCCAATAAATAATGTCCATATCGGAGGCAACTAGTTCAAGTTGTCTCCAAAAGTGGAGGCAACTAGTTCAAGTTGTCTCCAATAAATAGTGTACAGGAATAAATTGCAAAACAAAATGGAGGCAATTAGCTCAAGTTGTCTCCGAATCTAAGGCAACTAGCTCAAGTTGTCTTCAAATGGGAGGCAACTAGCTCAAGTTGTCTTCAAATGTGGAGGCAACTAGCTCAAGTTATCTCTGAATCTGAGCCAACTAGCTCAAGTTGTATTCAAATGTGAAGGCAACTAGCTCAAGTTATCTTCAAATGTGGAGGCAACTTGTAGTTGCAGAATTACCTACAACTACACCCTCAGTAGAATTTGTAAAACTTAAGAAGTTCTTGATGATGAATGACAATTTTCTTATTAATTTTCTCAATTGATTACATAAAAGTATCTAAATGGAACTAGAATAGTTACAACTTTCTCTATTCTCTTTCCTAAGATATTTTCTAACACTCACTAAAAGAACCTCTTGAATTTTACATTTAAACTCCTATTTATAGTGAAATTTGTACAACTATATATGTATTGCGAAGTATCACAATACATCTTCGTAAGATTATTCTATCTTCGCAAATCTTCATACTTCCCCGTGCTTCCTCTATCATCGCATCGTTTTGTAACTATTTCCTCTTATATTTATTACGATGTTCGTAAGCTAATATCTTGCGATATTCGGTACCTACATCTTGCCTCTTCTCATGTCAATTCTGCGAAGAAGAAATGATCGTGAGAACATAACTGTTACTTATTCTTTTAGAATGTGGACACGTCTTTTGTAACCATCCTTTTCCAGCTATTCCCTTATATAAACTCTTTTACATTCTCTTCCTTATCTTTTTATTACTTTCTCTCTTGACTTCTGCAATTTTATCTTCTTATCGTACTCTCCATTACCATTTTTCTCTTCCTGTTTATATCATCATGAGTTCTCCGAGGTAATTTTCTTCTATCTTCCGCGTCTTTTACTTGTTTTCCTCTTTGATTTCTGTATAATTTTGGCTGCTACAGTAACTAAAAAAAATTACTGTAGCAAATTTCGAATTTTTCAGAAATCACAGTTTCGTAAATCACTCAATTCACTAAGGAACTTGCCGGTAAATCACCTTCCTCAACTTCCCAACACCACCATCATCTCGATGGGTTAGACTGGTGGGAGGTTTCAAGTTTGTTGTTTATTTCTCTTTTTCTTTGGATTCCCGGCTTGAGAATTACCTTCCTTCGTAGATAATAGGTTGTGCAGTTTTACACAATTTCTCTGTAAGTGTTGATTTTTTTTTCTTTGTTACATTGTGTGGGTTCACCGGTGGTTTTAGACCTGGTTTGTGCTGAGTTCGATAGCTAAGCTGTACGTCCATATCATGTTTGCCTTTATGTCTGAATGACGATAACAGTTAAGGAGGTATTGATCTGCCCTTTCAAAGACTTTCATGGGTGCCCAGATGGGAGGATTGGAAGCAAGGGTTTCACCTGTCTAGTGCCCCATTTGAATAGGGTACATCTATGCAACTCAGATAGGAAGAATGCTCTTCAACAGGCCATTGGAAGCGACCAGGATGTGTTCAATACATTGGAAGAAACCTTGAAGACATTGAAACAATGGCTATGCTTTAACTGTATGAGTATCCAGGCATGGAAAAGAGCATGTAAACATGGTGATATTGATGTTAGACCTGCAATATGTGAGGTGTCTGGGGAAGTAACATAATTGATTGTTGGAGTACCTCGGCCTGGCTCTATTCTCGTACAGTTGGAGGACAATGGTTTTGAGCTAACCGTTGAGACACTAGATGCAGTTCTTCATGCTCATGTGAGTATTGTGAAGAGTATTCCTAAAGGGTGTAGGATGGCATTTTCCCAGGCTTTGAAAGCAGCCCTCTTGAAAGTGGCAGTAGAGCCTAATTCGATCGGAATCGGGTTAGCTTATTGATACTACCTCGCTGTACGTTGCGCGTCTTCATACCCAAGAATCGGACGGAACGTAGATCTGGGAGTCGTAAAGCAGCAGAAGCAAATTCTAAAAGCATTGACGATGTGGGGTGAAGCTGGGGGAGTCCAAAAGCTTATTAAAGAGGTTCTACAGATGCGGCGAACTGGATGTGTTAAGTTAGAGGATGATGAAGAACCTGACAGCAAACGTACAAATATTTCTGCATGCTTACGCAAAGTTGCAGACGGACATTTTACTGCTGCAGTTAAAGCCATCAGCTCTTCCGGGGTGGCGCAGTACAATGAAGATACCAAGAAAGCCCTGGAAGATAAACACCCATTCATGCCCCCTCCACAGAAGCCTTCTATCCCGTTAACTGAGACGCCTTTACTAGCTGAAGAGGGAACTGTCCTAAGCTGCATTAAATTGTTTCCTAAGGGGACTTCATGTGGCAAGGATGGCCTCCGGGCACAACACTTATTGGATGCCTTTTGTGGGGAAGGATCTCCTGTGGCTGCTGACCTAGTCACGGAAATAACAAGGGTTATTAATCTGTGGTTGAGTGGTAGATGTCCACTTATTCTGGCAGAGTTTATTGCGTCAGCACCATTAACTCCACTTCTTAAGACAGATAATAGTATTCGTCCTATCGATGTTGGGAAAATTTGGCGTCGTCTTGTATCCAAGGTGGCTATGAAGGGAGTTGGCAAGGACATGGCGGCCTACTTACAGGACTTTCAGTTTGGGGTGGGGGTTTCAGGAGGAGCGGAGGCCATTTTACATGCAGTGAACAGGTATGTTAGTAAGCACCATTTAGACCCTAGTCTTACTATGCTAACTGTAGACTTCACCAATGCTTTCAACCTAGTTGACCGCACATCCATGCTTCTTGCGGTTCGTAGACTTTGTCCATCTATATCCCCATGGGTGGATTATTTATATGGTCAACCGGCAAGATTATATGTAGGAGATTATCATATCTATTCCTCAACAGGGGTGCAACAAGGTGACTCGTTGGGTCCGTTTTTGTTTGCTTTGGTGCTTCATCAGCTTATAACGAAGATAAATGAGCAGTGCACACTATCTTTACAGGCTTGGTATCTTGATGATGGTACTATTATTGGTGACACTGTCGAAGTAGCGCGAGCACTTATTGTCGTTCAAACAGAGGGGCCTCGGTTGGGACTTATATTGAATATTAAAAAAACCGAAATCTTTTGGCCCTCTTGTGATGGAAGAAAGGTAAAGGATGGGATGTTTCCTGCTGAAATCTCAAGGCCAGACAATGGGGTCAAACTTTTAGGGGGTGCAGTCAGCCTTAATGATGAGTTTGTGAAAAGGCTTGCTATTAGGAGAGCAGAGAAGGCAGTGGAGTTAATGCAGATTTTGTCTAAACTACGTGATCCTCAGAGCGAGTTATTACTTCTGCGTGCATGTATGGGCATCTCTAAGTTGTTATTTGGCCTTCGAATTTGTTTCCCGGGATACACTACAGAGGCAGTAGATATCTTTGATAGAGGCTTAAGGGAGGCGATAGAGGGAATCGTTGTGTGTGGAGGCCCGTTTTCGGGGAGATTCAATGGAGACTAGTTACACTTCCTATCAGATATGGAGGCCTTGGGTTATACACGGCTAAGGAAGCATCACAATACGCCTTTCTTGCATCACGTGTGCAATCTTGGGGATTGCAAGATCACATACTCAGGGATAGTGGAGTAGAAGGTATGGACGATAATTTTTATATGGCATTGAAAACCTTACAAGAAAATCTGCCCGACCAAGACTTTAGTAGTTTTACCAATAAAGACACCGCCCCACTTAAAGCACAAAGCAACCTGGCGAGTGCTCTTTTTTGGTAAAGTTGTTAAAGATATGGGTAGGGTTTATGGGTTTTCGGATAGAAAGAAAGCAGTTTTTGAGTGTCTACAAGCAGCGCATGCGCAGGATTTTCTTCTCGCTATCCCGATTGACGGCCTTGGACAGAAGATGTCCCCCTTGGAGTATCGGTGCATCCTTAAATACAGGTTAATGATCCCCCTATACCCTTCTGATTCTCGTTGCCCTGCTTGTATTATAGGCTGCCTAGACGCATATGGGGAACATGTTGTTCACTGTAAGGTGGATCCTGGTTTCAAATATAGACATGATCATGTGAGAGATATCTTATATGATGTATTATTGAGGGATGGTATTTCGGCAAAGAAAGAGGCGTCGGTCAACTTTTTGACGGATCCTCTTGAAGGCAGATCAACACTCAGGCCAGCAGATGTTCTTATTTTTGGGTGGGCTAACGGAAAACATACGTGTGTTGATCTTACTGGGGTTTCTCCATTAGTAGGCATCGGGCAAGGCTCTTTCACAGTTGGACAAGAAGCTTTGAAAGCTTCCTTGGGTAAGATAACGAAGCATGAAAAGGCTTGTATTGATAATTGACATGCTTTTATTCCCTTTTCCTTTGACACTTTTGGGTATTTAGCTCCGGAGGCGGTTGGACTCCTAGCGAGAGTTCAAAGAGTCATGCACAGTAATGTCATGACTCCCGATTCTAGAGAGTTTGTGTTTAAGAGGATAGGGTTTGCCATTCAAAAAGGGCTTGCGGCGCATCTTGTTGCTCGCTTGCCTTCTATGTAATAACTCGTGAATCTTAAATTTATTTTGGAAATTAAAATAATGATAATATGGAATTAAAAATTTATTGTTTGATTTTGGTTTGTTTCAGCAAAACTATTCCTCAGGTGAAACCTCCAACCAGAAATCCAAGCCCTAATCTTCGAAGAAGGAAATCCGAGAATCAAAAGGTAGTTAAAATACTCTGTCTTCTTTTTTAAACAATATATTGTTGCCTCAGTTTTTAATCTACATTTTGATTCGTAGGTGGGCGAAAAATCAAACCCCAACAAGAGATCTCGAGTGACTAAACCTACACCAATAATTTCAATTGATGACTTCCTTCCTGAGGTTGATAAGGAATTTCCCTCTCCTCCTCGTGAAAGCACTTCTTCGCAAACTCCTGCCTCTACTCCATTACCCAGTTTTTAGTCTCCCACAAATGTCAATTTATCAACACTCCTTCAGGATCAACCTTCGCAAAATACTTTTTCATCCCCTTCTCTTGAAAAACCTATCTTAACTCCCAATCCTTTGAATGTTGTTGCTCCAGACAATTTACAACTTGCTCTTATTCCTTCAAATTCTTCTCCTCTTCCTCAAGAAATTCGAGATGGAATTTACTCAACTTTCCGAATGTTATCTGAAGTTTTGAATAGTACTGCGAAGTCTACTAATGTTCTTTCGCAGTATGAGTTTTGCGAAGAACTAAATAGTTTCATCAATCCTGATATTTCAATTTCACGTCAATCCTTAGAAAGAGAAGTCGAATTACTTAGCCAATCTTTGAAGTCTTCAAGAGAAGAATGTGAGAATCTTCGTAAAGAGAATTATCAGCTTCAAAACGATTCTCTTGACTGTGCGATCCTTCGCAAACAGAATGATGAATTGAAAGGTATGGTTATTATCTTCATATTTTCCCCTTTTGTTTACTTATATTCTTCATATGTTTGAAACACCCATTAAACCCATTACCCTTTATAGAATCCATCCGGAAATGTAGAATATTGGTACTTCGCCATGAATCAGATGCATCAGAATATCAAGCCAAGCATGCAAGCCTCTTGAACCAATTCTCCCACTTATCTGATCTTCATTCGTGTGCTCTTGATAATTTTGATGCTCTTTTCCAAGAGAATACCCAACTGATTTATGACCGAAATTTTTTGAATGATGATATATCTCAACTTTCTTCTTCTTTAACTAAAGCCAGCTTGAGAATTGAAACCTTATAAGGAGAGAACAAAACCTTATCATAAGAGAAATGCTTGTATTTGAATACAATAACCGTTTCTTCGCAACAATTAAACACTCTTCAGAATAAATGTTGCGATCAAGAAAATCTTCTTTCTTTGTTAAAAGGTGAACTTGAGGAATTAAAGAAGTCTTCAGATGCAGAGAGAAGTTCTTTTGCCGTTGAGAAGAAGTCCCTTATTAATAAGAATATAATCTTAAGTACCAAGAAGAATCAACTTGAAGAAGATTACTCTGAACTAGAAAGTCTTAATGCCAAACTTGCGAAGGATAAAAATTTTCTTCTTTCTAAAGACCAAAAGCTTCAATCTAGACTTAAAGGATTAGTTGGTGATGGTTTTGATAATGCGATGGATCAGATGAAGAATTGTTGTCTATCTTTAGCTCAATTTCTTACTTCGCAAAGAGAAGGTAGTCATTAAAATTTGACTGCCTCTGATTTATCTAAATTTTTATTTTATTTTATATTCGCAAATTTAACTCTTTGAATTTTGTTTTACTCGCAGAATCTGAGAATAACCTTCGTAATACTAAGGCTGGACTAGAAGCCTCATGTTCTGATCTTCTCAAGAAAAATGCTTTGCTTTCTACTCGCTTAATCAACTCTCGTGATCGTGCCACTCGGAGATTCAACTATCTTGCTTATTCCAAAGATATCGAAGATACCAACCATCAGAAAGCTATACTTCGTGAAAGTCATCTGAAAGCCCAAGTCTTTGTGAATAACATTCTCTTATCAAGATCCTTTCCTCTTGTGAAGATTACTCCTCTGGGAATATCTGATGATGAAGTTGTTCGTGATCCAGATAGTGATTTTGATTATGAGAGTGATGATGAAGGACTTGATGGTGAAAAGGAATCTGTTCCTCAAAGAGATGTCCCTGTTGCAGACTCTACAAAGGATGATATTTCGCAAAAGTCGAATGCTGCTAATGACCCTGCTCATCTTAAAGACCCAGCACAGAGTGTTGATGAAGCATAATAATATTCTTTCTCAAATTATCATTAATTCTCTTGTTTTCCTTTTCTTTGAACTCTTTCTCTTGGCTACTGTTGGTTCTATTTTTGCAAACAATTCTGGGTACTGTTTTTTTTTCTTTTAAGAAGTACATTTGATATTTTGCGAAGATGATTTGACCTTTCTTAAATTGAATGCTTTCCTTCTTTGCATCATTTGATCATATGAAGAGAAATAATTTAACTTAAAGACTTAGCTTAGTATCTCCTTTCCCCCTATTATTGCTCTTTAGATGATTAAACCTTGTTGGAAATATTTGAATATCTGCCCCAATTTAACTTTTTCAAGTTTTCAACATTACGATTGTGAATAAGAAATCTTCCTTTTGAAATGCAAGAATAGATTCTTATGAAATATCCTTAAGAAGTATAAGAAGTATAAAATATCTTTGAAGAAGTATTAGAAGTATTCAATCCGTGAAAAATTATTCAATATATGACGAAGTATAAGAATTATTAAATTCGCGAAGAATTATTCAATGTATGAAGAAGTATAACAAGTATTTAACCTTCGCAAAATTTACTAAATATGAAATATCCGTTATAGAAATATAATAAGTATGAGACATTTTTGAAGAAGTATTCAAACTATGGAGAAATATTCAATGTATGAAGAAGTATAAGAAGTATGTAATCCTCGTAAAATTTAATGAATACGAACTATCTGTTTTTGATTGCGAATAAAATCGCATCTTTTGTTATGTCTTCGTGATATATATATTCTTGTAAAAATTCTTCAATGATATTGATGGAATTGTCTTCTTTGTCAGGACTTCATGATATATATTCTTGTAAAAATTCTTCAATGATATTGACGGAATTGCCTTCTTTGTCAGAACTTCATGATATATATTCTTGTAAAAATTCTTCAATGATATTGATGGAATAAATTTCATTAATTGTCGTGGTCTTATCATGCCTTCCTAAGTAAAGGTCTTATTTTGCCACCTTTTTTGTGATAATATTTTTGTATTTGCGATAATATGACAAGCTTGAACATTCTTGCGAATATACAACCTCGTGACATTATCGTCTTGCGATGAAATCGCAGGACGTTTTTACACTTTCATGTAATAACCCATTGATCTCATCTTAACTTCTTTGTTATGTTCTGCGAGTTCTCTTTTTCTGTATATATTATTTTATTTTATTTTTTATTTATTTTATTTTTTTTAAAGAATGCTCGCAGAAATTCAGTTGTTGCACAAATATGACAAGCCTTTATGTTTTTGCAAACAAAAAGCCTCGTGACATTTGCGTCTTATAGCACGTATCAGCTCCCTAATGGAGGGTGCTGCCCTTTATCTTCCCCTTGGTTGCCCCTTCAAGGAAGCGTACATAGACCATACAAGATTAGCTCTTCCCATCCGGTTCTTCCAACAACCAGCTTTTGATCGCAACCTCTTATCCTTTTTGCCTATAGGGCTTATAGTTACGAGATTGCACCCTATGGGGTATCTTTGGGCCAAGTGCATCATTTGCCAAGACTTGTCAAAAATGGCAGATGTGCTTCAAGCCCACCCGGCACTCTTGACTCAACCGTGTACCTCGGCGCCTTGATCGTTTTCTGCACTTCTTGGGAAAGACAGTATGCCTTAGTCGCCCAACCGAAATCATGTTACATCGCATAATATTGCGTAATGTCGCAAGATTAGGTGAGAATCCAAGGTGTCTAACCCGGATAGGTACCCCGTTATTGGGTTGTACCCCATAAAGTTCCATGTACTCAGGTTCCTTGGTGGTGTTCCGGTGTCCCTGAGCCATGCTTATAGGTACCCCCTTAAATGACGCACTTTAGGACTTTGCCTCTTACGAAATGTTTCTTCGCGAACTAGGGTGTACGCCACAAAGGTTTGCCTGTGTAATATTTCTGCGGCTTTCTTTATTTTTTGAAAGCTGATCACAGATTGCGGTTTTTTATTTGCAAATTGATGTGTGCGTCTTTCTTTAATGAAAGTTAATCGCAATTAAAATTTTGAAATTCGTAACTTTTGAAAATTTCCTGCGAGCAAAAAATATTCGTAAAATTTATCATGAGTTTTATGGATAATACCTTTTCAAATACAGTCTATTCCAAGGTCTACCAAGTCTCAAACCCATGTCTCTCCCTTCTGGATCCATCAGTCGATAAGCTCCACTTCCCACAACCTCTTTGATAACATATGGTCCATCCCATTTTGGTGCTAATTTTCCTCCATTTTCTTTCTGATATGGAGGTGTTTCTCGCATGACCAAATCACCTGGTTGATATTCACGTTCAATGACTCTCTTGTTATACTCTCGAGTTAATCGTTCCTGATAAATTTTCATATGGTGCAACACCTTTTCTATTTTTTCTTCCAAATCATCCAGTTCACTTAATATCACCCCTGTACTTAAATTTCTTTCCCAAGCTTCTTTCTTTGTTGTCGGAATTACAACCTCTGTTGGTAATACTTCTTCTACTCCATATGTTAAGAAATAAGGAGACATTCCAGTTGCCTCTCTTCTAGTTGTATTGTATGCCCAAACTGCACTAGGTACTTGCTCGCACCACCTTTTGAGATGTCCTTCTAATTTCTTTTTGATTGTATATGCGATTGTTTTATTTGTTGCCTCTGCCTGTCCATTAGCTTGTGGATATAATGGAGTTGACTTTCCACATTTTATCCTAAAAGCACTGAGTAGCATCTCTATATTCTGCCCTTCAAATTGTTTTCCATTATCAGATACTAACTGTGCTGGAACTCCGTACCTGCAAATGATGTTCTCAAATATGAACGTAAAAAAATCTTTATCACGAATATGTTGTACTGCTTTTACTTCTGTGAACTTCGTGAAATAATCTGTTGCGACTATCAAGTATCTTCTTTGTCCGGATCCAGGTAAAAATGGTCCAACAATATCCAACCCCCATTTCCCAAAAGGCTAGCAGCTTGTTGAAGAAGTTAATGTTGCCCCTGGTGCATGAATTCTTTTACCATGTCGTTGACATTCCTTGCATCTTCGTACGAACAATTTTGCGTCTGTATGCATATAAAGCCAGTAATATCCTTGTATCTTTGTTCTATACGCTAGAGATCTTCCCCCACTATGATTACCAGCTTCTCCTCCATGTAACATCTTTAATATTTTTTCTCCTTCTTCACGAGTTAAACACCTGAGAGGTGGTCCACTGAAAGATTTTCTGTATAAAATTCCTTCTCGCAACTCATAGTTTGTTTCACGACTCTTTAATTTATGTGCTTCTAGTATATTCCTGGATATTTCTCCCGTTGCGAGATATGCATGAATTTCCTTTCTCCAATCTGCGATGTTGTTTGGTAATTACCTTTCTACTTCCATCGCAACTGCCTCCTCAATTTCTTTTTCTTTGTCCACTGATGGGTGTTGAATTGTCTGGATTTTGATATTTCTTGTATTAGGATTTGTCATCATACTTGGAATGAATGCAAAAGCATCTGCGAGTCGATTGTATTTCCTTGTTATATGTCTCCATTTTAATTTTGGTATCTTCGCAGATAATTCATCAATGAGTTTCTTGTATTTCTTCAAAGAAGACTCATTTGTGGTATAATCTCCTTTAATTTGACAAATTACCAGCTGCAAATCACTTGTTATCCTTATACTTTTAAGCTTTTTTTCTATTGCGATCTTCAATGCATGCACTACAGCTTCGTACTCTGTTTCATTGTTCGTGGATGCAAATTCTAGTCTGAATGAGAATGCTGTTCTTTCTCCTTCTGGTGAAATCAACACAACTCCTATTCCATTCCCCTCGCTGTTGGATGATCCATCTACTAAAATTTCCCATCTATTTGGTTCTATTAACAAGTCTTTTGGATTCCCAAATTCTTCCTCAACATCCATCATTTCTTCTACTGCTTCATCTTCTTCCAAAGAAATTCCGCCAAGAAATATGCGACGACTTGTGATTTTTGCGATGATAATACTTCGTATTTTATCTTGTAATAGTTTACTTGGGCATTCCAACTTTCTATTCTTCCTGACCTTTTTGTGTTCTTCATGATTGATTCAATTGGGACTTTGGTTACCACTTTTATCACATGTGCTTGGAAGTATATTCGTAATTTGAATGATGCATAAACCAGGGCTAAGATTAACTTCTCCATTTTAGAATAATTTTTCTCTGTTGCGTTAAAAGTTTTACGAATGTAGTAAATGGGCCTTTCTATTCCTGCGTCTGTTCGCAATAGAACTGCGCTTAGAGCGTATGGAGTTGTTGCGAGGTATACCAATAATTCTTCGTCTTTCTCTGGTTTCTGTAATATGGATGTATTTGTGAGATATTCTTTGATTCCTTGAAAAGTTTTTTCACATTCATCAGTCCACTTGAATTTTGCTCCCTTCTTAAGTATGTTGAAAAAATGTTTGCACTTATTTGACATTCGCGAAATAAATCTTCCAAGTGAAGCCAATAGCACGTTTAGCTTTTGTACTTCCTTTACCGTTGCAGGTGTTGGCATGTCACGAACTGCTTGTATTTTTTCTGGATCAACTTGTATTCCCTCCTTTGATACTATATATCCCAAGAATTTCCCAGACGCAACTCCAATTATACATTTTTCAAGATTTAATTTGATGTTGAACTTTCTCATTTGTTCAAATATTTCCTTCAAATCTTGCACATGATCTTTGGCTTCTTTTCTTTTTATCAACATATCATCTACATATACTTCCAAAGTTTTATGTATCCACTTTGCGAACACCTTTTCAACCATTCGTTGATATGTAGCACCCGCATTTCGCAAACCAAATGGCATCTTCACATAACAATATAAACCTCTTGGAGCAAAAAAGGCAGTATGCTCCTGATCTTCTTCTGCGAGTGATATTTGATTATACCCTTTATATCCCATCAAGTGAAGTGACTCTATCATGTCCTGCAGCTGATTACACCATTTGTGGTATGTCTGGTAATGGTAAACTGTCTTTGGGACAGGCTTTGTTTAAATCTGTGAAATCTATACAAATTCTTATCCCTTTATTCTTTTTCGGAACAATGACCATATTCGCAATCCATTCTGGGTATTTCGCTTCCCTTATGATTCCTGCATCCAGCATCTTTTGTAATTCTTCTTCTATCTTTGCATGATAACTTTGTGAGATCTTCCTTATTCTTTGTTTGAATGGTCTTATATTTTTATCTATGTTCAATCTATGACACGCCACTGATGGATCAATTCCCGGTATCTCATCTACACTTCCTGCGAATATATCTTTATATTCTCGCAAGAGATCAATAGTTATTTTTTCTTCTTCTTCATCCATCTTAGTTCCAATTCGCAAGAATAAAGGCTCCTCTTTACTTCCAATATTTACTTCTTTGGTTGGTTCAGCTGCAACATAGCTAGGACTTTGCTCCCCCATAGGTGTTGGTTCTTTGATTATTTTCACTGGTTCCCCTTCTTTTTCTGGAATCTCACTTGGTATTCCTCTCCCTTGCTTTTCCCTTATTGTATACACTCTGAATTCTTCTTCCTTTTTTGCCTTCTTCGCAAGTTTTCTACGAAACCGTTTCTTTCTTGCTCTCCCTCCACACTGTTTTAATTCAATCTGATAACAAAATTTTGCACTATCAAGATCTCCTTTTAATTCCTGTATTCCATTTGGCGTGGGAAATTTGATTTTCTGATGTAATGTTGAAGTAACAGCTTTGATCGCATGAATCCACGACCTTCCTATCAGCATATTATATGGAGATTCCATATCTATCACACATAAGACTATATGTGTTTCGATTTCTCCTAGCAATATTCGCAGCGCTATTTCCCCTTTAGATTTTGTTTAGATTTTCCTAATCCATGAATAAGACATTTTGAACTTGTGATTTCTTCATCTTTTATTCCCATCCCCTTAAGTGCATGATAGAATATGATATTAATAGAACTCCCAGTATCGATCAAAATACGGTTTAATTTCCATTTTTCTATAGCTTTCTTCTCTTCTCGCATGATCGGAATTGTGACCACCAATGATGAAGTGTGGTTCAAGTCTTCATTTGGAATCTCTGCTACTGAAAATGTGATTTTCTGTTTTTCCCATTCTTCCAAAGTTGTTATTTTCTCCACCTCCATGATCTTTCTTCCTCTACAATCTCGCTTGTATATCTTTCCCTTCATGTTATTATGTAATTCATCAATCATTGTCTTTGTGATCATATTACATTCTTCTCTTTTGCAATCTTCATCTACTGACTCCATTTGATCTTCAAATTTTCCACAATTCCTTCAAATTCTGGCTATCACAATCCTCAAGTTCCTTGTTTCTAGCGCCAATTATGTAGTTGCAGAATTACCTACAACTACACCCTCAGTAGAATTTGTAAAACTTAAGAAGTTCTTGATGATGAATGACAATTTTCTTATTAATTTTCTCAATTGATTACATAAAAGTATCTAAATGGAACTAGAATAGTTACAACTTTCTCTATTCTCTTTCCTAAGATATTTTCTAACACTCACTAAAAGAACCTCTTGAATTTTACATTTGAAATCCTATTTATAGTGAAATTTGTACAACTATATATGTATTGCGAAGTATCGCAATACATCTTCGTAAGATTATTCTATCTTCGCAAATCTTCATACTTCCCCGTGCTTCCTCTATTATCGCATCATTTTGTAACTCTTTCCTCTTATATTTATTACGATGTTCGTAAGCTAATATCTTGCGATATTCGGTACCTACACAACTAGCTCAAAGTTTCCTTCAAAAGTGAAATCAGCTAGCCCTAGTTGTGTCCAAATCTAGAAGCAACTTGTTAGAGTTTTATCGAAATATGGAGGTAACTAGCACAAGTTGTCTCAAAAAAAAAAAAAAATACACAATTGAATGAACCTGGCGTGAATCGAACACACATCTACTGACAAATAGTCGGTTGTGCTACCATTGCACCACAGATTCGTCAATATAAAACAACATATCAAAATCACATCATAAGCTTTGATGCACAAACCATTATTGTGATTCATTACTGTACTTTAGCTGGCATTCATCTTCTGCAACAACAATCAACATCTGCCACTAACTGCACTTCATAAGCTTCATAATCCATTCTCTGCTTCAGACTCGATAGCATCTCTACTTTAAACCAAAAAAGTACTAACGAAATGCGACTAATAATCATATTAAATAGTCCCATACATACCTCGACACCCACTAAAAGGCGACTTATTTAGTTCCAGAAAAAGTAGGTGGTCAGAGATCCTCTTTGCCAAAGCTTCGCTAGGAGCCTGCACATTTTATAATAATTTCACAAAATGAGTACATAAGATTTGTTAGAGCCTGCACATTTTCTCCAGTAAAAGCGATTAAAATGAGACAATTGCATGAGGATTCCAAGTGGAATGCAGGAACAAGTTTCTCGAAAAAAATGGAGCCAACTATCTCAAGTTGCCTCCTAATCTGGAACCAACTAGCTCAAGTTGCTTCCGAATCTGGAACCAACTAGTTTACATTTTGTACTAAAAATCTTTGTAGTTGGTCCTCTTACATAAAGCTTTGGTTAATCATACGTGTTAAGATCACAAGTTCAAGAAACCAACAAATATCAGGTCGTCCTTAATATTTATCATATGATTAATTGATTAAAATAAATTAAATGGTAGCAAATAGCAATACATGATAATCACCATGTCACTAAGCATTGAATCTTACTGACTAGCGACAAAAGAAATAGATAAAAATTGGGGATGCGCTTATAATTAGAATAGTAATAGTAAACTTCAAGAGTACAACCATCTTAAAAAGCGAAGCTCGGGGAGATAATGAAGTACTGTAAGTGATCACGAGCATTGATGGATTAGTACTAGAAACTACTTAAAACTTGGCCACAACTACTTAAACTTGGACATCTAGTTAATATTGGCTGATTATTATAACATTCATAGACCCTAATAAGTAGTGGAAAGATACACACAAAAATTAAATACATAAAGACCCCATACATATCAATATCATCACCTAGAAGCAGAGATTTTCCAGTTGATGTATTCCCAACACATATTATAACCATCAATACCCATTAATGGAATGTGTTACGGTTGGAGTGGTGGCAATACAAAGTTTTTATCATGACATTTCTGAACAAATGAAAATTAATCACAGTTGAAACCAGAACAACAAACTTCGCCCCATAATATTCCACAGCTTCCAACGTCAGTGGAACATGCATTAGTATTATTATGACAAAAATGACAAAATAATAACGAAACCTCAAAATTAGATAGATAAATGACTTATAATACCTCTTGTATCACTTTCATAAGATTGTTGAATCCACCATCTCCACCCCCCACTACTATAACAAAAGCAACCACCAGTACCTTGACAACAGACTCCACCATTATCCACCACTATATCAACCACCACTACCACGATAACAACAAAATCCACCATCACCAGTACTGCAACGTCAAAATAATAATAATAATAATAATAATAATAATTGTTCAACTTATACCAACAAACACAAGTTTGAGGGGATTGTGAGAAAATTTATCATAAATGACTAAATTCTTTCAAATTAAAATTATAAATTACCTAATTTAATCGTACTTCACCAGTGTAATACTCCCTAATCTCGAAACAAAAACTGAAAATAGATTGAAATACATACCTCTTCCACCACGGCCACCGCAGCCACCACCACCACCATCATCATACTTCTTGAGGTTCAATAATTCGAACCAATTCAACTTTAAAGTTACAGGAATTCAAGATCTAAAATGAGATTTTTGTTCTATTTAAATTTGATTTTAAAACTTAATTTTTCGAAGAAGAAAATCGACTATCTCTGAACATCAACCATCTCTCTGATGGTAATAATTTTCTATCGATCTCACTAATTTCCAGCAAAAATTTATTCCTCCCTCGATTATTCCAACGAAAACTCTCTCTCTAAAATGAAATTAGGTTACTACTGATATGATTGAATTAAAGATGGTGACGGAGGTGGTGATAGTAGCAGAGATGATGGCTATGACGAGAGAGAAGAGAGAGGTGGTGGTGGTGAATCTGGTGATGGTTGGAAGGAGGAGATCGGTAAAGAGAAGAGAAGCAAATCTGGAACTGAAAGGATAATAGTCGGGTGAGATATAAGGGTAAAAATGGAATAATTTCTTTTTTTGAGTTCCCTTCTCGAAGGTAGGGATATATATACAATAGGTAAGGGTATTTGTGCATGACCCACTGATAATAGGGGTCTTTTTAACATTCCCACAATGGACAAAGTGATGTGTGAATCGGTGCTTGGCATGTGCTAAAGATTGAGGATTAAAAGAACATTTCCATTTCGGGAATCCTAAGGATGTGGTCGGCATAGGCAAAAAACGGATAGAGCCAAAATGTGATACATGAGTACATGAGACTATACGCTGTTGAGCATGTTTCTTTGTGTGAACACAAAGATAACTGGTATCGAGGAGTTCACAAACAATGTGCGCGGATGGAACAATATTGAATTATACAAACCGTGCCTTAGATGGGTAATGAGAATAAAGTGAATCATAGACTCCGAGTCTCAAGACTCTTCCCTGTCTCGTCACACTTATTCCATGCCTAATGCTACATCGTGTGATGAATATTGAACCTATTGTAATAGATGCGAACGTTAGGCACATATGAGTGCTGATTGTGAGCGGATACTTGTCATGACTGATTGTAAATGAGACGATTAATTACGTGGTTCATCTCTAAGGCCTACATCCACAGATGGAGTGTTTCACTATATGTAAAATATGTTACAAGTATAGCCGAAGGGCTTTGAGATCTAAACAGGTCTGCGTAGCAGATGGGGGCATTGCCTACTCTCCCCATTTCTCTCTCTCTTCTCTCCTTTGTCTTGGATTCTCCTCCCGCTTCTCATGGGGGGGGGGGGGGGGGGGGGTATTTATAGAGGTTACCCATGGGGTCCATTCTAAGGCCCGTTGGGACCTTATTTTCTTGTGTTCTTGTTTGTGGGAGAAAACTACTTCTGCAGGTTTAGGTAATTTTGGGTGTGTGTGGATGAGAAGTGAATTTAAACCTTCAACAAATGTGCTGCACGATGAGCACTTTTGATTCGAGAGATAATCTGTACAATTATGGCCTAAACCGAAGACACGGCCGTTCCAGATTTGTTTAGGTCACAGGTGAAGGATGTGAGGTTGATCTTAGGGAGGGAAGCGAAGAAGGTGTTGAGAGTATGAAGATGAAGGCTTTTTGATGACTTGTTAACAGAAGGTTGAGCAGGCTAGCAAATGTTGCAGGCAGGCTCTGGGTGTTGAATGCGATGGTATTAACACTTGGTTTTTCTGTGTTCTCTTGGAAATAGGGAGGAGAACCTATTTATATAAGTCGATAAGCCTTCATCACGTCTCTCGTGGGAAAGTGGAGGAAGTGGAGTGATAGAGGAAGTGGAGTTGTGTGTTAGTGTCACACGGTTGCTTGCCCACTTCTCCTATCATCGCTAACTGCCCATGTTTCCTTGACACGAACTTGTGATGGCGTGTTGCACGCTGCACGTTGTAAACCTCCAGACCAATACCCCAGTTTGTATCCCCCAGTTGTGACGTGATTAACGTCTCGAGTGAGTCGTGGGACCCACATAAGGTAGCAAACGGTGCTAGGTAAAATAATCAAGTTGTTTGTAGGCGCATATCGTATGCATGCGGTGCATTAAATATGCTTAACATACTTGAAGGCTACACAACCTTGATGAAAAGATTGCAAGTTGAAGTGACTCAACTAGCTATGTTCAGGCGTTGTTCGGAGGTCGCATGATATGCCATGGGGAAGTGTGGAGGATGGTGATCACGGTGATACCTTGTTTTCCCACCTAACTCCATTCCTAGGCTATTCATCCAAGCATGCGAACTTGGACGGACGAGATTGATGAAGGAATAACCGTTGGATTAGGGTTTGGAAGGCTTGCGAGCTTCCTATTTCACCCTAATGGTCTTATGCCTTGAGAGGCGTGCATGGAGTGACCGATTGGTCCTACAGGCAGGCAGGACGCCAATCTACACACCCATGTTAAGTTGAATCTCATTGGACCGATATGGGTCGCCCATTCTAGCCTGTGATGAAGGATGGTCGAGATTAGAAGTGGCCTTACATGCCACCTTTGGGCACGCAAATCGAGACGCATGGTAGTCAGGGGAGCTGGACGATTGGTTCAACGTGGAGGTGAGCCTACGGTGAGCATGTAGACATCGTCGTCCAGCAATTCCGCCTCCTGGTCGTTCGTATACACCCGCCCAAAGTTGCGTGGTCGCAACTTGTGGGTAAACCCTAATTTTAGGGTTTGCGGGCCCAACCTTCAAGCTAACGTTTGCCAACGTCCGTGACTCCTACAGGAAAGACGATCATACCAGTAGGGAGGTGGGTTGGCGGCGAGCATGTGCATGCTTGGTTTGAGACCATAGGCGCGATCTAAGCCATCCAAACACGCCTGCGATGATGGATGGCCGAGATTAGAAGTGGCCTTGCATGCTACCTTTGAGAACGATTTTCGAGATGGCCGACTGCAAACAACCATGGAAGATTGGTTGGCCGTGTATCCGGGACCACGGTGAGTATGCAAGTGCTGCCGGCCAGTGATCTCGCATGTTGGTTGTTTCCGTGCGTTGGCCATAAGTAGGGAGGTTGCGCCCTGCGGAAACCCTAATTCCTTCAAGTTGCGGGCTCGCAACTTGGAGTTAGCGTATTTGCACCTTCCACGGATCCCATGGGGAAACCAATCAGTCCAGGAGGAAGGTAGGCTAGTGGTGAGCATGAGCGTGTGCGCTACTCGGTCCCGCGCGTGATCTAGGCCGTCCAACCATGCATGCGAAGTTGGACGGATGAGATCTATTTTAAGTTTGTTTTCAGCAGGTGAGACTAACATGGGTAGTATTTCATGCATTCAACGGTGATAATATAACCCGTCGTCAGGTAGCCTATGGGTGTTTGCATTTCGAACACAAGGCTTTAAGCAGGGCATTAATTGTAATGCTGCAAACCTACAGAAAATCGGGATGGTTGCTACATGCTCCACTCTGGGTAGGTTATAATTCTCAGGGATGGTTGCACATGCTCCAATGAATTATCATGGTGAGAAATATTCATCACCTGAAGGCTTTATCCTTTGCAGGACGTCAGCTTACAAAAATTGGCTTTTTACAATTTTAGCCTTTAAATAGAAATCCACCATCAACATTAAGTCCCATGCCTAGCATGCAATGGTTACACTATTGTAGGGTAGGCATGAGATGGTGACAATTTGCATAAAAAATAACTAAAGTCAGAGTAAATACATGTTTACTGCGTGGGAGAAGGTATGTCATGTGTGTTAAATGCCTTGGAGCCGGTTGAGTTGATCCTTCCAATGGTAAAGCTCGGCTGGGGAAGTACATCTTGGTGGGTCGATCCACCTTGGCCTTCCTCTTTCTGTGTGCCTTATCATATGCTTAGCAATCATCGTGCATTCGATAAACATTGTTGATCACAATCCCGACTCAACAGCCTCAGAAAGCGGCAAAGGTGGACTTCTTTTCTCCTGGGGATCTTGTTGGATCGTGAAGCATATAAAAAAGTTTTCATGTATTCTTCTCATTAGGCGATCGTCTTCTTCAACATCTCAGGTATTGCTCCACACGTTGATTTCTTAAACGATTGGCGATAGTTGTGATTAGAATACTTTTTATGTGCCGCCGTAACTTATCTTCCTCTCTTTTTTGCAGTACATCATGAAAGGAGTTGGTGATGATCACTCTGCAGCTTCTTCAGAAAAAAAGTTTTGAAGTTGATAAACCAGAAGCTAACGCACATGAGGAGGTGATGGCTAAAATTGATTCGCCACTTCGTGAAGTCAGCCATGTTGTACAAGGAATGTATGTCTTGCATTTAACCATTTTCAGGGGGAGTCTCCATGCTCTTTCAGTTGCAATCTATATGGAGGAGAAACAAAGACATGAAGAAGCATTGCGAACGAAGTGGAAACGCTAGGCGTCACAAGCACCAGTAAGCACGAGAGCTGAAAGGTTTGCGGCTCGGTTGAAGAGACGGAGGGTTGAACACGAACGTACTGCGGGTGATGGGAAGTGTTATTACCCAATATGTGGTGGTGTGATAATCCTTGACCCCGATAATGATGAGACAAAACGTCCGAAAGTGATTGGCATGACTTCCAAGATTGCAATGGATTCTGTAAAAGGTGCAGAAGATGCGCATGCTGAAGATGTTGAGGTGGTAGCTGCTGTGCCCGAAGAAGAATTTGAGGCGTCTCTGGAGAAAGCGGCACAAGATGTGGATCCCAACAGTGATGAAGACGCAACCAGAAATTAAGTTTCCCTGTTATTCTTCTTCGTAGTGTTTTTTTTTTTATATACTCAGTGGCGGCTGAGTTTGAAGTTTTCTTCTTTGCTTGCTTGTCTTGAACAAAGTTTTATTCAATGTTGCTTTCGAAACATGCATATTTTTCTTCTTGTGCCTCCTGACGTGAGTCTGGCTCTGTTGAAGTAGATCATGTAGGATACCTTCCTCCTCCCCCTTTTACATGTTTTATTCCTCCCATATTACCAGGCTGGTATGAAGATTTGGTATGAGGATTTAGGGTTTTCTTTCTGGGTAATGGTGGTTTGAAGGTGACTCATAACTTTGTGTAATTTTATGAGAAATTATAAAAGGAATGAAATCTTGATTACTTGAAGAAATATTGAAACCCTAATAAGTATGAAGGCAAGCGGTGCCATCATTTTGAATGAATTACAAATATTGTGAAAATGAAAATTGTTGGAGGAATCCCCCCGGGGGGATTAGAGAGGTAATGTCGTGTCTTCAAGTGAGGTAGGGCTTGATCCATCGTGAGTGAACAACCACACCTTCGAGTTTGTCTACATTGATGATCTTGAAGTAACCTCCCAAGATAACATCTTCCACTAAGAATATTTCCTCTTCCTTTGCAGGCATATCAGGCTGGGAAGTTATTTTTACTGCCATGTTTCCAACTTGGAACGTGGTTACCTTTGCTACCATATCTCCGATTTGAAACGGATTTGGACTTGGTATAACAGCTTGCTTCTGACACGTGTCTTTCTCCATTCACATCTCTTGGTGGTGGCCCGCCTGTAAGGTGAAAAAGTCCCCTGTGGTCCAGCAGGACAATTATCCACTACTTGCAAAGAGGGTTGTTCAATGAGACTTACTTGGGCTCGGAATCTCTTGACGTAGGATGAAGGGCTTTCACCAGGGAGTTGCGTTATGCTTGTGAGTTGTTGGTATGGAGGCAACAGGAAGTCTTCGAGTCTCCAAGGTTTGTTGAAAATCATCGGAGCTGGCTTGTTGGAGATTCTTCCAGGTACTGAGATTGGTAAGGAATGCGCCTTGTGTACCCACGGGCGCCCCAAAATCATGTCGTAATATGGATGTTCCTTAATTATATGGAATCTGGCTTGTATTGGAGTGTTACCGATCTTGACATCAAGGTCAATGTATCCTTAGACATCCACAAACTCTCCTGCTGGGCTCTTGATCACAGTCGGACCACGGGTAGCCTCCTGCTTTGAGATTTTCGCAGCTTGCAGGGTCTTGATAGTAACGACGTTGAATTCAGAAGATGCATCGATTAATGTGCTATCGAACTTGACATTTTTCAAATGGGCGACGGTCAAAAGTCCCCAGTTTCCTTTTTTGGCGCTATCTTCCAAGGAGGCTTGAGATGCTGGAACGACTTATTTTTCTGGGTACAAACGCCTGCCTGACATACTACGGTTGAGGTCCATGAATATATCTTGACGTTGTACCTTGGAAAGGTACAAAATTTCACATAGGTGTTCCATCATGGATTGTGCAGTCTTGCGCACAGAGTCCCCAGAGATCATGCAACTTCGGACAGGAAGAGGGTCTCTGTGAACTCCTTCATTTCCCAATTGAAGCTCTCCTACTGCTATCTTTTCCCTGAAGATTTCTTTCAACTTATTGCAATCCTTAGTTGGGTGGTGGACAAACCTATGATAACGGTAGTACTTAGGGTTTGCCATGTCTTTCTCAGTTGATGTTCTCCTGATAGGAGGTAACTTGATAGCATCATCCTGAATCCATGCCTCCAAGAGTTCCATTACTTCATTTATCGGAAACGGGAATCCTGTGTCTTCGGTGCTCTGCGCAAAATCCTTGCCCGTTCTCTTCCGGGGCGAGGCTTTATGCGTTTGAGACGCACGATTGGGTAGTTGTTCTGCCGCCGCTGGAGATTTTCTCTTTCCGCCTTCGCTTACTACACTGACAGAAGGGACAGTACTATACTTCTTGTTGATGAGGCGCCTGTTTCCCCAATTATCTCGTGAATCGTCGCTCCGAACGATCCTGGTTCTTTCCAATAATGCCGGGGCGGTAGTGGCTTAACGTTTGGCTGCTTCATGGAGATCTGAGAACGTCTGGAATCCCAAGTTTTCCAGCAGGGCGCGATATATGGGTATCATTCCATTCATGCATAATTCCACCAGCTGTCGTTCTGTGACATTTGGTTCATGGCAGTCCAACGCTTGTGTTCTGAACCTTTTGACAAAATCATTTGGATGTTCGTTGTTCCGTTGGGAGATTCTCCCCAGGTCTGAGAAAGTAACTTGCTCAGATACAAATAAGTACTTCTTGTAAAACGCACTGACCATCTCACTCCAATTGGATATGCTATCGGGTGAGATGTTGTTGTACCATGTATAGGCTCTCCTCGTAAGTGATTTGGAGAATTCCTTCAGGCGGAGAACGTGATTGTATTCGTATTCTCCTAAGGATTCTAAAAATCGAGAGACGTGTTCACGAGCATTACAGGTATCATCGTAAAGGGTGAATTGAGGGGAGGTGTATCCCCTGGGAAGAGGAATCCGTTGCACGTCTTGTGGATATGGAGGCTGGTGTCGATGCGCGTCCATTGGATTTTCTTTGCCACGATTTTGGAGGAGTCTCTCCAGATCTTCACGTGTAATAAAGTTGGATGGTCGGCTCCTTTCCCTGAGATGCTCCTGGTCCCTTTCTCTTGCGTGGTCAGCAGCATAAGACTCTTCGTTTAGGTAGGCTTGCGTGACTGAGGCACCTACTTCAGGTGTGCTGAACGTATTTCTTGTTGGCCCTTAGGGCTCTCTCGACTCTTGCGGTAATCGATCGATTAATGTTTTAAGGAAGGTGAGTACCTCTTTCTGAGTGGTTTCCATGTCTTCCTGAGCTTTAACGAGGGTTTCTTGCCTCTCCATCATGTCCACCATGGTGATAGGAGGTTGTCCTCCTTTAGGTCCTCCAGATACTCATCCTAAGGGGGAGTAGCAGTCGTTCTGGTGACGGACGGAGGTGTCATGCTTGAGGAAATGCCTGGATTTGCATCCGCTCTATCTCTTGTAATTGGAGGTGTCACACCTACTGGAATGTCCGCTCCTACTCCGCTGGTACTGGTGGTACTGATGGTAGAAGATGCAACTCCATGGGACATGTTGGTTGTATTGGCGGGTTGTATAATGACACCAGTAATTGGGATATCAGCACTAGAAGTGATGTCGGCACTACCTCCCTCGGGATTGGTTGCTGATCCAGATCTAAGATCCACCATTCTTGAAAATTGAAAGGTATTGAAGAGATCGACTTCACAACCGAGAGATTAACCTCCCACTGTGGTCGCCAATTGTTTGTGGGAGAAAACTACTTCTGCAGGTTTAGGTAATTTTGGGTGTGTGTGGATGAGAAGTGAATTTAAACCTTCAACAAATTTGATGCACGATGAGCACTTTTGATTCGATAGATAATCTGTACAATTCTGGCCTAAACCGAAGACACGGCCGTTCCAGATTTGTTTCGGTCACAGGTGAAGGATGTGAGGTTGACCTTAGGGAGGGAAGCGAAGAAGGTGTTGAGAGTATGAAGATGAAGGCTATTTGATGACTTGTTAACAGAAGGTTGAGCAGGCTAGCAAATGTTGTAGGCAAACTCTGGGTGTTGAATACGATGGTATTAACACTTGGTTTTTCTGTGTTCTCTTGGAAATAGGGAGGATAACCTATTTATACAAGTCGATAAGCCTTCATCACGTCTCTCGTGGGAAAGTGGAGTAAGTGGAGTGATAAAGGAAGTGGAGTTGTGTGTTAGTATCACACGGTTGCTTGCCCACTTCTCCTATCATCGCTAACTGCCCATGTTTCCCTGACACGATCTTGTGATGGAGTGTTGCACACTGCACGCTGTAAACCGCCAGACCAATACCCCAGTTTGTATCCCCCAGTTGTGACGTGATTAACGTCTTGAGTGAGTCGTGGGACCCACATAAGGTAGCAAACGGTGCTAGGAAAAATAATCAAGTTGTTTGTAGGCGCATATCGTATGCATGCGGTGCATTAAATATGCTTAACATACTTGAAGCCTACACAACCTTGATGAAAAGATTGCAAGTTGAAGTGACTCAACTAGCTATGTCCAGGCGTTGTTCGGAGGTCGCATGAGAGGAACCCACCTTGGCCGATTATGCCATGGGGAAGTGTGGAGGATGGTGATCACGGTGATACCTTGTTTGCCACCTAACTCCCTTCCTAGGCTATTCATCCAAGCATGCGAACTCGGACGGACGAGATTGATGGAGGAATAACCGTTGGATTAGGGTTTGAAAGGCTTGCGAGCTTCCTCTTTCACCCTAACGGTTTTATGCCTTGGGAGGCGTACATGGAGTGGCCGATTGGTCTTGCAGGCAGGCAGGACGCCAATCTACACGCCCATGTCAAGTTGAATCTCATTGGACCGATCTGGGTCGCCCGTTCTAGCCTGCGATGAAGGATGGTCGAGATTATAAATGGCCTTACATGCCACCTTTGGGCACGCAAATTGAGACACATGGTAGTCATGGGAGCTGGAAGATTGGTTCACTGTGGAGGTGGGCCTACGGTGAGCATGTAGACACCGTCGTCCAGCAATTCCTCCTCCTGGTCGTTCGTAGACACCCGCCCAAAGTTGCGTGGTCGCAACTTGTCGGAAAACCCTAATTTTAGGGTTTACGGGCCCAACCTTCAAGCTAACGTTTCCCAACGTCCGTGACTCCCATAGGCAAGCCGATCATACCAGCAGGGAGGTGGGTTGGCGGCGAGCATGTGCATGCTTGGTCTGCGACCATAGGCGCGATCTAAGCCATCCAAACACTCCTGCGGTGACAGATGGCCGAGATTAGAAGTGGCCTTGCATGCTACCTTTGGGAACGATTTTCGATACGGTTGGCTGCAAACAACCATGGACGATTGGTTGGCCGTGTATCCGGGACCACGGTGAGCATGCAGGTGCTTCCGGCAAGTGGTCTTGCCTGTTGGTTGTTTCCATGCGTTGGCCGTAAGTAGGGAGGTTGCGCCCTGCGGAAACCCTAATTCCTTCAAGTTGTGGGCTCGCAACTTGGAGTTAGAGTATTTGCACCTTCCAAGTATCCCATGGGGAAACCAATCAGTCCAGGAGGAAGGTAGGCTGGCGGTGAGCATAGCGTGCGCGCTACTCGGTCCCGCGCGTGATCTAGGCCGTCCAACCATGCCTGCGAAGTTGGACGGATGAGATCTATTTTTAAGTTTGTTTTCAGCAGGTGAGACTAACATGGGTAGTCTTGCATGCGTTCAACGGGGCTAATATAACCCTCCGCCAGGTAGCCTACGGGTGTTTGCATGTCAAACACAAGGCTTTAAGCAGGGCATTAATTGTAATGCTGCAAACCTACAGAAAATCGGGATGGTTGCTACATGCTCCGCTCTGGGTAGGTTATAATTCTCAGGGATGGTTGCACATGCTCCAATGAATTATCATGGTGAGAAATATTCATCACCTGAAGGCTTTATCCTTTGCAGGACGTCATCTTACAAAAATTGGCTTTTTACAATTTTAGCCTTTAAATAGAAATCCACCATCAACAGTTATGTGCCTACTACGCAGATATCCTTGCATTATATGGTTATTCCGCGTAGTCTTCTTGAACATCCAAGGAATTCCGCAGTATCTCCATAGAATGGTTGACGCGTGTATTACTGAAGAGCAATAAATACGGGTGGTTGGGATATTTGTGACCGCCAGACAGCTGCTCTCTGCACCTATCTTATCTTCGTCAGATTAAGCATTCCTAGCCGTAGATCTTGGATCTTCTTAGGGATGGGGTAAAGTGATGCTCGGGTTGTATTTTAGTACTCCGCAGGGTCATCATTCTCCCGTGCTCCTCGATCCTTGTCCGTTGGATATGATGGGCTTCTGAGTTATCCGCCCGCGACTCTCCCCGTGTCTGTCCTCCACGTGTAGCTTTGCTGACACGTGATGGAAGATGAAATATGTATATACAATTTGCCCCTTTTCCTCCTACTGGGTGGTTAACTGAAGTGGGAAGAAAAAAACATTTTACTCTTTTCATCTTTCCTAATTTTTAGGGCACGCCCCCACTATTTGTGTTAACTTCATGCAATAAATTCTCCTTGGGTAGTGGGGCGGTTTTGTTTCTTCTAGGCAGCTATAAATATGAGAGAAGATGTAAAAAATTCTCTACTCATAAATTCTTTATTTATAGAGAATGTGAAAATTCTCTAATCATAAACTTTATTCTCCTGAACAAAATATTCTTTGTTTTTGTTTCTTTGTCATTAATTTCCTTCTGCTGCTGCTGTCGCTATTTGTGTTCGGTCTTCGTTGTTTCTGCTACTGTTGTAGCTGTTCGTAGGTGCTGCTGATATGATTGCTGGTTGGTGATGTTGTTGCTATTGATGTTCTTCTTGTTTGTTCTTTGAAGGTAAGTGGTTCTGTTGTGCTTAAGTTCTTCTTCTGTCATTTTTGTGATGTTTATGATGAAGAACACCTTTGTAGTCATATGAACTCTTGATATGCATGTGTGTGTTGCCCCTGGTTTTTATCCGAAACCGTAAAAATGATTCATGTTATCTTTCTTTCTGAGGTTCGGACCATGGGTCTTGGTTTGATCGTTGTTTGGTTGAAATTTATATGTACCGGGTGAAATTAGGTTTTTGTAAAGGACTTTTTATGAACTGGGTAAAATAGAATTTTTTATCTTTATTTTTCATCCGCGTAAGTCAAAACTTGTTTTTATGCTGCGCATATATGACATATCGGCCGCGGGCTCCTTATCAAACTCCTCCGCCTAGCCCGCATAGATTTCCTCCCCGTAGAGATTTTGATGTTTCTCCGTCGAGGATAGGCTCCTGTAGATCTTCCCCTTATGATTCTCGGGTTCTAAATGTGCAATCTTCTTCTGGCCATCGGCATTCTTCTGTCAAACCCGGTGAGTCACAGCAGGGCGGTACGCAGAAGGGTTCGACGCAGAAGGATGTTCGTCCCAAAATTACCCCTGGTTCACGGTATGCAGCTCCTCACCCCTCTTCTACTGTTCGTAAATATCCGAAGAAATCTCGTAAAAATTTAAAGAGGCCACGCGAAGATCCAAAAAAACCGCGTGGGGATCCAAAGAAGCCGCGGTCCTCACCTGAAGGTGAGGGATTGAATGTTCCATCTTTAAGTGTAATTCCACCTCCCTCCTTGTCTCAGTCCGGTTCTCTTCCTTCTTCACCACCTCACCCAAAAGTGATGGCATCAAAAGTGGTCGTTTCTAGGGCGGACGCGGCCCGGGACGATAAGAGGAGGACTTTAGCGCCAAGTCCTTCTAAGGATTCCACGCTTAAATCCGTGGACGAAGAAGATATTTGTCAAGAAATATGCAGTGTCTCTGTTGGGGAGAATAGGTGACGTTTAAGCATGTTGATTTGGAAGTGTTTAAGCAGAAGCATGGTCTTTATTTTTTCTAGGTTCGTTTCTACGCCGCAAATGAAAATCTTACTTATGATATGATATCAAAGTATCCATTTGACGAAATGCATTTGCTAACTACCGTGGGGGCCTTCGAGGCGGGTCTTATGCTTCCTTTGTACAAGTCTGGGGATTCCTTATATTATGATGTGCTAGCTCGTAGATAGGGTTCTTCAAAGAATACCCACTGTCGCTCCGTTTCTCAGCTTCATGGGAACTATCTTCGCGCGTTGAGGGAGTGTTATCTCCGAAGCAAGGGAGAGACAATGATGACTTGTTATGTTCCGAACCCTGATGAGAGGGAGTGGTATACTCCTGAGAATTTCAATAAGTCCTTTGGGGATTACGTCAAGCCATGGAGTGTGAGTCTTCGGAATATTGCTGCTAAAGAAGGTGAGGTTCGTCTTCTTAGTAAGGTTAGCGGTGCAAAAAAGCTTACGTATGTTCCTAGTACGGAGAATGCGAGGAATAAACTGAGGTTTTCTTCACATGAGCGTATCAAACAGGATCATGATTACAAATGGCATGCCTCTGTTGTCGAGATTATTGGCCCCTGGGCTTGGAGGTGGGTTCCTGGCCCGCAAGGATGGCGTCCAACTGTTGATAGCAAGGTGCGTGAAGCCCCCTCTGCTCGTTATGGAGATTTCCGCCCTTGGACCCTAAATTTTGAGGGTATGAACTTCAACTATGTCTGCGACGTTGCTGACGGAGAAAATGAAGAGAGTTTTGATACCGACCTTCAGACGCGGAATACCGCGACTCTTAAGGTATGGTGTTATTTTTATGGCTATATATTTTTTTTTTATTATTTTATATATATATATATAGGAATCCGACTTATGCGTTGATTTCCTTTGTCAGTCGAAGAATAAGAAAATTAACCCCAAGCGATCTTCAACTGCTATGCAAGAAGAAGCGGAGGTCCACGAAGAAGTGAACAGTCATGTGACTGAGCTCGAGGAGGACGAGGATATGTTTGACCATGATGAGCGTATTGGTACTTCCCCTTTGCTTCATGATGAGGAATTTGGTGAGGGAAGTGTTCATACTGATGATAGTGACGGTGGTGATGCTAATCTTCCCGATGGTAATAAAGTTAAACCCGCAGGTAGATGTGATGATGGTGGTGAGAACGTTACTCAGGGTGTAGGTGATGAAGTTATTCCCACTGGTGGAAGCGGCGTCGGTGGTGCAAACCTTGGAGAAGGTAGCCGTGGAGTTGGTGGTGATGCTATGTCCCAAGAATTTTCCTTCGGAAGGATCTATTCCGCGGGAGATGGATTTGATGAGAGTGCTACCCTTAGTTTAGCTGATGATTTCAACTTGCTTTCCCTAAATGATACTTGGGATGTGCTTGGTGGCGATGGTCAAGAGGGTGATAAGGGTAAGAAAGTTGTGGATGCTTGTGATGTTCCAAGGGGAGCGGTTCTAAGGATCATTCGCATATTGGTGTGGAAACGACCCAAAGAGCCGCGGACGCTGGTGGGGCTTCGATTGAACCTTCTAAAGAGGACTTCCCCGAGTTATTGATGTCCGAAGGTGATGATGCCATCTTATCTTGGCTCAAGAAGAAGAATCTGATGTTTGTTCCTAATCCTGCCCCTGTGGTTGAGGGTGAGAAGAACTCTGACGCTTATACTCGTAAGATGGTGCAGTTGTCTCCCGGGGATCAAGTTGCGAGTGCGTGGGACAGGAATTAACGTGGCTTGGATGCTAATCTTGTGATTGATGCTCCTTCTTCTGTTGCTGATATGATGGTTATTTCCGATGGGTACCAATTATGGGTATCCCCAACAGCGAATGCTGGAGGTGGACTTTGTTACTTTTTTTATTTTTGATGAAATGCTAATGCTTGCTATTGCTTTTGGCTTAGATTCTTCATTTTGTAGATGATGAGAAGTGAGTACTGTAATAGTACCTTGTACCAGTTGTTCAAGGCTAAGTCCATTAAGTTGGAGGGTAAGATGCGTCATAGAGACGAAGAACTTACCTCTGCTGAACGTACTATTTCTGATAGAGATAGGGAGATAGCTGAGTTGAAGAAACTTCTCTGGGGTAAGGAACAGCAAGGCAAAGAGGAAGAGAGGATTCGTACTGAGCTGGCCATGACACGTAGCGAATTGGAGGATGCTCGCAAGAACTCTTCTAGATTTACGGGTTTGCACTTCCACCCCCGCCTTATTTTTTCCTGGATAATTCCTTGTAGAAATCCTTTCTGAGTTCCCTCTCTTTACCCCCCCTTCTCCCCACTCCTCTCTTCAGTGGACGGAGTGCCAGAGATTGTATGGCTTCGTAATGAGAGGGAACGCTAGAAAGGTCGTATCGCTGAGTTGGTAGAGAAAATAAAAAGCGAAGCCGAAAAATGGGACGCCAAGGCTGAGGTTTGGCGCTTGAGGAATGTTCAAATAGTTGATATGCAGAACAAGTACAACGCAGATCGTAAATTGTTCAATGACACGCTGACATGGACGCGTGACAATATTTCTGAAACCCGTGGTCAGATATCCTCTTTAGAGGCTAAGATACATATCCTGGAGGAGGAACTGCGGCATGCCCGCTCTTCCGATGATTCTGTGGTTAGAACTTGTATGCAGCGTCTCGTTCGAGAGAGGGATGATGCTAGAGCAGAGGTAGGGGCTCTTAGAAAGGCGCTTTCTGCGTCCATAGCTGATGTGGCTCGTCAAGCTGAGGCTGAGAGAAATTTAGAGGTGTCTATGTATCGTCTTAACAAAGGCTTGGCGGAGTTGACCCGTGAGGTCAACCATCTTCGTCATTTGGATTCTATGAAGAAGGTAGACTTAGATGCTAGTGAGTTTTCTCTTTTGACTATTCAGGAGGATTATGGGAAGTTGTCCAATGAATATGATTTACTTGACGAAGCCCGCGATGACGTCGTTAATGAATATGAAATAGCCGCTGCTAGAGTCGAAGGTATATTGTTACATCGTCGAGTGTGATTTGGCTATTTTTCTGTATTAACCACTTTTCCTTCTTTTGCAGAGCTCGAGGGACAGCTTCGCGTTGCAAATGAAAAACTTGAAAAGGCTGAATCTACCATAGTGCGCCAAGAAGGAGAGATTAATTATCAGAAAGGATTAGCTACCTCACGGGACGAGGCTGCCAAGGCCGCTTCGCAGGAATTGATTAGTCTTACTGCTTTGTTGTCAAAGGCTGAGATGATGAACTATGCGCTTACTTACAAAGCGCATTGCCAACTGGAGGAGGAGACTAATAAGATGTTGGATAGTATTGAGAATTCACTCAAGGCAGAGCATGGGATTATTAAGAATTATCCTCGTCGCCCCAAACCGCAGCCTCCCGAGTCTATTTATTCGGGACCTTCCTCAGGTGGGAGCGTACCTTCTTTGCAGAAAGGGAAATCCTGCTGGTGGAGTGTAAAAGTAAAAATTTGTAGGACGCTGATCTTTGTTGATAATAGGACTCCATTGGATTGTCTGTTTTCTTGCTTTTTGTTGCTAGACCTGTAATCAAATTTTCATGAATAGATCATCGTTTTATTTTTGCACTTTTTTTTTGTGAAGTTTAATTTTGAGTATCATCGCAGTTAATTCTTTGGAATATAACTGAATGTGCTTACTACTGAAGTTTTTGAGATGCAAACCCGAAGATATATGTACCTTCGTGAACGTCTTGAGACCTGTAACCCCGCCGGTTAATCCTGGTCCAGAGGATTCCCGAGCGGTGGGGGTCTAGGCAGCGTTATGAGGCATGAAATGTCTCATGCCGTGTACATTCATTTTGTGGGCCCGCTATCATAAAATATATTGGGTATCTATTTCTGCTGGATGCCTTCCCCATGGTCTTACACTCATAGACACTTACCGGGGAGTCCTGAGAGATTGTATGTGACTACTTTACCTAATTAAAATAACGTAAAAATTAACACAAGCATTTACGTTTTTCGACAGCGGTGTGTCTACGTCCACGGGTAAAAGATGGTTTAAAGTATTTATCCCGTTTGTAATGTTACATTTTAGAGGACTTAATGTTGTAGAATCTTCTTGCTAATAGATAACAAACCTTTGAGAATATGAGGTCTTGACGCAGATATATTGTCTTTGTATTTACATCTTTGATAAGTTATATTTACGCTTATGCGCATGGCTCTGGGTTTAATTTATTGATAGGTTTGATTGAAAGTTTGTGCAAAAGGTTTGATTGATTGATAGGTTTTGAGGTATGCTACTCCTCTCCAGAGATAGAAACATGTTAACTATGAATGTCGTTTTTGTTCTCCTGGTGCCCTTCATGCATATGCATGTATGCGTTTCTTCCTATAGATAGTACGGCTTGAGGTATTTTGCGTTCCATGGATGTCTGAGGATTTCCCCTTTAAGGTTGCACAGGTAATAAGATCCATTTCCTGCAATATCGTGTATGACGAAGGGTCCTCCCCATGTTGGTGCTAATTTTCCCCACTTATTTTCTCGTTGGTATTGGGGAATGGTTCTCAGCACGTACTGTCCTTCTATGAAACTCCTAAGCTTGACCCTATTATTATACTCTCTTGCTAACTTCCGCTGGTAGTTCTCCATTTTTTGTAACGTTGCTTCCCTTCGTTCCTCCAAATCATCCAACCTTTCTAGCATCATGTCTGCTGTGTGGTTCTTCGCCCATGCTTCAGTCTTCGTTGTTGACATGAGGATTTCTGTCGGTATGATAGCTTCAGCTCCATAGGTGAGCAAGAATGGAGATTCTCCCGTGGCTGATCTTCGGGTTGTCCTATAGGCCCACAAAACGTTGTGTAATTGCTCGCACCATCTTTTCTTGTGTTTGTCTAGTTGTTTCTTGAGGATGAGAGCGAGTGTTTTGTTTGTGGCCTCCGCCTGACCATTGCTTTAAGGGTAGATTATTGTTGACTTGTTCTTTCGAATTTTGAAAGTGTCGAAGAGTAAGTCGATGTTTTTCCCTTGAAATTGTGCGCCATTGTCGGAAACAATTTCCGCCGGTATGCCAAACCTGCAAATGATGTTTTGAAAGATAAACGTGAAGACGTCTGCGTCTCTGATTCTGGCGAGATCCTTGGCTTCTACCCATTTGCTGAAGTAGTCCGTGGCCACTATAAAAAAATTTCTTTTCCCTGATCCTTCGATTAAGGGACCTACGATGTCTATTCCCAATTTTGTGAATGACCAAGGACTATCTACTAGGTTCAATGTTGCTGCTGGTGCATGGATTCTTTTGGCGAATCGTTGACACTCTTCGCATCTGCGTGCCATTCTTGCTGCGTCTTGTACCATTGTGGGCCAGAAATACCCCTGGGTTTTTGCTTTATCTGCCAAAGACCTCATTCCTCCGTGGTTGCCTGCGTCTCCTCGGTGAATATCTTTCAAGACTAGGTGGCCTTCAGCTCTTGATAGGCAGCGGAGCAGTGGTCCGAGAAATGACTTTTTGTACAAAATTTCACATCTTAGACTGTATCTTCCTGACTTTGACTGCACTTTTCTAGCTTGCTTTACGTCCAAAGGTAATGTCTCTTCTTTTAAGAAAAGGTGAATCTCAGACCTCCAATCTTCTTCTTTACTGTGATCATCGTCTTCATCTGCTCTTGTCATGATGTCATCTTCTTGGAAGTCATCTATGATGAGTTCTCCTACGTCATCCACCATTTCCTCTTCTATTTGGCCCTTCTGCTGCGCCGCGCAGAATTCCTGGAGGTTGATTGAAGGTTCATAGATTCTTGTTACTTTGATTGCCTTAATATCTTCGCTTCTGAGCATCGAAGATATATAAGCGAGGGCATCTGCATGTCTGAGCTCTTTTCTAGAAAGATGTCGAAATATGATGTTCGGAATTTGGGATGCCAGTGTTTGTACCAACTCCATGTATGCCTCCAATGTTTTGTCATAGACATTGTATTCCATTCCTATTTGTCGGATGACTAGCTGTGAGTCACTTGTTAATCGTACATAAGTTATTCCCATTTCAATTATCAACTGAAGAGCATGGACTACCGCTTCGTATTCGACTATATTGTTTGTATGGCCCTTGAATTCTAGCCTGAAAGCATGTATGATCCTGTCTCTTGTGGGAGTGGTGATTACGATGCCTATCCCTGCGCCTTCTTTGTTCTTTGATCCATATACGAATACTTCTCATTGTATTTGGTTTACGGGTTCCAATATATCGGTCGGATCTTTTCCTGAGTCAATTTATGGTAACTCTGCTGCTTTGCACCCTTCTATCATGATCTCTTCATCATTGTCCAAAGGAAAATCTTCCAAGAAATCCGCCAGGACATGTGATTTGTAAGATTTTTGATGCTCGTGGATGATGTTGAATTGATCGAGGTGAGTGTTCCACTTGGCGATCCGTCCTACTTTTCCCGCAGCTTTGAGGATAGCTTCTAGCGGAGCCTTGCATGGAACGCGGACATTATGTGTCAAAAAGTAGGTCCTGAGCTTCAGGGTTGCCCACACAATTGCTAGGATGTGTAGCTCGATCTTCGTGTAGTTCATTTCTGCTGTGTTAAGAGTTTTGTTGATGTAATAGATGGGTTGCTCTACTTTAGTGGTAGTTCTGACTAGTACTGCACTCACTGCGTCCTCGGTTGCGGCAATGTATAACACTAAGACCTCCTCAGGGTCAGGTTTTTGCAATATCGGGATCTCATCCAGGTAAGCTTTGATACTTTGAAAATCTTCTTAACATTCCGCGGTCCACTCGAATTTGTTCCCTTTTTTGAGGATGTTGAAGAAGTGTTTGCATCTATCCGAAGATCTTGATATGAATATTCCAGTGCAACTAGTGAGCCATTGAGTTTCTGAACCTCTTTCAAGTTCTTTGGTGAAGGCATCCTTACAATGGCTTCAATTTTGGCGGGATCCACTTCGATGCCCCTCTTTGTCACTAAATATCCGAGGAACTTTCCTAAGGTTACACCAAAAGTGCCCATTTCCGGGTTTACTTTCATGTTGTGTTTTCTCATTTCTTGGAATATATTCTATAAATCTTGATGATAATCTTTGCGCAGCTTGCTTTTGACGAGCATATCATCTACGTAAACTTCTAAGATGTTTCCAATCCATGGTTTGAAAATTGCATCCACCATCCTTTGGTATGTATCCCCTGCGTTTCGGAGTCCGAAGGGCATCCTCACATAGCAATAAAGCCCGTGCGGTGTGTAAAATGATGTGTGTTGCTGATCTTCCTCTTCTAAGAACAATTGATTGTACCCGGAGTGCCCATCCATGAATGACATTTCTTCGTATCTTTCGACTGCTTCCACCAGTTGGTCGATGCTTGGTAATGGATAGCTATCTTTCGGGCAGGGCTTGTTGAGGTTAGTGAAGTCGATACATATTCTCACGCCGCCGCTTTTCTTTGGTACGATGACCATGTTGGAGATCCAAGTCGGGTATTTGACCTCCTTGATGAACCCATCATCTAGTAGTTTGCGCAGTTTCATCTCTACTGCTTTATGATACTCCGGCGCCACTTTCCGCACCTTATGTCTGAAGGGGGGGGGGTGCCTGGATTTATTCGGAGTTCAAGATGAACTAACTTTGGGTCAATACCCGGCATGTCCCCCAACCTCCAAGCGAAGATATCAGAGTATTCATCGAGAAGTTGGATCAACGCAGCTTCCCGTTGTTCATCCATTAGTGTGCCTATCTTGACCATTTTTGGGTTATCTTTGGTACTTATGTTGATCTCTTTCACTGGCTCCACAGGTGTGAATGTTGGCTTTGTTTCCCCGAGGAGAGGAACATTCTTTAATTGCTATTTGGTAGGATCCTCAATATCTTTTCCCGCGGAGGTGATTTCCCTTGCGTCGCCCACAGTGCTTGTGTTTAGAAGACTTTTTCCAGAGATTTCTGCCAAGTATTTATCTATGGATTTTCCTTTGGCAATCTCCTTGTTCTTGGCTCTCCTGGATTGGCGTAGTGTTTCCTGCTCATTGTTGATTTGATTCTGCAAGTTTTGGCATTCTTGTGCAGATACTTGGTCTCCTCTTATCTCCATGACTCCAAAGGGCGTTGGGAACCTGAGGTATTGATGATAAGTAGAGGCCACTCCTTTGAGATTATGTATCCATCTTCTTCCGATGATTGCATTGTAGGGTGAGGGAGCGTCCACCACAATGAACCAAGCATCCATCTTCATGGGCCCCACGTCCACTTACAAGATAATATACCCTAAAAGCTTCGTCGCGGCACCGTTAAAACCGTAGATGGTATAGTATGATGACAATAGTTTCTCGTCGTTGAGCCCCATTCGTTTGAACGTATCATGAAATAGCACATTGATGGAACTCCCGCCATCTATGAGAATCTTCTTGACATTGCACCCTGCTATTGGTAGCATGATGACTAGAGGGTCACTGTGATCTTCCATGTCTTCTTCTATGTCGTTAGCCTCGAAGGTCATGGGGGCATCATCCATATTTCATGCTCGCTTACTTCTTTCCCATCAATATTTTAAAGCTCGCAGTAATCTTCGAACTGCTTTCTCAACCTCTTCCCAATATGTGCGGTTAGTGATGGTTCTTGGGCTTCAGAGCACGAGATGGTGTGAAGGGTGCGGTTTCCTTCTGGTAGTTGAACTGGTTTTCCCCTTTTTTCCCTATCCTCGTTATCAGGCCCTTTCACATACTGTTTCAGGTCTCCTGCATCAATTAATTTTTGAATCATTATTTTGAGGTTTTTGCATTTCTCTGTTTGGTGGCCATTGAAGCAATGGTACTCGCAGTATTCTTTAGAATTTTCTGTTTTTGGATTCTGTTTTCCCTTGGACCATGGCCATTCGAGGCCTTCCCTGTCCTTGATTTCACGCAGGATGCGCGAATAACTTGCATTCAGCCTGGTGTATACTTGGTCTTCAAATTTTCGATCATCCTTCCGTCTGTCATCTTTTCTTTCTTTCTTTCTTTTTCTTCATGGGGATACATCTCTGGAACCCCTCTTTTGGATCCGCTGGCTTAATCTGCGGAGTTGGTGTGTAAATTACGCTGGGTATGGGCCCTGGGATTCTCACGCTGGATCTCTTCTAGCCTTGCATGTTTTTCTATGAGTATCCGAAGATCTCCCTCAGCAGTTGGAGTGCTTCCATGGATTTCTATAAATAAAGGTCTCATCATATCCATTCCCCATTTATAGCAGTTGATGCTAACTACGGGGTCTACGTTCCCAATAGCTTGGAAAATCTTATGCCATCTATCTGTGTACTCCCTGATGGTTTCCTTGTACTTCATTTCTAATGAGAATAGTTTGTCCATGCCGGTGTTCACAACCTTGTTGTACATATATGTTGCTAGGAATTTTTCTGTAAGCTGTTCATATGAATTGATAGAATTCTGTGCTAGATTATCAAACAAGGATAGCGCGGACCCCTTCAAGCTTGATGGAAAATATCTGTATAGTATCGAGTCTTCGTTATCCCAATGAGCCATGATTCGGTTGTAATAGTGAAGTTGGGCGGCGAGATCGGTTGATCCGTCATAGCAGTCGAATGCTGGGACCGAGCACTTCTGTTGGATTGAAGCTTTAGCAAGGTGTTGCGCCAGGGGGGTGGTGCTCGCCTCCTTTATCACTTGCTCTAATTTTCCGCCTCCCTGCCTAGTTTTGAGCTCTTTGATTTCTGCCATCATCTCAGCGCGCAGCCTCTCCATTGCTAATTGATGCTCCTCATGGATGGCAGAAGGTGTTGGTACGAGATTTATGCCGTCTTAGTAGTCTGAGTTCTCAGGGTGGTAATCGGGGTCAGACCTCTGGCTGCTCATTTCCCTTTTCCGACCCCGAGGGTCGGGCCCTTTGGAAGTTATTATCTTTCTGTCTTGATTAAGGGATGGTGCCTTGGAATTGGCCTCGTCACGCTGGTCTTCTACCTCCGTGCTATGCATAATCCTCTCCTTGAGAAGTTGCATGTGCAACCATGTCGGGAGTATCTGCGATATATCTCGTAGATTGATCTGTTATTTGGAGTAGTGGGTTAACGTTTAGGGCTATGTTCTGCTCGTCGGTAGGGGGCATCCCGAGTGGAGGTTGTTGTCCGCCATATTCTGATACTACTTCATGCGGTTCCCATGGTCGTGCAATGGTGGTCGGCTTGGGAGTGGTAACCTTGGATCCGCCAGCCTTGAGTATTTCATCCTTGTCATCCGTGGCTTTTAGTGCATTTTCTGCGATGACGCTGGCTTCGAAGGGCACGGTACTCTCTGCGATGACACTAGCTTCGAAGGGCACCTTCTTTAGTCTTTCTCCTGTTTGTTTGCTTCTGGTCATAACTGGGGTTTCCCTTGGTGTTTCCTTTGATGAGGTTTTACTCTTTCCAATATCTTTGCTCTTTTCCATGGTTAATATTTTCCTTCATAAAGATAAGGAAAATCACGAAGAAGGAGAAACCCGCGTGATGCTTATTAGTACTTCTGGTCTTTGAAAGAAAAACATGACCTCTAAATAGCACATAGAGAACGCATATCTGTTGAGATAAACACAGACTTACTAACATGTCTGCCAATAAGTTTTGCTTTTGAAGTATGTGAAAACTTAGTGATACGTAAAAAACGTAGATCTATAGAAATAAGCATAGATCTACCAATAAGTTTTTCTTTTGAAGTACATGAAAACTTAGTAATACGTAAAAACGCAGATCTATAGAAATAAGCATAGATCTACCAATGAGTTTTTAGAATGACTTAAAGTGATGTTTCATGCCTCGTTATTTACAGAGAACGAATCTCAGAACGCTCAAGAAATCACAGGAGAAGATAAATCTTTTACCTGGACTAAGTCCCTGTTTCTAGTGCCAGATTGTGAACACAAAGATAACTGGTATCGAGGCGTTCACAAACAATGTGCACGGATGAAACAATATTGAATTATACAAACCGCGCCTTAGATGGGTAATGAGAATAAAGTGAATCATAGACTCCGAGTCTCAAGACTATTCCCTGTTTCATCACACTTATTCCTTGCCTAATGCTACATCGTGTGATGAATATTGAACCTATTGTAATAGATGCGAACGTTAGGCACATATGAGTGCTGATTATGAGCGGATACTTGTCATGAATGAATGTAAATGAGACGATTAATTACGTGGTTCAGCTCTAAGGACTACATCCACAGATGGAGTGTTTCACTATATGTAAAATGTGTTACAAGAATAGCCGAAGGGCTTTGACATCTAAACAGGTCTGCGTAGCAGATGGGGGCATTACCTACTCTCCCTATTTCTCTCTCTCTTCTCTCCTTTGTCTTGGATTCTCCTCCCCCTTCTCATGGGGGGGGGGGGGGAGAGGGGGTATTTATAGAGGTTTCCCATGGAGTCCATTCTAAGGCCCGTTTGGACCTTATTGTAGTTGCAGGATTTCCTACACTACACCCTTGTTAAGATTTTACTATAATCAACTCATAATTGAAGATGAAAAACGACACTTTATTATTTTGGTTTCAGAAATGTTTACAGAAGTGGAAGAATTCAAGATTACAACTATTCTCTTGAAGTTTCTCTCTCCTCAAGACTTTCTTAACTCTCAAAAATACATCATCCTTTTCTGGACACATTGGGTCTATATTTATAGGGTAGTTACATAGTGGATGACAGATAAGTTTTCCTCTTATTTTGGGTTGATTTTGCAATTGTACCGCGATAGTTACAATGTTAAATCTCGCAAGTTTTGTAACCATCGCAGAACAAACATACTTTTCTCAAGTTTTCTTCAATCGTCAGTTTTTACGTCACTCTTTTGAAGGCTTTTGTGACACTCGTGAAGTGTAGTCGAAGATCTTTCGGTGATGCTCGCTGGGAAGTGTCGTTAATCTCGCAGAGAATATCGTTGTGGCGATATTCTAGTCCTACATCTTGCCTCTTCTCATGTCTTTTCTGCGAAGAAGATAAGATCATGAGAACTAAATGCCACAACTACTTATCTTTTCACATCGATCTATTTTCTGACACGTTTCTATATCCTTCGCCAGCTGTTTTCATGCATTCTTTCTTCCAATAAATCTTTGATACGTCCTTTCTAACCACTGCGATCTGACCGTTCATTTTTTTTCTTTGTATTTATTGCGTTCATCTTTTCGAGAAACCTCTTCTTCTATAAATACTCCTTTCATTCTTTTCTTTTCCTCTTTTTACTTTCTTATTCTTTCTCTGCGTAACTTCTCTGTAAGTTTACTATTCTTCCGTAAATTGCGCGTCTGTCATCGCTGTGATTTCTTTCTTATTTTTCAACCTTTTCTTTCATTCCCATACTCAAAAATGGTTGCTGCTGGTGCTAAAAACTTGACTGATTTTAATGAGATGCGAGAAAAGCTCAAAAGCAAAGGTTTTACCTTGTCTACAATTCCAGTTCAAAGCCCTAAATCTGAACTTTCTCTCAAACTATTTTCTGATCATCAATGCTCTCGCCAGAAAATCATAGTATCGCTAGGTCAACTTGAAGTTGGTCTTCCCCTTCCTCTCTACGACCCAGAACTCCCATTATTCTATCAAATAATATCTGACGAGAGGTTCTCGCGAGCGATATATAAATTAGGTGGAGATTGTATTAGATTGCTGCTTGAATATGCTTCTCGCGGTGCTGATAAAGGATCTCGCTATCCTGAAGCTGTGAAGTATCCTCAATTTAAAGATGTTCCCATTGTCTCTGCAGATTATACTGTGGAGAATTTCTTCAAAAATTACAAGATAGTTCCTATGAAGAGGGATAGCACTTGCTGGGGTGTTCGCTTGAAGAAAGAGAAGATCGATGTTGAGAAAGCTCTCATGCTGGACATTGACTTTCATACACCTACTAATCAAGGTCCTCGCCACTCTAGTGATGACAAGTGGTTCATTTTTCCATTATGTCTTGAGGGTCATTATATATCTGATTTTCTCCCATTACCTGCGAATCTCTCAGAGTATGAGCCATGGGTCTTCAACTAGCCTGAAAGTTCTAAAGAAGTATATCCTCTTAAATTTTTGCATTATCATTATTCACTATCTTCTTCATGTTTTTATATTCTCGCTAATTATTTTGATCTTTCTCAGATTGATAGAATGAAGCTCAGCTACCAAACTTTTAAGAAACCCAGCACTTTCTTAGCTCTTAAATCCTTCACAGATGAAGTAAGAAATATCTCCTCCTAAATTTTAACAATATATTGTTGCCCCTATTTCTTATCTTCATCTGTGCTCGCAGGAAATCGAAGAACTAGAACCAATAAAACCTGTGAGAACTAAGGAGAAATCTTTAAATGATAAATCTATTGTTCCTCCCAAAGGGAAGTATTCTGCCCCTCGCGGTGAAGAATCTGGCGATCAGGATAAATCTATTGTTCCTCCCAAAGGGAAGTCTTTTGCCCCTCGCGGTGAAGAATCTGGCGATCCTCCTTTGAAGAAAAGGAAGACCCGACCTTCTTCTTCTTCAACTCCTCAACCCATTCCATAAAATCCAAGTGTTGATTTTGACAAGGACAATAATGACAAGGATTTCAATGATAACATCTTCCCTTCTATAAAGAATTCTTCTGATTCTGATTCTTCGATGAATCATTTATCCAAAAAAATTGGCAAGAATATGTTTGGTATCCCAAATGAGTATGGAGATGAAGTTATTAATGAAATATCCCAGTCCCTCGCTAACATCTGCGATGCTCACATACTAGCTGATAGTGATTCCCTTCGCGGGGTTTCAAGATCGCTGACTCCAAGTCTCTTAAATTCACTTGGCAGCCTGGTATGTTTCTACTTGTTCATCCTTTTTATGTATCTATTGATATTTTTGTCAGATATTGATTTATATAGTTCTATCACAGGTTGGAAGAGCCGCTTTTGATGTTGCTTCTGATTTATACAATAGGCGTATCATTTATGAAAATAAAGCTTCTAATCTTCGCCAAGATAAAGAAAAACTAGAAATTGAAGTTATTGAGCTTCACAGGAAAAATAAGCATCTAGAGACTGAAGCTTCGGTTGACAAGAAAAAAAATCCCTGATCTTGATAAAGCTAATCAACAACTCTATGGTATGATTTTTTTTTTCTCTTTTAATTCTTCTCACCCTATCGCAGCTTATTCAAGCAACCATTTTTGCAGATATTTATGGTCTTACTGATGAGGCTATATTATTCCAATCCTTTCCTGAACCTGTAGATGATAATACCCTTCTTACTTGCCTTAATAGTTCTTTAAGTAACTTCTCAGATGATAGGATTATATCTCTCTCTATTGATGAACTTAAATCCAAACTTAATCTCTTAAAAATTAAACATAGGTTCAATTTAAATTTAACCAACAAGTTTAAGAACCTTTATCTTAGTTCAAAGGAAGAAGTGAATAGATTAAGAAAAATGAATAGTGATCTTATTGATGAGAAGGATCTTGTTGTTAAAAATGGCTCCAAGGCCCTAGCAAACTTTCATAAAACTCTTCTTAATGTTCAAACGGACAGAGATAAACTTATCCGCGAGAATGAAGATCTTCTTGCGAGGGAAACTCAAGTTCGATCTCATCTCCTTATTAATAGCGACGATGAGTTTGTTTGGGATGCGAAGATTATTGATAATGCCATAAATGATTTAGGTGTGAGTGCTAGTCTGCGTGCTGATCAAGGCTTTAATTAAAGACATGATTTCTGAAAGAGAATGTTATCACTCTTATGATTTCACTGAATTATTTCCTAATTGAATCATCCTTATATGTATTAACTTTGTTATCATTTGCTCGCAGCATCCGAAAAGAACTATCATAAAAGATTTGATGAGTTAGAAGAAGAGAAAAGCCAACTCGCTGGAAATCTATCTTCTCGCAATGAAAAGTATTCTAGATTGAAGGAAAAATTGAAAATCTTATCTTCAAATTTTAGTAATGCCCTTCTCCGTGTTCGTAATGACGCTGTTAAACTAGTATGTGATGATCATGGTATTCCTCAATCTACATACCCCAATCTTGCAAAGGAAATTCGAGCTGATTCCCCAAATTTAATTATCTCTAATAGCGAAGCTGAGGAGTCTAGAGAAGATGATAATGATGAAGAATTATCTGGCGAGAAAGAGAAATCTGGTAATGAAGAAAAATCTGAAAAATATAAGAGCTCTAATGAAGGTGGTGATGGATCTACTTAGTCTTGTTTCTTCTCTTTTTCTTCGTTGTAAATTTTGTACATTTATTTTTTGCTTCTCGTAACATCGCTGTGAGCTTCTCCAACTTGATGTGTAAACTTCTTTTGCTTTTATCTGTATGAATTAGAAAACAATTCTTTTTCTGCAACATAATCAATCAATCATAATTATTATCCTTGTATCATCTATGCAATTTTATCATATGATGGGTGAATAATAATTTCATCATTCTATGCATTCCCATACTTGCCTCTATTATTCATCTGCAATATGAAAAAATTGAGTAGAGATTAGATATTAGTTGTGAATCAAATCAAATTTGCCTCAATATCGGCGATGTTATCTCTAGTAATAATTGCATAACTTTATGATTTATGCGTAGAATCGCAAATCTCATAAATTCTGCGAGCATTATCGCAATAATCTTATGGTCTTATTATGCCTTCCTAATTAAAGGTCTTATTTTGCCACATTTTTTTCTTTTTGCGACAAAATCGCAGGACGTCTTTACATTTGTATGTATTGACCCATTGATCTTGTCTTATCAATATTTTTTCAACATCTCTGCGACAATATGATAAGTATAAACTCTCTTGCAAGAATTAATCCTTATGACATCGCCATCTTGCGATGAAATCCTAGGACGTCTTTATACTTTCATGTAAAAACCCATTTATCTCATCTTAACTTTTCTCTTTTAGCTTGCTGCCTTTGTATAATTTTCGTCACGCGAAAATATGACAGGCCTAAATGTTCTTGCGATCATAAATCCCCATGATATTGCCGTCTTTAGACATTTATCATCTCCCTAATGGAGGGTGTCACCCTTATCTTCCCCCTGGTTGCCCCTTCAAGGAGGGCACATCGGCCATACAAGACTAGATCCTCCCATCCAGATTTACCAACAACCAGCTGTTTTCGCAGCCTCTTGTCCTTTATGCCTATATGGCTTATATTTACAAGACTGCACCCTAAGTGGGGTTTTCTTCATGCCAAGTGCATCATAGCCAAGACTTACCAAGAATGGACAGGGTAGTTTTGTACGCCCCGGGCACCCTTGGCTCAACCGTGTACCTCGACGCCTTGGTCATACTTTGCACTTCTTAGAAGAGATTCTCAATCGTCCATCGTCCAACTAGGGTATAACCTTATATAGTTGGAAATCCAAGATCTCTCTCCTGGATGAGTTTTCTTTAACCCCAACATCTTCATGACTCAGGTTCCAGCAGCGGTATAACCTTATCACTGAGTCATGTAAAGAGATACCCCCTTATATGACGCACTATTAGGTCTTACATTTGCCTCTTGCGAAATTGTATCCTCGAACTAAGGTGCACGCCATAAAGGTTTGTCCCATTCTATTAATCTCTGCGAAATATTATTCGCGTTTCTCGCGAGTATTGTAACTCTGATAAAATTTCATTTCTTTGATTTTCTTGTAAAATTTTGCAATTCTTTCAAGCAGAGTACTCTTTTCAATTGCATTTTCTCCAAACAAATTCTGCGTAAGCTTCTTTAAATTTCATCATTTTCCTTTCTACTTACTATTTTCTGGTTCTGCTTTTTTGTTACGTTTTGCTGTTTTTTCTTTATCCGCGAGCCGCTCGTCATCATCTTCCTCTCGCTGCTCTATTAAATCAATCATCAACCTTTCACATCTCTGTCGTTGCTTGATGTTGTACTTCCAATTGCTCTTCTTCTCATCTCTTTCCTCGCAAGATTTTATATCAATCTCATAACATTTCTTGCTTTCTCCCCAATCTCCCTTAATAACACAAACACCATTATGATGAGGAAATTTAACACATTGGTGGAAAGTAGATTCTACACCTAATATCCCATGTAGCCAAGGTCGACCAATCAGGGCATTGTAAGGTGATTCAATGTCAACAACACAGAACAAGATCTTGGAAGTTATCCCTTTCAATGGAATCCACATTCGAGACTGTTGGAGCTTTGATCAGGCCTCATCTTCCTCTCATGAACTTCAAAGCATGCTCAAAAGAGTGTTACCCTATCGGTCTCGTTCTATTCAAATTTTAAGCTTATTATTTTAAATCAATCATCAACCTTTTCACATTTCCCCGTCTTTATATAAAAAAGAATAAAATCTAAAAACTAGCTCTGAAGACAAGCTCCGTGTCGACGCGCTCAAAAATTGATAATATTTATCAATGATAGTTGTAGTAAAGAGTTCGTGAACTTGTGAAGGCAAAGGAGTTCTAGACTTAATAAAACTAAAATAAGATATAAATATATACAAATTTGTCAACGATATCCAGACTAAGGATTCCGCCAAACTCATAACAAAAGGTTCAATTTATTTCTTCTCAACAATTAAAGCTCAATAAACAAAACAACAATGATCGATTTTGCCTTCCAAAATATTGGTTGTATCCCCTAAGCATAGATTATCTTGAATCACAACCAATTTAATCAAATCATAATTCAATTAAAAATAACGCAAAAGTCATATAAAGAATTAATTAAAATTCATGTATGAAAACCTTTCTAGCTTCTCATCTCAAAATGGTTTTTCATTGCTCAAAATGTGATCAATATTCCCTTTATCCAAAGTGGGAGTCCAATCCCTCAATCGAGTTCCAACAACAAAGAACAAGATTGGAAGTTATCCCTTTCTAATAATGTAGCCATGGGTTTATTGGCAGTACCATTAAAACCATAGATTTTATATGTTGAGGGAATTAGATCTTCGTCTCTTCCACCCATGGTCTTATAGGTGTGATAAAATAGTATGTCAACTGAGCTGCCTGTGTCTATTAAAACTCTATTGATAGCCCAAGAATCTTCATTTTCATCACCATTTTCTTCATCTTCTTCTTCTATTTGATTTGGATTTATCTCTAATCTTACCACCAATGGGTTATCATGATGCTCACTAGGTTCTGGTACTTCTTGTGCAGTGAAAGATATAATTTGTTTCTGCCATTCTTCTAATGGCGAGGCTCTCGCGATATTCATTATCTCTCTTCCATTTGTGTCTCTCGCGAAGACTCTGCTTAGAACATTATCATGGAAATTCTCTATAGTTCTGTGTGAATGTACAATGGAATTACAAAACAAATTCTTTGCTTTAGCCCCAACTTCTATTACGAATGATTCTGCTCCTTTTACGGTATTTACCCTGCGAATTTCTGGTGCTGGAGGCAATCGCTGAGATTGTGGATGTCCTACTAAAAAGTGGTTTAGCTTTCCTTGATCAATCATTCTTAAAATTATTCTCTTTACATTTCTGCAATCATTTACTGTGTGACCATGAAAGTGATGGTAAGGACAAAATTCTTGACTACGATTATTAGGATGTGGTTCTTTTCCCATATTCCATGGAGATGGTATATTTTCCATCAAAATGATAGCTTCCCAGATTTTTTTTATACTAGCATTTAGAGGAGGCATCTTAATTTCTTCCCATATGATCTTCTGATTCCCTTGGCTTCTGAAATTGTTTTTCCTCTGTCCACCATAAGTTTCTTGCGGCTGATCAATCCTTTGAAACTTATTATTCCCACCGCGATTGTAATAATTCTTCTCCCTTTCATAGTCTTCTTGATCTCGACTTCCCATAGCTACCAACTTTTGCTGGTTATTAGTCTCCACTTTCTCTTGTTGTGCTTGCGAGCTGCTCGCCACATTGTTAATCATTTTAGGAAGTAAACTCCCATTTGCTGCTATTGAACTAGTATTCGCGATTGGATATGATTCCATCTCATTTTGTTTCTCCTCCAAAGCAATGTACTCTTCTTGTAGTTCTCGTAGTTCATTCATAGTGATTGTATTCTTGACTCTGAAAATTTGTATGTACAGCAGATTGGTCGCGAACATTGCATTGATATAAGACAAGATAAGATATCTCTCGTCTACTCTTCCTGTCATCTCACTGCACATTGTCTTCCATCTTATGGTTAAATGTTTCAGACTCTCTCAGACCCTCTGTTTTAATCCAAACAAATCTTCAATACCTGTCCGCGATGAATTTTTGCTTAAATATGCTCCTAGAAATGTAGCTTGTAAATGATCAAAAGAAGTTATAGTATTTTTCGGCAATCCATCAAACCATTTTAGCGCCTCGCCAGTTAATCTAGATGCAAAATATTTGCACAATACAGCATCATGATTATCCCATTGTATCATATACCTAACATAAGCCTTAACATGTTGTACAGCACAGGTAGTTCCATCAAAAATGCTGGTTAATGCTGGTAAGTTGCACTTTGGGGGTATTCCTCTTAATTTTACTTCTTGGGTGAATGGAGTTCTCGCAGCTTCTTCAATAGCTTCAGCAAGTTTACTTCTACCTACTTCTCTTCTATTATTTATTATTCCCCTCATCTCTGCTAATTCTCTTAAAATTTTCTCATTCGCCGTCGAATTTGGTTCCATCGGTCTTTTTAATGCAGCTTCCCTTCTCCTGCGTTCATGTACCTCTTGTCTTACGAGATTTTGTGTGTCTTCGTCTACACCCACATTCATTCTTCTGCGATATTCTGCTTCACCTTCTTCTTGCAATCACAGCTGTACTTCTCTGCGAATTTCTTCATTTCTCATCATTTCTCTTCGTTGTATTTCTATTCTCCTTTGTATTCTATCATACTCTTCCTGAATATTGTTATTATAACAATTTTGTGTTCGTCTTCTTTCTCGATTTTCATGGTTATTCTGTTGTACTGCCTCTTGGAATTCTTGTTCTTCTACCTTTTCCCTTAATTTTTCTCTCTCGCGAGCTAGTCGTGCTTGTTCAGCATAATGTCTCTCAATTTCTTCCTCAATTATTCTTCGATTTCTTTGGATCTCTCGCCCATGTAATATCCTCCTACCTTCTTCCGGATTATCTTCATCATTTTGGTTGTCTCTTCCCTCTTGATTTCTGTTGTTAAATCTATTATCCAAATTTTCTCCACGCGGATCATGGCGATCTTCTATTACCTATTCTTCTCTATAACGTTGTTCTTCATTTGGATTTTGCATTTCCTCTTGGATATTTCCTCTATCATTTCTTATTGGAGAATTTTGCCTTAATTCTTCTCTTAATGATCTTGAATTCGATCTAACAGTACTTCTTGATCTTCTATTTTGTAACCTCAAATTCTCCATTCTCAACTCGTGATTTTGTCTTGTTAAATTTGCATGCTCTTCCGCCTCTAATCTTCTTTCCTCTTGTATTCTTTGTCTTGGATAATCTGTTGTTTCATTTTCGCTTTCTCCATGAATTAATCCTTCAACCATTCCTTGATTTATTTCTTCTCTTCTTCCGTCTCTTAATTGTTGATCTTCTACATCTTCCCTCGAATCCGATCTCCAAGTATGCACTCTATCATAATCCACATTTCTATTTTGTATCGGTGTTTATTGATTAGGTTGTGGAATTTGATCTTCTCTTTCAATCCTTGTTCTATTTCTTCTTATTCTTATCCTTGAAGATTCTCCTAATTCATTTGTTTCTTCTCCTGCAAGTCTTTTACTCCTCCTTACAGTTGTTGGTGGTTCTGATGTATTTCTTCTTCTTCTAGCCATTTCTTCAACTCTAACAATTTCTTCAAATCTTCAAATTGTAATTAGAGATTTTTTAGCTTGATTCTCCCTGTTTCGGGCGCCAAAATGTAGTTGCAGGATTTCCCACACTACACCCTTGTTAAAATTTTACTATAATCAACTCATAATTGAAGATGAAAAACGACACTTTATTATTTTGGTTTCAGAAATGTTTACAGAAATGGAAGAATTCAAGATTACAACTATTCTCTTGAAGTTTCTCTCTCCTCAAGACTTTCTTAACTCTCAAAAATACATCATCCTTTTCTGGACACATTGGGTCTATATTTATAGGGTAGTTACATAGTGGATGACAGCTAAGTTTTCCTATTATTTCGGGTTGATTCTGTGATTGTACCGCGATAGTTACAATGTTAAATCTCGCAAGTTTTGTAACCATCGCAAAACAAACATACTTTTATCAAGTTTTCTTCAATCGTCAGTTATTACGTCACTTTTTTGAAGGCTTTTGTGACACTCGTGAAGTGTAGTCGAAGATTTTGCGGTGATGCTCGCTGGGAAGTGTCGTTAATCTCGCAAAGAATATCGTTTTGGCGATATTCTGGTCCTACACTTATCTTCTTGTGTTCTGTGCCGACTACGCAGATATCCTTGCGTTCTATGGTTATTCCGCGTATTCTTCTTGAACGCGCAAGGCATTCCGCAGTCTCTCCATAGAATGGTTGACGCGTGTATTACTGAAGAGCAATAAATACGGGTGGTTGGGATATTTGTGTCCGCCAGACAGCTGCTCTCTGCACCTGTCTTATCTTCGTAAGATTAAGCATTCCTAGCCGTAGATCTTGGATCTTCTTAGGGATGGGGTAAAGTGATGCTCGGGTTATAATTTAGTACTCCGCAGGGTCATCATGCTCCCGTGCTTCTCGATCCTTATCCGTTGGATATGATGGGCTTCTGAGTTATCCACCCGCGGCTCTCCCCGTGTCTGTCCTCCACGTGTGGCTTTGGTGACACGTGTTGGAAGATGAAATATGTATATACACTTTGTGTGGAATATATTTTGAAAGTTGGAATTGCATGTGGTCAAGGAGAAAAAGCACGTGCTTGAGTGGGTAAAAGAAGACATATTAGCCAACATCGACTATATATCAAAGGAAAGAAAATCATTCCTTTTACTGTTGTAAGGAATTCTTAAAAGTTGTTGGGAGGAAGATGGAAAGTCATTGGCTTATTTGGATTAAGAATTTTTATTAACAAAAGGAAAGAATATGGTCTCCTAGCTATAAAAAGGGCGAGAGAGTTCATTTTTTAGGGAGTGCGGGAGGAGGAGCCGAGACCACTATATTTTTAGACTGTTTCTTTTGTTTTCAATTTTGTAATGGAAAGCTACTTCTCTCCGCTGGGGCTAAGGAAGAAGCCAATATATCGTGTAAGAATTCTAGTACTCTTTGAATAAATATTCTTTTGGAGCTTAAATGTTTTAATTAATCTCTCTTCATATTTAGCTTTATAATAATTATTTTGGGTAGTTTATCTATCGATCTTTTATAAGCGAAGGAGGTTATACCGTTTTGGTTTACAACATAAGTTGTTATTTATTTTAACTGTAATATTTTCCGAGACATGAGATTGGGTTCGAAACTGTCTTGAGTTATATCATGAATATTTTTTAGAGAAGAATGATTATATTTCACAATTGATTTGGTGGAATCCCAAACCCTAGTCTTTTCTCCCATTGATCATCTTAGCAATTTTTTCTTTAGTATTTTTCTTTATTAATCTGAAATCAAATCTTTAAAAAATTCTGAGAATCAAATCCGTACTTACCACAATCAAAACTACATCAGTTTTTGGCGCCGTCGACGCGGACTTGTTTTTAGGTTAGGTTTTAGATTTTATTTTTTTTAGGTTTATTTACTTTATTTTATTTCATTTATTATATTTTACTTTGGGTATTTTTGTTTTTGGTGTGCAGGTTTTTCTTGAAGCTAAACGTGGAAAGTTGGACTTGCCTAAAAAGTACAGAAAATACAAGATTTTTGTTTATTTTTGTTAGTTTTTATTTTCTTTATTTTTGGACTTGTATATATTGTTTGTTTATTTTTGTTTTTAGTATTTTATTTATAAAAAAAAAAAAAAAAACACGTGCACACACCAATTGCATCGTCAGACTACCGATTTTAGGAAAACTCGTGGATTAGTAAGCTGAACCCGTGCCTTGGGCCTTATGGGAGTTACCAGCTGAAAGTCCACAAACCTCATCCTAGTACCTTTGGGTATATTTTTCTGTGGTAACCTGAGCCTACCCATTTTAGTCAACCTTGTATTTGCACATGCACAATAGAATGTCGAACTGGTATTATAATAGCCAATACAATGATTATTCGACTGAGTAACATGGAAATTATCCTTATTATGACTATAGTGTGAATAGTGGTTGGGAACGCACTTTTGAAGAATATGGGTCATACCATGGTGAGCCCAATTATTATCCACACGTGCACTGGTCATACGAGCAAGAAAATAAGGAATATTATAGTATTAGTTCCCCGTCCTTGGACGACTTAATTAAACAATTGAAAACTAGTCCTTATTATGATCCTTCTGTTCATATTCTTCCTCTAGAAGAGTCTCTCAAACTGATGGCTGTTTTTTCTCTTCCTCTAGAAGAATCTATCAAGTTGATGGATGAGAATACAAATAGCTTAGTTATGGGCGAAAGAACTGTAACAATGAGTGAACCTTCTTTAGAAGACACCCTCAAGAGGTTAAAAGAAAACTTAGATCCAACATTAAGGGAACGTTCTTTAGAACAGACCCTTGAGAGGATAGCTGAGTCGACACGTAGACTTAAGTTAGAGGCACAAGAAAGAATTTCTCGAAATAATCTTAATTTCCAATATAGTTTTTCCAATAATACCCTTGAAAATGAGGATAGTTATTTGCATAATCAAGATGACGAGGTTAGAATTGGTAACACTACTTTAGATGAGGTTCGATCATTTTCATGTTATTATAATGATGATTATGATGAGGATAGTGTTGATGAAGAATCTGAAATATATAGGCATAGTGATCAGGAATTTGTTACTCCAATTGAGCTTTATAATGATAATCTTATTTCTAATTCAAATCCAAATAATTTTAATGGTTATTCACATATTCAAAAGGACGGGGATTTGACTAGATATACCCCCGTTTTAGACGATGTAGTATTTCCTTTTTACAAAGCCGATAATGGTTTAGAGGAACGGGTTTATCCTCAGAATACTGTTTTAGAGTCCAAGGATTTAAAAACAATAGTCTTAGACGAAAAAGATGAACTCGTAGAGCTTTTAAATATGTATGAGTATGCATCACCTGAATATGACCTACAAGAAGCAATTGACCATTTTCAAGATTCTGGTGATCTAGAAATTAGGGAAATTATAGCTAGTCTATCTAGAGACACCCAAAACTCTAAGTTTGGGGGTGATTATCATTCTCCCCGTGCCTTACCTTTAGCTCTTACAAATATCCCTCACTTGGGACTGGACATATGTGCCTCAACCATTTCAAAATATTATCTTCATACACATTTTCCTGAACCTAGTAATGTCCATAAAGAAGTTCAGTTGTTAGAAACCCATCCTCTGGTTAATGTGGTTTATTCAGGATATGATACTCATATTGACTTTGTTTTCCCACCAAATATTTTCAACCAGTTGTGGGAATGTTTGAATCCCGAATGTGTCAGTTATTAAGTTCTGAGACTAAACCTAATTATTTTAGGAAAATAGAAACGACACATTTGCTTAAGAATGACCACCACTCTTATTATGGTCAACTGTGTGAGTCAAAACTGATTGACTTAGAGGATCCTCAATTATTCAGGTTATTATTATGTGCTTTTAATTTTTTCCAGACCTTAGAACCTGATCTTTCGGATCTTACTTATGAGGAGGTGCATCCCATGAAAATATTTTATTTAGACCCCTTTATAGAACCTGAACCACAAGTAGATGTAGTTGTCTTAAATAGGAAACTAGGAAAGGGTGTACTATGTTTATTCACTTTCTTATTTTGCTGCAGTTTCCTTTTATCTGTGATAACACATTTTGATGCAGATGATCCACAGTTTTTTTGGTTATTGCTATATGATTCGAGGTGATTAATTCTTACTTATGTCTGGCTGAAGACATTAAACTTAGCACTTCTTGGGAGGTAACCATGCTCATGCAACACGGTAATATCTTTCCTTAACTCTCTTTTGCTTCAAATGGTAACAATTTCTCCTTGTTCATGTTTTAATTTTATCTTTAGAATATTGAGGACAATGTTAGATTTAAGTTTGGGGGTATGGGAGAAACTTTTTGGCTGCATTATTAAACTCCAGAGCCTAGAAATTTATGTTTATTAAGGATGGCACTAACCAATCTAAGTGGATGGAAGCATCTTGGTTGTAGGAGTTGAGGAACCAATCTGATTAGATGGAAACATCTAAAGAGTCTATTCATAAAAGCACAGAGCTCAGGTGTTAGAAATAACATGGTAGTTTCGCCATATCTCGTTGAGTTCTTTTCACTTCTTTTTTTATTTTTTTATTTTAAAATATGTTTCTCTAAGTGATTAGGTGGGGCTCACGATTCATGTTGTTAACACTGCTAGGATGAAATAAAGTGATTGAGTTACTAAAAAAAAACAAAACAAACCCAGACCAATTAGACCAAACAGAATAATTCTTAAAAATAAATAAAATTAACACTTGGATAGCAATATGTGTGTGTTCTCCCTGTCTCCGCCACCTAAACAAGCGTGGAACGCAGGATCCATGGGAACTATCATGTAATCTGCTGAAAAAAAACATGCGCTTGGATCCAAAAGATCAAATCATGCAGTAAAAAGAAAAAAAAAAAGTGAAATGAAAATGAAAAGTTTATTACTGTGCAATAAAATCGACCGCTTCCCTTGTATATGCAAGACGAGTTGATCTAGAATTAGGGTTGTCGACCACTGGTTCCCTTGTATATGCCGATTGTGTTGATATTAGTCATACCAGTATCTCAGTCCATTGGGATAGATTCATTTTGGCAGTGGCCTTCAAACAGATATGAGAAACACCATTCACCTAGTCAACATCAAAACCATCTATGTTTTTCTATATCCATCTCTTAATCTATCCATGTGATTGGTTGACTCCGGTTATGATGTCCAGAAACTATCTGAGTAGAGCTCTGTCACTTATACATGAATTTTAGTATGCTTGAGTGCAAACTCGTGTACAAAAATTGGAATTTCGCATCAGGGTACTTCCTCCTGTAGTCAATAAGTATGCCAACCAAGGAGATTCTTTAGTTCCTTTCAAGGTTTTGCGTAGATGGCTAGGATCTAGAGTGTAAAGGTTTTGTGGGTATATCTCTAGTAAGCCCTCCCGGGACTATAACTCGGCCACTAGGACCACCTAGGGGTTTAAAGGCTTGTTGCATACGTTAAATGCAACCGACGATGCCTGCGACAGTGAGTTAGGATTTTTATTTCGCATTTTTGAATATGTTTTTATTATAGTTTTGCTCGGGACTAGCCAAATGTAGGTTTGGGGGTGTGATGAGTGCATAATTCTTATATATTTACCACTCAAATTTATATTTATTAGTTTCCGTTTTTGTACATATTTAATAATTTTGTTTATTTTTACGGCGTTCCGATAAATAAAGCTAGCTTGGACCAAAATGATGAACTTTTCCCATGAAGATGAAGTGGAGGAAAAATCAAAACACTTGTGTTTGAATTTAATGGGCCAGTCTCGGATGAGAAACGCATGGAAGACTTGGACTTGGGCAAACAAATAAGGACTCACCTTCGTATTCATACGGCGGATTTGTTATTTAAGGTGACAAAGTTGGCGCATAAAAGAATGGACAAAGTGATGTGTGAATCGGTGCTTGGCATGTGCTAAAGATTGAGGATTAAAAGAACATTTCCATTTCGGGAATCATAAGGATGTGGTCGGCATAGGCCAAACACGGATAGAGCAAAAACGTGATACATGGAGTACATGAGACTATACGCTGTTGAGCATGTTTCTTTGTGTGGAAGATATTTTGCAAGTTGGAATTGCATGTGGTCTAGGTTGCACGGACGCGGACGCGTAGACGCGGACACGACGCGGACGCGGACACTATAAAATTCTCAAAAAATTAGGACGCGGACGCGTATATACATATTTTATTTATATATTATTTATATATATAATTATGTATTTATACAGCAACGTCAAGTATTTCCATCCTAAAAATTAGAAAATAATGCTACATGTGTATAAATTTCAAAAGAAAATGAAAGATCGTTTGTTTATACACGCCGAAGGTCAAACAATCAATCACTATTAAACACATGGCACAATCAAATTGCATTCTTAGAACAACACATGCCCAACCAAGGGTATATGTGATGTATTTCCAATTACAAAATCCTAATAAAGAGTTACATGATTGATCTAAATGTTTGTCTTTCTTCATTTAGTTAATAATAGTAAAAATAAAGGAAGAAGTTTAAATGAAAATGGAAAAAAAAAATGCTTCAAACCCAAGTCATCAGTGCGTCCAAAAAGGACGCGCGGGGGACGCGTATTTGGTGCGTCGGACACGCGTCGTGTCAGCGTCAAACGCGCGTCCTGCGTCCGACATGAGTCGGACGCGGACACAGCACCAAAATCGGTGCGTCCGTGCATCCCAGCATGTGGTCAAGGAGAAAAAGCACGTGCTTGAGTGGGTAAGAGAAGACATATTAGCCAACACCGACTATATCAAAGGAAAGAAAATCATTCCTTTTACTGTTGCAAGAAATTCTTAAAAGTTGGTGGGAGGAAGATGGAAAGTCATTGGCTTATTTGGAATAATAATCTTTATTTAGAAAATGAAAGAATATGGTCTCCCAGCTATAAAAAGGGCGGGAGAGTTCATTTTTTAGGGAGTGCGGGAGGAGTAGCCGAGACAACTGTAGATATAGACCGTTTCTTTTGTTTTCAATTTTGTGATGGAAAGCTAGTTCTCTCCACTGGGGCTAAGGAAGAAGCCAATAAATTGTTTAAGAATTCTAGTACTTTTTGAATAAATATTCTTTTGGAACTTAAATGTTTTAATTAATCTCTCTTCATATTTGGCTTTATAATAATTGTTTTGGGTAGTTTATCTATCGATCTTTTATAAGCGAAGGAGGTTATACCGTTTTGGTTTACAACATAAGTTGTTATTTATTTTAACTGTAATATTTTCCGAGACATGAGATTGGGTTCGAAACTATCTTGAGTTATATCATGAATATTTTTTAGAGAGGAGTGATTACTTTTCAAAACCAGAAAAAAAAAAAATCAAAACGGAATAGGTCGAACACAGCCAGGAGGGGATATGCCCCCCGGATAGTGGCAAACATTTATGAAAATTTTCAACAAATGACGGCATGGTTTTTTCGGTTGAACACAATGTCGTCTTGCCTTTTAAAATGGGGGATATTGTTGGCCGGAATGGACATAGTATGAATATAATGCCCGAAATGCTGCTGCTGGGCATTGTATTCATACTACGTCAATGCCGGCACCAAGCTATTTCAGCTGCAACAATGGTGGATTCAAAGAAAAACAATCAAATTTTCAACATATTGGCACCTTTACCTGAGTATTGGGAGTGTTTGTACAATCATCCTCCATTTTTACCAAAAAACGTTTCCTCTCAAAAAAAATTCCCTCCTTCTACTCTCACCTCACTCACCCAAATTCAAATAAATATACACACTAATCATTTAACAAATACTTAATGTTTTTACTAATTATAATTAACCACTAAACCTGATTAGTGAGGGGTAGATTAGGAATTATATAAAATACTTAGATAAGGGGTGACCCTAATTTAATATTTGGATCCAGGTTTTATCTTTTTTCCTCTATCCCCAATTAGTTTTGCTATCCCCAATTACGCCTTCCTATTAAGCATGCACCATCATTAAAATTTTGAAATGATAACTTGTGGACTTAATAATCGACCTAAATTATGATTTGTATTTCTTCAATTATTATACTTTTTATTCTCTTTAATTAAAAAGACAAGAAAAATCAAAAGTATTGATATTTTTTTCTTCTTTGCTTTCATTATCAAAACCACTACTGATAGAATAGACTCCATAATTTCTTAACTCACGACAGAAAAATCTAGACTAATGTAGGTGTAAATTATCTACAGATCCAGGTGGCAACATCCTAGACCTAGTGCACCCAAATACAAAGAAACGCGAAGTATAGAGCAAAGATTAAAGAGCGCGAGATTTAAGGAAGCCACGTGGATCAGGCGTAATAATGTCGGACAAGACTTGACCCAGACTTCTGATAAAGCTGACAAGATAAGGCGGGACGGGACAAACGAGGAGCTACAGTCAAACATGCAAGAAAGTGTGGAACACATCGGCTGATCATAAGGGGCGACTATCGAGACAGCCGACATCGCGTCAACAGAGGACCATAAGAGATTGGCTCGAACGAAATACAAAGCGAGGAGCCAAGATGCATCGACCGCACAAGACGACGTGAGTCGGCCCGATCACAGAACATCTAATTAGATGTAACAGGGTCAACATTCTAACTTCATTGTATAAACTTTCTCCTATAAATAGCGGGACTTGTATTCTAGAGAGGCAGGTTGTAATTTTTGGGAGAGAAAGGAGAGAGAAACCCGAGTTAGCATTAGAAAGAAGTGAATGAGAAGTAAGTTCATCTTGTAAGGAAATCCCACTAAGAGCAACACCTTTGTAACACCGTGAAGTAATAAGATTCATCATTTCACCCCCGTGGACGTAGGTAATCATACCGAACCACGTATATCTTGTGTTCATGGTTGAGTGTTTACTTTCGTTTGAGAAGAGTCGTACATTTCTATCCTTTGGATGTAGTTTGTAGTAAAATGCATCTACATTCTGGCGCCGACTAAGGGGACATGACTAAGATCTCCGGATACCTTGCCATTAAAGTCTTCAGAGACGATCAACAGCTCCTCAATACACGTTCATGTGTTGGAGTAGAAGCTACTTATGAACTCTGTTGGTCAAGTAATGGTTGTTTTGAGTCATTTATTGAGCATTTAAATTCATAGTAGTAGCAGCGTCTTCTTAGCGTCTTCAACAGTTTGATCGACAGAGAAACTTCACGAGCTCACCAGCGAATAACAGTTCGGGTTAGAAGCTACGTGAAGAATCTGTTGAAGGGACGACTGTTTGTTCTTGATAATTTTGTGTTTGTTAGCGTTAAGCGAGTTGTTTTTAGCTGCGGTAAGAAGTTGGGTGCTCGGAGTTACCAAAAGTTAGCGTTTTAGATGTTTCATCGTGTAATGAACTGTCGACCTTGTATAATTTTTAGCCGACGGTGTAGCGTAAGTCGTCGGAAAGGTCATAATTAAATCTCGAGAAAGTGGAGTTGGTACAAGTTCAAATTAATTCTAGGGGTTACTTGCTGTACTTTCTAAGCATCACGTGCATAAGATCAATGATTTGGAGCATGTAGAACAAAGGACAAACCAACTTAAATGCATAGGTCGAGTACGGAGAGCGACGTCGTACGGAGTGATAGTGACGGGGAAGTGAGTACAGCCACAGATTCAGCGTAAGACCAAAATAGGGTAGATAAACGGAACCCACCTAATAACGAAAGTTGACCCTGCATAGTGACAGTAGACGTAGAGTCGAACGTTTCGCCTTTTTTGTCTGTGCATTTTGTTAGAAAAATCAGGTCGAAGTAAGGGGTTCTTTTTCGTATTTGCTGACGTAGGGACGGGCGATACTCGTCTTATCACGCGACGTAACTAATGGCTAGCACTTCAGGGACGATAAGGATGTTGAGGAATCACACGGTCACTAGCAGCAGCATGCAGGCAGGGATAATGGGGCCGAGGCAAGGGAACAGTCGACAACCACCGCCCGAGGAATCTCATGCAACTGCGCGAGGGATGCCTGTTATAGACGAGGAAGTAGATTTGGGGCGGGACGATAACACCTTACCTCTGCACCAGATTATACTAACTCAGAGAAGAGTCGATCAAGTCGATGGACTCACAACTTCAGACACCGATGACGATGAGGAAGCACTTGCAGCGCGACCTCAGAGGCAATCGACGAGGCGACAAATTGAACACCAAGAAGCTTTGGGAAGGGAACAAGAGCGTCTTAGGCAGATTCAGTTGGGGAGAGCAATAGCAAGTGACATCGGCCCGACAACCGTTCAAGATGTCAATCATATAACCAATCCAATACCGCCCCCACCACCCACATCAGCACCATTACAACCTCGGCCACACCAACCCAATGGACATTCCAGTCATGAGAGTACGGACCCGACGTTGTTGGCCATTTTGGAGAGTCAGAGGAGACAAGAAGCGGAACTGAGGGAACTCCAGCAGCGGAATTTAGCCTTGGAGTATGAGAACTACCAACTGAGGAACCAACGGACCAGATCAAGAGGGTCGTCAAGCCGAGGAACATCGGGTTATCGTGGCCGATCCGATCACTTGCCACCCATGATGGGGCAGAGTAACATTAATCATCCCAATCAGTCAGGTCAGCCGCCATTACCTCCGGTTCCCCCAACGCAGAGATATGGACCACCCGAGGACTCGTCCACCGATGAAGAAAGGCGAGGAAGGGACGGGCGACAAGATCAGACAACTAAAGCCAAGCTTAAGGAGTTGGAAGCAAAAATCAAGGAACTTTCGGGCGGAAGCGAAGAGGATAAGCTGGCCGAGATTATGAGTGAAGCCGAGAAAACGCCTTTCTCTCAAGAATTGGAACAAATGTTGTTCCCACCTAAGTGTACTTTACCTTCATTCCCCTCTAGATTTGATGGAACTGGCGATGCGACCGAACACCTTAAGATGTATACCATGTCACTGATCCAATGGAGAAGTAACCCGGTAGTTATGTGTAAATTCTTTCCAGCTAGTTTGGAGGGCGAGGCGCGAGATTGGTTTTATTCGCTCGCACCTGGTTCGATCAACGGGTACGATGCGCTAGTCGAGGCCTTCCTTGAGACCTATATGCATAACATTCGACCTCGGCCAAGAATGAACAAGCTGTTTACCCTCTCCCGAAGATTCAGAGAGCCATTGAGAACCTTGACCGATAGATGGAGGAAACTGTGTACTGAAATTGGGAAGGTACCGGTGGACCAAGCCATCTTTGGGTTTGAAAACGCGTTGGGGAGATCGGACCCCATTTGGATTGCCATGTTTTTTCTGAAAAACCTAAAACCTTAAAGGAGATGAGAAGAATGCAAGAACACTACATCGCCTTGGAAGAAATTCAGTCGAATCAAGAGATAGAGGGGTACAAGAAGCCAGTCTGTCAAGTCGGATCGAAACTAAAAACGGTCACGGACGACCATATCATGCGATCGAAAAAATATCGGACCCTCCCCGAGGAACAAGTGAGAAGAGGGAATGGATGGCCAAAGGGAAGAATCCAAAGCAGAAGCCCGATCGTATACCCCACTAAACGCTTCTTTGGAAGAGGTGTTCAAGGAAGTTGAGAAGAGGAGCGACATCAACTACCCAAAGATCGAGGGGGTACAGTTCCAAGAGACCCGAGATCATCCCGAATACCGTCACTACCATTAGTATAGGGGCCATTCCACCAATAACTGTCGAGAGGTGAAAGATATTGTTCAACACCTCATCCGCGATGGATATTTGAGGCAGTATGTCCGCCACCCCCTTCGGTCGGAAGCAACACCCGATGCTCCAGTTCATCAAGTCCGCATCGATAGGGCGAACCAATTCGTAAACACCATTTCACATTAGGCTATGCAAAACTATACTATCGGCCCAGTAATCACCACTAGGATCCATAAAAGGGATCGTGACGGTAAAGAGATATTCAGCGTAGCCAAGTCTCTTCCCATGGAACCCTGGATGACGGTGCCCATATCGTTCTCGGCTAAGGATGTCCAAAGAAACGGACAGGCACACAACGATCCACCTGGTCATCACACCGTTGATTGAAAAGTGGGGAGTAAGAAGGATTCTTGTGGATAGCGGAAGTTCAGTCGAGGTGCTGTTCTACGACACGTTCGTAAGAATGAAACTCTCGACGATATGCTCGTCCCATCCACATACCGTATCTACGGCTTCAACGGCACAGTAACCATCCCGAAGGGAGAAGTAACTTTAAGAGTTTCAGATGGTGGTGGCTACCTCGACACACTAACCACTTTTCGTGTAGTCGACGTCGCTTCACCTTATGAGGCCATTATCGGGCGCCCATGGGTCATGGGATAAAGGGCGTAGCATCGGCCTACCATCAAAGGTTAAGGTTCCCGACTTGCAAGGGAATAGCGGAAGTTATGGGCGACTCCCAGTGCGGCACGACAATGCATGAAAGTTGATATAGAAATAAATGAGCGACGGCGAGCTCGGCAAAGGCAAGAAAAGAACAAAGAAAAGGAAGTGAAGGCAAAGAAAAGAATTGGAGGAGGCGATTTCTCAAGCGGTCCCGGCACACGAAACGCGAGAACAAGACCCTTTATAGCAATTAAAGGAAGCATCCCCAATCGTGGAGACCAAATCAAACTTCTCGACAATGATCCGACTAAAGAAGTAAACTTGGGAACGATAGAGGAACCTAAAGTAGTGAGGATCGGGGCATTACTATCGGACGAAGAAACCATAAACTCACGACGCTATTAAAAGAAAACTTGGAGGCATTCGCTTGGGAAGTGCATGATTTGGAGGGTATTGACCCAAAGGTCTCATTGTCATCACTTAAAAATTGATCCGAAGTTCAAACCGGTTAGACAAAAAATGAGGCGTATCGCGCCGTAATTGCAAGCGGCGGTCGAGGTCGAGCTGAAGAATTTACAAGAATCCGAATAATAAGGAAGTCCCACTACCCACAAGTGGATATCTAACATGGTCGTGGTACCAAAAAAGAAAGGGGAGTCCGAATATGTATTGATTTAGCGACTTGAACAAGGCCTGCCCGAAATGCTTCCCCTTCCCAAAGATAGATCAATTAGTAGAATCAATAGTGGGATACGAGGCGATGACTTTAATGGATGGATACATGGGATACAACCAAATACCACTGGTGCCCGAGGACCAGGAACACACCTCCTTCTTCACGCCAAGAGGATTGTATTGTTACACCAAGATGCCATTCGGACTTAGGAATGTCGGGGCTACGTACCAGAGATTGGTAGGCGATATGTTCGAAGACAAGATTCACGATACCATAGAAGTTTACGTGGACGACATGTTAGTTAAGAGTTGGAAATCAAAAAACCACGTCCGAGACCTTCGAGAGATCTTTCAAACAATGAGGAAACACAAGATGAAGATTAATCCTGCCAAGTGTGACTTCTGGGTCACATCGGGGAAATTCTTAGGCTACATCATCACTCCCAGGGGAATAGAAGTGGATCCCGAGAAGGTACGAGCCGTCCTTGACATGCCATCTCCCGCGACGGTGAAAGACGTGCAGAAACTAAATGGTTTCATAGCCGCATTGGGACGATTTGTGTCACGATCATCGGACAAATGCAAGGCTTTTTACGACATCTTGAAGAAAGGAGAAAAATTCTGATGGACGGACGCAAGCGAAGAAGCTTTTCAAAGTATCAAGCTACATCTAGCTAGCCTCCCGGTCCTTCAAAGGCCTGAGCCGTTTAAATTCTCACTTTATACTTAGGCGCGACACCCTATGCCATAAGTGCGGTATTGGTTAAAACAGAGATGGGCGTGGAAAAGATGGTATACTTCGCCAGCAAAACTTTAAGTCCGGCCGAGAAGAACTATACTAGAATGGAGAAGATGGTGCTCACGCTAGCCTTTGCTGCCTCTAAACTACGAACATATTTTCAAGCTCATCGAATACGGGTGCTCACCAAATCGCCTATCGAAGCGGTCTTGGATAGTGTTGGGCGATCGGGGAGAATCTCCAAGTGGGGAGCCATAATCAAACAATATGATGTGATATACGAGACAAGAACCGCGATCAAAGGACAAGTAGTGGCCGATTTCTTGGCAGACTTCCCCCTCAGTGATGAGGACGAGGTAGAAGATATACCGGGAATGACAGAAGAACAAGAGGGGTCGGCGGACCTGCTAGCCGCTAGTAGCCCAACACGATGGGAAGTATTTGTTGATGGGGCATCTAACAAAGATGGATCGGGTCTCGGGTTGGTGTTCACCACGCCAAAGGGGAGGAATATTGTGCATTCGTTCAGGTTAGAATTCAAGGCAACGAACAACGTCACCGAATATGAGGAGGTGATCCATGCCTTACGGATAATTGTGGAAATGGGGATGCATGAGGTTCGACTGACTAGTGACTCTCAACTAGTGATCCGGAAAATTACGGGCCAATACGCTACACACGATCCGGTGCTGCAAAAATATTGGGAGCTCGCCCAATTTTACATCAAGCAAATCCCAGATATTAAATTCCGCCACATCTGCCGAAAGGATAACAGACATTCGGATGCTCTATCATACATTGCCTCACAGTTAGTAGACCCGAGCATTGAAGGGATACGCGTTATGAGGCTACTTAACCCGTCTATCCCCGAAACACCGAAGCACGGATCGAGGTGGCCGTTAACACAGCCGAGAGATACAAAGAAGGCGACTGGAGAAAGCCGATACATCAATACTTAGAGACGGGTGAGCTACCTAAGAGTCGGCCCGAGATGAACAAGATCAAAAGTAAATCGGGCGCCTACGAGTTAAGGGGGGGGGGGATCTTATATCGGAATTCCTACCTAGGGCCACTCCTACGATGCTTAAGCATGGAAGAAGGCCATATAATCCTACATGAGCTACACTATGGGGCGGCTGGAAATCACAGCTCGGGAAGAAGCTTGTCGGCTAAGGAAAAAACAATGGGCTACTTTTGGATGTATATGAACGAGGACGCAAAGCAAATGGCAAGAGCTTGTGAAGAATGTCAGCGTTTCGGGAAGAAAATCCATGCTCCCGGCGTATCGTTAAACTCGATCATAAGTCCGTGGCCTTTTGCTAAATGGGGAGTGGACATTGTCGGGCCGTTACATGTAGGAACGGGGCAAAGGAAGTATTTGATCGTGGCTATGGATTATTTTACCAAGTGGGTCGAGGCGGAACCACTGAGGCATATTCTAGACAAAGATGTTTTTAAGTTCATTTGGGAACATATCATTTGTCGCTTCGGGGTCCCGCTGCCATCGTCTCGATAATGGAAAACAACTACGGGGCAAGAACATTGATCTTCTATTTAACACTTACAACATCGGGAAGAGCAAAGCTACCCCGATTTACCCCAAAGTGCAATGGGCAAGGCCGAGATCACTAATAAGACCATCGCCGATAACATGAAGAAGAAACCGGGACGGGGAATATGGCAAACTGGTGCGAGGAATTATATAACGTCCTATGGGCATACAGAACCACACGGAGGGAAGCTACGGGGTTCTCCCCTTTTATGCTTACCTACGGAACCGAGGCGATTCTACCAACAGAAACAATGATACCTACCACAAGAAATGAAGCGTGGAGGCGAAACGTGTCGTCCGATCTGATCTTGGCTAAACTCGACGACTTGAAAGAAACAAGAGAAATGGCGCTACAAAAAATGGAAAATTATCAAAGGAGGTTACAACGGGAGTACAACAAGCGCGTTCGACCAAGAGAGTTTAATCCCGGGCAGCAGGTATTGAAATTTCTAGCTAAATGGGAGCGCGACAAAAAAGGCGGAAAACTAGCACCAAAATGGGGCGGGCCATATATAATCGAATCTAAGGAGGGCGAGGGATCGTATCGACTACTGCGACTCGACGGAACAAGAGAGCTCAAACCATGGAACATCCGATTCCTGAAACTCTATCATCCTTGACGGGCAATGCGAGAAAAAAAACGGTAAGCAAACGTGTCTTCTATCTCTGTGAAACCGTGAGGGGTATGGGATAGGGCACAAGCGACTAATGGTCATTCGTACTCGGGGAAATGCCAGTGTGGAATTTCTGAGGTGACTTACACTCGAATGGTCATTCGTACTCGGGCAAAGCCGTGTGGAAGTGCCGAGGTGACTTACACTGAATGGGCATTCGTACTGGGGCAATGCCGGTGTGGAAGTGCCGAGGTGCCTTACAGTCGCTCGGCTATTCGAACTCGGCAAAGTGAAGTGTGCAAGTGCCGAGGTAGCCTAAGGGTTCGGTGGTTGGAAACCAGTTCCAAAGGTTGTTTAGACGCGAGGTCTACTCAGCTAGGTGGCCTACTTACATCTGAAAGGTCACCACCATCGCAAGTGGGCGTGTCCACTTGCCCGAGATCGGTTGATCGATAACCACTCGGGACCATCGGGCCTAGAACTAGGATGACTGATACCCTTCCACTGAATCCAAAGAGATAGTGATGAGATACCCCGATCAGGACATGGCATAGGGCCCGATGACCCTCCTTGTTGGGTGTGTTCGACAGAAATGGTTAGAGTTCTAACATATAAAAGAAACAATTGCAGGGCATAACACCAGGAACAAAAGCGAAACAAATAACATCGTGCGTTAATCAACAAACGGTCGGGGCAACATGCGGAACAAGAAACAAATCGATCGTGTCGTGCAACAACCAACACCCAGAGGAGCAGCATACAAAACGAAAACCACATCGATCGCATGGTACATCAATCAACAATCGCTTAATAACATAAGAAACAAAAGCTAAATCGATAACACCAAGCGTCGATAACAAAGTACGGAAAGCATCGCGCGACATACGAAATGAAAAGTTTAGCGGAAATGAAACAAACAACATCGGTGACGACGCAAAGACCCCATTAAAACGAACAAGCGAGGTAACGGAAATTAAAAAGGGGAGAAGTGTTTAGAGCGATTTACAACCCGATGGAAGGGGAAACATAGTGACGCAAAGACCACAAAAAGAAAGCTTAAACCTTGGGAGGAGCCGCGCGGCCTTCCTCTGCGCGACCTCGAGCCGCTTCTTCTCCACCCATCCATAATGCCACCTGAACTTTCGATCTAACTCCTCCGCATGGGCGACCCGTTCATCCTCGAGTTGTTGGGTAACTGGGAAGCGTTTTCCTCAGCCTCGCCTAACTTGAGGCCCAAATCGACCTTCTACTGTTTCAATCGGCGAACCTCCATATCAAGCTCCCGCGAACGTTTTTGCGCGGCTACAAAACCACAAATATAGGATGTTATTCATCGGATACAACTTAACATTTTTGCAAGAATAAAGCGCGATCCGGATCTAAAAAATGGCCTCAACACATCGGCTAAGAGACCTGACAGGCGGGTAACACCGATCGAAGCGACTCTACCGACTTGGACAACTCATCCTCGGTCCCGGACAACTTCATGGTTAATTCGTTATAATGTTGCTCGTTGAACTCGTTATTAGGCAATACTTCTTATGCTCGGCCCAATCGTTCATTAACCGATTACGCGACGCTTGGAGAACCACAAGCTGCGATCTACTCCACTCTAAATCTCCCATAACTTTATCAAATTCACGCACTCGGCCCAAGAATCGCTGTTAGCTCGCTCCACCACATCCTTATCTCTCAATATTCGTCGGCGGTCCTCGTGAAGATCTCGATTTCTGTAATTGAAGAGCGTTTACCCTTTGCTCCAAACTCGTGGCTAAAGCAGTTTTTTTCGGCAGCAAGACGCTGAGAAGATCCCAAATGAGCCCGTAAATTGTCCATATCGGAAGGATCATAATCAAACCGGCGATGTCGTTCTAACTCGTCCTCAAGACTTGCAATCTCCTCCGTTTGACGGTCTATTTTGTCGTCTTTGTTTTCCATTCGTTGACGAAGATTTTCCACAAGGTCTTTCTCAATATCCCATTTTCTCTTCAGAATCCTAAACTCCGAAGTAGCGTCTATACCTATACTAGATACCTCGGCTAAGAAGAAGGATACCCGACTCAGGATACTGGCACGATAAACTCAATCAACACAAGTCAAGAAGAATCATATACCTTGAGCATCGGCAAGTTTGATCTTCAGCTCGTTCGCGCGACCCTTCTTATTCTGAAGTTGAAGTTGGAGATACTCTATCAACTGTTTATCTCGAAGGTGATTGGCGGCATCAAAGCGTACACGGTTCATGATCTAACACAAACAAACGAGTTTGCATCATAAGCGACACTAAGGACAGAAATCATAAGTGGGGCATTAATATACAGAACCGAGTCGCTCACCACAGTGTCAAGTGTCAAGGAAATGTCGCCATAACAGGGTACATCATTCAACATTTCTTCACCAGTATACTTCCCAAAGTCGGAGGAAGTAAGTGCACCCAAGGAATTCATGATCGGGCCAGAAACAGTGAAGCAAGTCTCGGCGCTAGAATACGACGATCCTCGCAAACCGGCACACAGGGAAGCTCCACCGGAACACTAGTAACAACCTTCTCTACGGCGGGCGTCTCCGAGGGCTCCTGCTGGTCGCCTACACCTTGTTCACCGACTTTGTCACCCGGAACAGTCTCTCCAAACAACTCATCCTCATCGGAAAGATCAATGAGGGGGCTCGTTTTCGGCGGTGGCTTATCAATTTCTTTACCTCTACCAGGATTACGCCTAAGCGGAGTAGGGTCGACATCGTCAACGTCATCATCATCGCGCCTCGGGTGTTTCTGCACAAGTGTCTCATCAGAACATGTGAAGGTAAAAAACAGGGGCAAGTACATGTACTTATAAGGGAATCATTATGTTTGTTACCTTCCCCTGGTCTTCCTCAACCCTTGTGCCAGCACCTCTTTTCCTAGACCTGATAGTTTTTGTGGAACTGACCCGAGATTTTCAAAAACAACAAATGACTAACCGACGCCCGAAGCTAACAAGATAGAAATCAAGAAAAGCGCGTACCTTATCGGCCTTGTCATCATTAACCACCCCAGAAAAGAATAGGGCTCTACGGAAAAGTAGGCGACGGAAGTCACCATGAAGGATCGGACCTCGGACAAGAAGCGAAACTCGGGGATAGGTCGGATCATTAGAATGTCGGGCTCTCTGTTGGAACCATGGCCGATAGGATCGGCATCCAAAGATCATTCTTTCGACACCCTCGGGCATAGTTTTGACCCGATGAGGACTTGCAAAGAAACCCAAAGCAAGATCGCCCAAGGTCGAAGTACCAACTCGATAGTTGACAAGGAAATTGGCAACGGTATACTCAGGAGCGTCCTCGGGCTTGTAGGTCGACCACTCGGTAGTAGAACCATGACCATCGTGGCGATCCCTCCACTCGTTCATAATTCGGAAAGTATTGCCAGTCCATTGAGCTAAAGCACGAGAAGGCCAAATCTGGGACAAAATCTCATAATAAAATGGGCTATCAGGGTTGTATAAGGGAAGATGAAGGCCTAGATCCAGCTGACCCAAGGTGATGACCACACAATTAGCCGATTGCTCGTGCTTCTTCATATCGGTTTTCTTCAAACTACCATTTCGGCCCGAGAGAAGGGTCACTTCGTAATTTTGAAGATCGTACGTCTCCTTCAACTGCTCAATGAACTCTTCATTGGAAAGATCTTTCACCATTTTCTCGGACCTGCACGAAATAGAAGAAGAGTTATCAGCAAAAATAGATCTCATCGCGCGATCATCATACCTAGAAGGGATCTCAAGCAAAAACAGAGAAGCAAGGGGGGGAACATCAAACTCGGAAAAAACATCATCAACAGACCTCTTTTCAACCATGGAAGGAGAAGAAGCCATTAACGAAGATAATGCAGAACTCGGTTTTCAACAAAGAAAGATGAGGCGACAGCAGCCTATCGTAACGATCGATGAGGAGAAAAGGACGAAAGAAAATCAAGAAAGCTAGGGTTTTTTTGAGAAGCGTAAGATATGAAGAAACTTGGAAGAAAACCACAGCAGCAGAACAGAAGGGCAGAGAAGAAGAAGGAAGAAAGGAGCGGGCTATTTAAAGAAGAAACTTTGTAACCGACGCTGACGGTTACAAGTCATAAATTGGAAATTAGTGGGGCGATGCATGGAGGGATTAGCGGCATGAGCGAAGACATGGGCGGTTAAGACGATGTTCTTCCACTCGTGCCTCCCACACGGGTGGAAGAAGGGGCATAAATGTAGGTGTAAATTATCTACAGATCCAGGTGGCAACATCCTAGACCCAGTGCACCCAAATACAAAGAAACGCGAAGTATAGAGCAAAGATTAAAGAGCGCGAGATTTAAGGAAGCCACGTGGATCGGGCGTAATAATGTCGGACAAGACTTGACCAGACTTTCGATAAAGCTGACAAGATAAGGCGGGACGGGACAAACGAGGAGCTACAGTCAAACAGGCAAGAAAGTGTGGAACACATCGGCTGATCATAAGGGCGACTATCGAGACAGCCGACATCGCATCAACAGAGGACCATAAGAGATTGGCTCGAACGAAATACAGGCGAGGAGCCAAGATGCATCGACCGCACAAGACGACGTGAGTCGGCCCGATCACAGAACATCTAATTAGATGTAACAGGGTCAACATTCTAACTTCGTTGTATAAACTTTCTCCTATAAATAGCGGGACTTGTATTCTAGAGAGGCAGGTTGTAATTTTGGGAGAGAAAGGAGAGAGAAACCCCAGTTAGCATTAGAAAGAAGTGAATGAGAAGTAAGTTCATCTTGTAAGGAAATCCCACTAAGAGCAACACCTTTGTAACACCGTGAAGTAATAAGATTCATCATTTCACCCCCGTGGACGTAGGTAATCATACCGAACCACGTATATCTTGTGTTCATGGTTGAGTGTTTACTTTCGTTTGAGAAGAGTCATACATTTCTATCCTTTGGATGTAGTTTATAGTAAAATGCATCTACAACTAATTAGAGGGTATTTTGATTAATTTAATTCATTATTCGTCAAATGATATTCTTTCAGTTTGTTTTCTTGAATAAAAATATTTTGATCTAGTTTTTTTTTTCTTTACTGAACACAATAATTTATCATAGTAGTAACCATATTATTAATTATAAATTCTATAATCCCTTTCATAAAACTAAATTCAATAATATGATTAAGCTTGTTTTTGTTTATCAACTAGTTTATCTTATTGCATACTGGATTTACGCTTGCCTAATATAGTTGTTAGGTCAAGAGTAAGAAAGGAGTAATAATAAATAAATGATTTAAAGTTATTAAGTTTTTTAGTTTCTCGTTGTATGTTGACATTAATCAATCGATTTTCCAATTCGAAACATGATATTGCAATTGGCCTTATAAATGTTTTTCTCTTTTCTCTAATTCTTCTAAGTAATAGTATATATCATATTTATTACACTAGTTATTGGTCCCTTTCAGACGTAGTATCAAAGGGAAAAGCCAATTTAGGTTTTCCAATCGATCTTGAAGTGATGATATATACTTTATACTATTGGTTTTTCTTAAACTCGCCTAATTTATGTTTACTTATTCAAAACACAAATCGTTGTAAATTATGATGAATAAGTGTAGCAGATTAGTTGTGGTTGTTGGGTGCATTTATTTCCCATTAAAGGAACTTAAGAATGCTGCACTTCGGTTCTCGTTGTTTGATATGTGTCTCTTGTTCTTACATGCTAATAATGGGAAAGGAAGAACCCCCAATTAAGCTGGGTTAGTCTCTATATGTTTACTCTTTACTGCTTTTGTTTAAGCATTTATGATTAGAAATACAGATACTAAACCAATCCAGTTAGAGAATCCGCCACACACACAACCGACTGGAGTTACGAAAAATTAATATATAGGGTTTATAAAAAAAAGATGTTATGGTGAGGGGATATGCATTTCACTTATTTGATTACTATTATTGTTATTACTCTTAACATATTATCATCACATATTTCGTTGTACTGAGACGATTTCAAATAGGCATTTCAATTATTTCATTTACTCTAACTAATCTAAGCGAGCTTAGATTTTTATTAAAGTGTACGAACTCAACTTTGTTTTCTTCCGATTCTAAACCAGTTTATGTTTATGTGAACTTCAAATCCCTTAAAACCTTAATTCTGCAACAAAAATATATATAACCTTAATTCTGCAACAAATATATATATATATATATATATATATGAAAACCTCAAATTGCTTTGTTGTTGAGAAGTTACGATCTCTTCTTATTGGTAGTTTTTTTTGTGTCCAACCAAGTTCATTTGAAATCCATGTATAAATGTTGGTAACTCTGATTTTGTCCTTATGAAGGATCTGGTTTTCAATCTGTCATATACTTCTCAGTGAGGATCAAGATCATATTATTTTTTCTTGGTTACTTTCAGTATTTAAAGTTCTTGGATATACTTCTTCCTGTGATACAATTCGATTATAGTACTTCTATTAGATTTAGATTGATGCAAACTAGAAGTGATATGGGAAAAATATCGTTTGGTCCTTTTTTAGGTGGGCCCATGTCTGTTTAGTCCTTTGGTCAAACGCATTTTACTGTTTGGTCCATAATTATTTAAAAATATAAAATAGACAAAAATACCCTTTCGTGTTTTTTTTTTTTTAGCAAGTTCTTAATTTTCATTGCAAAGAAACATACAAAAAGACTTCATTCCCAGGAATGAAGTCCATACAAAAAGCTAAAAAAAACAGACTTCATTCCCAGGAATGAACTCCATACAAAAAGCTAAAAAAAACAGACTTCATTCCAGGAATGAAGTCCATATTAAAACCTAAAAAACAGACTTCATTCAGACATCATTGAATGAAGTCCATCATTCAAGGAATGAAGTCCATATAAAAACCTAAAAAAAGAACAGACTTCATTCCAGGAATGAAGTCCATATAAAAACCTAAAAAAAACAGACTTCATTCCAGGAATGAAGTCCATATAAAAAAAAAACAGACTTCATTCCAGGAATGAAGTCCATATAAAACCTGAAAAAAACAGAATTCATTCCAGGAATGAAGTCCATATAACAACAACATCAACAGATTTTATCTTCTTCATCGTCAATAACAGCAGCAGTAGCAGATTTTGGTCATTTTCTTGATTAACTCCATCGTCTTCATCGTCAACAGCAGCAGCAGCAACAGCAACAGATCTTTATCTTCTTCATCATCATCATCAACAGAGACAAAAACATTCAAAAATCAAGATCAACATCATCGTCTTCATCATCAACAACAGCAGCAGTAGCAGATTTGGTTCATTTTTTGATGAACTTCATCATCTTCATCGTCAACAGCAGCAGCAGCAACAGATCTTCGTCTTCGTCTTCTTCTTCGTCGTCATCAGCAGAGACAAAAATATTCAAAAATCAATAAATCTTATACAAAAAAAATAGAAATCACTTCTCAAAACAAGATCGTAATCAAGAACACCAACAACAGAACTCACCAACAACATCAGTTCATTTCTTCTTCTCGTCTTCATCATTTAATTGCAGGAGCAGAAAAAAAAACCCTAGAAAAATCGCCGCAACAGAGAGAAAGGGGAGACAAATCAAGAGGAGAGAGAAAGTACATCTGAGAAATGATTTTTCTCTCTTACCTTTTGACTATATATATGATCCTTATCCAAAAGGGTATTTCTGCCACTACAGGGTGACATTTACATCATCCATGACATCAACGTTGGACCAAACAATAATTTTTAGGACCAAACTATAATTTATATTACCAAATAGGACCAAACAGACATTCGACTGGGTCAAATGGACTAGACTGATACTTATATTTTATTATTAGGACTATATGGTATTTCCTACAAGTGATATGTCTTTATAGTTTCAATAAAGGTATAAATTCTAAGCAAATGTATTTTTAATCGAGCTTATTCTTTATCTCATCATCTTGCTCAGATCACTTGTTCCCTTCATGATGTCAGTGATGTTTTTCCCATTCTTCATGGTTTTCCTACTAAAATATCTTCAAGAATTTTATCAATATTCAATAGTTAAAGAATTTTGGTTATATTCAAATCTTCTTGGACTTTTTTAATTTGAATAAGCAAGGTTGGATGTTGTTTTAACGTTAAATATACAACTTCTTCTGCAAATATTACCCAACATAATTATATTCCTAATTATTCCGGTTTTTTTTCTTTCCAAGAAGTAAATTATATTCTTACTAGAGTTGGAATCCAAATTATTGAGGTTTTCATTGTTATCCTGGTGGAAAATATTTGAATTTTTACGGAGGTACTTGTGGTATATTCGGTTTAAAAGGTTCTTCCCGCGACGGTAGTATATCTCGTCGTAGTGAACTACCTTGTTATTCAAATGTTTATCCTTCAACTTATCCACTGAGATATGAATGGCACATAAATACCGAATATCATAAAAATATTTAGAATATTTCGGTTCGATATCTCACCTTGAGTATCAAGGAAAATATTTGAGCATTAAGTAAGGGTATATTAATTATATGTCCCTACTTTTGCCACCCAATAAATATATCCTTATTCAAAAATAAATATGTCCCCACTTTTTTATAACCTTATCCATTTAATATTAGATTACCTTAATACCCTCACCCATAATATTTTTCTTTATTTCAAAATGGAACAAATTTCTTCCTCTACCACTTCTCCACCACCACTAGCACCACCACCACCACAATTCAACTACCATTCCACCACCACCGTTCAACAACCACCACCTACCAACCGCCACCACCACTCCTTAAGCACCACCGGTCCTCCACCACCACTATTCTATTGCCGCCACCACCACTAGTCCATCGTCGCGGCCACCGCCGCCGCTGGTTCAGATATTTTTATATCAACAAAAAGTAGTTGATCCATTTCAGTTGGATCAAACAGTTGATGTTTATCCATTGCAGTTAGAACAACAACAGAAGTTTATCCATTGCAGTTGGATCAACAATGGATGTTTATCCATGCTGATGGAAAAATGCTACCACTTCATCGGCTGCAGTTTCAGATCCACCAACAAAACCATCAACATTAGAAGTTTATCTAGTTTATCCAAGAAAAAAGGATCAACAGTAGAAGTTGATCCAATTTTAGTGGATCAACAATGGAAGTTGATCCATGCAAAATTGGATCAATAATGATAGTTGATCCATGTAAAATGGAGTGAACTTGGCATGAGTTGAACACGCATCATCTGACATGGAGTCAGTCATGCTACCATTGCACCACAAGTTCAGCATTGGAACAAATTTACATGATTTAAACTACAAAAGCATGAGTTCAAAGGATCAACAACAGTAGTTAATCCCATATAGATGGATCAATTACCATAGTTGATCCAAAATATATGGATCAACAACCATAGTTGATCCAATATCACTTCCTGCTTCAACCCAAATAACCACCATATTTCATTACATGTAGCTTCATAAACACCAACAGCTCCAAAACCAGCTTCAAAAACCAATCTTGACAACTACAACAACCGGAACCACCATTCTACTACTATTTCAATGACTAATTTCTCATTCGTACCTCTCCACCATTACCGCCACCAAAAAATCACACATCTCCAGCACCACCACCACCACCAAAACAACCAGAACAAAAATCCAATACCAACTTCATCATTCCAACCAAAACCACCATAGTTGATCCAATAAAAAATTGGGTCAACAACAGGAGTTGATCCAAAATATATGGATCAACAACCATAGTTGATCCAATATCACTGCCTGCTTCAACCCAGATAACCACCATATTTCATTCAGCAACATGCTTCAATCTCTATAACAGCAACTCATACCAACATTGCCACCAACTCATACAATAAAAGCCATCATTATCACTTGCAGTGCAACAAACATCCAGCACCACCGCTGCAACAACACCTTCCACCACCACCACCACAACAACAACAACAACAATACCAAAATATTTCTATCACCACTACCAGCACTACCACAATAGTACAACAAACTCCATTTGCTTGGTTTAGAATGAATCACAAATCAAGAGCTCAATTTAAAATCGAAATAAAAAAAAATAAACCATGTTGAATCAACACCAAAAAATCAAACCCAAGATCAAATTTAGGACACTACTTAGAATAAGAGTAAGATATCAAACTTATCTTCATAAACACCAACAGCTTCAAGATCAGCTTTCATCCATTTCTTGCACAGCAGCAGCAGATCCATCTCACTTCTTAATCACTCGAAATCAATCACCGCAGCTTAAGAACATCTCATATCATATAACTTCAATTTCAGCGTAATATTGTTTTTGAATCTTCCAATTAGAAAAACCCAACCTTCGATTTCATCTAAAAACCATGAAAATCATCATTCACCATAACCTACACGATTAAAACAGCACCAGGTCCCATAATCTCTGAGATCGACATCAACATTTCTATTTCTCGATCTGTTCTCTCTTCCTGTGGCTTAATCTTCACAGAAATCCCATCTCAGCTTTATTGCTTTGTCTCTCAACATCTTCTCGATCTCTAATTCAATCACAGAACTCTCTATCTCTCAAATCTTAACACCATCGTCTTCTTGTTTCAATCAACAACAACAGCTAAGAGAGATTCAATTCCTATTGTAAATCGTAACATAAAACAGATCTGATTTTAGGTTACGAATTAGCGACGGATAAGATGGTTAAGGTGGTGTAACGACGGGCTAGAAACGAAGATGGTGACGATGGAGATGTTGCTGGTGTTGGTTGCGTTTGTTATGGTGGCGACGGAGATCAAGATGAAGGTGGCGACGAAGATGAAAATGGTGGTGAGCTCGTTCGTTATGTTCGCTTCTTTATTAGGGAAGAAGAAGAAATAAAAACGATTTGGAAGAAAAAAAACCCTTATTAGATCCTTGATGGGCTTAGGAATGAAGAGGGACATATTTATTGTGTGATAAGGATATTTGTATAGACCATCAAAAGTAGGGACAATAGTTCAATTACCACATTAAGTAATGAGAGTTTAACACAAGTTCAAATACTATGTTGACAAGTTCAAATACTATGTTGACATATTGTAAACGTTCCATATTAACCAAATCATATTTCTGATAGCTATCAAATCTCTAAGTTAATAGTCGAAATCGAAATACATCTTATTTGGTCAAAAATAAGGATCCGTCCAACTAGAGATCCTTTGGAAGAGATTGATCCTGCTAGAGATCCTTAGGACCGGTCCTAGTAGAGATCCTTGGTAAGGGATCAGTCCTACAAGAGATACTTGGGATCGGTTCTAGTAGAGATTTTTGTTTAAGGTATCGGTCCTACAATAGATCAGTTGATTCCTTTCAACTACGAAACAAGTTTCATAATTTTATTTCCTTAAACTCATGTAATTAAACATAGTCTTCTAGGTATGGAACCGATCCAAATTAAAGTTCAACATGCTATAGCGTTATTACGAATTTACGGAGTTCAAATAATAAACGTTATACTTCGTAACTCAATATACCAAAGTTGTATAAAATAAGGTTTATTTAGACTTTAGTACCAACTTTGTGACCAAAGTTGCTTTTAGGTCCCCGAAAGTTCAATTTTAGAGATTGGTACCCAGGACTGTAGTTGGTCATCTTGACAGTTGGTAAAGTTTGTTAAATAAAGAAACGGAAAAATTAAACCTACAATTCAACTTATTTACTATCACTATTATAATGTTTTTCTCTTGGTATTTTTCTCGAACACCTATGCATTTCTTCTGTGATGAGAGATACTTTTGGTTGTATATTTAGCTCCTTTATAGGTCGTTCTTCCTTGCAGATTCAAAACTAAACAAAGCCAACATTCCTTAAGATACACAACCACTAAAACTTTTCTTACTACCCATGATAATCAACAACTAACACTAAGGTTTCACTTTATAAAAGAAAATAAAGATGATGAAGTATAGAAGCAAAAACCAAATCATAAGAAACTAGTGAGTTAATTCTTCCAATGAGATATGCCGTTGATCCTGAAACTCGTATAATGTTATTGAGACAAAAGAAAGTAAGCAATAGTGTGTCAAAAGGGCCTAAATATGTCTAAATTAGCTAAATAACTTCAATAATATGAAATAGGTTTCATCGATCGAAGTTAAACTTGAATTCGAAATTAGATGTACATGTCAAAACATGATAACTTATGTTAAAATGCTTAAAGTTCTATACTTGTACAGAAACATCGATCAATTATGAATATAAAACATAAGAACATAATATATATATTCATTAACAAATAATGCATGATTATTACTCTCAGTAAACTTTATGTTAGAGACATGCTCGGTTGAACCCACAATTTTTGCTATCTCAAGTTTGTTATCAATGTTAGATGGAAAAAACTATATCTTGATTTCTAGTATACTAAGTCAAGTCTCGAAAATTCCAGTGGTTGGTAATCCAGCTTTCATTTTTATGCAGAAGCAAAAGAGATTGAAACAGATTTTACAAGAATGGAATTGGAGTGTGTTTGGTAATATTCAACAAAAGGTTAAAGAAGCGGAAGAAAGAGTAAAAAGTAAGATGATTATCTCAGACAGAGAGCCTCATAACACTCATCTTTTAACTGAATTGGTGAATGCTCAAAATGATTATAATTCAAGAGAAGTTCAATTAAGCACCATGTTGAAACAAAAAAGCAAGGATTAAGTGGATTAAAGAAGGGTCAGCCAATACTCAATTTTTTCATGTTAACATCAAGGTTAGGCACTCTCATAACCTTATAACTGAGCTGGAGGATGATAATGGGAATATTATTGCTGATCAGGAGCAGATAGCCAATTTGCTTGTTACTTATTTTGAGCAGAAATTTCAACACCATGACACTGTGATTAATAATGCTTTGCTGGAAGTTATTCCTTCCATTATTACAAATGAAGATCAAGTTTTGCTTGAAGCTTTACCTAATGTTGAAGAAATTAAGCAAGTTCTTTTTGGTATGGATGCTGATAGTGCCCCTGGTCCTGATGGATTTTCAGGTGTCTTCTATAAAAAATGTTGGAGCATTATACAACAAGATTTTATCAGTTTTGTTCAGTACAGTTGGGAGAGAAAATTCATACCAAAGGGATTGAATTCAAATTTCTTAGTGCTATTACCAAAAATACAAGGTGCAATAAAGCCTAATCAGTTCAGACCTATTGGTTTAAGTAATATCTGCTTTAAAATCTTCACCAAAATCATTGCTTCTAGAATGAGTCTATTACTTTCCAAGTTAATATCTCCTCAGCAAGTTGCCTATGTCAAAGGAAGAAGTATTCATGAGCAGATTATCCTTGCCTCGGAGCTTGTAAATGAAATGAAGACCAAAAGAAGGGGAGGTAATGTTGGTTTAAAACTAGATATTTCTCAGGCCTGTGATACAGTAAATTGGAATTTCCTATTTCTAGTTTTGCAACAATTTGGTTTATCCTCTGCTTGGTGCCATTGGTTACAAGTTCTTTTTGCTTCTGCAAGAATTTCTATCATGGTTAATGGGGGTCCTAAAGGCTTTTTCTCAATGTGTAGGGGCTTAAAACAGGGAGATCCCTTGTCTCCAATTCTTTTCATTTTAATGGAAGAAGTATTAAGCAGAGGAATTACTCAATTAGATTTATCTGGTAAACTGAAGCCAATGGTGACTAGAAAAAGGGTTCATCCTACACATTTGATGTTTGCTGATGATGTTTTGATATTCACTAATGGTTCTAAAAGGAGTCTAGATAATATTCTAAAGTTTTTACAACAGTACCAAGACAGTTCTGGTCAGATTATTAACAAAGGCAAAAGCAAGTGCTTTATTGAAGGCTGCACACCTCAAAGAAAGCAACAAATTTCAAGTTTTCTACACATGGATTGTTCAACTTTTCCAGATAAATACTTGGTAATTATTTTAAAGCCTGGTAGAGTTAAGTCTTCTATATTGTGGCCAATAGTGGAAATGATGCAGAACACTTTAACAAGGTGGAAGGGTAAGCTATTAGATTTTCATGACAGATTGATTTTACTTAAATCAGTTCTTGCTAGTTACCCTCTTTATTCTATGTCAGTGTATAAATGGCCAATGTCTATTATTAAGGAGTGTGAATCTATAATGAGGAACTTCCTTTGGTCTGGTGATGGTGAGACTAGAAAGTATACTACTTTGGCTTGGCATAAAGTTTGTACTCCTATTGAGGAAGGAGGTTTGGGAATTAGAAGGCTTGCAGTGATTAACAAAGCTCTTTTAATGAAGATAATGTTCAAAATGCATACTTCAAATGCTGAATGGGAAAGTTTCTTTGCTGCTAAATATAAGATAAAATGGGTCAATGGAGCAATAAATGGAAATATTCTTCAGTTTGGACTGGATTGAAATGGGCTTGGCAGCAACTAAGAACTGCTATTTCTTGGCACATAGGCACTGGTGATAAGATTTCTGTCTGGTTTGATATATGGTGTGGTGATCAACCTTTAATTGAAATCATTAGGTATACTGATTATGTGAAGGCTAATCTACTTATGAAGGTTCAAGAATTACTTATTCAACACAACTGGAACATTCTGTTGAGATCCAGAATGATATACCAGCTTCCTTACCATCTGTTAGTGGAGGGTTAGATTCTGTTGTTTGGATTGGTGATGCAGCAGGTAAATTTTCCACTTCTTCCATTGTCAATCTAATAAGGCATAGAGAACCTATCTTATCTTGGCCTTTAAAAATCTGGAAATCTTATTTGCATCCTCACATATCTAGAAATGTGTGGAAAATTATGCATGGTATTTATGTGGATGATGTTAAAAGGGTTAAGCAGGGTTATTCTATTGCTTCAAGATGCTGCATTTGCAAGAATCATCAAGATAGTATGGAACACATTTTATGAAGTTGTGACTTTTGTGTTAATATCTGGAATTGGCTTGGTTCTGTATTCAACCATCAAAATCCAGTTTCCTTTGAGGATATCTTCATTATGGCAAAGCATAAGAGTTCACTTCTCAGGGAGGTTTGGATAACAGCTGCTTTATCCATAATAAGGGAGCTTTGGTTTCTGAAAAATAAGGTAATTTTTGAACACTTTAAACCCAGTACAATTCAATTCAAGAGCAGGATTATTACATTAGTTTTTGAAGGCAGTTACAGAATGAAGGGCGCAAATTGGAATCATGCATATGATAAGCAAGTCCTTGACTTCTTTGGTATCCATAGCAGAGGACTCTCCCATACAACTAGCTTATAGTCTTTGTTTAGCTCTTTATTGAGTTGTATTTTCTTTTAGTTCTGTATTTTTTTCCTTCTTTTTTGGTTCTTTTGGTTTTCTGCTCTTGTGTAAAACTCTTTAGCTCTTCTTGTTAATAAAAGTTATGATTTAGCAACAAAAAAAGTCAAGTCTCGGACTAGGTATATAAATTGCTATTTGGGTATTAGATATCACCCTCGAAGACTGAACATCGAAAAACACATTTGGAGAAATTCATCAACAAGGTATGTGAAGAATGAACTATTATTTTTTCTCACAAACTTTAGCATTCTATCTATATGACTATGTTGTATGAAATCTAGTAGATTTATTGCAAAGAAGAAATTTCGATTCAAGCTTGTCTTGTTAAACATCTCAAAATATGATTCAATCATTGGATGTTCAAAGATCCTTAATAATATTAGTTCAAAGAAATTTATTGTTCAAGAATTAATTTTGTGAATCATTTGAAAATTTCCTAAGCAGTGATTATAATTTGGGAAGGTTTCAAACATCAAAGAGAGAAATTCAGAACTTCTATAATTTCGTCTCAGTTTAGGTTGGCGAACCAATTCGCAAAATCTGAGTTTCTAGAATACATGAAGGTTAACACACCAGTTTATAAATCTTACAGTTCCAAAGGGTACAGTTCACCAATCCGGTTCATGAACCATGGAGATAGGTTAATGTTTGGCGAACCCGATTCCCAAACTGTTGTCATCTGAGTTCATGAGCCGCAGAACAGTTGTCCAACCCGGTGCATGAACTGTTACACTCGGGATTCATAAATTGCCTCATGTTTCACGAATCATTTCACCAACAGTCCCAGTGAATATTTTGTAGATGCTCAAAGACATATTTTTGAAATATGTTTAGCATTATTATTACTCTCATAGACATCTCTAAGACGTATATGATCACTAAAATACTTTGAGTATGTACATCAAGATTAAATTCTTAAGTGCTAAAGTGAACATCGTATTGCTTAGTAGTTCATAAGGCATATTTTCCAAAGAACGATAATTATACTGGTTTCGTAATCGGGCCATATTGTATATTCTTCTATGTAATTTCAAAATAATTTCTCACATGCTTACTTGAAATCCTAATTAGTGTTTCATCTAAATAGAGAAACATTTTTCTTGAATCTCAAGTTATCTTAGCTTGAATTATAAGCAACCTTCAGTCTTGAACATCTATAGATAGAGATGCTTTTTCTACTGAGAAATTCAATCCCTTACACTTTGTGTCCTAGTTGATTTCTAGAGTCGTCCTTTACTGACCTAGCTTTCTTCTAAGAAACATAATTAGGTGTACGACTTAAATATTTCACTTGGGGATTCATGAATCCAGGTCCGTCTATCTTTACCTTGATAATTCGTGTATCTTGATCTTGCTTTTCTATTATCGAGGTTCTCGTGATATTTTTCTGGCAGGATAGATAGAAATCACAAAATTCTCTTTGTCTCAGACTTTGTGATTCCTCATGATAAGATATCTGAAATCTATTCTTAATTGATTAATTCATGATTTTTCTTGAGAGGAGGTTAAGAATCAAGGCTTCTCATCTAATTGAGTGTATATATATAAGTATTATGTATTTGTGAGATTTGCTAGCTTTGTCTATTGCAAACAGTTTCCAAGCCTTGATCTTTGATTTAAAGGGAAATCAAATAGGTTTATCCGTTAGAGGCATATTGGTACCAAAAGTCTTTACTTAGATGGAAGCAACTCTTAAGCTGTAAAGGACATCAGCTAAGGAAATCAACTATGTAGAGCCTTGCAAGGTTTAAGAGACATAACGAGACTATAACTGAATCGCTCGGAGGGTGGATTCAATTTCAACTATATTCCCATCCAAAGTCAGATAGTATGCTAGTATCTGTAATGACTTAATATAGTTTGGTATTCAAACCTGGACGAGATTCCGTGGGTTTTCTGCTACTTCGGTTTCCTCATTAACAAAATTAGTATATGTGTGTGTATGTTTTTTTTTTACTTTTACACATATTTTGATTGTTAAAGTACTACACAGGTTCATACTCATATCAAAATGAAAAATTTGGTGGTGTACTTGGTACCTTCTCTTCTTCGCTTACAATTGGGACAATTCTAAACTAATTTTTACAATTGAGGTTGTCTGCATAAAAATTATTAATAAACAAGGAGTTAAAATTAAGTGGTGCCACTGGTAATAATCGTGATCTTATATTGATATATTAATTGATGGATGTTTAGCTCTGAAATTTTGAACTCCATCGATAATGGTTGTTTTGATAAATCTCTTTCTTCTCTGGTACTATTCTTGATGTTATTTTTCTTAGTGGTGTTGGTGGAGCGGTGGATGTTGTTGTTGGTGGTGGTGGTGGTGGCTTACTGTGTATGTGGGAAAAAACTGAGAAAATAAATTAAACAAAATAAATGAAGTGTTGATGTTAACATATAAACCGAAGTTAATAAATAAAACTTAATTAACAAATCTATTTTTGTAATAGTCAAGTCGGTCAACTACGCTGGGTACCAAACTCTAATATTGAACTTTTTGTGACCTAATTGCCGATTTGTTCACAAAATTTGGTACCAAAATCTAAATAACCCATAAAAAGACTAGTATATACTTCCTTGACACTTTGTCCATATAATAGAATGATCAAGTCACTAATATTAGGGAGACATGAATATATTTTTGATGTTATGTTTTCAATCTAAACGGCTTGAAAGAAACTTGGATAGAAATAGAACAAGTCAAGTATGTATTACTAACCTCGAATAGAAGGATAATGTATTCGTTGATGCCGATACGTCTTCATGTACTTCAAAGTAACACGAGAAAGTCTTAACATTTATATTGTTCCTAGTTTAACCTAACGAATTTGACTCTAATAATCTAATCAAGCAGCCTCGAATTTTGGATCTAAGATATGACAACCAAACTTGACATACCAACGCTTGGTGGGTCCAACTGAGCAATGATCTAATGATCTCCCCCTTTGTAATTTTAGTGATAAAACTATTTACATATGGAGAATACAAGAATTAAAAGACAAAACATTACATTACATAACAATCTCTTAACTCAATATTTATACGCTTGATACCAAGTTTCAACAACAAAGTCCTGCAGATATTCAAATAATAAATGACGTTGTTGAATAATTTGAAAAAGAAAAAGATTTACTCCCTCTAAAGGAAAGCTAAGTATTCAAACCGAACATATTTGTTATTCACTCTTATAGTATGTAATACTACACAACGTGATATGTTTCTTCTATTTTGTCAATGTTTAATTCTTTTCTGTTTTAATATATATTGTTAGATCATAGCTCGGTTGAACCAACCAAGCATTGGTATGTCAAGTTTGGTTGTCATATTTTAGTATCAAAACTCATCTAGAGTCACTTGATTAAATACTAGAGTCAACTTCGTTTATGTTAAACTAGAAAGTCAAGGAATGTTGAGACGTACAAGTATTACTCCGAAGACCTGAAGAATGAGAAGAAGTAACGACTACAACAACGACATCATCCTTCCACTTGAGGTTAGTAATACTGACTTGATCTTGTTTATGTTCCTAACATATCTTTCAAGTCGTGCTATATTGAAAACATAACATGCGAAGCTGTATATATTTTATATAATACTCTAGTAATATGACTTGGGTATAACAGTATGATTAAAGTATCAAGGAAACATATTACGAAGTATAAACGCTTATCTTTTGGAACTTCGTAAATACGACATCGACATAATCTATTGTATATAGTTATTTGATTTTGTGTGCATTATATAGGTGTGATTTCATCCTAGAAAACTATGTACCTTTACATTAGTTTAAGGAAGTAGATGTATGAACTTGCTTTCATAATCGAAAGGTAAATCATGATTGGTCTTGTTATTCTTTGAATATATTTTGGATGACCAATGGAAGAAGACTATGGTAGAACCTATCTTAACTTTGTTGAGACTTGAGGTTTAACCGTTCATAGCCTATGACATATAGCTAGTTGGAATAGGTCACAAGTAACTTTGGAATTTAAGGCGTAACCGATCACAAGCTATATTGGAATGCAAGTTGTAACTGGTCACAAGTTACTTTGGGAACCAAGGTATAACCGGTCACAAGATTAATTGGGAAGTTAGTTGTAATCGATCATAAGCTACCTTTGGGAAACAAGGTGTAACCGATCACAAGCTAACTCGAGAATTAAGTTGTAACCAGTCACAAGTTACTTTGGGCACCAAGGTATAACCGGTCACAAGATGAATTGGGAAGTTAGTTGTAATCAGTAACAAGCTACCTTTGGGAAGCAAGGTGTAACCGGTCACAAGATACTTCGGGAAGAAAGGTATAACCAGTAACAACCTACTTTGTGGAGAAAGGTGTAACCGATTACAATCTATATTAGAAATCATGTTATGACTGGTCACAACATATATTGAAGTGATGGTTTAATTGGTTCTGAAAAAGCGGGGATCTAACAACCTCACCCAATATTTCGTTTAGCAATATGTATGGACAAACTCCAATATAATTCCAAGAAAATCAACTAGACAATCAGACTCAATCATTGGAAATATATCCAAGAGTTGTATCTTTGTTTCACAATGTAATCAGCAAACGGTGTCAAATACCAATGTTCAAGCGTCAATCAATTTATATCAACAACCAAAGGTTGGATTATCTAGTTGATTGAACTACGCACAACCTGTGATATTTCAATTATATAAAAAAATATAATGCGGAAAACAAATAACACAGATTTCAGAAATTTTGTAACGAGAAAACCGAAAATACGGAAAAACCTCGGGACCTAGTCCATATTTGAACACCACACTGTATTAAGCCGCTACAGACACTAGCCTATTCCAAGTTAACTTCAGACTGGAATGTAGTTGAGCCCTAACCAATCTCACACTGATCAAGTATAGTCGTGTTCCTTATGCCTCTGAATCCCAGCAGGACTTTGCGCACTTGATTCCCTTAGATGATCTCACCCACAACTAAGATTTTCTACGACCCAAAGTCGAAGACTTGATAAACCAATCTGTCTCACACAGAAAAGTCTATTAAATAGATAAGTCTGTCTCCCACATAAATACCTTGGAGTTTTGTTCCGTCTTTTGATAAATCAAGGTGAACAAGAACCAAATGATATACTTGACTTATATTCCCGAAGAACAACCTAGTAATATCAATCACCTCACTATAATCTTAATTGTATGTTAGCGAAACAAAATATTGTGGAATCACAAATGATGAGATAAAGATTTTTGTGACTACTTTTTATCTTGCCTATCATAGATTAAATCTCGAGCAAATATTTGAGAAAATAGTACTCAATCACAATAAAAAACAGCAAGATTAGAGCACGCAACTACTGAGAAATATTTGGGCCAGGCTTCACAATCTCAATGAAGTATTTAAGTTGTTAACCTACATGGTTTTGGATAAACCTAAGGTTAAAGGAGAATCGACTCTAGTCGCAACTAGTATCACACAGGAGGTGTGGGGATTAGGTTTCCAAGTTGCTAGAGTTTCATATATAGTCTTAAAATAAGGGTTTACAATCAATCTTACCTTGGTAATAAAGCATTCAATGTTCACCATTAGATGAAAACCTGATTAGACTCAAGATAATATCTTTCAACCATTAGATCGAACTTAGATTGTTACACACAAATAAAAAGTGACTTCTTTTAGATATGAGTAACCATACATGTTAGAGCATTGCTCAGTCGAACTCGCATGTGTTGCTATCTCAAGCATGTTTGTCAATATTAGTGATCAAAACTATAAAGTCTTGATTTCTAGTCTACTAGATCTAAGGGCTCAGACTAGGATAGAAAGTGTAGTTGAGCTCAAGAACTCCATGGCGATCATCATACAAGATGAAGGACTACTCAAGGAACCAGTGGATCTTCATCGACTAAAAGGTATATGGAGACTTGAACTTATCTATCACTCAAAAGTTTATCTACTCTATCTCCTATCTTGAGATAAAAGTCGCATTACTATATAGACTAAGATTATACACATATGATATTTCGAGTTGAGTATATCTCGCTTATCTATTTCTAGAAATATATATTGGTAAAGATTTCATTTTATCCAAGTTCATCTTTACCTAGTGACGAAAGTCATGTTATGTTTCAATTATTTTGGAAATCGCTCTGACGAAAAATAGTTTGTGAATAACAACTATATAACGCCCTCTGAGAATGTTTCAATGATTGAAATGAGAGTTTAGACAATATAAGCATTGAAGGATATAAACATTATTGTGGTAACACATATATGTAGAAGTCCTTATTGCTTGAACCGAAGTTTGCGAACTTTGTTGATCAAGTGAAACCGGAACATGAGCCATCAACTTAGTCCGAAAACTGGCGTAGTTCTCGAACCCGAGAATTTCTGCTGGAGTTATAGCTTAGTTTCAGTCCGCGAACTGACGGAAGTTCTCGACCCGAGAATTTTTGTTGGAGTTTGTAAACTCCAACCGGTTAACTTGAGTCCGCGAACTTCAGTAGGTTATGTCTAAAAATGATGTTTGTGAACTTATCTTAATAAACTAAGGAATGTTATTTCAAACCGTGGCTTTATAGTTCATGAATCGATTCGAGTGAATCACATCGTTTTTGATTTAATTATATCTTGTGTAGTACATGAAATCTCATAGCAATAGAATAACTTTCTAACTAGTTCATTTGAGTCATTTGGACTAGTTATGGTGAAGAAGAATATGGTTGATATGAAAGTTATCATTTGGCTAACCAATAGGTTAACTAGTATTGAACCAACTAATGTACAAGTTTGGGTACGATTACACAAACCCAAAATCGTCAAGTACATGTGTGTTTAACAAGCTATGTTTTCGATCTAACAGTTGATAAATATTAGCTTGTATCTAATCAGGTTTTCATGTAACAGTGAATATTGAATGCTTTGTTACTAAGCTAACATTGATTGCAAACCCTAATTTGAAATACTATATAAGGGAGAACTCTAGCAACTCAGAAACTTAATCCTTCCACATTTTGTATGATACTAGTTGTTCTAAGCTAGAGTCGATTCTCCTTTAACCTTTGGTTTTCTTCTTCTAAAACCAGGTTAACGACTTAAAGACTTCATTGGGATTATGAAGCCAGATCGATACTAATTTTATCGTAGATGTGTGATCTGATCTTGCTATTTCTATAGTACGAGTATAATTATAATAATTGGCTTCAAATTTTTATCTCCGATAGGCAAGATAAAAAAGTAATCACAAACATCTTCGTCTCATCGTTTGTGATTCCACAATATCTTTTTTCGCTGCGTCAATTAAGACTATTGTGAGGTGATTGATAAACTGAGCTGTTCTTCGGGAATATAAGTCTGGTTTATTGATTGGTTCATGTTCACCTTGATTTATCAAATCGGAACAAAACTCATAGGTTTATTCGTGGGAGACGAATTTATCTATCTTGTAGATTTTTCTGGATGAGACAGATTTGTTTATTAAAGTCTTCGACTTTGGGTCGTAACAACTCTTGTTTGTGGGTGAGATCAGCTAAGGGAATTAAGTGCGCAGTATCCTGCTGGGATCAGAGGCGTAGGAGCATAACTGTACCTTGGATCAGTGTGAGATTGGTTGGGGTTCAACTATAGTTCATACCGAAGTTAATTTGGAGTAGGCTAGTCTCTGTAGCGGCTTAATACAGTATATGTTTAATCTGGACTAGGTCCCGGGGTTTTTCTGCATTTGCGGTTTCCTCGTTAACAAAATTCTGGTGTCTGTGTTATTTATTTTCCGCATTATAATTTTATACAATTAAAACAATACAGGTTGTGCGTTGTTCAATCAATTAGAATATCCGACCTTATTGGTTGTTGATTTAAATAGATTGACACTTGGATATTGGTCTTTAGTACCATCCAAGTTATCTCTCTTTGATTAAGACTCGCATATTGTATTTGCTTGAGTAAATAAAATTGAGAGATTGAGATAATAACTCCTTGAGATATTTTCTATTGATTGAGTCTAGTTGATTCTCTAGAAAGTAACTCGGAGTTGTCCATACAAATTGCTAAACAAAATATCGGGTGTGGTTGTTAGACCCCCGCTTTTTCAGTACCTAAACGTGTACACCTTGTTGGATCAATAATAGTTAATCGAAGTTAGCCATATGAACACTTTCATATCAACCTTATTCATCTTAACCATAACTAGTTCAAATGACTCAAATGAAACTATTTATAAAGTTGTTTAATTGTTTTTATTCACATAGAAGTATACAAGACACAATTGAAGCAACATTGATTTTTATTCACTCGAATCGATTCGTGAACATTATAGCCATGGTTTGCAAAATATTGCATTCCTTAATATATAAATGTATTAGTTCATGAATAAACCGATTTTAGAACATAACCTACTCAAGTATGCAAATGGGTACGCATACCTAAGTAGTTGGACTAAGTTTGGGTTTTCCAGTATGCGAACGGGTACGCATACCTTCCAAACTCCGTTGAATTTCCGTAAGTTGGACTAAGTTTGGCATATCGGTATGCATACTAAGTTCCCGGACTTCCATAGACCAATCAGTACGCATATGGGTATGCATACCATGGTTCCCGGACTTGGAATAACTTGCAACAGTTAGCATACAAGTACACATACTGTGCTATATCCAACCATGGTTATTTGTTCTAAACTCCCATTTCAATCATTAAAACATTCTCGGAAGACGACAATAGTTGTCTCACACAAACTATTAGCTTCAAAGTGATCGAATGATCAATACGAAACATTCTGAGTCTACATCAAATGACTGTCTCACACAAATCATGTAAGATGTTACCAGACGATTTTCACATGATCATATTCTGACTTTCATCAAGAATATAAGATGAACTTAGTTAAAGCGAAAGCTTACCAACACATATTTTGAGAAATATGTAAGCGAGTTAAACTCAAATGTGTATACTCAAAGTCTATATAGCTATATGACTTTTGTCTCAAATAGGAGATAGAGTAGATAGACTTTTGAGTGATAGATGAGTTCAAGTATCCACATACCTTTTGTTGATGAATTTCTACAAGCTCCCCTTAGTATTTATCCGTCTTCAATCGATGAACGCCGTGAAGTCTGATGCTTAACTACACTTTATATCCTAATCCGAGACTTACCTATAAGTATAGTAGAAATCAAGACTTATAGTTTTGGAAACTAAACTTGCCAACAAACTTGAGATAGAAACGCTTGTGAGTTCGACCGAGCAGTGCTCTAACAATCTCCCCCTTTGTCAATTTTAGTGACAAAAATATCAATACATATGGATTACAAAATAAATAAAATTTTTGTAGCTTTTCATCCAAATGCTTGATTTCCTTGGTTCTTCAACATTACTCAAAATCTTCGTCGCTTCCAAGTACTCTAGTAATTCTGAACGTGTTCAACTCAGCATCATAGTTGTTGAAGAACCGTAGCTATAAAAATGAGAAAACAATAGCTTTCAATCATTGTTATACAGTGTCATAATATCATTACACAGCATCAAAGTCCAATTGTATCACAACTTTGACAACAATACTATGGTGATATGTATCACTCCCCCTTAGTCAATACTTCATCTCACATGAAAACCACTCTCCCTTACATAATAATCCGTAGACCATATGTATTTTCAGTGTGAACTACTCATTAATTCTCCCCCTTTTTGTCAATATAAGTTGCCAAAGGTACAAAAACTAGTGGGATCATAATGAAATTCTCATAGAGATACTTCATGACTAAACGAGAAAACATATCAACTTTGTTTTGATGATTTCACAAAGTCGAAACTTAGTGTATTCATCAAGGAGTTTATAAAGATACAAGATAACTCCTACAATATTCCACAGCCGCACTCCCCACAAAGATTTGGCAATTAAGCACAAGTTCAATTAAGAACTCTCCCCATAAAATGTTATTCCCGAAAGAACAACAAGAGCGACCTTACTTTTGCAAGAAAATAAGGATTTCTTTGGACATTAAAAATTTATATGAGACATGAATTTGTATCCAGAAAACTCAATTAAATTAACCACAAGAAAACCCATGATTAATTTAATCGGAAATGCTCAACATAAGAGAACTTACGGATCTGCCCAGTACTTTCACATAGAAGTGGATCAAGAAAAAAATCAATACTGCAAAATATTCAAAGATTCAGTCTATTTTTCATCAATATTTGTATAAAGACATATAATAGACTTAATCTTTGCAATCAAAATTTCATCATATCTTCCATCAATATTTGCATAATGACATAATAGGCTTAACTTTTGACATATATGGGACAATCATAGTTCACGGACGCAAACACACATATCCCATAATAATTTTTACAATATATAAAACCAATAAAGATTAATACTGCAAAATCATCTTCCAAATGGACTTTAGAATTTAAATAAATAAATCTAAAAACATTGCAAGATGAAAATCGTTGGAAATAGCTATGTGTACTCACAATAATTGTTATTCCAAACTAGTTGTCCTTTTTAAAACATAAGAATAAATTTTCATAAGAATTTTCCTAGATAAAACAAAATAACTGAAATAACAAAAACTGAACACAAGCTAAATCAAAGTTCACGTTCGGAAGCTTCACGAGTTTCAAGACCTTTGAGCTTGTGATTGACAACATCAATCGTTTCTTCGGAGACGGTATTCTTAATGAGAATATCCTTAGCATGTGTCTTCATGAGAGAAAGGTCAGAATTAACCTTTTTCAACTCATTTCGTAACACACCAAGACCATTCATGATGTCAACAAGTTGTATCTTTGCTTCCTCAAAGTGTCTAATAAAATCAAGAACCACTTCAGCAGAAATCTCTTCATCATCCTCAATGTCTGAATAAATATCAGGTGATTGAGAAGAGAGGTCGTCAACTTCTACAAGAGTTATTTTATTCATCCCTTTGGACTCGAAACCAATACCTTTATCAAGAAAACCTCTTGCAAAATCACAGGTGCGAGATGATGAAGACATTCTTGACAAAAAATAAAATCTCCTAAAGTACGCGTACGTGACTCAATAGATTTGGTATTTAAATGGTTTCTTAGGGATGGTAAATTTTAGGGTTTCTAAAGATAGTTCATGATAAGTAAATGGGTACTCATACGAACACAACCCGATCCCAAAAGAGAAACAAAACTGAGACCGTAATATAACCTTTTGCAAGGTAAGCGAAAGACCGCGAAATTTTGCTATGTGAAGATTTTCTTTCACAATTTTTGGGTCAATAAATTTTATATTTCTTCAGAGAGACAAATTTAGAGCACAAAGTAGAAGGAAACTTAGTTAAAAAAAAAACTTTTTACGGAATAAAAATCGAAGAAATTCACGAGACACGGACAATACTTAGGTAAAGCTTATCTGTACACAATAGTTTAGCTATGGACGATAAAAAAAATAGCTCAACTAAGCAGAAAGCATTTACCAATAAGTATACCTGATCATATCTCACTCAACTAGGATTTTTGTGAGTGAGGTTTCAACCTTGTGATTAATTAGCACAAGTATGATCCCTAATCTCATTAAATGAATGATGTTCACGGATGAGTCTCTTTTTCCTACCAATTCTAGGTGAGAATCCTTTTTGATGTGAAAATTTATCATAAAACTTGTTGTCATCAAAATACGAGACTAAGTTTGAATCCTTACCAGAAGAAGTTTGTATGAAGGATTTTGACAGCCTGTTGATAAGATCCTTGTATCCTTCAATTATCATATTAAGGTTGTCCTTCATATCTCCACTAATTATTCCATCTACAGGTACTTTTTTCACATCTTGAACATCATTCTTCTCATTAGGTTGAGAAGAACCTTTCTGAAATCTCCTTTGGATGATTTGTATTAACGCTACAATTGGTTCGAACGTTCGATGAGCATATTGAACTGACTTTCTTGGATGGATTAACATGGCGATTACTAAAACCAATAGGTTTGGACATATGAATGTCAGTTATACCTTTAAGTATTAAATCTAAGGTATGCTGAAGTTGATCAAAGTAATTGTCATTCGGTTTCAGTTTGCTCTTACATTGAACATGTTCTTTTGAATCACAAAAGAGACAGACTTTCTAATCACCAGAGTGATTAGAGTATGTAGTATTAGAAACATCATTAAAAGATTTCTTCCTTCCATGAGACGTGGTAAATCCGTGATTAGTGGAAGAACCAAGCACTACTTTATCAATAGGAAGGGTTTGCAGTTTAGCTTCTGAATTTGTTTTCATTTGAGAAACATGATTAGAATTAATCACGTTTTCAAATATCACAGCAGAGTCAGAAGTATTTGGTATGACAGACTCCCCAGAACGACTTTTATCTTGAATAGAGAGATTACTTAATAGTCGTTCAATTTCACAGGCATCTTCATTAAGTTTAGCCTCGAGTAAGGTTTGTGATGAACAAACCACAACATTTTCCTCACGAAGAGCCCTTAATATGAAATCACAATCTTTTATCATACCAACCATTGTATTAACCTTGTGTTTTAGCCCATTGACTTTAACAGCCCGAATTTTAATAATTATTAGAATTGTTGCACTCTCTCGGGCTGCTTCCCTTTCTACTTCAGAATCAGATTCGTCAGTAAGAAAATCAGGGTAACACATATCAATACTTGTCTGTTTCATAAGAACAAAATGTTCATCTATATGTGAGATTGACAAGTCTTTCTCTTTAATAGATTTCATTAAAACAAAACTTTTGTCTCTGGTGATGCGTTTGTCAGAGATAACACTACTGTCCATAGAGTCAGATCGCTACAAAAATAGACTTATATGATCTTAAACATGTTTTCCTGCTCTGATACCAATTCAAAAAGCAGGGGGTCTAACAACTGTTAGAGCATTGCTCGGTCGAACTCGCATGCGTTGCTATCTCAAGCATGTTTGTCAATGTTAGTGATCAAAACTATAAAGTCTTGATTTCTAGTCTATTATAGCTAAGGTTTCGTACTAGGATAGAAAGTGTAGTTGAACTCAAGAAATCCATGGCAATCATCATACAAGATGAAGGACTACTCAAGGAACCAGTGGATCTTCATCGACTAAAAGGTATGTGGAGACTTGAACTTATTTATCACTCAAAAGTCTATCTACTCTATCTCCTATCTTGAGACAAAAGTTGTATTACTATATAGACCAAGATTATACACATGTGGTATTTCGAGATGAGTATATCTCGCTTATCTACTTCTCGAAATATGTGTTGGTAAAGCTCTCGCTTTAGCCAAGTTCATATTTACCTAGTGACTAAAGTCATGTTATGTTTCAATCACTTTGGAAATTGCTCTGATGAAAAATAGTTTGTGAATAACAAATATATAACGCCCTCTGAGAATGTTTCAATGATTGAAATGAGAGTTTAGACAATATAACCATTGGAGGATATAAGTTTTATTGTGGAAACACATATATGTATAAGTCCCTATTGCTTGAACCAAAGTTTGCGAACTTTTTTGATCAAGTGAAACTGGAAGTGCATGAGCTTTAGTCCTCGAACTGGCGGAAGTTCTCGACCCGAGAATTTCTGCTGGAGTTTGTTAACTCATTCCAGGAACTTAAGTCCACGAACCTAGTCTGCGAACTTGAGTAGGCTATGTCTAAAAACGATGTTTGTGAACTTAATTATCTTAATAAACTAAGGAATGCTATTGCAAACTGTGGATTTATAGTTCATGAATCAATTCGAGTGAATCACATCGTTTTTTCTTTGATTGTGTCTTGTGTAGTACATAAGATTTCCTTGCAATTGAACAACTCTCTAACTAGTTCATTTGAGTCATTTGAACTAGTTATGGTGAAGAAGAATATGGTTGATATGAAAGTTATCATATATCTAACCATTTGGTTAACTATTGTTAAACCAACTAATGTACAAGTTTGGGTACGGTTACACAAGCCTAGAAACGTGCATTACATTTGTGTGTAACAAGCTATGTTTTCGATCTAACGGTTGATAAATATTAGCTTGAATCTAATCAGGTTTTCATCTAACGGTGAATATTGAATGCTTTGTTACTAAGCTAACATTGATTGCAAACCCTGATTTAAAAGACTATATAAGGGAAAACTCTAGAAACTGGGAAACCTAATCCCCACACATTTTGTGTGATACAAGTTGTGCTAAGCTAGATTCGATTCTCCTTTAACCTTTGGTTTCTTCTTCTAAACCAGGTTAACGACGATACTACTTTTCTTGTAGTTGTGTGATCTGATCTTGTTGTTTCTATCATACGAGTATAATTGTAATAATTGGATTGAGATTTATGTCTCCGATAGGCAAGATATAAAAGTAGTCAAAAACACTTCGTCACATCGTTTTTGATTCCACAATATCTTTTTTAGTTGCGTCGATTAAGACTATTGTGAGGTGATTAATATAACCGAGTTGTTCTTCGGGAATATAAGTCTGATTTTATTGATTGGTTCCTGTTCACCTTCATTTATCAAAAGACGGAACAAAAACTTGTAGGTATATTCGTGGGAGACGTATTTATCTATTACTGTAGACTTTTCTGTGTGATACATATTTGTTTATTAAAGTCTTCGAATTTGGGTTGTAGCAACTCTTGGTTGTGGGTGAGATTATCTTAGGGAATCAAGTACGTAGTATCCTGCTGGGATCAGAGATGTAGGAGCATAATTGTACCTTGGATCAGTGTGAGATTGATTTGGGTTCAACTATAATCCAGACCGAAGTTAGCTTGGAGTAGGCTAGTGTCTGTAGCGGCTTAATACAGTGTATGTTTAATATGGACTAGGTCCCGGGGTTTTTCTGCATTTGCGGTTTCCTCGTTAACAAAATTCCGGTGTCTGTATTATTTCTTTTCCGCATTATATTTTGTTATATAATTGAAATAATACAGGTTGTGCGTTGATCAATCAATTAGAATATTTGAACTTTTTGGTTGTTGATTTAAATTGATTGAGACTTGGATATTGGTCTTTGGTACCATCCAAGTTATCTCCTTGTATTTGATAAAGACTCGCAGATTTCTGTTTGCATGAGTAAAGATCAAATCAAGTGAGAGAGATATGAACTTTTTGATATACTTTTTATTAATTGAGTCTAACTGTCTAGTTGATTCTCATAAAAGTATATTGGAGTTTGTCCATATAGATTGCTAATTCAAAATATTGGGTGCGGTTGTTAGACCCCCACTTTTTCAATTAGTATCAGTGCAGGTAAACACGTTTAAGACCTTACAAGTATGTGTTTATGGCAATCTGAGTTTGAGGACAAGATCTCGTATACACCTACAAAAATGTCTCCTGAAGCTTTTAGTTACGCCAAGTGTCTTGGAAACATCTTAAAGGATTACTCCTTAGTTGATTCTTCTGAATCCCGAGGTAGAAATATTGTTCAATCTGATATTGACATATCTTCCTCTCATGAGGCATGCGACACTCTAGCAAAAGCTGAAAAGGAGCTCACCAGATTTTCAAAAACTTCCGCTGAGATCATTGATTTTCAGGATCATGATCAGCTTATTCATGAATTTGAAAAGTCTCTTAATCGAGAACGTGATCTCTTTAACATCATTGAGTCCTTCTCTAAGAATATTGAGAAACTTCTTCAAGAAACCACTCTACAGCGTGAAAAGATTAATATTCTTGAGGATATTGTTAAAGAAGACTCAATTAGAGAAAAACGTTTGATCGAGAATCATTCATCATATCTTAATAGGCTTCGTGTCGAAAAATAGAAACTAAGTACATCTCTCACTCTAGCCCATGAACAATGCAAATCCTTGGAAAAGGAAAACTCTGTCTTAAGGAGAAATTATTATGTACAACCTAATTCTCATGAATTACAGCACATGAAGAAGTATCCTCCAGTAGAAGGTTGTGTCAAGAAAGGTTTTCATAACTTGCAATCTTCTCAGATGGATATGCAGTTAAAACAGGTGCCAATCATTGCTTCTCCTCCACGAACCTGTACTTTTTGTGGGAAAAGGAATCACAATGCTATCCATTGTTTTGCAAGAAGGAAACAAATTTCTAAACTTCATAATTTTTTTCTCTTTACTGTCAATGGAATAAATAGTCAGTCGACTACTGCAGTGAATCGCATGCCCACAGAAAACCATAAATCTTATAAAAATGATCTCTATCTTAGAAATTATCGCAGGAAACATGTTCATTTCAGTGGTATGAACTCTTGTGCCACTAATGAACACATTCCTCGTGTTTATAAGAAGAAGTCTGGTAAACCTAAGTCTTGAAAATTAATTCCTATCTATTCTGATCCTCTTGAACTAATTGCAAGAGGTCCTAGATTTAGTCATTGACAAATATGCTAATCAAGCAGTGTCACACATATCTGGAATGAGCACATGTCAAAGACAGAAGGATAAAAAAGAACAATGTTCATTTAATGAGCTAAAGGCTCATACTTGTGTAAAATAATCACAAGGTTGAATATCTCACATACAAAAAACCTAGTTGTAAGAGAATTGAATAGGTATACTCCATGACAAAGTGACTCCAATATTTTTTAGATGGATATTTGGTCAAATACTTTTTTGCGAGTATTTTTTTTTTTTTTTTTTGGTTTTCTACTCCTTGACTAATCTTGCTTGTGAAAAGTGAAAGCGTGGACTTGTTCCGTGTAGAGCTTTGTGAACCCTCCTCTTTCGGGTACACGTATGATTTCAAGGTTCTCTTTTAAACGTATCTTGTAAATCCTAAGTCACTCCAATTTTATTTATATACCTATCCTATTGAGTTAACCTTCTTACTCTAGGTCTTATATTTTCAATGGAGTCTTCTTCCTGCTCATGGGATTTTCCTAAAGATTTCGTTGATAATGCGGTATATTTCGAATTCGATAAAGAGTAGGGAACGTTGGCTGAAGTTGAAGATTACCTTCCTCAATCTCCTGATTCCTTTTCGGATTTAGAAGGGATTGAAGGGATTTCGTCATAAGTAATCCTAAACTTCCTAAAGAAATTTGAGGAGACAAAGAAGAAACTTGTTGATACAATGAAGTGTCTTAATGTGGTAAGAACTGAGTTGAAAAAGGTTAAGTCTGAACTTGTTCCCATGAAAACCCAAGTTGAAGAACTTCCCAATAAGGATATCCTCTCAAAAGTTAAGGATGATGTCGTTCACAAGCTCCAGGACCTTAAGTCTCAAGAAGGTCCCGAACTGTCTATATGACTTTAGTTCGCTTTGGCATGGAAGTGTTTTTGGTTTAGTCTGTTTTGATTTTGTTTTCCTAGTAAATCTTCTATTTTTCGTATTTTGTTTAGAAGAATAACTAGTGTTTGGAATATACATTATTGTGATTACACATAGCTACGTCCAAAGTTTTCATCTTCTTGTTTTTAGATTTATTGGTTTAAATTCTAAACTTGTTTGGAAGATGATTTTTGCAGTATTAATATTTATGGTTTTATATATTGCAATATTGTTATGGGATATGTGTGTTTGTGTCCATGAACTTGATTGTTCCATACGTTGTCAAAAGTAAAGTCGTTCATGAGTTGATATGAAAGTATTAATGAAAGAATGAATAGACTTTTGACAAACACAAAAGTTAAGCCAATATTGTCAATTATTGATGTAAGATAGGTTAAAATCTTTTGTGATTCAAGGATTATGCCTATTGTATGTCATTGTGCAAATGGTAATGGGAAATAGAATGAATCCTTGATTATTCCACGGTATAAGTTCGATCTCCGATCCACAATTTTTTGTGTAAATACTGTGTTGTTCCATAAGGTGTCTTATGTTGAGCTTTATCAACTGAGTCATTGTTTTGACATAGTTGTTGTTCCATGAGATACTTTGTGTTGAGCATGGCCAATTAAATTTATTACTTTTGTGATTAGTTTAGTTGTGTATTTCGATTAGATTAATTATCGGTTCTCTTGTGATTAATCTAATTGATTTCTTAAATATCCATAAGTTTACTTGTGTTGAGCATATTTAGTCAAATTAATCATGGTTCGCTTACGGTTAATTTGATTGAATATTTCTTTTTGGATTTCAAATTCATACTTGTATGTGATTTGTTGAGTCCAAAGAAATCCTTATTTTCTTTTGAAATTAAGGTCGCTCTTGTTGTTCTTTCGGGAATGACATTTTATGGGGGAGAGTTCTTTTGAACTTGTGCTTAATTGCCAAATCTTTGTGGGGAGTGCGGCTGTGGAATATTATAGGGGTTATCTTGTATCTTTAAAGACTCCTTGATGAATGTATTTAGCGTCGGCTTTATGATTGCATCTAAACAAGATGATATATACATTAACCTTTGGTCATGAAATGTCTCTTACGGAAATTTCATTAGGATCTCGTTCTGGTACCCTTTGCCAATTTTATTGACAATGTATTTGCGGATTATCTCACAACTACACCCTCATAAGAATCCATTAAAATGATTCCTAAACCTAATTAATTTGATATGAAACTAAGAATTAAGGTACTAAAATTATAAAGGAGACACAAAGATTTTTACGTGGTTCGATCAATGTGATCTACATCCACGGTGCTTCACTAGTGATTGTATGTAATTACATGATTTTACAATTGAGACTCCATTAAAGAATATTTGGAGCTCTAGTTTTTTGGGGAAGAAGATGATAAAGATAATAAATCTCTCCTAACATTTTCTCTCTCCTCCTAAAATTATCCTCTCTTGCTCAAAAGATCTCTCCCACTTCTCATGCCTAAATGGCTATTTATATGATCTTACAAAATATGACAGTTGTGTTGTCCCGCCATTTCGGATTTGATAATTATCTTGCGAACCTTCGTAACTTCATTTCGCGAACTTCTTTTGCTTTCCTCGTGATTTCCTTTGCTCGCAAAATGTTCTTTTCTCGCAAGATGTCTTTTCTCTCCACAATTTCGTAAGTTATCATTTGTTGTGATATTCCGCTCCTACATCTTGCCTCTTTTTTCTTGAATATTGCTTGAAGAGCGATCTTTAAGAAAAAATCCGTTGTAGTAGTCTTTGATCTTTGTTGATGAAGGAACGAGCGAAAGAATATCAAACTCAAAAAGTATATACTTGCCTCTATTCTTTTGCGAAGTTCTGAAGCTTTAAGAAGTAATTAAAAGTATCATCTTGCGAAGTATCTTGAAGAAGTATGAAGTATCCTTAAGAAGTATAAGAAATATTTAATCCTCAAAATATATAAGAAGTATGAAATATCCTTGATGAGAGTGATAAATATTGCCTCTGTTCATGTGAAATTATTATTCCATTTTTGGTGAGGATTCTTGCTGAGAAGATAAAGAACATAAAATATTTTCTTGGGTATCCATAGTTGCCTCTGTTCTTTATCTATGAAGGAAAATCCTTAATAAAATGCTGAATAATTAAATTGCGTCTCTATTCTTATGTTTCCTCTGCCTCAAGTGGTAACCTTACTAACTTCTGAATTTTTCTGCAAATTTCTGAATTTTTCTGCGAATTTCTGGGGTTTTCTGCGAATTTCTGAACTTCTGAATAGTGCTGCGAATATACTGTTGTGAATGTATTGTTGCGAATATACTGTTGCGAATGTATTGTTTTGAATATACTGTTGCGAATGTACTGTTGCGAATTATGAATAGTCCTGCGAATTATGAATGTTTCTGCGAAGTTTCGCGGTATTATCTTGTAAAATTTTGTAAAATACTTGTGCGAATATAATATTTATGTAATGATTATGTTATGAAAGGTGTATGTGATGCTTATGCCATAAAATGTTTATGCAATGCTTTTATGATGCAAATATGATGCTTGAATGATGCGAATATGATGCTTGTATGATGAAAATATGATGCTTGTATGATGCAAGTATGATACTTGTATGATGTTAATACTTATCTATTATAATGCTTAGCTAATGTTTGTGTTACTTAGCTCATTTTGCTGCAGTAAAATTGATATATCTTTGAATTGCCTCTATTCATATAATCATCTTCGCAAGTTCATTTGTGTATTTTCGCGAATGAAATCGCCTCTTCTGGTATGACTTCGTGATATATATTCGTGTAAGAATTCTTCAATGATCTTGATGGGATTGTCTTCTTTGTTAGGACTTCATGATATATCTTCTTGTAAAAATTCTTCAATGATCTTGATGGGATTGTCTTCTTTGTCAGAACTTCATGATATATCTTCTTGTAAAAATTCTTCAATGATATTGATGGAATAAACTTCATTAATTGATGTGGTCTTATCATGCCTTCCTAAGTAAAGGTCTTATTTTTCCACCTCTTTTGTGATAAAATATTTGTGTTTGCGATAATATGACAAGTTTGAACATTCTTGCGAATATACAACCTCGTGACATTATCGTCTTGCGATGAAATCGCAGGAAGTTTTTACACTTTCATGTAATAACCCATTGATCTCATCTTAACTTCTTTGTTTCATTCTGCGAGTTCTTTTTGTATGTTTTCCTTCTTTTTTTTTTTTTTTTAGAATGCTCATGAGAACTTCATTTGTTGCACAAATATGACAAGCCTTTATGTTTTCGCAAACAAGAAGCCTCGTGACATTTGCGTCTTATAGCACGTATCAGCTCCCTAATGGAGGGTGATGCCCTTTATATTCCCCCTGGTTGCCCCTTCAAGGAAGCGTACATCGACCATACAAGGTTAGCTCTTCCCATCCGGTTCTGCCAACAACCAGCTTTTGATCGCAACCTCTTATCCTTTTTGCCTATAGGGCTTATAGTTACGAGGTTGCACCCTATGGGGTATCTTTGGGCCAAGTGCATCATTTGCTAAGACTTGTCAAAAATAGCAGATGTGGTTCAACCTCACCCGGCACTCTTGACTCAACCATGTACCTCGGCGCCTTGATTATTTTCTGCACTTCTTGGGAAAGACAGTATGCCTTAGTCGCCCAACCTAAATCCTCTTACACCGCATTTTATATTGCGTAATGTCGCTAGATTAGGTTAGAATCCAAGGTGTCTAACCCGGATAGGTACCCCATTATTGGGTTGTACCCCTAAAATTTTACCATGTACTAAGGTCCCTTGGTGGTGTTCCGGTTACCCTTAGCCACGTTTATAGGTACCCCATTAAATGACGTACTTTAGGACTTTGCCTCTTACGAAATATAGCTTCGCGAACTAGGGTGTACGCCACAAAGGTTTGCCTGTATAAAATTTTCTGCGGCTCTCTTTCTTTTTTGGAGGCTGATCACAGATTGCGGTCTTTTATTCGCAAATTAATGAAAGTTTAATCGCAATTGATTTTTGGCGGTATTTTTTCACCTTTTATAAATCGAATCATAATTCTCTTTATTCGTAAAAACTCATCATAAATTTTTCATGTATATAAGATGTTGAACGTTTTCATAAAATCTTTAGTATAAGAAGTACGAGAAGTATGAGAAGTATTAATCAAAATTGTTCTATAGAAATATAGGAATTTAATTTTCTCTATTTTTTGTAATTTTGAAGTCTTTGTAAATTTTTTGAGATCTTTAAATTTTTGCGATGAATTTATTTTTGAATCTTGCGATTGTATCGCTTTTCACCAATCTAAAAAAAATCTTTGAAATGTTTTGAAATCTTAAAAATTGTAGAAATTTTGCGAGTATATCGGTTTTAGTAAATAAAATCAAAAATCTTTTGTCTTCCGTAAATAAAGTATTCAAGGAAATGTTACTTACCTTTTTACAGCTTGTTGTTTTCTCTTGCGAAGTAAATTGCTTGCTTGCAAAATGAGAAAGAATGAGAATTAAATTTTTGACCCGCCATGAAACTCATACTTCTGTTGGATTGCTTGTTGTTCACGAAGTAGTTTTCTTCTTCCCGAAGTAGGTTATGTTGATGCAAGCCTTGGAAAATATATACAAAGTAAACATTCACGAAGTTAAATAATTGCGGACTTAAATGAATATTCGCGAAGTAAATTTTCACGAAGTTAAAATTTACGAACAAAGAAAATGAAAATTCGGTACTTAAAGTAAAATTCCACGAAGTAAATGTTTACGAATTTCCCTCTTTATTTCTTTGCTGCGGAGTGAAATATGACTGTCTCCCATCTTCATCGTACGTCTCCTTCTAGATTTGATTGTTAATGAAGCTTTGCTTGAATTTTAAATCCTTTTTTTGTTGAGAAGATAAATTTCACAGAACTTTTGTATTTCCATAACCCCCTATTTTCTCTTGAAATGTAACATTGTTCTCACGCCGGGCAGTGTGATTTCTGAGTTCTCTTGTAAACTTCACGAGTAAACTTCTTCATTAAACTTCACGAACCACTACTGAGTTCTCTGAGTTCATGGTTCTTGGAAAGTTCTTTACTGCGAACCATTATTTCATGAGTAGTGTCTGGTGTACATTAAACTTCTTCTCGCAATAGGGTTTGTGTGAACACCATTGTAAACTTCATTTGTCTTCTATGGTTGAATACTTCTTGAGGAAGTTCTTGGGTATCACGAATTTCCTGAACTTCTCGAGTAAGTAACTCTTTCAAATTGAACCTGAGGTATCATGAACTTTTTTTTTTTGTTTGTTTATGCAGGCACTTGGGAAGAAGACTTCCCGTGAAGGACGTCAATATTTTATTCTCAACAACCATTTTTCCATCTTTCCGTCAATTTTTACGAACAATCGTATAAGAAATTTTGCAAAGCTTACTAACAACCTTATTTCAACCTTATTTCGTAACCTTATTTTTACGAACAATCGCAGCAACCTTCACCAACAGCTCATTCGTATAGGTGGTGAAATTTTATAAGAATTCACACGCTTCCCTTAATGATGTTGAACAAATAAATGCCTGGAATTCTTAGTTTCCTAGTGGTACGATGTTGAACTGATGCATTTTACGTTTTGATTTCCCTTCTTTGCTGGTTTTTCTTATTCGCAAAAAATATTAACTTCGCAGACCCATGGATTGCAGGCAAGAATGGAATTGTGTCTGGTGATGTTGGTGGATGAAATTGCAGGTGGATGCTTAGATGTATTCTAGGTACATGGATGGTGGTTGTTCGTATTTTCCAGGACAGAACTGATGTTGGTGATTGTAACAGCTAAATGAAGTTTGGTAATTGATATAGATGCAGTCTAGTGGTATTTTTGAAGCTGAAGGTGGATCACTGTGAAGGTACTGGTGGGTGATATGAAATTAGAAGTGAAGCAACTGAGATTTGAGCTCATGGAGTTGATGCTCTGGTGCTGATAAAACTGTTTGAAGCAGCAGATTTGTGGAGCTGATTTCTCATACTACCAGAGCAGGTGCTGGTATACTGCCAGTAAACAACAGATGAGATGTGAATCTGTGAACTTGATGAGACGTTTTTTGATGGAAATGGCTAGCTTGAGTCTGCAATGGAAGATAGGTGTGATAGTTGAGCTCGTAAACAACAGGTTACTGCCAGTGATAGGATAAGTTGAACAACTCGAGTTTCAATAGAGTTTAGCTGTAGCTCAGCATATGATGGCAGTGTTGAAGCTTAGAGTTAGATCGAGTCTCATGATTGTAGTATGATGAAGTGAACTTGCATACTGTGAACCTCAACTTCAACTTTAACTACAAGAATATTTCTCATACTGTATACAGTATAATACTACAATCAAGAGTACACAGTATGGATTCTTATGGAAGTGTTGTATGAGGAGTACTCTGCTGAATCTAGGTAATGAAGTAAACGAACATCTGCTGCGAATGTTCGCAAAATAAACATTTGCGAAGTGCTGAATGATTTGGAATTATCGATCTTTGCAAACTACTCTTTATCATCAACAATTACATGCGAACCTTCTAGCGCAGGAAACAAGAAGTATTTCCTGTATGTACTCGTCAATTCACGAACAAACTCTAATCGTAAGATGTATGAAGTTCCATAATTGAGTACTTGTCAATTCACGAATATCAATCCACTTGCAGAAACAAAATATTAGAGTTGAGTTCTCTTCAGCCCGGCTTCTCATTATTATAATTCTTCTATGTCGATATTCATTTTCCATCCCTTTCTTCATGTTGCGATCTTGTGGTGTTGTGCTATTATTATTTTTTTGGTTTGTGTCTCTTATATGTAGAATATTCGCAAAAATATGGGAACTTCGCAAAGTCACTTTTCTCACTGCGAATACCTCTCAAAGTCTCTCTTCTCCATTTGTTCCGAATAAGAGATTTTAATTATGTTTCTCACAACTCTTTAGCTGGTTCTGGTTTGTCGAATGAAACATGAGTTTCAAGAGTGATCTGAGAATGAAGTTTTTGAACGAAGTGATTTGTTGGACCTAAGCTGGTTAATTTGTTTGTTCTGAAATGATCAATTGATATGATAGAAATTGCTGACGAATATAATTTGGCATTTGGTGTTCGTGGGTCTCTTCATCTTAAAGTTCTACTATATCTTCTTTATTGTGTGTTGCTCCTTCGTTTATCTCCGCCGAATGGACTAAACATATTTCTTCGCCTGCAATTTGATGATAACTCCCTGTTGTTGTGTTGATTTTGAATACTCTTGTGTGAAATTATCGCACTGTCTTGTCCTCTTCCTTAATACCTAGTTTCGCCACTAGCTGCTGCTGTTTAGTCAATTTTCAATCACATTTTTAAAATCTCCCAGATTTTTCTTGACGATTTCCCCATATTTAATCTCTCTTCCTGAAACACCAGGATGCATTTGTTTGAAAACGCAGAAACTCCATGAACTTCCATTTTTGCCTTTAAAGCTTATAGATTCGGTAGAATTCATCACCAACAGTAGCCAATTTTTCTAAATTTTCTTGAACCAACAAGATTAGGTCCCTGTTTCTAGCGCCAATTATGTAGTTGCGGATTATCTCACAACTACACCCTCATAAGAATCCATTAAAATGATTCCTAAACCTAATTAATTTGATATGAAACTAAGAATTAAGGTACTAAAATTATAAAGGAGACACAAAGATTTTTACGTGGTTCGATCAATGTGATCTATATCCACGGTGCTTCACTAGTGATTGTATGTAATTACATGATTTTACAATTGAGACTCCATTAAAGAATATTTGGAGCTCTAGTTTTTTGGGGAAGAAGATGATAAAGATAATAAATCTCTCCTAACATTTTCTCTCTCCTCCTAAAATTATCCTCTCTTGCTCAAAAGATCTCTCCCACTTCTCATGCCTAAATGGCTATTTATATGATCTTACAAAATATGACAGTTGTGTTGTCCCGCCATTTCGGATTTGATAATTATCTTGCGAACCTTCGTAACTTCATTTCGCGAACTTCTTTTGCTTTCCTCGTGATTTCCTTTGCTCGCAAAATGTTCTTTGCTCGCAAGATGTCTTTTCTCTCCACAATTTCGTAAGTTATCATTTGTTGTGATATTCCGCTCCTACAGACAAAAAATAATAATATGTAGTTCACTCTACAAATACATATGGTTTTCGGATCATTATGTAAGGGGGAGTAGTTTCCATGTGAGATGGAGTATTGACTAAGGGGGAGTGACATATCACAATAGTATTGTTGTTAAAGTTGTGATGTAATTGGACTTTGACGTTGTGTAATGATACTATAACACTATATAACAATGATTGAGAACTCTTGTTTTCTCATTGTTATAGATATGGATTTTCAACAACGATGATGCTAAACTTACAACCTTTGGGATCATTGGAGTACTTGGAAGTGACGAAGATTTCGAGTAATGTTGAAGATTAGGCATGTGGAATAGGAGCTATAAAGTTTATTTATATATTTTTTGTATTCCATATGTATTAATAGTTTTGATACTAAAATTGATAAAGGGGGAGATTGTTAGAGCATTGCTCGGTCGAACTCACATGCGTTTCTATCTGAAGCATGTTTGTCAATGTTAGTGATCAAAACTATAAAGTCTTGATTTCTAGTCTACTATAGCTAAGGTCTGGGACTAGGATAGAAAGTGTAGTTGAGCTTAATAACTCCATGGAAATCATCATACAAGACGAAGGACTACTCAAGGAACCAGTGGATCTTCATCGACTAAAAGGTATGTGGAGACTTGAACTTATCTATCACACAAAAGTCTGTCTACTCTATCTCCTATCCTGAGACAAAAGTCGTATTACTATATAGACTAAGATTATACACATGTGGTATTTCGAGCTGAGTCTTATCTACTTCTCGAAATATGTGTTGGTAAAGCTTTCTCTTTAGCTAAGTTCATCTTTACCTAGTGACGAAAGTCATGTTATGTTTCAATCACTTTGGAAATTTCTCTGACGAAAAATAATTTGTGAATAACAACTATATAACGCCATTTGAGAATGTTTCAATGATTGAAATGAGAGTTTAGACAAAATAACTATTGGAGGATATAAGCATTGTTGTGGAAACACATATATGTATAAGTGCTTATTGCTTGAACCAAAGTTTGCAAACTTTGTTGATCAAGTGAAACTGGAAGTGTGTGAGATTCAGTCCGCGAACTGGCGGAAGTTCTCGACCCGAGAATTTCTGCTGGAGTTTTTAAACTCCTTCCAGGAACTTAAGTCCGCGAACTTGAGTAGGTTATGTTTAAAAACGATGTTTGTGAACTTATCTTAATAAACTAAGGAATGTTATTGCAAACCGTGGCTTTATAGTTCATGAATCGATTCGAGTGAATCACATCGCTTTTGCTTCGATTGTGTCTTGTGTAGTACATAAGATTTCCATGCAATTGAACAACTCTCTAACTAGTTAATTTGAGTCATTTGAACTAGTTATGGTGAAAAATAATATGGTTGATATGAAAGTTATCATATAGCTAACCATTTGGTTAACTATTGTTAAAAAAACTAATGTACAAGTTTAGGTACGGTTACACTAGCCTAGAAACATGCATTACATGTGTGTGTAACAAGCTATGTTTTCGATCTAACGGTTGACAAATATTAGCTTGAATCTAACCAGGTTTTCATCTAATGGTGAATATTGAATGCTTTGTTACTAAGCTAACATTGATTGCAAAACCTGATTTGAAAGACTATATAAGGGACAACTCTAGCAACTGGGAAACCTAATACCTACACATTATGTGTGATATTAGTTGTGCTAAGATAAAGTTGATTCTCCTTTCATTTTTGGTTTCTTCTTCTAAACCAGGTTAACGACTTAAAGACTTCATTGGGATTGTGTAGCTAGACCGATACTACTTTTCTTGTAGTTGTGTGATCTGATCTTGTTGTTTCTATCGTACGAGTACAATTGTAATAATTGGCTTGAGATTTTTATCTCCGATTGGCAAGATATAAAAGTAGTCACAAACACTTCGTCTCATCGTTTGTGATTCCACAATATCTTTTTTCGCTGCGTCGATTAAGACTATTATGAGGTGATTAATAAAACTGAGTTGTTCTTCGAGAATATAAGTCTGGTTTTATTGATTGGTTCCTGTTCACCTTGATTTATCAAAAGACGGAACAAAAACTTTTAGGTATATTCGTGGGGGACGGATTTATCTATTATTGTAGACTTTTCTGTGTGATATGGATTTGTTTATTAAAGTCTTCGACTTTGGGTCGTAGTAACTCTTTGTTGTGGGTGAGATCATCTAAGGGAATCAAGTACGTAGTATCCTGCTGGGATCAGAGATGTAGGAGCATAAATTTACCTTGGATCAGTGTGAGATTGATTAGGGTTCAACTACCGTCCAGACTGAAGTTAGCTTGGATTAGGCTAGTGTCAGTAGCGGATTAATACAATGTATGTTTAATCTGGACTAGGTCCCGGGGTTTTTCTGCATTTGCGGTTTCCTCATTAACAAAATTCTGGTGTCTGTGTTATTTCTTTTCCGCATTATATTTTGTTATATAATTGAAATAATACAAGTTGTGCGTTGATCAATCAATTAGAACATCCTACTTTTTGGTTGTTGATTTAAATTGATTGACACTTGGATATTGGTATTTGCTATTATCCAAGTTATCTCCTTGTATTTGATAAAGACTCGCAGATTTCTGTTTGATTGAGTAAAGATCAAATCAAGTGAGAGAGATATAAACTCTTTGATATACTTTTTATTGATTGAGTCTAACTGTCTAGTTGATTCTCATAAATGTATATTGGAGTTTTCCCATACAGATTGCTAATTCAAAATATTGGGTGTGGTTGTTAGTCCCCCGCTTTTTCAACAACCTCACCCAATATTTAGTTTAGAAATTTGTATGGATAAACTCCAATAGAATCAACTAGACAGTCAGACTCAAATAATGGAAATAAATCCAAAAGTTGTATCTCTGTTTCACAATGTAATTAGCAAATCAAACAGACAGAATTCTGCGAGCCTGATTAATATATGAAACAACTTGAACGGTACCAAAGACTAATGTTCAAGTGTCAATCAATTTATATCAACAACCAAAGGTTGGATTTTCTAATTGATTGACCAACGCACAACCTGTGATATTTCAATTATATATAAACAAATATAATGCGGAAAAGAAATAACACAGACACTAGAAATTTTGTTAACAAGGAAACTGTAAATGCAGAAAGACCCCGGGACATAGTCCAGATTTGAACACCACACTATATTAATCCTCTACAGATACTAGCCTACTCCAAGTTAACTTCAGACTGGAATGCAGTTGACCCCTAACCAATCTCACACTGATCAAGGTACAGCCGTGTTCCTTACAACTATGAATCCCAGCAAGACTCTGCGCATTTTATTCCCTTAGATGATCTCACCCACAACTAAGAGTTGCTACGACCCAAAGTCGGAGAATTTATAAACCAATCTGTCTCACATAGAAAAGTCTATTGAATAGATAAATCTGTCTCCCACAGAAATACCTATGAGTTTTGTTCTGTCTTTTGATAAATCAAGGTGAACAGGAACCAATTGACACACCAGACTTATATTCCCGAAGAACATCCTAGTAATATCAATCACCTTACAATAATATTAATCGTACAGTAGAGAAACAAGATATTATGGAATCACAAACGATGAGACAGAGATGTTCGTGACTACTTTTTATCTTGTCTATCGGAGATTAAATCTCCAGCAGATCTTAGAGAAGATATTACTCTATCACGATAGAAAACAACAAGATCTGAATACCCAACTACAGAAAAATAGTTGGGTCTGGCTTCACAATCCCAATGAAGTCTTTAAGTCGTTAACCTACAAAGTTTTGGAAAACCTAAGGTTAAAGGAGAATCGACTCTAGTCGCAACTAGTATCATACAGGAGGTATGGGTATTAGGTTTCCCAGTTGCTATAGTTTTTTCTTATATAGTCGTCAAATAAGGGTTTGCAGTCAATGTTACCTTGGTAACAAAGCATTCAATATTTACCGTTAGATGAAAATCTAATTAGACTTAAGCTAATATATTTCAACCTGAATAAGCGGGGGTCTAACAACCTCACCCAATATTTCGATTAGCAATCTGTATGGACAACTCCGTGTTTTTTTCTAGAGAATCAACTAGACTCAATCAATAGAAAATACTCTAGGAGTTATTATCTCAATCACTCGATTTGATTTACTCAAGAAAATATGATTCGCGAGTCTAATCAAAGAGAGATAACTTGGATGGTACCAAAGACCAATATCCAAGTGTCAATCGATTTAAATCAACAACTAATAGGTCGGATATTCTAATCGATTGAACAACGCACAACCTATATTATTTCAATTATGTAAAAATATAATGCGAAAAAGAAATAACATAGACACCAGAATTATGTTAACGAGGAAACCGCAAATGTAGAAAAGCCCCGGGACCTAGTCCAGATTAAACATACACTGTATTAAGCTTCTACAGACACTAGCCTACTCCAAATTAACTTCGATATGGACTGTAGTTTAACCCAAATCAATCTCATACTGATCCAAGGTACAATTATGCTCCTAGGACTCTGATCCCAGCAGGATAATGTCCACTTGATTCCCTTAGCTGATCTCACCCACAACCAAGAGTTTCTACGATCCAAAGTCGAAGACTTTAGCAAACAAATATGTCTCACACAGAAAAGTCTACAAGATAGATAAATTCGTCTCCCACGAATAAACCTATGAGTTTTGTTCCGTATTTTGATAAATCAAGGTGAACGGGAACCAATCAATAAAACCAGACTTATATTCCCGAAGAATAGCTCAGTTTTATCAATCACCTCACAATAGTCTTAATCGACGCAGCGAAAAAAGATATTGTGGAATCACAAACGATGAGACCAAGATGTTTGTGATTACTTTTATATTTTGCCTATCGGAGATAGAAATCTTATGCCAATTATTACAATTGTACTCGTATGAAAGAAATAGCAAGATCAGATCACACAACTACAAGAAAATTAGTATCGTTCTGGCTTCACAATCCCAATGAAGTCTTTAAGTCGTTAACCTGGTTTTAGAAGAAGAAAACCGAAGGTTAAAGGAGAATCAACTCTATCTTAGCAAACTAGTATCACACATAATGTGTGGGGATTGGGTTTCCCAGTTTCTAGAGTTCTCCCTTATATAGTCTTTCAAACTAGGGTTTGCAAATAATGTTAGTTTAGTAACAAAGCATTCAATATTCACCGTTAGAAGAAAACCTGATTAGATACAAGCTAATATCTCTCAACCGTTAGATCGAAAACTTAGATTTCCATACACACATGTATTTGACGATTTTGGGTTTGTGTAGCCGTACCCAAACGTGTACAATAGTTGGTTCAATATTAGTCAACCAAATGGTTAGCCAAATGATAACTTTCATATCAACCATATTCTTCTTCACCATAACTATTCCAAATGACTCAAATGAACTAGTTAGAGAGTTATTCAATTGCTATGAGATCTTATGTACTACACAAGACACAATTGAAGCAAAAACGATGTGATTCACTCGAATCGATTTATGAACTATAAAGCCATGGTTTGCAATAACATTCCTTAAATAATTTAAATAAGTTCACGAACATCGTTTTTAGACATAACCACTCAAGTTCGCGGACTCACATAACCGGTTGGAGTTCACAAACTCCAACAGAAATTCTCGGGTTCGAGAACTTCCGTCAGTTCGCGGACTGAAACCGAGCTACAACTCCAGCAAAAATTCTCGGGTTCGGGAACTACGCACGTTCGCGGACTGCGTTCGTGGACTGGGTTGACTGCTTAAGTTCCGATTTTCACTTGGTCAAAAAAGTTCGCAAACTTCGGTTCAAGTGCTAAGGACTTATACATATATGTGTTACCACAATAATTTTTATATCCCCCAATGGTTATATTGTCTAAACTCTCATTTCAATCACTGGAACATTCTAAGAGGACGTCATATAGTTGTTATTCACAAACTAGTTTTCGTTAGAGAAATTTCCAAAGTGATTGAAACATAACATGACTTTCGTCACTAGGCAAAGATGAACTTGGCTAAAGCGAAAGCTTTACCAACACACATTTCGACAAATAGATAAGTGAGATATACTCAGCTCGAATTGTCACATGTGCATATCTTTAGTCTATATAGTAAAACGAATTTTGTCTCAAGATAGGAGATAGAGTATATAGACTTTTGAGTGATATATAAGTTCAAGTCTCCACATACCTTTTAGTCGATGAAGATCCACTGGTTCCTTGAGTAGTCCTTTGTCTTGTATGATGATTGCCATGGAGTTCTTGAGCTCAACTACACTTTCTATCCTAGTCCGAGACCTTAGCTATGGTAGACTAGAAATCAAGACTTTATAGTTTTGATCACTAACATTGACAAACATGCTTGACATAGCAACGCATGCGATTTCGACCAAGCAGTGCTCTAACAATCTCCCCCTTTGTCAATTTTAGTGGAAAAACTATTAATACATATAGAATACAAAAAATATATAAATAAACTTTGTAGATCCTATTCCACATGTCTAATCTGCAACAATACTCGAAATCTTCGTCACTTCCAAGTAGTCTAATGATCCCAAAGGATGTAAGTTTAGCGTCATCGTTGTTGAAAATCCGTAGCTATAACAATGGGAAAAGCATCGGTTCTTAATCATTGTTATACAGTGTCATAGTATCATTACACAGCGTCAAAGTCCAATTGCATCACAACTTCAACAAAAATACTATGGTGATACTTTACTCCCCCTTAGTCAATACTCCATCTCACATGGAAACCACTCCCCCTTACATAATGAACCGAAAACCATATGTATTTGTAGTGTGAACTACAATTAATTCTCCCCCTTTTTGTCAATAAAATTGACAAAGGTACAAGAAGGGGATCCTAATGAAATTTCCGTAAGAGACATTTCATGACCAAAGGTAAATATGTATCATCTTGTTTAGATGCAATCATAAATCCGAAGCAAAATGCATTCATCAAGGAGTTTATAAAGACGCAAGATAACCCGTATAATATTCCACAACCTCACTCCCCACAAAGATTTGGTAATTAATCACAAGTTCAAAAGAACTCTCCCCCATAATATGTCATTCCCTAAGGAACAACAAGAGCGACCTTAATTTCAAAAGAAATGAAGGATTTATTCACACTAACAGAAAAGAATGACTGAATCAACTACAAACAAGGTATTCACCTACTGGAATTCCAACTCAATTGCCCAAAAGATCAATATAAGCACAGGGGCATGAGTTACTGAAGTAACTAATGAACCAAAACAACATCAATAGACTGCCTTAAGTGCTTAAAAGTGGCAGTGTCTAATGGTTTGGTGAGAATATCAGCCAAATGTTGTTCGGAAGGAACAAATTTCATATTTATGATACCATTCTCATAAAGATCTCGAATAAAATGGTACCTTATGTAAATGTGCTTTGTTCTTGAGTGCTCAATAGGATTCTCAGTGATTGGAATCGCACTAGAGTTATCACAAAATATCTTCATTATTCCAGTATCAACTCCATAGTCTGCCAATATTTGCTTCATCCATAAGAGTTGTGTACCGCATGACCCATCAGCAATATACTCTACTTCGCATGTAGACATGGATTGTGAATTTTGTTTCTTACTGTTCCAAGCAACAAGATTCAGTCATACATAGTATAAAACCCCTGATGTACTTTTTCTGTCTTCTACACATCATGCCCAATCAGCATCATAATAGGCGGAAAGGTCAGTATTAGTATCAAAAGTGTAGGATAGACCATACCCAACAGTGTGATTGACATAACATATGATCCTTTTTGCAACTGCAAGATGAGATTCTTTTGGATCAGCCTAAAATCTAGCACAACAACTAACACTAAAAGAAATATCAGGTCTAGTAGTTGTTAGATATAAAAGGCTTCCAATAATAGATCGATACTTCTTTTGATGAACTTTTACTCCTTTCTCATGTCTATGTAATTTACCAGTAGTAGGCATATGTGTCAATTTCGGAGAAGACTTATCCAAGCCGAATCGTGTTACAAGATCTCTTGCATACTTTTCCTGGGAGAAGTAAATTCTATCCTTATGTTGTTGAATTTGTAATCCTAGAAAGAATTTTAATTCACCAACATTGCTCATTTCAAATTCTCTAGCCAGTGAAACTTGAAAGTCTTTTGCTATCTTCTTGGATGTTGATCCATAGATAATATCATCTACATATACTTGATCAATGACAACGTTTTTCCACTCCATTTGGTAAATCAGGTCTTATCAGCTCCACCTCTTGAGAAACCTTTCCGAATAAGAGACGTGGTAAGTTTTTCAAACCAGGCTCTAGGTGCTTGTTTTAACCCATATAAAGCCTTTTTGAGTTTGAGAACATGATATGGAAAGTCACAGTTTTCAAACCCTTTTGGTTGAGCAACATAGACTTCTTCTTTTAAAATCCCGTTCAGGAACGCAGATTTTACATCAATCTGAAAAAGTTTAACTTTGAAAAAACAAGCATGAGATAATAAGAGCCTAATGGACTCAAGGCGTGCCACATGTGCAAAGGTTTCATCAAAGTCGATACCTTAAATTTGTGAATAACCTTGAGCAACAAGTCTGGCTTTGTTTCTAATGATTGTGCCAAATTCATCAGACGTTTTCTTAAATATCCATTTGGTACCAACAATATTAACATTAGAGGGACAAGGTATGAGTTCCCATACGTCTTGCCTTTGAAATTGATTTAAATCTTCATGCATAGCATTCACCCAAGCGGGGTCATTAAGAGCTTCATCAATATTTCTTAGTTCTACAAGAGACAGATAACAACAAAAATTGCAAATATTTTGAAGTTGTCCTCTTAATCTAGCTATAAAATCTTTTTCTCCAATAATACTGTTTGGATCATGATTATTTTGAACCCAGAGGTGTCGTGGAGAGGGAACATGTTCTAGTTCATCAAGGGTGGTCTGGTCAGTATCCTTCTCCTCGTCACTGGAAATATCTGGATCAGTAACAGTTGGAATGACTTCAACTGATTCCGATATTTCCTTGACTTTCTCAATTGTCTCAGTTGGAGTCAACTCAGTAGAAGAATTATCATGATGGAAATCACTAATATCATCAATAATAACATTAGAAGATTCCATCATGACTTGTGTTCTGATATTAAATACTCGAACCCACGACTGTCAGAAGCATAGCCAAGGAAAATACCTTCATCACTTTTAGTATCAAATTTCCTTCTTTTCTCTCGATCTTTTAGTATGTAGCACTTACTTCCAAACACTCTGAGATAGTGTAAGTTGGGTTTTCTACCATACCATAACTCATAAGGAGTGTTGAGAGTTTTAGACCGTAATTAAGCACGGTTGATCAAGTAACATGTTGTAAAAATAACTTCTCCCCATCTCTTGAATATTCTTGTTTTTTCTTTAGGCAACTCTATTAGCTTGAGGATAATAGGTGGAGAATATTGTTGAGTAATCCCCAGTTCGTCACAAAATTCAAACACTTTAGTGTTTTTGAATTCGGTTCCACGGTCACTCCTAATTTTCTTTAGTATACGACCTTGTTAGTTCTGGATTCTACTCACAATAATCTTGAATTCCCCAAGGGTTTCATTCTTATGAGATAGGAATGCAACCCAAGTGAATCTGGTGTAATCATCTACCATAACCAAAGCATACCTCTTGCCAGCAACAGTGGGCTGTTGAATTGGTCCGAAGATATCCATATGAATTAAATCAAGTGGGGCTTTGGTGAGAATATCTTGAGATGATTTATGGTGAACTTTTGTTTGTTTACCCTTTTGACAGGCACCACATACACCTTCAATCTTTGCATTTATTTTTGGAACACCTCTAACAAGTTCTTTGTTAATGATCTTAGTTAGAAGGCGATAATTGATGTGACCAAAATGTTCATGCCAAAGATGTGTAGATTCCACCTTAGTCAAATTACAACAATTGCTAAACTGAGTATCGAGAATATAACAGTTATTTTTACCACAAGTTCCTTGAAAGATTACTTTCCCAGTTTTTTCCATAATGTCACATCCATTTACATTGAAGACAACCCGATGTCTCTTGTCACAAATTTGACTTCCGAAAGAAGATTTGCAGTCATACCTTTTACGTAGACTACGTTATGAATTTCAGGTACGCCAGGTGACTTGATCGTTCCCTTCTTACTTATAAAGCAACATCTTCCATCTCCAAATGTTACTGATCCTCCTTCATAGTCTTCTGCAGAAACAAACCAAGTAAGATCACCTATCATATGTCTGCTACACCCACTATCAAGAAACTATTGAAAAGTTGATGTTGATTTTAAAGCAAATGCTCCCATACTACTAGTGCTACCATTTTTGGTATTTTCTAATAGTTTTGTATGTCTTTTTAGAGACGCAAGAAGTTGTTTAGTTTTCCTATAAAGATCACTTGCAACTCTTAGACTCGTTTGAAAGGAGGCAGACTTATGTTGAAAGTGATTAGAGGAATCACAAAACAAACATAGACTAACACCTTTAAGCTCGGTAGAACATTTCTGAGTCACATCAGTTTTCACAACCTTTATACGTTGTTTATCATCTGAAATATGATGGTTCCTTAGAGAGGAACTATTATAGTTACCCGTATTCATTACGAAACTTAAATTGGGTTTCAAATCCTTTAGGATTTCAATTTCTGCAATAAGATCAGAATTGATCTGGATTTTTCCATCCAAAATTTGCAGGATAACTAGTTTATCATAATTTCTTTTACCATTGTTTTTTAATCCCGGTGAAGCATTATAAGAGACTTTGTCGTCCATAGAGTCAGATCGCTACAAACACAGACTTATGAGGTCTTGAACGTGTTTGCCTGCTCTGATACCAATTGAAAAAGCGTGGGTCTAACAACCTCACCCAATATTTCGATTAGAAATCTGTATGGATGGTCGGTTGTCAGCCGGTCAATATAATTTCACTTTCTTACTTCACTAAAATAAATGTAGTATGTGATATGAAAGAGTTCGTATCCACAGAGAGGCTATTGTTGTTATGCAAATTTTCAGATTCTTAGTAACCAAAGGGGGGGGGTTGATATTTCAAAGCAATAGAAATAAATTGAAAGCAAAGTAAAAATTAAAGTAATCAATAAGGAGAAAATATTGGTCACGAGATAGTTTCATTCACAAACTTGAATTCTCAACAATGACTAGAATTGGAATTTTAATCTCTCATTTACTAAAAGTCCTAGGATACCTTGATCGCAAGAGTATCCCGCTAATTCCTTGATTTCATCACAACCACATTAAAAGATGCATATGTGACTTCTTCCTAGAAAGCAACCTAAAGTGTAAAAGCACAATTATATTTAACTCCCTAAAAGCAATAAGTTCTCTGGAATAAGACTAATCAAGGCAATCAAAATGTGTGAAAGCACTAAAATTAACCCAAGTTATGATTCATATGTGACTAGTAGGATATATCACTACAAGCACTACCCACATTTATGCTACATAAAATCAGGGATAAACAACGTTTTCGTATTGAAAACCCTAATATAGATCTAGATATGAATGCAATCGGATTGATTCCGGACTCAACCAAACAAACAATCAAATTATAAACAATATGAACCATGAATCATAAACAGTAAATTATTGAGACAAAACTAATACATTGAATCAAATCTTATTTGTGAAATCCACTTTATATCCCATAACCAATAATAAATGTTTAGCTACTCATAGTTTTTGAGTTCATCATATTCATATTCATAATCAATAATAAAAATGAAATGAAGAAAGATGAAAAATAAACGAAAGCAAACCCTAGTCGCTGCTCTCCTCCAAAACTCCAGCAGAATAATAATCTCCAAAAAGAATAGAAACTTTTCTCTTTTATAGATTTTCAACTTTCCAAAATTAGGTCTTCAAAGCCCAAAGTCCAATAACAAGAATTCCACCAAGCTCATGTGTGTGAAATACCCGTATGAAAATATGTCCCAAAATAGCTCACCGGAAAAATGGTGAACTGGCCGGAATCCTTCCGGAATCCGGTACCGGGTAATATCTCAGGTGACCGAAAAAGTCCGCCCGGACACCTGTCAATGAGTCAGCTCGGTCAGGTCAGAGTGATTCAGAAACGATTCAGACGTCTATTTGGATGACTAGCTGAGTTATCTTGGCTAAGTACATTGCACGGCCTGTACTTGTGTTACACCATCATCGTGCTTCAATGCTTTACTGCCATCCATGATGGCTGTTCCATTCTTCCCATGCTCAGCTTCAGCTCCAATTCCATCTCTACTGCACATGCCGTATCAACCAATCCACCAATCCAATAATCATCATAATTAGTTACTGCCAACACCTCAAAACCCATGACAACATCACCTATCTCTTGGTCTGAGAAGTAACTCAAAATCTCAGCTTCACAGCTTCAGTCATTGTCTCAAACCTAACCTGTAACCATATATTTATATCATTCATTCTGCATCTTCTGTCATAACAAACTGCATCATTATCTCGCCAATTCAAGCCACAGCCTTGACCAATACCATCACAACCTGCAATCGCCTGAATCATATGTTGCCGCAACTAAATGTGTCTCCAAAAGCCACACCAACACCTTCCTAACCAGTTTGAACTCCACCTACAGATTGCAACTGAGTCCCTGCATTCTTGATCATCCTAATTCAGCCATCTTCCATCACTAGCAGCACACCATGTAATTCACCTACACTTCAAAGCAATCACCACCAGCAAACCCATGGCCTCTAAACATCAGTTCTTGTAGCTTCAACCTCAAATCCCTCTTCATTATCAATTCCATTTCAGGGTACAACCCTAGACTCCAATTTCCATTCATATCATAACCTGCACCTAGGAATTCATCTAAGCAGAAGCAAATCATCACCATTTCATTAACCCAGCTCATGACTCCACCAATAACATCAGTGCACCAGTTCTTATCTCAAACATTGGCAGCTGCATCTGTAGCTCCATCTCCAACGACAACATCTTATTTGATTCAGTTCATTTTCAGCTGCACATAGCCATAAAACAAGTACTCCAATTCCAGTCACTGTTATGCTCAAACCACCATTGTTGTTGTACCTATCTCAACAACTACTATCAACACTTGAATATTATGTTTACTTGCAATTCAACCATTAACAACAGCAACAACAACTCAATCATTCCACAAACTAACATACCTAACCATCTCCAGTTGCAATCACTAACTGAATTGCACCATCACCTAGCTGTTCATCTTAGTTACCATTTCTTCACCTCTGTAGATTATTTCCTTCTCAGAACTCATCACCAACACATATCAGTACCACCAACTTACCCTCACCATGTTCTTCTCAGCCATTTCAGCTGCACAATTAAGCATACTCCAAACTCAGTTCAACTCCTAGCTGCAACTACGCAGCCAGCTCCCTTCACTGTCACCTCAAAACAACAGCACCAACATACTTCATCCCATCTTCTTGTCATGCACCTGTAACTAACAACAACATATTCTGGAGCTTCACCTGTCCTAAGCATTCATCTAAGTTTTCATGCCAAACTCTATAACTTCTTCTCCTCAAATTTAAACCAAACCAAATCTTTCTCAGATACCAACACCATGAGCCATTACAGATTCTCATCATATGCTACTGCAACCAATATCCTTACAACCCTTAACTGTATCTGCCAAATTTCTTCTCAATCTTCATTGATTCTCCACCGTCTTCAGATCTTACCTGCAGTTCACAATACCACCAACTACTTCTCCTTGTTCACTGCATTTAAACACCCCTTCACAGCTCAAGCCATACCAATTTCCTCCATCTGAAATTCAAGAGCAACACATGGCATAACCCCCATATGTTTTCTGTTGATTTCATCACATAAACTCTTTGATTCGAACCCCAACTCTTCTGTTCTTGATCTCATCTCAACAACATCTCAACAAACCAATTTCTGTAGTTCAATCAACATCTACTTCTTCTTCCTTTGTAACTGCTCGGAATCACCACCACAATCTTCTTCTCATCTTCACCAAACCCTAACCTGAGAACCCATAAATTCCATTGAATCACCACTGAAAATTCGAAACTAACTCCAACCCTCACTTGTGTTTCCTTCTTGACTTCCAATCGTAGCCAAACCCTCTCAATCTCCTCACACCCATGAAGAACAGTAACACCAGTAACCCTAATCTTCTGATTTTTCTTGACTTCAAATTACCAACAGCAACCATCGTTCTTCCATGTCAATCTCCTCCCTCAGATAGCATCCCCCATGAATCTCCTCTTTGTTAGGGAACTAATGATGATTTCTCTCAATTTTAGACCACACAATGAAAAGAAACATTTGTGCTCTGAATTTTAGGTTTGTGTAGGAGGTGGAATTGATATATTCACTTTGTTGAAGTAGATAAGGGGTACCCAGATGACTCTAGGCACCCTAAGAATTGATACAAGCCGCCAAAGAATGACAGCTCCTTTTTCTCCATTGTGCTTCTGATAACGCTTGCTCGCAATGAAATGCCGCTTTTGTTCTCCTTCGAATTCTCCCACCAACAGTAGCCATCGCTTACTTCTCAAATTCACTTCTTCTCTTCAATGTATTTTCATCACTAAAGTTGTCATGATTTTCAAACAGAATTTGCATCACTAAAGCCGACATACTTTTCAGCCAGAGATGAAGAAATAAAAGCAAATAATGAGAAATAGTTTTTCTCCAATAGACATTGCACAAGAGATGAGGCTTTCGCGTTGTTTCTTCTTCTTTTGTTCCAAATGACTCCAAAGTACCTAAACACTCAAAAACAAAACATAAGATTCATAATTTACAAGAAAAATAACAAAGAAACATAAACAATAGATAAATAATAAGGTGTTTTAGACACCTATCAAATTCCCCCACACTTAGACTTTGCTAGTCCTCGAGAAAATCAAACAAAATAATTATAAAGCATACATATAACTCTGTCTCGTTGAGGCTATAGTCACTTTTAGCATAAATAACAAGCCTTTGAACCCCTAGGTGTCCCTAGTGGACGAGTTTTAGTCTCGTGAAGGTTTACAAGAGGTCTGCCTATAAAACCTATATTTCCAACTCCGTCTATTTGTGACAAATCAATGAACGAATCCAAAATGAGTACAGGAGGAGGTACCTTGCGCAAATTCAATTCATATATAAGTAAATAAATCTCTAATTAGATAGTTGAACAAACCAAAATACTCGGAATTTGACTAACCACAATCACAATGAAAAGATTAAGAAGATGGATATAGAGGTAGATGTTGGCGAATATTAACAAGTGATTGATGTTTCCCATATTTGTCTGAAGGTCACCGCCAAGATGAATCTATGCATCCTATTGGATAGAGCTACTGGTCTGAATTCTAGTGTCAACACACTGGCATATACAAGGGAACCAGGAGTGACTTTATTCAACAATAAAAATATCTTTTCTTTTCTTTCACTTTTTTTTTTATAGACAGCATGATTAGATCTTTTGGATCAAAGCGCATGCTTATTTGTCAGCAAGTATGTGATAGTTGCCTTATATCCTGCATTCCATGCTTGTTTAGGCGACGGAGACAGGGACAACGTTTCACACATACTGCTATCCAAGTATCATTTTTATTCCGTTTGGTCTAATTGGTCGGTTTTTTTTTTTTTTTTTTAGCAACTCAATCACTCTATTTCATCCTAGCAGTAATAACAAGTCGATGTTTAGTGACCCACCAAAGCACTTAGAGAACAATAGATAAATATAGAAAAATAAAAATAGAATGTGATATGGTGATATTCCGAGATATGGTAACAACTATCATACTATTTGTGATTTCTGAGCTATGTTTGTCCCTTTTAGTTAATCGGTTCCTCAACTCCTGCAATCAAAATGGTTCCATCAACTAATGGTGTCATCCTAAAGGCACAAGTTTCTAGATTTCGGAGTTCAAAAAGCACAATTTTTTTTTTTTGGTTTTTCTGTTTTTCTATTTTTCTGATTTTTTTTTTTATTAAAAGCATAAAAAAAAAATAAAAAAAACTATACAAACATATAAATGCTCCTCCCCCAACTTAAACTTTACATTGTCCTCAATGTAAAATTGAATCGTCCAAAGAAAGTTCAAGGTGGGAAATTCCGCAAATTATATGCAAAAAACAAAGAAAATAAAGATAATAGCAAATGCTTAAAAAGAAAAAGAAAAAGAAAAAGAAAAAGATACAAAACCGGTGGGTTGCCTCCCACTTAGCGCTTGGTTTAAAGTCATCAACCCGACTATCTCCTTGCTTTCTATGACTCCTCCATAGGGAGTGCATCCACAAAATTGGCTCCTTCCACCACTTCGGAAGTGAAATTCTCATAATATGGTTTCAACCGGTGCCCATTAACTTTAAGTTCCTTGCCTGTAGCTATGCTACGAATTTCTACAGCACCATGAGAAAACACATTAGTAACAATGAAAGGTTCGATCCAACGTGACCTTAATTTACCCGGAAATAAATGCAAGCGAGAATTAAACAAAAGCACTTTCTTCCCAACACAAAATTGTTTTCTAGAAATCATAGTATCATGAAAAGCCTTAGTTTTCTCCTTGTAAATGCGTGAGATTTCAAATGCATCATTGCGAAGCTCTTTGAGCTCTTGGAGTTGCAACTTCCTTTGCTTTCCATCCCCATCCATCTCCATATTGCATTGCTTAATAGACCAAAACGCTTTATGCTCAATCTCCACGGGTAAGTGACAAGGTTTACCATACACAAGCCTAAAGGTGGACATCCCAATAGGTGTCTTATATGCAGTTTTATAAGCCCACAAAGCATCATTTAGTCTTAAACTCCAATCTTTCCTTGTTGGATTCACCGTCTTTTCTATAATGGACTTCACCTCCCGGTTAGAAACCTCGGCTTGTCCATTTTTTTAGGGATGATAAGGTGTTGCAATCTTGTGTGACACATTATACTTCTTCAACAAGCTTTGCAAAATCCTGTTTTTGAAGTGAGAACCCCCATCGCTAATTATGGCTCTTGGAATTCCAAACCTTGCAAAAATGTTAGCTTGCACAAAATCTGAAACAACCTTGGAATCATTAGTTGGGGTGGCCTTAGCTTCCACCCATTTAGAGACATAATCAACAACAAGTAAGATGTAATAATTCCCATGAGAGTTGACAAAGGACCCATAAAATCAATACCCCATACATCAAAAACTTCAATAAATTGAATAAAAGTTTGTGGCATTTGATTTCGGGCACCTAGATTGCATGTTCTTTGGCACCTATCACAAGTTGTACAAAATGTATATGCATCCTTAAACAATGTTGGACAATAGAAACCGCTTTCAAGTACCTTGTGAGCGATTCTCTTACTTCCAAAATGTCCTCCTCAAGCATAAGAGTGACAAAATGACAAGATAGAATTAAATTCGGATTTGGGAACGCACCTTCTTATTACTTGGTCGCTGCCATGTTTCCATAAGTATGGATCATCCCATATATATTGGTTTCCTAACCTCTTAAGTTTGACCCTCTCAGCACGAGACAAGTTCTTTGGGATTTGTTTAGTTACCAAGTAATTCACGATATCAACATATCATGGTTCTCCAAAGGCAATTGAGAATAGTTGCTCATCCGAGAAACTTTCACGCAATGGGATAGCTTCCTTGTCCACAACAATACGGCTCAAGTGATCCGCAATGGTGTTCTCAATTCCTTTCTTGTCTTTGATTTCAACATCAAACTCTTGCAAGAGTAAGATCCATCGTATGAGCCTCGGTTTCGCTTCTTTCTTCATTAGCAAGTACCTAAGTGATGCATGATCAGAAGAAAAAACAACTTTTGTACCAATTAGATAAGAGAGAAATTTCTCCAATGCAAATACAATAGCTAAAAACTCTTTTTCAGTGGTTGTGTAGTTTTGTTGGGCTTCATTTAATGTTCTAGAAGCATAATAAATAGCATGAGGTATCTTCCCCACACGTTGCCCAAGCACCGCACCAACCGCATAGTCACTTGCATCACACATGAGCTCAAAAGGCTTGCTCCAATCCGGTGGTTTAATGATAGGGGATGAAATCAAAAGTTCTTTCAAACGATTGAATGCCGCCATACACTTTTCATCAAAGTTAAAAACCACATCTTTTTTCAATAAGTTGCAAAGTGGTGATGCTATCTTGGAAAAATCCTTGATAAATCTACGATAAAAATCTGCATAACCAAGAAAAGAACGTATCTCCCTCACCGTAGTGGGAGGGGTTAGAGCACGAATAAGGTCTATCTTAGATTTATCAACTTCCAAGCCTTTAGAAGATATTATATGGCCTAAAACTATGCCATGAGTTACCATGAAATGGCACTTCTCCCAATTTATCACAAGGTTTGTTTCAACACATCGTTCAAGGATTAATGACAAGTTGTTCAAACAAAGGTCAAATGAATCACCAAAGACACTAAAGTCATCCATAAACACTTCAATGATGTTTTCAACATACTCGGAAAAGATACTTACCATACACCTTTGAAAGGTAGTTGGAGCATTGCACAAGCCAAAAGGAATCCTTTTATATGCAAAAGTACCGAAAGGAAAAGTGAAAGTGGTTTTCTCTTGATCCTCAGGGGCTGTCACAATTTGATTGTAACCTGAATAGCCATCAAGGAAGCAATAATAAGCATGTCCAGCTAAACGTTCAAGCATTTGATCAATAAAAGGCAATGGAAAATGATCCTTCCTAGTGGTGGCATTCAATTTTCTATAATATATACAAACCCTCCAACCGGTTTGCACACGAGTTGGGACAAGTTCGTTCTCATCATTCTTTACCACAGTTACACCTGATTTCTTTGGTACAACTTGTACCGGGCTCACCCACTTGCTATCGGATATGGGGTAGATAACGCTCACTTTCAAAATCTTGAGTATCTCCTTTTTCACAACTTCCATCATGGGAGGGTTCAAACGACGTTGCGCTTCCCTTGTATGATTTGCATCGTCCTCCAAATGAATCTTATGCATACAAACGGCAGGGCTTATACCCTTGATATCAACAATTGTCCATCCTATGGCCGTCTTGTGCTTCCTTAGCACCCTTAGAAGTTTTTGCTCCTGTAATTCACTAAGATCGTTAGAAACAATCACAGGTAACTCTTCATTGTCACCCAAGTACAAGTACTTTAAGTGACTTGGAAGAGGTTTCAATTCCAACTTTGGAGATTTAACAATAGAAGGTAAAAGCTTTTCATCACTGCATGGTAGAGAAATAAAAGAGATATTATGAGTTTCCGGACATCCTTGTAGTGAGTTAAGATCACCAAGGGCTTCCTTGGCTTCATTACCACACTCTACACCATCATCCATGGATGTAGTTAAAACAGTTTCCAAAGCATCATCACCATTCAATTCAAACACTTTTTGTGCCAATGCATCCATAACATCAACGGAGAAATAAGAGTGGACATCACTAGGATATCTCATCGTCTCAAAAATGTTGAAACGTATTATTTCTCCGTCAAACTCCATAGTCAACGTTCCCTTATCCACATCAATAATGGTTTTAGCCGTTTTCATGAAGGGGAGCCCAAGTAGCAATGAAAGAGACGAGTCCGGTGAACCTTCATCCATCTCTAACACACAAAAGTCAGCAGGAAATACAAGTTGATTAACCTGCACAAGAACATCCTCAACAATACCCATTGGGTAAACATTAGAGCGATCGGCTAATTGCAACACAATTTCAGCCTTTTTCAAAGGACCTAGATTAAGTGAATTATACATGGATGCCGGCATAACATTAACGGATGCACCTAAGTCTAACATTGCTTTGTTAAAAGTGGTGTTACCAATTGTGACGGGAATGTCAAAGCTACCGGGATCCTTGCATTTCAATGGGAGTTTGTGTTGTAAGATTGCCGAAGCATTCTCCCCCACACTTAGACCTTCATTGCCTTTAAGCCTTTGATTGTTGGTACACAAGTCCTTCAACACTTTTGCATACTTGGTAACTTGCTTGATAGCATCAATGAGTGGTATGTTCACATGAATCTTCTTAAGAACATCTAAAATCTCCTTTTCTAGTTCCGACTTCTTAGAACTTGCAAATCTGCGAGGAAAAGGTATAGGAGGAACATAAGTAGAAACCGGAGTTTTAGAGTTAGGAATAGGTACCTCGGGTGTTTGGGGAATTTCATCCCTCTTTTCCTCCAAAACCGGCTCCTTTGGAGCTTCCTCTTCACCCAAATCAGCAACTTTGGGTTGCTCAAGTTGTGTACCACTTCTCAACGTAATAGCATTGACACCCTATTTTGGGTTAATGGGTTGAGAAGGGAGTCTCCCACTATTTTGTTCCTTCAATTTGTTGATATCAATCGCCATGGAGCCCACTTGAGTTTGCAACTCCTTGATAGCACTCTTAGTTTCTTGTTGGCTTTCCTTGAACATGGTAGAAATACCTCGCATCATTGTTTGTAACTTTGCATCGATATCGGAACCTTGGTTTTGAACCGGTTGTTGTGGTTGCTGAAATTGTTGCTGTTGTTGTTGAAATTATTGTTTTTGTGGTTGAAATTGTTGTTGTTGCGGTTGAAATCCACTCGGACGGTTGAAAGTAGGTTGTTGAACCGCACCTTGCTTGTTTGCATAGCTGAAATTTGGATGATCTCTCCATCCCGGATTGTAGGTGTTGGAATAGGGATCATACCGTCTTTGTGGGTTTGGAAAAACCGCATTATCTTGCTCCAACTCTTCACCATACGAATGTAATATAACCACAGCCATATTTTGCATCATTTGCTCCATATTTTCCATCCTTTGATCACGGTGTGATGATGATGAATCACTAACTTCATGCACTTGCCTAACCATTGGTTCACCTCTTGTGTAGAATTGTTACGAGTTTGCAACCATGCTTTCAATCAACTCGGCATCTTGGGCCACCGTCTTGTTAACTAGTGCTCCACCACCCGCTGCATCAAGAAGATATCTATCACTTGATTGAATACCTTCGTAGAAGTATTGGATTATCATAGCGTTCCTGAATTGATGGTGAGGACAGCTTTCCACCAATATCTTGTATCGCTCCCAACATTCATACAAAGATTCTCCCGCATGTTGCTTTATTCCACAAATCTCTTTGCGAATTTGAGTAGCCTTTGACACAGGAAAATACCTCTCTATAAAGAGTTTCTTCAATCCATTCCATGTAGTGACACTTCCGGATGGCAAACAATACAACCAATCCTTAGCGATGTCCACCATAGAAAATGGAAAAAATTTCAACATTGCACCATCGGCTTCAGTCTCCGCTGAAAGCATGGCCTTAACAATGGTATGGAACTCCATGAGATGCTTGTTTGGGTCTTCATTCACCATGCCATGGAACTTTGACAATTCTCTAAGCAACCCCGGCTTGATCTTGAAAGTTGAGTTTGTTTGGATACACCATTGTTGTGCATCAAGCCTATGAGAAGCCAAATCCTTGAGTGTTCGATTTGCGTCACCCATTGCTTCTTCTTCTTCAACTAGTGGTTCTTCTACAAATGGAACATCTTGTTCTCCTTTTAGTTGTAATTATTCTTCCACTTCTAACTCTTGCTCTTCCGGTATATCTTGACTTGGTTGGAGTATTGTGCCTCTTCGAGTAGCTATCCCGCACCTTGGATAGTTCCAATCCTTAGACGCCAGGGATTAGGTACCTGAAAACAATTCTCGCAAACAAGTAAGAACCAAGACAAGAAACAAAAAGCAAAGATAAAAGAAAAAATTGTAAAAAGAAACTAAAAACTCAATAACAAGCCGTATGCCTCCCCGACAACGGCGCCAAAATTTTTTCGGTTGTCAGCCGGTCAAATATAATTTCACTTTCTTACTTCACTAAAATAAATGTAGTATGTGATAAGAAAGAGTTCGTATCCACAGAGAGGCTATTGTTGTTATGCAAATTTTTAGATTCTTAATAACCAAAGGGGGGGGTTGATATTTCAAAGCAATAGAAATAAATTGAAAGCAAAGTAAAAATTAAAGTAATCAATAAGGAGAAAATATTGGTCACGAGATAGTTTCATTCACAAACTTGAATTCTCAACAATGACTAGAATTGGAATTTTAATCTCTCATTTACTAAAAGTCCTAGGATACCTTGATCGCAAGAGTATCCCGCTAATTCCATGATTTCATCACAACCACATTAAAAGATGCATATGTGACTTCTTCCTAGAAAGCAACCTAAAGTGTAAAAGAACAATTAGATTTAACTCCCTAAAAGCAATAAATTCTCTGGAATAAGACTAATCAAGGCAATCAAAATGTGTAAAAGCACTAAATCGATTTAACCCAAGTTATGATTCATATGTGACTAGTAGGATATATCACTACAAGCACTACCCACATTTATGCTACTTAAAATCAGGGATAAACAACGTTTTCGTATTGAAAACCCTAATATAGCTCTATATATGAATGCAATCGGATTGATTCCGGACTCAACCAAACAAACAATCAAATTATAAACAATATGAACCATGAATCATAAACAGTAAATTATTGAGACAAAACTAATACATTGAATCAAATCTTATTTGTGAAATCCGCTTTATATCCCATAACCAATAATAAATGTTTAGCTACTCATAGTTTTTGAGTTCATCATATTCATATTCATAATCAATTATAAAAATGGAATGAAGAAAGATGAAAAATAAACGAAAGCAAACCCTAGTCACTGCTCTCCTCCAAAACTCCAGTAGAATAATAATCTCCAAAAAGAATAGAAACTTTTCTCTTTTATAGCTTTTCAACTTTCCAAAATTAGGTATTCAAAGCCCAAAGTCCAATAACAAGAAGTCCACCAAGCTCATGTGTGTGAAATACCCGTATGAAAATATGTCCCAAAATAGCTCACCGGAAAAATGATGCACTGGCCGGAATCCGGTACCGGGAAATATCTCAGGTGACCGGCAAAGTCCGCCCGGTCACCTGTCAATGAGTCAGCTTGGTCAAGTCAGAGTGATTCAGAAACGATGAAGTCTATCTGGCTGACTAGCTGAGTTATCTTGGCTAAGTACCTTGCACGGCCTGTACTTGTGCTGCACCATCATCGTGCTTCAATGCTTTACTGCCAGCCATGATGGCTGTTCCATTCTTCCCATACTCAGCTTCATCTCCAATTCCAGCTCCACTGCACATGTCGTATCAACCAATCCACCAATCCAATAATCATCATAATCAGTTACTGCCAACACCTCAAAACCCATGAAAACATCACCTATATCTTGGTCTGAGAAGTAACTCAAAATCTCAGCTTCACAGCTTCATTCATTGTCACAAACCTAACCTGTAACCATACATTTATATCATTCATTCTGCATCTTATGTCATAACAAACTGCATCATTATCTCGCCAATTCAAGCCACAGCCTTGACCAATAACATCAAAACCTTCAATTGCCCGAACCATATGTTTCCGTAACTAAATGTGTCTCCAAAAGCTACACCAACACCTTCCTAACCAGTTTGAACTCCACCTATAGATTGCAACTGAGTCCCTTCATTCTTGCTCATCCTAATTCAGCCATCTTCCATCACTAGAAGCACACCCTGTAATTCACCTACACTTCAAATAAATCACCACCAGCAAACCCATGGCCTCTAAATATCAGTTCTTGTAGCTTCAACCTCAAATCCCTCTTCATTATTAATTCAATTTCAGGGTACAACCCTAGACTCCAATTTTCATTCATATCATAACCTGCACCTAGGCATTCATCTAAGCAGCAGCAAATCATCACCATTTCATTAACCCAGCTCATGACTCCACCAGTAACATCAGTGCACCAGTTCTTATCTCAAACATTGGCAGCTGCATCTCTAGCTCCATATCCAACTGCAACATCTTATTTGATTCAGTTCATTTTCAGCTACACATAGCCATAAAACAAGTACTCCAATTACAGTCACTGTTATGCTCAAACCACCATTGCTGTTATACCCATCTCAACAACTACTATCAACACTTGAATCTTATGTTTACTTGCAATTCAACCATTAACAACAGCAGCATCAACTCAATCATTCCACAAACTCACAGACCTAACCATCTCCAGTTGCAATCACTAACTGAATTGCACCATCACCTAGCTATTCATCTTAGTTATCATTTCTTCACCTCTGTAGCTTATTTCCTGCTCAGAACTCATCACCAACACATAGCAGTACCACCAACTTACCATCACCATGTTCTTCTCAGCCATTTCAGCTGCACAATTAAGCATACTCCAAACTCAGTTCAACTCCTAGATGCAACTACACAGCCAGCTCCCTTCACTGTCACAACAAAATAACATCACCAACATACTTCATCCCATCTTCTTGTCATGCACCTGTAACCAACAACAACACATTCTGGAGCTTCACCTGTCCTAAGCATTCATCTAAGTTTTCATGCTAAACTCCATAACTTCTTCTCCTCAAATTTAAACCAAACTAAATCTTTCTCAGATACCAATACCATGAGCCATTACAGATTCTCATCATATGCTACTGTAACCAATATCCTTACAACCCTTAACTGCATCTGCCAAATTTCTTCTCAATCTTCATTGATTCTCCACCGTCTTCAGATCTTACATGCAGTTCACAATACCACCAGCTACTTCTCCTTGTTCACTGCATTTAAACACCCCTTCACAGCTCAAGCCATACCAATTTCCTCCATCTGAAATTCAATAGCAACACACGGCATAACCCCCATATGTTTTCTGTTGATTTCATCACAGAAAATCTTTGATTCGAACCCCAACTCTTCTGTTCTTGATCTCATCTCAACAAACCAATTTTTGTAGTTCAATCAACATCTGCTTCTTCTTCCTTTGTAACTTCTCGGAATCACCACCACAATCTTCTTCTCATCTTCACTAAACCCTAAACTGAGAACCCATAAATTCCATTGAATCACCATTGAAAATTCGAAACTAACTCCAACCCTCACTTGTGTTTCCTTCTTGACTTCCAACCGTAGCCAAACCCTCTCAATCTCCTCACACCCATGAAGAACAGCAATACCAGTAACCCTAATATTCTGAGTTTTCTTGACTTCAAATTACCAACATCAACCATCGTTCTTCCCTGTCAATCTCCTCTCTCAGATAGCAGCCCCCATGAATCTCCTCTTTGTTAGGGAACTGATGATGATTTCTCTCAATTTCAAACCACACAATGAAAAGAAACATTTCTTCTCTGAAATTTAGGTTTGTGTAGGAGGTGGAATTGATATACTCACTTTGTTGAAGTAGATAAGGGGTACCCAGATGACTCTAGGCACCCTAAGAATTGATACAAGCTGCCAAAGAATGACAGCTCCTTTTTCTCCATTATGATTCTGATAACGCTTGCTCGCAATGAAATGCCACTGTTGTTCTCCTTCGAATTCTCCCACCAAAAGTAGCCATCGCTTACTTCTCAAATTCACTTCTTCTCTTCAATGTCTTTTCATCACTAAAGTTGTCATGCTTTTCAGATAGAATTTGCATAACTAAAGACGACATAATTTTCAGACAGAGATGAATAAATAAAAGAAAATAATGAGAAATAGTTTGTCTCCAATAGCCATTGCACAATAGATGAGGCTTTCACGCTGTTTCTTCTTCTTTTGTTCCAAATGACTCCAAAGTACCTAAACACTCAAAAACAAAACATAAGATTCATAATTTACAAGAAAACTCGCAAAGAAAGCATAAACAATAGATAAATAATAAGGTATTTTAGACACCTATCAATGGACAACTCCGAGTTGTTTTCTAGAGAATCAACTAGACTCAATCAATAGAAAATACTCAAGGAGTTATTATCTCAATTTCTCGATTTGATTTACTAAAGAAAATATGATTCGCGAGTCTAATCAAAGAAAGATAACTTGGATGGTACCAAAGACCAATATCTAAGTGTCAATCGATTTAAATCAACAACCAATAAGTCGGATATTCTAATCGATTAAACAACGCACAACCTGTATTATTTCAATTATATATAAATATAATGCGGAACAGAAATAACACAGACACTAGAATTTTGTTAACGAGGAAACTGCAAATGCAGAAAAACCCCAAGACCTAGTCCAGATTAAACATACACTGTATTAAGCCGCTACAAACACTAGCCTACTCCAAATTAACTTCGGTCTGGACTGTAGTTGAACCCCAATGAATCTCACACTGATCCAAGGTACAATTATGCTCCTATGTCTCTGATTCTAGCAGGATACTATGCACTTAATTCCCTTAGCTGATCTCACCCACAACCAAGAGTTGCTATGACCCAAAGTCGAAGACTTTAGCAAGCAAATCTGTCACACACAGAAAAGTATACAAGATAGATAAATTCGTCTCCCATGAATAAACCTATGAGTTTTGTTCCTTCTTTTGATAAATCAAGGTGAACAGGAACCAATCAATAAAACCAGACTTATGTTCCCGAAGAACATCTCAGTTTTATCAATCACCTCACAATAGTCTTTATCGACGCAGCGAAAAAAGATATTGTGGAATCACAAAGATGATACAAAGATGTTTTTGATTAATTTTATATCCTGCCCATCGGAGATAGAAATCTCAAGCCAATTATTAAAATTGTACTCATACGATAGAAACAGCAAGATCAGATCACACAACTATAAGAAAATTAGTATCGGTCTGGATTCACAATCCAAATGAGGTCTTTAAGTCGTTAACCTGGTTTTAGAAGAAGAAAACCAAAGGTTAAAAGAGAATCGACTCTAGCTTAGCAAACTAGTATCACACAGAATGTGTGGGGATTAGGATTCCCAGTTGCTAGAGTTCTCCCTTATATAGTCTTTCAAATCAGGGTTTGCAAACAATGTTAGTTTAGTAACAAAGCATTCAATATTCACCGTTAGATGAAAACCTGATTAGATACAAGCTAATATATTTCAACCGTTAGATCGAAAACTTAGCTTGCCATAGACACATGTACTTGACGATTTTGGGTTCGTGTAACCGTACCCAAACATGTACAATAGTTGGTTCAATATTAGTCAACCAAATGGTTAGCCAAATGATAACTTTCATATCAACTATATTCTTCTTCACCATAAATAGTCCAAATGAACTAGTTAGAGAGTTGTTCAATTGCTCTGAGATCTTATGTACTACACAAGACACAATTGAAGCAAAAACGATGTGATTCACTCGAATCGATTCATGAATTATAAAGCCAGGGTATGCAATAGCATTCCTTAGATAATTTAAATAAGTTCACGAATATCGTTTTTAGACATAACCACTCAAGTTCGCGGACTGGGTTCCCGGACTCACATAACCAGTTGGAGTTCACAAAGTCCAGCAGAAATTCTCGGGTTCGAGAACTACGCACGTTCGCGGACTGGGTTGACTGCTCAAGTTCCGGTTTTCACTTGATCAACAAAGTTCGCAAACTTCTATTCAAGTGCTAAGGACTTATATATATATATATATATGTGTTACCATAATAATGTTTATATCCCACAATGGTTATATTGTCTAAACTCTCATTTCAATCATTGAAACATTCTTAGAGGACGTCATATAGTTGTTATTCACAAACTAGTTTTCGTCAGAGCAATTTCCAAAGTGATTGAAACATAACATGAATTTCGTCACTAGGCAAAGATGAACTTGGCTAAAGTGAAAGCTTTACCAACACACATTTTGAGAAATAGATAAGCGAGATATACTCAGGTCGAAATGTCACATGTGCATATCTTTAGTCTATATAGTAAAACGACTTTTGTCTCAAGATAAGAGATAGAGTAGATATACTTTTGAGTGATAGATAAGTTCAAGTCTCCACATACCTTTTAGTACATGAAGATCCACTGGTTCCTTGAGTAGTCCTTCGTCTTGTATAATGATTTCCATGGAGTTCTTGAGCTCAACTACACTTTCTATCCTAGTCCGAGACCTTAGCTATAATAGACTAGAAATCAAGACTTTATAGTTTTGATCACTAACATTGACAAACATGCTTGAGATAGCAACGCATGCGAGTTCGACCGAGCAGTACTCTAACATAACCATTAGACTAAACTTAGCTTGTTACACACAAATGAAAAGTGACTTCATTTAGATATGGGTAACCGTACCTAAACATGTACACCTTGTTGGCTCAACAATAATTAACCGAAGTTATCCATTTGAAAACTTTCATATCAACCTTATTCATCTTAAGCATAACTAGTTCAAATGACTCAAATGAAACTAGTTCTAGAGTTGTTTAATTGTTTATATTCTCATACAAGTATACAAGACACAATTGAAGCAAAATTGATTTTGTTTCACTCGAATCGATTCATGAACATTATTATAGCCACAGTTTGCAAAAGAATGCATTCCTTAATATATAAATGTATTAGTTCATGAAAAAACTGATTTTAGAACATAACCTACTCTAGTATCAAATGGGTACGCCTACCTAAGTTTCCGGACTAAGTTTGGGTTCACCAGTATGCGATCGGGTACGCATACCTTCCAAACTCAGTTGAATTTCCAGAACTTGAAACTCATGCCAGCATACTAAGTTCTCGGACTTCCATAAACCAATCAGTACGCATACGTGTATGCATACCATGGTTCCCGGACTTGGAATAACTTGCAACAGTTAGCATACAAGTACGCATACTATGCTATATCCAATCATGGTTATTTGTTCTAAACTCCCATTTCAATCATTGAAACATTCTCGGAAGACGACAATAGCTGTATCACACAAACTATTAGCTTCAAAGCAATTTTCAAGTGATCGAATGATCCATACGATACATTCCGAGTTCACATCAAATGACTGTCTCACACAAATCATGTAAGATGTTACCAGGTAATTTTCACATGATTATCTTTTGACTTTCGTCAAGAATATAAGATGAACTTGGTTAAAGCAAAAGATTACCAACACATATTTTGAGAGATATGTAAGCGAGTTAAACTCATATCGAAATATCAAATGTGTATAATCGAAGTCTATATAGCTATACGACTTTTGTTTCAAATAGGAGATAGTGTAGATAGACTCTTGAGTGATAGATGAGTTCAAGTCTACACATACATTTTGTTGATGAAGTTCCAAAAGTTCTCCTTAGTAGTTCTTTCTCTTCAATCGATGAACGTCGTGAAGTCTAATTCTCAACTACACTTTCTATCCTAATCCGAGACTTAACTATAAGTAGACTATAAATCAAGACTTATAATTTTGAAAACTAAACTTGACAACAAGCTTGAGATAGCAATGCTGGCGAGTTCGACCGAGTAGTGCTCTAACAGGTTCCATGTACAAAACCAATATCCATGGTTCACATATTTCTTCATGGTATGTGTGAATTAGGGTTTTGGGTTTGTCAAGATGAGAAGCTTCCATATGTAGACATATTTGAACATGTACATAACTCTTATCATTTATTGTGCAAAGATATTCCTTGGTACTCAAGGTGATCACTGGTCCGAAAAAGTGAATAGAATTTAATTATGATTTTTTATCATATATGTATTAATTACCATCAATTAAAGCATATCCTCTGGAATATATTATTAGTTAATGTGCTAAACTAATACTAGAAGTTTTTCCATGAGAGTTTTTGGAAGTATTGGTTAATATTAATTGGAAATAGGAAAACCTAATTTAGGTACTTTAATGCATATCTTGAGAATATTTTCGGTTTTGGAATTTCCTTGTTATCCAAACAACCTTGGTCTATAAATAATTGAGTTTGTATTTCTTTCAAACTATCCTAAGATCCAGGAAAACTTAATTTCTTGTTGTTTCTGGTGGAGCCTGTTAGAGCACTGCTCGGTCGAACTCGCAACCGTTTCTATCTCTAGCTTTCTTGTCAAGTTTAGTTAATCAAAACTATATACTTCATTTCTAGTCTACTTATAGCTATGTATCGGATTAGGATAGAAGTGTGTAGTCGAACATTAGACTTCACGGCGTTCACCAATTAAAGAAGAAGATCTACTGAAGAGCTTGGAGTAACTTCATCAACAAAAGGTACGTGGAGACTAAAACTTATCTATCACTCGGAAGTTTATTCTATTATATCTTCTAATGAGACTAAGTCGTATAGCTATATATACTTTGCATTATACACATGTGAAATTTCTAGCTGAGTTTATCTCGTCTATATATTTCTCGAAATACATGTTGGAAACTTTTTAGCTTTAGCTTAACTTCATCATCTACTTGACGAGTTTAGTTGTAGACAATTTATTTGTTAGAAACTATATATTAAGTCAAGATGATCATGTGAAAATTACCTTGAACATCTTACATGATTTGTGTGAGACAATCATTTGATGTTAACTTGGGAAGTTTCGTATTGATCAATGAATCACTTTCAAATTACTTGAAGCTAGTGGTATGTGTAAGATTACCATTGTTGTCTTCTAAGGATATTTTAATGATTGAATGAGAGTTTTAAAACTACTACCAATGTCTAGATATAACATAGTATGCATACCTTGTATGCAAACTATGAAGTTCTAGTTCATGTCTGGAACTCTTGTTTGCGAACTGTGTTTGCAAACGAGTTTACCTGTGAAAAGTCCGGAACTGTGGTTTGTAAACAGGTTTGCGAACGGTAAGACTACGCTAGGTCCGGAACTGTGGTTTGAATACTCAATATTCGAACACATTGGTTAGGTTCTAAAATTTGTAAGTATGAAAATTCGTACTCATGAACTCAGGTTCGTTTGCCAACTAAAGTCCCTGAAACTTTAATGAAATAAGGTATGCGAACTTGTTTTGCAAACTGTGGCATTATGTTCATGAATTGGTTCTTGTATACCAAACCGAATATGATTCAAATTGTTCATGGATATTTCTATGAGATAGAGAACATTTGAACAATTATCTTATAACACATTTAAATTCATTTGATTATCTATCATGATTGATTGATCATCATATTTGATCTAGAAGTGTTAGATGAATATGGCTAAACTTAAAGTGTTCATATGGATAACTTCGGTTAATTGTTATTAAGCCAACTGGTTATACACGTTTAGGTGTAGTTCATCCACATCTAAATATAAGTATATTTCATTTGTGTGTATCTAGCTAATACCATCTAATGGTGGACATTGATTGCTTATTTTCTAAGCAGACTTATCTTGAATCTTAAATCAGGAGTTCATCTAACGGTGAATATTAATTACTTTGTTACTAAGCTATCTTAGCTTTGATTGTAAGCAACCCTGATTTGAAAGATTATATAAGGGAGAACTCTAGCATCTGGGAAACCTAAACTCGACATTCTCGTGTTTCCTTGTTGCAAACTAGAGTCAATTATCCATTAACCCAGGTTTACAGTTCTTCTGAAAACCATTATTAGGGTTAACGACTTAAAGACTTCATTTGGGATTCGTAAAGCCAGATCCAACTATTTTCTATGTAGTTACGTATTATGATCTTACTTTTTCTATCGTATTGAGTTTAATATTCTCTTAGATTTTCTCGAGATTTATCTCCTATAGGTAAGATATAAATACTATCACAAAAGTTCTTCGTCTCAGACTCTTGTGATTCCGCAATAACTTCTTTTGTTAATCAGTTAGGTTATTATGAGGTGACTAATATTTCTAGGATGCTCTTCGGGAGCATATGACCGGATTATTAATTGAGTTTTCTATACACCTTGATTTTTATCTTAAGATGGAAACAACAACTAGAATAGACTTATCTATGGGAGACAGATTTTTTTATAAGTCTTCGACTTTGGATTGTAGCAACTCTTAGTTGTGGGTGAGATGAGCTAAGGGAATCAAGTGCGCTTAGTCCTGCTGGGATTCAATAGGCATAAAGAACACGATTGTACCTTAATCGGTGTGAGACTTGGTTAGGTCTCAACTACATTCCAATCCGAAGTTATCTTGTAGTAGGCTAGAGTCTGTATCGACCTAATACAGTGTGGTGTTCAAGTATGGACTAGGTCCCGATTTTTTTCTGTATTTGCGGTTTGCTCATTAATTTTTTTTTCTAGTGTCTGTGTTATTTATTTTTTGTATTATATTTTGTTTATATAATTTAAAATATCACAGGTTGTGCGTAGTTCAATCATATATAGTTGATAAATCCGACCTTGTTTGTTGGATAAGACTTGTTTGACACTCGGACATTGGTCTTTGGTACCATCCGAATTATTCTCATAACAATCAGGTTTACGGATTTCTATATGTTTGATTTACTGATTGTGTTGAGAAAGAGAGAAAGTTATTTAATATTTATTCTGATTGAGACTTAGTAACTTGGTGCTCTCATATTTATATTGGAGTTTAGACCATACAGATAATAGTTTGGTGTGGTTTTTATACCCACGCTTTTTCAATTGGTATCAGAGCAGGAAAACACGCTAAGACCTCATAAGTCTGTGTTTGTAGCAATCTGATTACTGTGGACGGAAGTTTATCTCAAACAAACGTACATTGCCATGACTTCCAAAGTTTTTGATTATGCCAAATATCTGGGAATTATCTCAAAGTATAACTCTTTAGCAGATTCTTCCGAATCCCGAGGTGAAAATCTTATGCTATCAGGTTCTCATAACATTTCCTCTAAGCTGGTTGATAATCTTATTGCAGATTTGGGCAATGAATTTGCAGTCAATGACATGGGAGAATTGTCCTATTTTCTGGGAGTTGAGATGCTGAAACAAGGACAAAATCTAGTGCTCTCGCAAAGAAAATACATTATTGATTTGTTGCGTCGAGCAAAGCTTGATGGCATCAAACCAGTATGCACTCCTATGGCTGCCAATATGAAGCTTCAAAAGCAGGGAACTGAGAAGTTTTCAGACTCAACGCTTTACAGAAGTGTTGTAGGTGCCTTGCAGTATTTGCATATTACACGGCCTGATATTTCTGTGGTTGTTAACAAGGCCTGTTAATATATGCACTAACCATATATCGAACACTGGGAACTGATGAAAAGAATCTTGAGATATCTGAAGCAGCCAATTGACTATGGTTTGTTTTTTATGCCTGTAAAAGATTATTCTCTTCATGCTTATTCTGATGTAGAATGGGAAGGAAGTTTGGATGATCGCAAGTCTACTAGTGGGTACTGTATCTATTTTGGAGGTAATCTAATCTCTCGGAGTGCAAGGAAGCAAAAAACGGTTTCTAAGTCGAGTACTGAAGCGGAGTATCGTGGTGTTGCGATTGCCACTTCAGAACTAATATGAATCCAGTCTTTATTGATCGAGTTGGGTATCCAATCACTTGCACCTTCCTTATGGTGTGACAACCTTGGTGCCACCTATCTCACTGCCAATCCCATATTCCATGCGCACAGAACATATAGAGATAGATTACCACTTTGTTCGTGAAAGAGTGGCTCGTAAACAGCTTCATGTCAAGTTCATCAGCAGTAGAGATCAGCTAGCTGATATTTTTACTAAAGGGTTGTCTTCACCAAGGTTCCAGCATATCAGAGACAAGTTGAACATTCATCAACTCCGGTTCAACTTGAGGAAGGGTGTCAGCACAAGTAATGATCTAGTCACACGAGACTGTCAACTATCTCCACAAACCAAGGAATCTGTTCAGCATACCAAAACCAAGCCTGGTCATCAACTATCTCCGACTAATATCTAGGTTCTTCATGTATTTCTGTTTTACAGTTCTTGAATAAACTTTTGATATAAATAGAAGATCTCCAACTCCACATCTTTTGTGGAAGTATTCACCAAAAACACTTTTCCAACTGTGACATATGGTTCTTTGTCAGAATTTGAGATGGAATTTATCAGAAGCTTAAAAAAATCTGCTGAGATTATTGATTTTCAAACTTCTAAAATTAGATCTCTTGAAGAAAAATATGCTCAGTTCACTGATGAACTTGAGAAGTAGATTAGTCCAGCGCCTTGTCCAATCAGGGTTTCAGCGGGAGAGAAAGAGTCGTCTCTAAGGTTGGGACTTTTTCAGTCTGCAACCAATCGATCATCACGGAAGGCGATTTCTGAACTGAACTTAAGAAATAATGTCTTTGGGGGGTAATTAATTTGTAGAATCATTTTCATTTATATTTTTTCTGTTTCCTGTAAGTAATAAGTACGTATACGCAGATTATTCGAATCTCTTGTTATTTATCTCAGGTATTGGTATCAAACCACGGAAACCCTTCAAATCTTCACCCAGGAAAGATTCAAAATTACTCAGGTTACATTTTTTTCTCCATTCTATTGCTCACAATTTATCTTATTTTGAACCAATATACAATTGAATTCGTCTCATTGCAATTCAATTTTACAATGAAAAACAAAGCTATTTGGTTGATCGCTTAACTTATAACTTGATTAAGCAGGAAACTTTGGGTACGGCAGGAACATTAATGAAGAGAAGTGTAGTTCAGTGCAATGTAGGTGACAAAAGTCCAGTTTTAGTGACTTTCATTACCTACATTGCACTGAACTACACTTATCTTTGTTAATGTGAACACTTAGAAGATGAAGTGACTTTCTCACTTCTTGGCCCTCCAAGTGTTCACCTTACTGGGTTCTATTGTGGGAGTGGTAGCAGTGAAGTGACAATGGTGATTCATATCCATTTTGTCATGAGTGTATAGATAAACTGTATATTCTGTTAATGTTTTGTTTATGTTATTTGTTATTTGCACTGTTGTTTGGCTTAACCCCTTTGTTTATAAGTGGTTCTTATGGGGAAGATATTGTTCAAACTGATAACAAGGCTGATCAGTTTGCTCTCAGTGGTTCTTAAGAAAAATGATCCTTGACAACAATCTCCTCATCATCGATATCTGAGTCGCTTGCTTGGTACTTTTTCTTAAGACGTTGCCGGTTCCCTTTCCTATTTGCAGGTTCCTCGTCATCATCTGTCTCCTCAATTACCACGAAAAAAAAGATCCTTTACAACAATCTCTTCATCATTGACATCTGAGTTGTCAAGAGGTTTCCGGGAGTGAAGATGAATTATATTGTTCCTATTTCTGAGTTATCCAAGAAAAAAGCCACCACTGAGAACAAAGAAGAAGCTAACTGTAATTCTGAAATACAATTAGCTAAGTAAAGCAAGAAGGGGAGTGGCAGCAGTGAGCCTGACACGTTACAAAAATTGAACCAGGATAGGCATTTTCAAGTCAGCAAAGCAGAACAGTGAGATACTTCTTATGCATTTTTATTTTTTTCAATTAATGGAAAACTAATCCTGCACATTAGTACATTACAAATGATAAGTCTCCCGTCTCCATGAAAGTTTTCTCAAGTATTAGTAGTGTAAATACACCTTTTCCTTGTCGTTTTTGTTTGTAAAATCAGGACATCTGAACCACCTAAATGTTCCTATATGCCATCTACTGATATTGGGCAAGAAAGCAATGTTCAGTAAAAAAAGAAAAGAAAAAGGAGCCATGATGAAGATGGGGATGCAAAGACTGAACAGACGGATCATGATATGTGTTGAACTCAAGCCTAAGGAGGAGCGACCTACTGCCATGTGAGACCTAAGCTGTTTATAGTACCTTTTTTGTTTGTTTCACAAGTCATAAATATGTGTTTTCTACTTTTCTGTTGTTTTCACATTAGCTCTTGTTTATTTGTATATCAGTCCATCTAAAGATTCATCTGTGCCATCTAGTGATATCACGTTAGAAAGCGATGTTAAGCCCAAGAAGAAAAACAGAAGGAATCGGGGTGAAGATGTGGCAAAGACTAAAAATATGGATCAAGATTGCTTAGGAGCTACACCTGAGGAGCAACGTAGTGATAAGTGAGACCTGATCTGCTTTTTGGTTTACATTTTTTGTTTGTTCGCATGAGCATGTCATAAAATGCCTTTTCTGTTACATTTTTTGTTTACGAAAGTTCTTGCTTATCTGTAAAATCAGGTTGTTTGGGCTAGAAGATGCTACTCCCAAGGGGGAAAATAGAAGGGGTCATGGAGGTGATACAGATGCTAATACCGGAAACATGGATCAGGATCATGTTGAAGTCAAACCAGGATCATGGATCAGGATCATGTCATAATTTTCTTTCATGTTACTGTTTTCCACTATAGCTCTTGTTATTTGGTGAATTGGGTTGTTTAAAGCATCTAAAAGTTCAGTGGGTTGTTTAAAGCATCGAAAAGTTCATCTGTGCCATGTACTGGTAACAGGCTAGAGAATGATGCCACACCTAAGAAAAAGCACAGAAGGAATTGTGGTGAATACGGAGATGCGAAGATTAAAAACATGGACCAACATGATCCAACTGATGACGATTGATAACCAAATTGTTTCCTTTTGTTTGAAATAATAATATCACTATTGCAGTCCTTAATTTACTAATACATTAGAACCTCTCTATATTAATACTCTTGGGCATCCACAAAATTATTAATATAGGGAGGTTATTAATATAGAGAGGTACACATAGAAAATGTAAAAATTTAAGTTCAATGTATGGGAAATGTATTTGTAGTTGTATTTAGATGATGTCTATTCATTTTTGTAGTTCCAATATACAAGTATATGTATATATCTTGGAATTTGTAGTTCCAAGAAGGTTTAAACATTCTCAACAAGTTGGAAATATTTTGGCTTCAACAAGAAGGTGTCTACGTTGATGAGATATTACACATCCGCAAGTTAAAAGATGTTGTAGTAATCCAAAAAAAAAATACTTATTTTTCTCAAACAACTATAGATAAGTATTTTGTTTAGTCATAAATTTAATGTAACTAGATATATATTTTTTTAGTATAATATTGATTATTACTATTTGGAGGTAAATTCTTTAAGGCGGAACTGGAAAAAATCATTAATATTAAATTGGGGAGGTTATTACTGTTTCTCTCTAGCCCAAGTTGGGACCATAGATTTTTATTAATATGTAGAGGTTATTAATATATGGAGGTTTTACTGTATACAAACTAAAATTCGTATCCCAAATACAATATTGTTTTTTTTTACCAAGTGATACCAGCTAATTGTAACCCAATGTAGACAGGTCTTCCAAACAATTCGCAAGAATATCACATGGTGAAAATGCTGGGTACCAAAATATACCACCAATTTATCTTAGGCAATCTGTATGGACAAACTCAATACAACTCCGAGAGTAAAACTCAATCAAGGAATAGTAGCTAGAGTTATATCTCTCTTTTGCGATAAGAACGTTTACAAAACCTAATCACAGAGAGATTACTTGGACGGTACCAAAGATCAATGTCCAAGAATTAATCAAGTCGTATCTAACAAACTAGGTCGGATGTATATACTATGATTGATTAACGCACAACCTTGTGATATTTCAATTATAAAAATAAATAATATGATGCGGAAAAAGAAATAACACAGACACCATAAGTTTTGTTAACAAGGAAACCGCAAATGCACAAAAAACTCGGGACCTAGTCTAGAGTGAACACCAAACTGTATTAAGCCGCTACAGACACTAGCCTACTACCAATTAACTTCGGAGTAGAATGTAGTTGATCCATAATCTAGTCTCTCACTGATTAAGGTACAATCGCGCTCCTTACGCCTCTTGAATCCCAGCAGGACTCCTCGCAATTGATTCCCTTAGATGACATCACACCAGCTAAGAGTTGCTTCAACTCAATTGAAGACTTTGAATCAATCTGCCTCCCACAGATTAATCCTATATATATGATTTCTTTTACAAAGAAAAACATTTCGATCAAGGTGATAAGGAAATCGATAGCTAACCTCAAAATCAGGACTTATGCAACCCGAAGTGCACCCTAGATTATTATTCACCCAACAAAGTTTGAGACGAAGATAACTTTGATGATTCCTATCTATCTTGATCGAATGAGAAGCTCAACAATCAATCACGATCAGGATACTCGAGTTATCAAGGAAATATAACTGGACCTCGCTTAACGAATCCCTATGAAGTCTTTGTAGTCGTTAAACCATAAATGGGTTAGGAAGAGGATGACTCTAGTAACAACTAGGACACACCAAACTAGTGTCGTGATTCAAAGATCCCAGTTGCTTAAAAACCCTTTTATAGACATTCAAAGCATAGGTTGCTTTATGTTTAAGCTAAGATAGCTTTGGAACCAAACAAACAATATCCACTGTTAGATGAATCTTTGAATCTGATTTATGTTAGAGCATTGCTTGGTCGAACTCGCATACGTTGCTATCTCAAGCATGTTTGTCAATGCTAGTGATCAAAACTATAATTCTTGATTTCTAGTCTACTATAGCTAAGGTCTCGGACTAGGATAGAAAGTGCAGTTGAGCTCAAGAACTCCATGGCGATCATCATACAAGACGAAGGACTACTCAAGAAACCAGTGGATCTTCATCGATTAAAATGTATGTGGAGACTTGAACTTATCTATCACTCAAAAGTCTATCTACTCTATCTCCTATCTTGAGATACAAGTCGTTTTGCTATATATGTTAGAGCATTGCTCGGTCGAAATCGCATGTGTTGCTATCTCAAGCATGTTTGTCAATGTTAGTGATCAAAACTATAAAGTCTTGATTTCTAGTCTACTATAACTAAGGTCTCGGACTAGGATAGAAAGTGTAGTTGAGCTCAAGAACTCCTTGGCAATTTTCATACAAGACGAATGACTACTCAAGGAACCAGTGGATCTTCATCGACTAAAAGGTATGTGGAGACTTGAACTTATCTATCACTCGAAAGTTTATCTACTCTATCTCCTATCTTGAGACAAAAGTCGTATTACTATATAGACTAAGAATATACACATGTGACATTTCGAGCTGAGTATATCTCGCTTATCTATTTCTCGAAATGTGTGTTGGTAAAGCTTTCGCTTTATCCAAGTTCATCTTTTCCTAGTGATGAAAGTCATGTTATGTTTTAATCACTTTGGAAATTGCTCTGACGAAAACTAGTTTGTGAATAACAACTATATGACGTCCTATGAAAATGTTTCAATGGTTGAAATGAGAGTTTAGACAATATAACCACTGGGGGATATAAACATTGTTGTGGTAACACATATATGTATAAGTACTTAGCACTTGAACCGAAGTTTGCGAACTTTGTTGATCAAGTGAAAACCAGAACTTGAGCAGCCAACCCAGTCCGCGAACGTGCGTAGTTCTCGAACCCAAGAATTTCTGCTGGAGTTGTAGCTCGGTTTCAGTCCGCTAACTGACGGAAGTTCTCGAACCCGAGAATTTCTGCTAGAGTTTGTGAACTCCAACCTGTTAAATTGAGTCCGCGAACTTGAGTAGTTATGTCTAAAAACGATGTTCGTGAACTTATCTAAATTATCTAAGGAATGCTATTGCAAACCGTGGCTTTATAGTTCATGAATTGATTCGAGTGAATCGCATCGTTTTTGCTTCAATTGTGTCTTGTGTAGTACATAAGATCTCATAGAAATTGAACAACTCTCTAACTAGTTCATTTGAGTCATTTGGACTAGTTATGGTGAAGAAGAATATGGTTGATATGAAAGTTATCATCTGGCTAACCATTTGGTTGACTAATATAGAACCAACTATTGTACATGTTTGGGTATGGTTACACAAACCCAAAATCATGAAGTACATGTGTGTATGGCAAGCTAAGTTTTCAATCTAACGTCTGAGAGATATTATCTTGTATCTAATCAGGTTTTCATCTAACGGTGAATATTGAATGCTTTGTTACTAAGCTAACATTGATTGCAAACCCTGATTTGAAAGACTATATAAGGGAGAACTCTAGAAACTGGGAAACCTAATCCCCACACATTCTGTGTGATACTAGTTTGCTAAGCTAGATTCGATTCTCCTTTAACCTTTGGTTTTCTTCTTCTAAAACCAGGTTAACGACTTAAAGACTTCATTGGGATTGTGAAGCCAGACCGATACTACTTTTCTTGTAGTTGTGTGATCTGATCTTGATGTTTCTATCATACGAGTACAATTGTAATAATTGGCTTGAGATTTCTATCTCCGATAGGAAATATATAAAAGTAATCACAAACATCTTCGTCTCATCGTTTGTGATTCCACAATATCTTTTTTCGCTGCGTCGATTAAGACTATTGTGAGGTGATTGATAAAACTGAGCTGTTCTTCGGGAATATAAGTCTGGTTTTATTGATTGGTTCCTGTTCACCTTGATTTATCAAAAGATGGAACAAAACTCATAGGTTTATTCGTGGGAGACGAATTTATCTATCTTGTAGACTTTTTTTGTGTGAGACAGATTTGTTTGCTAAAGTCTTCGACTTTGGGTCGTAGCAACTCTTAGTTGTGGGTGAGATCAGCTAAGGGAATCAAGTGTGCATCATCCTGTTGGGATCAGAGGCGTAGAAGCATAACTGTACCTTGGATCAGTGTGAGATTGATTGGGTTTCAATTACAGTCCAAACCGAAGTTAATTTGGAGTAGGATAGTGTCTATAACGGCTTAATACAATGTATGTTTAATCTGGACTAGGTCCCGGGGTTTTTCTGCATTTGTGGTTTCCTCGTTAACAAAATTCAGGTGTCTGTGTTATTTCTTTTCCGCATTATATTTTGTTACATAATTGAAATAATACAGGTTGTGCATTGTTCAATCAATTAGAATATCTGACCTTATTAGTTGTTGGTTTAAATTGATTGACACTTGGATATTGGGCTTTGGTACCATCCAAGTTATCTCTCTTTGATTAGACTCGCGAATCACATTTGCTTGAGTAAATAAAATTGAGAGATTGAGATAATAACTCCTTGAGTATTTTATATTGATTGAGTCTAGTTGATTCTCTAGAAAAACAACTCGGAGTTATCCATACAGATTGCTAATCGAAATATTGGGTGAGGTTGTTAGACCCCCGCTTTTTAAATATAGACTTAGATTATACACATGTGGTATTTCGAGCTGAGTATATCTCGCTTATATATTTCTCGAAATATGTGTTGGTAAAGCTTTCGCTTTAGCCAAGTTCATCTTTACCTAGTGATGAAAGTCATCAATCACTTTGGAAATTTCTCTAACGGAAAATAGTTTGTGAATAACAACTATATAATGCCCTCTGAGAATGTTTCAATGATTGAAATGAGAGTTTAGACAATATAACCATTGGAGGATATAAGTATTGTTGTGGAAACACATATATGTATAAGTCCTTATTGCTTGAACCAAAGTTTGCGAACTTTGTTGATCAAGTGAAACTGGAAGTGCGTGAGCTTCAGTCCGCGAACTGGCGGAAGTTCTCGACCTGATAATTTCTGCTGGATTTTGTGAACTCGTTCCAGGAACTTAAGTTTGAGAACCCAGTCCGCGAACTTGAGTAGGTTATGTCTAAAAACGATGTTTGTGAACTTATCTTTATAAACTAAGAAATTCTATTGCAAACCGTGGCTTTATAGTTCATGAATCGATTCGAGTGAATAATATCGTTTTTGCCTCAATTGTGTCTTTTGTAGTACATAAAGATCTAAGCAATTGAATAACTCTCTAACTAGTTCATTTGAGTCATTTGAACTAGTTATGGTGAAGAAGAATATGGTTGATATGAAAGTTATCATATGGCTAACCATTTGGTTAACTATTGTTGAACCAACTACTGTACAAGTTTGGGTACGGTTACACAAGCCTAGAAACGTGCATTACATGTGTGTGTAACAAGCTATGTTTTCGATCTAACGATTGATAAATATTAGCTTGAATCTAATCAGGTTTTCATCTAACAGTGAATATTGAATGCTTTTTTACTAAGCTAACATTGATTGCAAACCATGATTTGAAGACTATATAAGGGAGATCTCCAGTAACTGGGAAACCTAATCCCCATATCTTACGTTTGATGCTAGTTGCATAGCTAGAGTCATTTCTCCTTACCTTTGGTTTTCTTCTTCTAAAACCAGGTTAACGACTAAATTAAAGACTTCATTGGAATTGTGAAGCCACACCGATACTATTTTTTATCGTAGTTGTGTGATCTTATCTTGTTGTTTCTATCATACAAGTACAATTGTAATAATTGGCTTAAGATTTCTATCTCCGATAGGCGAGATATAAAAGTAGTCTCAAACATCTTCGTCTCATCGTTTGTGATTCTACAATATCTTTTTTCGCTGCGTCGATTAAGACTATTGTGATTCGATTGATAAAGCTGAGTTATTCTGCAGGAATATAAGTCTGGTTTTATCAATTGGTTCCTGTTCACCTTGATTTATCAAAAGACGGAACAAACTTGTAGGTATATTCGTGGGAGATGGATTTATATATTACTGTAGACTTTTCTGTGTGATACATATTTGTTTATTAAAGTCTTCGAATTTGGGTCGTAGCAACTCTTAGTTGTGGGTGAGATCAGCTAAGGGAATCAAGTACGTAGTATCCTGCTGGGATCAGAGACATAGGAGCATAATTGTACCTTGGATAAGTGTGAGATTGATTGGGGTTCAACTACAGTCCATACCGAAGTTATCTTGGAGTAGGCTAGTGTCTGTAGCGGCTTAATATAGTGTATGTTTAATCTGGACTAGGTCCCGAGGTTTTTCTGCATTTGCGGTTTCCTCGTTAACAAAATTTTGGTGTCTGTGTTATTTCATTTTCCGCATTATATTGTTTATCTTTATAATTGAAATAATATAGGTTGTGTGTTGAAGATCAATCAATTAGAATATCCAACCTTTGGTTGTTGATTTACATTGATTGACACTTGGATATTGGTCTTTGGTACCATCCAAGTGTATTTGATTAAAGACTCGCTGATTTCTATTAGCTTGAGTAAATCAAAACAAGAGAGGGATAATAACTCCTTGAGATATTTCTATCTAGATTGTGTCTGTCTGTTTAGTTTATTCTCTAGAAAGAAACTTGGAGTTTGTCCATACATATTGCTAATTCGAAATATTGGGTGTGGTTGTAAGACCCCCGCGTTTTCACTTTACATAAACAAGATATACACCCTGGTTAGGTGAAACTGTAACCGAACCGTGTATAAATACTAAGTTCAAGGTGGTTAGCCGAAACAAGCCGATTTGAACTTAAATATTAACATTCGTTTTCATGAACACGTAAGACAATAACGTTGTGTCACAATCATGTGATCAAATAAGTCTAGTGTTTTTAGAGAATTGATCAAATGCTAATTATCTCATAGAAATAATTTAGTAGCACTTGAAAATAATCGACTTGGTTAGTATGTGTACAAAGTACAATTACCATTATCGTTCGTGAGTCGGTTCAGTCACAATACGTGTACTGGTTTGTAAGCTAACAAGCCAAACCAAGTTCCGGAGTTAACAGAACTATTTAGGTATGCGTACCGGTTTGGAAACCTGAAGACTATGACCGGCTTCAGAGTCCACAAAACTATTTTGGTACGTGTACCGGTTTGGATACTTACCCAGTTCCATGACCACATTTCCTAAATAGTTTTCATACGAGTATGCATACCGATCCAGTTCACGATTTGAACAAATTTTTACATGGTGTGCATAACATGCTTACCACTAATTTGCAAGTCGATATATAGCTACTCTGCTACGTGTACGAGTACATGTAATACGACTTCAGTCTTATAATAGTTTTCCCAATTTGTAAGACTGATAACATTGTCTTGTATCTGAATCTATATTAGTTCTATATTTCTCTATAAATCGATTCGAAACATTCCTGAATAACATCAATGACACATATCACTGTTCCAGGCTATTTTCGAATGATAAAACTTGAATCATGATTTTGATTCCGAACAATAAACTTTCTGAAAAACGGAGGTATAACAACCACACCCAATAATTCGTTCCATAATCAGTATGGACTAACTCAAATATAATTCTGAGAGCACCAGCTTATAAAGAAAGATCAATCAAGAAATATATCAAAAAGTTATATCTCAATTTTTCAATACAATCTGCAATCGAACAGATAAAAATCCGTGAGCCGGATTGATATGAGAAATAACTTGGATGGTACCAAAGGCCAATGCCCAAGTTTTAATCAATTTATATCAACAACCAAAGGTTGGATTTACCAATTGACCGAACTACGCACAACCTGTGATATTAAAATTATATAAACAAATATAAAGCTGAAAAGAAATAACACATACACAAGAAGTTTTGTTAACGAGGAAACCGCAAATGCAGAAAAGCCTCGGGACCTAGTCCATATTAGAACACCATACTGTATTAAGCCGCTACAGACACTAGCATACTACAAGTAAACTTTGGACTGGAATTTAGTTGAGCCCTAAGAAAGTCTCACACCGATTAAGGTACAATCGTGGTTCCTTACGCCTATGAATCCACTAGTACAAACATACCCTTTTGCCACGCCAAATTGGCATGTCCATAGGGGTTTTGACACGCTAATTTGGTTTGTACTTGGCGTGGCTTCTTCTTGCGTGGTTTTGGGTAGCACGACATGGCTTTAGGTATCTTATAGCCACGCTTGCCTTTTGTGTCTATTTATGCATGAAATAGACATGCCATAGCCATATAGGCGTTGCTATATAGTGTCCCAAAAAGTTAAGTATTGGTACTCTATAGACACATGGTTTATTATATTGGCGTGGCTATTTAGTTCACTATAGACATGCAAACTTCTTTTTGGCGTGGCTATTTGGTTCACTTTAGACACGCAAATTGCTTTTTGGCGTGGCTATTTGGTTCACTATAGACACGCAAATTGATTTTTGGCGTGGCTATTTGGTTCACTTTAGACACGCAAATTGGTTATCCGATAGACACGCCCATATAGGTTAAATGTGGTTATATGTTATGTTTTAGCCACGCCAATTTCACTTACCTTCATCCACGTGGCTGTATTAGGAACCTTTGAATACCATCCACATGTAACGTTGTGAGCCGTTCATTGGATATTCTATAGACACACCCCGTAGAGCGTGGCTATATGTGATATTTAACCACGCCAATTTCCAATTACCTTGATCCACGTGGCCGTATTATGAATCGTTGGATCTCATTTAAGATGATGCAATATTGACCATTCAATTATATGCATCCTTCACCGTCCATGTATAATGTTATGAGCGGTTCATTGGATATCCTATAGACACACCCCATAGAGCGTGGCTATATATGATATTTAGCCACACCAATTTCCAATTACCTTGATCCACGTGGCCGTATTAGTAATCGTTGGATCTGTAGATGGGGAAAAAATAATTTGCTGGTTTTTACAGAATTGAAGAGTCGACCGTGTGGAGACTCCTTGAACCAAGCAAAATGTTGAACCTCACATAGATACACTGCAAGAAAGGAGTTCTTTAATTTCGAGAGATCAATCTGTAGGACTCCGGCCTAAACCAAGAACAATGGCAGTTCCAGAGTCAATTCGGTCACAAGAGAGGATGGGTTGATCTGTAAGAGGGAAGCTGAGAAATGCGTGAGATCAATGGTGATCTGAGATTGTATGTGTGTTGTGAATTAAGCGTAAGAATGCTCTGAATGGTTGACTTTTGCTCAATTAAGAGTGATTTATTTGAATTCGTGTAGACGAAAGATTGTCTGTATGAATTTTGATGAGAAATTGCTCGTTGAGGCTAATGTTCGAGTGTTCGAATCTTGTCCTTTCAATCAGGATTTAGAGACATTTTATAATGCCGGAGTTGAAAACACCATGATCCCATGAAGTGTGACAATTTTCTGTAATCAGAGAGTCGGGAAGTGGGAAATCGTGTTAAACCAATTACTAATCATGCGGAGACTTAGTTAATTTTCCACCCACTACTCTACTGACTCTTCCAACTGATTGCATGACTTGCTCACATTCTCATCGTGGGTGAACACACGTGTCATAGACCTCCAGACCAAATCCCTAGTTAATATCCCCCCATGTGACACGATCGAAATCTCGTGATTGCGGAGTCAGTTGCTGACTTTATGGGACGAGGAGTCCATGTAGTGCCGAGTTGAACATGATTAGCAAATGTTCCGAAACTCATGAATTAAATGCGTCTGTTGAGACAAGGTACCACTGTAGAGCAAACTGTGTTACTGAATTGCTAAATATTGATAGTTGAACCAATATTCTTTGATCTGAGCAAATATTGCTAGTCTGAGCGAATATTGCTAGTTTAATGAATTATTGGTAGCAGGACCAAATAAAATATTAATTTAAGTTACTGACTACTGGGTCGAGGAAAATAAATAAGAATGTTGATCATGGAATCAACATAAAATTATCAGAGTGTTTGAATCTGCTCAGAATCACGTTTCTGTAGAGCTCTGGATTCAAAAACCTAATTTTACTGAGATGATTTATTGCAAATCAATATAGGACCGGATACATGGGATGACGGGTTCACCATATAACGCCCAGATGCCCGAATGAGCAAAAATACCAAAGTCTCTTGAGGACTAGTTGGTGACATAATGATTAAATGCTAGTTTAATCATTTACTGAAATAATGTTCATGTGAGCAACAAATAATGAAACCTGGTTTATGGAAAAATGGGGAACCAACCAAGAGGTCATTAGACTGGCTCTTGGTGTCCACGGGACCAACAGATGGTCATTTGAGCAAATTCCCCAATTGTTTGGAAAGAGTTTGAACCTAACACGAGCAACTGAGCGAATTAGGTTAAAACCATTAAAAAATGCGGGACCAGCTGTTTTCAAGCCTCAGGGTCACCCTTGGTCGGTCAAGGGGATGTGCCGGTGTCACCATAGTGTCCGCGCTTCAGTCTTGATAATTTTGACATTTTCTGGTGCACATTTGAGCAACATTTTGAGAAAATATGCAAAATCCATGGTTTTGCTGAAACTGGGAAAAATACATGAGATGAGGGAAAATAAAATAGGGAATTGCAAGGTGTGAGACCGGCCACGGCTAGGGCATGGCCGGTCGGCTGACAAGCACGGTCCCACATATTTTCCCAGTTTTATGTAATTTTATGTGTTTTCTCTGATTTGAGGGAAATTCCATGAAACTGGAGAATTTGATGAAATTAGGGAACTTCCATGAGATGAGAGATAAAATAATAATAAAATAGGTAATGAGAGTGTGTGACCGGCAATGGCCAAGGCATGGCCGTACGGCCATGGACGCGGGTCCCAAGACACTATTCCCAATTTTATATAATTTTCATGATTTTAGGGAATTTTCATAAAATCAAAGAGATTTGTTGAAATCAATGTATTTTGTTGAAATCAGGGAGTTTTCATGAAACCAGGAAACAAAACACCAAATAATAATAAAATAATAGGCGTGTGGGACCGGCTAGGGCATGGCTGGCCGGCTAGATCCCGGTTCCACAAGTTCTCCCTAATTTTTAATATTTTCTATAATTTTAGAGAAAATACATGAAATTAGGTAATTTTCATGGTTTTATGGAAAATTCATGAAATCAAGGAATTTTCATAATTTGAGAGGAAATAATAAATAATAGGGACGTGAGGTGTGGGACCGCCACGGCTGGGACATGGCCGGCCAGTTGATGCTCGGTCCCACAACACCCTTCCCTAATTTTATTATTTTTGATAAAATCATGAGATTAGAGGATTTCCCTGAAACGAAGGAAATTTGCTCGAACGAGAGAATTTTCATGAAATCAGGGAATAATAGCAAAATATGATAAAATATAAAATTGAGCACGGGACTGGTCACGGCATGACCGACCAGTTGATGAGCCCAGTCCCCTGGCACCTTTGCTAATATTTTTTTATTATTATTTTCCTTCCTATTTTGCATAGATTCAACGTTCGTTCGTATTTTTTGAAATGCTCGTTTGCGCACTCAAAAATCCGGTATGTGCATTATTTTCTAAGCACACTTGCACCATTTTTGTCAGGGCTTATTCGATGCTCAGATGCATGTTTTCGTTGAATATTTATCACTAACCCGTGGAATTCTTCTGGGAAGAACCACGAATTAAAGTGACGAAATATAACGGAGAATCGCAAAATATTGCTGGATATTCAGACGATTTAAGATAATTAATTGATGTCTCTACACTAGAAGGGATTCCTGTCTAGGAGCATTAATTATCCGAGGGTTGAGCAACATGAATTTGCTGGAGTGTAAAATTCCTCTTGTATAGTCAGGGAAAACTTGGTTGCATCCTGAAGACGTTGTCGATGTATACTAGCATGCATGCTGTCTAGGAGCCGCCTAATCTTTCGATTCTATATAGTATGAGATGTGTCGTGGTCTCAGTTGGGAGACTACACATCTACATCTTCTCTGAGAGACTTTCTCCATCATAGGTTTATGTCATGAGCTTTCATGCTTAGAGACATGAGCCTCAATACTCATCTGATTGCCGGATCCAGAGTAATTACTAAAATTGCTCAGTATTCATGAGATGTGTCGTGGTCTCAGCTGAGAGACTACACATCTACACTACTCTGAGAGACAGCCTTATCATCCAAAGATTTATGACATGATCTTTCATGCTTTAATGAGAGACATGGGCCTTAATACTCATCCGATTGCCGAATCTGGAGTATAATTTTACAATTTTACCCTTTGTCGAAAATCCACTATCTACAGGATCTCATTTAAGATGATGCAATATTGACCGTTAAATTATATGCATCCTTCACCGTCCACATGTAACGTTGTGAGCCGTTCATTGAAGAACCTATAGACATGCCATATAGCGTGGCTATATGTGATATTTTGACACGCCAATTTACAATTACCTTCATCCATGTGGATGTATTAGGGACCATTGGATCTCGTTTAAGATGATGCAATATTGACCATTCAGATATAACGTTGACCGTCCACATGTAACGTTGGGAGCCGTTCATCGGAGAACCTATAGACACGCCATATAGGGTGGATTTATGTGATATTTAGTCGCGCCAGTTTATATCTGCATAATGTGTCTTGACTCCCCGAATACGGATTGACTACTGGGTGATCCTCATTCAGTTTATCTTCTGCAAGGCTGCTTGTTGTTCTTAGGTCACTGTCCAATTTCTTCTCAGACTCCAATACTGGTTCTGGTTGCTTATGAGGTTTTCCATGATGTGGAGTTTCCTGCAACAAGAGATTATATGTATTATATATATATATATATATATATATATATATTCTTAATCCAAGGTGAATTCGTCTGTCATGCGAATTCTCAACAAGATACAGACAAAAGTCATTTTTCTAACAATGTAATAAATCCAACTTCACTGAAGGCCGCGAAATTTTTCACAGATGACGCCCATAATAAAATCCGTAACCAAATATCAATTTTCTAATTTACACTGGCATTCATGTTCCATTTAGGTGTTAATATATTTCGATCTCATACTTATTCTTTAATCAAACTGAATACACGATTTATGTAAAACAATTTATATACTTGATTAACAAAGCTAAAGAGAGATGGAACAATTATCTTTCGGCCATGCCACAAAACCATCTTTAGCTTCGCCTAATAACTCAAACTCACCACTTGGCTTAGTTAACACGAACGATGGAACTATAACCTCCTGAATATTGACAACATAACAGTTTTTAGGAAGATCTTGTCCATGTATTTTATGGTTAGGCAGCGTAGGTAAAATACTGCCTCTAGCAACGACGTTTCCCCTAGATCCATTCCAAAAGTCGTATTTTTCTTTTTGCGGAGATACAACATATGAACATCATATAAAAAGAAGATGCTAGAATTAGCAATATAGATTTACGAAGAAAAAAAAATCAAAAAAAACATACTCCATAAGATGTCTTAGCCAGAGGTCCTTCCGTAGATGTGCACGACTTCTCTACAGATATTGAAGGATTTGGTTGTGAATTACTAGTAGGGTTCTGCATAAGATTAAAAGAGTTATTAGGTACTTTTGAAAGTTACACATATTTCTATTTTTCTAGGTTCTCTAATTTACACTTGGATCGGTGATTCATATAATTGATAGACTGGTTTATGTATATTAGACTTACAAATCAAACAATCCAAGCAACTAACCTTCTTAGCAGGCTCGGTAAGCTTAACACCATATTTTGGCCAAGGAATCACTTTTCAAAGAGTTTGTCCTAATGTTTCCATACCATCAAATCGTACGGGTAGACAAGAATTAGGTTTTATTACTTCCTCAATCAGGATTTTGCGGCAATCAACCTCCGCCCCATCCTTTCCATGTAATTGTTGTTTTCCTTCTAACAAAAAAGCTCTACCTCTAGCAACGACATTCGCCTTAGACATCTCGTCAAAAAGGTAGCACCTTCTACCCTGCGAAAATATATGGCATATGAACATCTTCAAGCGAAAACTTCAAAGCCAATTTGAGATTGAAAATGCATGTAAAAATAAAACAGATATCGTATGAACTGCTGCAGTTGTCGTGATCTCAGATTTGCTCTGATTAGATATAGGTTTTGATGTCACATCCAGAGTATGTTTCCCCAAATTTTGTTGAGTTACCTGCAGCAGTAGAGTAATATTCCATATTCGGGCAACAAATAAACCAAATTCTACCGTGAATGCGACGACACTGATGAATTAAATAGATAGCAAATATACAAGGTTCTCCAAAATACACCCTAGCGTCCGTGATTCATATAGTTAATATCATATTTTAGACTCATATGGTCTTAAGATCATGTAACTGGTTTAAAACACATACCTTCGGAACTTTTTAAGATATTGCGATACGAGATTGGCTTCCGTTGAGTAGATCCAGTGATTTCACAGCCTCAAAATGTTTTGGTTGACTTACATGCATCATAAAATTAAAATGAAAGTTGTACCTTCTTTTTGAAGTGAAACCATTTAAGCAAAATGCACGACTGACTCACAATCAAATAGCTAACCACATATCTCATTCTATAAGGATCTCTAAAATATACACTAACGTCCATGATTCATATAGCTGATAACATATTCGTCTCTTATATCAAACAAGATATATATATATATATATATATATATATATAACTGGTTTGTGTAAAATCATATCCAATGAGTTAATAAAGCAAACACGCATAACAACCAACCTTTTTATCAAAGATGGTTTGATTTGATGGCCAACTAATTTCAGCATCACCAACATCTTTTAAAGTTTTTATCCCAGAAGATGTGCCAAAGGGTAATTTGATGGTTTCATTTAGTACTTCACTAACCAGGACGCTATAGCATATACCCTCACCCATCATTCCTGACTTCATTTTATAAGATACCTTCTTTGAAGAGTAAGCTCTACCAACGACAACAATGTTGTCCTTTTCTCCAAACCAAAGTTTTCATCATATTCCCTACAGAAACACAAGGCGCATGAGAGATAGTAAATGCAAAACTAAAAATTTAAACGCATTGGAAAACCATACATCAATGGTAAATTTTTCAGATGGCACATTCTGAGATTCCCCAGTGGATGGAGGAGACGAAGACTTCTTTTTTAATACTAAAGATGCCGGGGATTCAGTAGAAACGGTTGGTGTTTTAGTACAAGGATAGTCCCGCTTCTCGGACCCTTTGCTGCTTTCATATGACTTTTGCGGACCGGCATATTTACCTATGAAGTCAAAGATATATAAACAAATCTGTCTCCTACAAAAGTACCTATGAAGTTTTTGTTCCATCTTTTGATAAATCAAGCTGAAAAGGAACCAATTGATAATCCGGTCTTATATTCCCGAAGAACATCCTAGAAATATCAATCACCTCACAATAACTTAACTATATGGTAGTAGAAGAAGTTATTATGGAATCACAAAGAATGAGACGAAGAACTTTGTGATTACTTTTTATATCTTACCTATCGTAAATAAATCTCAAGTTAATATTAGAGAAGATAGTACTCAATACGATATAACAAGTAAGATAAGATCACACAACTACAGAGAAAATAGTTGGGTCTAGCTTCACGAATCCCAAATGAAGTCTTCAAGTCGTTAACCTATAATGGTTTTTGAAAAAGCTAGGTTAAAGGAGAATCGACTCTAGTCGCAACTAGGAGACATGAAAGTGCCGGTATTAGGTATTCCAGTTGCTATATAGTATTTCAAATTAGGGTTTGCTTTCAATCAAAGCTAAGATATCTTAGTAACAAAGCATTCAATATTCACCGATAGATGAAAACCTGATTTAAGATTCAAACTAAGTCTGCTCAAAACCAAAGCAATATCTCTCTACCGTTAGATGGTCTTAGCTTATTACACACAAATGAAATATACTTTCATTTAGATATGGGTAATCGTACCTAAACGTGTATATTGAGTTGGCTCAATAATACTTAACCGAAGTTAGCCATATAAACACGTTTGTATTAACCACATTCATCTAACACTTCTAGATCAAATATGATGATCAATCAATTATGAAAGATAATCAAATGAAGCTAATTGTGTTACTCATAGAGTTGTTCAATTGTATATATATCTCATAGAAGTATATAAGAAACAATTGAAGCAAAATCAGATTGATTCATGAGAATTAATACATGAACACTAAGCCACCATTTGCAAAGTTTGCATTCCTTAATTCATAAATGTATTTGTTCATGAGTATGAAAACTTAACCGATTTTAGAACTTAACCAGATAAGTTTGCAAACGGGTATGCAAACTATAGTTCCAGACTTTGGTCTTGTCTAGCAGTTTCCAAACCAGTATGCATACTATTGTCCTGAACCTTAACTCAGGTAGAACCGTTCACATACTGTCATGCAAACTTGGTTCCCGGACTTTAACAGTTAATACCGTTTGCATACTGGTTGCCAAAGGTAGATAAACTTGACCTGAAAAGGACATCCATGGATGATTACAATCGGGACAACATTAAGGGTAGAACTGTAAGTAAATCACCAGCACCGACAGTAGTCCCTGCTTCTCAAACGACTGCATCTGAGCAACCATTTCCAAGGACTATGCGATAATCAAGCCAGGTGATAGAATGTAGTTGTTTGTGTTTGCTAATAGATAAATGATTAGGTTGGAACATTTTTTGGTTTTTGTATAAGGAACTGGTTAGTGTAAATTATATTCTCTTACCGTTTGTTTTTGGTTTTGGGTTATACTATTTTGGTAATGATGATCATCATGGTACTGAATTTGGTTCAAATTTAAGTTAGCAGTTTGAATTTTTCTGTTAACTAGAGAATGAATGTATGGATTGTTGAAAAAAATTGATTCTTAAATCATGGTGGGGTTTTGTATGCAGATGGGTTTTAGCAATGTTGGATGAGTTTGGATTTGGCTATACTGATTGTTGAATCAATATTCTGCCATGCTAGGGTTAGTAGTAATAGTACTAGGCTTGCACATAGATTTTTTTTTGGAATTGGGCCTAAAATAGTCTTTGAATTAATCTTACTCCAACAACATTTTATAAACGGAGTAATACCTAGTTTCTACCATCTTAAAAGTATTTTATATACCTTATTAATTCATTAATTCAGTCATTTCTACCCATCTCTACTTAGCAATCATTGGAATTTTAGAATCATTCACCAAGAACATTGCTTGTTTGTACATTTACTGTATTCAATCCATTACTACTGAAATCAAAAAAGCAAGAAAAACTGGCACATTATGTTCAAACCCTTCAAACATACATCCATCACAAGTTTAATACTAGTGAAAATTCAAATAACTGGAAGAACACAACTAGTTTAATTACATCTAAAGAAGGACAAAGCAAACAAAATACGACTTCTAAACATCCGACAGGCTACCAGTTCCATTACAACTTTCTTTTTACAATCTAAATTCAAAGATGCAACATTACTAATCTACCTGACATAAAACGTTTACCCAATCATAACCACCGCAACTCTCCCAGCTGCTATCCAAACAATGCACCTGCTGCAAACTGAACCCCAAAATCCCCCTAGCATCTTATTCATCAACACCATCTATCAAACAAAAAAAAAAATATACCACCAAATGTCAGAAATTGAAACCCCATTATCCATACACTTTTTCAGCAACATAAAGTACCATCAATATCCCCAAAAGTTTTCATGAAGATGCACAAGAGGAATAGAAATCAAAATATCACATTACTCTAGTTCTAAGGACAGTATAAGGAAATCACCGAGAATCGCCATCACTATTTCTGCTGTAGTTTAACTCATCTTCTTCATAGTAGGCACTAGTACCATCATCATCGTATGAAGATGTGTAGAGACCCTGGAGATCATCATCTTCGTTTTCTTCTTCCTCATCTTCTGCTTCACTGCAAACCACCATGTCACCGGCGAACATAGGCTCTCCATCGAGGTTTAACCCAGGAATCTCCCCTCCGTCATAATCCACGTGCAGGGATTCCGACATGGTTCGAGAAAACTTATGAGGGTTGTTCGGCGAGATAGCACTTGTACATCACATCTTTAAACTCTTGCCTCTTCTAATTATTTTTATTTGCTTCTTTTGTTCTCTCATCTCTCTTCATTGAATCATCACTGCGCTCCTCATCTTCTCCTCCTTCATAGTTCTTTTCTCCATCTACACTATCACTTTCTATCGCACTGCGAGTTTTCCCCCATGAACACTTCCACTCTCATCGTCATTGAATCTTCTACCTGTGTTGACGTGCATCTTTGCTATCCAACTTTCTCATCCACAACTGAAAATCCTCATCATTTTCAACCCTTAATCTTTCAAATTCTTCTCGCTCCTCTTGCTATTTCTTCCTTATGTTCTCCTGATTCAGGAAAGGAATCAACCTTTAAATATCATAGCTTGATAAAGTTCCAATTGTCAACTTTGCACATACCATTGCTTCTGAATCGGGTGGTGGCTCGGTGTGATTTCCATTTGCTGAACTACTAGCATTCTCTGCCATTATCTGTTTTCTTAATCTTTATTTCTAAGATTTATTCTTTTGGTATAAGAATCTGTTTATCCCCTTCCTTGTTTAATTAATGGTAGTAGCTTAGCCATCAATGGTATTTTATGGATATTGGTCAAGTGTCTGTCGCTTGGATATTAACGCATTTTCAATGTCATGCGCACCCTCTTCAAAGCCGTCATTACCTTGCTAATTTAACCTATTTCCAAAGCCTAAATCTAGTCGCTTAATTTATTACTCCAATTAAGAGGTGCATTATTAGGTCAACCGTTTGGTTTTATGCATTCATAGAAGGCAAGTCTATCAGATGTGTTATTTATAGACATTCAGATGTAGGTTAACTTGGCAGAGCATCTTGGACTAGTTTTTGTTGTTGTCTTCTTGTTTGCTGTTGAATCCATTAAAACACTTGCACAAGCATAAGTACCAAAATACATTAATGGATTCATGCAGCAAACAAGAAACAACAACAAAACAAAGTCCAAGCATTAGTGCTAGTGTTTGGGATTAAAGGGGTGAAAGAGTAGTAAAGGAGAAGGAAATGGAAATATAGGTTTGGGGTAAAAGGGATGAATGAGTTTCATAGCATGAGGAGAATGAGGAAGAATTTTTTCTTTGTGAGTTGTGGAGCATCAAATGATTTATCTAAAGATTGTAACTATCTTTTGGTCCCTATTATGGAATAGCAAAAATAGGTTATTGTAACTAATCTTAAACAACTATAGATTTGTAGCTTGGTGGATTGATTCATCTTGTTACCTAAGCCGAGACCATGCGTTCGAATTTGAGTAGAAGCTTTTTTATTTATTTTTTGAGATCCAGTTAATGACTGTTGGGCAGGAGAAGAAAACGACCCTAAAAAAGAGCTGGGCCAGTGTTGTCACAGTTACAACCAATTTCATGTACATAGTAATAAATAGAACTGGCGTGTCTATAAAATGCACACTATGGACACGCATACTAGCGTGTCCAATAAACTGAAATTTTTATCCACGCAATACAACCTACATGGCTATAAAACACACACTATACCGAACTTTTTAGCCACGCAACAAAACCGGCGTGGTTATTAAATGCCCACTATGGACACGGATACTAGCGTGTCCAATAAACCGAAAATTTTAGCCACACAATACAACTGGCGTGGCTATAAAATACACACTATGGACACACATACTAACGTGTCCAATAAACCGAACTTTTTATCCACGCAACAAAACTAGCGTGGCTATTAAATGGCCACTATGGACACATATACTAGCGTGTCCAATAAACCGAACTTCTTAACCATGCCTCAAGTGGCGTAACTATTTAAACCAACTTTTTAACCACGTCTCAAGTGGCGTGACTATTTTTATGGACACACCACAACTGGTTCAAGTGGCCATAGATTGGTTTATAAACACGCCCAACCAAAAATTAAAAGTTAATGCGACTGAACGGTTGATATTTGGACACACTACTAGCCATGGCGTGGATTAAAGCACTTATATTAACATGCCCATAGAACATGGCGTGACTATAGGGTAGACTTCTAAGAGTTGTTAAAGCCCATTTTTGTACTAGTGATTCCAGCAGGACTCTAAGAGTTGCTACGACCTAAAGTCAAAGATATATAAAAAAATATGTCTCCTACAAAAGTACCTATGAAGTTTTTGTTCCATCTTTTGATAAATCAAGCTGAACAAGAACCAATTGATAATCCGGTCTTATATTCCCGAAGAACATCCTGGAAATATCAATCACCTCACAATAACTTAACTATATGGTAGTAGAAGAAGTTATTGTGGAATCACAAAGAATGAGACGAAGAACTTTGTGATTACTTTTTATATCTTGCCTATCGTAAATAAATATCGAGTTAATATTAGAGAAGATAGTACTCAATACGATATAACAAGTAATATAAGATCACACAACTACAGAGAAAATAGTTGGGTCTGGCTTCACGAATCCCAAATGAAGTCTTCAAGTCGTTAACCTATAATGGTTTTTGAAAAATCTAGGTTAAAGGAGAATCGACTCTAGTCGCAACTAGGAGACATGAAAGTGCCGGTATTAGGTATTCCAGTTGCTATATAGTATTTCAAATTAGGGTTTGCTTTCAATCAAAGCTAAGATATCTTAGTAACAAAGCATTCAATATTCACCGATAGATGAAAACCTGATTTAAGATTCAAGCTAAGTCTGCTCAAAACCAAAGCAATATCTCTCTACCGTTAGATGGTCTTAGCTTATTACACACAAATGAAATATACTTTCATTTAGATATGGGTAATCGTACCTAAACGTGTATATTGAGTTGGCTCAATAATACTTAACCGAAGTTAGCCATATAAACACGTTTGTATTAACCACATTCATCTAACACTTCTAGATCAAATATGATGATCAATAAATTATGAAAGATAATCAAATGAAGATAATTGTGTTACTCATAGAGTTGTTCAATTGTATATATATATATATATATCATAGAAGTATATAAGAAACAATTGACGCAAAATCAGATTGATTCATGAGAATCAATACATGAACGCTAAGCCACCGTTTGCAAAGATTGCATTCCTTAATTCATAAATGTATTTGTTCATGAGTATGAAAACTTAACCGATTTTAGAACTTAACCAGCTAAGTTTGCAAACGGGTATGCAAACTATAGTTTCGGACTTTGGTCTTGTCTAGCAGTTTCCAAACCAGTATGCATACTATTATCCCGAACCTTATCTCAGGTAGAACCGTTCACATACTATTATGCAAACTTGGTTCCCGGACTTTAACAGTTAATACCGTTTGCATACTGGTTGCCAAAGGTAGATAAACGTGACATGCAAAGGACATCCATGGATGATTACTATCAGGACGACATTAAGGGTAGAACTGCAAGGAAAGCACCAGCACCAACAACAGTCCCTGCTTCTCAAATGACTGCATCTGAGCAACCATTTCCAAGGACTAAGCGATAATCAAGCCAGGTGATAGAATGTAGTTGTTTGTGTTTACTAATAGATAAATGATTAGGTTGGAACATTTTTTGGTTTTTGTTTAAGGAACTGGTTAGTGTAAATTATATTCTCTTACCGTTTGTTTTTGGTTTTGGGTTATACTATTTTGGTAATGATGATCATCATGGTACTGATTTTGGTTCAAATTTAAGTTAGCAGTTTGAATTTTTTTGTTATCTAGAGAATGAATGTATGGATTGTTGAAAAAAATTGATTCTTAAATCATGGTGGGGTTTTGTATGCAGATAGGTTTTATCAATGTTGGATGAGTTTGGATTTGGCTATACTGATTGTTGAATCAATATTCTGCCATGCTAGGGTTAGTAGTAATAGTACTAGGATTGCACATAGATTTTTTTTTGGAATTGGGCCTAAAATAGTCTTTGAATTAATCTTACTCCAACAACATTTTATAAACTGGAGTAATACCCTAATTTCTACCATCTTAAACAGTATTTTATATACCCTATTAATTCATTAATTCAGTCATTTCTACCCATCTCTACTTAACAATCATTGGAATTTTAGAATCATTCACCAAGAACATTGCTTGTTTGTACATTTACTGTATTCAATCCATTACTACTGAGATCAAAAGAGCAAGAAAAACTGGCACATTATGTTCAAACCCTTCAAACATACATCCATCACAAGTTTAATACTAGTGAAAATTCAAATAACTGGAAGAACACAACTAGTTTAATTACATCTAAAGAAGGACAAAGCAAACAAAATACGACTTCTAAACATCCGACAGGCTACCAGTGCCATTACAACTTTCTTTTTACAATCTAAATTCAAAGATGCAACATTACTAATCTACCTGACATAAAACGTTTACCTAATCATAACCACCGCAACTCTCCCAGCTGCTATCCAAACAATGCACCTGCTGCAAACTGAACCCCAAAATCCCCCTAGCATCTTATTCATCAACACCATCTATCAAACAAACAAAAAAAAAATATACCACCAAATGTCTGAAATTGAAACCCCATTATCCATACACTTTTTCAGCAACATAAAGTACCATCAATATCCCCAAAAGTTTTCATGAAGATGCACAAGAGAAATAATAATCAAAATATCACATTACTCTAGTTCTAAGGACAGTATAAGGAAATCACCGAGAATCACCATCACTATTGCTGCTGTAGTTTAACTCATTTTCTTCATAGTAGGCACTAGTACCATCATCATCGTCTGAAGATGTGTAGGGACCCAGGAGATCATCATCTTCGTTTTCTTCTTCCTCATCTTCTGCTTCACTGCAAACCACCATGTCACCGGCGAACATAGGTTCTCCATTGAGGTTTAACCCAGGAATCTCCCCTCCGCCAGAATCCACGTTCAGGGGTTCCGACATGGTTCGAGCAAACTTATGAGGGTTGTTCGGCGAGATAGCACTTGTACATCACATCTTTAAACTGTTGCCTCTTCATCTTCTTTTTCTCTGCTTCTTTTGATCTCTCATCTCACTTCATTGAATCATCACTGCGCTCCTCATCTTCTCCTCCTTCACAATTCTTTTCTTTATCTTCACTATCACTTTCTGTCGCACTGCGAGTTTTCCCCCATGAATACTTCAACTCTCATCGTCGTTGAATCTTCTGCCTGTGTTGACGTGCATCTTTGCTATCCAACTTTCTCATCCACAACTGAAAATCCTCATCATTTTCAACCCTTAATCTCTCAAATTCTTCTCACTCCTCTTGCTATTTCTTCCTTATCTTCTCCTGATTCAGGAAAGGAATCAACCTTTAAATATCATAGCTTGATAAAGTTCCAATTGTCAACTTTGCACATACCATTGCTTCTGAATCGGGTGGTGGCTCGGTGTGATTTCCATTTGCTGAACTACTAGCATTCTCTGCCATTATCTGTTTTCTTAATCTTTATTTCTAAGATTTATTCTTTTGGTATAATAATCTGTTTATCCCCTTCCTTGTTTAATTAATGGTAGTAGCTTAGCCATCAATGGTATTTTATGGATATTGGTCAAGTGTCTGTCGCTTGGATATTAACGCATTTTCAATGTCATGTGCACCCTCTTCAAAGCCGTCATTACCTTGCTAAACGTACCCTATTTCCAAAGCCTAAATCTAGTCGCTTAATTTATTACTCCAATTAAGAGGTGCATTATTAGGTCAACCGTTTGGTTTTATGCATTCATAGAAGGCAAGTCTATCAGATGTGTTATTTATAGACATTCAGATGTAGGTTAACTTGGCAGAGCATCTTGGACTAGTTTTTGTTGTTGTCTTCTTGTTTGCTGTTGAATCCATTAAAACACTTGCACAAGCATAAGTACCAAAATACATTAATGGATTCATGCAGCAAACAAGAAACAACAACAAAACCAAGTCCAAGCATTAGTGCTAGTGTTTGGGATTAAAGGGGTGAAAGAGTAGTAAAGGAGAAGGAAATGGAAATATAGGTTTGGGGTAAAAGGGATGAATGAGTTTCATAGCATGAGGAGAATGAGGAAGAATTTTTTCTTTGTGAGTTGTGGAGCATCAAATGATTTATCTAAAGATTGTAACTATCTTTTGGTCCCTATTATGGAATAGCAAAAATAGGTTATTGTAACTAATCTTAAACAACTATAGATTTGTAGCTTGGTGGATTGATTCATCTTGTTACCTAAGCCGAGACCATGCGTTCGAATTTGAGTAGAAGCTTTTTTATTTATTTTTTGAGATCCAGTTAATGACTGTTGGGCAGGAGAAGAAAACGACCCTCAACAGAGCTGGGCCAGTGTTGTCATAGTTACAACCAATTTCATGTACATAGTAATAAATAGAACTGGCGTGTCTATAAAACGCACACTATGGACACGCATACTAGCGTGTCCAATAAACTGAAATTTTTAGCCACGCAATACAACCGACATGGCTATAAAACACACACTATACCGAACTTTTTAGCCACGCAACAAAACCGGCGTGGTTATTAAATGCCCACTATGGACACGGATACTAGCGTGTCCAATAAACCGAAAATTTTAGCCACACAATACAACTGGCGTGGCTATAAAATACACACTATGGACACACATACTAACGTGTCCAATAAACCGAACTTTTTATCCACGCAACAAAACTAGCGTGGCTATTAAATGGCCACTATGGACACATATACTAGCGTGTCCAATAAACCGAACTTCTTAACCATGCCTCAAGTGGCGTAACTATTTAAACCAACTTTTTAACCACGTCTCAAGTGGCGTGACTATTTTTATGGACACACCACAACTGGTTCAAGTGGCCATAGATTGGTTTATAAACACGCCCAACCAAAAATTAAAAGTTAATGTGACTGAACGGTTGATATTTGGACACACTACTAGCCATGGCGTGGATTAAAGCACTTATATTAACATGCCCATAGAACATGGCGTGACTATAGGGTAGACTTCTAAGAGTTGTTAAAGCCCATTTTTGTACTAGTGATTCCATCGGGACTCTAAGAGTTGCTACGACCTAAAGTCAAAGATATATAAAAAAATATGTCTCCTACAAAAGTACCTATGAAGTTTTTGTTCCATCTTTTGATAAATCAAGCTGAACAAGAACCAATTGATAATCCGGTCTTATATTCCCGAAGAACATCCACGGAAATATCAATCACCTCACAATAACTTAACTATATGGTAGTAGAAGAAGTTATTGTGGAATCACAAAGAATGAGACGAAGAACTTTGTGATTACTTTTTATATCTTGCCTATCGTAAATAAATATCGAGTTAATATTAGAGAAGATAGTACTCAATACGATATAACAAGTAATATAAGATCACACAACTACAGATAAAATAGTTGGGTCTGGCTTCACGAATCCCAAATGAAGTCTTCAAGTCGTTAACCTATAATGGTTTTTGAAAAATCTAGGTTAAAGGAGAATCGACTCTAGTCGCAACTAGGAGACATGAAAGTGCCGGTATTAGGTATTCCAGTTGCTATATAGTATTTCAAATTAGGGTTTGCTTTCAATCAAAGCTAAGATATCTTAGTAACAAAGCATTCAATATTCACCGATAGATGAAAACTTGATTTAAGATTCAAGCTAAGTCTGCTCAAAACCAAAGCAATATCTCTCTACCGTTAGATGGTCTTAGCTTATTACACACAAATGAAATATACTTTCATTTAGATATGGGTAATCGTACCTAAACGTGTATATTGAGTTGGCTCAATAATACTTAACCGAAGTTAGCCATATAAACACGTTTGTATTAACCACATTCATCTAACACTTCTAGATCAAATATGATGATCAATCAATTATGAAAGATAATCAAATGAAGATAATTGTGTTACTCATAGAGTTGTTCAATTGTATATATATATATATATATCATAGAAGTATATAAGAAACAATTGACGCAAAATCAGATTGATTCATGAGAATCAATACATGAACGCTAAGCCACCGTTTGCAAAGATTGCATTCCTTAATTCATAAATGTATTTGTTCATGAGTATGAAAACTTAACCGATTTTAGAACTTAACCAGCTAAGTTTGCAAACGGGTATGCAAACTATAGTTTCGGACTTTGGTCTTGTCTAGCAGTTTCCAAACCAGTATGCATACTATTATCCCGAACCTTATCTCAGGTAGAACCGTTCACATACTGTTATGCAAACTTGGTTCCCGGACTTTAACAGTTAATACCGTTTGCATACTGGTTGCCAAAGGTAGATAAATGTTACATGCAAAGGACATCCATGGATGATTACTATCAGGACGACATTAAGGGTAGAACTGCAAGGAAAGCACCAGCACCAACAACAGTCCCTGCTTCTCAAATGACTGCATCTGAGCAACCATTTCCAAGGACTAAGCGATAATCAAGCCAGGTGATAGAATGTAGTTGTTTGTGTTTACTAATAGATAAATGATTAGGTTGGAACATTTTTTGGTTTTTGTTTAAGGAACTGGTTAGTGTAAATTATATTCTCTTACCGTTTGTTTTTGGTTTTGGGTTATACTATTTTGGTAATGATGATCATCATGGTACTGATTTTGGTTCAAATTTAAGTTAGCAGTTTGAATTTTTTTGTTATCTAGAGAATGAATGTATGGATTGTTGAAAAAATTGATTCTTAAATCATGGTGGGGTTTTGTATGCAGATAGGTTTTAGCAATGTTGGATGAGTTTGGATTTGGCTATACTGATTGTTGAATCAATATTCTGCCATGCTAGGGTTAGTAGTAATAGTACTAGGATTGCACATAGATTTTTTTTTTGGAATTGGGCCTAAAATAGTCTTTGAATTAATCTTACTCCAACAACATTTTATAAACTGGAGTAATACCCTAATTTCTACCATCTTAAACAGTATTTTATATACCCTATTAATTCATTAATTCAGTCATTTCTACCCATCTCTACTTAACAATCATTGGAATTTTAGAATCATTCACCAAGAACATTGCTTGTTTGTACATTTACTGTATTCAATCCATTACTACCTGAGATCAAAAGAGCAAGAAAAACGGCACATTATGTTCAAACCCTTCAAACATACATCCATCACAAGTTTAATACTAGTGAAAATTCAAATAACTGGAAGAACACAACTAGTTTAATTACATCTAAAGAAGGACAAAGCAAACAAAATACGACTTCTAAACATCCGACAAAGCTACAGTGCCATTACAACTTTCTTTTTACAATCTAAATTCAAAGATGCAACATTACTAATCTACCTGACATAAAACGTTTACCTAATCATAACCACCGCAACTCTCCCAGCTGCTATCCAAACAATGCACCTGCTGCAAACTGAACCCCAAAATCCCCCTAGCATCTTATTCATCAACACCATCTATCAAACAAAACAAAAAAAATATACCACCAAATGTCTGAAATTGAAACCCCATTATCCATACACTTTTTCAGCAACATAAAGTACCATCAATATCCCCAAAAGTTTTCATGAAGATGCACAAGAGAAATAATAATCAAAATATCACATTACTCTAGTTCTAAGGACAGTATAAGGAAATCACCGAGAATCGCCATCACTATTGTTGTTGTAGTTTAACTCATTTTCTTCATAGTAGGCACTAGTACCATCATCATCGTCTGAAGATGTGTAGGGACCCAGGAGATCATCATCTTCGTTTTCTTCTTCCTCATCTTCTGCTTCACTGCAAACCACCATGTCACCGGCGAACATAGGTTCTCCATTGAGGTTTAACCCAGGAATCTCCCCTCCGCCAGAATCCACGTTCAGGGGTTCCGACATGGTTCGAGCAAACTTATGAGGGTTGTTCGGCGAGATAGCACTTGTACATCACATCTTTAAACTGTTGCCTCTTTCTCTTCTTTTTCTCTGCTTCTTTTGATCTCTCATCTCACTTCATTGAATCATCACTGCGCTCCTCATCTTCTCCTCCTTCACAATTCTTTTCTTTATCTTCACTATCACTTTCTGTCGCACTGCGAGTTTTCCCCCATGAATACTTCCACTCTCATCGTCGTTGAATCTTCTGCCTGTGTTGACGTGCATCTTTGCTATCCAACTTTCTCATCCACAACTGAAAATCCTCATCATTTTCAACCCTTAATCTCTCAAATTCTTCTCACTCCTCTTGCTATTTCTTCCTTATCTTCTCCTGATTCAGTAAAGGAATCAACCTTTCAATATCAAAGCTTAATAAAGATCCAATTGTCAACTTTGCACATATCATTGCTTCTGAATCGGGTGGCGGATCGGTGTGATTTCCATTTGATGAACTACTAGCATTCTCTGCCATTATCTGTTTTCTTAATCTCTATTTCTAAGATTTCTTCTTTTGGTATAATAATCTGTTTATCCCCTTCCTTGTTTAATTAATGGTAGTAGCTTAGCCATCAATGGTATTTTATGGATATTGGTCAAGTGTCTGTCGCTTGGATATTAACGCATTTTCAATGTCATGTGCACCCTCTTCAAAGCCGTCATTACCTTGCTAAACGTACCCTATTTCCAAAGCCTAAATCTAGTCGCTTAATTCATTACTCCAATTAAGATGTGCATTGTTAGGTCAACCGTTTGGTTTTATGCATTCATAGAAGGCAAGTCTATCAGATGTGTTATTTATAGACATTCAGATGTAGGTTAACTTGGCAGAGCATCTTGGACTAGTTTTTGTTGTTGTCTTCTTGTTTTCTGTTGAATCCATTAAAACACTTGCACAAGCATAAGTACCAAAATACATTAATGGATTCATGCAGCAAACAAGAAACAACAACAAAACCAAGTCCAAGCATTAGTGCTAGTGTTTGGGATTAAAGGGGTGAAAGAGTAGTAAAGGAGAAGGAAATGGAAATATAGGTTTGGGGTAAAAGGGATGAATGAGTTGCATAGCATGAGGAGAATGAGGAAGAATTTCTTCTTTGTGAGTTGTGGAGCATCAAATGATTTATCTAAAGATTGTAACTATCTTTTGGTCCCTATTATGGAATAGCAAAAATAGGTTATTGTAACTAATCTTAAACAACTATAGATTTGTAGCTTGGTGGATTGATTCATCTTGTTACCTAAGACGAGACCATGCGTTCGAATTTGAGTAGAAGCTTTTTTTCATTTTTTGAAATCCAGTTAATGACTGTTGGGCTGGAGAAGAAAACGGCCCTCAACAGAGCTGGGCAGTCTTTGTCATGATTCTGACCCATTTCATGTCTGTGATAATAAATAGAACTGGCGTGTCTATAAAACGCACACTATGGACACGCTAAAACTGAAATTTTTAGCCACGCAATACAACCGGCATGGCTATAAAACACACACTATACTGAACTTTTTAGCCATGCAACAAAACTGACGTGGTTATTAAATGCCCACTATGGACACGGATACTAGCGTGTCCAATAAACCGAAATTTTTAGCCACACAATACAACCGGCGTGGCTATAAAATACACACTATGGAAACGCATACTAGCGTGTATAATAAACCGAAATTTTTAGCCACGCAACAAAACTAGCGTGGCTATTAAATGGCCACTATGGACACATATACTAGCGTGTCCAATAAACCGAACTTTTTAACCACGCCTCAAGTGGCGTGACTATTTAAACCAACTTTTTAACCACGTCTCAAGTGGCGTGACTATTTTTATGGACACACCACAACTGGTCCAAGTGTCCATAAATTGGTCTATAAGCACGCCCAATCAAAAATTAAAAGTTAACGTGACTGAACGGTTGATATTTGGACACACTACTAGCCATGGCGTGGATTAAAGCACTTATATTAACATCCCCATAGAACATGGCGTGCCTATAGGGTAGACTTCTAAGAGTTGTTAAAGCCCATTTTTGTACTAGTGATTCCATCAGGACTCTAAGAGTTGCTATGACCCAAAGTCAAAGATATATAAACAAATCTGTCTCCTACAAAAGTACCTATGAAGTTTTGTTCCATCTTTTGATAAATCAAGCTGAAAAGGAACCAATTTATAATTCGGTCTTATATTCCCGAAGAACATCCTGAAAATATCAATCACCTCACAATAACTTAACTATATGGTAGTAGAAGAAGTTATTGTGGAATCACAAAGAATGAGACGAAGAACTTTGTGATTACTTTTTATATCTTACCTATCGTAAATAAATCTCGAGTTAATATTAGAGAAGATAGTACTCAATACTATATAACAAGTAAGATAAGATCACACAACTACAGAGAAAATAGTTGGGTCTGGATTCACGAATCCAAAATGAAGTCTTCAAGTCATTAACCTATAATGGTTTTTGAAAAAGCTAGGTTAAAGGAGAATCGACTCTAGTCGCAACTAGGAGACATGAAAGTGCCGGTATTAGGTATTCCAGTTGCTATATAGTATTTCAAATTAGGGTTTGCTTTCAATCAAAGCTAAGATATCTTAGTAACAAAGCATTCAATATTCACCGATAGATGAAAACCTGATTTAAGATTCAAGCTAAGTCTGCTCAAAACCAAAGAAATATCTCTCTACCGTTAGATGGTCTTAGCTTATTACACACAAATGAAATATACTTTCATTTAGATATGGGTAATCGTACCTAAAAGTGTATATTGAGTTGGCTCAATAATACTTAACCGAAGTTAGCCATATGAACACTTTTGTATTAACCACATTCATCTAACACTTATAGATCAAATATGATGATCAATCAATTATGAAAGATAATCAAATGAAGCTAATTGTGTTACTCATATAGTTGTTCAATTGTATATATATCTCATAGAAGTATATAAGAAACAATTGAAGAAAAATCAGATTGATTCATGAGAATCAATTCATGAACACTAAGCCATCGTTTGCAAAGATTGCATTCCTGAATTCATAAATGTATTTGTCATGAGTCTGAAAACTTAACCAATTTTTGAACTTAATTAGCTAAGTTTGCAAACGGGTATGCAAACTATAGTTCCGGACTTTGGTCTTGTCTAGCAGTTTGCAAACCTGTATGCATACTATTGTCCCAAACCTTAACTCAGGTAGAACCGTTCACATACTGTTATGCAAACTTGGTTTCCGGACTTTTACAGTTAATACCGTTTGCATACTGGTAAGCAAACAAGCTTTCCAGACCTGAATCATACCACAACAGTTTGCATATTGGTATGCATACTATGTTGTATCCAGAGTCTTCCAGACAAAGGTTAATTGTTCTAAACTCTCATTTTAATCATTGAAACATCCTTAGAAGATGACAATAGCTGTCTCACACAAACTATTAGATTATAAGTAATTTTCAAGTGATCAAATGATCAATATGAAACTTTATGAGTCGACATCAAATAATTGTCTCATACAAATCATGTAAGATGTTTTAAGGAGATTTTCACATGAACATCTTTTGACTTATTATTTAGTTTCCAAACAATAAATTGTTTCCAACTAAACACGTCAAGAATACGATGAACGTAGCTAAAGCAAAAAGCTTCCAATACTTATTTAGAGAAATAGATAACAGAGTTAAACTTAGCTCGAAATATCAAATGTGAATAATATAATAGTATATATAGCTATACCACTTAGTCTCATTAGGAGATAGAATATAATAAACTTTTGTGTGATAGATAAGTTTTAGTCTCTACATACCTTTTGTTGATGAAGTTCCTCCAAGCTCTCCTCGACATATTTTCGTCTTTAATCGATGAATATCGTGATGTCTAAAGCTCAACTACACATTTTATCCTAATCCGAGATATAGCTATAAGTATACTAGTGTAATTACCTAAAATATGAGATAGGTTAGAAGTGGGATTCTAGGGTTTCTAAAAGTTAGTTACGGGAGGTTGAGCATGAACAGTCTTCACCTGAACCACGTTCAGTGGCCGTTCAAAGATTGTTTCAGTCACCGGGAAGAGATTTAGGGCTGGTCTCATCGAGGGAAGCAGATGAATAGAGAGATCATAGAATTCTAGGGTTTGAAGAAGAATTTCTCTAAGAGGTTATCAGAAAGATCGTGATAGCTTGGATAAATAAAGGACCTATTTATAGTTGAATTCTCTTATCTCAGGTCAGTGAAGATAAGGATTTTTTTCCATGCCGTGCGGAGCAATTCTCACGTCTCTTCAGGAATAGATAGAAATATACTAGGTTGAGTTTATCTCATTATTCCACCACCTTTACTCTCTTCTACAGTGAGAAATAAGCCGAGTATTTCTCACATGTGCCGTAGACTGCCAGACCAAAACCCTAATTATTGTCCCCCCATCTATGTGAAGCTGAGTCAGTGATGTGTTGAGAGAGAGAAATATTCTCTTTAGCCGAGTTTGCCAATATAGAGATATATTCTCTAATTTGTAAGAATGACTATGATGAGTCACGTGAAAAGGCATGGAATGCCTCAGGAGTCGTGTCCAGAGTGTGAGTGGAGTTGAGGTTTAGCTCCCTCTCTCCATGGCCGATCACATATGTCATGTAGAGACCTGTTATTGCTTTTGGGTCCCTTTGTTGAGCATATCTATGTTTTTGTATAGACATGTATAGTTCAGGCTTAATTTACTAGCCATGAGTGTATTTGAGAGGATGAGAAATAGTCTTGATCCCTAGGTAAGGTGTGTGCCTATTATGGGGAATATTCGACATTTTATGAGATTTCCCGAGAGATTTGAATCTCACTGAGATTTTGCGAAGAGATGTAAATTTCTCCTGGATTGTGAAAAAGATGTGAATCTCTTTGAAATTTTGTGGAGAGATGTGAATCTCTCCGGGATTTTGAGATGAGATGTGAATCTCTTTGAGATTTTGCGGAGAGATGTGAATCTCTCCTGGATTTTGCAAAGAGATATGAATCTTTCCGGGATTTTGTGGAGAGATGTGAATCTCTCCGGGATTTTGAAGAGAGATTAGAATCTCTCAGAGATTTTGCATAGAGATTTGAATCTCTTCGAGATTTTGCAGAGAGATGTGAATCTCTTCGAGATTTTGCAGATGGGTCAAAATCTCTACGAATATTTTATTAACAGATCTAAATCTCTCGGTGGTCATATGGGACTCATCCTGAAGAGAGAGAAAGGGCTTTGTACGCCCGATTAATATCACCGTGCGACTTTGGCTCACTTGTATTTGACCAGCGTTTCTTGCAGAGATGTGCTAGGAATCTATTGTGTCCATATTTATGAGGCCGACAAGACCAGTATATCTCGAAAGGAAGTTCTAGGAGTCTGTCGAAAGGGCTCGGAGGTAGAATAACTAGCGTATCTCGCGGGGATGTCCTAGGAGTTATTCAGAAACCTCAGTAAGTCGAATCTGAGCTTATAGCAGACACGATCAGTGTATCTTGCGATGATGTACTAGGAATAAGTCCTTGATATTAAAATAGGGTAAGTCGTGCTTACAGGAGACAAGTATGTCTCCGCTCTGGGTCATAGGTCCATCAGGGATGTTTTTACGCATCTACAGAGCCTATATGTCCGGGAGTATCTCATCGAGGATGTATAATAGGAATCATGGCATCACAATCAGCTGCGTCTCGTAAAGACATGCTGGAATTATGATTTTTTTGGTTCATAAGTCTACTAGGGATGTTTTACGCTCTACAGAACCTATGTGACCAGCAGTATCTCTTCGAGGATGTGCGCTAGGAGTCATGGCATCATAACCAGCAGTGTCTCGTGGGGATGTATACTAGAAATTGTGGCTATGAGTGCCCTGAAGACCAATGGATTAATCTCTCCCGTGAGGGTTGAATTCTTTCTATGGTCTTGAAATTATACTTTTTTCCCTTATCCAAATTTCAGCATCTACATTAAATCCCCTACTCAGAGTGAAATCTTGATTATTCTATGATGAGTATATGGATGGTTATGAATCGTTCAGGCGTGAAATTCCAATCCACTTGCGGAGTCCCGAATTGATGCTTAGTCTTTGCTTGCTCTGATTATGGACTTCGAATCAACTCTGGATTTGGGAGCTTCTGGGATTTTGTGTTAGGAGATGTTACTAGCGTGACAATTGAGCATTGATGAAGTAAATTTTTCGTTTTGAGATACTAGACTTGTGAATGATCAAAACCCTAACTTCTTCACTTTGTGCAACTCTGATCTTGGAATTGACAATGGACTTAGAATCCTTTTAGGCTTTTGCATTGGGAAGTGTCGTCAGAATGGGAATAGAGTCTTGTAGAGATGAAATTTCCATTTTGGTCGAATACCTAAACCCTGATTTCTCTTTTTGTCCGCATCTGACTCCTTCAGATACTCTAGAGATGCTTGAAGAGGCTTGGTAGGAGTGCATATGTCTTTAAGGGTTAGCACCTTGTATGACCAAAGCTCGTTCAATCCCTTATACCAATCAGACACCCCTTTTCCGAGAGAAAATGCATATCTTTGAAACCAAGGGTATTTTCATCAAAAACCAATATGAGACTGATATTTTTTTGACATGAAAGACTTCGTGAGATTCCTTAGGCATGGTCATGGCTTGAGAAAGGGAGAGAGATGCATGTATGGTTTTGGTTTTGAAAATTGTGAACTCAAACTTCCTTCTTTGAGCTAAATTCCCTTTATGTTCTCTGAAATTCTGCTTTTCTGGTTTCCGCTTCAATCCCGTTCTTCTTAGAACACTTAGAGAACTCAAAATTAATGTTTATGAGGCATTTGGAATGAATATATGAGAGCTTGGTCGGTCTCTGGCTGTATTAGAGATTTCTTCTTTGAAAATACTCAGAATTGCGAAATAAGGGTATTTTGGTCAAAATTCCTTATAAATTAGTTTTTGTTGAAGAGTAATGAACTGAAATGGATTGAAAGAGGTGTATAGAACCATCCATGAGAATGGGGATAGACTTGGTCCTTCCTATTTTAGAATAAATCCCTTTTTGCTAAAATTCTTGTAGTTAGGACTATTTTTCGTCAAAACCCTAATTCCCTTCGACTTTGATCCCTCTGAAAAAATACCGAGAGAATAGTGAAGTCCCAATGGATTAGGATAGAATTCTCATGCATGTAAAAGGCTTGTTCAAGGATTGGAGGAATTTTTTAGAAGAAAGAAAACCTTCAGTTTCCTTATTTGATCCAAATTCCTCTAATTTCCTATTTTAGCTCTAACTATTTTTCCTTTTGCATCAAGGATTCAATTTTGAGATAGAATTGAAAATAGAACTATTTTTTCACCTCTATTTTGCATGCACTAGGTATGGAAGCCCGTCTACCGTTCTTCCACGAGTTTCGCTTGTATTCGAATTCTTTATTTACACATAATTCCTCTTTCTGTATGAATTAGCATTGCTGGAAACCCGTTGATTATACTTGATGATTGAAATTAATTCTTGATCCATGAGTTTAATCATGGAATGAATGTTGCTGAATGAAAACATCTTTATTTCCTTAGGTGATAGCTCTATTCGTCTTTGAAAATGATCGATATTAATCTTCAAACTGATGATATAAAAGTTAGCAGAAGTACTGATGATCTTGAGTTTGCTAATGTAGATACCCATCCTTCGTTCTTCATTGAGGTATCCTCGATAAGTCTTGAGATTTATCTCTCCTAAATCATCTTTGATGCATACTTCTTCGACCATTGGATAAATAGAAGTAGTCGTATTTGTCAGGGATTCTCTTCATTTAGGTGTTTGTCATAAAACTTCAAATTTGAGACACTTATGCAGAATGGATGTAAAATCTTCATAGACACTCCAAATTGAGTCGCCGACCACAACTTTGAAAGGCAAGAGCATTATATTTATAATGTAAAAATAATGAATTGATTCCGAGTTCGTTTGGTCAATCAAATCCGTGTACATTTTTTTACTTCAGAAATCTCGTATAAAAATTTCAGGAGTTTTTCAAACGGATCCATGTACACTTTTGACTTCAGAAATCCAAGAGTTATATATATGTTTCTCAATGTAATCAGCAAAGCAAACAAATAGAAAACCGCGAGCCTGATTATTATGAGAAACAACTTGAATGGCACCAAAGACCAATGTTCAAGTGTCAATCAATTTCAACCAACAAACCAAAGGTTGGATTTACCGATTAATTGAACTATGCACAACCTGTGATATTCCAATTATATAAACAAATATAATGCGAATTTTTTTTTTTACAAACACCAGAAGTTTTGTTAACAAGGAAACCACAAATTTAGAAAAACCCCAGGTCCTAGTCCATATTTGAACACCACACACTATTAGGCCGTTACAGACTATATCCTACCACAAGTTAACTTCGGACTGGAATGTAGTTGAGCCCTAACCAATCTCACACTGATTAAGGTACAATCGTGTTCCTTACATCTCTGAATCCTAGCAGGATTCGACGCACTTCATTCCCTTAGATAATCTCACCCACAACTAAGAGTTGCTACGACCCAAAGTCGAAGACTTGATAAACAAATCTATCTCCCACAGAAAAATATATTTTGATAGATAAATCTGTCTCCCATAGAAATACATATGAAGTTTTTGTTCCATCTTTTGATAAATCAAGGTGAACAGGAACCAATTGATAATCCGTACTTATATTCCCGAAGAACATCCTAGAAATATCAATCACCTCACAATAACTTAATTATATGGTAGTAGAACAAGTTATTGTGGAATCACAAAGAATGGGACGCAGAGATTTGTGATTACTTTTTATATCTTACTTATCAGAGATAAATATCGAGCAAATCTTAGAGATGATAGTACTCAATATGATAAAAAAAGTAAGACCAGAACACGCAACTATAGAGAAAATAGTTGGGTCTATCTTCAGAATCCCAATGAAGTCTTTAAGTCGTTAACCTGTAATGGTTTTAGGAAAAACCTAGGTTAAAGGAGAATTGATGAACACACAAGTGTGGCGCATTTTCACCCATAAATACATTAGCTAGGACTCATTATTTCTCTAATAAATTTGTTTTAGTTGTTTTTGGAAGAATAAGCTCTTGTGGAGAATTGGCTCGAAAAAAATGTTATTTGCACCCGGAGGACACGTGTTATTCGAACTCTCAATGTTGGTTAAGGGACACCTCAATTACTAAGGGGCACTCAATTACTAAGGGGTACCCTATTTACTATACACACCCATGGGTATGTACATCCTAAATTCATTCTCAGCATCCACCTGCTAAGGCCACCCCTACTCTAGATAGGGCCACCCCTTTTATTCTTCACAAGCAACAGGAAAATGGTGGGAAATTATCATTTAAAATTTCTATTACAGCGTAACTTCTAGCAGATAATTTGGAAGGGATTTATTGAGATTTAATGACCGGATTTGATTGTTAATACCCTGTTTCGCTAAAACAGGGATGGTAATCCGGTTGGTTTTGATGAAAAAGGAAGGTTACATTCAAACATGGTCGTGTATTCACTTGAGTTATTATCGGGTTTCTGTGGGAGATTTTAGAAGAGATTTGGTCAGAGACTTAGTTGGAATTAGATTGGTATTGATTCTGTGCATCAAAACAGGGGTGGTAAATGCTTTTGTTTCGGAAAGGGGAGGATATATTTTCGGTTTGAAGAAGACAGAGGTGAAGATATTTTGGAGATTCTGTTTGTGTTATTCTATAAGTTACGTGCTAATTTGGAGAATGATTTGTCGTGGGAGTATATTCTGCATTGATTAGAAGAGTTTGGAAAGAATTTTCAACAAGAAAGAAGATGTGTGGGAAGAAATAGGGGTCTTGGGATTCTGTTATTATTTCACGAGTCATTTGAGTTATGTTTGGAAACTGCATGAGGAGACAACATATTTTACCCTCTAAAAAACATTCTGGTGACGTGTTTTTGGGAGTTTGAAAGCAGGAAGGAGTTATATTCTAGCTGCAGACGCGTGAGAAAGAAAACAATAGAAATAAAATCTCATACTTGCATAGAGAGTAAAAGAGAATTGTTGGTAATAATTGCTGCGATTTCTCGTACCTGTTGAGTATAAAAATGCATGTAGGATCATGGAGAAAGGGTATCGATAGGTTGGGGATAAGAATAGAGAGTTGCAGAGCAACTTCTCTGCTGCTGCAGAGAAGAAGAAGAAGAAGAACATCTGACGCCTACTAACTGTCGCAGAGAACTATCGTTTATAAACAGTACTCGTAACAGTCAGTTTGGCACGCTTAGTTTGAATTTGCAACAACTCTTGTAATGATGACTTCTGTAACGCCAACACAACGTTGCAGATTCATTATATTATTAGTTTTATTCAATAAAAACACCATTTGAGCTATGAATTATATTTTTGAGTGTGTTTTCATCATGAGAAGATAAACCCCGACACTGGGTCGATGGAGGAATCTGAATTTCATTCATGGGTGAATTTATTTTATTTTCCATTTGACTTTTGCACTAACTAAAATAGAATTATGATTTGAATTAATTAATTATCATTTTATTTGATGGGTCATTCTTGCTTAGATGTTTGATGTCCCATGCTTACGATTTATAACTAATATTTTGACAATCTACCTTGGCAAAAATAAGAGTCCATATATTTTATTTATTGAGCGATAATTGTTGAGAATAAATAATTGAGCCTTATGATATGAATTCGGTGGAATCCTAGACCCAGTAACTCTCGCTTTTGTTTATTATTTTCGTTAAACCTTTAAATTTAATCTCAACAAAGTCCGAGTGAACGACAACCTATTTACTACAACAACAATTAAAAATCTTATCATTTTTGGCGACGCCGACTTGTTTTTAGATTTATTTTTAGGTTTATTTTTATTTATTTTGTACAATATTTTCATTTCGTTTTAGATTTTTTTTTTCCTTTTTATGCGTTTATTTTTGTATTTGTTTTCAGGGACTTTTTGAGGATGATGACTTCTTCTGAGGAAACGTCACCTAAGATGAGCTGGCGGAATATAAGCGTAGAAATTTAAATTATCAGGCAACCTCATCTGATATGACGCTTGGTGAATATAAGCATAAGCAACAGTATGGAGTTTCTGCTCCACATGAGGTAAGTGAAGAATCACCTCTAATAATTTATGAGAAGTATTACAAATACACACCACCTAGTTTGGAACAAAGATTGAGAATTCTGGAATGGCAAAAATTATTTTATGATGATGATGATCAGTCTTGTTACTCTCTGTTCCAGACAGAATTTGTAGATGACCCTGTGGATGATTGTATTGATGATTTTCCTAATTCCATATATGAATCTATCTCACAAGAGAATTTACCCAACTTAGAGGTTGTTTCTAGACCCCTAGACTTCCAAAAGTTACCTAATTTAGGGTTAGAATTGTATGCTTGTAAAATTTTGTTGGAATACTTTGCATCTAAATACCTAGAGGATTTTCCTATTTCTAATACCGTGCATGAGCCAATTAAAAATTTCCCAGTCCCAATAGTATCCCCATATTATGTTCATTACACACTTCCTTGTGTTGTAAAAACTTGGTTTGGAGGTAAGTCTCTGTTTTTGATAGTTTCAGTGTCTCCGCATCGTTATAACATAAGTGTGAAGCTGTCATTTGTAAATGTTGTATTTTGGGTTGATCCCCAAATTTTCAGGTTGTTAGTTTACGGGGATCTTTTATGTACATTCCAGTAGGTATAATTATTTGTTTATTTATTTTTGTTTATTTATTATTTATTTTTGAATTTCCCATCTTAATTTTTACGTTGGATGACTCAATTACATTGAGGACAATATAATATTTAAGTGTGGGGAGTGGTTATTAACTTTTTATTTTTATTTTAATTTTTTCAGGAATTTTCTTGCATATTGTGACCAGCTCTTGAGCGGGTCTAAAAAGATAATAAAAATATACTATATATTATGACAAGTTGTGTAGCGGGTCTAAATTTTTTTTTTGTCGCGGGTCTTGTGTATGGCATTTGTCATGACCAGCTGTGTAGCGGGTCTAACTCTCTTATTATATGACCAGCTGTGTAGCGGGTCTAACTCTCTTATTATATGACCAGCTGTGTAGCGGGTCAGTTTTCTGTTTTGCTTGAGGACTAGCAAAATGCAAGTGTGGGGGAATTTGATGAACACGCAAGTGTGACGCATTTTCACCCATAAATACATTAGCTAGGACTCATTATTTCTCTAATAATTTTTTTTTAGTTGTTTTTGGAAGAATAAGCTCTTGTGGAGAATTGGCTTGAATGTTATTTGCACCCGGAGGACACGTGTTATTCGGACTCTCAATGTTGGTTAAGGGACACCTCAATTACTAAATGGCACTCAATTACTAAGGGGTACCATATTTACTTTGAACACCCATGGCTATTGTAGGTGTAAATTATCCCCAGGGCTAGGTGGCAACATCTCAAGCTATGAGATACCCAAACATGAAGAGACAAGAAGCACGGGATAGAGGATGGAAGGCGCGAAGTTTAAGGAGCCACGTGGATCGGGCGTGATCACTCTACAGCTGTCGGACAAGACTCGACCTCAGGCCTCTGATAAAGCCGGCAAACGAGACGTATTGGGTCAACCGAGGAGTGGCAGTCAAAGGGATAAGAAGATACGTGTCATATCGTTCAGATGCAAGGGAGACAGGTTGGAAGGGCGACATCGCACCAAGAGAACACCCGAACGGATCGCCTCGGACAAGGGACTACAAAGGGATAAAAGCACATCGGCCATAGTGACGGAATAAGGGACGACGCAGGCGGGCCCGATGACAGGACTTCAAGTTAGATATGTTGTGACCAACACCCTAGTTTGGTTATATGTAGCCTCCCATATAAATAGAAGAACTTGTATCCAAAAGAGGGTAGGATATATTGGGATGAGAGAGACTTGTAATCGGAAGAGAAAGAAGTAAAGTTGAGAGATAGTTCACTTTGTAAGGGAATTCACTTGAAAGAGCAACACCATTGTAACACCTTGAAGTAATAAGATTCATCCGTTCACCCCGTGGACGTAGGTAATCATACCGAACCACGTATATCCTTGTGTCTATCGTCATGTCCATACTTTCATTTGAATGAGTAGAATATTTCTATCCTTTGGATGTAGGTTTTAGTAAAATGCATCTACATTCTGGCGCCGACTAAGGGGATCCGACTAAGATCTCTGGATAACTTGCCTTGGAGACCTTCAGAGACGATCCAAAGCTCCTGTATACACTTCAAGTGTTGTAGTTGAAGCTAGGATGAACTCTGATGGACGAAATCGTTGTTATGATAGTTTATATGCATAGTTACAGCAGTAGAAGCGTCCTCACAGGGCGTGGTAAAGTTCTCATTTCTTTGCCCACCAACAGTTTGATCAGCATAAAGTCTTCATAAGCTCACCGGCGACTAACAGCGCAGGTTCGGAGCTGGGTTGAAAGTCTGCTGATATGATGACTACTTGTTTTTGATGATTGATCGAGTTTTAGTGGTAGATAAGATGTTTTCTTGCGATGCTATAGAGATTGAGTGTTTGGAGTAACAAAAGGTCAAATCTAAGGTGTCTTTTTGCATAACAAGCTGCCGATCTTGAGGTGTCTTGCCCAGAGATGTTAACTAGTCATCAGAAAGTTCTTGGAGAAGATCTAGGGAAGACGGCCATAATAAGATCTTAGGAGAATAACAACAATAGGAACTTAACTTAAATTTTGGATTTATGCGCCGTACTGTTCAATCATCATGTGCATGAGTTTAATGATTTGGAGCATATAGAAGGAAGGACAAACTAGCTTAAATACGGAGGTCAAGTACTGAAGGCGACGTCGTACGGAGTGATAGCGACGTCGTACGGAGTGATAGCGACGTCGTACGGAGTGATAGCGACGTAGCGTAATGAAGTCAGCATAAAGTCAAAATAGGGTAGATAGGCAGAGCCCATTTGATAACCGGAGTAGGCCTAATATCTGCGAGCTATGGCATAATGAAAGTTTTTGTGTCAGTCGAATTTGTTTCACCTTTTTAAATGTTTATTTCCCAAATATTAGGTCAAAGTAAGGTGTTCTTTGTATTTTCTGATGTAGGTAGGGACGACACTCGGATCACCGTGCGCCACACCTGATAGATAGAACATCAGGGACAGGAAGGACGTTAAGGAATCGTACAATGACTAGCAGCAACATGCAGACAGGGGTAACAGGGCCGAGGCAAGAAGGCAGTCGACAACCACCACTCGAGGAATCTAGGGAAGCATCACGAGGCATGCCAAATGTTAATGAGGGAGTGGATCTCGGGCGAGATGATGACACCCTACCTTTGGACCAGGTCATCTTGACCCAGAGGATAGTCGACCAAATTGATGGGCTCACAGCTTCCGATACAGAGGACGATGAGGAAGCACTTAAAGCCCAGGCCCAGAGACAAATAACAAGGCAACAAGCTGAGTACCAGGAAGCCTTAGGAAGAGAGCAGGAGCATCTCAAGAAGATTCAGCTGGGGCGAGCAGCAGCGAGCAACGTCGATCCTACCCCTATCCATGCGACTGGTCCGATACTACCCCCACCGCCAATGTCGATTCCTTTACAGACTCGGCCACACCACCCTAATGGACACTCTATCATGAAATCACAGACCCGACACTCTTATCCATTTTCGAAAGTCAAAGAAGGAAAGAAGCCGCATTAAGGGAGCTCCAGCAGCGGAATCTCGCCCTAGAGTTCGAAAATTATCAGTTGAGGAATCAGCAAACCAGATCAAGAGGTTCGTCCAGCCGTGGAACGTCGATTTGTCATGGCCGATTGATAGGTGTATAAAACACCTTATTATTTATCTATTGTTTATGATTTCTCTGCTAGTTTTCTTGTAAATTATGTATCTTATGTTTTGTTTTTGAGTATTTAGGTACTTTGGAGTCATTTGGAACAAAAGAGGAAGAAACATCGCAACAGCCTCATCTCATATTCAAGTGCTAGGGGATGAACTATTTCTCATTATTTGCTTCTATCTCTTGATTCCCGTCTGAAAAGTATGTCGACTTTAGTGATGCAATTTTTGTCTGAAAAGCACGACTGCTTTAGTGATGAATAGAAATTAAAGATATGAAGTGGGTTTAAGAAGTAAGGGACGGTTGTTGTTGGTGGAGGAACTCGAGAAAGGAAGACAGTGTTCGTTTGGAGCGAAAAGGAGCACAAATTACCAATTCACAGGAGAGCAAAGCTAGTTACGGTTGATCATGAAGGAGGCTAAGCGGGCCAAGGTTAAGGGGTAGCCACTTGTTGGGTATCCATAGGGGTATTCCATAGCTTATGTACTTGGGTGTCGTTAGTCATTCCCCTACTTTGTTTTCCTACAACCTAAATCGAAAAGGGTTATCTTCTCAATCATTTGCTACTAAAATTGAGAAGAAAAAAAAAGAGGCGCAGCCATGGAAATTGAGATCGAGAAATTGAAATAGTGAAGATGGGAGATTAAATCAGCAGAGAGTTGCAGAGATTCGAGAATTGAAAGGGGGTTTTTGCATCTGTTACAATCAAGAACACCAGGGGAAGGAGAAGTACAACTGCTACAGTTGCTGTGTTAATGGAACCAGGGTTTTGAATCTGATTGAATCAAGAAATCAGAGAGAGAGAGTATAATAGAGATTGGGTTGGTACTGAAAGTAAAAGTAGTCTGAGAAGGGATGTATTCTGATGATGATGTTGAATCGAAGACAGAATGGTTAGGGTTATATTATAGCTGGAGAAGAGACTGTAGATGGGTTGGTGGTGGATTGTTGGAAAAGGTAGAGATTGGGGTCGAATCAAAGAGTTTATGTGCTGTTGGTATGGGTAATTGAAGGCTGTTTGAGACTGAGAATTATATGAATAATAATGGGTGGGTGGCATTGAGTGAGAGGAAAAAAATAACACAAGACAGATATGAAGAACAAGGTTAAGAGCTCATTCTTGAGCCAAGACATTTATGGCAGCAGTTGGTAGTATCAGTGGTTGCTGGTAAAGATGCAGATGCAGATTTGTTGCTTTTGCCAGTTAGAGAAGAAGTTGTGGAGCTGGTGCTGTTGGTACTAGTAATGGCATGACACGTGGTGGTTGGAAGCACAAGAACTGAGCCAAGGAGCAGCTACAGTTGCTTGGAGGAAACAAAGAGAAATTTGATGATTTTCATGGGTCAGGTGGAGTTGATGTTGCTCAAGTGTTGAGCTAGATGTATTCTAGGGTTGAAATGCTTGCCAGGTGAATGGTGTTTTTGCTACAGGTGCTGCAAGGAAGAAGTGTGGCTCTGGAAATGTAGGTGGAATATGGCACATATTGCTGCTGATATGGCATTGGCTTGAGCAAGTGAAGCTGCAGTTGGTAAGATGAATTGCGATGTGAATGGATCTTTGAACTGAAGGTTACAGCTGGTGATGTTGTTGCTAAGGATTTGCAGGGGATAAATCTGTGGTTGATGATTTAGGTGTGAAGTTTGTAACTGGTGCAACTAAAGGCAAGTGGGGTGTCTGAGATGAGAAATTGCACTTGTGCAATGAGCTACAGCTAATGGTGTGATGTTGATGTTGCTGTTACCAATGAAGGAAGGTGATTTGCTGTTGTTGAGAGAATGGTGTTGGCTGGGTTGTGAAATTGCAGAGAAAGTATTGCAGTTGGCAGCTGAAATGGCTTTGCAGCTGGTGATATGCAACAGAGCACAACCATCTTGGGTGTGAAGCACAATGATGGTGCGGCAGGGTCATTATGGATGGAAAGGATTGCAGCTGAGTTGGCCTGGAAACTCAACCCAGTCAGGAGAGTTTGACCCGAACTGACTCAGTAGTTTGACTCGGTGACTAACGGAGGACTGTCAGGTCAACCGTTATCTCTAACGGTGGACTGACGGAATATTCCGTCAACGTATGAGAATTTTCGTGTTGACCATGCCGATTTCCGGCCAAAAACCCGCTTTTTGAGCGCTTTTGGGACATAATTTCTACATGGGTTTATCTCTCTCGTGGGCCGGGTGAATTTCCAACTAATGGACTTTGAAGACTATACCTAATTTTGGACCTAAGAAGAGACATAAAAAGGGAAGACTTCAACAACTTTTGGATATCACGTTTTATTCTATTCTTGGAGCTTTTGCAGAGAACTACTTCTAGGTTTTGCTTTCTTTTATGTTTCATCTATTTTATTTGAATATTATGATGATAAACTCCATGAATATGAGTAGCTAAATACAATTATTGGTTATGGGATAAAAGTTGAATTCTTCAAGCATGTTATTTGATTCTATGAATTAGTTTTATCTCAATTTTATTGTTTATGATTCATTATTTATATTATCATATGATTTGAATGCTAGTTTGGTTGAGTCCGGAATCAATTGGATTTGTTTTCATTTCTATAGCTATATTAGGGTTTTCAATACGTAAAAGTTGTTTATCCTTGATTTCTAGTAGCATCTTGTGGTTAATACTTGTAGTGATACATCTTTTTAATCGCATATGAATCATAACCTTTGTTAAAACGAATTAGTGCTTTTACACGTTTGTTTGCATTGATTAGTCTTATTTCATAGAACTTATTGCTCTTAGGGAGTTAAATCTAATTATGCTTTTACACTTTATGTTGCTTTTTAAGAAGATTTCACAATAGCATCTTTTAATGTTGTTTGTGATAAAATCAGGAAATAAACGGGATACTCTTGCGATCAAGATATCTTAGGACTTTTGATAATTGAGAGATTAAATACCAATTCTAATCATAGATAAAAAATACATGTTTGTGAATGATACTATCCCTTAACCAATATCTTCTCCTTATTGATTATTCCAACTACTTACTTCGCTTTATTTTATTCTATTACTTTGATAAAAACAAAAAAACATACCTTGGGTTAATTGGTTATTTAAGAATCTGAAAATTGCATAACAACAATCGCCTCACTGTGGATACGAACTCTTTCTTATCGAATACTATATTTATATTTAGTTGAGTGAGGAAGTGAAATTATATTTGACGCATACGACACGCATCAAATTTTGGCGCCGTTGTCGGGGAGGCATTCGGCTTGTTATCTAGTTTTTAGTTTCTTTTTATTATTTCCGCTTGCATACTTGTGTTTCATTTCTTGTCTTGTTTCTCACTTGTTTGCGAGAATTGTTTTTCAGGTACCTAATCTCTGGCTTCTAAAGATTGGAATTATACAAGGTGCGGGATAGCTACTCGAAAAGGCACAATACTCCAACCAAGGCAAGGCACAACGGAAGAACACAACTTGGAAGTAGAACACGAGATTCCTTTTGAAGAATAAGTTGAAGAAGAAGAAGCAATGGGTGATGCTGCAAATCGTACACTCAAGGACTTGGCTTCGCACAAGTTGGATACACAGCGAGGTTGTATTCAAACCGACTCTACTTTTGAGATAAAGCCAGGATTGCTTAGATAATTACCAAAGTTCCATGGCATGGTGAATGAAGATCCAAACAAACATCTTATGGACTTTCAAACCATTGTCACGGCGATGCTTCCAGCGAATATGGAGCCCGATGGTGCTATGTTGAAGGCTTTCCGATTCTCTTTGGCGGATAGTCCTAAGGATTGGTTATATTATTTGCCTCCCGGAAGTGTCACGACTTGGAATGGGTTGAAGAAACTCTTCTTAGAGAGATATTTTCCTGCCTCTAAGGCTACTCAAATTCGCAAGGAGATTTGCGGGATGAAGCAAAATGTTGGAGAATCCTTATATGATTGTTGGGAACGATACAAGAGGTTAGTGGCAAGCTGTCCTCATCACAAATTTAATGACGCTATGATCATCCAATACTTCTATGAAGGACTCCAATCAAGTGATAGGAATCTTATTGACGCAACGGGTGGAGGTGCACTAGTGAGCAAGACGGTGGCACAAGCTAGAGAGTTGATTGAAAACATGGTAGAAAAATCTCAACAATTCTTGAGTCGTGGTTCGGATGTGCTTCTTCGGCGAGTCAATGAAGTGAGCGAGGTGGAGGAACTTCGTTAACAAATGGGTAACATCTCAGCAATGCTACAACAAGTTTCAGCCGTAGTGATACCAAGTTCTCATGGGTATGAAGACGTCAATGAGCAAGCTAATGCGGTTTTTCCAAATCAGCAAAGACGGTATGATCCTTATTCCAACACTTCCAATCCGGGATGGAGAGATCACCCCAATTTTAGCTATGTGAACAAGCAAGGAGCGGTTCAACAACCCAATTTCAACAATTCGGGTGGATTTCAACCTCAACAACAACAATTCCAGCTGCGTCAACAATTTCAGCAACCACAACAATCAATGCAAAATCAAGGTTCCGATATCGATGCAAAGCTTCAAACAATGATGCAAGGCATTTCTTCTATGTTTAAAGATATCCAACAAGAAACCAAGAGTGCGATCAAGGAGTTGCAGACACAAATGGGTTCCATGGCTACGGAGTTGAACCAATTGAAGGCATAAAATAGTGGTAAACTCCCTTCTCAACCTATTAACCCAAAAGAGGGTGTCAATGTGATTACGTTGAGAAGTGGTACACAACTTGTGCAACCCGAAGTTGCTGATTCGGGCAAGGTGGAAACACCAAAGGAAATTTTTTTGGATGAGAAGAATGAGGATTCTGCCCAAACTTCTGAGGTACCTATTCCTAACTCTAAAACTCCTATTCCTACTTATGTCCCTCCTTTACCTTTTCCTCGTATATTTGCAAATTCTAAGAAGGAGGCACTAGAAAAGGAGATTTTAGACGTTCTTAAGAAGATTCATGTGAACATACCACTCATTGATGCTATTAAGCAAGTTCCAAAGTATGCAAAAGTGTTGAAGGACTTGTGTACCAATAAGCAAAGGCTCAAAGGTAATGAAGTGATTAGTGTGGAGGAGAATGCTTCGGAAATCTTACAACACAAACTCCCACTGAAATGCAAAGACCCGGGTAGCTTTGACATTCCCGTCAAAATTGGTAACACTACATTTGACAAAGCTATGTTAGACTTAGTTGCATCCGTTAATGTTATGCCTGCATCTATGTATAAGTCACTTGATTTAGGTCCTTTCAAAAAGGCGGGAATTGTGTTGCAATTAGCCGATCGCTCTAATGTATACCCAATGGGTATTGTTGAGGATGTTCTTGTGCAGGTTAATCAACTAGTATTTCCAGCAGATTTTTGTGTCTTAGAGATGGATGAAGGTTCACCAGACTCGTCTCTTCCATTGCTATTTGGGCGTCCCTTCATGAAAACGGCGAACACCATTATTAATGTGGATAAGGGAACACTAACTATGGAGTTTGATGGATAAGTAATACGTTTCAACATTTTCGAGACGATGAGATATCCTAGTGATGTCCACTCTTGCTTCTTCGTTGATGTTATGGATTTATTGGCACAACAAATGTTTGAATTGAATGGTGAAGATGCTCTGGAAACTGTTCTAAATACATCCATTGATAACGGTGTAGAGTGTGGTAATGAAGTCAAAGAAGCCCTTGGTGATCTTAACTCACTACAAGGATGCCCGAAAACTCATAATATCTCTTTTATTTCTTTACCATGCAGTGATGAAAAACTTTTACCTTCTATTGTTAAATCTCCAAAGTTAGAATTGAAACCTCTTCCTAGTCACTTAAAGTACTTGTACTTGGGTGAAAATGAAGAGTTACTTGTGATTGTTTCTAACGATCTTAGTGAATTACAGGAGCAAAAACTTCTAAGGGTGATAAGGAAGCACAAGACGGCCATAGGATGGACAATTGCCGATATCAAGGGTATAAGCCCTGTCGTTTGTATACACAAGATCCGTTTGGAGGACGATACAAATCCTACAAGGGAAGTGCAACGTCGTTTGAACCCCCCAATGATGGAAGTTGTGAAAAAGGAGATACTCAAGATTTTGGAAGTGGGTGTTATCTACCCCATATCCGATAGCAAGTGGGTGAGCCCGGTACAAGTTGTACCAAAGAAATCAGGTGTGGCGGTGGTGGAGAATGATGAGAATGAACTTGTCCCAACTCGTGTGCAAACCGGTTGGAGGGTTTGTATTGATTATAGGAAATTTAATGCCACTACTAGAAAAGATCACTTTCTATTGCCTTTTATTGATCAAATGCTTGAACGTTTAGCTGGACAGTCTTATTATTGCTTTCTTGATGGCTATTCAGGTTATAATCAGATTGTGATAGCGCCGGAGGATCAAGAGAAAACCACTTTCACTTGTCCTTTTGGTACTTTTGCTTATAGAAGGATGCCTTTTGGCTTGTGCAATGCTCCAGCTACTTTTCAAAGGTGTATGGTAAGTATATTTTCAGAATATGTTGAAACCATAATCGAAGTGTTCATGGACGACTTTAGTGTCTTTGGTGATTCATTTGACCTTTGTTTGAACAATTTGTCACTAATCCTTGAACGATGTGTTGAAACAAATCTTGTGCTTAATTGGGAGAAGTGCCATTTTATGGTAACTCATGGCATAGTTTTAGGCCATATAGTATCTTCTAAAGGCTTGGAAGTTGATAAATCTAAGATAGACCTTATTCGTGCTCTAACCCCTCCCACTACGGTGAGGGAGATACACTCTTTTCTTGGTCATGCAGGTTTTAACCATAGATTCATCAAGGATTTTTCCAAGATAGCATCACCACTTTGTACCTTATTGCAAAAAGATGTGGTTTTTAACTTTGATGAAAAGTGTGTGGCGGCATTCAATCGTTTGAAAGAACTTTTGATTTCAGCCCCTATCATTAAACCACCGGATTGGAGCAAGCCTTTTGATCTCATGTGTGATGCAAGTGATTATGCGGTTGGTGCGGTACTTGGGCAGCGTGTGGGGAAGATACCTCATGCTATTTATTATGCTTCTAGAACGCTAAATGAAGCCCAACAAAACTACACTACCGCTGAAAAAGAGTTATTAGCTATTGTTTTTGATTTGGAAAAATTTCTCTCTTATCTAATTGGTACAAAAGTTGTTGTCTTTTCAGATCATGCAACACTTAGGTACTTGCTTACAAAGAAAGAGGAGAAACCGAGGCTCATACGATGGATTTTACTCTTGCAAGAGTTTGATATTGAAATCAAAGAAAATAAAAGAATTGAGAACACCATTGCGGATCATTTGAGTGGTCTTGCTGTGGACAAGGAAGCTATCCCCTTGCGTGAAATTTTCCCGGATGAGCAACTATTCTCAATTGCATTTGCGGAACCATGGTATGCGGATATTGTGAATTACTTGGTGTATAAACAAATCCCAAAGAACTTGTCTCGTGCTGAGAGGGACAAACTTAAGAGGTTAGGGAACCAATATATATGGGATGATCCATACTTATGGAAACAAGGCAGCGACCAAATCATACGAAGGTGCGTTCCCGAATCTGAATTTAACTCTATCTTGTCTTTTTGTCATTCCTATGTTTTCGGAGGACATTTTGGGAGTAAATGAACAGATCACAAGGTACTTGAAAGCGGTTTTTATTGGCCAACTTTATTTAAGGATGCACACATATTTTGCACAACTTGTGATAGGTGCCAAAGAACAGGCAATCTAGGTTCTCTAAATCAAATGCCACAAACTTTTATTCAATTTATTGAAGTTTTTGATGTATGGGGTATAGATTTTATGGGTCCTTTTGTCAACTCCCATGGGAATTTTTATATCTTACTTGCTGTTGATTATGTCTCTAAATGGGTGGAAGCTAAAGCCACCCCAAATAATGATTCTAAAGTGGTTTCAGATTTTGTGCAAGCTAACATTTTTGCAAGGTTTGGAATTCCAAGAGCCATAATTAGCGATGGGGATTCTCACTTCAAAAACAAGTTCTTACAAGGATTGTTGAAGAAGTACAATGTGTCGCACAAGATTGCAACACCTTATCATCCCCAAACCAATGGACAAGACGAGGTGTCGAACCGAGAGGTGAAATCCATTCTAGAGAAGACGGTGAATCCAACAAGGAAGGATTGGAGCATGCGACTTAATGATGCTTTGTGGGCTTATAGAACCGCATACAAAACACCTATTGGGATATATCCTTTTAGGATTGTGTACGGTAAACCTTGTCACCTACCCGTTGATATTGAACATAAAGCGTTTTGGGCGATTAAGCAATGCAATATGGAGCTAGATGGTGCTGGAAAACAAAGAAAGTTGCAACTCCAAGAGTTAGAAGAGTTACGCAATGATGCATTTGAAAGCTCGCGCATTTACAAGGAGAAAACTAAGGCATTTCATGATTCTATGATTTCTAGAAAACAATTTTGTGTTGGGCAGAAAGTGCTTTTGTTTAATTCTCGATTGCAATTATTTCCGGGAAAATTAAGGTCACGTTGGATTGGACCTTTTATTGTTACTAATGTGTTTTCTCATGGTGTGGTAGAAATTGGTAGTATTGTTACAGGAAAGGAGTTTAAAGTGAATGGACACCGGCTGAAACCATATTATGAGAACTTTACTTCCGAAGTTGTGGAAGGTGTGAACTTTTTGGAGGCATTCTCGCTGGAGTAGTCTTAGCAAAAAAAGAGTACGTCGGGCTGACAACTTTAAACCAAGCGCTAAGTGGGAGGCAACCCACCGGTTTTGTATCTTTATCCTTATCTTTTTATTTTTTATTTTTTATTTTTTTATGCATTTGCTTTTATCTTTATTTTCTTGTTTTTGCATATCATTTGCGGAAGTTCCCACCTTGAACTTTCTTTGGATGATTCAATGTTACATTTAGGACAATGTAAAGTTTAAGTGTGGGGGAGCATTTATATGTTTGTATATTTTGTTTTAGTGTGTTTTATGCCTTTAAAAAAAAAATCAAAAGAAAATCAGCAAAATAGAAAAACCAAGAAAAAATTTGTGCTTTTTGAACTCAAAAAATCTAGAAACTTGTGCTTTTAGGATGACACCATTAGTGGATGGAACCATTTTAATTGCAGGAGTTGAGGAACCAATTAACTAAAAGGGACGAACATAGCTCAGAAATCACAATTAACATGATAGTTGTTACCATATCTCGGAATATCACCATATCGCATTTTATTTTTATTTTTCCATATTTATCTATTGTTCTCTAAGTGCTTTGGTGGGTCACTAAACATCGACGTGTTATTACTGCTAGGATGAAATAGAGTGATTGAGTTACTAAAAAAGAAAAAAGAAAAAAAAAGACCGACCAATTAGACCAAACGGAATAAAAAGACACTTGGGAATAGCAGTATGTGTGAAATGTTGTCCCTGTCTCCGACGCCTAAACAAGCGTGGAATGCAGGATCCAAGGCAACTATCATGTACTTGCTGACAAGAAGCATACGCTTGGATCCAAAAGATCTAATCATGATGTCTAGAAAAAATAAATAAAGAAAAAAAGTGAAAAAAAAAAAAAAAAACCGAAAAGAAAAGTATTATATTGGTTGAATAAAGTCACTCCTGGTTCCCTTGTATATGCTAGTGAGTTGATGTAGAATTCATACCAGTAGCTCAATCCAATAGGCATAGGTTCATCTTGGCAGTGACCTTCAGACAGATATGGGAAACATCGATCACTTGTGAACATTCGCCAACATCTACATTTATATCCATCTTCTTAATCTTTTCATTGTGATTGTGGTTTGTTAGTTTCTGAGTATTGTGGATTGTTCGACTATCTAATTAGAGTTTATTTACTAATATATGAATTGAATTTGCACCAGGTACCTCCTCCTGTAGTCATTTTGGATTCGTTCATTGATTTTTCACAAATAGACGGAGTTGGAAATATAGGTTTTGTAGGCAGACCTCTTGTAAACCTTCACGAGACTAAAACTCGTCCACTAGGGACACCTAGGGTTTAAAGGCTTGTTATTTATGCTTAAAGTGACCGTAGCCTCGACGAGACGGAGTTGTATGTATCTTTTATAATTATTTTGTTTGATTTGCTCGAGGACTAGCAAAGTCTAAGTGTGGGGGAATCTGATAGGTGTCTAAAAAACCTTAATATTTATCTATTGTTTATGCTTTCTCTGCTAGTTTTCTTGTAAATTATGTATCTTATGTTTTGTTTTTGAGTATTTTGGTACTTTGGAGTTATTTGGAACAAAAGAGGAAGAAACAGCGCAACAGCCTCATCTCATATTCAAGTGCTAGGGGACGAACTATTTCTCATTATTCGCTTCTATCTCTTGATTCCCGTCTGAAAATTATGTCGACTTTAGTGATGCAATTTTTGTTTGAAAAGCACGACTGCTTTAGTGATGAATAGAAATTAAAGAGATGAAGTGGGTTTGAGAAGTAAGGGACGGTTGTTGTTGGTGGAGGAACTCGAGAAAGGAAGAAAGTGTTCGTTTGGAGCGAAAAGGAGCACAAATGACCAATTCACAGGCGAGCAAAGCTAGTTACGGTTGATCAAGAAGGAGGCTCAGCGGGCCAAGGTTAAGGGGTAACCACTTGTTGGGTATCTATAAGGGTATCCCCTAGCTTATGTACTGGGGTGTCGTTAGCCATTCCCCTACTTTGTTTTCCTACAACCTAAATCGAAAAGGGCTATCTTCTCAATCATTTGCTACTAAAATTGAGAAGAAAAAAAGAGAGGCGCAACCATGGAAATTGAGATCGAGAAATTGAAACAGTGAAGATGGGAGATTAAATCAGCAGAAAGTTGCAGAGATTCGAGAATTGAAAGGGGGGTTTTTGCATCTGTTACAATCAAGAACACCAGGGGAAGGAGAAGTACAACTGCTACAGTTGCTATGTTAATGGAACCAGGGTTTTGAATCTGATTGAATCAAGAAATCAGAGAGAGAGAGAGTATAATAGAGATTGGGTTGGTACTGAAAGTAAAAGTGGTCTGAGAAGGGATGGATTCTAATGATGATGTTGAATCGAAGACAGGATGGTTAGGGTTCTGTTGTAGCTGGAGAAGAGACTGTAGATGGGTTGGTGGTGGATTGTTGGAAAAGGTAGAGATTGGGGTCGAATGAAAGAGTTTATGTGATGTTGGTATGGGTAATTGAAGGTTGTTTGAGACTGAGAATTATATGAATAATAATGGGTTGGTGGCATTGAGTGAGAGGGAAAAAATAAAACAAGACAGAGATGAAGAACAAGGTTAAGAGCTCATTCTTGAGCCAAGACATTTATGGCAGCATTTGGTAGTATCAGTGGTTGCTGGTAAAGATGCAGATGCAGATGTGTTGTTTTTGCCAGTTAGAGAAGAAGCTGTGGAGCTGGTGCTATTGGTACTAGTAATGGAATTACAGGTGGTGGTTGGAAGCACATGAACTGAGCCAAGGAGCAGCTGCAGTTGCTTGGAGGAAACAAAGAGAAATTGGATGATTTTCATGGGTCAGGTGGAGTTGATGTTGCTCAAGTGCTGAGCTAGATGTATGCTAGGGTTGAAATGCTTGCCAGGTGAATGGTGTTGTTGCTACAGGTGATGCAAGGAAGAAGTGTGGCTCTGGAAATACAGGTGGAATATGACACAGATTGCAGCTGATATGGCATTGGCTTGAGCAAGTGAAGCTGCAGTTGATAAGATGAATTGCGATGTGAATGGATCTTTGAAATGAAGGTTACAGCTGGTGATGTTGTTGCTAAGGATATGCAGGGGATAAATCTGTGGTTGATGATTTAGGTGTGAAGTTTGTAACTGGTGCAACTAAAGGCAAGTGGGGTGTCTGAGATGAGAAATTGCACTTGTGCAATGAGCTACAGCTAATGGTGTGATGTTGATGTTGCTATTACCAATGAAGAAAGGTGATTTGCTGCTGTTGAGAGAATGGTGTTGGCTGGGTTGTGAAATTGCAGAGAAAGTATTGCATTTGGCAGCTGAAATGGCTTTGCAGCTGGTGATATGCAACAGAGTACAGCCATCTTGGCTGTGAAGTACAATGATGGTGCGGCAGGGTCATTATGGCTGGAAAGGATTGCAGCTAAGTTGGCTTGGCAACTAAACCCAGTCAGGCGAGTTTGACCCGAGCTGACTCAGTAGTTTGACTCGGTGACTAACGGAGGACTGTCAGGTCAACCGTTATCTCTAACGGTGGACTGACGGAATATTACGTTAACGTATGAGAATTTTCAGGTGACCAGCGGCCGATTTCCGGCCAAAAACCCAGTTTTCCGGCGAGCGCTTTTGGGACATAATTTCTACATGGGTTTCTCTCTCTCGTGGGCCTGGTGAATTTCCAACTAATGGACTTTGAAGACTATACCTAATTTTGGACCTAAGAAGAGACATAAAAAGGGAAGACTTCTACAACTTTTGGATATCACGTTTTATTCTATTCTTGGAGATTTTGCAGAGAACTACTTCTAGGGTTTGCTTTCTTTTATGTTTCATCTATTTTATTTGAATATTATGATGATAAACTCCATGAATATGAGTAGCTAAATACAATTATTGGTTATGGGATAAAAGTTGAATTCTTCAAGCATGTTATTTGATTCTATGAATTAGTTTTGTCTCAATTTTATTGTTTATGATTCATTATTTATATTATCATATGATTTGAATGCTAGTTTGGTTGAGTCCGGAATCAATTGGATTTGTTTTCATCTCTATAGCTATATTAGGGTTTTCAATACGTAAAAGTTGTTTATCCTTGATTTCTAGTAGCATCTTGTGGTTAATACTTGTAGTGATACATCTTTTTAATCGCATATGAATCATAACCTTTGTTAAAACGAATTAGTGCTTTTACACGTTTGTTTGCATTGATTAGTCTTATTTCATAGAACTTATTGCTCTTAGGGAGTTAAATCTAATTATGCTTTTACACTTTATGTTGCTTTTTAAGAAGATTTCACAATAGCATCTTTTAATGTTGTTTGTGATAAAATCAGGAAATAAACGGGATACTCTTGCGATCAAGATATCTTAGGACTTTTGATAATTGAGAGATTAAATACCAATTCTAATCATAGATAAAAAATACATGTTTGTGAATGATACTATCCCTTAACCAATATCTTCTCCTTATTGATTATTCCGACTACTTACTTCGCTTAATTTTATTCTATTACTTTGATAAAAACAAAAAAACATACCTTGGGTTAATTGGTTATTTAAGAATCTGAAAATTGCATAACAACAATCGCCTCTCTGTGGATACGAACTCTTTCTTATCGAATACTATATTTATATTTAGTTGAGTGAGGAAGTGAAATTATATTTGACGCATACGACACGCATCAAATTTTGGCGCCGTTGTCGGGGAGGCATTCGGCTTGTTATCTAGTTTTTAGTTTCTTTTTATTATTTCTGCTTGCATACTTGTGTTTCATTTCTTGTCTTGTTTCTCACTTGTTTGCGAGAATTATTTTTCAGGTACCTAATCTCTGGCTTCTAAAGATTGGAATTATACAAGGTGCGGGATAGCTACTCGAAAAGGCACAATACTCCAACCAAGGCAAGGCACAACGGAAGAACACAACTTGGAAGTAGAACACGAGATTCCTTTTGAAGAATAAGTTGAAGAAGAAGAAGCAATGGGTGATGCTACAAATCGTACACTCAAGGACTTGGCTTCGCACAAGTTGGATACACAGCGAGGTTGTATTCAAACCGACTCTACTTTTGAGATAAAGCCAGGATTGCTTAGAGAATTACCAAAGTTCCATGGCATGGTGAATGAAGATTCAAACAAACATCTTATGGACTTTCACACCATTGTCACGGCGATGCTTCCAGCGAATATGGAGCCCGATGGTGCTATGTTGAAGGTTTTCCGATTCTCTTTGGCGGATAGTCCTAAGGATTGGTTATATTATTTGCCTCCCGAAAGTGTCACGACTTGGAATGGGTTGAAGAAACTCTTCTTAGAGAGATATTTTCCTGCCTCTAAGGCTACACAAATTCGCAAGGAGATTAGCGGGATGAAGAAAAATGTTGGAGAATCCTTATATGATTGTTGGGAACGATACAAGAGGTTAGTGGCAAGCTGTCCTCATCACCAATTTAGTGACACTATGATCATCCAATACTTCTATGAAGGACTCCAATCAAGTGATAGGAATCTTATTGACGCAACGGGTGGAGGTGCACTAGTGAGCAAGACGGTGGCACAAGCTAGAGAGTTGATTGAAAACATGGTAGAAAAATCTCAACAATTCTTGAGTCGTGGTTCGGATATGCTTCTTCGACGAGTCAATGAAGTGATCGAGGTGGAGGAACTTCGTCAACAAATGGGTAACATCTCAGCAATGCTACAACAAGTTTCAGCCACAGTGATACCAAGTTCTCATGGGTATGAAGACGTCAATGAGCAAGCTAATGCGGTTTTTCCAAATCATCAAAGACGGTATGATCCTTATTCCAACACTTCCAATCCGGGATGGAGAGATCACCCCAATTTTAGCTATGCGAACAAGCAAGGAGCGGTTCAACAACCCAATTTCAACAATTCGGGTGGATTTCAACCTCAACAACAACAATTCCATCTGCGTCAACAATTTCAGCAACCACAACAATCAATGCAAAATCAAGGTTCCGATATCGATGCAAAGCTTCAAACAATGATGCAAGGCATTTCTTCTATGTTTAAAGATATCCAACAAGAAACCAAGAGTGCGATCAAGGAGTTGCAGACACAAATGGGTTCCATGGCTACGGAGTTGAACCAATTGAAGGCATAAAATAGTGGTAAACTCCCTTCTCAACCTATTAACCCAAAAGAGGGTGTCAATGCGATTACGTTGAGAAGTGGTACACAACTTGTGCAACCCGAAGTTGCTGATTCGGGCAAGGTGGAAACACCAAAGGAACTTGTTTTGGAGGAGAAGAATGAGGATTCTGCCCAAACTTCTGAGGTACCTATTCCTAACTCTAAAACTCCTATTCCTACTTATGTCCCTCCTTTACCTTTTCCTCGTATATTTGCAAATTCTAAGAAGGAGGCACTAGAAAAGGAGATTTTAGACGTTCTTAAGAAGATTCATGTGAACATACCACTCATTGATGCTATTAAGCAAGTTCCAAAGTATGCAAAAGTGTTGAAGGACTTGTGTACCAATAAGCAAAGGCTCAAAGGTAATGAAGTGATTAGTGTGGAAGAGAATACTTCGGCAATCTTACAACACAAACTCCCACTGAAATGCAAAGACCCGGGTAGCTTTGACATTCCCGTCAAAATTGGTAACACTACATTTGACAAAGCTATGTTAGACTTAGGTGCATCCGTTAATGTTATGCCTGCATCTATGTATAAGTCACTTGATTTAGGTCCTTTCAAAAAGGCGGGAATTGTGTTGCAATTAGCCGATCGCTCTAATGTATACCCAATGGGTATTGTTGAGGATGTTCTTGTGCAGGTTAATCAACTAGTATTTCCAGCAGATTTTTGTGTCTTAGAGATGGATGAAGGTTCACCAGACTCGTCTCTTCCATTGCTACTTGGGCGTCCCTTCATGAAAACGGCGAACACCATTATTAATGTGGATAAGGGAACGCTAACTATGGAGTTTGATGGAGAAGTAATACGTTTCAACATTTTCGAGACGATGAGATATCCTAGTGATGTCCACTCTTGCTTCTTCGTTGATGTTATGGATACATTGGCACAACAAATGTTTGAATTGAATGGTGAAGATGCTCTGGAAACTGTTCTAAATACATCCATTGATAACGGTGTAGAGTGTGGTAATGAAATCAAAGAAGCCCTTGGTGATCTTAACTCACTACAAGGATGCCCGAAAACTCATAATATCTCTTTTATTTCTTTACCATGCAGTGATGAAAAACTTTTACCTTCTATTGTTAAATCTCCAAAGTTAGAATTGAAACCTCTTCCTAGTCACTTAAAGTACTTGTACTTGGGTGAAAATGAAGAGTTACCTATGATTGTTTCTAACGAGCTTAGTGAATTACAGGAGAAAAAACTTCTAAGGGTGCTAAGGAAGCACAAGACGGCCATAGGATGGACAATTGCCGATATCAAGGGTATAAGCCCTGTCGTTTGTATGCACAAGATCCGTTTGGAGGACGATGCAAATCCTACAAGGGAAGTGCAACGTCGTTTGAACCCCCCAATGATGGAAGTTGTGAAAAAGGAGATACTCAAGCTTTTGGAAGTGGGTGTTATCTACCCCATATCCGATAGCAAGTGGGTGAGCCCGGTACAAGTTGTACCAAAGAAATCAGGTGTGGCGGTGGTGGAGAATGATGAGAATGAACTTGTCCCAACTCGTGTGCAAACCGGTTGGAGGGTTTGTATTGATTATAGGAAATTTAATGCCACTACTAGAAAAGATCACTTTCTATTGCCTTTTATTGATCAAATGCTTGAACGTTTAGCTGGACACTCTTATTATTGCTTTCTTGATGGCTATTCAGGTTATAATCAGATTGTGATAGCGCCGGAGGATCAAGAGAAAACCACTTTCACTTGTCCTTTTGGTACTTTTGCTTATAGAAGGATTCCTTTTGGCTTGTGCAATGCTCAAGCTACTTTTCAAAGGTGTATGGTAAGTATATTTTTAGAATATGTTGAAACCATAATCGAAGTGTTCATGGACGACTTTAGTGTCTTTGGTGATTCATTTGACCTTTGTTTGAACAATTTGTCACTAATCCTTGAACGATGTGTTGAAAAAAATCTTGTGCTTAATTGGGAGAAGTGTCATTTTATGGTAACTCATGGCATAGTTTTAGGCCATATAGTATCTTCTAAAGGCTTGGAAGTTGATAAATCTAAGATAGACCTTATTCGTGCTCTAACCCCTCCCACTACGGTGAGGGAGATACACTATGTTCTTGGTCATGCAGGTTTTAACCATAGATTCATCAAGGATTTTTCCAAGATAGCATCACCACTTTGTACCTTATTGCAAAAAGATGTGGTTTTTAACTTTGATGAAAAGTGTGTGGCGGAATTCAATCATTTGAAAGAACTTTTGATTTCAGCCCCTATCATTAAACCACCGGATTGGAGCAAGCCTTTTGATCTCATGTGTGATGCAAGTGATTATGCGGTTGGTGCGGTACTTGGGAAGCGTGTGGGGAAGATACCTCATGCTATTTATTATGCTTCTAGAACACTAAATGAAGCCCAACAAAACTACACTACCGCTGAAAAAGAGTTATTAGCTATTGTTTTTGCTTTGGAAAAATTTCGCTCTTATCTAATTGGTACAAAAGTTGTTGTCTTTTCAGATCATGCAACACTTAGGTACTTTCTTACAAAGAAAGAGGAGAAACCGAGGCTCATACGATGGATTTTACTCTTGCAAGAGTTTGATATTGAAATCAAAGAAAAGAAAAGAATTGAGAACACCGTTGCGGATCATTTGAGTGGTCTTGATGTGGACAAGGAAGCTATCCCCTTGCGTGAAATTTTCCCGGATGAGCAACTATTCTCAATTGCATTTGCGGAACCATGGTATGCGGATATTGTGAATTACTTGGTGTCTAAACAAATCCCAAAGAACTTGTCTCATGCTGATAGGGACAAACTTAAGAGGTTAGGGAACCAATATATATGGGATGATCCATACTTATGGAAACATGGAAGCGACCAAATCATACGAAGGTGCGTTCTCGAATCTGAATTTAACTCTATCTTGTCTTTTTGTCATTCCTATGTTTGCGGAGGACATTTTGGGAGTAAAAGAACAGCTCACAAGGTACTTGAAAGCGGTTTTTATTGGCCAACTTTATTTAAGGATGCACACATATTTTGCACAACTTGTGATAGGTGCCAAAGAACAGGCAATCTAGGTTCTCTAAATCAAATGCCACAAACTTTTATTCAATTTATTGAAGTTTTTGATGTATGGGGTATAGATTTTATGGGTCCTTTTGTCAACTCCCATGGGAATTTTTATATCTTACTTGCTGTTGATTATGTCTCTAAATGGGTGGAATCTAAGGCCACCCCAACTAATGATTCTAAAGTGGTTTCAGATTTTGTGCAAGCTAACATTTTTGCAAGGTTTGGAATTCCAAGAGCCATAATTAGCGATGGGGATTCTCACTTCAAAAACAAGTTCTTACAAGGATTGTTGAAGAAGTACAATGTGTCGCACAAGATTGCAACACCTTATCATCCCCAAACCAATGGACAAGACGAGGTGTCGAACCGAGAGGTGAAATCCATTCTAGAGAAGACGGTGAATCCAACAAGGAAGGATTGGAGCATGCGACTTAATGATGCTTTGTGGGCTTATAGAACCGCATACAAAACACCTATTGGGATATCTCCTTTTAGGATTGTGTACGGTAAACCTTGTCACCTACCCGTTGATATTGAACATAAAGCATTTTGGGCGATTAAGCAATGCAATATGGAGCTAGATGGTGCTGGAAAACAAAGAAAGTTTCAACTCCAAGAGTTAGAAGAGTTACGCAATGATGCATTTGAAAGCTTGCGCATTTACAAGGAGAAAACTAAGGCATTTCATGATTCTATGATTTCTAGAAAACAATTTTGTGTTGGGAAAAAAGTGCTTTTGTTTAATTCTCGATTGCAATTATTTCCGGGAAAATTAAGGTCACGTTGGATTGGACATTTTATTGTTACTAATGTGTTTTCTCATGGTGTGGTAGAAATTGGTAGTATTGCTACAGGAAAGGAGTTTAAAGTGAATGGACACCGGCTGAAACCATATTATGAGAACTTTACTTCTGAAGTTATGGAAGGTGTGAACTTTGTGGAGGCATTCTCACTGGAGGAGTCTTAGCAAAAAAAGAGTACGTCGGGCTGAAGACTTTAAACCAAGCGCTAAGTGGGAGGCAACCCACCGGTTTTGTATCTTTATCCTTATCTTTTTATTTTTTATTTTTTTTATGCATTTGCTTTTATCTTTATTTTCTTGTTTTTGCATATCATTTGCGGAAGTTCCCACCTTGAACTTTCTTTGGATGATTCAATGTTACATTGAGGACAATGTAAAGTTTAAGTGTGGGGGAGCATTTATATGTTTGTATATTTTGTTTTAGTGTGTTTTATGCCTTTAAAAAAAAAATCAAAAGAAAATCAGCAAAATAGAAAAACCAAGAAAAAATTTGTGCTTTTTGAACTCCGAAATCTAGAAACTTGTGCCTTTAGGATGACACCATTAGTGGATGGAACCATTTTAATTGCAGGAGTTGAGGAACCAATTAACTAAAAGGGACGAACATAGCTCAGAAATCACAATTAACATGATAGTTGTTACCATATCTCGGAATATCACCATATCGCATTTTATTTTTATTTTTCCATATTTATCTATTGTTCTCTAAGTGATTTGGTGGGTCACTAAACATCGACGTGTTATTACTGCTAGGATGAAATAGAGTGATTGAGTTACTAAAAAAAAAAAAAAAAAAAAAAGACCGACCAATTAGACCAAACGGAATAAAAAGACACTTGGGAATAGCAGTATGTGTGAAACGTTGTCCCTGTCTCCGACGCCTAAACAAGCGTGGAATGCAGGATCCAAGGCAACTATTATGTACTTGCTGACAAGAAGCATACGCTTGGATCCAAAAGATCTAATCATGCTGTCTAGAAAAAATAAATAAAGAAAAAAAGTGAAAAAAAAAAAAAGTGAAAAAAAAAAAACGAAAAGAAAAGTATTATATTGGTTGAATAAAGTCACTCCTGGTTCCCTTGTATATGCTAGTGAGTTGATGTAGAATTCATACCATTAGCTCAATCCAATAGGCATAGGTTCATCTTGGCAGTGACCTTCAGACAGATATGGGAAACATCGATCACTTGTGAACATTCGCCAACATCTACATTTATATCCATCTTCTTAATCTTTTCATTGTGATTGTGGTTTGTTAGTTTCTGAGTATTGTGGATTGTTCGACTATCTAATTAGAGTTTATTTACTAATATATGAATTGAATTTGCACCAGGTACCTCCTCCTGTAGTCATTTTGGATTCGTTCATTGATTTGTCACAAATAGACGGAGTTGGAAATATAGGTTTTGTAGGAAGACCTCTTGTAAACCTTTACGAGACTAAAACTCGTCCACTAGGGACACCTAGGGGTTTAAAGGCTTGTTATTTATGCTTAAAGTGACCGTAGCCTCGACGAGACGGAGTTGTATGTATGTTTTATAATTATTTTGTTTGATTTGCTCGAGGACTAGCAAAGTCTAAGTGTGGGGGAATCTGATAGGTGTCTAAAACACCTTAATATTTATCTATTGTTTATGCTTTCTCTGCTAGTTTTCTTGTAAATTATGTATCTTATGTTTTGTTTTTGAGTATTTTGGTACTTTGGAGTTATTTGGAACAAAAGAGGAAGAAACAGCGCAACAGCCTCATCTCATATTCAAGTGCTAGGGGACGAACTATTTCTCATTATTCGCTTCTATCTCTTGATTCCCGTCTGAAAATTATGTCGACTTTAGTGATGCAATTTTTGTTTGAAAAGCACGAATGCTTTAGTGATGAATAGAAATTAAAGAGATGAAGTGGGTTTGAGAAGTAAGGGACGGTTGTTGTTGGTGGAGGAACTCGAGAAAGGAAGAAAGTGTTCGTTTGGAGCGAAAAGGAGCACAAATGACCAATTCACAGGCGAGCAAAGCTAGTTACGGTTGATCAAGAAGGAGGCTCAGCGGGCCAAGGTTAAGGGGTAACCACTTGTTGGGTATCTATAAGGGTATCCCCTAGCTTATGTAATGGGGTGTCGTTAGAAATTCCCCTACTTTGTTTTCCTACAACCTAAATCGAAAAGGGCTATCTTCTCAATCATTTGCTACTAAAATTGAGAAGAAAAAAAAAGAGGCGCAACCATGGAAATTGAGATCGAGAAATTGAAACAGTGAAGATGGGAAATTAAATCAGCAGAGAGTTGCAGAGATTCGAGAATTGAAAGGGGGTTTTTGCATTTGTTACAATCAAGAACACCAGGGGAAGGAGAAGTACAACTGCTACAGTTGCTATGTTAATGGAACCAGGGTTTTGAATCTGATTGAATCAAGAAATCAGAGAGAGAGAGAGTATAATAGAGATTGGGTTGGTACTGAAAGTAAAAGTGGTCTGAGAAGGGATGGATTCTAATGATGATGTTGAATCGAAGACAGAATGGTTAGGGTTATGTTGTAGCTGGAGAAGAGACTGTAGATGGGTTGGTGGTGGATTATTGGAAAAGGTAGAGATTGGGGTCGAATCAAAGAGTTTATGTGCTGTTGGTATGGGTAATTGAAGGATGTTTGAGACTAAGAATTATATGAATAATAATGGGTTGGTGGCATTGAGTGAGAGTAAAAAAATAAAACAAGACAGAGATGAAGAACAAGGATAAGAGCTCATTCTTGAGCCAAGACATTTATGGCAGCATTAGGTAGTATCAGTGGTTGCTGGTAAAGATGCAGATGCAGATGTGTTATTTTTGCCAGTTAGAGAAGAAGTTGTGGAGCTGGTGCTATTGGTACTAGTAATGGCATTACATGTGGTGGTTGGAAGCACATGAACTGAGCCAAGGAGCAGCTGCAGTTGCTTGGAGGAAAAAAAGAGAAATTGGATGATTTTCATGGGTCAGGTGGAGTTGATGTTGCTCAAGTGTTGAGCTAGATGTATGCTAGGGTTAAAATGCTTGCCAGGTGAATGGTGTTGTTGCTAAAGGTGCTGCAAGGAAGAAGTGTGGCTCTGGAAATGCAGGTGGAATATGACACAGATTGCAACTGATATGGCATTGGCTTGAGCAAGTGAAGCTGCAGTTGGTAAGATGAATTGCGATGTGAATGGCTCTTTGAACTGAAGGTTATAGCTGGTGATGTTATTGCCAAGGATTTGCAGGGGATAAATCTGTGGTTGATGATTTAGGTGTGAAGTTTGTAACTGGTGCAACTAAAGGCAAGTGGGGTGTCTGAGATGAGAAATTTCACTTGTGCAATGAGCTACAGCTAATGGTGTGATGTTGATGTTGCTGTTACCAATGAAAGAAGGTGCTTTGCTGCTATTAAGATAATGGTGTTGGCTGGGTTGTGAAATCGCAGAGAAAGTATTGCAGTTGGAAGCTGAAATGGCTTTGCAGCTGGTGATATGCAACAGAGCACTGCCATCTTGGGTGTGAAGCACAATGATGGTGCGGCAGGGTCATTATGGATGGAAAGGATTGCAGCTGAGTTGGCCTGGCAACTCAACCCAGTCAGGCGAGTTTTACCCGAGCTGACTCAGTAGTTTGATTCGGTGACTAACGGAGGACTGTCAGGTCAACCGTTATCTCTAACGGTGGACTGAAGGAATATTCCGTCAATGGAGGAGAATTTTCAGGCGACCAGCGGCCGATTTCCGGCCAAATTCCGGCCAAAAACCCAGTTTTCGAGCGAGCGCTTTTGGGACATAATTTCTACATGGGTTTCTCTCTCTCGTGGGCTGGGTGAATTTCCAGCTAATAGACTTTGAAGACTATACCTAATTTTGGACCTAAGAAGAGACATAAAAAGGGAAGACTTCTACAACTTTTGGATATCACGTTTTATATTCTTGGAGCTTTTGCAGAGAACTACTTCTAGGGTTTGCTTTCTTTTATGTTTCATCTATTTTCTTTGAATATTATGATGATAAACTCCATGAATATGAGTAGCTAAATACAATTATTGGTTATGGGATAAAAGTTGAATTCTTCAAGCATGTTATTTGATTCTATGAATTAGTTTTGTCTCAATTTTATCGTTTATGATTCATTATTTATATTATCATATGATTTGAATGCTAGTTTGGTTGAGTCCGGAATCAATTGGATTTGTTTTCATCTCTATAGATATATTAGGGGTTTCAATACGTAAAAGTTGTTTATCCCTGATTTCTAGTAGCATCTTGTGGTTAATACTTGTAGTGATACATCTTTTTAATCGCATATGAATCATAACCTTTGTTAAAACGAATTAGTGCTTTTACACGTTTGTTTGCATTGATTAGTCTTATTTCATAGAACTTATTGCTCTTAGGGAGTTAAATCTAATTGTTCTTTTACACTTTAGGTTGCTTTTTAAGAAGATTTCACAATAGCATCTTTTAATGTTGTTTGTGATAAAATCAGGAAATAAACGGGATACTCTTGCGATCAAGATATCTTAGGACTTTTGTTAATTGAGAGATTAAATACAAATTCTAATCATAGATGAAAAATACATGTTTGTGAATGATACTATCCCTTAACAAATATCTTCTCCTTATTGATTATTCCAACTATTTACTTTGCTTTATTTTATTCTATTACTTTGATAAAAAAAAAAACACACCCTGGGTTAATTGGTTATTTAAGAATCTGAAAATTGCATAACAACAATCGCCTCTCTGTGGATACGAACTCTTTCTTATCGAATACTATATTTATATTTAGTTGAGTGAGGAAGTGAAATTATATTTGACGCATACGACACGCATCAACGATCAGGTCAATCACCACCTATGATGGGGCCGAGCAACCCTAATCAGTCCAGACGATCAGGTCACCACCACCTCCCGTACCCCCCCCCCCCCCCAAAGATATGGACCACCCGAGGACTCGTCCACTGATGAGGAAAGGAGAGGAAGGGACAGGCGACATGATCGAGCAACAGAAGCCAAGCTCAAAGAGTTGGAGTCAAATATCAAGGAGCTATCGGGAAATAGCGAAGAGAACAAATTGGCAGAGATTATGAGCGAGGCCGAGAAGACGCCTTTTTCCCAAGAACTCGAACAAATGTCGTTCCCACCAAAGTGTACTTTGCCTACATTTCCTTCTAGATTCGACGGAACAGGAGATGCGGGTGAACATCTAAAAATGTATACCATGTCACTAATTCAATGGAAAAGTAACACGGTGGTCATGTGTAAATTCTTTACAGCCAGTTTGGAGGGCGAGCAAGAGATTGGTTCTATTCGCTTCCACCCGGATCAATCGACGATTACGACGCTCTTATTGAGGCCTTTCTTGAAACCTATATGCACAACATCCGACCTCGGCCAAGAATGAACAAACTATTCACCCTCGCCCGGAGGTTCAGGGAGCCCTTGAGAACCTTGGATGATAGGTGGAGGAAGTTGTGTACTGAAATCGGAAAAGTTCCGGTAGATCAAGCTATCTTTGGATTTGAAAATGCACTGGGAAGATTGGACCCCATCTGTGTATCTATGTTCTCTGAAAAGCCAAAAACCCTAAAGGAGATGCGAAGAATGCAAGAACATTTCATCGCCTTAGAAGAAATCCAAGCCGAGTCGAGAGATAGGGGAATACAAGAAGCTAGTACTGAAACGGGTGCCGAGACCAAGGAGGTTATGGACAACCCGGCTAGGCGACCCGAGAAGAGATCGGATCCTACACCAAGAGGTAATGAGAAGAAAAAATGGTTGACCAAAGGGAAGAGGCCGAGGCAGGAAGCCCGATCGTACATCCCTTTAAACGCTCCTTTGGAATAAGTATTCAAGGAAATCGAGAAGAGTAACGATATCAATTACCCAGCATCGAGGGGAGTCTAGTTTCAAGAAACCAAAGGCCACCCCGAATACTGCCAGTACCATCAGTATATGGGCCACTCCATTAATAATTGTCGAGAAGTGAAGGATATCGTCCAACACCTCATCCGAGACGGGTACCTGAGATAGTTTGTCTGACATCCATCCCAGTCTACAGCATCACCTGATGCGCCGGTCCATAAAGTCTGCATTGATAGGTTAACCCAATTTGTGAATACCATTTCACACTCCACTACGCAAGACTACACTTTCAGACCAGTTATCACTTCAAGAATTCACAAGAGGGACCGCAATGGAAAAGAAATATTCAGTGTAGCTAAGACCTTACTAATGGAACCTTGGATGATGCAACCTATTTCGTTCTCGTCCAAGGATGTCCCAGCAAATGGGCAAGCACACAGTGATCCCTTGGTCATCACGTTATTAATTGAGATATGGGGAGTAAGAAGAATTCTCATAGATAGTGGAAGTTCAGTCGAAGTGCTGTTCTACGACACGTTTAAGAAAATGGAGCTGTCGGACGACATCCTCGTCCCCTCAACAAATCACATCTACGGTTTTAGTGGCACAATTACCATCCCTAAGGGTGAGGTAACACTAAGGGTTTCGGATGGTGGGGGTTACCTTGATACTCTGACCACCTTTTGTGTGGTCGATGTCGCCTCGCCTTATGAAGCAATTATCGGACGTCCTTGGATCGCTGGGATTAAAGGAGTTATATCAGCCTATCATCAGAGATTAAGGTTCCCTACCTACAAGGGAATAGCTGAAGTAGTGGGTGACTCCCAAGCGGCGCGACAATGCATGCAGGTTGGTGCCGAAATTAATGAAGATCGGCGAGCTCGACAAAGACGAGAGAAGAATAAAGCCAGAGAGGTTAAAGATGCAGAAGAATTGGAGGAAACTATTTCACAAGCGGTCATGGCATGCGAGACCCAAGAGCAAGACCATTTATAATAATTAAAGGAGACAGATCCATTCAAAGGGACTAAATCTAATTTCTCGACAGTTGAGCCTACTCGGGAAGTGAATTTGGGGACGATGGAGGATCCAAAGATAGTGAAGATCGGGACGTTACTCTCAGATGAACAAGAAAGTCAACTCATGACGGTGTTAAAGGAAAATTTAGACGCGTTCGCTTGGGAAGTATACAATTTATAGGGGATCGACCCGGAGGTCTATTGACACCTTTTGAAGATCGATTCGATGTTCAGACCCGTTAGACAAAAAATGAGACGAATCGCACCAGAGTTACAGGCAGCGGTCGAGGTCGAGCTGAAAAAGTTGTGGGAATCCGGGATAATCAAGAAATCTCATTACCCGCAGTGGATATCTAATATGGTCGTGGTACCGAAGAAAAAAATGAGGAGGTAGGATATGTATTGATTTTAGTGACTTGAACAAGGCTTGTCCGAAGGACAGCTTTCCTCTTCCAAGCATAGACCAATTAGTAGAATTCATAGTCGGGTACAAGGCGATGACATTGATGGATGGGTACATGGGCTACAACCAAATACCGTTAGCGCCCGAGGATCAGGAGCATACCTCCTTTTTCACACCAAGAGGGTTGTATTGTTATACTAAGATGCCATTTGGACTTAAGAACGCTGGTGCTACTTACCAGAGATTAGTGGGAGACATGTTCGAATACAAGATCCACGACACCATAGAAGTTTACGTAGACGATATGTTAGTTAAGAGTCGCCGAGCTAAGAATCACGTCCGAGACCTTCGAGAGATTTTTCAGATGATGAGGAAACACAAGATGAAGGTTAACCCCGCTAAGTGCGACTTCTGGGTTACATCAGGAAAATTCCTGGGATATATCATCACCCCCATAGGGATAGAGGCAGACCCTGAGAAGGTCATGGATGTCTTAGAAATGCCTTCTCCCACAATGGTAAAGGATGTGCAAAAGATAAATGGCTGCATAGCAGCGTTAGGGCGATTCGTGTCACGGTCATCAGAAAAATGTAAAACCTTTTACGACATCCTGAAGAAAGGAAAACAGTTTCAATGGATGGATGCAAGTGAAGAGGCCTTTCAAAACATCAAGTTACACTTAGCCAGCCTCCCGGTTTTGCAGAGGCCCGAGCCGTCAAAGACCCTCACCATATACTTGGGAGCGACACCATACGCCATTAGTGCAGTATTGGTCAAGACGGAGGAGAATGTGGAAAAACTGGTATATTTAACTAGCAAAACACTAAGCCCGGCCGAGAGAAACTATACCAGAATGGAACAGATGGTTCTGGCACTAGCTTTTGCCGCTTATAAACTTCGAACATATTTTCAAGCTCATCGCATACGAGTGCTCACCAAATCGCCTATTGAAGCAGTCCTGGATAATGCAGGGCGATCGGGAAGAATCTCTAAATGGGGAGCCTTAATCAAATAGTATGATGTGGAATACGAAACCATGACGGCGATCAAGGGGAAGGTAGTGGCCGAATTCTTAGCTGACTTCCCACTTAGTGATGAAGACGAGGTGGAAGATATACCGGGGATGATGGAAGAACGAGAAGAACCTGCCGACCTATTAGCAGCCAATAGTCCTACAAGATGGGAAGTTTTCGTCGATGGAGCGTCAAACAAAGAGGGATTAGGCCTTGGTTTAGTGTTCACCACGCCGAAAGGAAGGAAGATAGTGCATTCGTTCAGACTAGAATTCAAGGCAACAAACAATGTCACCGAGTATGGAGCGGTGTTCCATGCCTTACAGATAATTATAGAAATGGGGATACAAGAAGTTCGCTTAACTAGTGACTCACAGTTGGTGATCCGGAAGATTACGGGCAAATATGCTACACACGACCCCGTATTGCAAAACTATTGGGAGCTCGCGCAGTCTTACATCAACCAAGTATCGAGTATTAAGTTCCGCCATATTTGTCGAAAAGATAACAGACACTCAGATGCTCTATCATACATCACCTCACAGCTGGAAGACCCAAGCATAGAGGGTATTCGCATTATGAGGCTCCTTACTCCCTCAATCCCAGAAACACCAGAAGTACGGATCGATGTGGCTATTAACACAGCCGACCAGTATAAGGAGGGCGATTGGAGAAAGCCGATACACCGATACCTATAAACGGGCGAGCTACCTAAAGGTCGGACCGAGATAAATAAAATCAAGAGTAAGTCGGGCGCCTACGAGCTAAGGGAAGGGATATTATATAGGAAATCCTACTTAGGGCCCATTTTACGATGCCTAAGTAAAGAGGAAGGCCACACGATCTTGCACGAGTTACACTATGAAGCCGCCGGAAATCAAAGCTCGGGGAGAAGCTTATCGGCCAAAGAAAAGACGATGAGCTACTTCTGGATGTATATGAACGAAGATTCAAAGGAAATGGCGAAATCTTGTGAAGAATGTCAGCGGTTCGGAAAGAAAATACAGGCGCCAGGAGTACCCTTAAACTCTGTTATAATCCCATGGCCCTTTGCCAAATGGGGAATAGACATTGTCGGACCATTACACGTAGGAACGTGGCATAGGAAATACTTGATCGTGGCCACAGATTACTTTACCAAATGGGTAGAAGCAGCACCACTAAGGCATATCCGAGACAAAGACATCTTCAAATTCATCTGGGACCATATCATTTGCCGCTTTGGGATCCCAGCAGCCATCGTCTCCGATAACGGTAAACAACTCCAAGGGGAAAATATTGATTTGTTGTTCAACACATACAACATCAGGAAGAGTAAAGCAACCTCCATTTACCCTCAGAGTAATGGGCAAGCCGAGATCACTAATAAAACGATCGCTGACAACATGAAGAATAAATTAGATAGTGCATATGGTGACTGGTGTGAGGAGCTATACAACGTTTTATGGGCATACAGAACCACCCGGAGGGAATCTACAGGGTTCTCGCCGTTCATGCTTACTTACGGAACCGAGACGATTCTACCAATAGAAGGGATGATCCCTACTACTAGAACATAAGCTTATAGGCGAAATGTCTCGTCCGATCTAATTTTGGAAAAACTCGACGATCTGGAAGAAACAAGGGAGATAGCGTTCCAAAAAATGGAAAACTATCAAAGAAGGTTACATCGAGAGTATAACAAATGCATTCTCCCAAGAGAGTTCCAACCAGGGCAGCAAGTACTCAAATTTCTGGTTGAATGGGAGCGAGACAAAAAGGGCGGAAAACTAGCACCAAAGTGGGGTGGGCCGTACATAATTGCGTCTAAGGCAGGCGAGGGATCGTATCGGCTACTAAGGCTCAATGGAACAGAAGATCCCAAACCCTGGAATATCAAGTATTTGAAAATCTACCACCCATGAACGGAGACGCGGTGAAAAGGTGAGCATTCTTTTCTTCTATTTCTGTAAAACCGCGAGGGGTATGAGATAGGGCATGAGCGACTAATGGTAATTCGTACTCGGGGCAAAGCCAATGTGGAAGCGCCGAGGTGACTTACACTCGAATGATCATTCGTACTTGGGGCAAAGCCAATGTGGAAGTGCCGAGGTGACTTACACTCGAATGGGCATTCATACTCGGGGCAAAGCCAGTGTGGAAGTGCCGAGGTTCCTTACAGTCACCTGGCTATTCATACTTGGGTCAGTGGAAGTGTACAAGTGCTGAGGTAGCCTAAGGGTTCTGGTGGTTGGATACCAGTTCCGCAGGTTATTAAGACACGAGGTCTCCTCAGCTAGGTGGCCTACTTACATTTGAAAGGTCACCCCCATCGCAGGTGGCTGTGACCACTTGCCCGAGATCGGTTGATCGATAACCGCTCGGGATAATCGAGCCTAGAATTAGGTTGGCTAGTACCCTTCCACTGAATCCAAGAGATAGTGATGAGATACCCCAATAAGGACATGGCATTGGGCCCGATGACTCTCCTTGTTGGGTGTGTTCGACAGAAACGGTTTAAATACTAACACACATAATCAACAAATTGCAGGAATAACATAAGGAATAAGGGCTAGAACGAAAAGCAACATGCGTCAATTAAGAAAGCGCAGAAAATGTCATGAAACCACAAGAAACACAAAGTATAGCGGAAATAAAGAGAACAACATCGGCGACGCAGCACCCCCGTTTAAAACAAACAAGCAGTGTATCGGAAATAAAATGGGGAAGAAGTGTTCAAAGCGATTTACAACCCATGGCAAGGGGTGATTTAGTAACGCAGCACTACAAAATGGGAATTCAATCCTTGGGGGGAACATTACCGGCCCTCTTTTGCGCGACCTCGCGCCGCTTATTCTCCACCCACTCCTCGATACACAACTGAACCTTCTCGTCTATCTCATTTGCATGGGAGACACGTTCATCCTCAAGCTGTTGAGAAAGTTGCAAATTGGCAGCCTCTGCGTCGGTTAACTTGGTGCCCAAATCGGCCTCGACCTGATTCAATCGTCGGACCTCCAGATCCAGTTCCCGGGAACGTTTTTGCTCGGCTACAAAATCACAACAACACGGGATTATTCATTGGATAGGGCTTAGAAATTTCACAAGTACAGAGCATAATCTAATCTTAAGGAATGGCCTCAACACATCATCTACAAGACCTGAAAGGGCGGATAACACTGACTGAAGCGATTCTACCGACTTGGACAATTCATCCTCGGCCTTAGAAAATTTCATGGTTAGTTCGTTATAGTGCTGCTCGTTGAACTCGTTGCTGGGGAAGTACTTCTTATGTTCGCTCCACTCATCCATTAGCCGATTATGCGATACTCGGAGCACTGAAAGTTGCGATTTACTCCATTCCAGTTCACCCTCCACTTTGTTTATTTCGCCCACTATGCCTATCAGATCACGGTTAGCTCGCTCCACTACATCTTTATCCCTCAGTATTCGTCGGAGATCTTCATGAAGGTCTCGGTTCTGCAATTGTAAAGCATCTACCCGTTGCTCTAAGTTCGTGACCAAAGCGGTCTTCTCAGCATCTAGGCGTTGGGAAGAACCCAAGTGAGCTCGTAAATTGTCTATTTCTTCATGGGCATACTCAAACTGAAGATAGCGTTCTAATTCATCCTGAAGCTCTTCGATCTCACCGTCCTGACGATCTATCTTACCATCCTTATTCGCAATTCGCCGATAAAGATTCTCCACTAAATCCTTTTTGATATCCCACTTCCTTTTCATAATCCTAAACTCCGAAGAAGCATCTAAACCTATACTAGCTATCTCGGCTAGAAGAAGGATACCCGACTCAGGATACTGGAATGATAAACTCAATCAACTTAAGCTTAGATTATGGAATTATAACATAACTTGGGCATCGGCGAGTTTGATTTCCAGCTCGCGCGCGCGACTTTTTTCGTTCTGCAATTAAAGATGGAGAGATTCCATCAGCTGCCTTTCCCTACGACGATTGGCGGCATCCAACCGTACCCGATTAAGAATCTGATACAAGTAAACAAGTTAGAACGGTAGGAGATGAAAAGGAATAAACCAAGGGCACGACGTCACCCAAACAGGCAGAGTCACTCACTACTGTATCAAGAGTCTGAGCCATATCTCCATACAGGGGCACGGCAGCAAGCATTTGCTCATCAGTATACACACTGAAGTCTGGGGAAGTCAGCGCTCCAAGAGAATTCATGATAGGGCCAGAGACAGTAAAAGAGGTTTCAACACTGTACGAGGACCCACCAGTAATCTGGGGCAGATGATGAAGTACTTCCGATTCAGCATTAACAGTATTTCCTAGCTCGGGCGCCTTTAGGGGTTCTTATTTGTCGGCCAATTCAGGATTAACGACCACCTCATGACCAACATTCTCGCCCATCTCCTTCCCATCGCTCTTGTCATCCGATAAATCCTCGCCGAATATGTCATCTTCATCGGGGATGTTGAAGATTGGTTTCTGCCTTTGCTGTGGCTTAGCAACAACATGCTTGCCCCTATGAGGATTACGTCTAAGAGGTTAGGGGTAAATCTCCTCCACATCGGCTTCATCATCATCACGCCTAGGGAATTTCTGCACAAGGCTTCTCGTCAGAACATGTGAAGGAAAAAAACAGGGGCAAGTACATGTACTTATAATAAAAACACTGTGTTTGTTACCTTCCCCTGGTCTTCCTCAACCCTTGTGCTAGTAACTATTTTCCTCGACGATGTGGCAGCCTTGGTAGAGTCTCCCTGAGGATTTAACGACAACAAATAGCCAACCCGTGTAAGAACCAACAAGTTAGAAATTGAGGAAAGTATAAGGAGACACATACCTTATCGGCCCTGTCGTCGTTAACTACCCAGAAAAGATAGGGCTCGACCGGAAATGAAGGCGACGGAAAGCTACCATGTAAAATAGGACCTCGGAAAAGGAGCGGAACTCGGGGATAGATTGGATCATTGGTGTGACGGGGTCGCCTGTTAGAACCTTGGCCCATGGGATCAGCATCCAGCATCATCCTCTCAACACCCTTGGGCATGGTTCTCTGACGATGAGAACTGGCAAGATCACCTATGGTTGAGGTACCGACTCGATAGTTGATAAGGAAATTGGCAACAGTATACTCTGGAGCGTGCTCGGGCTTGTAGGTTGACCACTCGGCGGTAGAACCGTGACCATCTCGGCGAGCTCTCCATTCATCCATAATGCGAAAAGTGTTTCCAGTCCATTGAGCCAGGGCGCGATAAGGCTTGATATGGGAGAGAACCTCATAATAAAAAGGGATATAGGGGTTATACAAAGGGAGACGAAGTCCTAGATCTAGCTTACCCTGAGTAATGACCATGCAGTTAGCCGACTGCTCATACTTATCCATGTCGGATTTCTTCAAGAGGCTATTTTGGCCCGAGATCAGGGTAACTTTGTAACTTTGAAGATCGTACTTCTCTTTCAACTGCTCAATGAACTCTTCATCAGAGAGATCTTTCACCCTTTTCTCGGACTTGCATGAAATAGAAGGAGAATCATCAGGAAAGATAGATCTCATGGCGTGATCATCGTACTTAGAGGGACTATCAAACGAAAACAAGGAAGCAAGGGAAAAAGCATCATTCTCATAAAAAACATCATCCACGCACCTTTTCTCAGTCATCGAGGGATAAGAAGCCATGAACGGTAATAGTACAGAACTCGGAAATCGATAAAGGAGGTTGGGACGACGAAAATGTAACTGCAGCCACTGTAGCACTCGGAGATGAAGAGGTGAAGAGATTAAGGAAGAAAATCGAGAAGACAAGGATTTACTGAGGTAGAAGATGATGAAGAATCTCGAAGAAAAAGTTGCAGCGTCTGGAGGCTAAAAAAGAAATGGTGAAGAAGAAGAAAGAGAATAGGAGTTGGACTATTTAAAGAAGAGAAGTTGTAACCGGTGCCGACGGTCACATGTAATAAAGTGGAGTTACTGGGGGATTGCATGGCGGAAATCTCGGCATGAACGAGGACTTGGGAAGCGGGGACGACTTTCTTCCACTCGTGTCTGCCACACGAGCGAAAGAAGGGCATAAATGTAGGTGTAAATATCCCAGGGGCTAGGTGGCAACATCTCAAGCTATGAGATACCCAAACATGAAGAGACGAGAAGCACGGGATATAGGCTGGAAGGAGCAAAGTTTAAGGAGCCACGTGGATCGGGCGTGATCACTCTACAGCTGTCGGACAAGACTCGACCTCAGGCCTCTGACAAAGCCGGAAAACGAGACGTATTGGGTCAACCGAGGAGTGGCAGTCAAAGGGATAAGAAGATACATGTCATATCGGTCAGATGCAAGGGCGACAGGTCGGAAGGGCGACATCACACCAAGAGAACACCCGAACGGATCGCCTCGGAAAAGGGACTACAAAGGGATCAAAGCACATCGGCCATAGTGATGGAAGAAGAGACGATGCAGTCGGGCCCGATGACAAGACTTCAAGTTAGATATGTTATGACCAACACCCTAGTTTGGTTGTATGTATCCTCCCCTATAAATAGAATAACTTGTATCCAAAAGAGGGTAGGATATATTGGGAGGAGAGAGACTTGTAATCGGAAGAGAAAGAAGTAAAGTTGAGAGCTAGTTCACTTTGTAAGGAGTTCACTTGAAAGAGCAACACCATTGTAACACCTTGAATTAATAATATTCATCCTTTCACCCCGTGGACATAGGTAATCATACCGAACCACGTATATCCTTGTGTCTATCGTCATGTCCATACTTTCATTTGCATGAGTAGAAGATTTCTATCCTTTGGATGTAGGTTGTAGTAAAATGCATCTACAACTATGTACAACCTAAATTCATTCTCAGCACCCACCTTTTAAGGCCACCCCTACTCTGGATAGGGGCACCACCTTTCTTCTTCACAAGTAACGGGAAATGGCGGGAAATTATCAGTTCCAATTTCTATTACAGTGTAACTTCTAACAGAGAATTTGGAGGGGATTTATTGAGATTTAATGACCGGATTTGATTGTTAATACCCTGTTTCGCTAAAACAGGGATGGTAATCCGATTGGTTTTGAAGAAAAAGGAAGGTTACATTCAAACATGGTCGTGTATTCACTTGAGTTATTATTGGGTTTCTGTGGGAGATTTTAGAAGAGATTTGGTCAGAGATTTGGTTGGAATTAGATTGGTATTGATTTTGTGCATCATAATAGGGGTGGTAAATGCTTTTGTTTCGTAAAGGGAAGGATATATTTTCGGTTTGAAGAAGACAAGGGTGAAGATATTTTGGAGATTATGTTTGTGTTATTCTTTAAGTTACGTGCTGATTTGGAGAAAGATTTGTCGTGGGAGTATATTCTGTATTGATTAGAAGAGTTTGGAAAGAGTTTTCAACTAGAAAGAAGATGTGTGGGAAGAAACAGGGGTCTTGGGATTCTGTTATTATTTCACGATTCATTTGAGTTATGTTTGGAAACTGCACGAGGAGACAACATATTTTACCCTCTACAGAACATTCCGGTGACCTGTTTTTGGGAGTTTGATAGCAGGATGTAGTTATATTCAAGCTGCAGACGCGTGATAAAGAAAACAATGGAAAGAAAATCTCGTACTTGCATACACTAGTGGAAATTAGCAGTTCCGGACCGTCAGGACAAGTCATATGACTATTTTTAACCGTCTCTGTTGGGGTCTCTGATAAAGCGTCGCTATTTCTTACAACCCTTAGCCGTGGATCTCAAAATAACGACCGATTTTAAGGGTAACGAGGTCTAGATCCTTAGCCGTGGGTCTCAGATTTGAATTATAATATAAAAAAAAAATATAGATTCAGATATGCTGAAATGCCTGAATGAATAAATCTGAAATAATCTGACTGCATCAATGTCAAGTCAGGTCAAATAGAAGTCAAGTCAAGTCAAGTCAAATGAAATTCAAGTCAAAGTCAAGCCAAATTGAACTCAGATTTAACTCAAATGTAACCCAAACTGAAACTCAGATTTAACTCAAATGTAACCCAAACTGAAATTCAAATTTAACTCAAATTGACATTCATTCATGGTTTATAAAATTACAAAAAAAAAGGATGAAATTCTGAGTTCATGTCCAAGCTTGCTACTAAGTTCTAACAACAACATGCTAAACTAACAGACAATTGATTAAACAACGATAACCTCCTCCGATGACAATGAACTTAGCCAATACTTCATAACAAGCATAAAATCCATGTGTTGTGTCCCTGCTCTCATTTTCCAAGATTCCTCCACTGCAACCTGAAAAGAAAATCTAAGGTTGTAATTCGGTAAAGCATATGTATACCATAAATAACAAATTTAATCTATACACAAGTTGATGAGAATTTCATACCAATCACAAGGGTGCTAATACATAAATCATGACCTCTCTCGCAAATAAAGCATTTTATACCAATCACAAGGGTGCTAAAACATAAATCATAACCACACATTATTAATAAAATGACATTTTTTTCAAGAATAAATAAGAAAATTCTCAGGACACTTACTGGATCCCGGCTTTTCGACTTATTAAACAATGTGAGTCATACAAGCCTTGTAACCCAAGAAAGAAGTGATCTTGTAGGGCTTGGTTGGGTCATCCTTAGAGAAAGCCTTCACTGCATTAAACATATGGAACGCATATTAACTTCACAAACTTCACTGGATAAAACTGAGCATATAAGACATGTTTTACTATATTTCTCCATTAGTTGCACGTACAACCAAGACTTGTTAACATGTTATCAAACTACACATATTGAGGACTATAATGCTTGCATGTGCGAAAAATCAAGTTAAATGAACACAAATATTGTTTGAACTTTCCTAATCCACTTTAAGATGACTACACATCAAAACAGAAGTACAAATTATTGCTGCAGGTCAACTTGATTCCAAAGTAGCAAAATACAAATTAAGCAACCATGGTATATTAAGCATCCACTGTGAGCAATCCATGCACATATCACAACAAAGAAAAAAGGAGGTTCAAGTTTTGTTTTACACTTAAACTTAACAAAATCATAACTAATAAGAAGCAAGAAACATGACCACTAAAAGAACAACTCACCTTTGAAGAATCTCCTGTTTTACACACTGGTATGTACTGTGCTTTGGGACTTCCATATAAATGTGCGAGGACTCTATAAACTTCATCATTCCCCGACTTTTCAGCATCAAATTCTTTCCACCATGGAGGGTTCTCGGGGAGAGGAAACTGGAATCTACGAGCAGCAGCATACACAACCCCACAAGAGACAACTTTACTTTTAAATCTGACACATAATGTTGTACGTAAACTGTTGCAAAAAATATATACCAATGTCATATTAGCACAGAAGCAATAATTTTTTAATGAGAATATGATCAGTGACAAAGGTAAAAGAAGAAGTATTAGAAAAGATCATATGAGTCTATGACTAATAAAAATAAGAATCTGTAAAATATATATATATATATATATATAAGAGTTTAGCACAAAATCCTGGTATGACAGACGTGCAATAATAATAAGGGAGTCACAAGTGTTATAAGTTATAACTTACAAGTGACAACGACATCTTTTGTTGATGAAAACAAATTAAACATACTTCACACATTCAATGTTGGAAGTACCTATCATTTGCAAGATTCCAAGCTTCCTGCCGTAGCACCTTCCTCGCCCTCTTCGGATTTCTGCACTTGAGACTCAGCAGCCTCTAGGACCATTTCCTTGAATAATTTAGCATCTGTATGGAAGGAAGCAAGCACAGGTCAGGAAGTCTGACGGAAAAAAAAATCAATGAAAAATCTCAAGCAAATACTTACTCTCAATGGATTCAAACCGAGCAAAGAACACTTCTTCTTTCAATTCACCACCAGAAAAATCATTAGCATGCCAGAACCATGATTTCTGACTTCGATTATGTTTCTGAATCGATATTGTTGGAGGAACTGCAAATTAAAAAATATTAAAAAAAAAAACTAAATCAGATCTCACAGATTAAATCCAAGCTTCAAAAAGAAAAACACAAATCAAATTCAAAAAACAAAAAACTAACCTAGATGCAATTAAGTAACTGATATGATAAGTCCATGCATCTTCAGATGATAAATGCAAGCACAAATCAATATATATATATATATATGGTCTTCTTTCCAAGTAAAAAGGAAATATTCTAATTACGATCAGTTCAAAAAGATCACCTGCAATAAGGAATTCCTGCACCAATAAGTACTTCAGGAGACAACATTGTGTTCTTCTTGCCAAGGGTTGAAAAATGACTTTCAATGCCATTTATAAATTGTCAGGACATAGTACTAATTTATAAATGTGTTACCAGCATTAAAAACTGAAAAGAGCAGGGAATAAAACACATTGGGTACGCATAAAAATTAGGATAATTTACAAAAGCTTTTCACATCAGAATGACTTACCGGTGCAAATATATACTGAACTTAACACTGGCTCTTAGAAACTATGACTATTTCAAGTTCCAGCCATAAGTTAATGTTATAGAATGACATGTCATACTGAATGGCACTTCAAGATCCACAAAAGAACCAAGAACCAAACAGGACAATAGGAAACGCATACGGCCTCAGAGCCACCTACGACGAAGACAAGTATAAGTAACTAATATGAGTAGGAAACAAAATCGCCACAAGGAATGACCATGTACAAGTGACGTATAAACAACCGAACACAGTTTGTAGTACTAAACAGTGCTTAAGAAGTATACCTCTCATTTTTGTCAAATCCAAATCTGGCCCTGAAATAGAGAGCAACAACAAGAAGCCATGCATCACTGTGCACTGCAACCAAAGCTATCCAGTCTTTTTCTTGCATACCATCTATTGCAGCTTCAAATCAATTTCATATGTAGCTCCATACCCAGCTGATTCTCACTGCAATGTCACTGCCATTTCCCTCAATATGTTGTGACTCAACTACCATCACCAGTATCAACCACCAAAAACTCAACTATCACATATCAATCCACCAATTTCAGCCAACTGCACTTTAAGAACAACTCCTATTTCAGCATCAAATATTACCAGTAGCACCAACTCAAATCTCAGTAACACCACCCGATCCCATGTCTTCTTCTCCTTGTTCTTCTCAGCATCAATCAGACCATCATCTTCTTAGATACCCACAAGAACTAACAATCTCAGATCCCTTTCTGAAACTGGATCTTGCTCAATCTCCCCACAACTCGCTGTAAAATCGAATCCACCATAACCCAAAATTCCAGTCACCCATCCAATTTAACAGCAGCAAAAATCCTTTATTTGTTCAACTGATTTCTTCTCAATCTGGTTCTCATCAGAAGGGGTTATCCTGACATCAGTGGCTTAAGAAAACTCAAAATTGAGCTAAACCCTTTTACTGAATCCAACTCAAAACCCCAATTCAGTTTGGGTTTTGAATGAATCTAATCAAAACATAAGAAAAAAAAAATCTCGTTTCAATAAAGATCTAATCAAAATAAAACGGTTGAAAATTTCAAGAAAAATAAATTCTTTTACCAATTTTTTTGTGTATAAAATTGAGGAAAAAAGAATACTTCAACTAGATCTTCAATCCAACAAACATCCTAACAAATTTAGGACTGAAATCTTATGAGATTATAGAAAAATCGCAAACTCTAGATTAGCAAAACAAGTAGAGTTGATAATCGAACCTTGATTCATCAAACCAAAATAAATCGAAAATTGCTGAGTCTAATTAAGAAAAATGCCTAAATTTCTATCAATAAAAAGAAGAGACCTTGGATTAAATTACGAGAATACTCTGCATGAAAGGAACGAGAAAAAATAACCTTATGAACAAACAAAAGGAACAAGAAAAAAATTGAACAAAAATCAAACTGTAAACCCTAATTACCAGAGGAAATTTATAGAAACAAACCCAATGATTTAATCAAACTGGAAAATGGGTGTTTCTTTTAATTTATAGAAACAAACCTTGGGTTTATGAGCAATGATTTAATTGATTTCTTCTGGGTTTTTTTAAAGTTTCGATTTGGTGGATGAAGAAGATGGATAAGAGACCGAGACAGCAGATGATTTAATTTATTTCTTCTAGTTTTTCTTTTCAGATTCGATTTGGTGGATGAATAAGATGGATAAGATACCGAGAGAGAAGATGGTTTAATTGATTTCTTCTGGGTTTTTTTTCTTTCAGTTTCGGTTTGGTGGATGAAGAAGACGGATAAGAGGCCGAGAGAACAGAAGAAGAAAGAGAAAGTGAGATTAGATATGGGGAGAGAGAAAGAGGTATTTATATGATCGGTCAAATAATAAAAAATTATTACATCTAAATCGGTTTTCAGGGGTCGCGGGATCGGTAGCAAATTTAGGACAAAATAGTAATTATTCGGAGACCGCTATTAATCATCTCTGAATTTTTCCGTGTTTTTATTATATTAGAGACCGCTATGTTCGGTCCACGGTCCAACTACGGTCATTGAGGGTCTCGGATGTGGGTCATAAAAACCCCATTTTCCACTAGTGATAAAGAGTAAAAAAGAGAATTGTTGGTAATAATTGCTGCGATTTCTCGTACCTGTTGAGTATAAAAATGCCTATAAGAGCATGGAGAAAGGGTATCGAGAGTTTGGGGATAAGAATAGAGAGTTGCAGAGAAACTTCTCTGCTGCTGCAGAGAAACTTCTCTGCTGCTGCAGAGAAGAAGAAGAACATCTGACGCCTACTAACTGTCGCAGAGAACTGTCGTTTATAAACAGTACTCGTAACAGTCAGTTTGGCACGCTTAGTTTGAATTTGCAACAACTCTTGTAACGATGACTTCTGTAACACCAACACAGCGTTGCAGATTCATTGTATTATTAGTTTTCTTCAATAAAAACACCATTTGAGCTATGGATTATATTTTTGAGTGTGTTTTCATCATGAGAAGTTGAACCCCGACAATGGGTCGACGGGGGAATCTGAATTTCATTCATGGGTGAATTTATTTTATTTTCCATTTTACTTTTGCACTAATTAAAATAGAATTATGATTTGAATTAATTAGTTATCATTTTATTTGATGGGTCATGCTTGCTTAGATGTTTGATGTCCCATGCTTACGATTTATAACTAATATTTTGAGAATCTACCTTGGCAAAAATAAGAGTCCATATATTTTATTTATTGAGCTATAATTGTTGAGAATAAATAATTGAGCCTTATGATATGAATTCGGTGGAATCCTAGACCCAGTAACTCTCGCTTTTGTTTATTATTTTCGTTAAACCTTTAAATTTAATCTCAACAAAGTCCGAGTGAACGACAACCTATTTACTACAACAATAATTAAAAATCTTATCAAGAATCGACTCTAATAGCAAGTAGTATCACATAAGAGTTATATGGATTAGGTTTCCCAGTTGCTAGAGTTCTTCCTTATATAGTCTTCAAATCAGGGTTTGATAACTTAGTAATAAAGAAATCAATATTCACCGTTGGATGAAACCTAATTTAAGATTCAAGCTAATATCAATCTACCGTTAGATGGTCTTAACTTGTTACACACAAATTAAATATACTTTCATTTAGATATGGGTAACCGTACCTAAACGTGTATATTGAGTTAGCTCAATAACTATTAACCGAAGCTAGCCATATGAACACTTTTGTGTTAACCATGTTCATCTTAACACTTCTATATCAAACGATAATCAAATGAATCTAATTGTGTTAATCATAGAGTTGTTCAATTGTTTATATCCACATAGAAGTATACAAGACATAACTGAAGCAAAATCGGGTTGATTCAAAAGAATCAGTTCATGAAAATTTTCGCCACGGTTTGCAAAGATTGCATTCCTTAATATATAAATGTATTTGTTCATGAGTATGAAAACATACTTAGCCGATTTTAGAACTTAACCACATAAGTTAGAAAACGGGTACGCAAACTTAAGTTTCAGACTTGATTCATTTTGACAGTTCACAAACGAGTATGCATACTGTCATTCCGGACCGAACTTAGGTCAATAAGTTTGTAAACGGGTATGCAAACTTAGTTCCTAGACTTTGACAGTTAAAATCGTTCGCATACTGGTATACATACTTGGTTCCCGGACCTGAATCACTTTCACAACAGTTTGCATACGGGTGTGCATACTATGATATATCCAAACAATGATTAATTTTTCTAAACTCCCATTTCAATCATTGAAACATTTTTAGAAGACGACAATAGTTGTCTCACACAAAATATTAGCTTATAAGCAATTTTCAAGTGATCGAATGATCAATACGAAGTATTCCGAGTCTACATCAAATGACTGTCACACACAAATCATGTAAGATGTTACCAGGAGATTTTCACATGATCATCTTTTGACTTTCATCAAGAATAATGATGAACGTAGTTAAAGCAAAAAGATTTCCAATACATATTTTGAGAAAGATATAAGCGAGTGTTGATGGTGGATTTTCATTTAAGGCTAAGATTGTAAAAGCCAAAAAATTGTGCGCCAACATCTTGTAAAATATAAGGCCATTAATGAGTGATGGATACTCCTTCACTTTATTAATTCACTTAGGATGGAGCATGAGGCAACAATCCCATTCTAAAATACACGAAATTCATCCAGGTTGGAGCATGTAGCAACAATCCCATATACCCTGTGAATTTCCAGCATTATTAATTAATGCGGAAACAGCCTTGCATTTCCTGTACTCATTATCAGTGCGGCATGAAGACTGAGTGTTGCTCTTAGCAGAGCAAAACGAACCTCCAAGCATTATAATGAAAGCATGTACGAAATACCCGTACAGGCTGAACTCTCGGTGTGTTATACTAGCCCGATTGAGCCCCTCTCGGTGTGTTATACTAGCCCGATTGAGCATCCAGACTGACCGTATCAGTCTGGGTACGATCACGACCATCCAACTCCACCAGCCTGATTGGATGACCCAGATCGATTCCATAACCCCCAAGCAGGTATGGAATACCTGCCGAACCAACGCGGATCCCGCATGGTCGGCCTATCTTTCCAAAACGTCCAACCCATATCATTATGGATGGAAAACCCTAAATTAGGGTTTGCGGCACATTACATGTGTCGCAAAACAGCCTCAACTATCCATCTTCGCATGTATAAATGGAGGGTGCATATGTAGATTCAAAGGGCACGGAGTATGTCAATACAATCACCGCAGGCCCGCTTACATACCTGACCAATCGCTCAAGACCAACTATGGTTGGTAATTCCAAATCGTGCGCCTGAATGGAGCATGACGCACGGCTTTGAAACCCAAAAATTAGGGTTTTAAATCACGAGCGTCCATCTTCTCCGGCACGAATGGAGGGTCCGAGATTAGATCAAAGCAGGTCCGGCCATGTCAACATGACCACCGTGGACCCATCTATCTCCTCACCTGATCGTCCAAGGCATACCATGCCTGGCTATCCCCAAATCATTCGTTCCAACATGCGTGGTCGCACCTCCCAAGCTGCAAACTAATCTCAACAGCTCGATTTCTCCGGACGAATTGGGTGGCTTAGATCGCGTTTTTATGGGACGGTAGGTATAGGAGCCTACACCGTCACACCATCTACACACATGCATGATCGGCCAGTCCAGAATAGTTCCCTAAGCCTAGTTTCGGTCAGGGTGAAGAGAAGTGCTTGCGCACCTCCTTCGAAACCCTAATTCCACCAAGTGTCGCAGATGAGTGTTTCAAAGATCATCTCATCCGTCCAACTTCACCATCTCGGTTATATATCCCTGGTCAGGAGTTAATTAGTCAGTGCGTAGTCATGGTGATCGCCATCCACCACTTTACCACACCATGTGGTCGGTCAAGGAAGGGTTTTCATGCGCAACTTCCAAACCATGTTGGATATACTCAATGCAGTACCTGCATAGTATACACACGATACTTCACAAGTATCAATTTCCTAAATTCTTCCTGGGTTTTGCTTTCGGGCTGTTTTCTCCTCCCGAACGAGCTTAAAACCTAAATAATCCCTCGTTAGGAGATAGGAAATTATTTTCCGTATGGAATGGAGGGGCGGACCATCAAAATCCGAGTCCGTACTAGAATTCTACAACGATTCGAGTAAGGGGCGCTAATTAGGGTTTCTAGTGCAACAATCAACGGTTTCCCTCCTCTCAAGATGCAAAATCTCGGCCGTCGAAGGTCACCAAGCTAGCAAGTTTCCCGAGCCTGACTTTCCAAGCCACAACAACATGCTACATGTTTTCCAAAAACATTCAAGACATCGACCATGTCACAAACTAGGGGATACTTACTGGGGTATTGGTCTAGCGGTTTACAGCATGCAGCGTACAACGCGCCATCATAAGAACGTGTCAGGAAGTCATGGACGGTTAGTGATGATTAGAGAAGTGGGTAAGCCTGGTCGTGTGACACCAACACACTACTCCACTACTCCATCACTCCACTTTCTCCATTTCCCACGAGATACGAAGGTTAGGCTAAAAGGCTTATATAAATAGGTTCTCCGCCCTATTTTCAACAACAACACAAGTCCAGACAATAGAAGCAAGTGTTGATACAATCGCATTCAAACACCGGAACTGATAGCTTACGTCTTGCAAGCCAGTTCAGCTTTCTAATACAAGTCCTGCATAGCCACCACCTTCATATTCTCAACACCTTCTTCGCTTCCCTCCCTAAGATCAACCCCATCTCCTTCACTTTGTGACCGAAACAAGTCTGGAACAACCATTTATTGGTTTAGGCCGGACTTGCATAGACTGATCTCTCGAATCTACAAGCACTCACCGCGCAGTGCATTTGTTTTAGGTTTAGATTCATTCCTCATCCACACCCCAAATTACCAAAATTAGCAGGAATAGTTTTCACCCATAAACAATTAGCGACCACAGTGGGAGGTTGATCACTCGGTTACAAAAATTGAATTCTCAAAATTTCGGTTTTCATCTCGCGATGTACCCTCACCAGGAAACCATAAGCGGTTCAGATATCATGGGGAAGTATAGCTAGAATGCTGGAGGATGTCTTGGAAAATCAAACTGGTATCGCTAGAAGACAGAGCGAAACATTTCGACTTCTGAATGATATAACAGCACAATTACAAGAAAGGTCGACAGACATCTACCCAGGCAGTGTGAGAAGCGCTGGACCCTTAACCAGGAGTCACACCTTTACCAATGGAGAAGCGAAAAGGGAGCGTACTCTCAGGAGACTCAGGAAAGATGAAAAACATGGTTCATTCGACAATTAAGGCTCGACGCAACTCCACAAAGGAAAAGACTCGCCCGGAGCACTAAAACGTCTGCCAGATAAAAAAAGGGAGCCTGCAGCCTACGGAGTTCGGATGGAAGATTTATATCTCAAGATTCCTGCTGAAGCCCGAAAGACCGTCCAATCCGCATCAACTTTTTAACCAAGCGAAGAAATGCTCAAAGAAGGATAAATACGACACCCTTCCCATCCCTTTACCCAGGCAAGCGATCCGCGGATATGATGACACTCACAAACTTTCCGACTTCATATCCGAGACGTGCTCCACACGAGGGATATATAGAGACATCACAACGCCCACTAACGCAAGAAAAGCTCGACTCGAAGTACCTGCACTTCCCTCTCCCAATGAAGAGGATTTTGGAGTTACTGGAGGCATGGGTGCAAAACGGAGAGGTGGAGCTACCTCCAATATGGCGTCCACCCACTGATCAAGAAGTAATGGACCCGAGGTATTGTCATTTCCACCGGTTCCTTCACCACCCCACCAGTGAATGCAACGCTTTGAAGCACATTGTTTAGGAGAAGCTTGGTTCAAAAGGATAGCTTTCCTCCTCTGGGGAATCAATGCGGATGGCTTCCTTGGAGGAGATACTTCGGTTTTACACAGGCGAGGTATCGAAAGCAAGTAAGTTACATCCAACAATCTTACGAAAAAGATAATCTTAGAATTCACTGGGGACTAAGCATCCCCGTGTGGATAAAGAGGCTCAATAACCAAACACCATGTTTGTTTCCTTTCATGCTTCCCTTTTATAAGACATTTGAAATTTCATATGATATGTGCAATCATTCATGACTAAGATGCAAATTCCATTTAAGATAATCATTTTTCAGAAAAGTCGATTCACAAAAACTATCTCAAAATAAACCAATTCAATTACCTATTAATTCAAAACCTAAAGTCCAAATGTGAAAGGAAATCCTCACTATCACTCAAAGAAAAACAAGAACATCTAAGAGAAAAGGAAAACAATTTACGGAAATCCTTCAAGGAAAGTCCTTCAATAGCAAATCATTTCCCTGTGCAAGAGCAGATTTCATTTTCTGGAGTACAGCATGTTCCAGCTTCAACTCGTTAGACAACCTTTCAATCTTCTCTTCCTGGCGAGTAACACAGTCTGCAGAAGGGACTTCATCTTGTAGATTTTGGAGCCCATGAATCTCAGATAACCCTTTGAAGAACCAAGGATCATTGAAGTCATACTGCACAAACACATCTCGATGGCACTTCCAGTCTTCAATCATCTCCTCATAAACTGTCCGACCAGTCGTAACGCTCATCCCGTGGATGAAAAATAAAGCTTCTTGGACGTGATTGACCAAAGCAAGGAGACTCCTGAGCTTCTTAGTGGTAGCAATGTGTCCGTGATTCTCCCATATCTTTGTGTACAACCCTTAGAACTGAGCTAGTACGCTAAATCCTCCAACCAACACGTGAAATGGGAAGGGAGTAGTGAAAGGAGGATCGAACAAAGCCCCGGGCTGCATTACCAATACTTCACCAATTGCAGGAGCCTTGTCATTTGCAGGAGGCCTTTTGGAAGAAGTCACTATAACTTAATTCATTAGAGCCTGTTCAGGACGTGCTTCAAGGGGAGTCATCTCAATGGCATTTGTTACATCCCCTATGCTTTTCCTGATGTCTACTTCGCTCTGAGTACTGATTTCTGTCACCGCCTCATCAACAAGATCACTTACGGAGGCGCCTTGTCCATCCGATCTTGCGTTATCTCTGTCATTATCATGTAAATGAGAGATTTTGGTTTCACCAGACTTCTCATCATGAGGATCAGTGTCACCAGACCTCTCAACGTGAAGACCAACGTCACCGGACCTTTCGTTCTGAATACGCGCCATCCTGGTAAATACATTCTCTTTAGGAATTCCCTGAATGCAAACAAGGATCACTCTTAGAAGAAGTTATTATAGGGAAATGAAAGAATTAGCAGAAGGAGATTCAAATACCTGCATATGGGACGAATTGAGTATCACCGAACTACATGCTTGCCTCTTGGATCTTCCTCCTGATTGGGGACTGCAGCCGTCAGCTCTGGTTCGTTTGCCTGGGAGTGGTTTCAACCGAAAATGCTTCCTCAACATGTCAGAGGATGGCTCACCACGGGAATTTGTCACAACATCCTCTGAAAACTTCTGAAAAGCCAACAGTTGTTTCCTCCAAAATTCTTTATACTCATCGATTACCACGGGGTTTCTCCCAATAGGCCAGAAAAGAAGACTCAGCCGCTCTGAAAACGTGTCAGCATTAAAAATATCTAGGAGAAGTTCTTTCGGAGCCTTAGGTAAACGGATAAATGGAATACCCTGGTCAAATCCCATTTGACGAGCGGCCCTATCTATATTGTACGGAGTCATAGTAAGTTCTTCGTTGAATAGAGACGGGACATACCCCGGGATGTAGCTGTGCATATAAGTAAGTTCTCCAAATCTCATGGTCTTAACATCGGTACATAACGCAACATTAGGACCGTCATAAGCAATAACAAAGGTTTTCGGTTGAACGATGGAAGAATGGATTGGCCCCCATGGGCGGAAATCTACGGAAGACACATTGTCAAAGATATCCAAGAGTCTCGCACCAGTTCTGGGACGCCTCCTGTGCCAATGAAGTATTCTTGAACCACCATACAAGTTACTGAGATAATTTGTAGGAGCAGGAGCATAACTTTTGAAATGTTCCGATAAGAATGCCTGAAGAAAAGCGAAGTGAACGTGCGTCTCCACTTTCTAGTATCCGTTAGAAGCATGCATATCCATTGCTAAGGCGTCCATATAAGAGTATAGTGATCCAAGGAACAAGGCACCTAGGGGAAGGACTTTACCTTTCTCTAGCCTTATAGCAAACCTGACAAGGTCGCTTCTTATGGTCTTATTTCCGGAACCGTCGTCGAATATGTCCCTGGACAGCCATAAGGACAGGAATGCAATCACGCTGAGCTCGCTTTCCAACTCTTGACCCGGTCCTGAGTCCTCAGAAGACCATTCTGACACCCACCAGGTGTAAAAGCATCTTGTATCTTTTTTCTCCTCCTTGTGCAGACCGTTGAATTCTGCCACCTTTTGGAGTATGGCATCATAATTATGTTGTTCAGCGTCAGAAAGCTCGTAACAAATATTCCCAGCGACAGGCAGGTTCATTAATGCATCTACGCTCTCCAGAGTAATAGTCATCTCTCCCCATATAGATATGGATGTATGAGTAGTAGGGTGCCACCGAGAAACGAAGGTAATCAAACCCGAAGCATCTTTCTTAATTTCAAGAGCAGCAGATGTCATGACTGCATCAAGGATTCGCGCCTTGGTCAAATTAGCTTTGACATCCTTGTTATTCAACATGCGTCTTATCCATCCTTCATAAGAACCTTGTTATTCAACATGTGTCTCATCCATCCTTCATAAGAACCCAGTGGAGTATGGAAAATCTTGAAGTCGATAGGGGAAGGCGGATATTCGTTTCTTCGAAGACAAAGTCTCATCACAAGTGCTGAAGAAGAAGATGGATCACCTTCCATGTTTTCTGAATCCGAGAGCAACACTATCTTGTGAGAAGGATGTCTCCTAGTGTTTGGAAAAGGCGAGGTGAACAACTCATCATCGATGCTCGGCATATCTTTGAAGCTGTCAACACTTCCTGACTTGGCGCTGATATTATTTCCGAAAGACATCTCAACAGGAATTCCTTTCTTAATTCCACAATGAAATAAAATACAGGGGTTAGAACTTGTATGAAGACGAAAATACATGGTTCACGTGCACAAAGGAATCGGATCAAGTCTAGTATAACTTCAAGTCCGGTATTTTCTAAGTCTGGTATAGCTTCAAGTCCGGTATAATTTCAAGTCTGGTATAGCTTCAAGGCTGGTATTGCTCAAGTCTGGATTATTTTCAATTATGGTATTGCAAAAGTATCAAGACCGGTGTTGGTCCAGGGCACAAGACTAGTATAAGGTCGGATTTCAGTCTAGCATATGTAGATGTCCACGTTTGAATCAAACACACGTGATGGGGCTGCATTCATGTGCACGTATTTACGGTTCCTTATATTCATGGAAGTTGTGTTTACGAAATTCAAGCCAAATTTCTCTCCAAGTTACAACCTAATAAGCTAGGTTTTGCATGCAACAATGGAAGAAGAAGCAAAAGACGACATATTCATGGGATTGCAATACTATACAATTCTAGGAAAAATGGGCAGTTTTACTATCAATCTTGATGGGAAAGCTAAGCATGATGTGTTTATCAAAGAATTTTTACCTAAGAAATTAGGGTTTTTTCCTAAAAAAAAAAAAACTAAACTTACCTTGGTCGGACGGACGGCGGCGTCTGCGAAGCTCCCAAGCAATGGCGGTCGCAAACGCAGTGGAGCACGGACGGGAGATGCTAATACCCAAAAAAAAAAAAGTTGTGAGGAAGAGAAGAAGGGGTCGGTCCCTTATATATACAAAGTTTGGAAGAATCCTAATAGAACAAGGATTCCTCTTTCGATTGGATTCCTCTTTTGATTCAAATACCCAAAGAAAGAAACCGGTCCCACCAAAGGATTCCATACAAGCGCAACGTCATGGACGACTGGCGGGAGGTCAATACTCTTCTAGGTAAACTTCCTTTATCCTGTCTTTCTCACATATGTATGTCACCATCTCATGCCTACCCCACAATAGTGTAACCATTATGTGTTAGGCAGGGGACTTAATGTTGATGGTGGATTTTCATTTAAGGCTAAGATTGTAAAAGCCAAAAAATTGTGTGCCAACATCTTGTAAAAGATAAGGCCATTAATGAGTGATGGATACTCCTTCACTTTATTAATTCACTTAGGATGGAGCATGTGGCAACAATCCCATTCTAAAATACACGAAATTCATCCAGGTTGGAGAATGTAACAACAATCCCATATACCCTGTGAATTTCCAACATTATTAATTAATGCACAAACAGCCTTGTATTTCTTGTACTCATTATCAGTGCGGCATGACGACTGAGTGTTGCTCTTAGCAGAGCAACACGAACCTCCAAGCATTATAATGAAAGCATGTACGAAATACCCGTACAGGATGAACTCTCAGTGTGTTATACTAGCCCGATTGAGCCCCTCTCGGTGTGTTATACTAGCCCGATTGAGCATCCAGACTGACCGTATCAGTCTGGGTACGATCACGACCATCCAAATCCACCAGCCTGATTGGATGGCCCAGATCGATTCCATAACCCCCAAGCAGGTATGAAATACCTGCCGAACCAACGCGGACCCCGAATGGTCGGCCTCCCTTGGCCTATCTTGCCAAAACGTCCAACCCATAGCAGTATGGATGGAAAACCCTAAATTAGGGTTTGCGGCACATTACATGTGTCGCAAAACAGCCTCAACCATCCATCTTCGCAGGTATAGATAGAGGGTGCATATGTATATTCAAAGGGCAAGGAGTATGTCAATACAATCACCGCAGGCCCGCTTACATACCTGACCAATCGCTCAAGACCAACTATGGTTGGTCATTCCAAATCGTGCGCCTGAATGGAGCATGACGCACAGCTTTGAAACCCAAAAATTAGGGTTTTGAATCACGAGCGTCCATCTTCTCCGGCATGAATGGAGGGTCCGAGATTAGATCAAAGCAGGTCCGGCCATGTCAACATGACCACCATGGACCCATCTATCTCCTAACCTGATCGTCCAAGGCATACCATGCCTGGCTATTCCCAAATAATTCGTTCCAACATGCGTGGTCGCACCTCCCAATCTGCAAACTAATCTCAACAGCTCGATTTCTCCGGACGAATTGGGTGGCTTAGATCGCGTTTTTATGGTACGGTAGGTATAGGATCCTACACCGTCACACCATCTACACACATGCATGATCGGCCAGTCCAGAATAGTTCCCTAAGCCTAGTTTCGGTCATGGTGAAGAGCAGTGCTTGCGCACCTCCTTCGAAACCCTAATTCCACCAAGTGTCGCAGATGAGTATTTCAAAGATCATCTCATCCGTCCAACTTCACCATCTCGGTTATATACCCCTGGTCAGGAGTTAATTAGTCAATGCGTAGTCATGGTGATCGCCATCCGCCACTTTACCACACCATGTGGTCGGTCAAGGAAGGGTTTGCATGCGCAACTTCCATACCATGCTGGATATACTCAATGCAGTACCTGCATAGTATACACACGATACTTCACAAGTATCAATTTCCTAAATTCTTCCTAGGTTTTGATTTCGGGCTGTTTTCTCCTCCCGAACGAGCTTAAAACCTAAATATTCCCTCGTTAGGAGATAGGAAATTATTTTCCGTATGGAATGGAGGGGAGGACCATCAAAATCCGAGTCCATACTAGAATTCTACAACGATTCTAGTAAGGGGCGCTAATTAGGGTTTCTAGTGCAACAATCAACGGTTGCCCTCCTCTCAAGATGAAAAATCTCGGCCGTCGAAGGTCACCAAGCTAGCAAGTTTCCCGAGCCTGACTTGCCAAGACACAACAACATGCAACATGTTTTCCAAAAACATTCAAGACATCGACCATGTCACAAACTAGGGGATACATACTGGGGTATTGGTCTAGCGGTTTACAGCATGCAGCGTACAACGCGCCATCATAAGAACGTGTCAGGAAGTCATGGACGGTTAGTGATGATTAGAGAAGTGGGTAAGCCTGGTCGTGTGACACCAACACACTACTCCACTACTCCATCACTCCACTTTCTCCATTTCCCACGAGATACGAAGGTTAGGCTAAAAGGCTTATATAAATAGGTTCTCCGCCCTATTTTCAACAACAACACAAGTCCAGACAACAGAAGCAAGTGTTGATACAATCGCATTCAAACACCGGAACTGATAGCTTATGTCTTGCAAGCCAGTTCAGCTTTCTAATACAAGTCCTGCATAGCCACCACCTTCACATTCTTAACACCTTCTTCGCTTCCCTCCCTAAGATCAACCCCATCTCCTTCACTTTGTGACCGAAACAAGTCTGGAACATCCATTTATTGGTTTAGGCCGGACTTGCACAGACTGATCTATCGAATCTACAAGCACTCACCGCGCAGTGCATTTGTTTTAGGTTTAGATTCACTCCTCATCCACACCCCAAATTACCAAAATTAGCAGGAATAGTTTTCACCCATAAACAATTGGTGACCACAGTGGGAGTTTGATCTCTCGGTTACAAAAATTGAATTCTCAAATTTTCGGTTTTCATCTCGTGATGTACCCTCACCAGGAAACCACAGGTGGTTCAAATATCATGGGAAGTATAGCTAGAATGCTGGAGGATGTCTTGGCAAATAAAACTGGTATCACTAGAAGACAGAGCAAAACATTTCGCCTTCTGAATGATATAACAGCACAATTACAAGAAAGGTCGACAGACATCTACCCAGGCAGTGTGAGAAGCGCTGGACCCTTAACCAGGAGTCATACCTTATCCAATGGAGAAGCGAAAAGGGCGCGTACTCGCAGGAGACTCAGGAAAGATGAACAACATGGTTCATCCGAAAATGAAGGCTCGACGCAACTCCACAAAGGAAAAGACTCGCCCGGAGCACTACAACGTCTTCCATATAAAAAAAGGGTGCCTGCAGCCTACGGAGTCCTGCTGGAAGATTTATATCTCAAGATTCCTGCTGAAGCCCGAAAGACCATCCAATCCGCATCAACTTTTCAACCAAGCGAAGAAATGCTCGAAGAATGATAAATACATCAAATACGTGAATACAGATGATGTGAACGTTCGATTCGATCACTCAGCAGTGATATTACGACACCCTTCCCATCCCTTTACCCAGGCAAGCGATCCGCGGATATGATGACACTCACAAACTTTCCGACTTCATCTCCGAGACGTGCTCCACACGAGGGATATATAGAGACATCACAATGCCCACTAACGCAAGAAAAGCTCGACTCTAAGTACCGGCACTTCCCTCTCCCAATGAAGAGGATTTTGGAGTTACTGGAGGCATGGGTGCAAAACGGAGAGGTGGAGCTACCTCCAGTATGGCGTCCACCCACTGATCAAGAAGTAATGGACCCGAGGTATTGTCATTTCCACATGTTCCTTCACCACCCCACCAGTGAATGCAACGCTTTGAAGCGCATTGTTTAGGAGAAGCTTGGTTCAGAAGGATAGCTTTCCTCCTCTTGGGAATCAATGTGGATGGCTTCCTTGGAGGAGCTACTTCGGTTTTACACAGGCGAGGTCTCGAAAGAAAGTAAGTTACATCCAACAATCTTATGAAAAAGATAATCTTAGAATTCATTGGGGACTGAGCATCCCCGTGTGGATAAAGAGGCTCAATAACCAAACACCATGTCTGTTTCCTTTCATGCTTCCCTTTTATACGACATTTGCAATTTCATATGATATGTGCAATCATTCATGACTAAGATGCAAATTCCATTTAAGATAATCATTTTTCAGAAAAGTCGATTCACAAAAAATATCTAAAAATAAACCAATTAAATTACCTATTAATTCAAAACCCGAAGTCCAAATGTGAAAGGAAATCCTCACTATCACTCAAAGAAAAACAAGAACATCTAAGAGAAAAGGCAAACAATTTGCGGAAATCCTTCAAGGAAAGTCCTTTAATAGAAAATCATTTCTCTGTGCAAGAGAGGATTTCATTTTCTGGAGTACAGCATGTTCCAGCTTCAACTCGTTAGACAACCTTTCAATCTTCTTTTCCTGGCGAGTAACACAGTCTGCAGAAGGGACTTCATCTTGTAGCTTTTGGAGCCCCTGAATCTCGGATAACCCTTTGAAGAACCAAGGATCATTGAAGTCATACTGCACAAACACATCTCGATGGCACTTCCAGTCTTCAATCATCTCCTCAAAAACTGTCCGACCAGTCGTAACGCTCATCCCGTGGATGGAAAATAAAGCTTCTTGGACGTGATTGAACAAAGCAAGGCGACTCCTGAGCTTTTTAGTGGTAGCAATATGACCGTGCTTCTCCCATATCTTCGTGCACAAACCTTCAAACTGAGCTGTTACGCTAAATCCTCCAACCAACACGTGACCTGGGAAGGGAGTAGTGAAAGGAGGATCGAACAAAGCCCCAGGCTGCATTACCAATACTTCACCAATTTCAAGAGCCTTGTCAGTTGCAGGAGGCATTTTGGAAGAAGTCACTATAGATTGATTCATTAGATCCTGTTCAGGACGTGCTTCAAGGGGAGTCATCTCAATGGAATATGTTACATCCCCTACGTTTTTCCTGATGTATACTTCGCTCTGGGTACTGATTTCTGTCACCGCCTCATCAACAAGATCACTTACGGAGGCGCCTTGTCCAGCTGAGCTTGCGTTATCTCTGTCATTATCATGTAAAGGAGAGATTTCGGTTTCACCAGACTTCTCAGCATGAGGATCAGTGTCACCAGACCTCTCAACGTGAAGACCAACATCACCGGACCTTTCATTCTGAATGCGCGCCAGCTTGGTAAATACATTCTCTTTAGGAATTCCCTGAATGCAAACAAGGATCACTCTTAGAAGAAGTTACTATAGGGAAATAAAAGAATTAGCAGAAGGAGATTCAAATACCTGCATATGGGAGGAATTGAGTATCACCGAATTACAGGCTTGCCTCTTGGATCTTCCTCCTGATTGGGGACTGCAGCCGTCAGCTCTGGTTCGTTTTCCTGGATTGGCCCCCATGGGCGGAAATCTACGGAAGACATATTGTCAAAGATATCCACGAGTCTCGCACCCGTTCTGGGACGCCTCCTGTGCCAACGAAGTATTCTTGAACCACCATACAAGTTACTGAGCGAATTTGTAGGAGCAGGAGCATAACTTTTGAAATGTTCCCATAAGAATGCCTGAAGAAAAGCGAAGTGAACGTGCATCTCCACTTTCTTGTATCCGTTAGAAGCATGCATATCCATTGCTAAGGCGTCCATATAAGAGTATAGTGATCCAAGGAACAAGGCACCTAGGGGAAGGACTTTATATTTCTCTAGCCTTATAGCAATCCTGACAAGGTCGCCTCTTATGGTTTTCTTTCCGGAACCGTCGTCGAATATGTCCCTGGACATCCATAAGGACAGGAATGCAATCACGCTGAGCTCGCTTTCCAACTCTTGACCCGGTACTGAGTCCACAGAAGACCATTCTGACACCCACCAGGTGTAAAAGCATCTTGTGTCTTTTTTCTCCTCCTTGACCAGACCGTTGAATTATGCCACCTTTTGGAGTATGGCATCATAATTATGTTTTTCAGCGTCAGAAAGCTCGTAACAAAGATTCCTAGCGAAAGGCAGGTTCATTAATGCAGTTATGCTCTCTAGAGTAATAGTCATCTCTCCCCATCTAGATATGGCTGTATGAGTAGTAGGGCGCCACCGAGAAACGAAGGTAATCAAACCCGAAGCATCTTTCTTAATTTCAAGAGCAGCAGATGCCATGACCACATCAAGGATTCGCGCCTTGGTCAAATTAGCTTTGACATCCTTGTTATCAACATGCGTCTCATCCATCCTTCATAAGAACTTTGTTATTAAACATGCGTCTCATCCATCCTTCACAAGAACCCAGTGGAGTATGGAAAATCTTGAAGTCGATAGGGGAAGGCGGATATTCGTTTCTTCGAAGACAAAGTATCATCACAAGTGCTGAAGAATAAGATGGATCAGCTTCCATGTTTTTTGAATCCGAGAGAAACACTATCTTGTGAGAAGGATGTCTCCTAGTGTTTGGAAAAGGCGAGGTGAACAACTCATCATCGATGCTTGGCATATCTTTGAAGCTGTCAATACTTCCTGACTTGGCGCTGGTATTATTTCTGGAAGACATCTCAACAGGAATTCCTTTCTTCATTCCACAATGAAATAAAATACATGTGTTAGAACTTGTATGAAGACGACAAGACATGGTTCACGTACACAAAGGAATCGGATCAAGTTTGGTATAGCTTCAAGTCCGATATTTTCTAAGTCTGGTATAGCTTCAAGTCTGGTATTTTCTAAGTCTGGTATAATTTCAAGTCTGGTATAGATTCAAGGCTCGTATTGCTCAAGTCCGGATTGTTTTCAATTATGGTATTGCAAAAGTATCAAGACCGGTGTTGGTCTTGGGCACAATACTAGTATAAGGTCGGCTTTCAGTCTAGCATATGTAGATGGCCACGTTCGAATCAAACACACGTGATGGGGCCGCATTCATGTGAACGTATTTACGGTTCCTTATATTCATGGAAGTTGTGTTTACGAAATTCAAGCCAAATTTCTCTCCAAGTTACAACCTAATAATCTAGGTTTTGCATGCAACAATGGAAGAAGAAGCAAAATACGGCATATTCATGGGATTCCAATACTAAACAATTCTAGGAAAAATGGGCAGTTTTACTATCAGTCATGATGGGAAAGCTAAGCATGATGTGTTTATCAAAGAATGTTTACCTAAGAAATTAGGGTTTTTTCCTAAAAAAAAAAAAAACGAAACTTACCTTGGTCGGACGGACGGCGGCGTCTGGCGGCAGCTCCGGCAACGGCGGTCGGCGGCGACAGTGGAGCTCGGACGAGAGCTGCTAAAACCCAAAAAAAAAAAAAAAGTTGTGAGGAAGAGAAGAAGGGGTCGGTCCCTTATATATACAAAGTTTGGAAGAATCCTAATAGAACAAGGATTCCTCTTTCGATTGGATTCCACTTTTGATTCAAATACCCAAAGAAAGAAACCAGTCCCACCAAAGGATTCCATACAAGCGCAACGACATGGACGACTGGCGGGCGGTCAATACTCTTCCGGGTAAACTTCCTTTATCAGTTATGCTCTCCAGAGTAATATTCATCTCTCCCCATCTAGATATGGATGTATGAGTAGTAGGGCACCACCGAGAAACGAAAGTAATCAAACCCGAAGCATCTTTCTTAATTTCAAGAGCAGCAGATGGCATGACTGCATCAAGGATTCGCGCCTTAGTCAAATTAGCTTTGACATCCTTGTTATTCAATATGCGTCTTATCCATCCTTCATAAGAACCTTGTTATTCAACATGCGTCTCATCCATCCTTCATAAGAACCCAGTGGAGTATGGAAAATCTTGAAGTCGATAGGGGAAGGAGGATATTCGTTTCTTCGAAGACAAAGTCTCATCACAAGTGCTGAAGAAGAAGATGGATCAGCTTCCATGTTTTCTGAATCCGAGAGCAACACTATCTTGTGATAAGGATGTATCCTAGTGTTTGGAAAAGGCGAGGTGAACAACTCATCATCGATGCTCGGCATATCTTTGAAGCTGTCAACACTTCCTGACTTGGCGCTGGTATTATTTCCGGAAGACATCTCAACAGGAATTCCTTTCTTAATTCCACAATGAAATAAAATACAGGGGTTAGAACTTGTATGAAGACGAAAATACATGGTTCACGTGCACAAAGGAATCGGATCAAGTCTGGTATAGCTTCAATTCCGGTATTTTCTAAGTCTGGTATAGCTTCAAGTCCGGTATAATTTCAAGTCTGGTATAGCTTCAAGGCTGGTATTGCTCAAGTCTGGATTATTTTCAATTATGGTATTGCAAAAGTATCAAGACCGGTGTTGGTCCAGGGCACAAGACTAGTATAAGGTCGTCTTTCAGTCTAGCATATGTAGATGGCCACGTTCGAATCAAACACACGTGATGGGGCCGCATTCATGTGCATGTATTTACGGTTCCTTATATTCATGGAAGTTGTGTTTAAGAAATTCAAGCCAAATTTCTCTCCAAGTTACAACCTAATAAGCTAGGTTTTGCATGCAACAATGGAAGAAGAAGCAAAAGACGACATATTTATGGGATTGCAATACTATACAATTCTAGGAAAAATGGGCAGTTTTACTATCAGTCTTGATGGGAAAGCTAAGCATGATGTGTTTATCAAAGAATTTTTACCTAAGAAATTAGGGTTTTTTCCTAAAAAAAAAAACGAAACTTACCTTGGTCGGACGGACGGCGGCGTCTGGCGGCAGCTCCGGCAACGGCGGTCGGCGGCGACAGTGGAGCACGGACGGGAGCTGCTAATACCCAAAAAAAAAAAGTTGTGAGGAAGAGAAGAAGGGGTCGGTCCCTTATATATACAAAGTTTGGAAGAATCCTAATAGAACAAGGATTCCTCTTTCGATTGGATTCCTCTTTTGATTCAAATACCCAAAGAAAGAAACCGGTCCCACCAAAGGATTCCATACAAGCGCAACGGCATGGACGACTGGCGGGCGGTCAATACTCTTCTGGGTAAACTTCCTTTATCCTGTCTTTCTCACATATGTATGTCACCATCTCATGCCTACCCCACAATAGTGTAACCATTATGTACTAGGCAGGGGACTTAATGTTGATGGTGGATTTTCATTTAAGGCTAAGATTGTAAATGTAATACCCTGTATTTTTAGCAACCTGATAAGTTGCTACCTGAGAAGTAGCAACCTGACACATATTACTACACGTGGCCTTAATTATCAAAATACCATTCTAAGGTAAAAGACTATTTTACCCTTGCTAGTAAAATGACATAAATATCCTTGAAATTAAAACAAGCCTTACAACCCTGTATTTTTAGCTACTGTTTCGGTTCGGGTTATACCCAAATTACCTATAATGAGGTTTAGGTTATTTCCTTACACTTAGTCTAGGTGGGTTGTTTGAATTAGAAAGACTAGGAGTTGGGTGGAAATAGAGTCACTTAATATATTTTATTAAGTAAATAAAAAAAAAATGAGAAGGTAAAAAATAGAAGTTAGTAGTATAAGTTTTAGTTTAGATATTTTTGGAGAGAGAATTTGAAGATTTGAGAGAGAGTTTAAGTTATATTAGATTTTGTTTTTGGAGAGAGAAAGAAAAGGAAAAAGAAAATGCTAGAGAGGTGAAAGCTTTAGAGAAGAAGAAGATGATTTGGATCTAGGAAAAATCAGTGGAGAATCAATGGAATTAAGGTGAGGTAGAAGGTGAAACTCTTTCTCTTCATGTTTTTGTTTATACTTGGTTTTAATTTCGTTTAATCTTGCATCATTAGGTTTCTGAAATTTACCTATGTGGTTTTATGCATCTAATTGATGATCAGGCTTTAGAAAGTTTTAGATAACATGATTGGGTAACTATGTTTAAATTTTGAGAATATTTCATCAAAGATTCACCGTTAAATGTTTGATTGAACTTGGATCTTGATTTCTGAAATTCCTGTTCATTTTCTCTGAGTCTGTTCTTGACTGTGTTTAGGTAATTTTGATGATATCAAACCGATTTAATGTCTTGATAAAAGTTGTATATCTATGTGTTATCTTTAATTGTGCATTGAGTTTGCTAAATTTGGAATTATTATGAATTTACCGTGAATAATTTAGTAAAATGATGCAGTCTGTCCATATTTTTAAAGGATAGTATTAAATCATTATCTTCCATTTGAACTGTTGGTTTTCTGTAAAATTTTGATATGATATATCCATATGTTAGAAATACGTCCCTGAAATTTGAAGATGATCGGATTGATAAATCATTATCAAACATGAAATACAAAACTCTACAGATCAACAATTAGTTTTTGTTCTTTCACTGTATTTCGTATAATACTAATAAAATACTTTTAAAACTCTAAAAATCATGAAATTCGGTGGGAGTAACAGTCAAGATGTCCACCACTTAGTGTTAAAAGGATTTAGCAATATACCACATGAGTTAAGAGATAATCTCAAAACTCTACAGCTCAACAAAATGTTATTTTTGTTCTTTCATTGTTTTCGTATAATACTAATAAAATACTTGTACAACTCCAAAAATTATGAAATTCGGTGGGAGTAGTAATCAAGATGTCCACCATTTTTTGTTAAAAGTATTTAATAAAATAATTATCATAACTTTAATAATTATGTTTCCCATGCCTTATGTGTAGCAGAAGTAATCAAGATGTCCACCACTTTGTGTTAAAAATTATTTAACAAAATAATGATCAGAATTTTGATAATGGTGTTTCCCATCTATCTTTAATTATTTTAAAGATTCCTTAGTTTAATAATTTTTTTTAAATTTAATAATTGTGTTTCCCATTCCTTTTCCTATGCTTTTGTATTTTGTAAGCATGAGAATCTTTTATGTGTGGGAACGGGTCATTTTTTTAGTAGTAGTGGAATGTAGGGTCAGATAAAAAAAAAAGTAAAAAGAGGTAATCACTGCTCTTTAATGAATTTGTCTCCAACTACCTTTACTTTATTTTGAATTATTTCTTTTAAGTTAAAAAAAAAAGGGAAGGAGAACAGAATAGTATAAAGAAAATAATTGTTAAAGTTTCTAAAGTTTAGTTAAAAGTGGAACAATAAATGAGTAGGATTTCTTTTCTTATTCTTTGGATTCTTAATCTATAATGATTAAGTTTTATCCCCTAGTTGACACATATAGGCTAACGTGTCTAATTCTTAGTCCTTCTAATATCTTATGTTCATGATATAAATAACTTGTATTCTCATTTCATTTCATTTAAATATCACAAGTGAGAGAGAGAGAGAGAAACAAGTTTATAACTTTAATTATATGGCTTAGATTATGGGCCATGGAAGATATGTAATCATGTCTTTACTAACAAGAGTAATACAACAATTAGTGTTTAGGTTAGAGTAAACATAGAAGAAAAGAAGAGGAGGCAGTACCATTTTTCTTTACTCCGAGAACTATAAATGGTGTTTTTATTTTATCGGTGTCATTCCCAGCATCGTTTCGGTATGGAATCGAGGTAGGCGCAACACAATCAAAAACCTTTCTTTTTATTTAAGTTTCTTTTAATTAAAGTTATGTTTGCATGTTTTCAATAATATGTGAATGATAATCGATGTTGTGAGCATGATTATGAAGGTTGGGCTGCGGTCCATAGAATGTGATTCTTAAAAACAAATTATGACGGGATACGAGATATCCTTGGAAACGGTGGTTGTTTCCTAAACCCACGTGGGGGCTCCCTTGGGCGAGCGGATTTGTTTGAATTTATTGTTGTATAATATTGGGATACGAGATATCCTTGGGGACGGTTTTGTTTCCTAAACCCACGTGGGGCTCCCTTGGGCGAGCGGATTGATTGAATTTAATTATTGTTTATGGATGTGGTGTTTCCATATGTTGGCTCCCTTGGGCGAGCGGATTGATTGAATTTAATTATTGTTTATGGATGTGGTGTTTCCATATGTTGGCTCCCTTGGGCGAGCGGATTGATTGAATTTATTAATGTATATGGATGTGGTGTTTCCATATGTTTGTGGTGGTGTTAACCATGCAACTTGTTTTGAAAAGAAATTGAAAAATATTGCATAAAACGTTTTGTTGCTTCTTTGCCTACTGAGTGTCACAACTCACGTCGTATTATGACAAAAATTCCAGATTTGACGCATGATAAGGAGTTGATGAACGTGAAGCCTAAAGAATAATTTTAGATCTTTAAATTTGTTGTTTATGCATAAATTCTAGTTCAATGATGTAATAAGTCTTAGATTCAAAGCTGTAAAATATGGTATGATGTTGAGTTGACTGTTTATCATTTTAAATTTTTAATAGGTTTTGATTTAATTCTTTTTGAAACACATGTAAAACATTTTAAGGGACATTCTCTGAAAAATATAGAATTTTCTAAGTAGTATAATTATTTTTAACATAATTATTTGTACCATTGATAAATCCAGAAAATATCCGACTGTTTTAAATATCTCATAAATATCCTATTTTAAAACTATGATACGTTAGTTTTAGACCTTAGTGTCTTCTGAGAAAATCTGTATCTATCTTTTATCTTTCTAAAATGACAAACCTCATCCAATTTTGAGTCATGTGTGATTTTATATAATTTTTATAAAACAGAATGGTGCAGTTTTGATTTTCTACAGTTCTGGTCAACTAAATGTTTGACTATGGTCAAAGGATACTCAACGCATTTAAAAATCCCGAGTAATTTAGGTATAATAGTATTTACGGTACATATTTTATTCGTATAATTACCATAAATTTTGGAACTCGCATGAAGCCTGTAAAATTCTAGTAATCCACCTTGGTCTGTTTTCAGTTTTACAAATTGGGGTTAAAAATCGTTTCTTATTAATTAATCTTAAGACTTGAACGGTGTTAGTATTTTTATTTGAGAACCAAAATGTGTTTTTCTTCCGGTGACTTTCATATTAGGTTAAATCTATGGTTTGACCTTCCTAAATGATTTTCTGAGCATTCCGCTGCGACAAAATTCTTAAAACGGACATAATTAAATTAGTCCAAGTGAATTACTTAACGAGCTTGGGCTTAGTAGCCGGGCCTCGGCTATGATTTTCGAGTGGCACTCCGGGTTTTGAAAACCGGGGCGTCACAGTAAAAGCCAAAAAAATTGTGCGCTAACATCTTGTAAAATATAAGGCCATTAATGAGTGATGGATACTCCTTCACTTTATTAATTCACTTAGGATGGAGCATGTGGCAACAATCCCATTCTAAAATACACGAAATTCATCCAGGTTGGAGCATGTAGCAACAATCCCATATACCCTGTGAATTTCCAGCATTATTAATTAATGCGCAAACATCCTTGTATTTCCTGTACTTATTATCAATGCGGCATGACGACTGAGTGTTGCTCTTAGCAGAGCAACACGAACCTCCAAGCATTATAATGAAAGCATGTACGAAATACCCGTACAAGCTGAACTCTCGGTGTGTTATACTAGCCCGATTGATCCCCTCTAGGTGTGTTATACTAGCCCGATTGAGCACCCAGACTGACCGTATCAGTCTGGGTACGATCACGACCATCCAACTCCACCAGCCTGATTGGATGGCCCATATCGATTCCATAACCCCCAAGCAGGTATGGAATACCTGCCGAACCAACGCGGACCCCGAATGGTCGGCCTCCTTTGGCCTAGCTTGCCAAAACTTCCAAACCATAACAGTATGGATGGAAAACCCTAAATTAAGGTTTGCGGCACATTACATGTGTCGCAAAACAGCCTCAACCATCCATCTTCGCATGTATAGATGGAGGGTGCATATGTAGATTCAAAGGGCACGGAGTATGTCAATACAATCACCGCAGGCCCGCCTACATACCTGACCAATCACTCAGGACCAACCATGGTTGGTCATTCCAAATCGTGCGCCTGAATGGAGCATGACGCACGACATTGAAACCCAAAAATTAGGGTTTTGAATCACGAGCGTCCATCTCTCCAGCACGAATGGAGGGTCCGAGATTAGATCAAAGCAGGTCCGGCCATGTCAACATGACCACCATTGACCCATCTATATCCTCACCTGATCGTCCAAGGCATATCATGCCTGGCTATCCACAAATCGTTCGTTCCAACATGCGTGGTCGCACCTCCCAAGCTGCAAACTAATCTCAACCGCTCGATTTCTCCGGACGAATTGGGTGGCTTAGATCGCGTTTTTATGGGACGGTAGGTATAGGCGCCTACACCGTCACACCATCTACACACATGCATGATCGGCCAGTCCAGAATAGTTCCCTAAGCCTGGTTTCGGTCAGGGTGAAGAGATGTGCTTGCGCACCTCCTTCGAAACCCTAATTCCACCAAGTGTCGCCGATGAGTGTTTCAAATATCATCTTATCCGTCCAACTTCACCAGCTCGGTTATATAGATGTAGGACCAGAATATCGCCACAACGATATTCTCACGATGGAAACGACACTTCTGCGAGAAACCTAAACATTTCTACAAGTATTAACAACATTTTGACGAGAGCGTCGCAAGATTTTTCAACGACATTTGGCAAATGTCACTAAAGAGAGATATAACGGTCAACGATTGAAGATATATGAGAAGAATAAGTCTTCTTCACGATAGTTACAGAGTTGGCGATGGTGAAGATTAAAGTTATGGCGATGAAATCGCAGAGTAGATCCGAATTAAGGGGAAATCTTAGCTGTCTTCCACTATGTATTTTCCTATATAAAGGGTTAGACTAAATCCATAAAAGGATGATGTACTTTTGAGAGAAGAGAGAATTTTGAGGAGAGAGAAACTCCAGAAAGAAAGTTGTACTTCTGAGTTTTGATATTTCTTGTAAATCTTCCTGAAAGTGATTCATTCTCGATTATGGCTTAATTTTCATAGATTCTTGACAAGGGTGTAGTGTGGGAAATCCTGCAACTACATTTTAGCGCCCGAAACAGGGAGAATCAAGCTAAGAAATCTCTAATTACAACTTGAAAATTTGAAGAAATTGTTAGAATTGAAGAAATGGCTAGAAGAAGAAGAAACACATCAGAACCACCAACAACTGTGAGGAGAAGTAAAAGACTTGCAGGTGAAGGAACATGTGAATTAGAAGAATCTTTAAGAATAAGATCAGGAAGAAATAGAACAAGAAATAAAGCAGAAAGTTCAATCCAACAGCCAAATCAACAAGCACAAACGCAAGATAGATATGTGGATTATGATAGAGTAAGTGTGCATACTTGGAGGTCAGATTCGATAGAAGAAGCAGAAAATCGACAATTGAGAAATGAAGAAGAATGAGAAAGAAATCAAGAAATGGTTGGAGGATTAATTCATGAAGGACGTGAAATAGTAGATTATTTGAGGCAAAGAATACAAGAAGAAAGGAGATTAGAGGCAGAAGAGCGTGCAAATTTAACAAGACAAAATCATGAGCTAAGAATGGAGAATTTGAGGTTACAAAGAAGGAGATCAAGAAGTACTGTTAGATCAAATTCAAGATCATTTAGAGAAGAACCAAGGCAAAATTCCCCTATAAGAAATGTTAGAGAAAATACAGAGGAAAAGTGCAAAATAGAGAAGAAGAGATAATTGATAATCGCTATAATTTGCGGGATAATAGAAATCAAGAGAGAAGAAACAATCAAATTGAAGAAGAAAATCCCGAAGAAGGAAGGAGGATATTACATGGGCGAGAGAATCAAAGAATGATTGAAGAAGAAATTGAGAATCATTACGCTGAACAAGCACGTCTAGCTCACGATAGAGAAAGATTAAGAGCAGAAGTAGAAGAACATGAATTTCGAGAAGCAGTGCGACAAAATAATCATGAAAATCGAGAAAGGAGACGTACACAAAATCGCTACAATGGTAATATTCAGGAGGAATATGATAGGATACAGAGGAGAATAGAGAGGAAACGTAGAGAAATAAGGAGAAATGAAGAAATTCGCGGAGAAGAAGATAGGCAACTGCGATTTCAAGAGGATGGTGGAAGAGAAAATCGCAGAGAAAGACGAGATGATGATGAAGAAGACAACACGCAAAATCTCGCTAGACAAGAAAGACAAGAACGCAGAAGAAGGGAAGCTGCATTAAAAAGGCCAATAGAGCAAAATTCGAATGAGAATGAACAAATATTGAGAGAATTAGCAGAAATGCGAGGAATGATAAACAATAGAAGAGAAGGAGGAAGGAGGCAACTTGATGAATCAATTGAAGAGGCTGCGAGAACTCTATTTACTCAAGAAGTATAGTTAAGAGGGATACCTCCAAAATGCAATTTACCAGCATTAACCAGCATTTTTGATGGAACTACTTGTGCTGTTCAACACGTCAAAGCTTATGTTAGATGTATGCTACAGTGGGAAAATCATGATGCTGTGTTATGCAAATATTTTTCATCCAGCTTAACTGGCGAGGCGTTGAAATGGTTCGAGGGATTACCAAAAAATACTATAACTTCTTTTGATCATTTACAAGCTACATTTTTAGGAGTGTATATTAGCAACAATTCGTCACGGCCGGGTATTGAAGATGTGTTTGGGTTAAAACAGAGGGTTGGCGAGAGTCTGAAACATTTAACCATAAGATGGAAGACAATGTGCAGCGAGATGGCAGGAAGAGTTGACGAGAGATATCTTATCTTATCTTTTATCAATGCAATGTTCGCGACCAATCTACTGTACATACAAATTTTCAGAGTCAAGAATACAATCACTATGACTGAACTGCGAGAACTATAGGAAGAATACATTTCTTTGGAGGAGAAACAAAATGAGATGGAATCATATCCCATCGCGAATACCAATTCTGGAGCAGCAAATGGGAGTTTACTTCCTAGAATGATAAACAATGTAGCGAGCAGCTCGCAAGTGCAGCAAGAAAAAGTAGAGATTGACAACCAGCAGAATTTGGTAGCGATGGGTAGTAGAGATCAAGAAGAATATGAAAGAGAGAAGAATTACTACAATCGCGGTGGAAATAATAAGATTCAAAGACTTGATCAACCGCAAGAAACTTATGGTGGACAGAGGCAAAATAATTTTAGAAGTCAAGGGAATTAGAAGATCATATGGGAAGAAATTAAGATGCCTCCACTCAATACTAGCATAGAAAAAATCTGGGAAGCTATCATTTTAATGGAAAATATACCATCTCCATGGAACATGGGAAAAGAACCACATCATAACAATCACATTCAAGAATTTTGTCTTTACCATCATTTTCATGGCCACACGATAAATGACTGCAGGAATGTAAAGAGGATAATTTTAAGGATGATCGAACAAGGAAAATTAAATCACTTTTTAGTAGGACATCCACAATCTCAGCGATTACCTCCAGCACCAGAAATTCGCAGGGTAAATACTGTAAAAGGAGCAGAATCATTCATAATAGAAGTTGGGGCTAAAGCAAAGAATTTGTTTTGTAATTCTATAGTGCATTCACACATAACTATAGAGGATTTCCATGACAATATTCTGAGCAGGGTCTTCGCAAGAGACACAGATGGAAAAGAGATATTGAATATCGCGAGAGCCTCGCCATTAGAGAAGTGGCAGAAACATACTATATCTTTCACTGCACAAGAAGTACCAGAGCCTGGTGAGCAGCATGATAACCCATTGGTAGTAAGGTTAGAGATAAATCCCAAGCAAGTAGAAGAAGAAGATGAAGAAGATGATACTGAAAATGAAGATTCTTGGGCTATCAATAGAGTTATAATAGATACAGGGAGCTCAGTTGATATATTATTTTATCATACCTATAAGACCATGGGCGAAAAAGACGAAGATCTAATTCCATCAACATACAAAATCTATGGTTTTAATGGCACATCTAACAAACCAAAGGGGGAAATTGAAATGCAGATACCGTTAAAAGGAATATCTTCAAAAATCTTATTCTGCATCGTGGACATCGAATCACCTTACAATGCCTTGATAGGACGACCTTGGTTACATGGGATATTGGGTGTTGCCTCCACTTATCACCAATGTATCAAATTTCCTCATCCTAAAGGTGTTGGAATTATTAAGGGGGATTGGGGAGAAAGCAAGAAATGTTATGAAATCGACATGAAGTCTTGCGAAGAAAGAGCTGAAAAGAATAACAATTGGAAGTACAAAATCAAACAACAACAGAGATGTTAAAGGTTAATGATTGATGCGATAGAACGGAAAGAGGATGTAAAAGCTGATGGCGAGCATCTCGCAGAAAAAGAAACAACTGTAAAACGTAGCAGAAAAGCAGAATCAGAAAATAGTAAGTAGAGAGGTAAAATGATGAATTCCAGAAAACTCTATGAATGATTTGTTTGAAAAAATATGTAATTGAACAGAATATTCTTCTTGAAAGAATCGCAAGATTTTCAAAGTTATGAAATTCTATCAGAGTCACAAAACTCGCGAGAACATCGAATAAAATTTCGCAGAGACATAAGAATGGGACGAACCTTTATGGCGTGCACCCTAGTTCGCGAATAAAATTTTGCAAGAGGCAAATGTAAGACCTAATAGCGCGTCATATGAGGGGGTATCTCTTGACATGATTCAGGGGTAAGGTTATACCGCTACTGGATCCTGAGTCATGCAGATGTTGGGGTTAAAGAAAACCTATCCGGGAGAGAGATCTTGGATTTGCAACTATATAAGGTTATACCCTGGTTAGGCGACCGAGAATCTCTTCCAAGAAGTGCAGAGTATGACCAAGGCGCCGAGGTACACGGTTGATCCAAGGGTGTCCGGAGCGTACGAAACTCTCTTGCCATCCTTGGTAAGTCTTGGCTACAATGCACTTGGCCTGAAGAAAACGCCACTTAGGGTGCAGTCTTGTAACTATAAGCCATATAGGCATAAAGGACAAGAGGTTGCGAACACAACTGGTTGTTGGAAAATCCGGATGGGGGGGAGCTAGTCTTGTATGGCCGATGTTCCCTCCTTGAAGGGGCAACCAGGGGGAGATAAGGGCGGCACCCTCCATTAGGGAGATGATAAGTGTCTTAAGACGGCAATTTCATGGGGCCTATGATCGCAAGATCATTTAGGCATGTCATATTATCGCGTGACGAAAATTATACAAAGGCAAAAAGCCTAAAGAGAAAATGTTAAGATGAGATCAATGGGTTTTTGCATAAAAGTGTAAAGACGTCCTGCGATTTCATCGCAAGATGGAAATGTCACGAGGCTTTGTTTTCGCGAGAGAACCTAGACTTGTCATATTGTCGCATAGATATTGAAAAGTACTGATAAGACAAGATCAATGGGTCAATACATGCAAATGTAAAGACGTCCTGCAATTTTGTCGCAGAGAAATGAAAAAGTTGGCAAAATAAGACCTTTAATTAGGAAGGCATAATAAGACCAACAGATTATTGCGATACTGCTCGCAGTATTTATGAGATTTGGAAAGTACTGAGGCATAATTTAACGCCAGTACTGAGGCATAATATATTTTTAATTCAACTAATATTTAATCTTTTATGCAATTTTTTCTTATTGCAGATGAATAATAGAGGCAAGTATGGGAATTCATAGAATGATGAAATTATTATTCATCTATTATATGATAAAATTGCATTGGTAATATTAAATAACATACTTATACAGATCATTAAAAGATAACAATTATGTTGATTGCTTTGCAGAAGAGAATTGTTTTTTTAACTCATACAGATAGAAGAAAAAGGAGTTTATAATGGCGGAGAAACCTGCAATTAATTACAAAAAAAAGAGGAAATAATTATACAAAGAAGACAAAAGAAGAGAAAACTAATTAGACTGATCGCCATCTTCATTGTCAGATTTTTTATTCTCATCCCCAGATTCCTTCTCTTCATCATTGTCAGATTTTTCTTCTTCGTCAATTTCCTTCTTGTTCATCATCACCAATACTATCTTCATCGCCAGAATCCTCGCTTCACTATCGAGATAGCAGGTCTTGGAATTTCTGCTGGGATTTCTTCTTCTAGATCAGGATATACGAATGAGAGATATTATGATCATCACAAACCAACTTAATGAATTTATTGCGAGTAATAACAAGAGATCTGTTAAAATTCTCAGTAGTAATGTTGAGACGGTCCTTTAATCTTGAATACTTCTCATTGCGAGCAATAAGTTTGGTTGCGAGTTGATGTTTTCATCTTCAAGTTCTTGAAATTTCTCGGAAATTCCTTCAAAGAGCTGCATGAGAACGTGACAACGAATTAGAAGCTTTATCAGGAAGAATATTAAAATGAAAAATTAGCAAGAATTGAACAAGTTAACAACCTTCTCTTTCAGAAATCATATCTCTAATTAAAGCAGCTTGTTCAACTTGGAGACTAACATCTACACCTAGATTGTTTCTGGCATTATCAAGAACTTTTGTAGCCCAAGCAAACTCATCATCGCTATTGATAAGAAGACGAGAGCGAGCTTGAGTTTCCATAGCAAGAAGATCTTCATTCTCGCGAATAAGTCTATCTCTTTCCACTTGAGTATCAAATAGAGTTTTATGGAAATCTGCTAGAGCCTTGGTACCATTTTTAACATCAAAATCCTTCTCGTCAATAAGATCACTATTCTTTTTCCTTAATCTATTTGTTTCTTCTTTTGAGTCAAGATAAAGAGATTTAAATTTGTTGGTTAAGTTTAAATTGGAACTGTGCTCTATTTTCAAGAGGTTAAACTTGGATTTAAGTTCCTCGAAGGAGAGAGATCTAATCTGATCATCTGAGAAGTTACTTAGAGAACTATTAAGGCGATCAAGAAGAGCGTTATCATCTATAGGTTCGGGAAAAGATTGGAGGAGTGTTGCTACATCAGTAAGACCATAAATATCTGCAAAATGGTTGCTTGAATAAACTATAATAGGGTGAGAAGAATTAAGAAAGAAAGAAAATGGATTATACCATATAACTTTTGATGAGCTTTTTCAAGATCAGCGAATTTCTGCTTATCAGCTGAGGCATCGATTTCCAATTGCTTATTTTTTCTACGAAGATCAGAAACTTCTGCCTCCAGTTTTTCTTTCTCCTGACGAAGGTTATTAGCTTTTTCTTCTTGAATAACACGTTTGGTGTCCAAATATGAAGCAACAACAAAGGAAGCTCTTCCAAACTGCGAGAGAATTATGAAAATTAAGATTTGGCGAAGAGATTTGGTGAGGAAACAAATACGAAAGTAGAATAAACAAGAGGAAACATACCATTATGCCAAGAGAATTCAAGATACTGGGAGTTAGCGATCTTGAAACTCCGCGAAGAGAAGAATTATCAACTAAGATAGGAGCATCGCAAATGTTGGCGAGAGATTGAGATATTTTAGTAATAGCTTCGTCTCCATACTCATTTGGGATACCATGTTCAGTATCGCCAAAAAATTTAGATAGCTGAGCCATGGAAGACTTAGAAGGGGAAGAATTCACCATGGAAGGAGTACCATTATCAACATTAAAATTATCCTCATTATCTTTATCTACATCAATATTTAGGTCATCAGAAATAGGTTGAGGATTTGAAGAAGAAGAATGTTGAGTTTTTCTTTTCTTTGAAGGAGGATCGCCAGATTTATCATCATGAGGGTCAATAGGCTTTTCTTTAGCAGAGGCAGCAGATTTTACTTTGCGATCAGTGGAAGATTTTCCCTTGGGCTTTGGTTCTAATGGTTCAAGCTCTTCAATCACCTGCGAGCACGGATAAAGATAATAAATAGGGGCAACAATATATTGTTAAAATCTATAAAAGAATATTTCTTACTTCATCCGTGAAAGATTTCAGAGCTAAGAAAGTGCAAGGTTTCTTGTGAGATTGATAGCTGAGTTTCATTCTATCAATCTGAGAAAAATCAAAATAGTTAGCGAAAATATACAAATATGAAGAAGATAGTGAATAATAGTAATGCAAAGGTTGAGAGGATATATACTTCTTTAGATCTTTCATGCCAATTAAAGACCCATGGCTGATACTCTTGAAGATTCACGGGCAATGCGAGAGAACCAGAGATATAATCTCCTTCAAGAAATAATGGAAAAATAAACCACTTGTCATCGTTAGAATAGAGAGGGCCTTGATTGGTCTTCGTATGAAAATCAATATCTAACATGACAATTTTATCTTCAGCGATTTTATCTTTCTTATGAGTGCGATCTCTTTTCATGGGAATTATGTCATAATTGATAAAGAAATTCTCTACAGTATACATCGCAGGAATGATGGAAACATCTTTGAATTCAGGATTTTTCGCATCATCAGGATAACGAGAACCTTTATTAGCACCGCGAGAGGCATATTCAAGTAATAATTTAATACAATCTCCACCTAACTGATACACTGCTCGTGAAAATTTCTCATGAGAAATTATTTGATAAAACAAGGGAAGCTCTGGGTCATAAAGTGGAATGGGAAGGCCAGCTTCAAGTTGACCTAGCGATACTATAATTTTGTAACGAGAAAGTTGATATTCAGAAAATAACTTGACAGAAAGTTCAGATTTAGAATCTTGACCTGGAATTGTTGATAAAGTAAAACCTTTGTTTTTGAGATTTTCTCTCATCTCGTTAAATGCAATCAAATTTTTAGCACCAGCAGCCACCATCTTTGTAGTATTGGAATGAAGGAGGAAATTAAAAGAAAAGAAAGAAATCGCGAGAATAATAAATGCGCAATCTACGGAAGAATAGTAAAGTTGCAGAGAATAAGATTGAAGAAGAAAGTAAAAGAGAAAAAGATAAGAATGAGAAGAGTATTTATAGAAGAAGAAATTTCTCGAAGAAGATGAAAGTAATTAATGTAAAGAAAAGACGTGGGTGGTCAGATTGCAACGGTTAGAGGAGATGTCAAAAATTTATTAGAAGAAAAGATTCGTGAAGACAGATGGTGAAGGACGGAGAAATCTGAAAAGATAAGCAATAATGGAATTTTAGATTCTCATATCTTATCTTCTTTGCAGAAAAGACATGAGAAGAGGCAAGATGTAGGACCAGAATATCGCCACAACGATATTCTCGCAATGGAAACGACACTTCTGCGAGAAACCTAAACATTTCTACGAGTATTAACAACATTTTGACGAGAACGTCGCAAGATTTTTCAACGACATTTGGCGAATGTCACAAAAGAGAGATATAACGACGGTCAACGATTGAAGATATATGAGAAGAATAAGTCTGCTTCACGATAGTTACAGAGTTGGCGATGGTGAAGATTAAAGTTATGGCGATGAGATCGCAGAGTAGATCCGAATTAAGGGGAAATCTTAGCTGTCTTCCACTATGTATTTTCCTATATAAAGGGTTCGACTAAATCCAGAAAAGGATGATGTACTTTTGAGAGCTGAGAGAATTTTGAGGAGAGAGAAACTCCATAAATAAAGTTGTACTTCTGAGTTTTGATATTTCTTGTAAATCTTCCTGAAAGTGAATTAATAAAATTGTTGTTGTTCATTCTCGATTATGACTTAATTTTCATAGATTCTTGACAAGGGTGTAGTGTGGGAAATCCTGCAACTACAATATCCCTGGTCAGGAGTTAATTAGTCAGTGCGGAGTCATGGTGATCGCCATCCGCCACTTTACCACACCATGTGGTCGATCAAGGAAGGGTTTGCATGCGCAACTTCCAAACCATGCTGGATATACTCAATGCAAGATACTGCATAGTATACACACGATACTTCACAAGTATCAATTTCCTAAATTCTTCCTGGGTTTTGCTTTCGGGCTGTTTTCTCCTCCCGAACGAGCTTAAAACCTAAATATTCCCGCGTTAGGAGATAGGAAATTCTTTTCGGAAAATGGGTCATATGACCATATGCCATAAAAGTGTGGGAGAAATGGACTTGTAAAATATAGGTCTGAGTGAAAAAGACATGAAAAATATTAGTCATATATACCCTTTGGTTTAAACTTTATTCTTTTTCTTATCCTTTTCTCTCTTCTATTTATTTTCTCTCTCTACAATTAAAATTAATCGCGAGAAAAGTCATAACTTCCGGAATATAAGTCGGATTCTAATGAAATTTATATTTTCGGAAAGGGCTCGAAATTCTCTATGAAACAAGATCCATTGTTGATATGAAATTCGAAAAAAATAAATATTTCGAACCGGACCGAAGATACATTATGCACTCAGGTGCAACCAGGCCAAAATTTATTTACTATAAAAATATGCATTATGCACCCAGGTGCAACTTGGCCAAAATTTCTTCTCGAAAAAAAACTTGGCCAAAATTTATTTTCTATAGGAATATACATTATGCACCTAGGTACAACCTGACCAAAATTTATTTCATGTAAGAATGTGCATTATGCACCCAGGTGCACCTGGTCAAAATCTATTTTCTATAACAATATGCATTATGAACCCAGGTGCAACCTGGCCAAAATTTATTTTCTAATAGAATATGCATTATGCACCCAGGTGCAACCTTTCCAAAATATTTTTCCTATAAAAAACAAAAACAATACATTATGCACTCAGGTGCAACCGGCTAAAACATATTTCCTCTCTGAATTATACATTATGCGCTCAGGTGCATCTTGTGTACTTTACGGATAAATATATGTTTATCCTAGTAATCACATACAATATATTATACATAACCAAAATTATTAGTTCATAATGTCAAGCAATAAATCCACCACCATTACCATCACATTTATTATCAAAGCATCAACCAAAAACAAGTACTAAAGAAGAAAAATAAGAAGAATAACAAAAAATTCAGAACAATCTACATTATGCACTCGGGTGCATCTAGGCCAAAACTTATTTTTCTGTCAAAATACACATTATACACTCAGGTGCATCTTGTGTCTTTCATGGTTAAATCTAGGTTGAACATACTGATCACCTACAATTTATCATCCACAAACTAAAATTCTTAATCTAAGATCTCAAGCAATAAAATTCACCACCATTACCAAACTAATGTGAGCAACCTCTATGTTGCTTTTTTGACCCAAACGCAGACAAAGGACAAATCTTTGATTGTGGATTTCCATCGTTTCCCGGGGGTTTTAACGTTTTTGACTCAGATTTTTTTTCCTCATCTCGTGCAGTGGTAACAAATGGGTCCTTCACTTTCTTACCATGCAACTTTGTCTCCATGAATTTGACCTCCTTAGCCATATTTGATTCACCTGTGTCATTATGATCGCATTCGCCAAAATTAAAAGAAAAGTCATACTTACAAATCAATAATTTGCTGTGTTTTTCTTAATTGAGAAACATAAATCACTTCAAACTCATCTTCTCTCTTTTACTCTCTACAATTAGTTATGGAGACAACTTTCTCCATAGTAAAGTTGGAGACCACCACTATTCTTTTTATTTTGTTGCATGGATAAGAAAATAAGACCTTGACTTACCTTTGAAGCAGCACCATTGTTATGATGATCCAGCTCCTGTTGATGTAGAAAGTGCATATTAGCAAAATTATTATCAATTGATTATCAAGACATATGATTCCATGAAGTATATTTCATAAACCAGACCCACCTTCTCCCTCACAAATCGTCGCATGAAATGGATAAACTATAAGTTTTAACTCAAACACAAAAAGTAAAGGTTGACATTGTTTCCTGTTTACCTCCATCTCGTACTTGGTATACAGCTTCTCAAACTCATCATTCCAACAATCATCCAAGCCGGGAGCCTCATTTGGGCAAAACAAGGACCATTACCCATTAGTCTGGACCCGTTTCATGAAAAGATCACCATTCCCACCACCTTTGATGTTGTTTATAGCCGGTATCCCTGGGTTGGTTTCTTTACCATTAAAATTATCGATTGCACGAAGCATTTGAATGTCTGGGGAACATAAAAACATCAGAACTTTCACTATAAAAGGTTACCCACCCAAGAACCACCCAGTTTGCGAATGAAACTAAACCCAAATTTGGTTTGTGAAAGAACCTTTGCGGGGAAAGTGTTCTGAACTCTTGAGCTCCAAAGTAAGTTTCGATGAACATGAACCACAAAATCTCTTCCGCAGACATCCTCTTCTAGCAAGACCATACTGTAACAGGCTTTTGTTGCCGAAGGTTGGAACCTTATGATTCAAATTACACCCAAACAAGCATCTTAATGTTCTTTAAGACCAACATTACAATTTTCACAGAAAAAACACAGTTGCTTGAGGAAAACCAACTGACTGAAGCCGAATCATTGAACAAACTAACAAAAGTGCACGGTTTCCAGCATTCCTGAAAACATAGATTGATAGCCAAATGTTATTGTAAAATCTAGAGAAACTTCTAACTTGATATGATACCCAAAGGTGATACGAGTTGCAGAATCTGTTTAACCGAAGATATTATGGCCAAATATATTGAAATGAACTCATGTAGTTTTAAAGCGACAAACACCAAAGATAATTGTTTGCAGTAGAAAGACACCACAAAACTTACGGAATTTACATGTTAAGAGATCACACTACGAATAAATAACACAACAAGACCATCAATTTCAAATCAAATTTCCAAAGAGAAAAAACCCACTTCATCATCATCATCATCTTTATCATCAATATGGTAACAGATCAGAACTTTGAATTAAATTTTAAATCAAAATCATACCTATTTCACATACCATTTCAATTTTGATTCAAAATCGAAAGGGAAAACCTAATTCACATACCGTTTTGGCACAAAGAGATTGCTAGTTATCTCCAATTCAAACAGAATTACTCACTTGATTTCAAATCTGAAGATGATTCCATGACGAATTTTGGAGCTCGTGTTCTTCAGCTGTGAATCAAGCTTTGATTTTGTTTCTACTGATTACAAAGCTTTGATTTTTCGATGGAGAGATGTTAGAGAAGGGTATTGCAGTACACGGGACATAAAATCAATTGTAGAACATGGGTGAAATATCCAAATTTGGACATTATAAAAGTATTTTTGGATTTTGGTCTTTTTGAGCCACAACTATGTTTTACAAGTCCATTACACCCAGGAATTCAATTCCATGGCCTATTTGACCAAAAAACTGAATTCTTTTCCGTATGGAATGGAGGGGCGGACCATCAAAATCCGAGTCCATAATAGAATTCTATAACGATTCTAGTAAGGGGCGCTAATTAGGGTTTCTAGTGCAACAATCAACGGTTGCCCCTCCTCTCAAGATGCAAAATCTCGGCCGTCGAAGGTCACCAAGCTAGGAAGTTTCTCGAGCCTGACTTTCCAAGCCACAACAACATGCTACATGTTTTCAAAAAACATTCAAGACATCGATCATGTCACAAACTGGGGGATACATACTGGGGTATTGGTCTGGCGGTTTACAGCGTGAAGCGCACAACGCGCCATCATAAGAACGTGTCAGGAAGTCATGGATGGTTAGTGATGATGGGAGAAGTGGGCAAGCCTGGCCGTGTGATACCAACACACTACTCCACTACTCCATCACTCCACTTTCTCCACTTCCCACGAGATACGAAGGTGAGGCTAAAAGGCTTGTATAAATAGGTGATCCGCCCTATTTTCAACAACAACACAAGTCTAGACAACAGAAGCAAGTGTTGATACAATCGTATTCAAACACCGGAACTGATAGCTTACATCCTGCAAGCCAGTTCATCTTTCTGATACAAGTCCTGCATAGCCACCACCTTCACATTCTCAACACCTTCTTCGCTTCCCTCCCTAAGATCAACCCCATCTCCTTCACTTTGTGACCGAAACAAGTCTGGAACGACAATTTCTTGGTTTAGGCCGGACTTGCACAGATTGATCTCTCGAATCTACAAGCACTCACCGCGCAGTGCATTTGTTTTAGGTTTAGATTCATTCCTCATCCACACCCCAAATTACCAAAATTAGAAAAAATAGTTTTCACCCATAAACAGCGAGTTAAACTCAGCGCGAAATATCAATTGTGTATAATGTAAAGTCTATATAGTTATACGACTTTGTCTCAATTGGAGATAGATTAGAAAAGACTTGTGAGTGATAGATGAGTTCAAGTCTCCACATACCTTTTATTGATGAAGTTCCACAAGCTCCCATTAGTAGTTCTTCGTCTTCAATCGATGAACGCCGTGAAGTCTAAAGCTCAACTACACATTCGATCCTAATCCGAGATATAGCTATAAGTAGATTAGAAATCAAGACTTATAGTTTTGACAACTAAACTTGACAAACAAGCTTTAGATAGCAACGCTTGCGAGTTCGACTGATCAGTGCTCTAACAATCTCCCCCTTTGTCAATTTTAGTGACAAAACTATAAACATATATGGATTACAAAATAAATAAACTTTGTAGCTTCTCATCTAAATGCTTGATTTCCTTGGTTCTTCAATATTCCTTGAATTCTTCGTCACTCCAAGTACTCTAGTGATTCTGAACGTGTTCAACTCAGCATCATAGTTGTTGAAGATCCGTATCTTTAACAATAAGAAAACAAATGTTCTCAATTATTGTTATACATCATCATAGTATTATTACACATCATCAAAGTTCAATTGTATCACAACTTTGACAATAATACTACGGTGATATGTATTACTCCCCCTTAGTCAATAATTCATCTCACAATGAAAACCACCCCCCTTACATAATGATCGGTAAACCATATGTATGTAGTGTGAACTACCAAATAATTCTCCCCCTTTTTGTCAATATAAATTGGCAAAGGTACTAAAACTAGCGGGATCATAATAAAATTCTCAAAGAGATTATTCACGACTAAAAAAGAACCTATCAACTTTGTTTCGATGATTTCACATAGTCGAAACTTAGTGTATTCATCAAGGAGTTTGTAAAGATACAAGATAACTCCTACAATATTCCACAATCGCACTCCCCACAAAGATTTGGCAGCTACGCACAAGTTCAATTAAGAACTCACCCCCATAAAATGTCATTCCTGAAAGAACAACAAGAACGACCTTACTTTTACAAGAAAATAAGGATTTATTTGGACATTAACAAAACGAATGAAACATGAATTTGTATCCAGAAAACTCTATTAAATTAAACACAAAGGAACCTTAATGATTAATTTAATCGGAAATGCTCAATATAAGAAAACTTACGGAGCCATACAATACTTTCACATAGAAGTGGATCAGGGAAAGATCTATACTGCGGAATATTCAAAAGTGCATTCTATCTTTTATCAATATTTGCATAATGACATAATAGACTTAACTTTTGACATATATGGGACAATCATAGTTCACGAACGTAAACACACATATCCCATAATATTATTTGCAATATATGAAGCCAATAAAGATTAATACTACAAAATCATCTTCCAAATAACTTAGAATTTAAATAAATAAATCTAAAATATTGCAAGATGAAAATCGTTGGCAATAGCTATGTATAATCACAATATTTGCTATTCCGAACCCTAGTTATCCTTCTTGAATACAAGAATAAATTCTCATAAGAAGTTTCCTAGACATTGTAGAGATTTCTCAGAGCATCTACTGAGAATTCCTTCTCATTATTGAAGAACCCATTGATTATGGGATCATTTAATTCTTTCGGATCTTCAGAAATATCAGTTAACTCACTAAGTTCTCTTTTCAATTCACACAAAGTGTTCTTTGTCAGAGATAACATTTGTTCATAGAGTTATCTTTTCCAAAGAGAACATGATTTGAGATTTTAAATCATTTCTTTTGCTGATGAAATATTTCACCATAGCCCTAAAGTTATTATCATTTTGACAAATAGAAAAAAAACAGTTGGAGGAAGAACCTTTTTCATCATTTGTAGACTTCTTATTTTTCTTCCTTGAGGATTGGATTCCTTCACAAAGATACACACATTAACTACTTCTACTGCATCTTTTTTTGTGGTACCTCTAGTTATGATAGGTGTAGAATACACCGTATTTACTATCTATAGAGTTTATGCTTTCTTTGTTATTTCTCTTGAAAATTATGTAGTTTACGCGTGTTTTTGAGTTATTAGGTACTTGGAGTCGCACGGAGGAAAAGAATAATAAATGATCCAAATTGAGCAAAAAGGGCAGGATTGTCATTTCACAGGAAAACATTATCGGGAGACGAGCCACGGTTAAAGGGTAACTCTCTCATAGGAGTATTAAAAACAGGCCAGCTGATGTTAGGGGGTGACTACATGTTATAGGGTATCCACTGGGGTATCCCTTCTCTTATGCAGTAGGGTGTAATTATCCGCCCAATGATTAACCCAACCCTAAAAATGAGAAATGTCTTTCTCTCGTTCATTCATTTCAATCAGTCCCTGAAATTGAAGAGAAGCAGCGACTGCTGCTGTTGAAAACGAGATGGAGAAAATCAAAACTGAAGATGGGTTCTCGTCGCCGGTTGAAATCAGAGATCGAGAAGCTGCTATTGTTAGTGATTAGTTAGGGTTCAAATTTCTAAAGAAGAACAACTCGTTGTTGCTGTGATTTTGGGTAAATAGGGTTTAATTGATGAATTGCTAGAATTGAATCTGAGCCGTGAGAGAAGATGAAGAACAACGAGTTGCTGCCGTTAAATAGGTTTGACCTGGTATTGATTTTCAAGGGTTGTGACTAATTGAGTGTTGCTGATTTGATTGATTTCACGGGGTTCGATTTGTAGAGATATTAGAGAAGAAAGTGACGAAATCAGTGGTAGATATGAGATGGGTTTGTGCTGTTGAATCTAGAAGAACAAGGGTTTGAGGAATTTGATTGAGATTCAGATGGAGATGACAGAGTTTCCGTCTCTGGTGATGCTGCCGGAGTATAGAATAAATGAATTGGAGGTGGTTCTGATGGGTTCTGTAACTTGTGTTGGTGGTGTTACAAGATGCTGACATGAACTAAAGATCAAGATAATGGAGCTCAGTTGTTATTGAAGCAACAGAGAGTGATGTTGCAGTAATTCAAGAAAGGGAATAGGATTGAGAAGAGTAAGTGGTGGTGCAATTGAAGCAATGGGTTCGAGTTGCACATGAAGACAGATCTTGCAAGTGAAGAGAATGAATGGAATTTCCTTAGATGTATGCTAGGAGTGTTGCAGGGGAAGAATGGCCTGAAATCGGCCTGAGAAAGTCCTATAAATAGCCGAAACTCGGCCGGTAGTTCATTTCAGTGAGTTGACACAGTGAGCTCGATGACCGTTCTAACTCGGTGAGTCGAGTAGAGTAAGATCCATGATAAGACAGCTAATTCAGTGGCTGACTTCTCCCTTGACCAATTGACTGACGGTCTAACCAGACTGACCGTTAACTTTAACGGAATCTTAACGGAATATTCTTTCGACGGCAACAGAGATCAAGTGTCGGCGGTGACAGATTCCGGCCTATTTCCGGCCAAAAACATAGTTTTCCGGCGTGCCAAAGTTGCAGAATTTTGTGAGGATTTCTCTCATGGGATGTGAAGACTTGGACTTGGAATTGGATGAATAATTTGGTTTGAATATGGAAAGAAAAGATGGGAGATTTGAGAAAGGCTTGGATTTGGAAATTGAGCTATAAAGGGAAAGGGATTCTATTCCTTCGAAGATATGGAGAACATGAAGCCTATAAATAGAGAAGTTCTCTACTTTTCTATATACACTTCCACACTTAGATACACACATCTTTTACACATCTTTTTACACACTTCTACACACACAACACTTTTCTTTTCTTTATTCTTTGTGTGAACTCCTTAACATGAGTAGCTAATTTTATTGATTGAGGATGAATTCCTAGTTCTTAACATGCTTTGAGTTTTGTTTCAAATCTACTTTGAATTTTCACATGACTATCGGGTTTTTTTACTAATAGGAATGTTCATACATTCATGATTGATTGATAGATTGTTTAGGTGCGCAACTAAATTGATTTGTTAATTGATCTATAGCTAGTGAAAGTTAGGGGATAAGTAATCGTTTCTTGACTCTTTACATAAGTAGCAAACACGAGACCTTGCGGAGGGATTCCGTGGAGCAATTATGTGTAAAAACAACGTTAGCAAGTGGACCTTGATCTAAGAGTCTAACTACTAATATCAACCTAATAAATTCATAAATCTTAATGCATTTAACTAAATTACATCTTGAGTGATCTACTACTAGGTGGTTTGGTGAATAGAATCCGGTAGTCGAGAACTTCCGTATCCGGTGATATAAGGGATTTTGGGGTTAGAACTGATCTAGCTGCTATACCTACGGTTGGTGATAATTTGTGACTAATAAAAAGTGGAAAAGAACATAACTTTAATCATTATTTTGCAGCGAAGAAGGATTCCTTGATCTATTCTCTCTTATTGATTTAAATTTACACTTTTAATTGCTTTGTTTATTTTATTTACTTTCTTAAATTCTTAATTAATACCCCCCTTTGTGTGACAATTTTACAACTAGAATCTCGTGCTCCTCGTGGGATCGATCTTGACTACCCTATATTACTTGTTAATTAGGTAGTAAAGTATTAATTAATTTGTTGTGGTTACGACACACATCAAATTTTGGCGCTGTTGCGGGGGAGCAGCGAGCGATTTTAGTTGTTTTTATTTTTATTTTTGCTTTATTTTTGTTTGTTAGATTCTATATCGTATCTAACTTAGTTTTTGAGAAATTGTTTTCAGGTACCGGTTTTCCATGTATGGTGGACAAGAGCAAGCATATTACAACAATCAATACGGTTTTCAACCTCAACATCATGGCAACTTCCAACCATCCTTAGGATACAATCAAAACCAATCTTTTGTCTATGATCAATATCCTATGGAACATTATGGATACTCTCATACATATCAACAACCTTGTAATGGGTATGTAATTCAAGCACCAAGGTGGGATAAATATACTTCTAATTGGCTTCATTCGAGTTATATGCAGATTATCAATGAATTGCAAGACTTGCGGCAAATACTAGACCGTGATAGAAAGAACGTCGCACAAACCAATTTTTGCAATACTTTTTCTTACCCAACTACGGATCGTAGTTATGATCATTCACCCATTCAAAGGGAAGAGTCATGGGAAAGAGAACCTATTGTATCCAATGGTGGTAAGCGTGTGAACGTCAGGAAACTTGCACAAAAATTATACGAATTGGAAGATGATGGAGACTCGGAAGAGCTTGTCGCAGAAATTAGTAGGACCATTCATATGGAACTTAAACGACGTCTAGATAAAGGTAATGAAACCGATGACGATTCTTATTATGGTGATTCCGATAATGAAGATGATTGTGTTGAAAAGGACCAACCTTTGGAAACTTTTGATGACGCTAGTGTAGATTACTCGAGCCTTGATCTTAATAATGATCAATCACCTATTCAAAAGGTAAAGCTTGAGGAAGATGCATTTAGTGCTTGGAAACAATTCCGTAGGGAAAGATATGAGTCCGCGGAGGTGTATGAGCGTTTCAACAATGAGGAAGTTATTCCAACTCAGGATCATAATAAGGATCCTTCACCTATTCAAAAGGAGGAGATTGGATATGACTTGCCTATTGTTATAAATGGTGTAACACCCTCACAAGAAGATCCTACAATCTATACCGACGAAAATCATTTTAGTGAATGGCCCGATTCCGATGATGAAGATGTTGAGGAGATGATGCTCGATAATGAAACCGAATTGATTGAATTTGTGGAAGAACCAATTGAACTTGCTAATGATTATGATGATGCCAAGACTTTAGTTAAGGTAGAAAATGACGAAGAATGGTTGCAAGGTTTGATAGAGGACCATGATATGCAAGAGGTAAGTAATTCACTTGAATTTTTTAAGGATGAAGAGGATTCCGTAATACAAGAAATTGTGTAAGGTTTGTCTAACCCTTTGCATATTGTTTCTTCTCCTTTACCTCTTATTGGATTGAATGTATGTGCTTCAAAAGTATTTTTGGATGATTTTGTTTCTCGATATCCACCATTGGAAACACTTGATTCTAACACTATGCAGGTTTGCCACGAGGAATACATGGAAGTTCCCAAATTCTATGTTCTTTATACACTTCCGGGTGTGGACAAGACTAAGTGTGGGGGAAATTTCTATCGAGCGATAATTTCACTATTGTTTTCTTGTGCTAATATTTGTATGAATCTATTGTTTTCAAAGCAGGTATTATGGGTGGATCCCCAAATTTTTCGATTGTTAGTATATAGGGAGTGAATCTTACAAGAGCCATGTCGGGCCGTCGACTTTAAAACAAGCGCTAAGTGGGAGGCAACCCGCCGGTTTTGTATTTCTTAACCTTTTGCTTTTTATTTTGTTATTTATTTTTCTTGTTCCATATCATATTAAGATTTCCCACCTTGACTTTACTTGGACGATTCAATTACATTGAGGACAATGTAAGGCTTAAGTGTGGGGGAGTTGCTAAGCATATATGCATATAAAAAAAAATTGCATAAAAACTTCAACTTTTAGAGATTTTAGAGTCACTAGCATCCTTCTAGGTATGATTACATAGAGAATTCTGACCGACATAATTGAACTTGGAAGTGTTAGGGAATTACGTTCGGATTTCTTACTTGTTAGAGTGTTAAATAATGGATTTAATCATGCCGGTGATGCAAATTAGGAGCAGAGAAGAATGCATTATTAGAGTTGCTGATCAATAATTAGTGGAGACTACCCATTTTCATATCACGTGAGGCACCGACCAAAAATTTTCCTTGACTAAAGAGCTTTCTTTTGAGTGTGTGTCACCGTACGTTAATTCCGGGTAGAATGGTGAGCTACCCAACTTCACATCAATTTTCAGCACTATTTTTGATCTCTTGAGTGCAAATTTTTTTCAATCATGAGGGTGACGTCTATGGATGAAAGCCTCCTTCTTATAGTTCGATTTGCAGTTAGCACCATTCTCTCTCTCGACAACAACGGGTCCATAGAAACACCATTAACAACAAGGGAGCGACATCAAAATATACAAGGAAAGTTGAAGACGTTTAAGGTTTACAAGCAACGGAACAAGAAAAAGAGCAAATTTCATATTCAAGTAAAGCAACATACAATGAGAATATTTTTACATACAAGTTGAAGACTTATTTACAATAGCGAAGAAAAGCAAAAGGTGAGAATTTTTGAAGTTTATGATTTCAATACGATACAAGTTGTTAAGAATCAAGCGGTAAAGTACTTTTCCACGGCCATGGTTGTTTTATTTTTCACTTTGATTTGTATTTTGTTTCTCTTGTCTAAAAAAAAAATGAAAAAAAAATGAAAAAATAAAATAAAAATTGAAATATATGAGACAAGAAAAATATCTATTATTGTGTTTGTTTGTTTTTATTTAATAAGACGTGGGGAAGGAAAATCTATAAGGAAGTTTCAAGCGAAAAGGATTTTAAGGAAAAAGGTTACAAATTGTCGAGGATCTACGAAATTCGAAAGTTTATCATCAATAGTTGAAGCCGAAGACCAATAAGATGAGGATCGATAAGCGAAGACGTTTCTATTGGATTCCGTGAGAGTGGTGTTATCATAATTAGCAATCGGATATGAAGGTAAGTAAGTAATCTCATCCTCGATAATAGTGGTTGAGTTCCTTTCTTAGAGATCGTTAGAAAAATGGTTTTTCAAAATATTAAAAGGTGTGGGTTTTTAAAATATTTCGGAAGTTATCCTTCCCACCATTCAAAGTGTTGCAGGAATTCTCTCTTCATTCCTACCTGCACACATGTGAGACCCATAAAAAAGCAGTCTTTTTGAGTGCAAAATCATAAAACCCTTTTTGGTGAGGCAGAAGTCGAGGCGAAATGCTTATTGATCGTTTCTCAAACACGTGTTCTCTTATTATGGTGTGGTTATTTCTCACTCAACATTTAAGAATGAGAATATGTTCTTTAGTATTTCTAACTTCTTATTACTAGCATGCAAAAACTCTATGTCCTCATAACTTTTTGGATGCTTGGGATGCTGGAAAGTTTTTAAGTTGTAAGTTTTAGCTTGATTTTCTCGAGGACTAGCAAAATCTAAGTGTGGGGGAATTTGATAAGTGTAGAATACACCGTATTTACTATCTATAGAGTTTATGCTTTCTTTGTTATTTCTCTTGAAAATTATGTATTTTACGCGTGTTTTTGAGTTATTAGGTACTTGGAGTCGCACGGAGGAAAAGAATAATAAATGATCCAAATTGAGCAAAAAGGGAAGGATTGTCATTTCACAGGAAAACATTATCGGGAGATGAGCCACGGTTAAAGGGTAACTCTCTCAGAGGAGTATGAAAAACAGGCCAGATGATGTTAGGGGGTGACTACATGTTATAGGGTATCCACTGGGGTATCCCTTCTCTTATGCAGTGGGGTGTAATTATCCGCCCAATGATTAACCCAACCCTAAAAATGAGAAATGTCTTTCTCTCGTTCATTCATTTCAATCAGTCCCTGAAATTGAAGAGAAGCAGCGACTGCTGCTGTTGAAAATGAGATGGAGAAAATCGAAACTGAAGATGGGTTCTCATCGCCGGTTGAAATCAGAGATCGAGAATATGCTATTGTTAGTGATTAGTTAGGGTTCGAATTTCTAAGGAAGAACAACTCGTTGTTGCTGTGATTTTGGGTAAATAGGGTTTAATTGATAAATTTCTAAAATTGAATCTGAGCCGTGAGAGAAGATGAAGAACAACGAGTTGCTGCCGTGAAATATGTTTGATCTGGTATTGATTTTCAAGGGTTATGACTAATTGAATGTTGCTGATTTGATTGATTTCACGGGGTTCAATCTGTAGAGAAATTAGAGAAGAAAGTGACGAAATCAGTGGTAGATATGAGATGGGTTTGTGCTATTGAATCTAGAAGAACATGGGTTTGAGGAATTTGATTGAGATTCAGATGGAGATGACAGAGTTGTTGTCTTTGGTGATGCTGCCGGAGTATAGAATAAATGAATTGGAGGTGGTTCTGATGGGTTCTATAACTTGTGTTGGTGGTGTTACAAGCTGCTGACATGAACCAAAGATCAAGATAATGGAGCTCAGTTGTTATTGAAGCAACAGAGAGTGATGTTGCAGTAATTCAAGAAAGGGAACAGGATTGAGAAGAGTAAGTGGTGGTGCAATTGAAGCAATGGGTTCTGAGTTGCTACTGAAGACAGTACTGCCGTGAAGAGAATGAATGGAATTTCCTTAGATGTATGCTAGGAGTGTTGCAGGGGAAGAACGGCCTGAAATCGGCATGAGAAAGTCCTATAAATAGCCGAAACTCGGCCGGTAGTTCATTTCAGTGAGTTGACACAGTGAGCTCGATGACCATTCCAATTCGGTGAGTCAGCCGAGTAAGATCCGCAGTAAGACAGCTAATTCAGTGGCTGACTTCTCCCTTGACCAATCGACTGACGGCCTGACTAGACTGACCGTTAACTTTAACGGAATCTTAACGAAATATTCTTTCGACGGAAACAGAGATCAAGTGTCGGTGGTGACGGATTCCAGCCTATTTCCGGCCAAAAACACAGTTTTCCGACGTGCCAAAGTTGAAGAATTTTGTGAGGATTTCTCTCATGGGATGTGAAGACTTGGACTTGGAATTGGATGAATAATTTGGTTTGAATATGGAAAGAAAAGATGGGAGATTTGAGAAAGGCTTGGATTTGGAAATTGATCTATAAAGGGAAAGGGATTCTATTCCTTCGAAGATATGGAGAACATGAAGCCTATAAATAGAGAAGTTCTCTACTTTTCTATATAAACTTCCACACTTAGATACATACATCTTTTACACATCTTTTTACACACTTCTACACACACAACACTTTTCTTTTCTTTATTCTTTGTGTGAACTCCTTAACATGAGTAGCTAATTTTATTGATTGAGGATGAATTCCTAGTTCTTAACATGTTTTGAGTTTTGTTTCAAATCTACTTTGAATTTTCACATGATTATCGTTTGTTTTTACTAATAGGAATGTTCATACATACATTCATGATTGATTGATAGATTGTTTAGGTGCGCAACTAAATTGATTTGTTAATTGATCTATAGCTAGTGAAAGTTAGGGGATAAGTAATCGTTTCTTGACTCTTTACATAAGTAGCAAACACGAGACCTTGCGGAGGGATTCCGTGGAGCAATTATGTGTAAAAACAACGTTAGCAAGTGGAACTTGATCTAAGAGTCTAACTACTAATATCAACCTAATAAATTCATAAATCTTAATGCGTTTAACTAAATTACATCTTGAGTGATCTACTACTAGGTGGTTTGGTGAATAGAATCCGGTAGTCGAGAACTTCCGTATCCGGTGATATAAGGGATTTTGGGGTTAGCACTGATCTAGCTGCTATGCCTACGGTCGGTGATAATTTGTGACTAATAAAAAGTGGAAAAGAACATAACTTTAATCATTGTTTTGCAGCGAAGAAGGATTCCTTGATCTATTCTCTCTTATTGATTTCAATTTACACTTTTAATTGCTTTGTTTATTTTATTTACTTTCTTAAATTCTTAATCAATACCCCCCTTTGTGTGACAATTTTACAACTAGAATCTCATGCTCCTCGTGGGATCGATCTTGACTACCCTATATTACTTGTTAATTAGGTAGTAAAGTATTAATTAATTTGTTGTGGTTACGACACGCATCAAGTTTCAGGAGCCATGAAACTATATCTTTCAAATAAAAAGGATGAAGGGCATCTTGATCACAAATGAATATAAATAGAGCACCAGAAAAGTAAACCCTAAGAAAGACTTTTTAAAAAGTCTTTACAATTCACGATCCATTATCTATTTTTGATAAGAAACTATTCAATTGCAAATCTTAACTTATATAAACCCCAATAATATTGATGATAAGAAATTAACAACTATACAAGACTTGAGAAACCTTGATGCAATCCTCGTATTCTCAAGTTAATAATGATTATGCAAACATCACTATAATTAGATAGTGATGGAGTGAGCAGAATTCTCATATCTTGTGTCACATGGTGACTTAGCAAGGTTTGTTATATAAAAAGACTTATTACCTCGTCTGACTCTGGTTCTTTTATACTTCTTATTGTCTTCAGGAGTTCCCTGTTTGTTACCCGCAGCCAGATTCATCATTTGCATGTCATTATGAAGTTTGCTCATTCGTTTGTTGTTCTTCTTGAATTTCCAACACTTACTTTGAAAATGATTCGCATTTCCACAAAACAGATAATTCAAAGACGAATTTTCGTTTTGCTGATTTGACTCATGTTTAACACAACTTTTAACGTCCATTATTCTAGAATCGGCTGGAACAAAACAGTTGATTGTGCTCACAGTATTTATTTTGAACCCTAAACCATTTATATTTCCAAAAGGTTTATGACCAAATAACATTGCTGAAATCTTGTCAGAGCTTCCAGAAAACCTTTGCAGGTCACACTTAAGAGTATTAATCTCATTTTCTTTTAGAGATAGGGTTCCGGTGAATTCATCATTAAGACAGTCAATCTCAAGATTTTTCACCTAAAGTTTTATCCAAGAATTCAAAAATCTTAGTGTCAAACTTGTTTTCTGAAACAAAATTTGAGTTAGTAGAAGTTTTGCTGTGAAAGCTGAAATTTCAGTGCAAACTTCGGAAGGATGCGAATTGACAAACTGATATGATTTTTCTTATATTGAATCATCTAAAGTATCAGAGAGAGAGAGAGAGAGAGAGATGTTCCTCAGATCTTTTGATTCTTCTCCAAAATCAACGACCTGTCAGGATCAATATAATTTGAACAACATTCATCAGCCCAAGACAAGTTAGGAGAATTACTTGTATTGGCCACAACATTGAATGCAAAAGTTCTGACTGTATTCTGATCATGATCAAGAGCTCTTAACTTTCCAATGAGTGAGTTTTTGGAAAGTGTATCAAGGTTATTTCCTTCAACGATGGCATGCTTCTTATAATCGTATCTAGCTGGCAACAAACTGAGAATTTTTATCACAATGTCCTTTTCAGGAATAGTCTTAACCAATGCAAAAGATTCATTAACAATTTCAGACACATTATGATTAAACTCATCAAAATAATCTTTATCAATCATACAAAGATTTTCCCAATTGGAATTTAGGTTTTGAAGCACAACTTACTTTTTAGAGGTATTCCCTTCAAATACAATTTCTAAGATATCTCAAACATCTTTAGACCGAGTGCACGTAGTCACATGGTGCTGAAGATCTGGGGTAATGGCATGTATGATAGCATTTTAGCCATCAAATTTTTTATTTACAGCGAGAATATCGCTGGGCTCATACCTACCAATATCCTTTGCAACCGTTATACCATATACTGTAACCAATGGAGGATTATGGCCATTAACAACATAAATCCATGATTTAAAATCACGTGCTAGGAGAAAGGCACGCATAACAATTTTTCACCATAAGTAATTCGAGTTATCGAAGGATGGAAGTATATTTATAGAGATATCAATTCTGTCCATAGAGTCAGATTGCTACAAACACATACTTATGAGGTCTTAAACGTGTTTTCCTGCACATATACCAATTGAAAAAGTGGGGGTCAAACAACCACACCAAATATTTCGTTAGGAAATCTGTATGGACTAACTCCAATATAATTCCAAGAGAATCAACTAGATAGTCAGACTCAATCAAGGAAATATATCCAAGAGTTATATCTCTGTTTCTCAATATAATCAGCAAATCAAACAGATAGAAATCCGCGAGCCTGATTATTATGAGAAACAACTTGAACGGTACCAAAGACCAGTGTTCAAATGTTAATCAATTTCAATCAATAACCAAATGTTGGATTTACCTATTGATTGAACTACGCACAACCTGTGATATTTCAATTATATAGAAAAATATAATGCAGAAAAGAAATAACACAGACACCAGAAGTTTGGTTAACTTGGAAACCGCAAATGCAGAAAAACCCCGGGACCAAGTACAGATTTGAACACCACACTGTAATAAGACTCTACAGCCTCTAGCCTATTACAACTTAACTTCATACTGGAATGTAGTTGAGACCTAACCGATCTCACACTGATTAAGGTACAATTGCATTCCTTACGTCTCTGAACCCCAGCAGGACTCTACACACTTGATTCCCTTAGATGATACCACCCACAACTAAGAGTTGCTACGACCCAAAGTCGAAGACTTAATAAACAAATCTGTCTCCCACAGAAAAGTCTATTCTGATAGATAAATTTGTCTCCCATAGAAATACGTATGAAGTTTTTATTTCGTCTTTTGATAAATCAAGGTGAATAGGAACCAATTGATAATCCGGTCCTATATTCCTGAAGAACAGCCTAGAAACATCAATCACCTCACAATAACTTAACTATATGGTAGTAGAACAAGTTATTATGGAATCACAAAGAATGAGACTAAGAGGTTTGTGATTACTTTTTATATCTTACCTATCAGAGATAAATCTCGATCAAATCTTAGAGATGATAGTACTCAATACGATAGAACAAGTAAGATCAGAACACGCAACTATAAAGAAAATAGTTGGGTCTGGCTTCATAATCCCAATGCAGTCTATAAGTCGTTAACCTATAATGGTTTTAGGAAAAACCTATGTTAAAGTAGAATCGATTCTAGTCGCAACTAGTATCACACAGGAGGTTTGGGGATTAGGTTTCCCAGTTTCTAGAGTTCTCCCTTATATAGTATTCAACTCAGGGTTTGATAACTTTCTAACAAAGCAATCAATATTTACCGTTAGATGAAACCTGATTTAAGATTCAAGCTAATATCTTTCCACCATTATATGGTCTTATCTTGTTACACATAAATGAAATATACTTTCATTTAGATATGGGTAATCGTATCTAAACATGTATATTGAGTTGGCTCAATAACAGTTAACCGAAGTTAGCCATATGAACACTTTTGTGTTAACCATGATCATATTAATACTTTTAGGTCAAATGATAATAAAATGAATCTAATTGTGTTAATCATATAGTTGTTCAATTGTTTATATTCTCATAGAAGTATACAAGACACAATTGAAGCAAAATCGGATTGATTCAAAAGAATCAGTTCATGAACATTTTAGCCACGGTTCGCAAAGATTGCATTCATTAATATATAAATGTATTTGTTCACGAGTATGAAAACATACTTAGCTAGTTTTATAACTTAACCACATAAGTCTGCAAATGGGTACGCAAACTTAAGTTCCGAACTTGATCCTTTCCGACAGTTCGCAAACGGGTATGCATACTATCGTTCCAGCCCAAACTCGGGTGAATAAGTTTGAAAACAAGTACGTAAACTTAGTTCCCAGACTTTGATAGTTAAAACCGTTCGTATCAGGTATGCATACTTGGTTCCCAGACCTGAATCACTTTTGCAACAGTTTGCATACGGGTACACATACTGTGCTATATACATACAATGATTAATATTAAAATATCACATTTCAATCATTGAGACATTCTTAGAAGACGACAATAGCTGTCTCACAAAATAGGATGTTTCATTATGCATGAAGAAATCCAGGTGATCTGGGATACACTAACCTATTCACTAAGTTCAAACTCGAATGAGATAGAAAGTATTGGTAGGGATAACTCTCCCGACAAAGCCTGTAATGGATTTACAGAGACTGAATTAATGAAACTTTTTTGTGTTTGAATTGGTGGAATCGGCTTCCAATTCCTAATACTGACCATGATTGAGATATGTAACTGAGTGAATAACCTCCCACTGTGGTCGCCAAAATGCAGTTACCTAAAATGTGAGAGAGGTTAGAAGTGGGATTCTAGGGTTTCTGAAAGTGGGTTACGAGAGGTTGAGCACGAACAGTCTTCGCCTAAACCACGCACAATGGCCATTTAAAGGCTTTTTCAGTCATATGGAAGATATTTAGGGCTGGTCTTAGGGAGGGAAGCAGATGAAGAGAGAGATCAGAGAATTCTAGGGTTTGAAGAAGAATTGCTTTGAAAGGCTATCAGAAGAGTTCGTGATAGCTTGGAGAAATAGATGACCTATTTATAACTGAATTCTATAATCTTAGGTCCATGAAGATAAGGATTGCTTTCCGTGTCGTGCAGAGCAATTCCCACATCTCTTCAAGAATAGATAGAGATAAACTGGGTTGAGTTTATCTCATTATTCCACTACCTTTACTCTCTTCTGCGCTGAGAAATAATCCGGGTATTTCTCACACGTGTCGTAGACCGCCAGACCAAAACCCTAATTGTTATTCCCCCATTTGTGTGAAGTGAGTCAGATTTTATGATGATGTGTTTAGAGAGAGAAATATTCTCTTTAGCCGAGTTGGCCAAGATAGATAGATATTCTCTCATTTGTGAGAATGACTAGGATGAGTCACGTGAAAATAAAACGTAGAATGAGACACGTGACTACGATCAGTTTAGCAAAGTGGAGAGAGGTATTCTCTCATTTGTTATCCGAGTTGACCAAGATAGAGGGATATTCTATCATTTGTGAGAATGACAAAGATCATATCGGTAAAGAAAACATAGAGATATTCTCTCATTTGTTAGTAGAACGACTAGGACCAGTTCAATAATTCTCTTTAGCCAAGTTGGCCAAGATAGAAAGATATTCTCTCATTTGTTAGAAGAACTAATCCCAGTAATTCTAGTAATCCTCTTTAGCCGAGTTGGCCAAGATAGAGAGATATTCTCTCATTTGTAAGAATGACTAGGATGAGTCACGTGAAAAGAAAATGTAAAATGAGATATTCTTAGTAGAATTACTTCTCAAAATCAACCACTCATTTCTTGTTTGCTTTGAAATAATTCTCTCATTTCTTTCCATGAAAAAAAGTAGTATCGAAGAGGGACTAGGTAAGTGACAATCTTGTTTAACGATCACATACGTCATATAGAGACCGTATTATTGCTTTTGGGTCCCTTCGTTGAGCATGAGGATCTCAAGAGATCTTATCCACATTTTTGGATATAAATGTATAGTTCAGGCTCAATTTACTAGCTGGGATTGTGTTTGAGAGGCTGAGAAATAGTCTTGAGCCCTAGGTAAGGTGTGTGCCTATTATGCGGAATATTCGGCTCTGTAGAAATTTGAATCTCACTGAGATTTTGCGGAGAGATGTAAATCTCTCCTGGATTGTGAAAGAGATATGAATCTCTTTGAGATTTTGCAGAGAGATGTGAATATCTCCAAGATTTTGCGGAGAGATGTAAATCTATCCGGGATTTTGCGGAGATATTTGAATCTCTCCGAGATTTTGGAGACAGATCAAAATCTCTACGAATATTTTTTTTTACAGATCCAAATCTCTCTGTGATCAGCTAGGACTCGTCATAAAGAGAGAAACAAGGATTTGTATGCCTGATTAATTTCACTGCGCGACTTTGGCTCACTTGTATTTGACCAGCGTATCTTGTAGATATGTGCTAGGAATTAATTGTGTGTGTATTTATGAGGCATACAAGACCATTATATATCGAAAGGATGTTCTATGATTCTGTCGAAAGGGATTAGAGGCAGAATAACCAGTGTATCTCGCGGGGATGTACTAGGAATTATTCATAAGCCTCGGTAAGTCAAGTCATATCCTAGAGTAGACATGACCAGTGTATCTCGCAATAATGTACTAGGAATCAGTCCTTGATCTTAAATAGAGTGAGTAGAAATGAGACATGTATGTCTCCCCTCTGGGTCATAAGTCTGTCAGGGACGTTTTTACGTATCTACAAAGCCTACATTACCAGCAGTATCTCGTCGACAATGTATACTATGAATAATGACATCACAATCAGCTGCATCTCTCGAAGACATGATGGAATTATGGTTTTTCTGGTTCATAAATCTACTGGGGACGTTTTACGCTCTACATAACCAACATGACCAGCAGTATCTCATCGAGGAGTCACGACATCACCACCAGCAGTGTCTCACGGGGACGTATACTAGAAATCGTGTCTATGAGTGCTTTGATAACCAAGGGCTTAATGTCTCATGTGAGAGTTGAATTCTTTATAAGGTCTTGAAATGACACTTTTTCCCCTTATCCAAATTTCACCATCTACAAATAGAAATCAAGAATTATAGTTTTGATCACCTACACTTGACAAACAAGCTTGAGATAGCAATGCTTGCGAGTTCGACCGAGCAATGCTCTAACAATCTCCCCCTTTGTCAATTTTAGTGACAAAACTATCAATACATATGGATTACAAAATAAATAAACTTTGTAACTTCTCATCCAACATGCTTGATTCCCATGGTTCTTCAACATCCCTTGAATTTTTTGTCACTTCAAGTACTCTAGTGATTATGAACGTGTTCAACTCAACATCATTGTTGTTGAAGATCCGTAGCCAAAACAATAAGAAAACAGTTGTTCTCAATTATTGTTATATACTGTCATGGTATTATTATACAACATAAAAGTTTAATTGTTTCAAAACTATGACAATAATACTATGGTGATATGTATCACTCCCCATTAGTCAATACTTCATCACACAATGAAAACCATATGTATGTAATATGAACTACTAAATAATTCTCCCCCATTTTGTCAATATAAATTGGCAAAGGTACGAAAATTGCGAGATCATAATGAAATTCCCAAAAGAGATAATTCTTGACTAAAGAAGAACATATCAACTTTGTTTCGATAAGTCTTGAGATTTATATCACCCTAATCATATTTGATGCATATTTCTTCGACCATTGGATAAATAGAAGTAGTCGTATTTTTCAAGGATTCTCTTCGTTTAGGTGTTTGTCATAAAACTTCAGATTTGAGACACTTAGGAAGAATGGATGTAAAAATTTCTTAGACACTCCGATTTGAGTCACCGACCCCAACTTTGACAGGTAAGAGCATAATCTTTATAATGCAAAAAGAATGACTTGGTTCCAAGTTCGTTTGGCCAATCAAATCCATGTACATTTTTTACTTCGAAAATCTCGTATAAAAATTTCAGGAGTTTTTCAGACGGATCCGTATACACTTTTGACTTCAGAAATTCTAGAGTTATATCTCTGCTTCTCAATGTAATCATCAAATCAAATAGATAGAAATCCGCGAGAATGATTATTATAAGAAACAACTTGAATGGTACCAAAGACCAATGTTCAAGTTTCAATCAATTTCAATCAACAACCAAAGGTTGGATTTACCAATTGATTGAACTATGCACAACTTGTGATATTTCAATTATATAAACAAACATAATATGGAAAAGAAATAACACAGACACTAGAAGTTTTGTTAACAAGGAAACCGCAATTGCAGAAAAATCCCGAGACCTAGTCCAGATTTGAACACCACACTGTATTAGGTCGCTACAAACTTTAGCCTACTACAAGTTAACTTTAGACTGGAATGTAGTTGAGCCCTAACCAGTCTCACACTGATTAAGGTACAGTTGTGTTCCTTACGTCTCTGAATCCCAACAGGACTCTACGCACTTGATTCCCTTAGCTGATCTTGTTAGAGCATTGCTCGTTCGAACTCGCATACGTTGCTATCTCAAGCATGTTTGTCAGTGTTAGTGATCAAAACTATAAAGTCTTGATTTCTAGTCTATTATATCTAAGGTCTTGGACTAGGATATAAAGTGTAGTTGAGCTCAATAACTCCATGGAAATCATCATACAAGACGAAGGACTACTCAAGGAACCATTGGATCTTCATCGACTAAAAGGTATGTGCAGACTTGAACTTATCTATCACTCAAAAGTCTATCTACTCTATCTATTATCTTGAGACAAAAGTCGTATTACTCAAAAGTCTATCTACTTTATTTATCGAAATATGTGTTGGGAAAGCTTTCGCTTTATCCAAGTTCATCTTTACCTAGTGACGAAAGTCATGTTAAGTTTTAATCACTTTGAAAATTGCTATGACGAAAAATAGTTTATGAATAACAACTATATAACGCCCTCTGAGAATGTTCCATTGATTGAAATGAGAGTTTAGACAATATAACCATTGGAGGACATAAGCATTGTTGTGGAAACACATATATGTATAAGTCCTTATTCCTTGAACCAAAGTTTGCGAACTTTGTTGATCAAGAGAACCGGAGAAGTGCGTGAGCTTCAATCCGCGAACCCAGTCCACGAACTGGCGGAAGTTCTCGACCCGAGAATTTATGCTGGAGTTTGTGAACTCCATCCGGGAACTTAAGTCTGCGAACTTGAGTAGGTTATGTCTAAAAACTATGTTTGTGAACTCATCTCTATAAACTAAGAAATTCTATTGCAAACCGTGGCTGTATAGTTCATGAACCGATTCGAGTGAATCAAATCGTTTTTTATTTAATTATGTCTTGTGTAGTAAATAAAGATCTAAGCAATTGAACAACTCTCTAACTAGTTCATTTGAGTCATTTGAACTAGTTATGGTGAAGAAGAATATGGTTGATATGAAAGTTATCATATGGCTAACCATTTGGTTGACTATTGTTGAACCAACTAATGTACAAGTTTGGTTACGGCTACACAAGTCTAGAAACGTGCATTACATGTGTGTGTAAAAAGCTATGTTTTCGATCTAACAGTTGATAAATATTATCTTGAATCTAATCACGTTTTCATCTAACGGTGAATATTTAATGCTTTGTTACTAAGCTAACATTGATTGCAAACCCTGGTTTGAAAGACTATATAAGGGAGAAATCTAGCAACTGGGAAACCTAATCCCCACACATTCTGTGTGATACTAGTTGTGCTAAGCTAGAATCGATTCTCCTTTAACCTTTGGTTTTTTCTTCTAAACCAGGTTAACGACTTAAAGACTTCATTAGGATTGTGAATCTAGACCGATACTACTTTTATTGTAGTTGTGTGATCTGATCTTGTTGTTTCTATCGTACGAGTACAATTGTAATAATTGGCTTGAGATTTCTATCTTTGATAGGCAAGATGAAAAAGCGGGGGTCTAACAACCACACCCAATATTTCGTTTGGCAATCTATATGGAACAAACTTCAATATAATCTCAAGAATAAAAACTCAATTGAGAAATAATATTAAATAGATTTATCTCCTTCTCAACACAATCAATAGTTAAACAGAAGAAAGTCCGTAAACCTGATTTTAGTGTGAGGATTCTTGAAACAAGATTTTGTGATAATCACAACCTATTCAATATCCACCGTGTATAAACCTCTTCAAGCAACAATACACTAAAGGAATATTTCAACACGGTGTCCACTTGAAATAGGGTTAGTCTGGACTGGTCTAACAATGTGAAAATAACAAAAAAAATTATTCAAGATCAACCAAGTCTTATCCAACAAACAAGGTTGGATTTAACAACTATGATTGATTAACGTACAACCTGTATTATTTCAATTATATAAATAAAATATAATGCGGAAAAGAAATAGCACAGAAAACAGAAATTTTGTTAACGAGGAAACCTCAAATGCAGAAAAACCCCGGGACCTAGTTCAGAATAAACACACACTGATTATAAGTTGTTATACCAATTTCCTACTACCTATTCGGACTATATGTAATACCTTCTTCAGCTGTATTCTTATAGAACTCCTAGTAGAACACTGATTCTCTTTAGGAATTCTTCACGCAAATCTTCTAGCAGAACCCAAGGTTCTCTTTAGAAGATACAACAACGTGATTGATATGATTCGATATTTTGTTTGCACAAAACACCAGTTTGATTTCCCTTTAGATATAAATGAAGGTTTTGGAAATCTTGTAGATTAGGATTTTAACTTACAATCAGTATGCGTATTCACAAGAAGTTCGTGAACCTGATTTTCGTAAGTGAACTTGGGTTATTCCAAAAATCAGTTTCCAAGTTAAGAAAACCCTAATAATTCTACAAAAAGAACAATTAGATAAATCTGGAGATATCTTGTTTAAAACTTCTTAAAGATTTTTACGAGATGCCTCAATAGAAGTTTTTCTTTCTAGTCTTCGATTTCGACTAACAAGTGTTGGTATACGATCAGAAACTGAAATCTATGAAAACCTAGGGTTTATGATCAACAACTCTTAAATGGTTTTATATCAGAAGAGAAAACCTTAGAATAGACAAGAGGTGAAAAAACTAGATTACAAGTTGTATAATCAATCACGAAGATTAATCCAACTCGGCTTTGTGATCCCCAGTACAAAAACTTTTATCTCACTCTCACGAAGAATAGAATACATGGAAAACAACCTTATGAGCTTACACTAATTTTCCAAAGGGGATCAAAAACGTGTAAACTCACGAACTCTTTATTTATAGTGAAAGGTAGCCTGAAAGCTAAGCTAGATATTTTCCTTTTTCAAGACTCTCCTAAATTTGGGAGTCTTTCCTAAGTTACAACTCTTACCAAAATAATTAAATAAATAAATAATTAGCAAATATTGTATTTATGTGAATAAATCACAAATTAAATTAGGAAGGAATCGCAAACACTTTAATATGGTAATCAAAGATGTTTGGAGTAATAGCTAACTAGCCTAGATATGGAAACATCACCAACTTGACCAAAAATTCCTTTTAGTCACGTATTGGGCCCAAGTTCGCGGACCGTTACAAACAGCCCATGGATTGTTTCCTACAAATGAACTTAAATCACTCATAACTTCATCGTTACAACTCGAAATTGAGTGATTCTTGGGTCATTGGATTCGTAAGATCATTCACTATAACATGAGATCCTTTATAGAGATAAAGGTTACTGTCATTGGAATTTTTCCATAGAGTGAGAATTTAACTTGATAGATTAGAAAGGTAGAATTGAACAAGAATCCTAATGAAATCAATCACATACCTTTGTTGATGAAGTACTTGTTGATGTCTTCAATCTTCATCCTTTAAGGATAGCTTCGATTCAACTTATTAGACCTAATCTAGTCCGTAACTATCTTTAGTATGCTAAGTCAAGAATGCATTTTGGAAACTAAAATTGACAACTAACTTGACATACCAACGCTAGTGGGTTCAAATGATCTATGCTCTAACAATCTCCCCCTTTGTCAATTTTAGTGACAAAACTATTTTGCATATGGCTATTACTTGTTAAAAGCAAAATTGACAAGCTTGGTTTCCTTGGTTCTTCAAATCTACGTGTGTTCATCTTGTACTTGTTGAAGATCCATCATAGTATGATCACACAACATCCAATTTTCATTGTATTACAACTTTGACAATAATATTACGGTGATATGTATCACCCCCCTTAGTCAATACTCCATCTCAACATGAAAACCAATCCTCCTTACATAATGATACTAAGCCATATGTATTTGTAGTATGAACTACACATTAATTCTCCCCCTTTCTGTCAATATAAATGAGCAAAGGTTCGAAAACTAGTGGGATCCTCATGAAATTTTCACGGAGACACTTTATGACCAAAGGAAAACATATCAACTTTGTTTAGAAGATATCAGAGAGTCAAAACTTAGAGACTTCATCAAGGAGTTTATTAAGATACAAGTTAACCCCTACATGTTCCACAACCGCACTCCCCACAAAGATTTGGAAATTAAGCACAAGTTCAAAAGAACTCTCCCCCATAATATGTCATTCCCGAAAGAAAAACAAGAGTGACCTTACTCCAGAGAGAAGGATTTATATATTGGATTTTAGAAATCCTACAAGGATATACGATATAAGGACCAATCATTAAAAGTCTCTCATGAGATTGTGTTACTAAAAATTAGAACTATCTCATGGTAACAATGGACAATATGTAATCATAAAGATCAAGTATTGTGATCATCTTTTCTAAGATACAAACTTGTATAATCAAGAGTTGATATGCTTAAAAGGAAGAATAACCTTTTCCACAAGGATTTACACCAAGCATGGTTACCATAAGTGTATGAAAAAGTTTCTTTGACAATAAAAATCAACATCCAATGGATTTGATTATTGCTTCTAACCTTAAGAATTTCAATCACAAATCAAGTTCGGTAATTAAGAGCCATACACGTGGTATTTAGCCATATGAGCACTTTCATATCAACCTTATTCTTCTTCACTATAACTAGTTCAAATGACCCAAATGAACTACCTACAGAGTTGTTCAATTGCTTAGATCTTATGTATTACACAAGACACAATCGAAGCAAAAACGATGTGATTTACTCGAATCGATTCATGAACTATATAGTCACGGTTTGCAATAGCATTCCTTAGTTTATTAAGATAAGTTCACAGACATCGTTTTTAGACATAACCTACTCAACTTCGCGGACTGAAGCTCATGCACTTCTAGTTTCACTTGATCAACAAAGTTCGTAAACTTTGGTTCAAGCAATAAGGACTTATACATATATGTGTTTCCACAACAATGCTTATATCCTCCAATGGTTATATTATCTAAACTCTCATTTCAATCATTGAAACATTCTCAGAGGGCGTTATATAGTTGTTATTCACAAACTATTTTCCGTCAGAGAAATTTTCAAAGTGATTGAAACATATCATGACTTTTGTCACTAGGTAAAGATGAACTTGGCCAAACCGAAATCTTTCCAACATAATTTGTGCGCCCCAATTCTTTTGCAATCCTCACCGTATTTACAAGGGCTACTTGGTGAGGATGCACTTTGAATACAATTAGGTTGTTTTGAGGTGAACAAAATCTTGCTCACCACAGGTATTCGAAACAAAATCATGCACGGACTCTAGGAATTTAACAACTCCCTTGAAACTTTCAATAACTATTTCATACCTTTTTAAGATGTTATCCCTTGTCGAACTCTTGTCAGGGAGATCCTTTTTAATAGTACTTGTTGCTTTATTTATCTTCTTTGGTACCCATTTCCGAGTAACTTTTGGAGCAATGTATTTATTTTTCTCCCCAATGTAGTTATGAAACTTCTTCAGGGGAATACTAGAAGAACTGATATTATGAGACTCAGTTTTTCTCCAGTTTGGAACATCAGATCTTATTTTCTTAACATAATCAGATGTGGATTTATCTTGCATAAGAAATCTGCAATTCCATTGCAAGTGACCTGGTTTTCCATAATAAAAACAACGCTTAGTTGAATGGAAAAAGTTATGTTTAGTGTTACCTGAATTTGTATGTTCTTTCTTTGGAGCTTGACATGATTTCCTCTTTTCGGCATCAGCTGTTTGTAGAAATACTTTATTTTTGTCAACCGTGAAAGGTTTTGGTTTAGAAGAATCTTTAGCTTTGACAAATTTTACCTCTTTACAAACACTAGGAGCATCTATTCCTTCATAGCCCAATCCTCGTGTATCACGATGAATTCTACATGATCCCAATATCGAGGTTAATTTATCTGAGCTGCTATTTCTAGACAAACTCTCTTTTAAGCTCGAGTTTTCTTCTTCCAACCTTTTGACCTTTTCAAGTGCAATAACTAGATCATTCTTGGATGATTCACATTGAACTTTGTGATCTTCTCGTTCCGAATCAAATAACAATTTCATCTCAATGTGCTCCAAGTTATCTAGCTTTGCTTGAAAAATGATTTCCCGATCTCTACCTTTGGCAATTGTTTCTTTAAGATTTAGTATTTCGTTGAGATAATCTCTTGCACCATTAGAATCAAGTTGGTCTTGTAAGTCTTTATTCCTACTACGAAGTCTGTCATATTTAACTTTCTCATTGAAACTGGTGTTTTCAGCTTCCGAGAGTTTCTTATGACATTCTTTAAGAAGATTATTAGCAACTAGATCTACATGAAACACTTCTTCTTTAGAATCAGAATCAGTATCCGAAAGAATTTTTCAAGAAGCTAATCCAACCTCGCATGCGTAATTTTGGGGATTAAAATATTCAGGTCCATCATCAAGATTAGGCAAAGCTTCTTCATATGCCTATTGTCTACCGCTCTATATAGGACATACTGAAGAAAGGTGCCCGAAACCATAATAGTTATAGCATTGTACATCATCATTAGGAGATGTTGCACCTTTAGAAAAACTCTTTTTCCTGTCTCTCAAGAGTTTTCAAAATTGTCATGGAGTGGCATCCTTAGGATCCGACGAACCAGATTTATCCTTAGAGGATTCATAATTGTTTGCAGCTTTAAGAGAAATCACCTCTTTTATAGATGCGTGTTCATTATCAAAGATCTTTAACTTTCCAACAAGAGTATTTCTGGAGAGTGTAGAAAGATCGTTTGCTTCTTATGTGTGATACAGATTTGTTTATCAAGTCTTCGACTTTGGGTCATAGCAACTCTTGGTTGTGGGTGAGATCAGCTAAGGGAATCAAGTGCGTAGTATCCTTCTGGGATCAGAGATGTAAGAAACACAACTGTACCTTTAATAAGTGTGAAATTTATTAGGGTTCAACTACATTCCAATCCGAAGTTCATTGGTAGTAGGCTAGTGTATGTAACGGCTTAATACAATGTGTTGTTCAAAGCCGTACTAGGTCCTCGGGTTTTTCTGCATTTGCGGTTTTCCTCGTTAACAAAATTCTTGTGTCTATGTTATTTCTTTTCCGCGTTATATTTTGTTATATAATTGAAATATCACGGGTTGTGCGTTATATCGATCAATTAGGAAATCCAACCTTTGGTTGTTGATTGAAATTGATTGATCCTTGAACATTGGTCTTTAGTGTTAGAGCATTACTCGGTCGAACTCGCATTTGTTGCTATCTCAAGCATGTCTATCAATATTAGTGATCAAAACTATACGTCTTGATTTCTAGTTTACTTATGACTAAGTCTCAGTCTAGGATAGTTAAGTATAGTTGAGCTACAAACTCCATGGTGATTATCTTACGAAGACGAAAAACTACTCAAGGAACTAGTGGAACTTCATTCGACTAAAAAGGTATGTGGAGACTTGAACTTATCTAGCACTCAAAAGTCTATCTATCTCCTACTCTTGAGATAACATTCGTATAAGTATGATAGTTTTCATACATACACATTTTCTATTTCAATCTGAGTTTACTCGCTTATCATTTTCTCGAAATGTGTATTGGTAAGCTTTCGCTTCAACCATGTTTCATCTTTATCCGTGACGAAATTCATGATGACGTTTCAATCTTGAAAATAGCTTTTATGACGGTGGTCGATTATTTATGTCAAACGATTATTAACATTATATAAGAATATTTCAATGATTGAAATATAGAGTTGAGATTACGTAACCACCTATGGATATAAGCATATATTGTGTGTTCTCACATTAGTGTATAAGTCCATGTACCGGAAACCAAGTGCGTGCATATATATGCATGTGGTATTGGTGAAAGAGACAGGTTGGGTACGCGTACTGGTTGAAGTTCACGTCCGTGAATTTCTGCTGAGTTTGGAGTTTACGAACTTACAAACCAGTCACCTTAGGTACGCGTACCCATGAAAGTTTTCATCCGAGAATTTCTGCTGGGTTTTCAAAACCAATTCCGATAAAGCTATAGTACACATACCAGTACGCGTACCTAAGCTGGTTATATCTTAAATCGGTTGTTCATGAACTTAAACAATAAAACAATAAGGAATGCAATCTTTGCAAACCGTGGCTATATTGTTCATGAATTGATTCGAGTGAATCAAACATATTTTGCTTCAATTGTGTCTTGTATAATACATAATATTTCCTTGCAATTAAATAACTCTTGAACTAGTTCTTATGAGTCATTTGAACTAGTTATGATAAGATGAATACGGTTGATATGAAAGTGCTCATATGGCTAACCATTGGTCAACCATTTGTGAACCAACTAAATGTACTTATTTAGGTACGGTTACTCAACCTAAATGAAATACATTTCATTTGTGTGTGTGACAATCTAAGTTTCGATCTAATGCTTGAAAGATATTAGCTTGGATAAATCAGGTTTTTCATCTAACGGTGAATATTAAATGCTTTGTTACCAAGGTAACTTGGATTACAAACCCTGATTTGAAAACTATATAAGGAAGACATCTAGCAACTGGAAAAACTAATCCACACACCTCCTATATGAGACTAGTTGGTTTGCTAGAGTCGATTCTCCTTTAATCATAGGTTTCTTATCGAGACCCTGTCGATTAACGACTTGAAGACTTCATTGGGATTGTGAAGCCATACAAAACTACTTCTCTTGTAGTTGAGCGATTTGATCTTTCCACTTTCTATCGTACGAGTTCAATTGAATAATTAGCTTAAGATTATATCTCCGATAGGGCAAGATAAACAAAAATCACAAATATCTTCGTCTTATCGTTTGTGATTCTGCAATATCTAGTTTCTCTACCATACAATTTAGATTATTGTGAGGTGATCAATAATTCTAGACTGTTCTTCGGGAATATGAGTCCGGGTTATTGATTGGTTCCCGTTCACCTTGATTTTATCAAAAGACGGAACAAAACTCGTAGGTTTATCTGTGGGAAATAAATTTATCTATTATCGTAGACTTTTCTGTGTGATACAGATTTGTTTATTCAAGTCTTCGACTTGGGTCATAGCAACTCTTGTTTGTGGGTGAGATCAGCTAAGGGAGTCAAATGCGTAGTATCCTGATGAGATCAGAGACGTAAGGAGAACAATTATACCTTGAATTAGTGTGATATTTATTAGGGTTCAACTACAGTCCTGACCGAAGTTAGTTTTTAGTAGGCTAGTGTCTATATCAGCTTAATACAATGTGGACTATGTCCAGGGGTTTTTCTGCATTTGCGGTTTCCTCGTTAACAAAATTTTCGGTGTCTGTGTTATTTCTGTTCCGCTTTTTCTTTTGTTATATAATTGAAATATCACAGGTTGTGCGATGTATCGATCAATTGTGAAATCCAACCTTTAGTTGTTGATTGGAAATTGATTGATCCTTGGATATTGGTCTTTGGTACCATCCAAGTTTATATATCTTGTATTTGATAAAGACTCGCAGATTTATATTTGCATGAGTATAGATCAAATCGAGAGATAGAGATATTAACTCCTTGATATACTTTTTTTTAAAGATTGAGTCTGACTATCTAATTGATTCTCTTAAAATTATATTAGAGTTAGTTCATACAGATTGTTAATCTAAATATTGGGTGAGGTTGTTAGACCCCCGCTTTTTCAATTGGTATCAGAGCAGGAAAACACGTTCAAGACCTCAAAAGTCTGTGTTTGTAGCGATCTGACCTTATGGACAGAGGTGCTATCTCTATTAACGTACCACCAGTATTTGATGGCTCAAATTACTTATGGTGGAAAATTGCTATGCTCCAGTTGTTAGACCCCCGCTTTTTCTTCAATCGCGTGATTTTTAATCATGGGTATATGTTGTTAATGGCTATGATGCTCCCGTTGTGGCAATAGGTAACGCTACTGTTCCAAAGAATATTGGAAAATACGATACTGCTGAGATACTTGCTGCAAAGAAAAACTCCAATGGTTTGAAAGCCATCATACATGCCATTACCCCAAATCTTCAGCACCATGTGTCAAATTGCACTAGGTCTAAAGATGGTTGGGATATCTTAGAAACCGTATTCAAAGGTAATACCAGTGAAAAGGAAGATAGGCTTCAAAACCTTAATTCCAATTGGGAAAACCTTCGTATGTCAGATGAAGATTCATTTGATGAGTTTAATCACAAAGTGTCTGAAATTATTAATGCATCTTTTGCATTGGGTAAGACTATTCCTAAAAAGAACATTGTGATGAAAATTCTATGGTCGCTGCCATCTAGATACGATTCTAAGAAGCATGCCATCGTAGAGGGAAATAACTTTGATCATCTCTCCATAAATACACTAGTTGGGAAGCTTAAGATCTTTGATCATGAACATTCATCCAAATCTAAGGATGTTGTGTTCAAAGCACTGAAAGACACAAAATTACTTGATAAGAGTAAAAATGTGTATATCTCTGAAGATGATCACTCTGAGATAGATTCATCATATGAATATATTACCAAATCAGTCTCAATGATCACAAGACAGTTTAGAGACCTTCTTTTGAAGAGAAGTAAACAGTTCAACAGAGATAAGCCAAAAGCATCAGTAAAACCTCATAATCGTATTCAACCTAAAAATAGGGACACATATGAAACTGATGACGAGGATATGCCTTAGTGCTTTAAGTGTAAAGGGTTTGGTAATTTTGCAAACGAGTGCCCAAATCGTAGAAAATACATTGGGAACAAAGGTCTTGCTGTGACACTTGATGAGATGTCTGACGATTATGATTCTGATGAAGACAAAAAATCAAGTTTTGCTCTTCTATGTGAAAATATTGGTTAAGATAACTGTAGCAGTACATACATCAATCTTGATAATCTTTTAGAAGAGAACCCAATCAAGATGGAAGATTCGATTGACCCTCTTTTGGATGTTTAATTTTTCACGACCTACAGTGTGCCTAGCAGCTTGCGCCTCACTAATGACGGATCCATTTCTTACGTTGACATGCTCCTATTTTTATCTCAAGGGTCATAAACTTTCAAAGTGTTTCAAGTACAAACACAAGATGAGATATGTCAACAAGCTTCAAAGAAGAGCAGATCATCTAGCTACCAAGCTCAAACTAGCGGAGAAAACAGCTGAGGTATGTAAGATCTTATCTTCTTCAAAGAAAGTAGTTTCCAAATATATATTGAGACAAGTAGAAAAGAAAACATGGTCTAAACATAAGGAAAGGCAAGGTTCCATGAATTCCAACCAAAAGGATCATGGTGGACAAATTATTGTCTTTGTGCATATTATCTCATGTGCCTGTTTAAAAGAGACAAGATCTTGCACACCTCAGGATTTTTTTTTTGTTTTCTAGCTTTTTTGTTTGGTTGTGAAATTCCTCCATATCACTGTTGATTTTGGAAAGGACTTGTTTTCCAAAAAGAAGAGGGATATTATCGAAAATTCTACTCTTTTTAGGGTTGTGAGTTGGACATGTACAAACCTATTTAAAGGTTTCGAAAACCTACGTTCCTTTTTCCTTCTCTGATATTTTTTATATCCTTAGACTTCTTGTTGAAGTTTATTTGTGAATTCCTCTCCCAAAACTGTATATCATGGAAACTCCAAGCACTATGTCTTCTGATGGAAAAGATATCAATATTATTTCCAAGCCATAAATCACTAAGGAAAAAGAGAAATCTCTAGTGCCTACAACTTTGAAAAGAAAAAGAAGGAATATGAGGAAGCCAAGAGTTGTTCCTTCAAATTCTTAGAAGTTTTATGATGTTCTTGAAGAGTTGAAGCAGGCAAGAAAAGAGATTCAACAAATAAAGGCTTGTGTTTTAAGATCATTGGAAATTCAGAAGGCCCTAGTTCGACATCATCAGCCTCGAAGGTTTATTGGTATTGACTCCTTCCTCCATGAACCATATGTTCCAATGGATGTTGACGACAAGGAGTTCGGGGACAATAAGGAATTTTTCAAAGATCTTAATATCTAGAAAGTCTTCTTATGAGAATTTTATTTTTGTGTTTGTGGATGGGGAAAAATGATCTGCTGGTTTTTAAGGGATTGAGGAGACGACCGGACGGAGGAGGTTCCTCGAACCGAGTGAAATGTTAAACCGCACACAGATACACCGCTGCAAAGGGGGTTCTTAGATTCGAGAGATCAATCTGTAGTACTCCGGCCTAAATCGAGACAACGACCGTTCCAGAGTAAATTCGGTCAAAAAAGATGACGGGTTGATCTGTAGGAGGGAAGCTTGAAAAATGTGTGGAATCGATGGTGATTCAAGGATTGTGCGTGTGAGAATTCTGAATATGATAAGTTCTGAATGATTGAAGTTGAACGATTGTGAAGAAATTGCTCAATTGATGAGTTTGATGATCTCGTGTTGTCGAAGGGACGTGAGATTATTAATCTGAGTATTCTATGTATTCGTTCTATTTTCGATTCTCTACCCTCATTCTTGATTTAGGAACTCATTTATATTGTTGGAATTGTAGACACCATGATCCCATGAAATGTCACAGTTAATGGAATCAAGGAGTGGAGAGGTGGAAATCGTGTTCGAAACCGGTTGTCCAACGTGTAAAGACTCGGTCGACCTTCCACCTACTACCTCGTGAATTCCTTCAAATGATTGCATGACTTGCTCACATTCCATCATGTGTTTGAACACACGTGCCGTAGACCGCCATACCAAAACCCTAAGTGATATCCCCCCAAGTGACACGATTGATCGTCTCGTGGTTTGTTAGTCAATTGATGACTTCGTGGTTTGATGAGACAATGAATCCATGTAATTACTGAGTCGAACAAGATGTTCTGAAACTCACGAATTGAACGTGTCATGAGACAGAGGTATAATTCTTACGATGAAGTGAGAAAGTATTGCTCATTTGATGGATTATTGAATATTGGTGGATTGTTGAACCAATATTCCTTAACTCGAGCAAATATTGATCATTTGAGCAAGTGTTGCTCTCGTGATGACTTGTTGAATATTTGACCGTCTGAGCATGTGTTGCTCATGAATGATTGGCAGTGTGCCAAGAATATTAATTAAAGTACTGGTCGTTGAACCTAGCATAATTAATAAAATTCATGACCATGAGGTCACCGTAGAATTATTAGTATTAATTCATGACCATGAGGTCGTCATAGAATTATTAAGGTTAGAGTCTGGAAGCATAGTCCTTGAACTCAGAAACCCTAATTTGACTGATTGATGATCAATTAATGGTCAGAAGTTTTAACCATGGGACGAATGAGGAGCAGCTACATGAGACCGTGGATCAACCATGTAGTATCCATATGCTCACGTGAGAAAATATGATGAATTCACGAAGAGTTCATGATTTGTTGGTGAAAGAATGATTAAATTCTGGTTCAATCATTATTCAAAATGCTCGTCTGAGACTTAGGTGTGAAAACCTAATTAATTATGGGAGAGTGATGGACCGACCATAGAGTCATGGAGCCGGACATGGGTTGTCCTGTGACCGTCTGATGGTCACTTCATGAAAAATCCAAAGTGTTTGGAAGTTTTGGACCTAATACCAGCAATTGTGCAAATTAGGTCAAAACTATGAAAATCGATGGGATTGTCCTCCGTGAGCCGAAGAGCTAATCTTGGTTGGTCAAGATAATGTGCTCGTGTCCCTAAGGTGTCCGCGTCTCAGTCTTGAGAATTTTGATATTTTCTGGTGCACGTTTGAGCGACCATTTGAGAAAATATGACAAAATTAGAGTTTTTTGATAAAACCGTCAAAACTTCATCGGACGAGGGAAAATAATGAAAAGTGAGGGAATTATGAAGTGTGGAGCGGTCACAGTGATCACGTGACCAACTGTTGGTCGCTTGAGCAACCCCCAAATCCTAATTAACGTCCTTTACTAGAATTGATGTAGAATTCTCATACGGACTCGTATTTTGATGGTCCGACCCTTCATTCCATACGGAAAAGAATTTCCTATCTCCCATCACGGGAGGTTTTAGGTTTTGAGCTCGTTCGGGAAGTGAAAACAACCCGAAAGTAAAATTCAGGAAAGATTTAAGGAGCCGGTCCCACGATAAAACGAAGGAGTTTTCTTAAAATCAAGGAGTTTCCATGAGACGAAGGAAACACCATGAGACGGTGGTCAAAGCACGGTTGTCCAGTTATGACCATGGTCCCGTGGTGTCTCTTCCTTAGTTTTACATATTTTGATGATTTTATGAAGGATTCATGAATTTTGAGAAATTTGATAAATTTAGAGTGTTTTCATGAATTGAAGGAGTTTCCATGAGTTCATGGTCTTTGAAAAATATCAAAATAATAAAATTCGGCCGTGTGAGATCATGGAGGCGTGACTGACCGGTCATGGCCCAATCCCACGAATTTTAATAATTTTTTAAATAATTTTTGGGTATTTTTTTGATGATTTGAAGGAATTTTGATAAAAATACCATGAAATCAAGGAAAAATAAGATAATTAATAATGAAATAAATAAAACAGGGCATGTGGGACCGGCTAGGGCATGGCCGGAAGGCCAAGGCCCGGTCCCACGAGTTTTCATATTTTATTTTATTTTATTATTATTTTTGATGATTTAAATGAATTTTTTGAGGAAAAATACCATGAAATCAAGGAGTTTTTCATGAAATTAGAGAAACATAATAATAATAAAATAATAAGGACCGTGAGGTGTGGGCCGGCTGGGACCAAGGCATGGCCGGTCGGCCAATGGTCACGTCCCACACACTCTCCTTAATTATTTTTTGACGGACTCATAGAAGTACCACGAATCCGAAGAATTTCCTCAAGACGGAGATTTGATCAAACGAGAGAATTGTATCAAATCATGAAAAATAATAAAAGTGTATTAAAAATATAGAATTAGCGTGGAACTGACCATGACACGATGAGTTGATCGTGTGTCCGTGTCGCAACGCCTTGGTCAAATATTTTTAATTATTTATTATTTTCTTCCCTATTTTGCATAGATTCATCATTTCGTCGTATTTTGAAATACTCGTTCGTGTGGTGATTGTTAATGCATCATCGTTGAATACACTTGCACCATTTGAAATAGGGCTTACTCAAAGGTAGCTCCATGCCCGTTAAATATTTATTACCAATTCATGAAATTTGATGGAGAATAATTCATAAAATGAGTAATAAAATGGATAGATGTTTACTGTTAATTCATAGGATCAGCAGAAGATTCGACTATGAACTCAGAACAATGAGGTGATCATTGCCATTCCATGGGATCGACGTTGATTCGACCATGGAATAAGATAAATGATATTGCCATTCCATGGGATCGTCGTTGATTCGACCACGGAATCAGAGCAATCTTATTGCCATTCCGTGGGATCGTCGTTGATTCGACCACGGAATCGGAGCAATGATATTGCCATTCTGTGGGATCGTCGTTGATCCGACCACGGGATCGGAGCAATGATATTTCCATTCCGTGGGATCATCGTTGATTCGACCACGGAATCGGAGCAATCTTATTGCCATTCCGTGGGATCATCGTTGATTCGACCACGGGATCGGAGCAATGATATTGCCATTCCGTGGGATCATCGTTGATTCGACCACGGAATCGGAGCAATCTTATTGCCATTCCGTGGGATCGTCGTTGATTCGACCACGGAATCGGAGCAATCTTATTGCCATTCCGATTGGGATCGGGAGCAATCGTTGATTCGACCACGGAATCGGAGCAATCTTATTGCCATTCCGTGGGATCGTCGTTGATTCGACCACGGAATCGGAGCAATGAAGGGATAATTAACCTCATGGGTCTATGCCTAGCAGAATAAACTGACTACGATAGGAGAATTAATTATCCTGACATGACTTGCCGTTAAGCCATATCCTTTATATAGTCAGGTTAAACTCGTTGTTTGTTCCTGAAGACGATATTGCCCCGTAGAGCCGTCCATCCCGTGATACTATATAGAAATGACTGAAAGTATTCAGTATTCATGAGATTATGCCATCGTCTAGACGTTGACTGCATATCTACATGTACTCTGAGAGAAAGCACTCTCCGTTGAGAATTCGATGAGAGACTCGTGTCTCAATAATCACATGCGATTGCTGAACCGGCGGTCCGTACAATCATGAGTTTATGATTTTAGCCTTTGTTGAAAATCCACCATCTACATTAAGTCCCATGCTTACTGAGGAAAGTTGTGTTCCTCAGTCAGCATTAAATGGTGATTTTCAGGCCAAAAATTATACTAGTAATTGAACTTAGTCGTAAGTTGAAACATTACTACATTTAGAGCCACGACTTGATGAAGGCTTCGTTGTCATGGTTAGGGAGCTATTTGGTGAGCATAAATTGGTGTTGAACCGCAGATTCGAACGACGAGCCCATGGTCGGTTAGGATTCGCGGGCCGGGACCAAATAAGGAAATCCTAGTGAAATTAGGTTTTGGAAATAAAATCATATAAAAGGAATTAATCCCTCTTTTTCTTCCCACGACCTGAGCTCCATCACCTCTCCATCGTGTTCACGGCAGCAAAATAATTCGCCGCCGCCGCTGTCTGTCGCCGCCGGCGAAATTCCGGCCGACCAGGTACGTTTTTTTTTTTTTTTTAATGTTGCTGATTCCATGAGTTGCTTCATGAATTGATCATATTGAAATTATATATACGTGTATATAATTAGTGATGGTTTTATGAAAATTTTTTTTTTTTTTTTTTTTTGAAAACGTATGTTCGTTCGATCGTTAGTTTCGAAAACCAACTATAATCCCTGATTTAGGAGAGACTTTTTAGTATATGAACCTAGGTCCAGTGATAAAACTTAGTGTATGAGCTTTCATGTGTACCACGGTTTTATCATAAAAGGAGTGAATTCTCATGAAATCGTAATAATCCTTCGTTTTAAAGACAAATAACAATGACGCGAAAGAAAATATGTATGATGAACTTGTGTCCAGTGATAAAAATTTTGTTTATGAGCTTTCATGTAGATACAAAACTTTATCATGTGTGAGGTGTCAATGTGCACAATATTTTGAAATAAACCTTCGTTTTAAAGATGATACGAAGGAAAAATAGTTTTTTTTTTATAAATAAATATGTGCAGCCGTGACACATATTATGCGAAATATGATGATATATCTTATTTGCATGAATTTGTTTCCATTAGATGAAAGTCCTTGAGAATTCATGAACGCAAATTGCATTAATTGTTATTTTCTTAAAAAAATATACAAGACGTGGGTTTTGAAAAAAAAAAACCTTCGAAGATAAATGATATATTTATGATGAAATATTTTATTGTTGTAAACTTCATATGTCAGTTGCGTGAATGTTCACATTATGAAGATTGCGCCGGTGATTTTGTGAAAAATCAGTTTCGGAGATTACTAAATTTTGTTCGTTTTTGCAGTTTTCGAAGAGACGAACGATTTTGGTGTTGACTCTAGCATTACTATCACTATTGTTAGTGGAAGTAAAAGGTAAGAGTTAAGAGTTACCATTTTTGCCGTATTTCTTCAATTCATGTATGGACTGAAATAGAATGTTGCGTGAACCTTTTCAGCTACTCAGCAATGATGACCAATTCTCAAGCTGACGACGCCTCGAGAGAAGAGATGTGCGTTGATGATGATATCTCTAGAGATGAGACATGTACAGACGAAGCTTCTATTGGTGAAGATGAAGATGAAACCCCTGGGATTAAGAACATCCCAAATATTGATGATGCACTTTTTGAGGAAAATCCGGCAGTAGCTGAAAAACATTTGAAATCTCCAGCGTATCGTCTGCTGATAAATCCCAGGACTGTCACCCAGAAGAAATTCGTGACTCCCAAGAAAGTTATCCGATTTTTTCTTGAACGTGGAGTATTCCTTGCATCAATTATAGAATTTAAGATTTCTCGTCGACCTTTAGAGAAGTTTGCTGGATGGGCGAGGCATATGCTTGGTTTTCCTCATGTGAGGGCTATGCTCAATCAGGCGCAGGTGACAAGGGCTATTCAAGCTTCTGGGGAGTTATTCATTTACCATGATGCAAGAAGTATTGTAGCTCTGCTTTCTCACTGGTGTATTCCTACTCATACCTTCATATGCAGATGGAGAGAGTTTACCATTACCTTGGAAGACGTGGTATCTTTGATGCATCTCCCAATCACATGTAATCTTCCAGGGGATATTTCAGATGAGGAGACTGCCGTTTCTCATATCTTGACAGCTGCAATGGATGTAGAAAATAAGGCTGGCAGTAAAGGATGCTATGCTCTCTGGTTGACGCGCTGGTGGCCTAAAGACGAAGTTTCTGATAAACCCATCGATGGTATGTTACCCATTGCTGATTTCTTATGTTTATGGTTGTCCAGAGATATCTTTGAAGACAGCGGAAACTTGTTGAAACCTTTCGTGATCCCCTTTGCTATTAATATGGCTCAAGGCGAGCAACTCCCAATAGGTAGCTTGTTCTTGGGCTCCTTGTATTACAACTTGGATTCTTTGGTTATAGACTCCAGTGTGTCGAATAGCTTCATGAAGATTGAATGTTATGCTAACACGATGTTTCTTCAAGCTCTGATGTGGGAACACTTCAAGAATTATGCACCCATTCCACGTAATATTTTGCAAGGACTGAACACTGATGATCGCCATATTTTCCCTGAGAAAGACAATGCTAGGATCATGCGTTGGTCCACAAAGCAGCCTCGGTGCAGGGCGCGCCTCATTGACGTGCTGGATGATGAATCTGAATTCGCTTTTCCCCCTTGGGTGTCAGTGCCTTCTTATATCTCCCAACCGGTGACTTTCAATACTGGAGAGAGTACTAGTTTGTTGTCTGGTGCGGATCTGAACGATGGCGAGAGGTCCTTCATGTTGAGTTTCATCCCTGGTCATCTGCTGTCAGTATCGTACGGAGAATTTTCAGTGGAACAGTATGATATTGATAGAGCGGCCCGACAAATGGGGATGGATCAGTGTGTTCCAACTATTCGAAGAAGGAAACCATCAGTTGAGCAGCTCATGACTCGTTTAGATCATACCCATGTGGAAGGAAGTAACTACTGGTTTCCCTGCTCTGATAGATTTTCCTATGTAACTCCGGGTTATGCAGACTTTTGGGATAATCAATTTGAGCGATTGCATGAATATGTGATGGTCGGTCAGCCTCCAGTAAAAAATCGTCCCTCCGATGAGTTGATTGCCAGTCGACCGAGATTAAAGTATCTCTCTGGTGATAAGCGAAAATTGTCTCCAGGATGCTCCCAGGTGCGCTTTGTTATATAATCTTCATAAAATCATAACAACTGTATTCTGATTATGTTACTGGAACTTGTCACAGGATGGTCGTATCGTAAGACCTCGAATATGGGTAGATTTCTCAGAGACTGAAGCCATCGTTCATGGCGGAGAAGGCAGGCACAAGAGTTATAAGTTGTTGCCCAATACCGTAAAGTCCCCAGCCGGCGTCTTGGTGAGTTTCCAGTATTTTCTTTGTTGTGATATTTTCTCACCCATATAATTAGGATCGTGCGACTGATATTGTTATTCCGTTGCAGAACTTTACTCCGTCAAGTATTGATGGACTTCGTTTCTCCACTACTGAACAAACAATTTCTGACTTGAGTGATGAAGAAATTGTAAGTATCTCTTCCCATATCAATTATGACTTCTTATGAGTGAAACGCTGATTACTGGTGGTATTTCTAGGAGGAAGACTCCATGAATGTGGAGAATACTGTTGATGCTTGTTCGAAGAATGGAGATAAAGAGAGCTCCCAGAGTCAAGAACCGAATGAAAATAATGTTGTTGTCGACGCCGGCGTGAGCAATTCTGGTTCTTTAATTGCTTCGGAGAACACCCAAGTAAGCATTTCTCTCGTATTCCATCCATAGAAGTACAAACTTGCTGATCCATGAGTGAAATAATGAGAATGTATGTAAACATGTGACAAGTTTCGCCGAAATACGTCACCAGAAAATTCAAAACTCAGCATTTTAGGAAAAATGTCGTAGAATCTTCGTCTGATGTCAGATTTTGATGATCTGCATATGTATATTCAAGCCCATGAAATTACAAAGCTTTATTAAAGAAGCTTTTTAAGTTATGAGCACGTTAAGAGCCTTAAAAAGGTGAAATAGTGAACTTCCATGAGATTTTCAGAACTTTTTCAGATTGCGCATCAGTTGATGTTTTGGCCATATCCTATTGACCGTCCATCGGATTGTCATGAAATTTTGACACGTTGTAGGGAACATCCATACAAAGATAATGGTATATGACCCACAATTATATTCATTGTATATTGCTCCCAGTTCTTCTTTTAGTACAGAGCAGTGCACAGTTTCTTCAGACGTAGTTACCGTAAAACGTGTCTTCATGACTTCTTTGCTATTTACCAATGCCTTGAGAATAAAATGATGAATCTTGATAATTTTGGATTGTTTTTATGCTGTACCTCATTTTCCTTTTTGGTTTCAAGGTTTCGTGACCCTAACCCCATGTAATCTTCGTATTAGGTGCTAAATACCGAAGTTGGGGATATAGAAATCAACAAGGAAAACTCGAGCGGACCTGTGATCTTCGATGAGAAGATGAACATTCCTGAGCCTCTAAGTCAAGAGAAAGTTGTTGATGAAGTCATGGGATCCCATTATCGCTGCTTCAGAAATAGAAGAACCCAGGATTCCTGTAGAGAATACTGAGAGAGTTTTTGCCTTGATAGAAGCCGCTTCTGAAAACCGTATAGTGGTGCATGAATATCCAACTACTGGAATTGATTTTGATCCTCCGTTCTATGCTTCACTCCCAGGTAACGAATTAGTTGGCGGATTTGGTGTTCCCGTTGGATATGCAGAATTGTATGAAGCCATATGGACGAAGTTTGGCCATATCATCGTCGAGAGGATCCCTGGGCATATTTATGCATTGACCATGCAAGTAGGTGCACTCTTGCGTGTTGTGAATGACATATACAGTATGCCTAGGCGTGTCGTTACTCAATATGTACTCTTTGATTGGGAGTTCAACTTAGGTAATTCTGAGAGGCTTGGTTTTAACTTGAAGTGTCTCCGTAAGCAAATGGATGCGATTAAGGACTCGTGTGAGAATAAAATACCCTTCCCAAATGTCGTTGTGACGGACAAAGAACAGAAAATTGCAAGGTTGAATGAAGAGATGAACAAGGAGATGGCGGATTTGCAGGCTTTGAAGGATGCGGAGGCGGAAAAATCTTTCCTTGCTGATTTTTTATGATTTCTTGAACTTCTGAACTTCTGAAAGATGTGAGGTTTTATATGGGTTTTGATATTTTGGTTTTGGATTTGTAGATGTCTTTTGAGGATTTTGGGATTTGATAGAGATTTTCTTTTAAGAAATATGAGTTGAATTTTGATAAACTGATGAATTCAAATACTGATTGCAAGTATTGCAAAAGTTTTGGAGGTATTGAAATACAATGAAAATTCTAAATGCCAATTCTAGACGTCATGGATGCTGAAACGCATGATACCTCAAAATGCCTATCTTTTCAAACAAACGCCTTAAGCTATTTCTCCTGAATTACTGGTAGGGTTCTGCCATCTGTGTTGACCAGCTTGTAGTATCCTCCGGTTATGGATTTAGCGACCACGAATGGTCCTTCCCAGTTGGAGCTCCTTGCTGAATGAAGATTGCGTTGAACATCTTTGAGAACTAGGTCTCCTTCATGAAATTTGTTGGGTTTGGTCGCCCGTGCCTTGAATATCTTCTGTTGATTTGGAATTTTTTGCGGGACGTGATTCCATGGTCGTGGTACGTATGGACATTCGTGCGGGATAGGGTATCTCTCGTAATGTTTTGCCATATCTTCCATGATGAACCTCTTGATCGGATGATCGACTTGGAGAAGCTCTGGACTCAACCACTGAGTGAAATATTGACGTGGTGAGATTATCCACTCATAGCATTTTGCCATTTCTAAGTTGTTCGTGGGATGAAGTTCTTGAACTGAGGCGACATACTTGAAAAATGATGATATAGGCACATGAGAGGGGATGAAACTTGCCTGGTCGCAGAACTTTTTGACGAATGCATTTGGATGTTCCTCAGATTCTTGTGCAAGTTTTGTTAAGGCTTTGACCTCCTTAAAGTATTCAAATGGCGAGATGTCCTCCGCCTCTTCCTCCGAGTCAGAAGTTTCTTCACGGGGACGTGTCGTTGCAGGAGTCATCATTGTCTTCCCATCATTAATCCACGCGCGTCCAAGAATCATATCATACCCTGGATCTTCTCGGATTATAAAGAATTTGGTTTCAGTGAAGACCGAATTTTCTTCGACTTTCAGGATGATGTAGCCATAGGCGTCTCTGGAGATCCCTTCGTGGTCTCTGATTTCCATTGGAGCGTGGGTAGCTTCTTGTCGAGTTATGCCGGCAGCTTTGAGAGTCTTGAGAGGGATAATGTTGACAGCAGTACCGACATCAATGAACGCTCTTCTGAACTCGTTCCCTTTGATGTGCACTATGGTGAGCAGTCCCCAGTCGTACATTTCCTTGTCTGTTGCTGAAGGTTCGATGGTAGCCTCTTGGATTAGTAGTCGTTTTCCGGATACGATGTGGTTCAATGCAGCAAACATATCTTTCCTTTGAGCTTTCTAAAGATACAACATCTCACAGGTATGTTCAATCAGGGATTGAACTGCTTCTTTGAAGGGAGGTCCATTGATGGTGAAAGCTCGGACCGGAAGAGGATTTTTGTGTACTCCCTCAGTCCCCAGGTTGAGTTCTCCTGATTCAACCTTTTCTATGAATATGCGTTTCAGGACTTTGCAATCACTTGTGGGATGGCTGACATACCTGTGGAAGCGACAATACCGAGGATTTTCCATGGCTTCTTCGGTTGGTTACTTTTTATTAAAAGGCAACTTGATTGCACCATCTTGAATCCAGGCATCGAGTAATTCGTTAACTTCTTCCATGGAACAGGGAAAATCAGGTGCCTCTGGCTCGTCCGTTCGTTGGGTAGAGGTCTTCAAGTTATCTTTTTTGTGTGCCTTCGAGGGAGTGGAGGCTGTCTGCTTATGTTGTGGTTCATCTTTCCGCTTGATTCCTTCTGCGACAGCGTTCGTCGAAGATTACAGGGTATACTGTTTGTTAATCAAATGCATGTTTCCCCGAGGGTCTTTTGAATCCTCAGTTCTTGTAGACTTTGGTCTTTCCAGAAGAGCGGGTGCGGTAGTTGCTAATCTCTTCGCGGCTTCGTGGAGCTCTGAGAAAGTTTGGAATCGAAGGTTCTCCAGTAAAGATCTATAGATCGGGAGCATGTCGTTGATGCATAAGTCCACCAGTTGTTGCTCCGTGACGTTTGGATCATGGCAGTCCAAGGCTTGGACTCTGAACTTATTCACATAATCGTTGGGGTTATCACCTGTCTTTTGAGACATTCTCCCAAGATCATAGAGAGCGACTTGTTCCGACACGAAGAAGTATTTCCTGTAGAATGCATTGACCATTTCTCCCCAATTATTGATGGTCCCTGGCGCGATGTTGTTGTACCAGGTGTATGCTCTTCCTTTCAAAGACTTTGAGAATTCTTTGAGACGAACAACATGATTGTGTTCATGTTCTCCCAAGGCTTCGAGGAAACGTGAAACATGTTCTTGAGCATTGCCAGTTCCATCATATAGAGTAAAAGTTGGAGAAATGTAACCTTTGGGAAGAGGGATCCTCTGTGTAGCCAAGGGATAAGGAGGTTGGTGACGATGGACATGTGATGTGTTTCCCTTTCCACGGTTCTCCAGAAGACGCTCCAGGTCTTCACGAGTGATGAAGTTTGATGACTGCTTTGTTGATGAATCGCCTGCAGCTTTGACGGTTTCGTCATCATCCACTGTATGAATTGGAATCACCTCAGGATCAGCGTCTGAGGACTTTTCCTTTCCTTTCCCTTTTTCTTGAGTCTTCTCTGATAGTTTGTCCGTGAGAGTCTTCAGATAGTCAAATAATTTATGTTGTGCTTAAGCCATGTCCGTATGATTCTTCGCAAGAGTCTCTTGTGTCTTGATGAGATCATCCATGGTAAGTGGTGGATTTCCTCTGATTTCTTCGGGATGTCGGCCAAACAAATGATGACCTTCCGCGTTGGCGTGAGGAGGAGTGATGTCACCACCATAAATGTTAGTGGCTGAAATAGTTTCCGGGATGTCTTCATTGTTGCTAGCGCTAGCGATATTTGCGTTAGGATTTGTGACTGCTCCTGACCTAAGACCAACCATTTTGTGAGAATGAGAGATTTCAACCGATATAATTATCTCCCACTGTGGTCGCCAATATGTGGATGGGGAAAAAAGATCTGCTGGTTTTTAAGGGATTGCGGAGACGACCGGACGGAGGAGGTTCCTCGAACCGAGCGAAATGTTAAACTGCACACAGATGCACCGCTGCAAAGGGGGTGCTTAGATTAGAGAGATAAATATGTAGTACTCCGGCCTAAATCGAGACAACGACCGTTCCAGAGTAAATTCGGTCATAGAGGACATGTTGATCTGTAGGAGGGAAGCTTGAGAAATGTGTGGAATCAATGGTGATTCAAGGATGGTGGGTGTGTGAATTCTGAATATGATAAGTTCTGAATGATTGAAGTTGAACGATTGTGAAGAAATTGCTCAATTGATGAGTTTGATGATCTCGTGTTGTCGAAGGGACGTGAGATTCTTACTCTGAGTATTCTATGTATTCGTTCTGTTTTTGATTCTCTGCCCTCAATCTTGATTTAGAAACTCATTTATATTGCTAGAATTGTAGACACCATGATCCCATGAAGTGTGACAGTTAATGGAATCAAGGAGTGGAGAGGTGGAAATCGTGTTCGAAACCGGTTGTCCAACGTGTAAAGACTCGGTCGACCTTCCACACACTATCTCGTGAATTCCTTCAACTGATTGCACGGCTTGCTCACATTCCATCGTGTGTTTGAACACACGTGCCGTAGACCGCCAGACCAAAACCCTAAGTGATATCCCCCCAAGTGACACGATTGATCGTCTCGTGGTTTTTTAGTCAATTGATGACTTCGTGGTTTGATGGGACATGAGTCCATGTAATCACTAAGTCGAACAAGATGTTCTGAAACTCACGAATTGAACGTGTCATGAGACAGATGTATAATTCTTACGATGAAGTGAGCAAGTATTGCCCATTTGATGGATTATTGAATATTGGTGGATTGTTGAACCAATATTCCTTAACTCGAGCAAATATTGATCATCTGAGAAAGTGTTGCTCTCGTGATGACTTGTTGAATATTTGACCGTCTGAGCATGTGTTGCTCATGAATGATTGGCAGTGTGCCAAGAATATTAATTAAAGTGCTGGTCGTTGAACCTAGCATAATTAATAAAATTCATGACCATGAGGTCACCGTAGAATTATTAGTATTAATTCATGACCATGAGGTCGTCATAAAAATTATTAAGGTTAGAGTCTAGAAGCATAGTCCTTGAACTCAGAAACCCTAATATGACTGATTGATGATCAATTCATGGTCAGAAGTTTTAACCATGGGACGAATGAGGAGAATCTACATGAGACAGTGGATCAACCATGTAGTATCCATATGCTCACGTGAGCAAATATGATGAATTCACGAAGAGTTCATGATTTGTTGGTGAAAGAATGATTAAATGCTGGTTCAATCATTATTCAAAATGCTCGTCTGAGACTTAGGTGTGAAAACCTAATTAATTATGGGAGAGTGATGGACCGACCATAGAGTCATGGATCCGGCCATGGGTTGTCATGTGACCGTCTGATGGTCACTTCATGAAAAATCCAAAGTGTTTGGAAGTTTTGGACCTAATACCAGCAATTGTGCAAATTAGGTCAAAACTATGAAAATCGATGGGATTGGCCTCCTTGATCCGAAGAGCTAATCTTGGTTGGTCAAGATAATGTGCTTGTGTCCCTAAGGTGTCCGCGTCTCAGTCTTGAGAATTTTGATATTTTCTGGTGCACGTTTGAGCGACCATTTGAGAAAATATGACAATATTAGAGTTTTTTGATAAAACCGTCAAAACTTCATCGGACGAGGGAAAATAATGAAAAGTGAGGGAATTATGAAGTGTGGACCGGTCACAGTGATCACGTGACCAACTGTTGGTCGCTTGAGCAACCCCCAAACCCTAATTAACGTCCTTTACTAGAATTGATGTAGAATTCTCATACGGACACCCCTTCATTCCATACAGAAAAGAATTTCCTATCTCCCAATGCGGGAGGTTTTAGGTTTTGAGTTCTTTCGGGAGGTGAAAACAGCCCGAAAGTAAAACTCAGGAAAGATTTAAGGGACCGGTCCCACGATAAAACGAAGGAGTTTTGTTAAAATCAAGGAGTTTCCATGAGACGAAGGAAACACCATGAGACGGTGTTCAAAGCACGGTCGGACAGTTATGACCACGGTCCCGTGGTGTCTCTTCCTTAGTTTTACATATTTTGATGATTTTATGAAGGATTCATGAATTTTGAGAAATTTGATAAATTTAGAGTGTTTTCATGAATTGAAGGAGTTTCCATGAGTTCATGGTCTTTGAAAAATATCAAAATAATAAAATTCGGCCGTGTGAGATCATGGAGGCGTGACTGACCGGTCATGGCCCAATCCCACGAATTTTAATAATTTTTGGGTATTTTTTGATAATTTGAAGGAATTTTGAGAAAAATACCATGAAATCAAGGGAAAATAAGATAATTAATAATGAAATAAATAAAACAGGGCGTGTGGGACCGGCTAGAGCATGGCCGGTCGGCCAAGGGCCGGTCCCACGAGTTTTCATAATTTATTTTATTTTATTATTATTTTTGATGATTTAAAGGAATTTTTTGAGGAAAAATACCATGAAATCAAGGAGTTTTTCATGAAATTAGAGAAAAATAATAATAATAAAATAATAAGGACCGTGAGGTGTGGGCCGGCTGGGACCAAGGCATGGACGGTCGGCCAATGGTCACGCCCCACACACTCTCCTTAATTATTTTTTGACGGACTCATAGAAGTACCACGAATCCGAAGAATTTCCTCAAGACGGAGATTTGATCAAACGAGAGAATTTTATCAAATCATGAAAAATAATAAAAGTGTATTAAAAATATAGAATTAGCGTGGAACTGACCATGACACGATGAGTTGATCGTGTGTCCGTGTCCCAGCGCCTTGGTCAAATATTTTTAATTATTTATTATTTTCTTCCCTATTTTGCATAGGTTCATCGTTTCGTCGTATTTTGAAATATTCGTTCGTGCGGTGATTGTTAATGCATCATCGTTGAATACACTTGCACCATTTGAAACAGAGCTTACTCAAAGGTAGCTCCGATGCCCGTTAATTATTTATTACTAATTCATGAAATTTGATGGAGAATAATTCATAAAACGAGTAATAAAATGGATAGATGTTTACTGTTAATTCATAGGATCAGCAGAAGATTCGACTATGAACTCATAACAATGAGGTGATCATTGACATTCCATGGGATCGACGTTGATTCGACCATGGAATAAGAGAAATGATATTTCCATTCCATGGGATCGTCGTTGATTCGACCATGGAATCGGAGCAATCTTATTGCCATTCCGTGGGATCGTCGTTGATTCGACCACGGGATCGGAGCAATGATATTGCCATTCCGTGGGATCATCGTTGATTCGACCACGGAATCGAAGCAATCTTATTGCCATTCCGTGGGATCGTCGTTTATTCGACCACGGAATCAGAGAAATCTTATTGCCATTCCGTGGGATCGTCGTTGATTCGACCACGGAATCGGAGCAATCTTATTGCCATTCCGTGGGATCGTCGTTGATTCGACCACGGAATCGGAGCAATCTTATTGCCATTCTGTGGGATCGTCGTTGATTCGACCACGGAATCGGAGCAATCTTATTGCCATTCCGTGGGATCGTCGTTGATTCGACCACGGAATCGGAGAAATGAAGGGATAATTAACCTCATGGGTCTATGCCTAGCAGAATATACTGACTACGATAGGAGCATTAATTATCCTGACATGACTTGCCGTTAAGCCATATCCTTTATATAGTCAGGTTAAACTCGTTTTTTGTTCCTGAAGACGATATTGCCCCGTAGAGCCGTCCATCCCGTGATACTATATAGAAATGACTGAAAGTATTCAGTATTCATGAGATTATGCCATTGTCTAGACGTTGATTTCATATCTACATGTACTCTGGGAGAAAGCACTCTCCGTTGAGAATTCGATGAGAGACTCATGTCTCAATACTCACATGTGATTGCTGAACCGGCGGTCCATACAATCATGAGTTTACAATTTTAGACTTTGTTGAAAATCCACCATCTACAGTGTTTTAGGAAGAATAACTAGAGTTTGGAATAGCCATTATTGTGATTACACATAGCTATGTCCAACGTTTTCATCTTTTGTTTTTAGATTTATTTATTTAAACTCTAAAATTATTTGGAAGATGATTTTTGCACTATTAATCTTTATGGTTTTATATATTGCAATATGTTATGATATATGTTTGTTTGCGTCCGTGAACTATTATTTTCCCATACGATGTCAAAAGTTATCTATTTTATATGTCGATATGCAAATATCGATACAAAATCGATGAACTTTTGACAAACAAAAGTTAAGCATATTATGTCAATTCTTTGATGAAAGATAGGTTAAAATCTTTTTTTTACAAGGATTATGTCTATTGTATATCATTGTGCAAATAGTGATGAAAAATAGAATGAATCCTTGTCTATGCCGCAGTATTTATCTTTCCCTGATCCATATTGTATGTGTGTTGCAATGCTCCATAAGTTTTCTTGTGTTGAGCATAAAACGATTGAATTAATCATTCATTTATGGTAAACATGGTCGTAGCTCCGTAAGTTCTCTTATGTCGAGCATGTTAAATTAAATTGGTCACTTTTGTATTTAATTTGATTGAGTATTCCGATTAAATTGATCATGGGTTTTCTTGTGATTAGTTTAATTGAGAATTTTGGATATAGAAAATCATCTCTTTTATGGTTTTCGGTGTCCAATAAAATCCTTATTTTTTCGTAAAAGTTAGGCCGCTCTTGTTGTTCTCTCGGGAATGACATCAAATGGGGGAGAGTTCTTTTGAACTTGCGCTTAATTTTCATATCTTTGTGGGAAGTGCGGATATGGAATTTTTAGGGGTTATCTTGTATCTGTATAAACTCCTTGATGAATGCATTTAGCTTCGGCTTTATGATTGCATCTAAACAAGTTGATATGTTTCTTTTCTTTGGTTTTGAAGTGTCTCCGTGAAAATTTCGTTAGGATCCCGTTTTCATACCTTTTCCAATTTTATTGACAAAAAGGGGGAGAATTAATATGTACTTCACACTACAAATACATATGGTTTCCGGATCATTATGTAAGGGGGAGGGGTTTTCATGTTGAGACGAAAGTACCTACTAAGGGGGAGTGATACATATCACCATAGAATTGTTGTTGAAGTTGTGATATAAGAACTTTGATGTTGTGTAATAATACTATGACATTGTATAACAATGATCGAGAGATTTTGTTTTCTCATTGTTATGGCTACGGGACTTCAACAACTATGATGATGAATTGAACGTCTATGGAATCATGGGAGTACTTGGAAAAGACAAAGTTTTCGAGTAATGTTGAAGAACCAAGGAGATCAAGCATGTGGACGAGAAGCTACAAAGTTTTATTTATTTTGTAATCCATATGTATTGATAGTTTTGTCACTAAAATTGACAAAGGGGGAGATTGTTAGAGCATTTGATCGGTCGAACTCGCATGCGTTGCTATCTCAAGCATGTTTGTCAATATTAGTGATCAAAACTATACGACTTGATTTCTGGTTTACTTATGACTAAGTCTCGGTCTAGGATAGTTAAATACGAATAACTACTCGAGGAACCGCTGGAACTTCATCCGACCAAAAATGTATGTGGAGATTTGAACTTATCTAGCACTCAAAAGTCTATCTATCTCCTACTCTTGAGACAACATTCGTATAAGTATGATAGTTTTCATACATACACATTTGCTATTTCGAGCCGAGTTTACCCTCTTACCTTTTTCTAGAAATATGTGTTGGTAAGCTTTCGCTTCAACCACGTTTCATCTTTATCTGTAACGAAAGTCATGATGACATTTCAATTTTCAAAATAGCTTTGATGATGGTAGTCGATTCTTTATGTCTAACGACTATTAATGTAGTTGCAGGAAAACCTACACTACACCCTTGATAAGAATTTACAGTAATTAACACATATTTGAAGATTAAAAACAACACTTTCTTATTTGATTCTCAGAAATGTTTACAAGAAATGGAAGAAATCAAGAATACAACCGCTCTCTTGAATTTTCTCTCTCTTCAAGACTTTCTCAACACTCAAAAAATACATCATCATCTCTCTGAATCTACTGGGTTTCTTTATATAGGGTAGTTACATAGTGGATGACAGCTAAGCTATCCTTTAATTTCGGATCTGGCTCACTATATTATCGCAGTAATTATAATGTCAATTCTCGCAAGCGTTATAACCATCGCAGGATAATCATGCTCTTCTCGTGTTTCTTCATTCGTCAGCTATTTCGTCACTCTTTAAATTATCTTGTGATACTCGCATAGTGTTGTTGAAGAATTCGCGGTGGTGTTCGCAGAAGTGTTGTTAATCTCGCAAGAGTAATATCATGGCGATATTCTGGTCCTACATCTTGCCTCTTCTCATGTATTTTATGCGAAGGAGGAAATATTATGAGAACTAGAATTTCGCAGATGTTCATCTTTTCGCTTTTTACTGTTCTGACACATTTCTGCATCTATTGCCAGATTTATTACACGTTTTTTTTTCCATTCAACTTCTGACACGTCCCTTTCGACCGCTGCATTCCAACCGTTCACGTCTCTTCCTTATATTAATTGCACTTATCTTCTCGAGAGTTTTTACCTTATATATATATCTTCTTCACTATTTTCTTCTCTTCTTTTTACTTCTTTCTTCCTTCTCTCCGTAATTTCTCTGCAAATTCACTGTTCTTCCGTAAATTCCGAATCCTCTACTATTACAATTATTTTTTTGATTTTTTACTCTTTCAATCTTCATTCCCATACTAAAAATGGTTGCAGCTGGTCGCAAATATGTGATTGCTTTCGAGAAGATTCAAAAAGAACTTCAAGACAAAGGTTTTACTTTATCCACCATTCCCAATCAAAACCCTAAGTCTGAACTTTCTGTTCCATTATTTTTTGATCTTCCATGTAACCATGAGAAGATCATAGTCTCACTAGGCCATCTTGAGGCTGGTCTTCCCATTCCTCTCTATGACCCCGAACTTCCTTTATTCTATGAGATACTCTCTCACGCGAAGTTCTTGCGGGAGGTATATCAGTTGAGTGGGGATTGTATTCGCTTAATGCTTGAGTATGATACTCGCGGTGCTGGTAAAGAATCTCGCTACCTTGATACTGCGAAGAATCCTAAATTTAAAGATGTTCCAATTGTTCCCGCGAAGTATACTGTGGAGAACTTCTTCGCAAATTACGATATAATCCCTATGAAGAAGGATAACACTTATTGGGGTGTCCGCTTACAAAAGAAGGATGACATCGCTGAAGATAAAGTTCTTATGTTAGATATCTATTGGCATACGGGTAATAATCAAGGACCTCGCCACTCCAGTGATGACAAATGGTTCATTTTTCCATTATGCCTAGAGGGTCCCTACATCTCAGGTCCTCATGCATTGCCTGCGAATCTCGCAGAATATCAACCGTGGGTTTTCAAATGGCCTGAATGGAATAAAGAGGTATGTTCCCTCAAATTTTTTGTATAATTATCATTATTATCTTCCTCATGTTTTCATACTCTCTCCGACTACTCCAATTTTTCCAGATTAACAGGCTAAAACTTAACTACCGGAAATTTGGGAAGCCCAACACCTTTTTAGCCCTTAAATCTCTCACAGATGAAGTAAGAAATATTCCTTTATGATTCTTAACAATATATTGTTGCCTCTATTTCTTATCTTTATCTGTGTTCACAGGTTATTGAAGAAATAGAACCTGTGAAGATTGTGAAAACTAAGGGGAAAGACAAAGATGCTTCTCGCAAGGAGAAATCTACTATTCCTTACAAAGAGAAGTCTATTGCTCCTCGCAGAGATAAATCTGGTGTTCCTGCCTCAAAGAAAAGAAAACCCCAATTCTCTTCTTCTTCAACTCCTCAATCTAATGAAGAAAATTCAAGGGATAATTCTGATAATGACAACGATGATGATGATTATGATGTTGATATCCCTTTCGCAATGGAATCCTCCCAATTTGAATCTTCCATGGCCCAACTATCTAACATTTTTGGCGATATCACACATGCTGACACAAATGATTATGGAAATGAAGCTCTGGGGTATCCCAGGATCTTGCCAAGATCTGCAATGCTCCCATACTAGTTGATAATGATTCCCTCCAAGGAATCTCTAGATCAATAACTCTCAGTCTCTTAAATTCTCTTGGTATTATGGTATTTTTTTCATTTCTTCACCACATTTATGTATTCATTTCCTCACCAAGCTTTAATTTACATTGTTCCTTCGCAGACTGGAAGAGCTTCCTTTGTTGTTGCCTCAGACTTGGAGAAGAGGCGCGCATGTTTTCACAAGAAGAATATCGTTCTTCGCAAAAAAAAATGTAGAATTGGAATCTGAGTCCGCTAGTCTTCGCGGGAAATTGGAATCTGGGTCTGCTGACCTTTAAGAAAAGATTAAGCAGTTGGAAACTGAACTTTCTTCCTCGCGAGATAAGGTCGCAAGCCTCCAAGCTGTGAACGATCAACTTTATGGTAAGAAATATTTCCCTTTTTCTTTAACCTTGTATTCCTTTGCATTTTTTCTTATTTTTCTTCTTCGCAGATGTTTACGGCCTTTCTGACGAAGCTGTATTCCTTCGTTCTTTTCCAAACCCAATAGACGATGATACTCTTCTCAATCGCCTTAATGAATCCTTAAGTAACTATTCAAATGAACAAATTAATTCCCTTTCTGTAGATGATCTTAGATCCAAATTTTATCTTTTAGCAATTGATCACATATCTAGTTTGAGAGCGTCTAATACATCCAAGCGTAAATATCTTAACTCTAAAGAAGAAATCAAGATTCTAAGAGCCCAAAAAAGTGATCTTATAGATGAAAAAGATCGCATCTCTAGGCAAGGAGCTCAAACTTTAGCGGATTTTCATAAAACCCTTCTTAAAGTCCAAATTGAAAGAGATAAACTTATCCGCGAGAGAGAGGATCTTGTTGAAAGAGAAAACAAAATTCGTTCCCGTCTTCTTATTGATAATGATGACGAATTTTCCTGGGATGCAAAGATTCTTGACAATGCCAGAGCTAACTTAGGTGTAGATGTTAGCCTTCATGTTGAAAAAGCGACCTTATTTAAAGACTTGATTTTTGAAAGAGAAGGTTGTTAATTGTTCTTCCTTTTTAATTTCTTGTCTTTTATAGTTTTTTGAAAAATTTCCAACTTGTTATTATATACTCGCAGGAGCTGAAAAGAGATATTCTGAAAGAATTGGAGAACTTAAAGTTGATAAGAATCAACTCGCAAAGACTCTTGCTGCTCGCAATGAAAAATATTCAAAATTGAAGACCCAATTAAAGATTATTGCTACCAATTTTAGTAATCTCCTTGTTGGTGTTCCCAATGATTCTGCCAAGAAGGTCTTCGATGATCATAACATTCCTCATTCTTTATATCCTTTCCTCACATAAGAAGTTCCAAAGAATACTCCAAATCTTGTTATCTCTGACAGTGAAGCTGAAGAATCTGGCGGAGATGAAGGATACATCGAAGATGACGGTGAAGACAAAGAAGAAAAATCTAGAAAGGATGATGATGGATCTATCTAGTTTTGTTTCCTCTTTTTAATCTCTTTGTAACATTTGTACATTTATCTCCTTCTTCTTGTGATATTACTGCAAGGTTCCTTGATGTATAAATTTCTTTTGCTTCTATCTGTATAAATTAGAAAACAATTCTTTTCTACAATATAGTTAATCAACATGATAACTAATCTTTAACTATCTGTGTAAATGTATCATATAATAATGTCTACGTAAATTTATCATATAATGATGAATAACAATTTTATCATTCTGTTCATTCCCATACTTTCCTCTGTTATTCATCTGAAATATGAAAAAAATTGAGTAGAGCTTAGATATTAGTTGTGAATAAAATCTATTTAAATATTCTTGCCTCTATCTTTGCGATAATATCACAAGTTTCATTATCTCAGCGTCAATATCGCAGTCATTCAATCTTGATTTCTTGTGATCTTATTATGCCTTCTCTGGTGACAAAATCTAGTTAAAGGTCTTATTTTGCCACATTTTGTATTGGCGACAAAATCGCAGGACGTACTTACACTTGCATGTAAAAACCCATTGATCTTGCCTTATCTGCGTTTTGTCACTTTCTCTGCGACAATATGACAAGTCTAAGCTCCCTTGCGAGAACAAAGCCTCATGACATTGCCGTCTTGCGATGAAATCGTAGGACGTCCTTACACTTTCATGTAAGAACCCATTGATCTCATCTTATATTTTTCTCATGGCTTGTTGCCTCTGTATAATATTTGTCACGCGACAATATGATAGGCCTAAATGTTCTTTCGAACATAAATCCCCATGCCATTTCCGTCTTTAGACACTTATCATCCCCCTAATGGAGGGTGCCGCCCTTATTTCCCCCTGGTTTCCCCTTCAAGGAGGGCACATCGGCCATACAAGACTAGCTCCTCCCCTCCGGTATTAACAACAACTAGCTGTTTTCATAGCCTCTTATCCTTTATGCATATATGGCTTACAGTTACAAGACTACACCCTAAGTGGGGTTTTTTTAGGGCTAAGTGCATCATAGCCAAGACTTGTTAAGAATGGCCAGGGTAGTTTCGTAAGCCCCGGGAACTCTTGGCTCAACCGTGTACCTCGACACCTTGATCATACTCTGCACTCCTTAGGAGAGACCCTCGGTCGTCTAACCAGGGTATAACCTTATATAGTTGGAAATCCAAGGTACCTCTCTTGGATGGGTTTTCAATAACCCCAATCTCCGTGACTCAGATTTCAGCAGCGGTATAACCTTATCCCTGAGCCACGCAAAGAGATACCCCCTTATATGACGCACTTTAGGTCTTACATTTGCCTCTTACGAAATTTTATTCGCGAACTAGGGTGTACGTCATAAAGGTTCATCCCGTTCTTATATTTCTCTTGCGAGTATTGCAACTCTGAAGAAATTTCCTTTCTTTGATCTTCTCTTTATTTGCATTTCAACTCTTGTATAATTTTTCAATTTCATCTTTTTTATTCAAACAAAATATTCTTTTGAAACATTTTCTTCAACAAATCATTCATAAATTTCTTAAATTTCATCATTTTACCTTTCTACTTACTACTTTCTGCTTCTGCCCTTTTGTTGCGTTTTGTTATTTTCTCTCCATCTGCGAGACGCTCGCCATCTACTGTTTGCAGCTCATGTTGATTTCGCAGTGTTCCTTCCTCTCGCCGCTCTATTGTATCAACCATCAGCTTATCACCTCTTTGTTTTTGCTTGATGTTATGTTTCTAATTTCTATTCCTCGCTGCTCTTTTTTCGCAAGATTCCATGTCAATTTCATAACATTTTCTTCCTTCAATCAAATCTCCCTTTATAACTCCAACACCGCTGGGATGTGGAAACTTAATGCAATGGTGATAAGTTGACGCTACACCTAAGATTCCATGTAACCATGGCCTTCCAATCAAGGCGTTATATGGTGATTCTATGTCAACCACGCAAAATTGAACTTTGGAAGATAACCCCTTTAACGGAATCCGCATAGTAATTTCCCTTTTGGGCTTGTTGGTAGTACCATTGAAACCATAGATCTTATAGGTTGACGGTATCAGATCCTCGTCTCTTCCACCCATGGTTTTGTAAGAATGATAAAATAAGATATCAACTGAACTTCCAGTATCTATTAGAACTCTGTTAATGACCCAAGAATCTTCAGTTTCACAATCATCATTTTCTTTATCTTCTTCTTCTATTTGTTTTGGATTTATTTCTAATCTTACCACCAGTGGGTTGTCATGCATCTCTCCAGGCTCTGGTACTTCTTGTGTAGTGAAATAAATAGTTTGCTTTTGCCACTCCACTAATGGAGAAACTCTCACAATATTCATTATCTCTCTTCCATCCGCGTCTCTCGCGAAGACTCTTCTTAGAACATTGTCGTGGAAATCCTCAATAGTCTTGTATGAATGTATGATGGAATTACATAACAAATTCTTCGCCTTGGCTCAAACCTCTATCACAAATGTTTCTGCTCCTTTTACAGTATTCACTCTGCGAATATCTGGTGCCGGTGGTAACTGCTGAGATTGCAGATGTCCTATTAGAAAATGATTTAACTTTCCCTGATCAATCATCCTCAAAAATATTCTTTTTACATTCCAGCAATCGTTTACTGAGTGACCATGAAAGTGATGGTAAGGACAAAATTCTTGATTTCGATTATTTGGATGTGGCTTTTTTCCCATATTCCAGGGTGATGGTATATTTTCCATCAAAATGATAGCCTCCCAAATTTTTTCTAAACTAGCATTTAGAGGTGGCATCTTAATTTCTTCCCATATTATCTTCTGACTCCCTTGCCCTCTAAAATTATTTTGCCTCTGGCCACCATAAGTCTCTTGCGGCTGATCAAGTCTTTGAATTTTATTATTTCCACCGCAATTGTAATAATTCCTTTCCGTTACATACTCCTCTTGATCTCGACTTCCCATGGCTACTAATTTCTACTAGTTATCAATCACCACTTTCTCTTGTTGTGGCTGCAAGGTGCTCGCCACATTATTAATCATTTTAGGAAGTAAACTTCTGTTTGCCGCTATTGAACTAGTGTTTTCGACTGGATATGATTCCATCTCATTTTGTTTATCCTCCAAAGAAATGTATTCTTCTTATAGTTCTCGCAGCTCAGTCATTGTTATGGTATTCTTGACTCTGAAAATTTGAATATATAGTAGATTGGTTGAGAACATAGCATTAATGAAAGATAAAATGAGGTATCTCTCATCCACTTGACCAGCCATTTCACTGCATATTGTTTTCCACCTTAATGTTAAGTGCTTCAGACTCTCGCCAATCCTTTGTTTTAACCCAAACACATCTTCAATTCCTGGACGCGCAGAATTCTTACTTATGTATGCCCCCAAAAATGTGGTTTGTAGATGAGTGAAAGAAGTTATAGTATTCTTGGGTAAACCCTCAAACCATTTTAGCGCCTCACTAGTTAAGCTTGATGCGAAATATTTGCACAACACAGCATCATGATTTTTCCACTGTAGCATACATCTCACATAAGCTTTGATGTGTTGAATGGCACATGTAGATCCATCAAAAATACTAGTTAATGCTAGCAAGTTGCACTTTGGGGGTATTCCTCCTAATTGTACTGCTTGACTGAATGGAGTTTTTTCAGCTTCTTCAATCGCCTCATCAAGTTTCCTTTTTCCTCCTTTTCTTATATCATTTAACATTCCCCTCATTTCTACTGTTTCTCTTAAAACTTGTTCATTCCCAACTGAATTTTGCTCCTTTGGCCTTTTCAGTGCAGATTCCCTTCTCATGTGTTCTTGCCTATCTTGTGTTGCGAGATTTTGATTTCCGTCTCCATTACTTTCTTCTTGTCTTTCTTCGCTATCTTCTCTTACATTTATTTCGCGAATACGCACACCATTATATCTCTCATTTTCTCTTCTGTGATTTTCTTCTACTCTTCTTTGCACCCTATCGTATTCTTCGTTAATATTACCATTATTACGTTTCTGTTCACGTATTCTTTCTCGATTGTCAAGATTATTCTGGTGAATTTCCTCTTGAAATTCTTGCTCTTCTATATCTGCTCCCAATCTTTCCCTTTCGCAAGCTAAGCGTGCTTGTTCAGCATAATGTCTCTCGATTTCTCTTTCAATTATCTGTTGATTTCTTAGAGTTTCTCTTCCATGCAATATCCTTCTTCCTTCCTCTTGATGTTCTTCGCCATCTTGGTTATTTCATTCCTGACGCTGTCCATACTCCTGCCTCCTGTTGTTTTGTTCATTTTGTTGAATTTCACCATGTGGTATGTAACGATCTTCCCTTATTTCTCTCCTTTCGCGATGTCCTCCATTTGGATCATAATTTTCTTCTTCAATATTTGTTATAGGTGGATCTTCTTCTTATCTCACTTCTGATTGTTATTGAACTTTATCTTGTTGTGCTTCTTGACCTTCTATTTTGTAACTTCATGTTTTCCATTCTCAATTCATGGTTTTTCCTTGCCAAATTTGCACGTTCTTCCGCCTCTAACCTCCTTTCCTCTTGTATTCTTTGTCTTAAAACCTCTACTGTTTTATTTTCTTCACCTCCATGTATTAATCCTCCATTTACTTCTTGGTTTCTTCCCTCTCATCTTTCATCTCTTAATTGTCAATCTTCTAGTTCTTCTATTGAATATGATCGCCAAGTATGCACGCTTACTCTATCATAATCCACAGCTCTATCTTGTATTGGTGTTTGCTGATTTGGATGTTGAACCTGATTTTCTCCATCATTCCTTGTTCTATTTCTTCTTGTTCTTATTCTTGAGGATTCTCCCATTTCATTTGTTTCTCCTCCTGCAAGTCTTTTACTCCTCCTTACGGTTGTTGGTGGTTCTGATGTATTTATTCTTCTTCTAGCCATTAATCTTAGTATACTGTTGGATATTGTGTAAGATCTTTCACTAATTGTTCCAAATTCCTTCCAATCACAATGTCAATTTTTATCTTTTTCTTCAAATAATCATCAATTCATCCCTGTTTCGGGCGCCAAAATGTAGTTGCAGGAAAACCTACACTACACCCTTGATAAGAATTTACAGTAATTAACACATATTTGAAGATTAAAAACAACACTTTCTTATTTGATTCTCAGAAATGTTTACAAGAAATGGAAGAAATCAAGAATACAACCGCTCTCTTGAATTTTCTCTCTCTTCAAGACTTTCTCAACACTCAAAAAATACATCATCATCTCTCTGAATCTACTGGGTCTCTTTATATAGGGTAGTTACATAGTGGATGACAGCTAAGCTGTCCTTTAATTTTGGATCTGACTTACGATATTATCGCAGTAATTATAATGTCAATTCTCGCAAGCGTTATAACAATCACAGGACAATCATGCTTTTCTCGTGTTTCTTCATTCGTCAGCTATTTCATCACTCTTTAAATTATCTTGTGATACTCGCAAAGTGTTGTTGAAGAACTCGCGGTGGTGTTCGCAGAAGTGTTGTTAATCTCGCAAGAGTAATATCATGGCGATATTCTGGTCCTACAATTAACATTATAGAAGAATGTTTCAATGATTAAAATGTAGAGTTGAGATTACGTAACCACCTATGGATATAAGAATATATAGTGTGTTCGCACATTAGTATATAAGTCCATATACCGGAAGCCAAGTGCGTGCATATGTGTGCATGTGGTATTGGTGAAGGAGACAGGTTAGGTACGCGTACCCGTACGTGTACTGACAGAAGTTCACGTCCGTAAATTTCTGTCGAGTTTGGAGTTTACGAACTTACAAACTAGTCACCTTAGGTATGCATACCCATACGCGTACCCACATAAATTTTCATCCGAGAATTTCTGCTGGATTTTCAAACCCAATTCCGGTAAAGCTGGAGTACACGTACCCGTACGCATACCTAAGCTGGTTATGTATCAAATCGGTTATTCATGAACTTAAACAATAAAACAATAAGGAATGCAATCTTTGCAAACCGTGGCTATATTGTTCATGAATTGATTCGATTAAATCAAACCTATTTTGCTTCAATTGTATCTTGTGTAGTACATAAGATTTCCTTGTAATTGAATAACTCTTGAACTAGTTCTTATGAGTCATTTGAAATAGTTATGATAAGATGAATACGGTTGATATGAAAGTGCTCATATGGCTAACCATTGGTCAACCATTTGTGAACCAACTAAATGTACACGTTTAGGTACGGTTACTTAAACCTAAATGAAATATATTTCATTTGTGTGTGTGACAAGCTATGTTTCGATCTAACGGTTGAAAGATATTAGCTTGGATAAATCAGGTTTTTCATTTAACGGTGAATATTGAATGCTTTGTTACCAAGGTAAATTGGATTGCAAACCCTGATTTGAAAACTATATAAGGGATACGTCTAGCAACTGGAAAAAATAATCCCTACACCTCCTATGTGATACTAGTTGGTTTGATAGAGTCGATTCTCCTTTAATCGTAGGTTTCTTCTCGATACCCTGTCGATTAACGACTTGAAGACTTTATTGGGATTGTGAAGCCAGAAGAAACTAGTTCTCTTCTAGTTGAGCGATCTGATCTTGCCACTTTCTATCGTATGAGTTCAATTGAATAATTGGATTGAGATTATATCTCTAATAGGGCAAGATAAAAAAAATCACAAACATCTTCGTCTCATCGTTTGTGATCTCGCAATATCTAGTTTGGCTACCATACGATTTATATTATTGTGAGGTGATCAATAATTATAGGATGTTCTTCGGGAATATAAGTCCGGGTTATTGATTGGTTCATGTTCACCTTGATTTTATCAAAAGACGGAACAAAACTCGTAGGTTTATCTGTGGGAGACAGATTTATCTATGATCGTAGACTTTTCTGTGTGATGCAGATTTGTTTATTCAAGTCTTAGACTTTTGGTCGTAGCAACTCTTGGTTGTGGGTGAGATAAGCTTAGGGAATCAAGTGTCTAGTATCATGTTGGGATCAGAGATGTAAGGAGCGCAAATATACCTTGAATCAGTGTGATATTGATTAGGGTTCAACTACAGTCCAGACCGAAGTTAGTTTTAGTAGGCTAGTGTCTGTAGCGGATTGATACAGTATGGTGTTCAATCTGGACTAGGTCCCGGGGTATTTATATATTTGCGGTTTCAATCTGAACTGCAGTTGAGAGTTGAGAAGAAATGGAACAGGTCTGATGGAGCTCGTGGACTGTTGGAAGTGATAGCTAGAGAAATAGAGTCTTAGAACTTTGGCTCGAGATGGAGGAATGACAGTGATTCACTTTATGGTAGATGATGTGGAGCTGAGTTTGGTTTCACTATATTATGTAAAGCACGACAGTGGTGATTGATGGAGAATGATGCTCGGTGTTGAATGATGGCAACTGCATGATGGCATCGGTTATGGAATGGAGTCGAGTAACTGAGATGGAGGAAGTTGTAGTAGCTGGTGATGGAATGGATCTCGAGAAGGACATTTTAATTAGTTATTATTGTTTCCAACCATGGAAATAAGGATTATCGTGGTGATGGTTAGATACTGGAGATGGCAGGGATTAATGAATGGTTGGAGGTAGTTATTTCGGTGATTGTGGAGAGAAGATATGAGATTAGAGCACGACAGAAAGGTGGTGTTCTCACCTGTGGTTCTTGGCAATGCTGTCGGGAAGCAATGGAGATGGAGACTCTCGAGAAGGAGATGCTGCAGTCACTGCGAATGATAAACGAAGATGGAGAAGTGTGTACAAGGTAATTGAGTTCGAGCTTAACAGTGGTTAGAGATGACGATGAACTTGAATTGAGAAGATATTAAGTTGCTGCCATTGAGTAAGTGAAGATAGTATGTTGTGATGATGAACATCTCGAATTGTGCTGGAAGTGATGATAAAGATGTGAATGATCCTGGCAGTAATAATGGAGTTCCGAGATTAATGGAAGTGATGACGATGTGGGATTGATATGCTGCCAATATTGGCAGTGGTTACGATTGCATGTGAATTGCATACTTTGGGTCAGGGAGGTGATCGAGGCTGGTTTCCGAACTGTGGTTATTGAGGAGTTTGAATGGTTTTTGATGGAGTTGGAGTTGAAGACAAATACAGGGAAGTAATGCTGTTGCGAATGGCTTACAAGGGCTGCGGGTAGACGAAAGCTGGGAATGGATGTTAGATGATGATTGCATAAACTGAAATTTGGTGGATTTTGGTGGATTGTTTGCTATTCAAGTAGGTGGTCATAACTGAAGCTTCATGGGCATTATATGGAAGAAGCTGCACTTGCATACTTCCACCAGCATATCACCGCAGTACAGCAGCTGGAGCTAGTCACCTATTCGCAGCAACCACAACAGCACCAGTTCTGTGGAAAGCAACAGTACCATACCAGCAGCACGAGGAGTTCATAGCTACAACTACCAGGCCTTACAGATCACCTCCTTGCACCATCACAGCATACTGGCAGGCAACTACGACAGCAGCAACATGGTTTCCACTTCGCCTCCACCATTCCTCTACTACCATGCCATACTTCATTCACTCCACCCGCTGCTACGTTGGTTTGCTAGATTATTTTGCTTGTCAATTATTATATTTTGCTGTGTTTATTATGAACTACAGTAGCTAATTGCATTTGATTAGGGACGATTTCGACGTCCGGGCATGAACTCGTGTTGATATTTAAACCGCCTGTCTTCCTGCAATTATATTATTATTGCTCATTCTTTACCGTGCCATAAGTGTTTATGAGTTATTTATGAATCGTTTAAGTTGAAAATTAAATTGGTTTGTGGATGATTCTATTTCTAAATCGATAACTCTTCGACCCGTAATTGTCTAGATGTTTCGAATACAAGTAGTAATATGTGGTTATTGACGATGGGATTTTTTTAAACAATCATATGTAATGAATGACACTAGTATATGAATCGAGATTATGTGTTTGTCACTAGGAATAACCTATCTCACGGAGCATAATGCACTTGTTTCAGTCACACCTAGTAAGTGTACCTCTAGGAAACTTGGCAAGTAGAATCCGGTAGTCGAGCGCTTCCGTGTCCGGTGAATTAGGAGATATTGCGGGATATTTGAGCGTACTAAATATTCTAGGGTTATTAGTAATGGGTACTTTGCAGAAACTAGCTATATCAATAAGATTCATGTTTTGTGACTTAGAAGGAGTCCTTGATCATTCTCATATTTGCATTTCTTATTCAGAAATTGAATCGAAAACTTAGACTCAACTCTCCCTTAGGAACGAACCTGCTTATCCGTATACTACTAGTTAGTTTAAAGAGAAGTAGAGAAATATTATTTTTTCGAGTTCGACACCTCGTCAGGATCAACATCGAAGAAACTTGCAAAAGACTTTCAAGTTTCTCTCAGAAAGGAGTTTAAAATAAGCAATGTTGGTGAATTAAAATTATTTTTGGGTTTACAAATTCAACAACACAAGGATGTAATTTACTTATCTCAAGAGAAATATGCAAAAGATATTGTTTCAAGATTCGACATTGATAAGTCATCTCCGAAACTAACTCATATGCCTACCACTGGTAAACTATATTTAGATGAGAAAGGTGTAAATATGGATCAAAAACTTTATCCATCTATCATTGGAAGTCTTTTATATCTCACATCCACGAGACCTGATATTGATTTTAGTGTTGGTTGCTATGCTAGGTTTTAGGAAAATTCAAAGGAATCTCATCTTACAGCTGCAAAAAAGGATCATACGTTACATTAATCACACTGTCGGGTATGGTCTTTCCTACACTTTCGATGCTAACATTGATCTTACTGCCTATTCAGATGCTGACTGGGAAGGATGTGTGGAAGACAAAAATAGTACATCATGGGGTTTCTACTATGTAGGATTGAATCTTGTAGCTTGGCATAGCAAGAATCAAAATTCACAATCTCTGTCAACATGTGAAGCAAAATATATTATTGCAGGCTCATGTTGTACTCAAATTCTATGAATGAAACAAATGCTTGCTGATTACGGAATTTACTCTAGAATAATGAAGATCTTTTGTGATAACTCAAGTGTGATTCGTATAACTGAGAATCCTGTTGAGCACTCAAGAACTAAGCATATTGATATAAGGTATCATTTTATTCGAGATCTTTATGAAAATGGTATCATTAATATGGAATTTGTGCCTTCCGAACAACAATTGGCTGATATTCCCACCAAACCATTAGACACTGTTACATTTCAACATTTATGGCAGTCTATTAGTGTTGTTCTGGTTCATTAATCTTCCATAACTCTTGCCCCTGCGCTTATCTCGATCTTTTGGGAAATTGAGTTGGAATTCCTAGAGTAGCGTTGCTTCAATTTTGCATTTGTTTCTAGTAGATGTGTGTTATTAAGTATTCTTGTGTTCTTTGAAAATCCTTCTTTTCGTGAAAGTAAGGACGCTCTTGTTGTTCTTTCGGGAATGACATTATATGAGGGAGAGTTCTTTTTGAACTTGTGCTTAATTGCCAAATCTTTATGGGAAGTGCGGCTGTGGAATATTGTAGGAGTTATCTTTTATCTTTATAAACTCCTTGATGAATGCATTTAGCTTAGGCTATATGATTGCATCTAAATAAGTCAGTATGTTATTCTCTTTTGGTCATGAAGTATCTCTATGAAAATTTCATGAGGATCCCACTAGTTTTTGTACCTTTGCCAATTATATTGACAACAAGGGGGGAATTAATGTGTAGTTTCATACTACAAATACATATGATTCCACAATATCTACGATAAGCAAGATAGAAAAGTAATCATAAATACCTTCGTCTCATCATTTGTGATTCCACAATATGTGGTTTCGTTAATTTATTAAGATTATTGTGAGGAGATTGATAATACTAGGCTGTTCTTCGGTAATATAAGACCAGTTTATCAATTGGTTCCTGTTCACTTTGATTTATCAAAAGACGGAACAAAAACTCATAGGAATTTCTGTGGGAGACAGATTTATCTATTCCAATATACTTTTCTGTGTGAAACAGATTTGTTTATCAAGTCTTTGACTTTGGGTCGTAGCAACACTTGGTTGTGGGTGAGATCAACTAAGGGAATCAAGTGAGTAGTATCCTGCTGGGATCAAAGACGTAAGGAACACAACTGTACCTTGAATCAGTGTGAGATTGATTAGGGTTTAATTATAGTCCAGTCCGAAGTTCATTGGTAATAGGCTAGTGTCTGTAGCATCTTAATACAATGTGGTGTTCAAAGATGGACTAGGTCCCAGAGTTTTTCTGCATTTGCGGTTTTCCTCGTTAACGAAATTTTGGTGTCTGTGTTATTTCTTTTCCGCATTAAATATAGTTTAATAAATCCTGGGGATATGAACCGAGAAATTGTGGTGTTTGGTGAGAAATTAAGAAGGAAACTAATGTTCTCCATGTGGAGTTTACAGCAAGGTGATGCAGTGATGGTCGTGATGCAATTTTCGGTCTTATACTCCCGAAGAGCTGCCTTGAAATATCAATCACCTCACATTAACTTAGAGAAGATAGTATTCAACACGATAGAACAAGTAAGATCTGAATGCACAACTATAAAGAAAATAGTTAGATCTGGCTTCACGAATCCCAAATGAAGTCTTCAAGTCGTTAACCTAATATGGTTTTGGAAAAACCTAGGTTAAAGGAGAATCGACTCTAGTACGCAACTAGGACATAGAAAAGTGTCGGGATTAGGCTTTCTAGTTACTAGAGTTCTCTCTTATTATATAGTCTTTCAAATCATGGTTGCTTTCAATCAAAGATAAGATAGATTAGTAACAAAGCATTCAATTCACCATTAGATGAAATCCTGATTTAAGATTCAAGCTAAGTCTTCTTAATAATAAATCAATCAATCTCCACCATTAGATGGTCTTAGCTTGTTATACACAAACGAAATATACCTTCATTTAGATATGGTTAACCGTACATAAACGTGTATATTGAGTTGGCTCAATAACAATTAACCAAAGTTATCCATATGAACACTTTTGTCTTAACCACATTCATCTAACACGTCTAGATCAAATATGATGATCAATCAATCATGAAAGATAATCAAATGAACCTAATTGTGTTTCAAATAGAGTTGTTCAACTGTTCACTATCTCATAGAAATATATATATAAACAAATTGAAACAAAATCGGATTGATTAGTAATTGTACAAAGTACTTATACAAGAATCAATTCATGAACATTAATCCACGGTTTGCAAAGATTGCACTCCTTAATTCATAAATGTTTTAGTTCATGACTATGGGAATCATACTTAACCGATTTTAGAACTAACCACTATGTTTGCAAACTAGGTACGCAAACAACAGCTCCGGACCTTGATCTGTCCAGAAGTTCGCAAACCAGGTACGCGACCATCTGTTCCGGACCCAACTCAGTTGAAACCATTTGTGTACTAGGTACGCAAACAAGGTTCCCAGACCTGAATCATACTAATACATTTTGCATACTAGGTACGCGTGCTGTGTTGTATCTAGACATGGTTAATTGTTCTAAAATCCCACTTCAATCATTGAAATATCCTTAGAAGATGACAATAGCTGTCTCACACAAAATATTAGCATCAAGTAATTTTCAACTGATCGAATAATCAATGCAAAAAATTCCAAGTCGACATCAAATGATTGTCTCACACAAATCTTGTAAGATGTTTTAAGGCATTTTTCACATGATCTTCTTTTGACTTAATATTCAGTTTCCAACAAATAGATTATTTCCAACTAAACTTGTCAAGAATAATGATGAACATAGTTAAAGGAAAAAGCTTCCGGCACATATTTCGAGAAATAAATACGCGGGATAAACTTAGCTCGAAATATCAAATGTGTATAATATAAAAGTCTATATAGATAGACGACTTAGTCTCATTAGGAGATAAAATAGAATAGAATAGACTTCTAAGTGATAGATAAGTTTTAGTCTCCACATACCTTTTGTTGATGAAGTTCCTCAAAGCTCTCTTCAGTAGATCTTCGTCTTCAATCGATGAACGTCGAGAATTCTAAAGCTTAACTACACATTCTATCATAATCCGAGACATAGATATAAGTAGGCTAGAAATCAAGAATATAGTTTTGATCAACTAAACTTGACAAACAAGTTTGAGACAGCAACGCTTGTGAGTTCGACCGAGCAGTGCTCTAACAAGAATAAAATAAATTAGATATTAAAATTGAATAATTAACCAATTTTAAAGCCAAAGTATATATAATTAATTATAACTAATTAAAACTATTAAATCTACGCTTTCATTGATATACAGGCGATAGAAAAACTTTCAACAAAAAGGGTTGAATCTGTTCAACATCTTAAGGACGCCAAACAACCTTCAAAATCGAGATTTTTTCCGTTCCACAATTGTCATTCCAGTAAAACTCTTTGTTCCTGCAATTTCACGAACAAAATAAGTTAAGGATCACAACAAAGTAAGAAATTTGATTTTTTAATTTTTTGAAAATTTTCTTACTACTTAATGATCAGTTTATGCCACATTTTCCCTCGACTTATTTGCATTTCTAAAGCTACCAATTACAATACTTCTTTTTTGATTATTTTAAAAGGAGCTGACGACGATATTAGATCATACATTTTCGGGGTTTTGAATTTTGCGATGAACTTTTTATGTATACTTTTCCAAAATTTCTCAAATTTTGGCTGATATACACCATGGACATGATGTTGTGATGGTAAAATAGATAAATCTTCTTCTTGAACAAATTTAAGATTCAAGAAACTGGTGCAAGAATGTGTAAGGTAAGTAGAACTGACGTTTAAAATAAACAAATAAATAAATATATATCGAAATTACGCCGCTTAATAAGATAGCCATTAGCGGTAAAGAAAGAGCTACAAGTAGCAAATAATGTATCGTGCAACATATACTCTATCGAGCGAGAGAAATTAAGTATGCTTGGACACGAGACACCGGATCAACACTACACGGTTTCGGGGATACACCAATTCTAAAAAAAAACTGATTACGGAAACATATTATATATGTATTAAACACACAAATGAAATGGAATTTTATGATAAAACTAAAATGATTGATCTTGTTTTTAAGTGCTTAACTAGTAACTAAATAAAATTAATATAAAATGATAATCAAGTCGTTCGAAATGTTTGGATTTATCTGAAATGAGGATAAATAAATATCTCATGTTGTTTATGTTTTGATGTTCCAAATCAGTATGTGTCATAATGTTTCGAACCGGTATCTGCAAAGTGTTAAACGCGGGTTTTTACACATGATGCGGCGTGTCCATCATGTATTGGGCAATTGTCAGATATATATATCTTGTCCAATGGCGTGTCCTGCATGATTAGGACATCTTTCTAGACGTGTCCAAACAACATAATATCCCGCTCCTAGTTAGTAAGTTCGCGTATAATACTCGTATAATTCGCATATCCGTACGTATCGACCGTATAAATGGAATTCCGACTTAGATTCGCGAATTTCCAGATTAAATCGAATTATACACGTATTTACGAATTATCGAATCATACGCCCCGTATAATACTTTGTCATGTCATCACTAAATAATCATTATTTATTATATTTTTTTCTTTTAAAATTTTACATACACTAATCAGATTCCAATACCATCAACGTTCATGTTATTTGCTGATGGTGATGCACATATCGTATGTATAGTTCATGACAAGTATTAAGTATAGTATTTTAGGAGAGATTATATTAAAAATGATTTTTTAACAGGTTAATATATGCCGAATTTTGTACGCCGAATGCATATCTCTAAAACGAATTATACACGTACGTATGTCGTTCCGTATTACTGCCGAATCACGAATCGTTGACCGAATTTTTGACCGAATTTAACTTTTACGAATCCGTATAATACTCGTACGTCTCCCGTTCCGAACATATCCCGTACCACGAATTTCTAACTAGGATCCCGCTCAGTAGACTCTTTGGCGAATAATTTTGCTAACCTATCAAGTCCGTACTAAACTTAAATTGGCCAAACTAGTGATTCCGTCCCGTAAGTTTATGTGGGCCGGATTCACAAGCATGTTGCAATATATGTATCAAAGGAGTCTACCCCATCAACTTGCTAAACTACAAGTTGATGGGGTAGAATCTTTTGATCAAGCAGTTATCAAGGAAGAACTACGGAATTACTACATCAACTTATTTACAGAACATAACAACATCTATTCTTATTTTGATTCACTATATTTTCCTAAGGTTGGAGCGGAAAAAAGAGATTGGATGGAAAGAAGTTTTAATGAAGATGAAGTTTGGAGTGTTATTAAACATATGGGGGCAAACAAATCACCAGGTCCGGATGAGTTTTCAGCTGAGTTCTATAAAAGATGTTGGAGTATTATCAAGGGTGATTTCATGAGAATGATGGACGGTTTTTTCATTTACGGATCTTTGGATTGGAGACTAAATTGTTCTTTTATCACACTCATTCCAAAAAAAGGAGGATTCTTGTACTCCTAAAGACTTTAGACCTTTGAGTCTAATAGGAAGCGCCTATAAAATCATCTCAAAGGTTCTTGCTGAGAGATTGAAGACTGTCATGCCTTTACTTTTTTCAGATTACCAGGGAGCATTTATTAGTGATCGACAAATCCTTGATGGGGTTTTGATCGCAAATGAGTGTGTGGACAGTAGGATGAAGTCAAAAACTCCAGGAATTATTTGCAAGATAGACATGGAGAAAGCTTTTGACAATATCAATTGGCAAGCTCTTTTCCGTATTCTTCATAATCACGGCTTTGGGGAAAAATGGATTGGATGGATAATATGGTGTGTTTCTTCCTCACATGTTTCTGTGCTTGTTAATAGAATCTCAACAGAAAAGTTCAAACCAACAAAAGGCTTAAGACAAGGTGACTCTCTTTCGCCATATATTTTCTTGCTGGTTGTTGAAATTCTTTCTAAATTAATGAATGACGTTGTGGAAAGAGATCAAATTCATGGTTTTAAGGTGGTTGATACTGGTACTATGATTTCTCATCTTCAATTTGCTGATGACACCATCATATTTCTCAATGCAACTACTGATGAAGTTACTAGACTTTTCATCATTCTCTCTATCTTCGAAACTCTAACTGGTATGAAACTGAATTTGGAAAAGAGTACTATGGTGAGTGTCGGTGCAGATGGAGTTATTGATTTGTTGGCTAAAGAGTTAGGATGTAAAACTGAAAAGCTTCCTATAAAATATCTTGGTTTGCCTATTGGTGCTGGTTCGAGAAACATTTCAATTTGGGACTCTGTACTTGAGAAGATGGAAGCAAAACTGGCTACTTGGAAGAGGAAGTTCTTGAACAAGGCAGGGAGGCTTGTTCTTATTAAACACTGCCTCTCAAGCTTACCATTATATTATCTTTCCCTCTTTCATCTTCCACTTTGTATGAAAAAGAAAATGGTGGCTTTGATGAGGAATTTTCTTTGGGGTTCTACTTCGGAGAAGAAGAAAATGTCTTGGGTAGGTTGGGCAAGGATTTGTCTGCCTAAAATCAGTGGTGGCTTAGGTGTGAAAAACTTAAGAATCACTAATAAAGCTTTGTTAGTGAAGTGGGTTTAGAGATACTCAAGAAAGAAGAATGCTCTTTGGAGGAAAATAGTGCAGCATAAAATGAGAGTCTCGGAAGATATTATATTATCGGCTGAAGACAACTCAGTCCAAGGCAGAAGTTTGTGGAAGAATGTCACGAGAATGGTTCCTGAAATTCAAAACTTCACTACTTACAGAATGGGAAATGGTAAGGGAATCAGATTTTGGCACGACAAATGGGTGACTAGTGGATGCTTGAAGGATTTGTTTCCTAATATCTACAAAGCTTGTCAGAATAAACAAGTATCGCTTGCGGATATGATTCAAGACGGTAGATGGTGTGGTTCGTTTTTAGTGCCTCTAAATTAAAATGAACAGATGGAATGGGACTTATTAAGGAGGGATCTCGGTGCTGTGCCTGAACTGGTGGAAGGTGAAGATGGAGTTTGTATTTTGGAAAAGTTCACAACCAGTGCTTGTTATGAGGCTATGTCAGGTACTCCCGATGCTTGTGATTTTGGTAACTTTTTGTGGAAAAAGACTATTCCTTCAAAAGTGAGTTTCATGTTATGGGCAATATTTAATGATTCATTGCCAACAAGGGAGATGCTTGTCCATAGACGTGTTTGGGTGGACATTCCAGTTTGTGTTATGTGCAATATGGAAGACGAGAATGCAAACCATCTTTTCTTGCACTGTAGTACAACTTTCAAACTTTGGGATTTTTTCATAAAGGCTTTCCATTTGTCCTGGCCAATTCCAGCTACGGTTCTTCAAATTTTTAAAGCTTGGAGTTTTAATATTTTACAAGGAAGACGAAAAGAGGTGTGGAGTCTTCTTCACTACGCCATCATATGGAATATATGGGAGGAGAGGAATAACAGAGTCTTTGGTGGTAGGTCGAAGTCTGTTTATGAGTTATTGATTCATATAAAACAGACAATTGTGTTGTGGTGCTGTGAAGCAAATACTTTCAAATTCATTGATAATTCTCAATTTCTTCACAACTGGGAAGCCGTGATGCATATGTAACTTTACAAGTTTTTGATAGTTTTCTCTTGATAGTTTGTGATAGTCTTTGTTCGAATGTAATTCAGTCTTTGTGTTGTAATTGTAACTCTTGGCTTGGCCCTTTTCGTTTAATATAACATTTTTCTTTCGAAAAAAAAAATATATGTATCAAAAGGGCCTACCATACGCAAATGTACTAATGTTGTTAGTTATATGGGTGAGCATTTGGCCCGTAATCCGCGGATTTAACCGGGACCAACCGTTCATTTGCGGATGGATGTCTGGACCGTTCGTCAATGGGTTGGATGCGGATGAAATTTTTGAAATCCAACGGATAACGAATCGGGCCCGGATGCAACCTTGAAAATCCGTTGGACATCCATATCCGTTAAATTAAGGGCATTTATGTAGTTCTAGAAAATACTATGGATCATTTAGGAATTTTTAAGATGTTTGCTTGGGGTGTTGTACATGGTATTTTTATATTTGTATCCATATATATGATATGTAGGTTTTATAAGGAGTTATTTGTGTTAGCTTTATTTTCTTTACTATAAATTTTAACTAAAACAAATCCATTGGATTATCCGCATCCAATCCGTCCATCCGTGCATCCATTGGATGCATTGGATATTGGATTGGATGCAGATGCTAAATTTGAAACATGTAGTGCAATGGATTGGATGCGGATGAGGCGAAAACCGGTCCATACCGCCCATGCTCACCCCTAGTTAGTTAGGTCAAATATTAGAAACATGCAGACAGATTGTCAATACATTAATAGAGTGATTAATAAAGATCAGATTCACATAACCTCCTATTTCACTATTTCAGCTCTTAAGAAACGACATTAGATGATAAGAAAGAACATGAAACGACATTAAAGAAGAAGAAAGAAGATCTAGAATAAGAACTTTTAATTTAAAGAGGTAGTTATCTTACCCATAACTCCATCTCATATTAAGTAGGGCCCAACTTTAACATATGAAACTAGCATATTATTTTAAAACAGAGGGAACACATGAAGTACTATGTTTATCTCTGTGTATTATTCACGAATCCTGATCATGTAATCTAAATATAATTCTTTTCATACCACTTTCATGCTAAAACAGCAAGTCTCAATTGTACATTGATGGGTTTTTTGTTTAAAAAGAAAAGGAGCAAATCCAAATAAATTTGTTAAAAACTAATTTCCCCCACCATTTTTTGATTTTAATAAGTTGTTGGTAGGAAATAAAATATCAATGGCAATCCATTTATTGGTACTAGAAAAAAAAAATGATACGTAAAGCAATTGCGAGACGTGGTGTTTCGTTAAGCGACATGGGACAATAGCATTGGGGGGCCTGGGACTTCCATTCTAATTAGAAGCGCGCCTCGACTTTTCGCGCCTCGACTTTTCGCGTTCTAATTAGAAGAAGATAAGAACACGATAAAAGTTAAGGATTGTGAGATCAGCAAGAGGAGAGTGTTTTAATTAGAAGAAGATTAGAACATGCATGATACCCTTTATCAGTGGGACGGAAGAGAGCCCCAGAGAAAAAGACCATTTGCTAAACTAGAAAAACAACCAGCGAATTCCTAATTATGTTTTAGGAAGAGAAAAAAGAAAAGATAGGGGCCGAGATTTTTCATGTGGACGCATGTGCATTTATGTTCCCACCACTATTACTACTACTGGCGGACACGGGTGCATTATCAAATCCGCATGCGGTGCTCGATTCTGATTGCGGTTGGGGTTTTCAAACGCGGATTACCCGCACCGTAGGACAGTTAGGGGATTTAATAAAATGTTTAGGATAATCTGGGAAGTGTGCGTTTTATATATAAGAATTCTTATCTTTCTAAAACCTAATAGGTATTCTTTCGACAGGAATTTTCGTTCTTCTCTGAGCACTGAGCGAGTAGCATCAGTAGTACCCAAAAATTCATGGCGACCTTCGATTCTTCTTCAATCATCATCTCCTTCTGATCTAAAGTGTCTCTTGCTACCAGATCTGTAACTGTAAGTAATTATTCTATCATTTTCAGTTTGGAATTTTTGTTTTAACTGATGTCAAATTAAGTGATGTTGATTTCGTTTTAATTAGCTTGGAATTTTCTTAGATGTCAAATTAATTTTGAGTGTTTGATTTAGGGTGTTTTTCAGTTTGATTTAGGGTGTTTTTCAGTTTTTAATTTTTCAGGTTAGGGTGTTTTTCAGTTTAATTTAGGGTGTTTGATTTAGGGTGTTTTTCGTTTAACGGTGATGTTTGATTTAGGGTGTTTTTAGGTTTAATTTTTTCTTCCAGTTTAGGGATTAGTAGAAATTAGTAGTCCCTAAGAAGATATATTTACTGGCTATTCCATTCAATTTCAGCTCAATGAATTTACTTACATGCTTAGTTTCAATATGTAGATTTCAGGTTAAGCTAATTACTTTTCTTTTTAGTGTCGGTGAAACTTCGCGGTTGAGGTGAAGAAAGGAAAATAACATTACATTTTGATTGTTACTTCATCAAATGGATCATTAGAAGCGGTGGAAGTGTTATTTCTTGTATACATCTGTTGAGGTGATGTACATTTTCTAGATGTTGTGTATATATTTTCTTGTATCATAGTCGAGACTCAAGCATAATTAAATATATGGACTCTTGTAAATAGGGTGTAGCATTATGTAGTGTGGATATTGTGTTCATTTAATTTTGGTGTTATTCAGTTATTTTGGTTATCAATAATGTGTTCATTTACCTAATATGTTAAATTTGTTTGTAGATGGCCTCTAGTACTAAGGGACCTTCTATTCCTGATGAGAGCATGGCTACAGCAACCCCGGTAACTGTCGAGAGCATATCTACAGCTACACCATCATCTCTGGTTGAAGTTTCAAAGCCTCCTAAAGCTTCGGTAAGAAGCAATCAGATTGTTGGCAACATTTTGATAAGCGTCTTGATCTTAATCCACCTAAAGTTCAGTGCAAGCATTGTAAAAGGAAGTTTTCATGGGGTAAAGAAGATGTAGCGGGTTCTAACTCTCATGGAACAACAAACATGAACAACCATATAAAGCAAAAAAGATGTCCTCAATACACTCCACCTGGACAGCAGCAGTTATCCTTTCAAGTAAGTGATGATGGTGAGACTCGTTAGTTGTGAATCACTCGTTTGACCAAGATGCATGCAGAGCAGCCCTCACCAGAATGGTCATCAAAGATGAATTACCTTTCATGTTTGTACATCGTGAAGGCTTCTTAGAATTTTGTCATCAGCTAGAACCTAGGTTTGAAGTTCCTTCTCGTTTTACTGAAGCTAGAGACTGCATGAAGATGTATTTGAGTGAGTACCACAAATTGAAAATTTGAATTTAAAAAGTATGGCGGTTGTTATGTCTTACCACTGATACGTGGACTTCAGTTACAAACATGAGCTACATGGTATTGACAGGTCATTATATTGATGAGAAATGGGTGTTAAAGAAGAGGATATTGAGTTTCTGTCCAGTTACGGATCATACTGGTCTGGAATTGGGTAAGACAGTTGCAGCTTGTCTTTTACAGTGGGGGATTGAAAGGGTATTCACCTTGACAGTTGATAATGTTAGTTCTAATAATGAAACGGTTGCTTATGTGTCCAAGAGAGTTGTGGGTTGGAAGTCTGCAATTTTGGGAGGACAACACATTCATCTTAGATGTGCAGCACATATCCTCGCCTTAGTGGTTAAAGACGGTATGGATTTATATAATGAATCTATTTCTAGTATACGCGATCGATTAAGTTTGTTAGAGGATCGGGAGAAAAGATTGAAGAAGTTTAGAGAATCATTTGAACAACGGAAGATTACCATCACCAAATTTCTTAGCTTGGATTGTGAGACTCGATGGAATTCTACCTACCATATGCTGTCTGCTGCTGAAAAATATGAGGAGGCCTTCTACCAATTTGAAGAAATAGGGTATGCGGATAAATTTCTTAACCCCCCCTCGACCACCAACCAGGGGTAAAACAAATGTACCAGCAGTACCAGCAATTCCTAAGGTATGGCCTGTTGCTTCTGATTGGGAAACAGCTCGTGCATTTGTTAGATTGCTAAAAACTTTTTATGATGCTACATTGAAATTTTCTGGATCAACCTATGTCACGTCTAATTTATTCCTCGATGAAGTAATTTGTATTAATGACGTATTGCAAGAATGGGTTAAGAATGGTAATGTGTTATTGGCTGACATGGCTGATTGGATGGTTCTTAAATATGAAAAGTATTGGGCAGTGGATAAAATCAACAAAATGTTATACATTGCTGTGTTGCTTGACCCAAGACGCAAGGAAGCCTATCTTAGATTTGCTTTGAGAGGATTCTTGAAGGAGAATCTTGTTCGGTTGATCACGAGGTCATGAGATGATGACTACAGTTAAGCTTATTTTAACGAGATATGTTTGAGGAGTATGCACTATTGTATAAAGGGGATGATATGGTTTCAAGACCTACGGCTGAAGTACAATCGATACTTCTCGTTCACTAGAACCTCGAGAATCCGATCAATGATTTGTTGAGTCGAAAAACATCAAGAAGCGGTGGAGGGCAAGACAGAGCTGGATATGTATTTCTTAGAGAAAGAGAGGATTTTACTCAACAATTCGATATTTTGAATTGGTGGAAGGTTAACTCTACCAAGTATAAGATCTTATCCATGATAGCTCGAGACGTGCTCGCTATGCAAGTATCAACAGTAGCTTCAGAATCAGCTTTCTCCACGGGTGGTCGTGTTCTTAATGACTTTCGAAGTTCCATGCTGCCAAAAACAGTGCAAGCACTGATTTGTGCTCAAAATTGGCTTCTTGATAAACCAATCAATCTCGAGGAGCTGATAGAAGCGGTTGAAAAAATTGACTTAGGTAACTCTCAAACCTTGGTTACATTGTTTATGCATATTTCTCTTAGTCTGTTTGTTTGTGCAGAGCATGTAAGCTTAACTTCTTACACCCCTGTAGCAAGCTAGTTTTACCTTTTGCTTCTAGGTTATGTTTGTTGTGTTGTTTCTAAACAATATGCAGGTTCTAGTGTATTTTGAGTGCATTTCATCTTTGTCAAAATGCTTGTTATGATGGAAAATTGGAGTAAACTTACAAAGCTGTTTGCGATTATCTATAACTCCCCTTATTTACTGAGATCTTGCGAGAAATCTTGCGGGGAAATTCGAGACATATCTATTATGGATTGAATGAACCGTCGAGAGCATATCTAAACGACTACACCATCATCTCTGGTTACTGTCCTAACTTCTTTTGTGCTAACTGTTAACTATCTTCTGTCCATTGGCTTGGAACCAAACTTGTTGTTGCTTTTGAATTAGTACTTTTTTGTGGGAACTGTTCTGTATTAAAATTCTAGTTTGTAAACTTATATTTTTGGTTGTTTTACTTTTTTTTTTGACTTTTTCTTTGACTCTCTTTGACTAAAGCTTGGATAATCCGCAGCGGCCCCGTACAATCCGCGGATCATGAGAGGATAAATCCGCGGTTGATTGGGCCGGTCACGGTTCCATTTTCCAAATCCGCAACTTTGACGGTTCGGTTGCGGTTGACCCCTAATCCGCAACCGTCCGTCCGTTGCTCACCCCTAACTATTACTACTACTGCTAGAAGTTATAGCTAGATAGCTTGGTTCCAAGGTCCAGCTAATGAGGGTGGGGATCACTCAGGAAGTTAGGAGTAGACTTGTTATACATAAAAACTAAGGGAGTTGATAGACGCACAACGATTTTTGAACCGGGATGTGCACTTTGGGGTATCCAACGATCCTGGGAGCGGCTCTAAACATCAAGATATGGATCAGGGCATGAGGTGGGGGCCATTTTTTTTTTCCTCTTTCACACTCTCTCCACGGTTCATGCAATTCGAAGTGCATGAATCATTTTCGAAAAACCAAACTATATTTCGCTGCCAGTCTGCCAATATCAAGGTCCACCACCACCACAACCCCCAGTTCCTTCTACATGATCATCTTATTTCCTCGATCTTCTACTTCTCGACAAGAAACTCCTTTTACTTTTTAGTTGATGGACATGTCAAACCTCTTTGGGAAAGCCTTATCTAGAGAGGGTAACATGTCCCCATGCGTACCTCCAACTGTGTACACAACTGCTCTTCTTGTGGTTCTAAGTGTCCGAGAAAAATGAGTTTTATTAAAAAAAAATATTTTGGTCTTGGTGTGGTTTGATTTAGTGACCTATGAGTCTAAGGATACTTGCTCATTTTATGAGTGAATGAATCTCTCTTTAGTCCACATTGGGTATAATAGAGAAGGAGCTCCACTATATAACCATATGCTTATGGATATGTTGTAAAACAACATTGTGGGTGGAGCGTGTGGGCAAAAATATATATTTTGACCCATGCGATATGCGCGTATGCCATGCACCAAGTTCCTCTTATACTCGGATTTATTTTTTGGGCGAGTTTTCCTTTAGGAAATTATGTTTAGAGTTTTATTTATGGGTAAATTCCTTTTAGGTGTTTTACTGGCTTTTAAAGAAAACCAAAACCTAAATTGATTTGCAAGTATCTTTTCCATTAAATACAACTCAAAATTCTGTTTTCAATATACCGTAAATTCTTCTTTTGTTCTAGGGTTTTCTCCTTACGTTTTTACTTTCATCCCCGTTGCTGAGTTCGAAGAAAGGGTAACTTGCGTTGTGCTAACCAAGTTATATCGGGCAGTCTTATCCTGGACACATCTTCGCTGTGAGGGGTTTAGCATTACTCAACTCGAGTATACCCGCGAACTAATGTGTTAAGGGCAACTTCTTGAACCTGTGATTCTGCCCTCATCAAGGTGTTTCGGTAGAATTGTTTCGCATTAGTTCTTTACATATTATTATTGATACATTTAACGTGTTGTTCATTGTTACAAGATCCCAACACTAAGTTCAGAGAGCAAAACCGAAGAACCTAAGCCGTTAAATTTGTAGCAAGATATACGTTATGTATTTTGGTATAATTTTTTTTCATTTTCTTTTTTCTTTTCTTGTCTAAGAAATAGGCAAGAGTGGCCAGCCAAATGATATGAATGTTATAGATGATCGATGTGTTGGCAAGTTATAGAGTTATGTGAGTTTTGTTTATTGATCATGCATCCGCATGTGAGTTATTAATATATCAATTAATAATGGATGAGATCATGAGGAAGTATACAGATATATAGAGACAAAGGTCATCGGATATAATGCCGAAACAGACGATCGTACTAATGAAAATCATGTAGATATATGTTCTGGACGGAAATATTGCTGTTGATTGAGCGGGGAACAATTGTGGATCGAGCAACAAAACACCAACTCATTTGCACAAGTATAAAACTAGTACACGAAGCAGAGCTTGTACTGAATTTCGGATTTAGAATCGTTAGGCAGATGGAGAGACTTGCAGACGTGATGTCATCATGAGATATATGCACAAGTGCTACTTGGTGGGCACCATGTGTACATACGCAGATGCATGGTTGGCTTTCTTTCGTCTCCTAGACAAGTCACATGAAACTGTTTTAGGGTAGATATTTTCAGATCGGACCCTTCTATCTGTACTGCCATGTATCATCGCCACTTGCTACCATGCATATATTTCCACTTGCTAATTTGTTGATTAGCTGTTTAGTATAGGAGTTACATTAAATTAAAAGATTACATGATGAAATGCATAAACTAAAAATAAAAATAAATTTAGAAAATTGTTGAAGTTTATGTGAAATTCATCTTGATAAGACATAAATTCTTCTTATTGGGCAAATAGACTTCCTGTTCTGAGGTTGGTATGTAGTATATAACTACAAAGTACGTTCACAAGTCACAACACATTGCGCTTAATCTAGGGCCTAGTTAGCAATTCGGGATACGGAGAGGAGTTCGGGACGGCATACGTTCGGGAATTTTACGGATTTGGATAGGTCGGAGTCGGTCAAAAAGTCGGTCAACGGTTCGTTGTTCGGAGTGTAGTTCGGAACGGATACGTACGTCTATAATTCGTTTTAGAAATATAAGTTCGGTACGGAAAATTCGGGTTACATCAAATTAATAAAAAGTATATTTTTAAGGTTGTATGGAGTTGAAAGAATGATTTAAACCAATTTTATTGTATTATATAGATAATACATTAAGAATAAACACAAACAAGCAAATAGCTCAATGGTTTGAGCCTTAATTAGCAAGTAAGAGGTCATGGGTTCAATCCCCACCACCAACTTCTTTTTAATAACTCTCAAAAAAACACTTAAATGGGTTCGAATCGCCGAGTCACCTGTCGAATCGCCTAGTCCACCTGTCCGAATTGATTCGCCGAATCATACACGAATCCGAATTATTCGCGAACAATTCGGGTAACCCATATAATGCGCGAACCGGGACCGGTGTTAGAGTAATTCGGCCGAATGAATCGGATTCGCGAATAATTCGCGAATCATTCGCCGAATTACTAACTAGGATCTAGGGGTTATAAGTTTTTACCCGCAAAAAAGGACATTAATCGAATAAAAACTAATAAAAATGAGTGAATTTATAGGAAGGACAAAATCGGAAGATTAAGTATAAGAAAATTCCAGAATGCCCTTGCGTTTCATCTTAAGTACAATATTACCTGAAAAAGTGGGTGAACACATATTTTAAAAACTTTCATGTGTAAAGTTAAATTTACGGAATCTCTCAAGTGCAAATGTCCATTTTTTACTTAATCTAATAGATAGATTAACAGAGTCTAAAATAAGGTACTATTTGTTGGTATTTCTTCGTACACGTTGACGTTGTTAATCCTGAGTTTGATTTAGCCGTATAAGCAATTAATTATTGCACATGTGATCTTATATTATGCGAGTCATGCGACTACTAGTTACTGTGAAAGGTTATGTTTGAGAGTTCTTTAATTAAGAATTATTTTCTAGACCTTGTCGGGATGGTTTTATCTGAACACTGATCGTGAACCCGAACATTTAATATTCTCAAACTGTGCTAACCTCGGATCCACCCGGTGCTCCTATTCAAATACAGTAGGATTTTAAACATTTTTATGTTCGTAATCCATTAAATTTTGTATGAATTTCGAATCAAAGTCACGGATCTAACTTTACCACTTAGGGCTGTTCCTATGAACCATTCAAATGGCATAGTCATTTTTGCACTTTATTATTGATATGACAAATTGGTCAACGTTAACTGTTAATGGTCAAATATACATTTGCAGGGACTCGAATGCACAAACCATTATGGCTCTTGCACAACCTCTAGGTTTAACTACTGCATTGACGGCAGAGACATTGGCAACCGTAATAGCAACCAGGATAGCGATGGAAAGACAATGGCCAAGAGTGATAATTGAAACGGACTCTGAGAATCTCATGCGCTTTATCAGAACATCAGCGGAAGCTCCTTGGTATATATCACAAATGATTGCAGAAATCAAACAAAGAATGCGCCACATACCTTCTTGCCACATTCAACACAATTATAGAGAAGGCAACCAAGCAGCTGATGGTATATCAAACTTTGCAGCAGATAAAAGCGAAGAAGGAAACTATTCGACAACAATATGGGATCAAGCAAACCCGCCTTTTCTTAATCAAATTTTCTTAACTTACTCTATGGGAACTACTTTCCCCCGTGTAATCTCTATTTAGTTCCTCTTTTAATATATACATGCTTCAAAAAAAAAAAAAGGTTAAATATACCATTTAGACGCCTGTAAAAAATATTCTACCGAATGATAAAGACTCCATCGCTCAATGATCATAAAAGTGTCAGCGATAATTTTTATATCGCTCTGTATGATGAACATCCGCTCATTTATTTACCATCGAATGGTCAGGAATTCCACCCGTAAAAATACTCAACTTCAAATTCATTTCATCTCACACCAAAATTTCTAATTATCACTAGAATCTCTCGATATTCACTGTTCTTTTAATCTAAAATAAGATAAACTAATTGCACCTTCTCTACACTTCATAATTTTCTAATTTCATGTAATATGGCTTCTCAATCTCAGGGCAAAGATAACAAAGGTAACAAATTTCGGGGTCCAATATCCACCGTTGCTAAAGATGAATGTATTTGTCGTAATTATGTTTTTTTCCCCAAAATCGCATCCATGGTGCATAGCAACATGGAGAACACCATGTGGGATAACATATTTCTGAAATATCAAGAATAGACCAAGAACATTAATGATCGTGATTCCAATGAGTTTTCGCAATGTTTCGTTACAATCAATAAGGAAGTCGACTTATATGTTGTTGCAATAATGCAAGCCAGGAGAGGCCGGAAGAGTGGTAAGTTGATGTAGAAAGAAAGTGTTGTGAAAATTGGCAAAGCCAAAATGGAAAAAATTTCCAATTCGAAAGTTGTTATCATATTTTAAAAGTGATGAACAAATATAACCCAGATGTATATCTAATCAACAAGTACCCGATGAATCACCATACAATTCTTCTCCTTCAACACTGTAGATGGTGGATTTTCGACAAAGGCTAAAATCGTAAACCCATAATTATACGAGCCTCTGATCCAGCAGTCAGACGTGAGTATTGAGACACAGATCTCTTATCGAATCCTCTGACTGAGAATACTTTCTCTCAGAGTACATGTAGATATGTAGTCTCATGGCTAGGAAACAAAATATCTAGTGAATACTGAACACTTCAGTAGTTATTTCTATATAGTATCACAATATGGACGGCTCCTAGACAGCTTACTCTGCTAGTATAGAGCGATAACGTCTTCAGGATACAAACAATGAATTTACCCTGACTATGTAAAGGATATGAAGCTCCAGCAAGCTCATATCGGGATAATCAATGCTCCTAGACAGCTCGCTCTGCTAGTATTTAGCCATAAGTTAATTATTCCTAAATTCTTGGATTCATCCACTGAATTTCCGAAAATATTCAAATATTTTCGTAGTATTTCATTACTGCAAACCGTGGTTTTTCCAGCAGAATTCCATGGGTTAGTAATAAATATCCAACACACGGGCATCTGAGCTACCTCTGAGTAAGCCCCGACTCAAATAGTGCAAGTGTACTCGACAATGATGCACTAACAACCACCGTACGAACAAGTATTTCAAAATACAACGAGACGATGAACCTATGCAAAATAGGAAGGAAAATAATAAATAATTAAAATTTGACCAAGGTGCTGGGAGCATGGGGCCACTGACTGGCCGGACGTGCCGTGGTCAATCCCACGCCAGTTTCATATTTTTACAATATTTTTTATTATTTTCCTTGAGTTCATGAAAATCCTTTCACTTGAACAAATATCTTTCGTTTTAAGGAAATTCCTCAGTTTCATGGTGTTTCCCTCACACCAAAGAAATAATATAAAATTAAGGAAATATGGTAGAGCCGTGATCATTGGCCAACAGACCATGTCTTGATCCCAACCTGCCCCACACCTCATGGTTCCTCAATATTTTATTATTATTTCCCTAATTTCATGAAAACTCCTTAATCTCATGATATTTCCTTGATCCCATGAAAAATAATATAAAATTAGGGAAACCCGTGTGACCGGGCCCTAGATGGCCCCACACGTCCCATTTTATTATTATTATATTTTTCATGTTTCCTTGTTCCCATGGAATTCTTTGATTTCATGACATTTCCTTCAAATTATGAAAATTCCTTTAAATCATGAAATAATACATAAAATTAGGGAAAAATGCACGGGACCGGGCCCTAGCCGGCCAACCATGCTCAAGCCGGTCCCACACGCCCATTATTTTATTATTTTTATTTTTCATGTTTTCCCCATCTCATGGAAACTCCTTGATTTCAACAAAACTCTTTGATTTTAACAAAACTCCTTAGTTTTAACAAATTCCTTGGTTTTATCATATTTCCCTAAAATCATGAAAATATTATAAAAATTGGGAAAACGTGTGGGATTGGGCCCTTTGGACGGCCGGCCATGCCTTGTCCATGACCGGTCCCACACTTCATGATTCCCTCACTTTTAATATTTTCTTTCATCTCATGAAGTTTTGACGGTTTTATCAAAAATCCTTGATTTCTTCATATTTTCTCAAATGGATGCTCAACTGCACGCTAGGAAATATCAAAATTTCAGTATTGAGATACGAACACTTTGACAACGTGAGCATATTACCTTGACCGACCAGGGTTGGCTCCTTGGCTCGCAATGAGACGATCCCGTGTATTTTCACTGTTTGACCTAATTTGCGCAATTGCACGTATTAGGTCCAAAACTCTTCCAAACAACTTGGAACTTCATGAGACGATCATCATTTGATCTCGTGACCTCCCAGGGCCGGTTTCATGACCCCTTGGTCGGTCCCTCATCTCTTCATAATTAATTAGGTTTTATTACCTAAGGCTCAGACGAGCATTTTTCGAATAAATGATTAAACCTGCATTTAATCATTCTTTCATCAACGAATCACCAACTCTTCAAGAGGCCTTGGTATTTGCTCACACGAGAATATGGGAGTTGCATGGTCGACCCACGGTCCCATGGATCCCGTTCTCCTTCATTCCATTGTTAATTTTTAAATAAACCATCAATTGGTCATCAATTGATCAAATTAAGGTTTCTGAGGCCAAGGATCATAATTCCAGATTCAAATACTAACAATTTTTTGACGATCTCATGATCATTACTCTTATTAATTATACTCGGTTCAACTACCAGTATTTTAATTAATATTTTATTTGGTCACGCTATCAATAATTCATCATATGAGCAACACTTGCTCAAATTAAGGAATATTGGTTCAACTATCAATATTCAACAAATCAGAGCAATACTTGCTCTCCTCAGCTATCAACATGAGAATCATGCCCACGTTCAATTCATGAATTTCAGAACATTTTACAAAATCATGTTCAACTCAGTAAATACATGGACTCATCATCCCATGAAATCATGAAGTCAACAACTAACTAAACTAACCACGAGACGTCAATCGTGTCACTTGGGGGGATATCAACCAGGGTTTTGGTCTGGCGGTCTACGACACGTATGTTCAAACATACGATGGAATGTGAGAAAGTCATGTAATCAGTTAAAGGAGTTAAAAAAATAGTGGATGGAAAATCAACCAAGTCTCCGCACGATGAGCAATTGGTTTCAAACACGATTTCCACTTCCCCACTATTTGATTCCATAAACTGTCACACTTCATGGGATCATGGTGTCTACAATTCCAGCAATATAAATAAGTCTCTGAATCATGATTGAAAGAACGACAAGAACAACAACGATCTCACATCTCACAGACAACACGAGATAAACAACTCATCAATTTAGCAATTACTCTCAACTAAGCAATTTCAATCATTCAAAATTTATCTTATTCAGAATTCACAACACACCTACAATTTTTGATTACCATTGATTCCACATATTTCTTAGCTTCCCTCCTACAGATCAACCCATCCTCTCTTGTGACCGAATTTACTCTGGAACGTCCATTGTCTTGGTTTAGGCCGGATTACTACAGATTGATATCTCGAATTCAAAGTACCCCCTTTGCAGCGGTGTATCTGTGGGAGGTTGAAAATTTCGCTCGGTTCAAGGAGTCTCCTCCATACGGTTGTCTCTTCCATACGGTCGCCTCCTCAATTCCGTAAAAACCAGAAAATCGTTTTGCCCTATTTAAAGATTTGCGACCATAGTGGGAGATCATTCTCTCGGTTGCAATCTCAATTCTCACAAAGATAGTCGATCTTAGGTCTGGCTCAGTTACCAACTTGGGTTCGACACCCAACCCTAATATTGCAAGATATAGTGGTACCGCTAATACCACACCTCCAGCGCAACCTGCTATTAATACTCCTCCAAGCACTGATGCTCTAGTGATCACCCTTGCAAGTGATGACACTGGGGCCATCAAAAATCCACTCTTCGGTTGATCTCCTGAAGAAACCATAGGAAATCATCCTACCATAGTTGATTTCATGAAGGTTCAGATTGACATAGCTGCAGAATAGAAAGAGTTATGTGCTTATCTCAAAACTCTCACAGACAAGCTTGCGTCTGAACGAACTCAGCCTCAACGCGAGAAAGGAAAAGTTAAAGAAACATCTTCAACTGTTGATCCTGAAATATGTCCAATCCATGTTGTACATGATGAAGAATTCTGCAAAGCTGCAAATGACTCTCCAGCAATGGAACCTACAAGTTTCATCACTCGTGAAGACCTGGAGCACTTTTTGAGGATCGAGGAAAAGACAAGGCATCATCTGTCCATCTTCACCAACCTTCATATCCTGCTGCCATACAGAGGATTCCTCTTCCAAAAGGCAGATCATACACATGGTACAACAACATCGTACTGGGAAGTATCACCGATTGGGGAGAGATGATTAATGCTTTCTACAGAAAATACTTCTTTGTGTAAGAGCAAATCACTCTCTCTGATCTAGGAATGATGTTTCAAAGGAGAAGCGAATATACTGATGATTATGTGAATTGGTTCACTGTTCAAGCCTTGGACTACCTCGACCCAAACGTCACATAGAAACAATTTGTAGACTTGTGCATCAACAAAATGATCCCGGTCTACAGAGCCTCATTGGAAAATCTTCGGTTCCACACTTTCCCAGAACTTCATGAAGCAGCAAAATGATCATCGACTAATACAACTGCTTTACTGAGCAAAGTCTACAAGGTCGAGGAACCTCGGAGCAGCCGACGCCTGATTAACAAACAGTTTAATGTCCAACCTTCCATGAACGTCATTGCTCAATGAGGCAAAAGGAAATCTTCTGCTCAAACATGCGACATCCAATACCTTATCCTACAAAAGCATCACGGAAGGATAACTAATCTTGTACAAACCTCGACCTGGCGTCGAACGGGAAATGATCAAACATGCTCAAACTTCTCTCATCTCATGAAGAGTGATCGAGTTACTGGAATTTTGGGTTCAAGATGGTGCGATCAAATTGTCGTTCATCAGGAGAGAGCTAACAGAAGAAGAAATGGAGAATCTCAGGAGTACACAAGAATCCCCTCCAGTCAAAACCTTGCGCTCTATGAATTCAAAGAAGCAGTTCAATCGTTGCTCGAGCATATCTGTAGAATTTCTCTATCTTTCGAAGGCACAAAGGAGAGACATGTTCATAGCACTGAACCACATCGTGTCAAGAAGTCCATTCCGGAAATAATTCTTGAGCCTCCAGCCATAGACCAAGATATGAACGACTGGGGACTGCTTACCAGAGTCAATCTCAGAAGAAACGAATTTAGAAGAACGTTGATCGATGCTGGCACCGCCATAAACATCATTCCACTGAAAACCCTCAGATCCACAGGCATCACTCGACAAGAAGCTACTCATGCTCCCATCTCAATCAGATACCTTGAAGGAGCGCTCGTAAATACTTATGGCTACATCACTCTCAAAGTGAACATAAGTTCAACCTGGACATAAACCAAGTTTCACATAATCAGGATGATCCAGGATATAACATGTTCTTCAGACGAGCGTGGTTCCATGATGAAAAGACAGGTACTGACAAAGCGTTTTTGGTTGCACATCTCTCCAACGAAGAAAGTTATGATCCATCCAGAATATTTTACGGACATTCCATCATCAGAGAACTTGGAGGAATTTCGAACTTTGACAAAATTGAAGCAAGAACCTGCAAAAGATGCATAAATATTCATCAAGAGGTTCCGCATTCATGCAAGTCTCATTCCATGTCTATGTAATTTATTTCCTCACATGTTATCCTAACATGGGGACTTAATTATGCTAGCAACTCTACAAGATGTTATGAATGGTAGCTTCACCGCATTAGTATTTTACCAAGTGGTTGAATATGACGTCTCTCCGAATCAAGCACTGAAACATTTATTACTGAGATGATGTCCAAACATGGCGAAAAATACTTTGGGAGTTTCTTTTGCAAGTCCATGTGTTCCACAAAATCAGAAGGCTATGATGTCTGCACAAGTGTCGAATCCCACTACCACAATGAAAGGGATGCTGAATCAACAAAAGAAAATTCAGGGCCGAGATAATCAAACCCCTAAGGCATTTGATGCTTAAGGAGTATACTCTTCAACGCTTAAGCATCTGAGAAGCCATCAGATTATACTCCCAATCAAAGAGTACATCTTTAGCACAAATATCTCGGCGATGACATATTGATTCAACACCATCACGATCAAAGTGTTACTAAACTACAATCGATAAGTCTTCATTATCCCATGATAAGACATATGAAGCAGATGCAACATCATTCGTACATGGATGGCACTAACTCCTGAGGTGATTCCATGAAACTTCATCAACGGGATTTCTTTACATCACAATCCCATGCATGATTGAGGAACTTTCTCTCTTCACCAATCACATCCAGCATGAAAACTGCTGATGCTATCTATCGCAACAACATCGACTCACTAACAAAGCCAGTTCATGCTAAAGTTATGCTTTCAGGAGAATTCAGGTTGAACTCTCAGTACACTTTCATCTTAGGAACGCTCAACTCATCAACTAGTTCATGAATGTAAAAGGCTCACTGGATGAAAGAGCAAGGATTATATCTATAATCATGGTTGTAGCCTTTTCGGTCTTTGGAGCAACTTCAACCATGATATCATCATCAAAAATAATCTCTAAAGGAACACCATCCATGATCTTAGCATCGACAAGGATCTCTGGAGAGTGATCATTCATAGTCTCAGCACCAACGACGGTCTTAGGAGCAACATCCTCAAGGCTTCATCAACTAATCATTCTCTGAAGTATTACACATGAAGCGGATTTCTGTAAGAACCAATGATTCATATCAAGATGTGTAGACCTGATAACATGCTCACATGAAAGTCTTCCCAAAGCTGGCACGACTGGTGGGCATAATCCAAAGTATTCTACAAGATGTTCTCATCACCTCTACAAATGAGATACAACACACTTTAGGTCATGGGTTTGCAAAAATGTACCAATGGGTGAGGAATGGGACAATTATTCCTCAACGAAAGATGTTCGTCTATGTATATTCTACAACATACCAAAAGGGAGCATCAATCGGACATACGAGCTGAAAGATATGGCCTTTACTGTCAGGTCTACGAAATCTGAAAAATTTGTACGGGATTACAAATTACAAATGTGCATGCTTTGTTATCTGCCCTCTATAACTCCAAATTAAGTGATTCTTTTCTCATGTGATAACTCAGTCTCTTAGATTAAAAATTTGGGGTCAAGCATTGAACTCCGACGTCGTATGAGGTTCCTACATCTTCCAGAGCATACAACATGCAAGCAGCAATTCTTGGACGGAATTCATCACTTCCACAGTCGATCGGAATCCGCCAAGTCTTTCCACTAAGTACTTCATCAAGGTACCTCTAACTTTGACCATCTAGGTCTTAACATTAATTTTTTTGCCTGGGTCCTCTATCCAAGTCTTGCAAGAAGAAGAGAAAACAAAAATGTGAGATTTAACAAAATACTGGGAACTGACGGTCCACTGATCATGACGATAAGTTTCACATTCCAAGACTTGTGGCACCACACTCTCATATGCTAATCATTCTTAAAAGGAATTTTACCACGGAACATGCAACCATGGTCATTACACTACCCCCTCTAGAGAGCAACATCAGCTATGGTCCCGTAACCCGAGTTTTAGAAGATGGCGCTGCAAGCACCACCATGCTCATTTATAAATCAAGGGTTCCAGACCTCAAATGAATCGATGACATCAAAATCCTTCACCAACCATTCAAGACACGGGCGAATGGTCCAAAGACACAACAAGAGTGTTTTACAACAAGCTCGTCTGAGATGATTTTCACTATCATGCACAAAGAGGCGAGCTTGGATCAATTTCTGAAGAATCAAGGGATGGGTCATACACCATTCTCTTTGTATGGATGTCCTCTGTAGCATATCCAAAATTCGCATCAATTGGAGAAGCAAGCGAAGAGTTGTGGCCAAAACATTGGACCATATGCCAGCTGAAAAATTTCTGAAGGTCTCCTGTAAGTTTACTGTTTCATCGATTTCGACCTCTAAACGTTCTCAAAACTTAAAAGTCCTATTTGCAAAAGCTTGGAAATTTCCTGCGCATAAATATGCATAGGCAGACCGCGAAAATACGACTTCAGACGAAGATTCTACAGCGTTTCTATTAAAGGCTGAAGTCTAAAACTTTTTGGTGATGTATTTCAACGAAATTACTCGCGTACTCACATGGATTCTCATTCATTCATTCACAAATCAGAAATTTCATACTTCTATGAAGTGATTACAGGATATATACTTACTAAGGGAGTCTCTAAATCATTTGAAGGCTCGACAATGCCGGAATCTCCATTGATAACGCCGTTATCTCCATTTGGTTCGGGATGTCTGGAATTCTCCATATTCCCATGCCCCAAAGAAGAGGGCGCTTCATCAACATGCTGCTTATCTACAATGATTTCTTTCTGGACTCATCAACAATAATTATTATTATTTCATTCAAGGAGATGCCATGATCGCCTACACGAAAGAGATGCTTACATCGACTTCTTCATCAATGATGGATTGTTTGACCGAGAACAAGTTGAAGGCCGTCAATCGATGTAGAAAAAGTCTAAAAGAAGTAACAAACCTTGGTATTGTGATCCTAATTACACGGGCAAGGAAAAGTCATGACACAAGGAGCGCTAACAACTCACCAAAGAAATGGCTGCACGTCATTTGCTAACATCCTGTAGTCCTTGGGTTCTCCATTCCCGTAGACTTTTTTCCATTTTTGTGGGATCTACATTTATCCGGGATTTCACTATACGATCATCTTATGGTAAATCTAATGAAATAAGCAAAAGTACAACTCCGTATGAAGGATCTCTCACCATCACTCAGAGGTCCCAGGAGTACCATTTCTTAAAGTTTCATCCATAGAGATGTCATCTCTGGAAACACCATCTTTGGAAGTATCATCCTTGGAGTCAGTCATTCCTGCAAAATGGCTATTTCGGCACGTCGTTCATACAAAGGCAGGATTCGACAAAACAATGAATCATGCAATTAGGATGCTCACATCAGCATCTACAAAATGGTAACTCTCAACTCTTACCTATTTACGGTTTCACGAACTTAGTGATAATAGCCTAAAACTTCGAAAATCTTGCTCGCTCCTTCAAATCTGCAAAGACGAGCAAAATTTATTATTCAAAATCATGACTTGATTTTCATCAAACCGTGAACAAACTACGTGAATTTTAACATCCACTGATTTTTCAAAAAATTGGACAGACGTCCATATTACAATTGTGAAAACTCACATACATACATTATTTCACCATGTATAATTGTCTACTTTCAACAATTGTTCAATATCAAAACATTAATTTTACAAAATACATATATTTAACGTGAAACTCACGTAAATTTAAAATTATATCTATATATTTTGCTCCCTCGCACGAGCATATGTCTTTGAAGCGAGAGAATATTTTCAAAATTTTGTGAACGCTCACATATCGAAAATAAAAAATTTCATGAAAGCTCATAGACAAATTTTTTATTAACAAACGCACGTCTTTTCAAAAAAAAAAAAAAAAACTTTTCTCTCGTACGAGCATTCACCTTTGGAACGAGAGTTTATTCCATTTTGTGAAATCTCACAAAGATAAAATTTTGGTTTTCGTGAAAGCTCGTAGACAATTTTATATCATTAGACTCGGGTCTATTTTGTTTGTTCCTTAAACTAACGAACAAACGAGCGTCTATTCCTAAACCAAGGATTTATTTTTTGGGCCCGGCCCGCGAATCATGAACGACCAAGGTCCCGTCATCAAGATCAGAGGCTCAACACCAATATATACTCATTAGACGATGCTCCATCATTCCACTGGGATCTTCATTCAAGTCATGGTTTGCTCGTACTATCAAAATCCGGTAATGTCTTAACTTACGACTAAGTTCAATTACTTATATTGTTTATGACCGGAAAATCACCATTCAGTGCTGACTGAGGAACATGACTTTCCTCACTAAGCAGGGGACTTAATGTAGATGGTGGATTTTCGACTAAGGCTAAAATCGTAAACCCATAATTATACGAACCTCTGATCCAGCAGTCAGACGTGAGCATTGAGACACAGATCTCTTATTGAATTCTATGACTGAGAATACTTTCTCTCAGAGTACATGTAGATATGTAGTCTCATGGCTAGGAAATAGCATATCTCGTGAATACTGAACACTTCAGTAATTACTTTTATATAATATCACAAGATGGACGGCTCCAAGACAGCTTGCTCTGCTAGTATAAAGCGATAACGTCTTCAGGATACAAACAACGAGTTTACCCTGACTATGTAAAGGATATGAATCTCCATCAAGCTCATATCGGGATAATTAATGCTCCCAGACATCTTGCTCTGCTAGTATAGAGCCATAAGTTAATTATTCCTAAATTCTTGGATTCATCCATTGAATTTCCGAAAATATTCAAATATTTTCGCAGTATTTCATTACTGCAAACCATGGTTTTTCCAGCAGAATTCCATGGGTTAGTAATAAATATTCAACACGCGGGCATATGAGCTACCTCTGAGTAATCCCCGACTCAAATGGTGCAAGTGTACTCGACGATGATGCACTAACAACCACCGTACGAACAAGTATTTCAAAATACGACAAGACAATGAACCTATGCAAAATAGGAAGGAAAATAATAAATAATTAAAAATTGACCAAGGCGCTGGGATCATGGGCCCACTGACTGGACGGACGTGCCATGGTCAATCCCACGCCAGTTTCATATTTTTATCATATTTTTTATTATTTTCCTTGAGTTCATGAAAATCCTTTCACTTGAACAAATATCTTTCGTTTTGAGGAAACTCCTCAGTTTCATGGTGTTTCCCTCACACCAAAGAAATAATATAAAATTATGGAAATATGGTAGAGCCATGATCATTGGTCAACCGACCATGTCTTGATCCCTACCGGCCCCACACCTCATGGTTCCTCATTATTTTATTATTATTTTCATAATTTCATGAAAACTCCTTAATCTCATGATATTTCTTAGATCCCATGAAAAATAATATAAAATTAGGGAAACCCATGTGACCGGGCCCTAGCCGGCCGGCCAAACCCTAGCTGGCCCCACACATCCCATTTTATTATTATTATATTTTTCATGTTTCCTTGGTCCCATGGAATTCCTTGATTTCATGATATTTCCTTCAAATTATGAAAATTCCTTAAATCATGAAATGAAATAATACATATAATTAGGGAAAAACGCAAGAGACCGGGCCCTAGCCGGCCAACCATGCTCAAGCCGGTCCCACACGCCCTTTATTTTATTATTTTTATTTTTCATGTTTTCTTCATCTCATGGAAACTCCTTGATTTCAACAAAACTCTTTGATTTTAACAAAACTTCTTAGTTTTAACAAATTCCTTGGTTTTATCATATTTCCCTAAAATCATGAAAATATTATAAAAATTGGAAAAACGTGTGGGAATGGGCCCTTTGGCCGGCCGGCCATGCCTTGGTCATGAACGGTCCCACACTTCATGATTCCCTCATTTTTATTACTTTCCTTCATCTCATGAAGTTTTGACGGTTTTTTTTTAAAATCCTTGATTTCTTCATATTTTCTCAAATGAATGCTCAACTGCATGCCAGAAAATATCAAAAATTCTCAGAATTGAGATACGAACACTTTGACGACGTGAGCAAGTTACCTTGACCGACCAGGGTTGGCTCCTTGGCTCGCAATGATCCGGTCCCTGTATTTTCACGGTTTGACCTAATTTGCGCAATTGCATGTATTAGGTCCAAAACTCTTCCAAACAACTTGGAACTTCATGAAACGATCATCATTTGATCCCGTGACCACCCAGGGCCGGTTTCATGACCCCTTGGTCGATCCCTCATCACTTCATAATTAATTAGGTTTTATTACCTAAGGCTCAGACGAGCATTTTTCAAATAAATGATTAAACCAACATTTAATCATTCTTTCATCAACGAATCACCAACTCTTCAAGAGGCCTTGGTATTTGCTCACACGAGCACATGGGAGTGGCATGGTCGACCCACGGTTCTGTTGATGGTGGATTTTCATTTAAGGATAAGATTGTAAAAGCCAAAAAATCGTGCGCTAACATCTTGTAAAAGATAAAGCCATTAATGAGTGATGGATACTCCTTCACTTTATTAATTCACTTAGGATGGAGCATGTGGAAACAATCCCATTCTGTGAATAAAATATGAAATTCATCCAGGTTGGAGCATGTAGTAACAATCCCATATACCCTGTGAATTTCCAGCATTATTAATTAATGCGCAAAAATCCTTGTATTTCCTGTACTTATTATCAGTGCGGCATGACGACTGAGTGTTGCTCTTAGCAGAGTAACACGAATCTCTAAGCATTATAATGAAAGCATGTATGAAATACCCGTACATGCTGAACTCTCGGTGTGTTATACTAGCCCGATTGAGCATCCAGACTGACCGTATCAGTCTGGATATGATCGCGACCATCCAACTCCACCAGCCTGATTGGATGGCCCAGATCGATTCCATAACCCCCAAGCAGGTATGGAGTACCTGTTGAACCAACGCGGACCCCGCATGGTCGGCCTCCCTTGGCCTAGCTTTCCAAAACGTCCAAACCATAGCAATATGGATGGAAAACCCTAAATTAGGGTCTGCGGCACATTATATGTGTCGCAAAACATCCTCAACCATCCATCTTCGCAGGTATAGATGGAGGGTGCAGATGTAGATTCAAAGGGCACGGAGTATGTCAATACAATCACCGCAGGCCCGCCTACATACCTGACCAATCGGTCAGGACCAACCATGGTTGGTCATTCCAAATCGTGCGCCTGAATGGAGCATGACGCACGGCTTTGAAACCCAAAAATTAGGGTTTTCAATCACGAGCGTCCATCTTCTCCGGCACGAATGGAGGGTCCGAGATTAGATTAAAGCAGGTCCGGCCATGTCAACATGACCACCGTGGACCCATCTATCCCCTCACCTGATCGTCTAAGGCATACCATGCCTGGCTATCCCCAAATTGTTCGCTCCAACATGCGTGGTCGCACCTCCCAAGCTGCAAAATAATCTCAACCGCTCGATTTCTCCGGACGAATTGGGTGGCTTAGATCGTGTTTTCATGGGACAGTAAGGCATAGGCGTGAACACCAGCCTACCACCTACACGTTGGAGCAGTCGACCAAGATTGGTCGTCTTGGAACGCCCGCCCGGAGTTGGTATGGAAAACGGATTTTTCAGCACTAATCTTCTGTCGCAATTTGATCTCGACCACTCAACTTCTCCAGACGAATTGAGTGACCCAGATCACGTTTTTATGGGACGGTAGGTATAGGAGCCTACACCGTCACACCATCTACACACATGCATGATCGTCCAGTCCAGAATATTTCCCTAAGCCTGGTTTCGGTCAGGGTGAAGAGCAGTGCTTGCGAACCTCATTCGAAACCCTAATTCCACCAAGTTTCGCAGATGAGTGTCTCAAAGATCATCTCATCCGTCCAACTTCACCAGCTCGGTTATATATCCCTGGTCAGGAGTTAATTAGTCAGTGCAGAGTCATGGTGATCACCATCCACCACTTTACCACACCATGTGGTCGGTCAAGGAAGGGTTTGCATGCGCAACTTCCAAACCATGCTGGATATACTCAATGCAGTACATGCATAGTATACACACGATACTTCACAAGTATCAATTTCCTAAATTCTTCATGGGTTTTGCTTTCGGGTTGTTTTATCCTCCCGATCGAGCTTAAAACCTAAATATTCTCCCGTTAGGAGATAGGAAATTCTTTTCCGTATGGAATGGAGGGGCGGACCATCAAAATCCGAGTCCGTACTAGAATTCTACAACGATTCTAGTAAGGGGCGCTAATTAGGGTTTCTAGTGCAACAATCACCGGTTGCCCCTCCTCTCAAGATACAAAATCTCGGTCGTCGAAGGTCACCAAGCTAGCAAGTTTCCCGAGCCTGACTTTCCAAGCCACAAAAACATGCTACATGTTTTCCAAAAACATTCAAGACATCGATCATGTCACAAACTGGGGGATACATACTGGGGTATTGGTCTGGCGGTTTACAGCGTGCAGCGCACAACACGCCATCATAAGAACGTGTCAGAAAGTCATGGACGGTTAGTGATGATGGGAGAAGTGGGAAATCCTGGTCGCGTGACACCAACACACTACTCCACTACTCTATCACTCCACTTCCCACGAGATACGAAGGTTAGGTTAAAAGGCTTGTATAAATAGGTTCTCCGCCCTATTTTCAACAACAACACAAGTACAGAAAACAGAAGCAAGTATTGATACAATCGTATTCAAACATCGTAACTGATAGCTTACATCCTTCAAGACAGTTCAGCTTTCCGATACAAGTCCTGCATATCCAACACCTTCACATTCTCAACACCTTCTTCGACTCCCTCCCTAAGATCAACCCCATCTCCTTCACTTTGTGACCGAAACAAGTCTGGAACGGCCATTTTTTGGTTTAGGCCAGACTTGCACAGATTGATCTCTCGAATCTATAAGCACTCACCAAGCAGTGCATTTTTTTTAGGCTTAAATTCATTCCTCATCCACACCCCAAATTACCAAAATTAGCAGGAATAGTTTTCACCCATAAACAATTGGCGACCACAGTGGGAGGTTGATCTCTCGGTTGTAAAGTCAATTTCTTCAATACCATTCAATCGATTTGGAGATGGTTGGTCTTAGGACCGTCTCAACAGTCTCAAATCCCGACGGTTCCTCCGACGGAGACACCCCTCTTCCCAACGGTGTAGCTAATGGCGTAACCGAAAGAATCCCAACGTTAAGCGAACTAGCACGGGTACAGGAGATTCACACGAGGAACATGGAGCTAATCAAAGAAGCGGTAGACGGAATCCTTAATCTCCTCATCAAGATGACATCAGAGTTGGACGTTCCGGAGACCTCGGCACCGTGTACTAATTCCCCTCAGATCAACAACTTTACTACGAACCAGAGACCAGTGGATCAGGAAGCGGCATCTCTATTGGAAAGCTTATGAGAACTCTTGCACCTCTAGAAGAATCAACGGGCAGAGACGTTTGCTGCGGTTAATAAAATAGCTCTGGACGTACACCTGATTCCTTCACGACCAGAAATCCTAACTGCATCGAAAAAATTGGTAAATAATGTTACATTTACAGAAGAAGATATGATGGCGGAAGAGGGTCACAACCGGGCCCTACGTGTTACCGCACGCATCAAGGGTTCGGCTTTCAGGAGGGCCCTCATCGACACAAGAGCATCTTCAAACGTGATCATCCTCAAAAATCTCAGGACAGCTAAGGTCAGCCCGTGAAAAATTATACGATAGCCCACCACAATGACTGACTTCGAAGGAAACCAGACCAGCACATACGGGTATGTCAAACTAAGTTTGTCGGTAGGACTTGTTCAATCTAAAGTGAAATTTGAAGTCATAGAAAAGGAGCCAGACTACTATATGATACTAGGGATACCGTGTCTCCATGACAATAAGGTCATCCCTTCAACGTATCACCAGTGCCTGAAGACCATGCTAAATAAGGAAGTCATACGTATTCCTACATCACTGTCTCCATACGCGCCGATATGCGGAGTGGAGCTGTTCAAACCAAAGGAAACTTCGCAGGGAAAGTCGGACCAAGTCATGTGCACCCCATTACCCACGTGGAATTCAATCTAGGAAGAAGACCGACTTGCATAACTGGGGACTAAACACCACGATATGCCTTTGCTGACGAGAAGCTCATCTTCATCCGGTGAAGTTTCAACCCATGCTCACGCCAAAAGGGAACGCACTTTCGAGGTAACCCGCGATCATGGGAAGATAATATAATGGCGCCGATGTTAGAAATTAGCAGGGGAGACTGGTACCCAGTCTCTCCGCCCAATTGAATGTTGTAAGAATGACGAGACACATGAGTAGGTGTTAGATGCTCCGCAACAGCTACAAGATGGCACCAACTCCACAACCGATGAACTCGAGATTATTGATATCGGGAATGAGGAATCTCCCAGGACAGTCTCTATCAGTTCGACTCTATCCGTAGACGAACACGCGAGTCTTATCCAGTTACTTAAGGAGTACCAAGATGTGTTTGCCTGGACATACGAGGAAATGCCAGGTCTAGACGAGAAATTGGTCACACATCACCTTCATATCATACCTGGATCCAAGCCAGTCAAGCAATCTCCGAGGAAGTTCAGACACGAAGTGGAAGAGAAAATCAAGAATGAAATTCATAAGCTGCTAGATGCTGATTTCATCAGATCTATCCATCATCCGACCTGGTTAGCTAATGTAGTCCTAGTAAAGAAGAAAAGCGGACAGATTCGGTGTTGTGTGGATTTCATAGACTTGAACAAGTGCTGCCCAAAGGATGACTTTCCTCTACCTAACATCGACATGTTAGTAGACGCCACCAGCGGACACGGCATGTTCTCCTTCGTGGATGGATACAATGGATACAATCAGATAAGGATGTATGATCATGATGTAAGGCTCGAGTAGACCACACCAAAGTCCTACGACAAGTAGTTGAAAGATGTCGAGAATACAAGTTAAAGATAAATCCTTTGAAATGCGCTTTCGGCGTCTCTTCAGTCAAATTTCTGGGGTTCCAGGTAACTGCAGAAGGAATCAAGGTAGACCCATCCAAGACCCAGGCTATCCTCACAATGCCGCCTCCCCGAACCGTGAAGGAACTCCAAAGTTTCATGGGCAAGGTAAACTATATCCGACGTTTTATACCTGGTCTAGCCCAACTCATCGCCTCATTCACTCCCCTACTGAAGAAAGGAGCTAGCTTCGTTTGGACTGCAATCCAACATGAAACTTTTCGAAAGATTCAAAAGATACTGTCTTCTCCAGCCATCATGAAGTTTCCTGTCTAGGGAAAGCCATTGCGTCTCTACACCTCCTTCAGTGACACCGCTGTAGGGGCTCAACTCGCTCAGGAAGATGATGAGGTAGTCGAACATCCTATATACTACTTCAGCCGGATATTAAGAGACGCCGAACTCAGATACCCCAGGGCGGAAAAGGCATGTTTGACCTTGATCCATTCCATTCAGAAGTTTATACATTACCTACTGTCTAATAGGGTGATACTCGTAACTAAATCCGATCCTGCGAAGTTTTTACTTTCAAAACCGGTCCTGACAGGAAGAACAAGAAAATGGCTTCTCCAAATGTCAGAGCTGGACATAACATGTGTGTCTCCTAGAGCTATCAAGGGTCAAGCAGTTGCAGACTTGCTGACAACATTTCCTGGAGAAGGCACTATCAGACTGCACGAAGACATCCCTGAAGAATTTCCAGACGTCTCCGTTTTGGAAGAAGAAGTGTGGATCCTATATTTTGATGGCTCCGATACCCCTAGCAATAGTACTGGAGGATAGGGCGTGGTATTAGTCTCTCCGAACGGGGAAGTATTCTCGCACTCCTTCAATTTGGACTTCAAATGTACCAACAACTCAGCAGAGTATGAAGCTTTCCTCATAGGACTGTCAATAGTTAAGCAAGCAGGAGTCACGCGTCTGGAGATAAGAGGTGACTCCAAGTTACTGGTAAATCAGATGAATGGAGTATACGCATTGAAGGAATTAACACTAGATCCGTATCGATCAGAAGCGTAAAGGTTACTAAATTATTTTTCCGACGCAACTATAGTCCATGTTGGTCGCAACAACAACAAACACGCTGATTGTCTGGCAACATTAGCTTCCAAACTAAAGTTCGAAGGTTCGGAAGAAACCCTAACAGTAAAGAGGAGAACCATAGAATCGACATGGCTATCACAATATAGAGACACCAAGACTGATGATTGGCGAACTCCGATCACTCAAAATCTCAACAGCTCGGTCTCCCAGGGAAAGGCCAGTCTCAAAACCTTACAGAACTTATTCATACTTCATGGTATGTTGTATTATCGAAATCCGGATGGTTCTCTGTCAGGATGCCTTGGAGATGACAAAGCACAACTACAACTGGATCGTGTTCACAATGAAGTTTGTTGAAAATCACTGGTGGTAACGCTTTACCGATGACTCCAACGTATGGGATATTACTGGCCGGAGATGGAGACTCAATCCAGACTACTTCAGAAGTTCTGCTCAAATTGTCAAGCGCCACCACACCAGTCGGAAGTTTTCAGTGTAAACCATTCCGGGGACTAGAGAGAGCCATACATCAACTATCTCCATGATGGAACAACTTCTACCAATCAAAAGGAAGCTATCAAAATAAGGCAAAAGGCGAAGCGATTCATATTCCACAAAGGGATCCTGTACCGTAAGAGTTTTGGAGGGAATCTATTGAGATGCCTGGCCGGGGAAGAAATTTCAGTCATTCTGAAAGAAACACACGAGGGGGAGTACCAAGGGAAGAGGAAGTTGTTTTTCCAGATACACGAGAAATAATATTGGCCAACCATGGAAGATGACGTGGCCGCTTTTGTTCAAAGTTGTCACAAATGTCAGATTCATGGGAACCTTGTTCACACGCCCTCCTACCCCTGCACTCAATAAGCAGTCTTTGGACGTTCTACAGCTGGGGACTGGACATTATTGGGAAAATCAACCCGCCCTCATCGAAGAAGCACGAGTACATCATAACCGCGACAGAATACTTCACCAAATGGGTAGAAGCCATTCCACCGCGAGGAACTACGGGAGCAACAATTGCGGCTTTCATTAAAGAGCACATCATTTGTCATTTTTGTGTGCCTAAGCATATTATCACTGATAACGGAACTCCCTTCGCCAACAAATAGGTACAAGAGTTGCTTGAAAGATATGGCATCCAACAGATTTTCTCCACCATCTACTACCCTCAAGGGAACGGGCAAGCCGAAAGTACCAACAAGACACTGATTCGGATCATCAGTCGAACAGTACATGACAATCCTAGGGATTGGCACAACCAGTTACCAATGGCACTATGGGCATACCGGACGTCACCTAGAATCTCCATTGGAGTTTCCCCATATTCACTTGTTTACGGAGCGGACGTAATTCTCCCGGCAGAGATCAAAATCCCATCAGCCAGGATTGTAGCAGCGACCGGGATCCACTGGGACGAGGACGAAACTTCTAAATCTAGTATAGCGGAGTTAGATACTCTGAATTTCAGAAGGAACAAAGAAGAAGAACGCACTCAGGTGTACATAAACAGAGTTTCCAGGGAATATAATAAAATCGTGAAGTCGCGTGTTTTCAAAGTGGGAGATTCGGTCTTGAAAACGGCAAAGCACATCCAACAAGACATGTCCGCGCCAAAATTCTCACCAAAATGGGAAGGTCCCTACACATTGACCAAGGCTTACAATACTGGCTACTACAAGATTGTCAAGGTGGACGGAGGAAGGCTGGAAGCGGTCATCAATCGAAAATGGCTCAAAGCATATAATGCTTGACCATTGTCCACTCTGTCTCGCGACGCTACAATACATGCATTTATTTCATTACATGTTTGAATCCTCAATTATATTCATAGAAGAATTAATGAAAACTTGTTTCATCAATCAAAAAACCAGTGCTATTTATTCCGCAAAGATGTTTAAAAGAAGAATTTAACACAAACATCATTGACAATGAGGGAACACAGCTACATGCGACCTAGAAAAGGACATCTAGCAGATTATAGTTCCTTGAGAGCATCATCTCCAGTCTAGCTTGATACCTCTCTGTCCTTTTCTTCAAGTCTTGTACTGCCTGTTCTACCTTCTTTGATTCCGCAGCCAGAGCCTTCTCCTCTTCCAAGATAACTTTCGCAGCAGGAACAACATTTACGAGAATACCGGCTCGATCAACCTTGATTATATCAGAGACGTCGTCTCAACCAACCCACGTTGAACTCCATGGATTCGCAGGTAGATACCATATCCTCCCACTTTTCGAGGCTTGATTCGGCAACATTGCGGATAGAAATATTCTCCATCTCAGCAATCATGGGAAAAAGGTAGTTCACCGTGGTGACCAAAGCAGAGGAAAAATGTCGGACCATATTCCTGGTTGCGATGTGGCCGAACTTTCTCCATAATTTCGTGTACAAAGGTACAAAATCCTTCCGCACTAAGAATCCACCAATGTCTCGGTAGCTAGATGATAAACACTTCATGCGAACATCGAACGGAAGACCTGCATTGGGGTATTCATAAGACGATATACCCATATCGGCATCTTCGAGATCCGTAGGAGTAGGTATGTTTGAGTTTGAAGGAAGAGGACTGTTTAAATCATCATCATCCATAACCATCACACATGTTCCAGTTGGGTATCTCTGCAAAAGGGAAAGGATTATTCACCATATCATTATGAGGAACAAATAATTTGATCAGAAAAGGAAAACAAGACGAACCGGTATGATCTTCTTGACTCGGAGAACACGGGACGGGGATTCATCATGAAACTCAGACGAAGGTCGCGCACGATTGACGAAAGATCCTGGATGATACGAACAACATGATCTACTATTGCTCGACATGTTGGGAAGATAGAGTTTTTGCAGAAAAAATCTATTAATAGTTTTTAAACCCGCATGAATGCTGAAATAAGCCCTAAAGGAGACCGTATCAACTACAACGGGACTTGTCCGATAAACGAGGTCTCAATGTCGACCACGTCATACTCCTCCTCCAAACCCTAATCAGGATTCCCAGGGCAACGCCTGACGATGTCAACCTATCCGGTAAATATGCATTCACTTTAGCTTGGTTATTTCAATGTATAAATTTGTCACCATCATCATGCCACTGCCATGCCTTCTTTCTATTCGTATTTCAGGACCTTTCCTAAGACATGATTCCCCTTGCTATCTTCTCAACTGAGTTTGAGCACAACCCACGGGAACACAGATTAACCTAGAGCTTGAAGTTCATTCGGGCAATTACTCGAACATGTTCTGTGTATAACATGGTGGTGTTGTCATCACTCAAGGAATCATCCCCTGTACTCTCCATTTCCCCGCAAATCAAACCCAAAGCAATTCAGTTTCTCATCCATTCAACTGATCTTTACTGACTTCAAATCCAACTAAATTAATCACGCAAACACCACAATCTTGAATCGATTCTTAGCCCCTTTCTAAGTTCTTCATTAATGAATTCAGCTCATACCCAATTCTTGCAAGCATCAAATCACCAATTTCTGTCATCTTGGTTGATTTCAAATCTCTGAGATCCTTTTTTACTTCTCTAATTTTAACAACAAACTCTCTAATCCACTTAATCTTCCATGAGCGTGATTACATCTCCTCCATCATCACTCAAATTAGTAAAAACCTCTTCTTCTGTGATCTTTTCTTCACCATCTCCCGATTATCTCTCGCCTCCATACCTTCTCACGGGTTTCATAAAATATAGGAGAGATTAAGAAATAGTATTTCTCGAATCTTAGGTTTAGTTGTAATGACAAAGAAATTCCCAGATCTAGTTGTACGGTTAACCCATGAGATAGATGAGAGCACCCATGCGTTAAGATAAGGGGCGACGACTCAAAAATGGCTTGTCGATTTAAAATGACCTAATTCTGATTCAATTGTCGGTTCTAGAGACTTGTGGCTCAATTTCTAGCATAACTCCTCTTGTGCACCCTAGCATGCTCAAATATCTTTGTAGGTTGACCCTTTTTTCCTTATTCGCTCCAACTGGCTAATTTCTCCTTCCTTTGCTTCAAATGACTCCAAAATACCTAAAACACTCAAAAGCAAACATAAGATACATACTTTACAAGAAAAGTAGCAAAGAAAGCATAAATACTAGATATAAAATTAGGTGTTTTAGACACCTATCACTACCCCACAATAGTGTAACCATTATGTCCTAGGCAGGGGACTTAATGTTGACGGTGGATTTTCATTTAAGGCTAAGATTGTAAAAGCCAAAAAATCGTGCGCTAACATCTTGTAAAAGATAAAGCCATTAATGAGTGATGGATACTCATTCACTTTATTAATTCACTTAGGATGGAGCATGTGGCAACAATCCCATTCTGTGAATAAAATACGAAATTCATCCAGGTTGGAGCATGTAGCAACAATCCCATATACCCTGTTAATTTCCAGCATTATTAATTAATGCGCAAACATCCTTGTATTTCATGTACTCATTATCAGTACGGCATGACGACTGAGTGTTGCTCTTAGCAGAGTAACACGAATCTCCAAGCATTATAATGAAAGCATGTACGAAATACCCGTACAGGCTGAACTCTCGGTGTGTTATACTAGCCCGATTGAGCCCCTCTCGGTGTGTTTTACTAGCCCGATTGAGCATCCAGACTGACCGTATCAGTCTGGATATGATCGCGACCATCCAACTACACCAGCCTAATTGTATGACCCAGATCGATTCCATAACCCCCAAGCATGTATGGAATACCTTCCGAACCAACGCGGACCCCTCATGGTCGGCCTCCCTTGGCCTAGCTTGCCAAAACGTCCAAACCATAGAAGTATGGATGGAAAACCCTAAATTAGGGTATGCGGCACATTACATGTGTCACAAAACAGCCTCAACCATCCATCTTCACAGGTATAGATGGAGGGTGCAGATGTAGATTCAAAGGGCACAGAGTATGTCAATACAATCACCATAGGCCCGCCTACATACCTGACCTATCGGTCAGGACCAACCATGGTTGGTCATTCCAAATTGTGTGCCTGAATGGAGCATGACGCACAACTTTGAAACCCAAAAATTAGGGTTTTGAATCACGAGCGTCCATCTTCTCTGACACGAATGGAGGGTCCGAGATTAGATCAAAGCAGGTTTGGCCATCTATCCCCTCACCTGATCGGCCAAGGCATACCATGCCTGGCTATCCCCAAATCGTTCGCTCCAACATGCGTGGTCGCACCTCCCAAGCTGCAAACTAATCTCAACCGCTCGATTTCTCCGGACGAATTGGGTGGCTTAGATCGTGTTTTCATGGGACGGTAAGGCATAGGCGTGAACACCAGCCTACCTACACGTTGGAGCATTCGACCAAAACCGACCAAGCCTGGTCGTCTTGGAATGCTTTCCCGGAGTTGGTATGGGAAACGACTTTTGCAGCACTAATCTTCTGTCGCAATTTGATCTCGACCACTCAACTTCTCCAGACTAATTGAGTGACCCAGATCACGTTTTTATGGGACGGTAGGTATAGGCGCCTACACCGTCACACCATCTACACACATGCATGATCGGCCAGTCCAGAATAGTTCCCTAAGCCTGGTTGCGGTCAGGGTGAAGAGCATTGCTTGCACACCTCATTCGAAACCCTAATTCCACCAAGTGTCGCAGATGAGTGTCTCAAAGATCATCTCATCCGTCCAACTTCACCAGCTCGGTTATATAGCCCTGGTCAGGAGTTAATTAGTCAGTGCGGAGTCATGGTGATCATCATCCGCCACTTTACCACACCAAGTGGTCGGTCAAGGAAGGGTTTGCATGTGCAACTTCCAAACCATTGTGGATATACTCAATGCAGTACCTGCTTAGTATACACACGATACTTCACAAGTATCAATTTCCTAAATTCTTCATGGGTTTTGCTTTCGGGCTATTTTCTCCTCCCGAACGAGCTTAAAACCTAAATATTCCCGCGTTAGGAGATAGGAAATTCTTTTCCGTATGGAATGGAAGGTCGGACCATCAAAATCCGAGTCCGTACTAGAATTCTACAACGATTCTAGCAAGGGGAGCTAATTAGGGTTTCTAGTGCAGCAATCAATGGTTGCCCCTCCTCTCAAGATGCAAAATCTCGGTCGTCGAAGGTCACCAAGCTAGAAAGTTTCCCGAGCCTGACTTGCCAAGCCACAACAACATGCTACATGTTTTCCAAAAACATTCAAGACATCGATCATGTCACAAACTGGGGGATACATACTGGGTTTTGGTGCGGCGGTTTGACGCGTGCGCGCACAATGCGCCATCATAAGAACGTGTCAGGAAGTCATGGACGGTTAGTGATGATGGGAGAAGTGGGCAAGCCTGGTCGTGTAACACCAACACACTACTCTATCACTCCACTTTCTCCACTTCCCACGAGATACGAAGGTTAGGCTAAAAGGCTTGTATAAATAGGTTCTCCGCCTTATTTTCAACAACAACACAAGTCCAGACAACATAAGCAAGTGTTGATACAATCGTATTCAAACACCGGAACTGATAGATTACATCCTGCAAGCCAGTTCAGCTTTATGATACAAGTCCTGCATAGCCAACACCTTCACATTCTCAACACCTTCTTCACTTCCCTCCCTAAGATCAACCCCATCTCCTCCACTTTGTGACCGAAACAAGTCTGGAATGGCCATTTTTTGGTTTAGGCCAGACTTGCACAGATTGATGTCTCGAATCTACAAGCACTCACCCTGCAGTGCATTTGTTTTAGGTTTAAATTCATTCCTCATCCACACCCCAAATTACCAAAATTAGCAGGAATAGTTTTCACCCATAAAAAGGTTCCATGGAGCACGTTCTCCTTCATTCCATGGGTAATTTTCAAAACCATCAATTAGTCATCACTTGATCAAATTAGGGTTTCTAAGGCCATGGATCATAATTCTAGATTCAAATACTAATAAGTTTTTGACGATCTCATGATCGGTACTCTTATTAATTATACTCGGTTCAACTACTAGTATTTTAATTAATATTTTATTTGGTCACGCTACCAATAATTCATCAGATGAGCAACACTTGCTCAGATGAGCAATACTTTCTCAAATCAAGGAATATTGGTTCAACTATCAATATTCAACAAATCAGAGCAATACTTGCTCGCCTCAGCTATCAAAGTGATAATCATTCCCAAGTTCAATTCATGAGTTTCAGAACATTTTACAAAATCATGTTCAACTCAGTAAATACATGGACTCATCGTCCCATGAAATCATGAAGTCAACAACTGACTAAACTAACCACGAGACGTCAATCGTGTCACTTGGGGGGATATCAACTAGGGTTTTGGTCTGGCGGTCTACGACACGTGTGTTCAAACACACGATGGAATGTGAGCAAGTCGTGCAATCATTTGAAGGAGTTAACAAAGTAGTGGATGGAAAATCAACCAAGTCACTGCACGATGAGCAACTGGTTTCAAACACGATTTCCACTTCTCCACTCTTTGATTCCATAAACTGTCACACTTCATGGTATCATGGTGTATACAATTCCATCAATATAAATAAGTCTCTGAATCATGATTGAAACAACGACAAGAATAACAACGATCTCACGTCTCACAGACAACACGAGATCAACAACTCATCAATTGAGCAATTACTCTCAACTGAGCAATTTCAATCATTCAAAACTTATCTTATTCAGAATTCACAATACACCTACAATTTTTAATTACCATTGATTACACACATTTCTTAGCTTCCCTCCTACAGATCAACCTATCCTCTCTTGTGACCGAATTTACTCTGGAACGTCCATTGTCTTGGTTTAGGCCGAAGTGCTACAGATTGATCTCTCGAATTCAAATCACCCCCTTTGCAGCGGTGTATCTGTGTGAGGTTGAACATTTTGCTCGGTTCAAGGAGTCTCCATACGGTCGTCTCCCCAATTCCGTAAAAACCAGCAAATCGTTTTGCCCCATCTTCAAACACCAATTCAGTAGGTCCACCAAATTCTACTTCTTTACCAGATACCACATCAAACCCAAATTCCAACCTGATTCTCGATGATGATAGTTAGAGAAAATTACTGGGGAGAAACAATACAAGATTGGCTAGAAAACATTTTTAGATGCATATCCGAGATCACAATTTTTAGTTAGGATCATTTGAAGAACTTTTGCTTTATTATTGGTTGGTTAGAAGGGGTATGAATGTGGATAAGGTGTGCCAATTTTGTGAAGAAAAAGATGAGACAAGTGCCATTTATTTTATGATTTTTGACAAACAAATTAAGAGAATTCGAGATTATTAATTTTAATTGGAATTACGATAGTAATATTGCTATGAATTGCTATGACGATAAAAGCTTGGAGCCGCGATTGGGGTAATGAAAGACATAACCTTATATAGAACAACTTACCGGCTGTAATATGGTGGTGCATATGGAAAAAAAGGAACTCTAGAATTTTCAATTACAAATGGAGAAATTTGAAAAGTATAATTAACGATATTAAGATTCATGCCTATTTTTGGGTGGAGTCAAACACCAAAATTTTGGGTTTAACGGCTAACATGGTTGATAGCTTTATGGAACTCACATTTTCATCGACCGCTTTGAATTGAATATGAGAGGATTGGCGGATATTATTTTGTTACTTTCACTTGATTTTTTGTTCTTTTTTTATTCTTTAAGAGACTGATTTCAAACTCGATCTCCTTTTTTATTGTATTAATTGTATTTATATGGTCGAGGTAAGTACCTCTTTTTGAATGAAGTTATTTTTGTTGATATGAGGAAAAAAAAAGGTTAGTTAGTGATTACTGACATTTTACTTACTTCATATACTAAGGCTAAGTCCTATGGTGTGATAATCTAGCAACTAGATTAGAAGTCCACGTCAGCTAGGACTACTTCTTAAGTACTATGGGAGTGCTAATCTAGCATCTAGATTAGCAGTCCACGTCAGCTGGGACCACCGCCCAGCGTTGTTTGGTTCAGCGCTCAACGCTTTAAATCTCAGCCGTCAGATGAAAAAATAAATCGCCTAGCGCTGAACCATTTAGCGAAAAGGTAATTTTTGTAGCGTTAACCATTCAACGCTACTATCTCGCTGCTAGTTCAACTACGAACAAATGTTAGGAAAGAGAATTAGTGTTTTTTGCTAGGTAGGAGAGAGAATTGGTGTTAACATATAGACAACATTTTTTCTTGAATTGCAATACTTTTGGCTAATCTAGCAGCTCAATCCAGCTCATAGGACTTAGCCAAATTACTAACGCCCTACAATTTACGGCAGCCTCATTTAATCACAATAGATATATAATACCAAGAAAAAAAAAAAGGAAATCACGATGTCAGCTTCCAAGAACATATAAGGCGCTTTGTTTATGAAGATCTGGATTAACTGTTGCTGGTCCTAAAACGGAACATGGAATTAAATAATTGACTACCAGAAATAGATAAGAAGTTTTAGTTTATTTTTCTAGCAGGCAGCCGCGTCTATTTGTACTACTTAAACTTCAAATTGTACTACATACTTATAAATGAATAGATTATGTAAATTAATAAGTATAAAATTTAATTTGTAATCTTAATTCCTATGTTGCACAGACACGGTCACAGGACACAGTTACGACACGACACGGTTATGGGGATACGTCAAATATTAGAAAAATTAGTTACGGGGACACATTATATGTATTACACACATCGTTAAAATGAGATTCTACAAAGATCTACTCAAGATAATAATCATTCTTATTTTCAAAATACTTGATTACCAACAAAATAAAATTAATAATAATGAAATTATGATCAAGTTTTTCATAAATAATGTATAGATTTGACTAAAAGATGACTAAATTAGCTTCGCATTTAGTTTATTTTGATTTTCCATACCAAAATTAATCATTTATGGCGTGTCTGAAAATGTCCGCAAAGTGTCCAATGTCGATTTTTACGCGACACGTGATGTGACGTGTTTGATCGGGTGTCCGACACGGTTACGACATCTTTCTAGGCGTGTCCATGCAACATAGCTTAATTCCAACTCAGATTGAAAATGTAGCGTGAAATATCCCAGAGGCTGCATATGTGTACCGTGGGGTGTAAGAATGTTAATGCAAATAGTTGCGTAGCCACCAGCCACTTGGCCATGATGTATGAATGAATGTATTCAAAAGTTGTTTGTTTGGTAGCGATTCAATAATTAATTAAACCACGTTATAGAAACCATAATTCACTGTAACATCCGTAAGGGCAAGTCCTATGATGTGCTAATCTAGTAACTAAAATAACAGTCCACGTCAGCTAGGATAACTTCTTCAGTCCTATAGTAGTGCTAATCTAGCATGCTAGACGTTGTTTGGTTCAGGACAACCAATCTCGATCTCCAGATCAAAAAATAAATCTAGATGCGCTGAATCATTTAACGAAAAGGTGATTTTTGTTGCGCTGAACTATCTCGCTACTACTTCAAGTGCAAGCAAATGCTAGGAGAGAGAACTGGTGTTAACAAATAGACAACACTCTTTTTTTCAACTGCAACACTTTTTGGCCAAACTAGCAGCTCAATCTATCCATATGACTTAGTCTAATGGGAGTGCCAAATTTTCAGGGAGAGTACCAAGATCTATATGGGATGTAGGATTTTCTAGTTTATTTTATATGAATTTTCGTATCCTTCCCAGTAAATTAATACCTCTATTAGTAACCATGCTTATATTTAAGCATCTGTACTAGTGCTTAAGACACATCTTCTGGTGACATCTCCTTCCGGTTTAACTTACATCATGTTTGGTTTTGCCTCTGTTTTGAAAGGGTGGTCTACATAGGCATCTGTCACACCTTCAAATGCCCCAGATAAATTTTCGTGAAAGTGTAACCCGACAAAGATGGTGGTTACGTGAATCAAGCTTCACCCACCTGCACTTGACCTTATAAGTTTGCACCTATGCAAACTGACCAACTCACCAATTCTATGTGCCAAGTCTTTTAGCATTTTTTCATTTCTCACCAGTTCTACAGCGGAAGTCTTTTAGCCTTTTTTCACTTCTCACCAATTCTACAGCGGAAGTCTTTTAGCCTTTTTTCACTTCTCTTAACTTCTTAAATGCACCCCATAATGCACTCAAGCAATGTCATACATTACTAACAACAATCAGCCAACCAAGAACACTTAGAACATGACACATCAACTCTTTTTATTGCATCAAAGGGAAGAAATACAAAACTTGCGCCCTTAGGGACTTACACAGACTTGTTCACCTTGAAACAAGCCTTAGCCTTACAAAAACTCTCTTAATTTGAGTCTCACACTCTCTATGTAAGCCTGTCAAATTTCCCATGCCTTAGGACTATTTATACAACAGCTTTACTAGCCAAAAACCGTACACAACTGTTGCACACGCATGGGAAAACCATCAATCTCATGGAGCAGTTCCATAACCGCCTATAAAGTGCTACATGACCGGGCCCTAGCCGGCCAACCATGCTCAAGCCGGTCCCACACGCCCATTATTTTATTATTTTTATTTTTCATGTTTTCCCCATCTCATGGAAACTCCTTGATTTCAACAAAACTCTTTGATTTTAACAAAACTCCTTAGTTTTAACAAATTCCTTGGTTTTATCATATTTCCCTAAAATCATGAAAATATTATAAAAATTGGGAAAACGTGTGGGATTGGGCCCTTTGGACGGCCGGCCATGCCTTGTCCATGACCGGTCCCACACTTCATGATTCCCTCACTTTTAATATTTTCTTTCATCTCATGAAGTTTTGATGGTTTTATCAAAAATCCTTGATTTCTTCATATTTTCTCAAATGGATGCTCAACTGCACGCTAGGAAATATCAAAATTTCAGTATTGAGATACGAACACTTTGACAACGTGAGCATATTACCTTGACCGACCAGGTTTGGCTCCTTGGCTCGCAATGAGACGATCCCGTGTATTTTCACTGTTTGACCTAATTTGCGCAATTGCACGTATTAGGTCCAAAACTCTTCCAAACAACTTGGAACTTCATGAGACGATCATCATTTGATCTCGTGACCTCCCAGGGCCGGTTTCATGACCCCTTGGTCGGTCCCTCATCTCTTCATAATTAATTAGGTTTTATTACCTAAGGCTCAGACGAGCATTTTTCGAATAAATGATTAAACCTGCATTTAATCATTCTTTCATCAACGAATCACCAACTCTTCAAGAGGCCTTGGTATTTTCTCACACGAGCATATGGGAGTTGCATGGTCGAACCACGGTCCCATGGATCCCGTTCTCCTTCATTCCATTGTTAATTTTTAAATAAACCATCAATTGGTCATCAATTGATCAAATTAAGGTTTCTGAGGCCAAGGATCATAATTCCAGATTCAAACACTAACAATTTTTTGACGATCTCATGATCATTACTCTTATTAATTATACTCGGTTCAACTACCAGTATTTTAATTAATATTTTATTTGGTCACGCTATCAATAATTCATCATATGAGCAACACTTGCTCAAATTAAGGAATATTGGTTCAACTATCAATATTCAAAAAATTAGAGAAATACTTGCTCGCCTCAGCTATCAACATGAGAATCATGCCCACGTTCAATTCATGAATTTCAGAACATTTTACAAAATCATTCTCAACTCAGTAAATACATGGACTCATCATCCCATGAAATCATGAAGTCAACAACTAACTAAACTAACCACGAGACGTCAATCGTGTCACTTGGGGGGATATCAACCAGGGTTTTGGTCTGGCGGTCTACGGCACGTGTGTTCAAACATACGATGGAATGTGAGAAAGTTGTGTAATCAGTTAAAGGAGTTAAAAAAATAGTGGATGGAAAATCAACCAAGTCTCCGCACGATGAGCAACTGGTTTCAAACACGATTTCCACTTCTCCACTCTTTGATTCCATAAACTGTCACACTTCATGGGATCATGGTGTCTACAATTCCAGCAATATAAATAAGTCTCTGAATCATGATTGAAAGAACGACAAGAACAACAACGATCTCACATCTCACAGACAACACGAGATAAACAACTCATCAATTTAGCAATTACTCTCAACTGAGCAATTTCAATCATTCAAAACTTATCTTATTCAGAATTCACAACACACCTACAATTTTTGATTACCATTGATTCCACATATTTCTTAGCTTCCCTCCTACAGATCAACCCATCCTCTCTTGTGACCGAATTTACTCTGGAACGTCCATTGTCTTGGTTTAGGCCGGATTACTACAGATTGATATCTCGAATTCAAAGTACCCCCTTTGCAGCGGTGTATCGGTGGGAGGTTGAAAATTTCGCTCGGTTCAAGGAGTCTCCTCCATACGGTCGTCTCTTCCATACGGTCGCCTCCTCAATTCCGTAAAAACTAGAAAATCGTTTTGCCCCATTTACAGATTTGCGACCATAGTGGGAGATCATTCTCTCGGTTGCAATCTTAGTTCTCACAAAGATAGTCGATCTTAGGTCTGGCTCAGTTACCAACTTGGGTTCGACACCCAACCCTAACATTGCAAGATATAGTGGTACCGCTAATACCACACCTCCAGCGTAACCTACTATTAATACTCCTCCAAGCACTGATGCTCTAGTGATCACCCTTGCAAGTGACGACACTGGGGCCATCAACAATCCACTCTTCGGTTGATCTCCTGAAGAAACCAGAGGAAATCAGCCAACCATAGTTGATTTCATGAAGGTTCAGTTTGACATAGCTGCAGAACAGAAAGAGTTATGTGCTTATCTCAAAACTCTCACAGACAAGCTTGCGTCTGAACGAACTCAGCCTCAACGCGAGAAAGGAAAAGTTAAAGAAACATCTTCAACTGCTGATCCTGAAATACCTCCAATCCATGTTGTACATGATGAAGAATTTTGCAAAGCTGAAAATGACTCTCCAGCAATGGAACCTACAAGTTTCATCACTCGTGAAGACCTGGAGCACTTTTTGAGGATCGAGGAAAAGACAAGGCATCATATGTCCATCTTCACCAACCTTCATATCCTGCTGCCATACAGAGGATTCCTCTTCCAAAAGGCAGATCATACACATGGTACAACAACATCGTACTGGGAAGTATCACCGATTGGGGAGAGATGATTAATGCTTTCTACAGAAAATACTTCTTTGTGTAAGAGCAAATCACTCTCTCTGATCTAAGATTGATGTTTCAAAGGAGAAGCGAATATCCTGATGATTATGTGAATTGGTTCACTGTTCAAGCCTTGGACTACCTCGACCCAAACGTCACATAGAAACAATTTGTAGACTTGTGCATCAACAAAATGATCCCGGTCTACAGAGCCTCACTGGAAAATATCCGGTTCCACACTTTCTCAGAACTTCATGAAGCAGCCAAATGATCATCGACTAATACATCTGCTTTACTGAGCAAAGTCTACAAGGTCGAGGAACCTCGGAGCAGCCGACGCCTGATTAACAAACAGTACAATGTCCAACCTTCCATGAACGTCATTGCTCAATGAGGCAAAAGGAAATCTTCTGCTCAAACATGCGACATCCAATACCTCATCCTACAAAAGCATCACGGAAGGATAACTAATCTTGTACAAACCTCGACCTGGCATCGAACGGGAAATGATCAAACATGCTCAAACTTCTCTCATCTCATGAAGAGTGATCGAGTTACTGGAAGTTTGGGTTCAAGATGGTGCGATCAAATTGTCGTTCATCAGGAGAGAGCCAACAGAAGAAGAAATGGAGAATCCCAGGAGTACACAAGAATCCCCTTCAGTCAAAACCTTGCGCTCTATGAATTCAAAGAAGCAGTTCAATCGTTGCTCGAGCATATCTGTAGAATTTCTCTATCTTTCGAAGGCACAAAGGAGAGACATGTTCATAGCACTGAACCACATCGTGTCAAGAAGTCCATTCCGGAAATACTTCTTGAGCCTCCAGCCATAGACCAAGATATGAACGACTGGGGACTGCTTACCAGAGTCAATCTCAGAAGAAACGAATTTAGAAGAACGTTGATCGATGCTGGCACCGCCATAAACATCATTCCACTGAAAACCCTCAGATCCACAGGCATCACTCGACAAGAAGCTACTCATGCTCCCATCTCAATCAGATACCTTGAAGGAGCGCTCGTAAATACTTATGGCTACATCACTCTCAAAGTGAACATAAGTTCAACCTGGACAGAAACCAAGTTTCACATAATCAGGATGATCCAGGATATAACATGTTCTTCAGACGAGCGTGGCTCCACGCTGAAAAGACAGGTACTGACAAAGTGATTTTGGTTGGACATCTCTCCAACGAAGAAAGTTCTGATCTATCCAGAATATTTTACGGACATTCCATCATTAGAGCACTTGGAGGAATTTCGAACTTTGACAAAATTGAAGCAAGAACCTGCAAAATATGCATAAATATTCATCAAGAGGTTCCGCATTCAGGAAAGTCTCATTCCATGTCTATGTAATTTATTTCCTCACATGTTATCCTAACATGGGGACTTAATTATGCTAGAAACTCTACAAGATGTTATGAATGGTAGCTTCACCGCATTAGTATTTTACCAAGTGGTTGAATATGACGTCTCTCCGAATCAAGCACTGAAACATTTATTACTGAGATGATGTCCAAACATGGCGAAAAATACTTTGGGAGTTTCTTTTGCAAGTCCATGTGTTCCACAAAATCAGAAGGCTATGATGTCTGCACAAGTGTCGAATCCCACTACCACAACGAAAGGGATCCTGAATCAACAAAAGAAAATTCAGGGCCGAGATAATCAAACCCCTAAGGCATTTGATGCTTAAGGAGTATACGCTTCAACGCTTAAGCATCTGAGAAGCCATCAAATTATACTCCCAATCAAAGAGTACAGCTTTAGCACAAATATCTCGGCGATGACATATTGATTCAACACCAGCACGATCAAAGTGTTACTAAACTACAATCGATATGTCTTCATTATCCCATGATAAGACATCTGAAGAAGATGCAACATCATTCGTACATGGATGGCACTAACTCCTGAGGTGATTCCATGAAACTTCATCAACGGGATTTATTTACATCAAAATCCCATGCATGATTGAGGAACTTTCTCTCTTCACCAATCACATCCAGCATGAAAACTGCTGATGCTATCTACCGCAACACCATCGACTCACTGACAAAGCCAGTTCATGCTAAAGTTATGCTTTCAGGAGAATTCAGGTTGAACTTTCAGTACACTTTCATCTTATTAACGCTCAACTCATCAACTAGTTCATGAATGTAAAAGGCTCACTGGATGAAGGAGCAAGGATTATATCTATAATCATGGTTGTAGCCTTTTCGGTCTTTGGAGCAACTTCAACCATGATATCATCATCAAAAATAATCTCTAAAGGAACACCATCCATGATCTTAGCATCGACAAGGATCTCTGGAGCGTGATCATTCATAGTCTCAGCACCAACGACGGTCTTAGGAGCAACATCCTCAAGGCTTCATCAACTAATCATTCTCTGAAGTATTACACATGAAGCGGATTTCTCTAAGAACCAATTATTCATATCAAGATGTGTAGACCTGATAACATGCTCACATGAAAGTCTTCCCAAAGATGGCACGACTGGTGGGCATAATCCAAAGTATTCTACAAGATGTTCTCATCACCTCTAAAAATGAGATACAACACACTTCAGGTCATGGGTTTGCAAAAATGTACCAATGGGTGAGGAATGGGACAATTATTCCTCAACGAAAGATGTTAGTCTATGTATATTCTACAACATACCAAAAGGGTGCATCAATCGGACATACGAGCTGAAAGATATGGCCTTTACTGTCAGGTCTACGAAATCTGAAAAATTTGTACGGGATTACAAATTACAAATGTGCATGCTTTGTTATCTGCCCTTTACAACTCCAAATTAAGTGATTCTTTTCTCATGTGATAACTCAGTCTCTTAGATTCAAAATTTGGGGTCAAGCATTGAACTCCGACGTCGTATGAGGTTCCTACAGCTTCCAGAGCATACAACATGCAAGCAGCAATTCTTGGACGGAATTCATCACTTCCACAGTCGATCGGAATCCGCCAAGTCTTTCCACTAAGTACTTCATCAAGGTACCTCTAACTTTGACCATATAGGTCTTAACATCAATTTTTCTGCCTGGGTCCTCTATCCAAGTCTTGCAAGAAGAAGAGAAAACGAAAATGTGAGATTTAACAAAATACTGGGGACTGACGGTCCACTGATCATGACGATTAGTTTCACATTCCAAGACTTGTGGCACCAGACTCTCATATGCTAATCATTCTTAAAAGGAATTTTACCACGGAACATGCAACCATGGTCATTACACTACCCCCTCTAGAGAGCAACATCAGCTATGGTCCCGTAACCCGGGTTTTAGAAGATGGCGCTGCAAGCACCACCATGCTCATGTATCAATCAAGGGTTCCAGACCTCAAATGAATCGATGACATCAAAATCCTTCACCAACCATTCAAGACACGGGCGAATGGTCCAAAGACACAACAAGAGTGTTTTACAACAAGCTCGTCTGAGATGATTTTCACTATCATGCACAAAGAGGCGATCTTGGAGAAATTGCTGAAGAATCAAGGGATGGGTCATACACCATTATCTTTGTATGGATGTCCTCTGTAGCATATCCAAAATTCGCAGCAATTGGAGAAGCAAGCGAAGAGTTGTGGAAAAAACATTGGACCACATGCCAGCTGAAAAATTTCTGAAGGTCTCCTGGAAGTTTACTGTTTCATCGATTTCGACCTCTAAACGTTCTCAAAACTTAAAAGTCCTATTTGCAAAAGATTGGAAATTTCCTGCGAATAAATATGCATAGGCAGACCGCGAAAATCCGACTTCAGCCGAAGATTCTACAACGTTTCTATTAAAGGCTGAAGTCTAAAAAATTTTGGTGACGTATTTCAACGAAATTACTCGCATACTCACATGGATTCTCATTCATTCATTCATTCACAAATCAGAAATTTCATACTTCTATGAAGTGATTACAGGAAATATACTTACCAAGGGAGTCTCTAAATCATTTGAAGGCTCGACAATACCGGAATCTCCATTGATAACGCCGTTATCTCCATTTGGTTCGGGATGTCTGGAATTCTCCATATTCCCATGCCCCAAAGAAGAGGGCGCTTCATCAACATGCTGCTTATCTACAATGATTTCTTTCTGGACTCATCAACAATAATTATTATTATTTCATTCAAGGAGATTCCACGATCGCCTGCACGAAAGAGATGCTTACATCGACTTCTTCATCAATGATGGATTGTTTGACCGAGAACAAGTTGAAGGCCGTCAATCGATGTAGAAAAAGTCTAAAAGAAGTAACAAACCTTTGTATCGTGATCCTAATTACACGGGCAAGGAAAAGTCATGACACAAGGAGCGCTAACAACTCACTAAAGAAACGGCTGGGGACTGCACGTCATTTGCTAACATCCTGTAGTCCTTGGGTTCTCCATTCCCGTAGACTTTTTTCCATTTTTGTGGGATCTACATTTATCCGGGATTTCACTATACGATCATCTTATGGTAAAGCTAATGAAATAAGCAAAAGTACAACTCCGTATGAAGGATCTCTCACCATCACTCAGAGGTCCCAGGAGTACCATTTCTTAAAGTTTCATCCATAGAGATGTCATCTCTGGAAGCACCATCTTTGGAAGTATCATCCTTGGACTCAGTCATTCTTGCAAAATGGCTATTTCGGCACGTCGTTCATACAAAGCGCAGGATTCGACAAAACAATGAATCATGCAATTAGGATGCTCACATCAGCATCTACAAAATGGTAACTCTCAACTCTTACCTATTTACGGTTTCACGAACTTAGTGATAATAGCGTAAAACTTCGAAAATCTTGCTCGCTCCTTCAAATCTGCAAAGAAGAGCAAAATTTATTATTCAAAATCATGACTTGATTTTCATCAAACCGTGAACAACCCACGTGAATTTTAACATCCACTGATTTTTCAAAAAATTGGACAGACGTCCATATTACAATTGTGAAAACTCACATACATACATTATTTCACCATGTATAATTGTCTACTTTCAACAATTGTTCAATATCAAAACATTAATTTTACAAAATACATATATTTAACGTGAAACTCACGTAAATTTAAAATTATATCTATATATTTTTCTCCCTCGCACGAGCATCTGTCTTTGAAGCGAGAGAATATTTTCAAAATTTTGTGAACGCTCACATATCGAAAATAAAAAAATTCATGAAAGCTCATAGACAAATTTTTATTAACAGACGCACGTCTTTTCAAAAAAAAAAAAAAAAAAAACTTTTCTCTCGTACGAGCATTCACCTTTGGAACGAGAGTTTATTCCATTTTGTGAAATCTCACAAAGATAAAATTTTGGTTTTTGTGAAAGCTCATAGACAAAATTTTATATCATTAGACTCAGGTCTATTTTGTTTGTTCCTTAAACTAACGAACAAACGAGCGTCTATTCCTAAAACAAGGATTTCTTTTTTGGGCCCGGCCCGCGAATCATGAACGACCAAGGTTCCGTCATCAATATCAGCGGCTCAACACCAATCTATACTCATTAGACGATGCTCCATCATGCCACTGGGATCTTCATTCAAGTCATGATTTGCTCGTACTAACTTACGACTAAGTTAAATTACTTATATTGTTTATGACCGGAAAATCACCATTCAGTGCTGACTGAGGAACATGACTTTCCTCACTAAGCAGGGGACTTAATGTAGATGGTGGATTTTCGACTAAGGCTAAAATCGTAAACCCATAATTATACGAACCTCTGATCCAGCAGTCAGACGTGAGCATTGAGACACAGATCTCTTATCGAATTCTCTGACTGAGAATACTTTCTCTTAGAGTACATGTAGATATGTAGTCTCATGGCTAGGAAATAGCATATCTCGTGAATACTGAACACTTCAGTAGTTACTTTTATATAATATCACAAGATGGACGGCTCCAAGACAAACTTGCTCGCTAGTATAACGCGATAACGTCTTCGTGGATACAAACAACGAGTTTACCACGACTATGTAAAGGATATGAATCTCCATCAAGCTCATATCGGGATAATTAATGCTCCCAGACATCTTGCTCTGCTAGTATAGAGCCATAAGTTAATTATTCCTAAATTCTTGGATTCATCCACTGAATTTCCGAAAATATTCAAATATTTTCGCAGTATTTCATTACTGCAAACCATGGTTTTTCCAGCAGAATTCCATGGGTTAGTAATAAATATTCAACACGCGGGCATTTGAGCTACCTCTGAGTAATCCCCGACTCAAATGGTGCAAGTGTACTCGACGATGATGCACTAACAACCACCGTACGAACAAGTATTTCAAAATACGACAAGACAATGAACCTATGCAAAATAGGAAGGAAAATAATAAATAATTAAAAATTGACCAAGGCGCTGGGAGCATGGGCCCACTGACTGGACGGACGTGCCATGGTCAATCCCACGCCAATTTCATATTTTTATCATATTTTTTATTATTTTCCTTGAGTTCATGAAAATCCTTTCACTTGAACAAATATCTTTCGTTTTGAGGAAACTCCTCAGTTTCATGGTGTTTCCCTCACACCAAAGAAATAATATAAAATTAAGGAAATATGGTAGAGCCATGATCATTGGTCAACCGGCCATGTCTTGATCCCTACCGGCCCCACACCTCATGGTTCCTCATTATTTTATTATTATTTTCATAATTTCATGAAAACTCCTTAATCTCATGATATTTCTTAGATCCCATGAAAAACAATATAAAATTAGGGAAACCCATGTGACCGGGCCCAAGCTAGCCCCATACGTCCCATTTTCTTATTATTATATTTTTCATGTTTCCTTGGTCCCATGGAATTCCTTGATTTCATGATATTTCCTTCAAATTATGAAAATTCCTTAAATCATGAAATGAAATAATACATAAAATTAGGGAAAAACGCAAGAGACCGGGCCCTAGCCGGCCAACCATGCTCAAGCCGGTCCCACACGCCCCTTATTTTATTATTTTTATTTTTCATGTTTTCTTCATCTCATGGAAACTCCTTGATTTCAACAAAACTCTTTGATTTTAACAAAACTTCTTAGTTTTAACAAATTCCTTGGTTTTATCATATTTCCCTAAAATCATGAAAATATTATAAAAATTGGGAAAACGTGTGGGAATGGGCCCTTTGGGCGGCCGGACATGCCTTGGCCATGAACGGTCCCACACTTCATGATTCCCTCATTTTTATTACTTTCCTTCATCTCATGAAGTTTTGACGGTTTTTTTAAAAATCCTTGATTTCTTCATATTTTCTCAAATGAATGCTCAACTGCATGCCAGAAAATATCAAAAATTCTCAGAATTGAGATACGAACACTTTGACGATGTGAGCAAGTTACCTTGACCAACCATGGTTGTCTCCTTGGCTCGCAATGATCCGGTCCTTGTATTTTCACGGTTTGACCTAATTTGCGCAATTGCATGTATTAGGTCCAAAACTCTTCCAAACAACTTGGTACTTCATGAAACGATCATCATTTGATCCCGTGACCACCCATGGACGGTTTCATGACCCCTTGGTCGGTCCCTCATCTCTTCATAATTAATTAGGTTTTATTACCTAAGGCTCAGACGAGCATTTTTCGAATAAATGATTAAACCAGCATTTAATCATTCTTTCATCAACGAATCACCAACTCTTCAAGAGGCCTTGGTATTTGCTCACACGAGCATATGGGAGTGGCATGGTCGACCCACGGTTCTGTTGATGGTGGATTTTCATTTAAGGCTAAGATTGTAAAAGCCAAAAAATCGTGCGCTAACATCTTGTAAAAGATAAAGCCATTAATGAGTGATGGATACTCCTTCACTTTATTAATTCACTTAGGATGGAGCATGTGGTAACAATCCCATTCTGTGAATAAAATATGAAATTCATCCAGGTTGGAGCATGTAGCAACAATCCCATATACCCTGTGAATTTCCAGCATTATTAATTAATGCGCAAACAGCCTTGTATTTCCTGTACTTATTATCAGTGCGGCATGACGACTGAGTGTTGCTCTTAGCAGAGTAACACAAATCTCTAAGAATTATAATGAAAGCATGTACGAAATACCCGTGGTGAATCGAACTCGGTGTGTTATACTAGCCCGATTGAGCCCCTCTCGGTGTGTTATACTAGCCCGATTGAGCATCCAGATCGACCGTGTCGATCTGGATATGATCGCGACCATCCAACTCCACCAGCCTGAGTGGATGGCCCGGATCGATTCCATAACCCCAAAGAAGGTATGGAGTACCTGCCGAACCAACGGACCCGCATGGTCGGCCTCCCTTGGCCTAGCTTGCCAAAACGTCCAAACCATAGCAGTATGGATGGAAAACCCTAAATTAGGGTCTGCGGCACATTACATGTGTCGCAAAACAGCCTCAACCATCCATCTTCACAAGTATATATGGAGGGTGCAGATGTAGATTCAAAGGGCACGGAGTATGTCAATACAATCACCGCAGGCCCGCCTACATACATGACCAATCGTTCAGGACCAACCATGGTTGGTCATTCCAAATCGTGCGCCTGAATGGAGCATGACGCACGGCTTTGAAACCCAAAAATTAGGGTTTTCAATCACGAGCGTCCATCTTATCCGGCACGAATGGAGGGTCCAAGATTAGATCAAAGCAGGTCCGGCCATGTCAACATGACCACCGTGGACCCATCTATCCCCTCACCTGATCGTCCAAGGCATACCATGCCTGGCTATCCCCAAATCGTTCGCTCCAACATGCGTGGTCGCACCTCCCAAGCTGCAAACTAATCTCAACCGCTCGATTTCTCCGGACGAATTGGGTAGCTTAGATCGTGTTTTCATGGGACAGTAAGGCATAGGCGTGAACACCAGCCTAGCACCTACACGTTGGAGTAGTCGACCAAGACCGACCAAGCCTGGTCGTCTTGGAACGCCCGCCCGGAGTTGGTATGGAAAACGGCTTTTGCAGCACTAATCTTCTGTCGCAATTTGATCTCGACCACTCAACTTCTCCGGCACAATTGAGTGACCCAGATCACGTTTTTATGGGACGGTAGGTATAGGCGCCTACACCGTCACACCATCTACACACATGCATGATCGTCCAGTCCAGAATATTTCCCTAAGCCTGGTTTCGGTCAGGGTGAAGAGCAGTGCTTGCGAACCTCCTTCAAAACCCTAATTCCACCAAGTTTCGCAGATGAGTGTCTCAAAGATCATCTCATCCGTCCAACTTCACCAGCTCGGTTATATATCACTGTTCAGGAGTTAATTAGTCAGTGCGGAGTCATGGTGATCACCATCCACCACTTTACCACACCATGTGGTCGGTCAAGGAAGGGTTTGCATGCGCAACTTCCAAACCATGCTGGATATACTCAATGCAGTACATGCATAGTATACACACGATACTTCACAAGTATCAATTTCCTAAATTCTTCATGGGTTTTGCTTTCGGGTTGTTTTATCCTCACGATCGAGCTTAAAACCTAAATATTCTCCCGTTAGGAGATAGGAAATTCTTTTTCGTATGGAATGGAGGGGCGGACCATCAAAATCCGAGTCCGTACTAGAATTCTACAACGATTCTAGTAAGGGGCGCAAATTAGGGTTTCTAGTGCAACAATCAACGGTTTCCCCTCCTCTCAAGATGCAAAATCTCGGTCGTCGAAGGTCACCAAGCTAGCAAGTTTCCCGAGCCTGACTTTCCAAGCCACAAAAACATGCTACATGTTTTCCAAAAACATTCAAGACATCGATCATGTCACAAACTGGGGGATACATACTGGGGTATTGGTCTGGCGGTTTACAACGTGTAGCGCACAACGCGCCATCATAAGAACGTGTCAGAAAGTCATGGACGGTTAGTGATGATGGGAGAAGTGGGCAATCCTGGTCGCGTGACACCAACACACTACTCCACTACTCCATCACTCCACTTCCCAGGAGATACGAAGGTTAGGCTAAAAGGCTTGTATAAATAGGTTCTCCGCCCTATTTTCAACAACAACACAAGTCCAGACAATATAAGCAAGTGTTGATACAATCGTATTCAAACATCGTAACTGATAGCTTACATCCTACAATCTAGTTCAGCTTCCCGATACAAGTCCTGCATATCCAACACCTTCACATTTTCAACACCTTCTTCGCTTCCCTCCCTAAGATCAACCCCATCTCCTTCACTTTGTGACCGAAACAAGTCTGGAACGTCCATTTTTTGGTTTAAGCCAGACTTGCACAGATTGATCTCTCGAATCTATAAGCACTCACCACGCAGTGCATTTTTTTTAGGCTTAAATTTATTCCTCATCCACACCCCAAATTACCAAAATTAGCAGGAATAGTTTTCACCCATAAACAATTGGCGACCACAGTGGGAGGTTGATCTCTCGGTCGTAAAGTCAATTTCTTCAATACCATTCAATCGATTTGGAGATGGTTGGTCTTAGGACCGTCTCAATAGTATCGAATCCTGACGGTTCCTCCGACGGAGACACCCCTCTTCCCAACGGTGTAGCTGATGGCGTAACCGAAAGAATCCCAACGTTAAGCGAACTAGCACGGGTACATGAGATTCACACGAGGAACATGGAGCTAATCAAAGAAGCGGTAGACGAAATCCTTAATCTCCTCATCAAGATGACATCAGAGTTGGACGTTCCGGAGACCTCGGCACCGTGGACTAATTCCCCTCAGATCAACAACTTTACTACGAACCAGAGACCAGTGGATCAGGAAGCGGCATCTCTATTGGAAAGCTTATGAGAACTCTTGCACCTCTAGAAGAATCAACGGGCAGAGACGTTTGCTGCGGTTAATAAAATATCTCTGGACGTACACCTGATTCCTTCACGACCAAAAATCCTAACTGTATCGAAAAAATCGGTAAATAATGTTACATTTACAGAAGAAGATATGATGGCGGAAGAGGGTCACAACCGGGCCCTACGTGTTACCGCACGCATCAAGGGTTCGGATTTCAGGAGGGCCATCATCGACACAGGAGCATCTTAAAAAGTGATCACCCTCAAAAATCTCAGGACAGCTAAGGTCAGCCCGTGCAAAATTATACGACAGCCCACCACAATGACTGACTTCGAAGGAAACCAGACCAGCACATACGGGTATGTCAAACTAAGTTTGTCGGTAGGACTTGTTCAATCTAAAGTGAAATTTGAAGTCATAGAAAAGGAGCCAGACTACTATATGATAATAGGGATATTGTGTCTCCATGACAATAAGGTCATCCCTTCAACGTATCACCAATGCCTGAAGACCATGCTAAATAAGGAAGTCATACGTATTCCTACATCACTGTCTCCATACGCGCCGATATGCGGAGTGGAGCTGTTCAAACCAAAGGAAACTTCGCAGGGAAAGTCGGACCAAGTCCTGTGCACCCCATTACCCACGTGGACTTCAATCCAGGAAGAAGACCGAATTGCATCACTGGGGGCTAAACACCACGATATTCCTTTGTTGACGAGAAGCTCATCTTCATCCGGTGAAGTTTCAACCCATGCTCACGCCAAAAGGGAACGCACTTTCGAGGTAACCCGCGATCATGGGAAGATAATATAATGGCGCCGATGTTAGAAATTAGCAGGGGAGACTGGTACCCAGTCTCTCCGCCCAATTGAATGTTGTAAGAATGACGAGACACATGAGTAGGTGTTAGATGCTCCGCAACAGCTACAAGATGGCACCAACTCCACAACCGATGAACTCAAGATTATTGATATCGGGAATGAGGAATCTCCCAGGACAGTCTCTATCAGTTCGACTCTATCCGTAGACGAACGCGCGAGTCTTATCCAGTTACTTAAGGAGTACCAATATGTGTTTGCCTGGACATACGAGGAAATTCCAGGTCTAGACGATAAATTGTTCACACATCACCTTCATATCATACCTGGATCCAAGCCAGTCAAGAAATCTCCGAGGAAGTTCAGACACGAATTGGAAGAGCAAATCAAGAATGAAATTCATAAGCTGCTAGATGCAGGTTTCATCAGACCTATCCATCATCCGACCTGGTTAGCTAATGTAGTCCCAGTAAAGAAGAAAAGCGGACAGATTCGGTGTTGTGTGGATTTCAGAGACTTGAACAAGTGTTGCCCAAAGGATGACTTTCCTCTACCTAACATCGACATGTTAGTAGACGCCACCAGCGGACACGGCATGTTCTCCTTCATGGATGGATACAACGGATACAATCAGATAAGGATGTATGATCATGATGTAAGGCTCGAGTAGACCACACCAACGTCCTACGACAAGTATTTGAGAGATGTCGAGAATACAAGTTAAAGATAAATCCTTTGAAATGCGCTTTCGGCGTCTCTTCAGTCAAATTTCTGGGGTTCCAGGTAACTGCAGAAGGAATCAAGGTAGACCCATCCAAGACCTAGGCTATCCTCACAATGCCGCCTCCCCGAACCGTGAAGGAACTCCAAAGTTTCATGGGCAAGGTAAACTATATCCGACGTTTTATACCTGGTCTAGCCCAACTCATCGCCTCATTCACTCCCCTACTGAAGAAAGGAGCTAGCTTCGTTTGGACTGCAATCCAACATGAAACTTTTCGAAAGATTCAACAGATACTGTCTTCTCCAGCCATCATGAAGTTTCCTGTCTAGGGAAAGCCATTGCGTCTCTACACCGCCTTCAGTGACACCGCTGTAGGGGCTCTACTCACTCAGGAAGATGATGAGGTAGTCGAACATCCTATATACTACTTCAGCCGGATATTAAGAGACGCCGAACTCAGATACCCCAGGGCGGAAAAGGCATGTTTGGCCTTGATCCATTCCATTCAGAAGTTTAGATATTACCTACTGTATAATAGGGTGATACTCGTAAATAAATCCGATCCTGCGAAGTTTTTACTTTCAAAACCGGTCCTGACAGGAAGAACAAGAAAATGGCTTCTCCAAATGTCAGAGCTGGACATAACATGTGTGTCTCCTAGAGCTATCAAGGGTCAAGCAATTGCAGACTTGCTGGCAGCATTTCCTGGAGAAGGCACTATCAGACTGCACGAAGACCTCCCTGAAGAATTTCCAGACGTCTCCGTTTTGGAAGAAGAAGTGTGGATCCTATATTTTGATGGCTCCGATACCCCTAGCAATAGTACTGGAGGATAGGGCGTGGTATTAGTCTCTCCGACCGGGGAAGTATTCTCGCACTCCTTCAATTTGGACTTCAAATGTACCAACAACTCAGCAGAGTATGAAGCTTTCCTCAAAGGACTGTCAATAGCTAAGCAAGCAGGAGTCACGCGTCTGGAGATAAGAGGTGACTCCAAGTTACTGGTAAATCAGATGAATGGAGTATACGCATTGAAGGAAGTAACACTAGCTCCGTATCGATCAGAAGCGTAAAGGTTATAAAATTATTTTTCCGACGCAACTATAGTCCATGTTGGTCGCAACAACAACAAACACGCTGATTGTCTGGAAACATTAGCTTCCAAACTAAAGTTCGAAGGTTCGGAAGAAACCCTAATAATAAAGAGGAGAACCATAGAATCGACATGGCTATCACAATACAGAGACACCAAGACTGATGATTGGCGAACTTCGATCACTCAAGAGCTCAACAACTCGGTCTCCCAGGGAAAGGCCAGTCTCAAAACCTTACATAACTTATTCAAACTTCATGGTATGTTGTATTATCGAAATCCGGACGGTTCTCTGTCAGGATGACTTGGAGATGACAAAGCACAACTACAACTGGAACGTGTTCACAATGAAGTTTGTGGAAAATCACTGGTGGTAACGCTTTACCGATGACTCCAACGTATGGGATATTACTGGCCGGAGATGGAGACTCAATCCAGAATACTTCAGAAGTTCTGCTCAAATTGTCAAGCGCCACCACACCAGTCAGAAGTTTTCAGTGTAAACCATTCCGGGGACTGGAGAGAGCCATACATCAACTATCTCTGTGATGGAACAACTTCTACCAATAAAAAGGAAGCTATCAAAATAAGGCAAAAGGCGAAGCGATTCATATTCCACGAAGGGATCCTGTACCGTAAGAGTTTTGGAGGGAATCTATTGAGATGCCTAGCCGGGGAAGAAATTTCAGTCATTCTGAAAGAAACACACGAGGGGGAGTACCAAGGGAAGAGGAAGTTGTTTTTCCAGATACACGAGAAATAATATTGGCCAACCATGGAAGATGACGTGGCCGCTTTTGTTCAAAGTTGTCACAAATGTCAGATTCATGGGAACCTTGTTCACACGCCCTCCTCCCCCTGCACTCAATAAGCAGTCTTTGGCCGTTCTACAGCTGGGGACTGGACATTATTGGGAAAATCAACCCGCCCTCATCGAAGCAGCACGAGTACATCATAACCGCGACAGAATACTTCACCAAATGGGTAGAAGCCATTCCACTGCGAGGAACTACGGGAGCAACAATTGCGGCTTTCATTAAAGAGCACATCATTTGTCATTTTTGTGTGCCTAAGCATATTATCACTGATAACGGAACTCCCTTCGCCAACAAACAGGTACAAGAGTTTCTTGAAAGATATGGCATCCAACAGATTTTCTCCACCATCTACTACCCTCAAGGGAACGGGCAAGCCGAAAGTACCAACAAGACACTGATTCGGATCATCAGTCGAAAAGTACATGACAATCCTAGGGAATGGCACAACCAGTTACCAATGGCACTATGGGCATACCGGACGTCACCTAGAAGCTCCATTGGAGTTTCCCCAGATTCACTTGTTTACGGAGCGGACGTAATTCTCCCGGCAGAGATCAAAATCCCATCATCCAGGATTGTAGCAGCGACCGGGATCCACTGGGACGAGGACGAAACTTCTAACTCTAGTATAGCGGAGTTAGATACTCTGGATTTCAGAAGGAACAAAGAAGAAGAACGCACTCAGGTGTACATGAACAGAGTTTCCATGGAATATAATAAAATCGTGAAGTCGCGTGTTTTCAAAGTGGGAGATTCGGTCTTGAAAACGGCAAAGCACATCCAACAAGACATATCCGCGCCAAAATTCTCACCAAAATGGGAAGGTCCTTAAACATTGACCAAGGCTTACAATACTGGCTACTACAAGATTGTCAAGGTGGATGGAGGAAGGCTGGAAGCGGTCATCAATAGAAAATGGCTCAAAGCATATCATGCTTGACCATTGTCCACTCTGTTTCGCGACACTACAATACATGCATTTATTTCATTACATGTTTGAATCCTCAATTATATTCATAGAAGCATTAATGAAAACTTGTTTCATCAATCAAAAAACCAGTGCCATTTATTCCGCAAAGATGTTTAAAAGAAGAATTTAACACAAACATCATTGACAATGAGGAAACACAGCTACATGTGACCTAGAAAAGGACGTCTAGCAGATTATAGTTCCTTGAGAGCATCATCTCCAGTCTAGCTTGATACCTCTCTGTCCTTTTCTTCAAGTCTTGTACTGCCTGTTCTACCTTCTTTGATTCCGCAGCCAGAGCCTTCTCCTCTTCCAAGATAGCTTTCGCAGCAGGAACAACATTTACGAGAATACCGGCTCGATCAACCTTGATTATATCAAGACGCCGTCGCAACCAACCCACGTTGAACTCCATGGATTCGCAGGTAGATACCATATCCTCCCACTTTTCGAGGCTTGATTCGGCAACATTGCGGATAGAAATATTCTCCATCTCAGCAATCATGGGAAGAAGGCAGTTCACCGTGGTGACCAAAGCAGAGGAACAATGTCGGACCACATTCCTGGTTGCGATGTGGCCAAACTTTCTCCATAATTTCGTGTACAAAGGTACAAAATCCTTCCGCACTAAGAATCCACCAACGTCTCAGTAGCTAGATGATAAACACTTCATGCGAACATCGAACGGAAGACCTGCATTGGGGTATGGTAGGCTCGGAAAGATACCTACTATTGTATAAATATTGCAAGTGCACAGTGTCGACAAGCAACACAGGGCAAGCACAGGTCGAACCACAGAGACTTGGAGAGTGTAGAAGTTGATTCTAAATCCTGATTCAGAGAGTAACCAAAAGGGGTTTGTTTTTGTCGATACGACGATATGATTTTCAAGTGACTGAAATAATAAAAGTAAAAGATGCAAATAGCAAGATATGTAAACAATGATAATATGGATACTAGGGTATTCAAATCCACCAATAACCTATGATATGCATTCAACTTGTAATATTATTCTTGTCCTTATAGTAGATTCAAGTCTACCGTATAACTAAGGTGTTTCTCCAATGGATAATTTAATCACAACTAAAGTATTTCTCCAAAGCATTAATTGTCTAATTAAGCACAACTAATCTAAAGATCAATATTTGGTTAAGCATGAGTTGTAGCATAATCAACATAGAGATATTCTAACTACAATGGATACATGGCATACATTGTGAGAGCAAGATGTTGACAAACTTGGATTAAATTATATCTTTAAACAATTCTAAACTTTCAAGAACAAGATACAAGATATGAATACATACCAATGAGATTAGGGCTTCATCTAAACCCTAGTAAATGAAACTAGAACATGAAGAACATTACAACAAAACTTAAATTTGATAAACTAACATGAACAAGCTATTCTTGGATGGTTTTTCAACACAACAACCCTCTCTATTTATACACAAAATTCCCTCAAGCACTTGGATCCGAATTTTGGCACTCATCCACTCAACAAAACATGTTTTCTTAATTGATGGAATATATTTGGTTGTGGGAAACAAATTGGGAGTGATTGAGTGAGAGAATGGGGGTGAGGTGGATGTTTTGGAAAGAATCCAATGGGGGTGAGGTGGAAATGGATTTGGGTCTTGGGTTTTGGATCATGAGTTTTGGATCATGGGTTGTTTAATCCCATGAATTTGTAAACAGGTTGCCACTGATGCGCGAGCGGGTTGCAACGCTTCCAACTTTCTTCTCTTTTGTCTTCTCAATTCTTCCAAGCTTTATTTAGTACTTAAAAACACAAAATTAATTAATACAAATATTTATTCTTGAAAATGGTAAAAATGCAGAATTTGGGATAATATATGACTTTGAAGCGCGAAAGATGAGTTAAGTGCCAATGAAAAGGTGTATGAATATGCAATATTTGGCACTCATCAGGGTATTCATAAGACGATATACCCATATCGGCATCTTCGAGATCCGTAGGAGTAGGTATGTTTGAGTTTGAAGGAAGAGGACTGTTTAAATCATCATCATCCATAACCGTCACACATGTTCCAGTTGGGTATCTCTGCAAAAGGGAAAGGATTATTCACCTGATCATTATGAGGAACAAATAATTTGATCAGAAAAGGAAAAGAAGACGAACCGGTATGATCTTCTTGACTCGTAGAACATGGGACGGGGATTCATCATGAAACTCAGATGAAGGTCGCGCACGATTGACGAAAGATCCTGGGTGATACGAAGAAGATGATCTACTATTGCTCGACATGTTGGGAAGATAGAGTTTTTGCAGAAAAAATCTATTAACAGTTTTTAAACCCGCATGAATGCTGAAAGAAGCCCTAAAGGAGACCGTATCAACTACAACGGGACTTGTCCGATAAACGAGGTCTCAATGTCGACCACGTCATACTCCTCCTCCAAACCCTAATCAGGATTCCCAGGGCAACGCCTGACGATGTCGACCTATCCGGTAAATATGCATTCACTTTAGCTTGGTTATTTCAATGTATAAATTTGTCACCATCTCATGCCTACCCCAAAATAGTGTAACCATTATGTGCTAGGCAGGGGACTTAATGTTGACGGTGGATTTTCATTTAAGGCTAAGATTGTAAAAGCCAAAAAATCGTGCGCTAACATCTTGTAAAATATAAAGCCATTAATGAGTAATGGATACTCATTCACTTTATTAATTCACTTAGGATGGAGCATGTGGCAACAATCCCATTCTATGAATAAAATATGAAATTCATCCAGGTTGGAGCATGTAGAAACAATCCCATATACCCTGTGAATTTCCAGCATTATTAATTAATGCGCAAACATCCTTGTATTTCCTGTACTCATTATCAGTACGGCATGACGACTGAGTGTTGCTCTTAGCAGAGTAACACGAATCTCCAAGCATTATAATGAAAGCATGTGTGAAATACCCGTACAGTCTGAACTCTCGGTGTGTTATACTAGCCCGATTGAGCCCCTCTCGGTGTGTTATACTAGCCCGATTGAGCATCCAGACTGACCGTTTCAGTCTGGATATGATCGCGACCATCCAACTCCACCATCCTGATTGGATGACCCAGATCGATTCCATAACCCCCAAGCATGTATGGAATACCTGCCGAACCAACACGGACCCCGCATGGTCGGCCTCCCTTGGCCTATCTTGCCAAAACGTCCAAACCATAGCAGTATGGATGGAAAACCCTAAATTAGGGTCTGCGACACATTACATGTGTCGGAAAACAGCCTCAACCATCCATATTCGCAGGTATAGATGGAGGGTGCAGATGTAGATTCAAAGGGCACAGAGTATGTCAATATAATCACCATAGGCCCGCATACATACCTGACTAATCGGTCAAGACCAACCATGGTTGGTCATTCCAAATCGTGTGCCTGAATGGAGCATGACGCACGGCTTTGAAAACCAAAAATTAGGGTTTTGAATCACGAGCGTCCATCTTTTCTGACACGAATGGAGGGTCCGAGATTAGATCAAAGCAGGTCTGGCCATCTATCCCCTCACCTGATCGGCCAAGGCATACCATGCCTGGCTATCCCCAAACCGTTCGCTCTAACATGCGTGGTCTCACCTCCCAAGCTGCAAACTAATCTCAACCGCTCGATTTCTCCGGACGAATTGGGTGGCTTAGATCGTGTTTTCATGGGACGGTAAGGCATATGCGTGAACACCATCCTACCTACACGTTGGAGCAGTCGACCAAAACCGACCAAGCCTGGTCATCTTGGAATGCTCGCCCGGAGTTGGTATGGGAAACGACTTTTGCAGCACTAATCTTCTGTCGCAATTTGATCTCGACCACTCAACTTCTCCAGACGAATTGAGTGACCCAGATCACGTTTTTATGGGACGGTAGGTATAGGCGCCTACACCGTCACACCATCTACACACATGCATGATCAGCCAGTCCAGAATAGTTCCCTAAGCCTGGTTTCGGTCAGGGTGAAGAGCAGTGCTTGCACACCTCATTCGAAACCCTAATTCCACCAAGTGTCGCAGATGAGTGTCTCAAAGATCATCTCATCCGTCCAACTTCACCAGCTCGGTTATATAGCCCTGGTCAGGAGTTAATTAGTCAGTGCGGAGTCATGGTGATCATCATCCGCCACTTTACCACACCATGTGGTCGGTCAAGGAAGGGTTTGCATGTGCAACTTCCAAACCATTCTGGATATACTCAATGCAGTACCTGCTTAGTATACACACGATACTTCACAAGTATCAATTTCCTAAATTCTTCATGGGTTTTGCTTTCGGGCTGTTTTCTCCTCCCAAACGAGCTTAAAACCTAAATATTCCCGCGTTAAGAGATAGGAAATTCTTTTCCGTATGGAATGGAAGGTCGGAGCATCAAAATCCGAGTCCGTACTAGAATTCTACAACGATTCTAATAAGGGGCGCTAATTAGGGTTTCTAGTGCAACAATCAACGGTTTCCCCTCCTCTCAAGATGAAAAATCTCGGTCGTCGAAGGTCACCAAGCTAGAAAGTTTCCCGAGCCTGACTTTCCAAGCCACAACAACATGCTACATGTTTTCCAAAAACATTCAAGACATCGATCATGTCACAAACTGGGGGATACATACTGGGTTTTTTGGTCTGGCCGTTTACAGCGTGCAGCGCACAATGCGCCATCATAAGAACGTGTCAGGAAGTCATGGACGGTTAGTGATGATGGGAGAAGTGGGCAAGCCTGGTCGTGTAACACCAACATACTACTCTATCACTCCACTTTCTCCACTTCCCACGAGATACGAAGGTTAGGATAAAAGGCTTGTATAAATAGGTTCTCCGCCTTATTTTCAACAACAACACAAGTCCAGACAACAGAAGCAAGTGTTGATACAATCGTATTCAAACAAAGAAACTGATATCTTATATCCTGCAAGCCAGTTCAGCTTTCTGATACAAGTCCTGCATATCCAACACCTTCACATTCTCAACACCTTCTTCGCTTCCCTCCCTAAGATCAACCCCATCTCCTTCACTTTGTGACCGAAACAAGTCTGGAATGGCCATTTTTTGGTTTAGGCCGGACTTGCACAGATTGATCTCTCGAATCTACAAGCACTCACCCCGCAGTGCATTTGTTTTAGGTTTAAATTCATTCCTCATCCACACCCCAAATTACCAAAATTAGCAGGAATAGTTTTCACCCATAAACAGGTTCCATGGAGCCCGTTCTCCTTCATTCCATGGGTAATTTTCAAAACCATCAATTAGTCATCACTTGATCAAATTAGGGTTTCTAAGGCCAAGGATCATAATTCTAGATTCAAATACTAATAAGTTTTTGACGATCTCATGATCGGTACTCTTATTAATTATACTCAATTCAACTACTAGTATTTTAATTAATATTTTATTTGGTCACGCTACCAATAATTCATCAGATGAGCAACACTTGCTCAGATGAGCAACACTTGCTCAGATGAGCAATACTTGCTCAAATCAAGGAATATTGGTTCAACTATCAATATTAAACAAATCAGAGCAATACTTGCTCGCCTCATCTATCAAAGTGATAATCATGCCCAAGTTCAACTCATGAGTTTCAGAACATTTTACAAAATCATGTTCAACTCAGTAAATACATGGACTCATCGTCCCATGAAATCATGAAGTCAACAACTGACTAAACTAACCACGAGACGTCAATCGTGTCACTTGGGGGGATATCAACTAGGGTTTTGGTCTGGCGGTCTACGACACGTGTGTTCAAACACATGATGGAATGTGAGTAAGTCGTGCAATCAGTTGAAGGAGTTAACAAAGTAGAGGATGAAATATCAACCAAGTCACTGCACGATGAGCAACTGGTTTCAAACACGATTTCCACTTCTCCACTCTTTGATTCCATAAACTGTCACACTTCATGGTATCATGGTGTATACAATTCCAGCAATATAAATAAGTCTCTGAATCATGATTGAAACAACGACAAGAATAACAACGATCTCACGTCTCACAGACAACACGAGATCAACAACTCATCAATTGAGCAATTACTCTCAACTGAGCAATTTCAATCATTCAAAACTTATCTTATTCAGAATTCACAATACACCTACAATTTTTAATTACCATTGATTACACACATTTCTTATCTTCCCTCCTACAGATCAACCTATCCTCTCTTGTGACCGAATTTACTCTGGAACGTCCATTGTCTTGGTTTAGGCCGAAGTGCTACAGATTGATCTCTCGAATTCAAATCACCCCCTTTGCAGCGGTGTATCTGTGTGAGGTTGAACATTTTGCTCAGTTCAAGGAGTCTCCTCCATACGGTCGTCTCCCGAATTCCGTAAAAACCAGCAAATCGTTTTGCCCCATCTTCAAACACCAATTCAGTAGGTCCACCAAATCCTACTTCTTTACCAGATACCACATCAAACCCAAATTCCAACCTGATTCTCGATGGTGATAGTTAGAGAAAATTACTGGGGAGAAACAATACAAGATTGGCTAGAAAACATTTTTAGATGCATATCCGAAATCACAATTTTTAGTTAGGATCGCTGAGCTACTGCTTTATTATTGGTTGGTTAGAAGGGGTATGAATGTGGATAAGGTGTGCCAATTTTGTGAAGAAAAAGATGAGACAAGTGCCATTTATTTTATGATTGTTGACAAACAAATTAAGAGAATTCGAGATTATTAATTTTAATTGGAATTACGATAGTAATATTGCTATGAATTGCTATGACGATAAAAGCTTGGAGCCGCGATTGGGGTAATGAAAGACATAACCTTATATAGAACAACTTACCCGCTGTAATATGGTGGTGCATATGGAAAAAAGGAACTCTAGAATTTTCAATTACAAATGGAGAAATTTGAAAAGTATAATTAACGATATTAAGATTCATGCCTATTTTTGGGTGGAGTCAAACACCAAAATTTTGGGTTTAACGGCTAACATGGTTGATAGCTTTATGGAACTCACATTTTCATCGACCGCTTTGAATTGAATATGAGAGGATTGGCGGATATTATTTTGTTACTTTCACTTGATTTTTTGTTCTTTTTTTATTCTTTAAGAGACTGATTTCAAACTCGATCTCCTTTTTTATTGTATCAATTGTATTTATATGGTCGAGGTAAGTACCTCTTTTTGAATGAAGTTATTTTTGTTGATATGAGGAAAAAAAAGGGTTAGTTAGTGATTACTGACATTGTACTTACTTCATATACTAAGGCTAAGTCCTATGGTGTGATAATCTAGCAGCTAGATTAGAAGTCCACGTCAGCTAGGACTACTTCTTAAGTACTATGGGAGTGCTAATCTAGCATCTAGATTAGCAGTCCACGTCAGCTGGGACCACCGCCCAGCGTTTTTGGTTCAGCGCTTTAAATCTCAGCTGTCAGATGAAAAAATAAATCGCCTAGCGTTAACCATTCAACGCTACTATCTCGCTGCTAGTTCAACTACGAACAAATGTTAGGAAAGAGAATTAGTATTTTTTGCTAAGTAGGAGAGAGAATTAGTGTTAACATATAGACAACACTTTTTCTTGAATTGCAATACTTTTGGCTAATCTAGCAGCTCAATCCAACCCATAGGACTTAGCCAAATTACTAACGCCCTACAATTTACGGCAGCCTCATTTAATCACAATAGATATATAATACCAACAAAGAAAAAAAAAGGAAATCATGATGTCAGCTTCCAAGAACATATAAGGCGCTTTGTTTATGAAGATCTGGATTAACTGTTGCTGGTCCTAAAACGGAACATGGAATTAAATAATTGACTACCAGAAATAGATAAGAAGTTTTAGTTTATTTTTCTAGCAGGCAGCCGCGTCTATTTGTACTACTTAAACTTCAAATTGTACTACATACTTATAAATGAATAGATTATGTAAATTAATAAGTATAAAATTTAATTTGTAATCTTAATTCCTATGTTGCACAGACACGGGCAAGGGACACAGTTACGACACGACACGGTTATGGGGATACGTCAAATATTAGAAAAATTAGTTACGGGGACACATTATATGTATTACACACATCGTTAAAATGAGATTCTACAAAGATCTACTCAAGATAATAATCATTCTTATTTTCAAAATACTTGATTACCAACAAAATAAAATTAATAATAATGAAATTATGATCAAGTTTTTCATAAATAATGTATAGATTTGACTAAAAGATGACTAAATTAGCTTCGCATTTAGTTTATTTTGATTTTCCATCCCAAAATTAATCATTTATGGCGTGTCTGAAAATTTCCGCAAAGTGTCCAATGTCGATTTTTACGCGACACGTGATGTGACGTGTTTGATCGGGTGTCCGACACGGTTACGGCGTCTTTCTAGGCGTGTCCATGCAACATAGCTTAATTCCAACTCAGATTGAAAATGTAGCGTGAAATATCCCAGAGGCTGCATATGTGTACCGTGGGGTGTAAGAATGTTAATGCAAATAGTTGCGTAGCCACCAGCCACTTGGCCATGATTTATGAATGAATGTATTCAAAAGTTGTTTGTTTGGTAGCGATTCAATAATTAATTAAACCACGTTATAGAAACCATAATTCACCGGAACATCCGTAAGGGCAAGTCCTATGATGTGCTAATCTAGTAACTAAAATAACAGTCCACGTCAGCTAGGATAACTTCTTCAGTCCTATAGTAGTGCTAATCTAGCATGTTAGACGTTGTTTGGTTCAGCACAACCAATCTCGATCTCCAGATCAAAAAATAAATCTAGATGCGCTGAATCATTTAACGAAAAGGTGATTTTTGTTGCGCTGAACTATCTCGCTACTACTTCAAGTGCAAGCAAATGCTAGGAGAGAGAACTGGTGTTAACAAATAGACAACACTCTTTTTTTCAACTGCAACACTTTTTGGCCAAACTAGCAGCTCAATCTAGCCATATGACTTAGTCTAATGGGAGTGCCAAATTTTCAGGGAGAGTACCAAGATCTATATGGGATGTAGGATTTTCTAATTTATTTTATATGAATTTTCGTATCCTTCCCAGTAAATTAATACCTCTATTAGTAACCATGCTTATATTTAAGCATCTGTACTAGTGATTAAGACACATCTTCTGGTGACATCTCCTTCCGGTTTAACTTACATCATGTTTGGTTTTGCCTCTGTTTTGAAAGGGTGGTCTACATAGGCATCTGTCACACCTTCAAATGCCCCAGATAAATTTTCGTGAAAGTGTAACCCGACAGCACAGTGGTTCTGTGAATCAAGCTTCACCCACCTGCACTTCAGCCTTATAAGTTTGCACCTATGCAAAAAGCCAACTCACCAATTCTACAGCAGAAGTATTTTAGCATTTTTTCATTTCTCACCAGTTCTACAGCGGAAGTCTTTTAGCCTTTTTTCACTTCTCACCAATTCTACAGCGGAAGTCTTTTAGACTTTTTTCACTTCTCTTAACTTCTTAAATGCACCCCATAATGCACTCAAACAATGTCATACATTACTAACAACAATCAGCCAACCAAGACCACTTAGAACATGACACATCAACTCTTTTTATTGCATCAAAGGGAAGAAATACAAAACTTGCGCCCTTAGGGACTTACACAGACTTGTTCACCTTGAACCAAGCCTTAGCCTTACAAAAACTCTCTTAATTTGAGTCTCACACTCTCTATGTAAGCCTGTCAAATTTCCCATGCCTTAGGACTATTTATACAACAGCTTTACTGGCCAAAAACCGTACACAACTGTTGCACACGCATGGGACAACCATCAATCTCATGGAGCAGTTCCATAACCGCCTATAAAGTGCTACATGGCCAGTTTCTCTTTAAACTCTGGCCAACACTCAACACATGTTCTCTAGCAGTTATCAACCTTCTCCCACGCTTATAAACTCCCTTTATAACAGTTCTTTTTTGTATCGCGTCATTGTCATGCTTGTGAAGCTCATAACCAACTTCTAACCGTCACTTGAGCCATATTGCACAACTGTTGTACTTTACTGAATTCGGCCTTGATCCAATGTTCATCCATTTTGGACCTGGATGCTTATTGATTTAATCTAATGCATGAATACTCCTTGTGATTAAATCACCGAGGCCAACTCCTTAAGCTCATTCTGGTTGCTCATGCGTCATATGCTTCCCTTAGCCAATTTGCTTGGCAATAACAATGCCACCCTTGCATTTCTAGCTTGTTTGCACTGTTCAAGCTTTGTCCCTTCCTTGAACTAATGAATAAACCAACTCTTGGCCTATTCTACCTTCTTGCATCTTCCTTGAGTTTGGGACAACTCAATTCCATGGATATGCTTTAATGCCAGCATCGCATGTTGCATCTATCAACTTTGTCCTTGTCTTGCCTTTCCCTCAATGAAGCCTTATTGTGTTGGCAAATAAGCTTCATTACTTAGCCAAATGTCTTTATAGTGTAGCGTTACCTTTGCGCCTTACTAGCCTTTTAGGGTTATGACATTCTTAGCACTTGGCAGTCTATGCAGTGTCGCGCAATCATTGTCGGACACTGACTTGGCCTGCAATACTGTAACGCACAATCATTATGCGCCACCTTCCTGACCGGTCATAGACCTCCCTTACATAATCCGCTCAACGCCCTCGTTGAACGCGACCCAGTTTAAACATTATACTTTTCTTAACCTTCGCTGCCTGCACTTTCAGGACCTCTTCTGAAACTCAGCAATCATTACTCGCTTTTACAATATGCCTTGGAAAACTTCTCATGCTTTAGCATCAACATCACTTAGCTTTAATGCCTTGCTACTGATCTCATCTATTTGAGCCACATCTTAGCGTTGTACACTATGCTTCAGCTGCTACTCAAATTATGCATCAATACCCAAATGAAAACTTGAAATTCTTCTTAGAAAATTCCTCTAAATTAGGCCTGAATTCCACTTGATTCATTTACGCATAAGTGTACGCACAGAATAATTCTCCTCAAACTGATCACCACGATCATTTCCATAGTATTTCTCCTCTCGACTTTTCCTTTTGCATCTAACTCAACATAACAAGGACTTATAAAAAACTTGGCCTTCATTTTTAATCAATTATGCTGGCACCTGCCTTGGACTGTTGTCCTCCATTCCCTCTGTTAAGCATGTCACAAAGTGCATAGGGGTTCTCTTTGCATAAGACACATGTATCCCACACTTCATGCCTTGCCAAAGTTTGTTCTTACAAACTTCATTCAAGAACTAATTTCTATGAATGTGGCCACTAAGTATAAGGCCTTGTTGCATACCCGAAGTGGAATTGTAAGTTTTCTTTGCCTAACTCACTAAAGAAAAACTATTGAGTTGCACGGCCCATCGTACAACTGTGACTAACTATCTTTTGGACATAACATAGCTAACCTTTTAGTTGTCCATACGCTATGCCTTCAAAGCAAATATGTCTCCAACTATTCCTTTGATATGTATTGCTTGTTGCCTGGAAAATGTGTGTCTTTCTCTTGGCCATGAGTTCTACCCAACTCATGCTCGCTGATGGAATGATCTTTATCTTGTTGTATTGCTTGCACTGTCACTACCCATCCGCCATCGTGCCATATTGAAATTCTCAAATAGCAATATGACTTTCACATCAACTAGGACCCTTATCCTATGGTTTGCTTATTATCCTTCAACTTGTCTTGATATTGAATACATTAGGCTAAGTATGTTATTTCTGCATCTTACCACGAACTATCTTTACATCGTAAATAAAGAGGCAAGACTTTATAAACGAAAACACTTTTCATTCATTACTGCTCTTACATAACAAGACCATGTACCATTACATGATTGATCCACCGATCATATTGGAAAGTTAAAACTTCATTAACAAAGCAACTTGCTTACACCAAAGCAAAGTATGTACAAACTTGAAGACTCAAATAAAAGTTTGTACAACCAAACTCTACATACAAAGTTTGCAACAACCAACAACTAAAGCTACATAAGAACAAGATAAAAAAATACCATCTTTTCTGCACTAAGTGTTGCCAATGCAGACAACAACACTACTTCTTATTCTAGATTAGTTTCTGTCTTTGTCGAAGTGAGCAACAACTTAGTTGCGTGGTCTCTTTCTTGAACCTTAAGTTCGGCCTTCATGAGTCTTACTAGTATGAATCCCATAGTCATTCTTTATTGATGCATTGAGTTGTGCATTGAGTGGACAACTTTTAGTGAAATGTAAACCTTTGCAAATAAAGCATCCCCTATACTTATGGTCTAAAGGGAATAATTCATCTTCCTTTAGTTCATGCTTGTGCAAACTGCCTACATATTTCTTATTTCCTTTGGCCTTACCTTCACAGCTTTGCATATCTTCAGTTGTTGTGAAACTGGTAATCTCTCTTACCGCTTGAATAGCCATATCGACACTCTAAATTTTACTCTTCTTGAGTTCAGCAACAACCAAATAACTCGTGCCACTCAGAAATTGGAACATTTGATCTTCTTCACTCATGCCACGCACTTCTTGCACTAATGCAATGAAGTTTTCATCATAGGCGTGTGGTGTACTCGTCATTTTTAGCGTATGCAAACTCTCTCTTACGTACCAAGCACCATTTCTTGGCAAGAACTGACACCTCGTAATTCCAATACATAGGATTGGTATAACCAGCAGCTTCGTCTTCTCGCAGCATAGTTCTTCACCAAACCTTTGCATCACCACTTAGGTAATTTCCTACGAGAGTTACCTTTTGTCCTTCCCCAGTTCCATTCGCTTCAAAGTATTCCTTAACGTCATACACGAAATTTTCAATTTCTCTAGCATTTCTGGAACTAGCATAACTTCTTGGATCGAAGACTCGATTAGAGATTTTTTTATTCACGTTTGCCTCTGCAAACATGCCATCATTGATTAACTTGTGAAGGCTTGTAAACTCCTCAGATATTTGCTTCACATAGCTTGTTAGTATGGTCTTTATGTCACCGAATTTCCCCTTCAATTCAGTCATCTCAGCATTGATTTCTCAATTCAATAAGGTTGCATCAAACACCTTGTCCTCGAATGCACCTACCCTTTCGTCAAATTCTTTAAACCAATATGATGTTCTTCCTTCAAGTAAATCTAACATGCCATTTTATTCAGAAACAAGAGGAATATCTAGGCCATCGCCACTCATGTATATGGTCAAATTTCCAAGATCACCATACTCCCCTAGTTGATCAAATGTACCCGGTAATTCTTCGTCGATCATAGTGCCATTAGAACTCATTTATAATGCAAACTTTCAGAATACAATGCACCACTTACTTGCTCACAAGAAAATATCTTAAGAGAGGAAGAAGTACCAACGTATTATCCAACAAATACACTTGAACTGTGTACCAAACACAGATCTGATACCCGAACTGTCGCACTTTTAAATGCCCCAGATTTTTTTTTTTGAAAGTGCAACCCGGCAGCACAGTGGTTCTGTGAATCAAGTTTCACCCACCTGCACTTCAGCCTTATAAGTTTGCACCTATGCAAACAACCAACTCACCAGTTCTATAGAGGGAGTCTTTTAGCCTTCATTCACTTCTCTTAACTTCTCAAATGCACCCTATAATGCACTCAAATAATGCCATACATTATTAACAACAAGCATCCAACCAAGAACACTTAGAACATGACACAATGAACTCTTTTTATTACACGAAAGGGAATAAATACAAAAATTTTCCACATAGGGACTTACACAGACTTGTTCACCTTAAACCAATCCTTGTCCTTACAAAGACTCTCTTAATTTGAGTCTCACACTCTCCTATGTAAGCTTACCGAATTTCCCATGACTTAGGACTATTTACACAATAGATTTACAGGCCAAAAACCGTGCACATCTATTGCACACACAGGGGACATCCATCTGTCCCATTGAGCAGTTCCATCACCGCCTATAAAGTGCCACTTGGCCAGTTTATCTTTAAACTTGGACCCATACTCAACACCTATTCTCTAGAATTCAGGAACCTTCTCCTAAACTTATAAACTCTTTTTATAACCATTCTTCTTTGTCTCACTCCATTGGCATGCTTGTGAATCTCGTAACCAACTCCTAACCGTCACTTGAGACGTATTGCACAATTGTTGTGCTTTACTAAATTCGGCCTTGATATAATGTTTATCCATCTTGTCCCTACATGCATATTGCTCTACGATAATGCACGGGGAGTCCTTATACTTCAATCACCAAGGCCAACTCCTTAAGCTCATTCCAGTTTCTCATGCGTCATATACTTCACTTGGCCAATTTTCTTGACAATAACATTGCCACCCTTGCATTGCTAGATTGTTTGCACTTTTAAAACTTTGTCCCTTCCTTGAACTAATGCATAGGCCAACTCTTGGCATATTCTACCTTCTTTCATCATCATTGAGTTTGGGCCAACTCAATTCCATGAATATTCTTTAATGCCAACATCACATATTGCATCTGTCAACTTTGGCCTTATCTTGCCTTTCCATTTATAGAGCCTCATTGTATCGGCCAATAGCTTCATTAATTAGACAAATATCTTTACAGTTTAACGTTACCTTTGTGATTCACTGTCCCTGTAGGGTTATGCCATTCTTAGCACTTGACAGTCTATGCAGTGTCACGCAATTATTGTCGGACACTGACTTGGCCTGCAATACTGTAACACATAATCATTATGCGCCACTTGCCTGACCGGTCATAGCATCCATCATCGTTGTCTTACAAGTTCCAATACATCCTAACTTTATGTTTATTTCACCTCTATCTAATTATTTTATCTTTTGATTTAAACATGTCATTAGTTATATGGTTTTCATTATTTACCCTTTTAAAATTGTAAATTCCCATGATATTTCCTTTTAATTCTAGAACATATGGTTTTCGAGGAGAAACCTTATCTCCAAATCTTCTCGAATCAGACATTTCAATCTCCTTACATAGGTTACGATAATATATGCTTAAACATTTGAAATTTCTAACCTTGTCAAGGAGATTTGGGAATCTATCTACAATACTTTTTCTTACTATTGTGAGTTTGCTAACCCCAAACAAACAATATAATCATGGACTATTCCGAATTTCGTATTGAAAATAAGAGCTTATAGATTTCGAATTTAATTTGTAGCAAGTTGTTTGTCTAAAAGAGGATGAGGGGGTAAGGAAAGGGAAACCATTGATCTTTTAGTGACAATGTAAAGTATAAAGAAAAAAAGGGTCAAATTAAGAACTAATACTAGCAGACCATCACTTTTTGTTTCTTGAAGGAGTCGGGGAGGTGGAGGTGGATCAAAGGAAGTGGAAGAAAAATATTTTGAGATAAGGAGGTGGCATAGAGTTTAAGAGAACTAATATTTTTGATTTTGCAATCAAGGGTAAAAATATATTTCACGGATCAAATAGAGGTAGGCCTCAAGGATAGCACTTGGTTGGTTCCACTTCTACTATCAAGATAGACATTATACTTCATCATGATTGCGTTAGTATTTAAAACAAACACCAAAAAAGTGAGGTCCACGACTATATGGAAGGTGGTAGTGATTTACCACTAGATAGAGGAAAAAACAAACATTTTACTAAAAACCAAGCTTTGATATGTCAGCTAGGTAGTTTGAAGAGAGTTTTCGTCTTTATCTATATTATAAACCAATTTAAATTGATTTATATACATCTATATTATTTAATTAGATGTAATCATTTTTTTCAAAACTTAAGTTAATTTTCGATTTAAATTTATTAAACGTGTAAGTTCATGTAGATATTTTCTGTTATTTTTCAATTTTAGTGAAATATGTGATACTCTTTTTTTTATTTTTACTTTTCTATAACAACAATCAATGAGTTCAAAAACTTGAAATAGAATGAATATCTAACATGGAATTTATGTAATTAAGGATCTTGTTAGTTCCACTATGGAGGTTGCTTAGCACATCGTGTTGGACGAGAGTATTATCTAACCTGTTGGTCTCACCTTGATGCGAAGGATAGTGAGTCGAATTGATTAGAAATATGGTTAAATGTCTTCAGTCTGGCATCTAATCTAGGCTAATCTTCCCCGGAAGATTGAAATTGAAATCTTCTTGGTTGGAGATTTGATTAAGATAATTGTCATCTTCTTAGATGAAGATCTTGTTATACCCTTGTTTTTTAGTTAGTTATAATTGTTGGAATTTTTAGTTAAAATTATTAAGTGAGTGAAAATTGATTTTGAAAGTTTAAACTCCAAGAGATATGTTTGGGTTATGCATTTTCGCCATAAGGCACCTAGTCATGAATAGGTGTTATGGAGAGTCACCATTGGCCAAGGAGAGTCACCTATTGGTGAAAAGACACCTTATAGAGTCACCATTGACTCTATATAAACCCATCTCCTAGTTTTGTTTTGTATGTTTTTTTAACATGTTTTTGAGAAGTAAAAAACTGATTTTGAAGTCAAGAGTCAGAGTCATTAAGAGCATAGTAATTGTCAACATTCGTTGGCATAAAAGTATTGTAGTGCTACTTACTATAAGGCGTGATCGTTGTATCTTGGAAGGCAACAACCGTGGAACCATGAGCACCGTATGCGGGGATGAATTGTGCTTAAGGAAAGAGGATTACCTCGCCTCAATCAACCAATCCGATAAGTCTTTATAACTCTCTTATTATTATTGTGTTTGTCGCATGAGCGGGATTTCCGAAAAACCGAAACCGCATATTATTTCTAACAATCTTTAAGACAATTAGGTTTCTTACTTTCGGCTTCTTGCGACATTTGATGTTGATAAGTATCCCCGTTAATTAATTGGTTTACAACATCACATTTCATGATAATCTTGTGTTAACTGGTCTACAGTATCTTGCATGTATACTTTACATATCGTGTTACCAATGGAAAGCATGATTGGTTTGACTTTCGTGGAAAGTGCGTGATCAAATCATTGTACATCTTGTTATTTCTACTTGCTTCCTGAAAACGTTGATTCCAAGTATATATATTTTACAAGCATGATTATATCATACTTAGAGACAGTTGTATCCTTTTGCATTGCTAAACGTATGTGAAGCGTTGAATATTTATGCATGGCTGATCACGATAACTGTCATGTGAACGGATTTACAATTTTAATTATTCAAAACCTTGAGATGATCACTTGAGCAAAACGTGCCTATTTAATGTGTCGATTCATTTCTAATATGAACACATTAAGTTTGATTCATGCGTTAAATTTTGTGTAGAGGCACTTTCTACCGGAAAGGTTCCTCCCTTTCATGTAAACTGTCACCATTCTCATAATGGTGAATAGGCATCAGTGAAAAATGGTTTATTGCTGGAACGAGAATATGTAGACACTTTGTGCGTATAAAGTAGTTGGTGAAGGGCGTGAGACATAGTTACAAACCGCAATTGATCTATACCCCAGCGTTTGTAAAATAAAGGAACTCTCTCTACTTTAACAGGATTTCCTTTTATCGGAAATTAGAAATGCTGAGACCCGCTTTCTCTGAATTTCTGGACTTGGGGTGCCATATTTATGTCCAAGAGAAGAGAAAACTCTTCCGTTAGAGAATGAGTGCTTCATCATGTTTGATGACGGTCATCAAATGCATGTGGGTGGATAAGGGATTCAAATTAGACTTTTCCTTCATTTTAAAAATTAGTAGGATAAAAGGGAAGTTTAATTGGAATGTTTATTTTCTGGAAAATAAATATTCGGTTTGCTAAGATTCGCATACACCATGTTTTGTTTGAGACATTCCTTTACCAAAACTTGAAAGGCCACTTGTACATAACGATATGAATACAATTTTGGCCTGATTGAGAGTGGTTCAGGGAATGCCTATATAAGTTCTGGTGGTGCAGACTAATTGAGATGTATCATTTTGTTGATGGTGGATTTCTATTTAAAGGGTAAAATTGTAAAAAAGTCAATTTTTGTAAGCTGACATCCTGCAAAGGATAAATCCTTCAGGTGGTGAATACTTCTCGCCATATTAATTCATTGGAGCATGTGCAACCATTCCTGAGAATTAAACATACCTACCCAGAACGGAGCATGTGGCAACCATCCCGACGGAGCATGTGGCAACCATCCCGGTTTTCTGTAGGTATACAACATTACTATTAATGCTTTAATTAAAGACTTGTGTTCGACGTGCAAACACCCATAGGCTACCTGACGGTAGGTTATACTAGCCCCGTTGAACGCATGCAAGACTATCCATGTTAGTCTCACTTGCTGAAAACAAACCCAAAAATATATCTTACCCGTCCAACTTCGCAAGCATAGATGGAGGGTGTAGATATAGATTCAGGGGGTCCTGAGCATGCTACCATGATCACCTCGGACCCACCTTCACACATGACCGAATGGTCAAGACCAACCACGGTTGGTCCTTCCAAAACGTGCGCTCAAAGTGAGCATGACGCACGGCTAGGGTTTCTTTTAATCGTAAGCGTCCAACTTCGCCGTCATAGTTGGACGGCTTAGATTATACCCTAAAACAAGTAGTGAAGTTATGGTACACCATTGGCGGGCCTACTTTCTACTTATATGACCGACTCCCTCATAGGCAAGCCGTGGTGCAAGAAACGATTGCCCAAACAAGGATAGTTTAACGCCTTATCCAGGTTGAGAAGATCCAAAACGATCGCGACCATCCGAATTCGCCGGCATAGTTAGATGGATTAGATTGCACCCAGGGTCATAGAGCAAGCATGTACATGCTCACCGTAGACCCAAGATGCTGCATACATGGTCGGTCTCCCCAAAAGAGGTGCACGCAACCCTAAACTGATCGCTTAAAGTGGCCGGTCTAAAGCCCTAATTAGGGTTTGCGGCACAGAAACATCTCGAGCGTCCATCTTCGCAGGCTTGGACGGAAGGCCAAGATGGAGACTTAGAAGGAACCGAGCATGCTAGTGATGAGTGCCAAATATTGCATATTCATACACCTTTTCATTGGCACTTAACTCATCTTTCGCGCTTCAAAGTCATATATTATCCCAAATTCTGCATTTTTACCATTTTCAAGAATAAATATTTGTATTAATTAATTTTGTGTTTTTAAGTACTAAATAAAGCTTGGAAGAATTGAGAAGACAAAAGAGAAGAAAGTTGGAAGCGTTGCAACCCACTCGCGCATCAGTGGCAACCTGTTTACAAATTCATGGGATTAAACAAACCATGATCCAAAACTCATGATTCAAAACCCAAGACCCAAATCCATTTCCACCTCACCCCCATTGGATTCTTTCCAAAACATCCACCTCACCCCCATTGTATTCCATTTCATCCATCAATTAAAGAAAACATGTTTTGTTTAATTGTTGAGTGGTTGTTATAGTAAAATTCGAATCCCAAGTGTGAGAGAATTTTTATGTATAAATAGAGAGGGTTGTTGTGTTGAAAACTCATCCAAGAATAGCTTGTTCATGTTAGTTTATCAAATTTCAGTTTTGTTATAATGTTCTTCATGTTCTAGTTTCATTTGCTAGGGTTTAAATGAAGCCGTAACTTATTGGTATGTATTCATATCTTGTATATTGTTCTTGAAAGTTTAGAATTGTTTAAAGATATAATTTAATCCAAGTTTGTCAACATCTTGCTCTCACAATGTATGCCATGTATCCATTGTAGTTAGAATATCTCTTTGTTGATTATGCTACAACTCATGCTTAACCAAATATTGATCCTCAGATTAGTTGTGCTTTAATTAGACAGTTAATGCTTTGGAGAAATACTTTAGTTGTGATTAAATTATCCATTGTAGAAACACCTTAGATACACGGTAGACTTGAATCTGCTGTAAGGACAAGAATAATATTACAAGTTGAATGCATATCATAAGTTAGTGGTGGATTTGAATACCCTAGTATCCATATTTTCAGTATTTACACCTTGATTTAATTGCGTATTTTAATTCAATATTATTTTCTGTTTAAGTCTTTGCCAATATCTCGTCATATCGACAAAAGCAAACCCCTTTTGGTTACTCTCTAAATCAGTTCTAAGTAAGGATTTAGATTCAACTTCTACACTCTCCAAGTCTCTGTGGTTCGACTTGTGCTTTCCCTGTGTTGCTTTCCGACACTGTGCACTTGCAGTTTATACATAGAAGTAGGTATCTTTCCGAGTCTACCAGCTAGCATGACCACCGTGGGCCCGAATTCACGTCTAGCTGATCGGCCAAGACCGGCGGTGATCAAGCTCCTCGGTACGCGCTCTCAAAGGTGATATGTCACGGCACCTCCATAAATTCTAATCTCGACCACTCATCTTTGCCGCCTGAGTCGAGTGGCTTAGATTAAATCTTTGCGAGTCAAGCAGGCATGGGCGTGAACACCATTGTACTTCCTCCATGCAGGGCTGATCGGTTCCTCCATTGGAACTCTCTAAGCATGCAAACGTTTGGGCCGAAAGAGGAAGCATGCGCGCCTTCCATCCAACGGTCGCAAGCAAGGCTACGAGTTATCTCGTCCGTCAAGCTTTGCAAGCTTGGACGAATGTCTTAGGGTGCGAATCAACCAGAAAACAAGGTATCACTATGACCACCATCCGTCACTCTTCTTCATAAGGTAACCTACCAAGACATGGCCTGTCTATACAGCCTCCAAACGGTTACCTGAAGATGGATGCATGCGATGTTATACCAAGTTCATGGTTCACCCTGCACTATTTTATGTGGGTCCCGCGATCCACACACTCGAGACATTAATAACGTCACAACTGGGGGATACAAACTAGGGTATTGGTCTGGCGGTTTACAGCGTGCAGCGTGCAACGCGCCATCACAAGAACGTGTTAGGAAGACATGGGCGGTTAAGTCAAGATGAGAGAAGTGGGCAGTTCTGGTCGTGTGACACTCACACACAACTCCACTCTTCCCTCACTCCACTTCCTCCACTTCCCACGAGAGACATGAAGAAGGCTTAATGACTTGTATAAATAGGTTCTCCTCCCTATTTCCAAAGACAGAAGTTCGAACAACACAGAAAACCAAGAGTTAATCTTATTCAACACCCAGAGCCTGCCTGCAACATTTTCTAGCATGCTCGACCTTCTGTTAACAAGTCATAAAATATCCTTCACCTTCATACTCTCAACACCTTATTTGCTTCCCTCCCTAAGATCAACCTCACATCCTTCACCTGTGACCGAAACAAATCTGGAACGGCCGTGTCTTCGATTTAGGCCAGAATTGTATAGATTACCTCTCGAATCAAAGTGCTCATCGTGCAGCACATTTGTTGAAGGTTTAAACTCACTTCTCATCCACACACACACCCAAAATTACCTAAACCGACAGAAGTAGTTTTCTCCCACAAACAATTGGCGACCACAGTGGGAGGTTAATCTCTCGGTTGTGAAGTCGATTTCTTCGATACCTAGTCCTATTTAGTTGATTTCAAGATGGTCGGTCTTAGGAGTACCTCGACAGTCTCAGGTCATGATCAATTTCCCTCCGACGGCACACCTAATGGTCTGGCTGGAAGAATACCGACGTTGATCGAGTTAGCACGAGTACAGGAGGTCCACACGAGAAACATGAACCTGATCAAAGAAACGATCAACAACATACTCGATCTCCTCATCAAGATGACGTCAGAGATGGGCGGCCTTGTCATGGAGGTCCAGACGCTGGGACTGAACGCCCCCAAATCAACAGTTTCACTACAGGCCAAAGACTTGTGGATCAGGAAGCCGCTTCTTTAGTGGAAAGTTTATGTGAACTCCTACACCTCTCAAAAGAGCAGCGAACAGAGACGTTTGCAGCCGTCAACCGGATAGCCTTGGATGTACAGTTAACTCCCTTGCGCCCAGAAGTTTCAAACGCGATGGAGGCATCGGTAAACAATGTTACTTTTACAGAGGAAGACATGATGGCATAAGAGGGCCACAATAGAGCCCTACATGTAACCGCACGCATCAAAGATTCAGAATTCAGACGGGCCCTCATCGACATATGAGCATCCTCAAATGTGATTACCCTCAAGACACTCAAGGAGGCTAAGGTTCGCCCTAACAAGATTGTGCGGTGGTCTACCACAATGACGGACTTTGAAGGGAACCAAACCAACACATATGGGTATGTCAATCTGAACTTATCCGTAGGTCCTGTTCAATCAAAAGTGAAATTTGAAGTCATAGAGAAGGAACCAGACTACCACATGATACTGGGTAGGCCATGGCTCCACGAGAATAGGATTATTCCTTCAACCTATCACCAGTGCCTGAAAACTACGCTGAACAAATAAGTCATTCATATACCTGCATCATTGTCTCCATACGCACCCATATGCGGAGTAGAATTGTTCAAACCGAAGGAAGCTATGCAGGAAGAGCCAGGCAAAGTACATTGTACCCCACTTCCCACGTGGGCGTCAATCCAGGAGGAGGATCGGCTTGCGTCATTAAAACTCAGACATGATGCATCCCAGCTGACGAGGAACTCTCCTTCACCCAGTGAGGCGGGAAACCACGTTACCAAGAGAGGACGAACCTTTGTGGCAACTCAAGATCAGAAAGGAAAGATTATCTACCGCCGCCGCTGTTAGCAATTAGCAGGAGAGACTGATGCTCGGTATCTCCGCCTAATAGAATGTTGTCAAAACCGAGACTCACAAGAAGAGGTGTTGGACGCCCCCAGACATCTGCAATATGGTACCACCTCTACAACTGACGAACTCGAAACTATTAACATCGGCAGTGAAGAGTTTCCCAGGCCCATTTCCATCAGTTCCACTCTGTCCACGAAGGAACAGACGAATCTTGTACAAATCCTCAAAGAATACCAAGATATATTCGCCTGGACATACGATGAAATGCCTGGTCTGGATGAAAAGTTGGTTACTCATCACCTGCACATCAATCCTGGATCCAAGCCTATAAAACAGTCTCCAAGACAATTCAGACATGAGGTGGAAGATCAGATTAAATCTGAAATCCAGAAATTGCTAACTTCCGGCTTCATCAAACCCATCCACCATCCAACATGGCTGGCTAACGTGGTCCTAGTAAAGAAAAAGAATGGGCAGATCCAATGTTGTGTAGATTTCATAGATTTAAACAAGTGCTGCCCCAAGAACGACTTTACTCTACCTAACATCGACATGTTGGTAGACGCCACGAGCGGCCATGACATGTTCTCCTTCATGGATGGATATAGCGGCTACAACCAGATAAGGATGTACGATCATGATGCAAGTAAGACTGCTTTTCGAACTCCTCTCGGAAATTTTTATTATACAGTTATGCCTTTCGGTTTGAAGAATGCCGGCACAACATATCAACGCGCCATGACATCAATTTTTCACGACATGATGCACAAATAAGTTGAAGATTACGTAGATGACATAGTAGTCAAGTCGAAAGCCCGGACGGAACACACAGGAGTCTTGCGACAATTATTCGAGAGGTGCCGTGAGTACAAGTTGAGGATGAATCCTTTGAAATGTGCTTTTGGTGTCTCCTCCGGAAAGTTTCTGGGATTCCAAGTGACTGCTGAGGGAATCAAGGTAGACCTATCTAAGACTCAAGCCATCCTCACTATGCCACCACCTCGAACTGTGAAGGAACTTCAAAGTTTTATGGGAAAGGTGAATTACATTCGACGTTTTATACCTGGTCTGGCTCAACTCGTTGTTTCCTTCACCCACCTGCTGAAGAAAGGAGCGGATTTTAACTGGACTAGCGTCCAACAAGAAGCGTTTCGAAAAATTCAGCACATACTGTCGTCTCCAGCCATCATGAAGTTTCCTGTTCAAGGTACACCATTATATCTCTACACTGCCTTCAGTGACACAGTCGTTGGAGCCTTGCTGGCGTAAAAGGATGATGAGGGAATCGAACGTCCTATATACTACTTCAGTCGAATATTGAGGGACGCTGAACTCAGATACCAAAGAGCAGAGAAAGCCTGCCTAGCATTGATACATTCCATCCAGAAGTTCAGGCATTACCTACTATCCAACAAGATAACGCTCATATCCAAATCAGACCCTGCGAAGTTCTTACTATCAAAACCAGTTCTAATGGGAAGGGCTGCCAAGTGGCTCCTCCAAATGTCATAACTAGACATAACGTGTACTCCGCCCAGAGCTGTTAAGGGTCAGGCTGTCGCGGATCTAATAGTAGCTTTCCCTGGAGAAGGTACCACGGCATTGCATGAAGACCTGCCTGGAGAGTTTCCAGACATCTCTGTTGTCGAAGAGGAAGCTTGGATGTTATATTTTGATGGATCCGCTACTCCCATCAACAACACTGGAGGAGCAGGCATAGTCCTAGTATCTCCAATTGGCGAAGTCTTTTCACACTCCTTCAAGTTAGATTTTCAATGCACTAACAATTCATCGGAGTATGAATCCTTCCTTATAGGGCTGCTATTATCCAAGAAGGCGGGAGCCACACGTTTGGAAATAAGAGGCGATTCCAAATTATTGGTTAATCAGATGAACGGTGTGTATGCACTAAAAGAGATAACTCTAGCTCCGTACCGGTCTGAAGCTCAGAGGCTGCTGAACTACTTCGATGACGCAACCATAACTCATGTCAGCCGCAACAACAACAAGCATGCTGATTTCCTGGCAACATTAGCTTCTAAATTGCAGTTCGAAGGCATAGAAGAAACCATGACGGTGAAAAGAAGGACAGTGGAATCAACATGTCTCTCACGATGCAAGGATGCTGAAACCTGTGACTGGCAGACTACAATCATTCATGAGCTTAGCAGTTCACTTTCTCAAAAAAAGGTCAGCCTTAAAGCCTTACAAAACTTCTTTATGCTCCACGGCATGTTATACCACCGAAACCCGGATAGTTCCTTATCAAGATGTCTCGGAGAGGAAGAAGCACAGCTGCAACTTGACCGTGTCCACAACGAGATTTGTGGACAAACATTGGTGGTGACACTCTATCGACGCCTCCAACATTTAGGCTATTACTGGCCGGAAATGGAGACGCAGTCCCGAGCACTCCACCAGTCTTGCTCAAACTGCCAGGCACCACCTCATCAACTAGAGATACTCAACATAAATCATACCGGGGATTGGAGGCATCCATATGTTAACTACCTTCGTGATGGCACAGTTCCTGCTGACTCAAAGGAGGCAGTCAGAATGAAGCAGAGAGAGAAGCTTTTCGTGTTCCACGAAGAAATTTTGTACCGAAAAAGCTTTGGAGGTGATCTGCTACGGTGCCTGGATGGAGGAGAAATCTCAACAATATTGAAAGATATGCATGAAGGAGAACATCAAGGAAAGAAAAAATTATTTCTCCAGATACACGAGAAATATTACTGGTCGTCCATGGAAGATGATGCAGCTGCCTTCGTTCAAAGCTGCCACAAATTCCAGTTTCACGGGAACCTCGTCCATGCACCATCCACTCCCCTACATTCGATAAGCATCCCGTTGCCATTATATAGCTGGGGACTTGATATTGTTGGAAAGATCAACCCGCCATCATCAAAGCAGCATGAATATATTATAACCGCAACTGAATACTTTACAAAATGGGTCGAAGCTATTCCTCTGCATGGAACTACAGGAGAAACGATTGCAGCGTTCATTAAAGATCATATCATCTGCCGCTTTGGAGTACCTAAACATATCATTACCGATAACGGTACTCCCTTCGCCAACAAGAAGGTACGAGAGTTTCTTGAAGGATATGGAATTAAACAAGTCTTCTCCACCATCTACTACCCTCAAGGGAATGGGAAGGCTGAGAGCACCAACAAAACATTAATCCGGATTCACAGTCGGACAGTACATGACAATCCTAGAGAGTGGCATGAACAACTACCGATGGCACTATGGGCATACCGAACAGCACCTAGGAGATCCATTAGAGTTTCTCCATACTCACTCGTTTACGGGGCTGATGCTGTCCTCCCGAAAGAAATCAAAATCCCATCAGCCAGGATTGCAGCAACGAGTGGAGTCCACTGGAACGAAACTGAGGCGTCTAACTGCAGGATCGCTGAGCTCGATACTCTAGACTACAGAAGAATCAAGGCAGGGGAGTGCGCTCAGGTGTATAGAAACAGAGTCTCCAGGGCGTATGACAAATCTGTAAGGCCACGAAGTTTTAAAGTGGGAGACCTAGTTCTGAAGACAGCCATACACATCCAACAAGACATGTCTGCACCAAAGTTCTCTCCAAAATGGGAAGGACCTTAGTGATTACCAGGGCTTACAACACTGGATACTACAAAATCATTAAGGTGGATGAAGGCAAGTTGGAAGCAGTCATCAATGGAAAATGGCTCAAGACATATCACGCCTGATCATTGTCCAATACTTTTCCCATGACATGACAATACAGGCATTCTCGTTTCATGTCTAACTTGTTAATTTATTTAGGAAAAATTAATGAATTTTTCTCCATCCATCTACAAAAAAAAAAAAATCTCACATCTCTCGATGGTGTGCAAAAGAAAAAGAAGGAAGGAAATCTCTCAACGCAGCTCAAAATAGGTCTTCCGACAGGTTGTAATCCCTGGAAAACATCATCTTCAACCTAGCCTGGTACCTATCTCTCCGATCCTTCAAGCTTTGGATCGCCTGCTCCACCTTCTCTGATTCAGCAGCCAAAGCCTTCTCTTCCTCTAAGATAGCCTTCGCAGCAGGGACTACGTTCGCCAGAATACCATCTCGATCAACCTTGATGATGTCAAGACGCTGCCGCACCCAACTCACATCGAACTCCATGGACTCACATGTAGAGAGCATATTTTCCTACTTCTCGAGATTTGATTCAGCTACCTTGCGGATAGAGACACCTTCCATCTCAGTAATCATGGGAAGAAAGCAGTTTACCACAGTAAACAAAGCAGACGAGCAATGCCGAATTACGTTCCTAGTCACGATGTGGCCATACTTTCTCCATATGTTTGTGTAATGGAGACGAACTCCTTTCATACTAAAAAACCACCGACAGTCTTGTAGATACAAGATAAACATTTCATACCAATATCGAACGAAAGGCCGGCATTGGGGTATTCATAGGATGAAATACCCAGGTCAGCATTCTCGAGGTCGTCCGGTGAAGGTGTAGCTAAATTCGAAGAAAGTGGACTGTCCAAGTCATCGTCATCAATGACTGTTACACATGTTCCAGGTGGACATCTCTGCAAAGGATGAGATTATTCACCTGATCAGGAAATAAGGGTGACTACTCGTAAAAGAAAAGGGAAAAGAACAAACCGGTATGACCCTATTGAATCTATGCACGCGAGCTGGAGGATTGTCACGAGTTTCAGAAGCGCACTGAGTTGCAAAGTGGGTACGCTTGACAGATGAACCTGGGTGATATGAAGAAGACGACTTGTTGTTGCCTGACATGATGGAACTCTGCAGAGAAGAAATTATATCCCAAGATGTAGAAGAAGATTCATGTGCATATGTATATATACACGCCAAGGGAAACCCTAGACGCAGCTATCTCGGACTACATCCGGCCGGCAAGGGATCAACACCGACCAAGTCACGCTAGCTTCAGATACCTAGCTGAAATCGGAGAAAAATTCGTTGAAGGGGAACAACTCCACCAGCGCTACAGGGAATTCGACACGAGCACCCTCCCCATGTGGTAAAAGTACGTTTACCTTAGCTTTAGTTATTTTTGCAAACTGTCACCATCTCATGCCTACCCTACAATAGTGTAACCATTGCATGCTAGGCAGGGGACTTAATGTTGATGGTGGATTTCTATTTAAAGAGTAAAATTGTAATAAAAGACAATTTTTGTAAGCTGACGTCCTGCAAAGGATAAAGCCTTCAGGCGGTGAATATTTCTCGCCATATTAATTCATTGGAGCATGTGCAACCATCCCTGAGAATTAAACATACCTACTCAGAACGGAGCATGTGGCAACCATCCCGACGGAGCATGTGGCAACCATCCCGGTTTTCTGTAGGTATACAACATTACTATTAATGCTTTAATTAAAGCCTTGTGTTCGACGTGCAAACACCCATAGGCTACCTGACGGTAGGTTATACTAGCCCCGTTGAACGCATGCAAGACTATCCATGTTAGTCTCACTTGCTGAAAACAAACCCAAAAATATATCTCACCCGTCCAACTTCGCAAGCATAGATGGAGGGTGTAGATATAGATTCAGGGGGTCCTGAGCATGCTACCATGATCACCTCGGACCCACATTCACACATGACCGAACGGTCAAGACCAACCACGGTTGGTCCTTCCAAAACGTGCGCTCAAAGTGAGCATGACGCACGGCTAGGGTTTCTTTTAATCGTAAGCGTCCAACTTCGCCGGCATAGTTGGACGGCTTAGATTATACCCTAAAACAAGTAGTGAAGTTATGGTACACCATTGGCGGGCCTACTTTATACTTACATGACCGACTCCCTCATAGGCAAGTCGTGGTGCAAGAAACGATAGTTTAACGCCTTATGCAGGTTGAGAAGATCCAAAACGATCGCGACCATCCGACTTCGCCGGCATAGTTGGATGGATTATATTGCACCCAGGGTCATAGATCAAGCATGTACATGCTCATCGTAGACCCAAGATGCTGCATACATGGTCGGTCTACCCAAAAGAGGTGCACGCAACCCTAAATCGATCGCTTAAAGTGGCCGGTCTAAAGCCCTAATTAGGGTTTGCGGCGCAGAAACATCTCGAGCGTCCATCTTCGCAGGCTTGGATGGAAGGCCAATATGGAGACTTAGAAGGAACCGAGCATGCTAGCATGACCACCGTGGGCCCGACTTCATGTCTAGATGATCATCCAAGACCGGCGGTGATCAAGCTCCTCGGTACACGTGCCCAAAGGTGATATGTCACGGCCCCTCCATAAATTCTAATCTCGACCACTCGTCTTTGCCGCCTGAGTCGAGTGGCTTAGATTAAATCTTTGCGAGTCAAGCTGGCATGGGCGTGAACACCATTTTACTGCCTCCATGCAGGGCTGATCGGTTCCTCCATTGGAACTCTCTAAGCATGCAAACTTTTGGGCCGAAAGAGGCAGCATGCGCGCCTTCCATCCAACGGTCGCAAGCAAGGCTATGAGTCATCTCGTCTGTCCAGCTTTGCAAGCTTGGACGAATGGCTTAGGGTGCGAATCAACCAGCAAACAAGGTATCACTATGACCACCATCCATCACTCTTCTTCACAAGGTAACCGACCAAGACATGGCCTGTCTATACAGCCTCCAAACGGTTACCTGAAGATGGCTGCATGCGATGTTATACCAAGTTCATGGTTCACCCTGCACTATTTTCTGTGGGTCCCACGATCCACACACTCGATACATTAATCACGTCACAACTGGGGGATACAAACTGGGGTATTGGTCTGGCGGTTTACAGCGTGCAGCGTGCAACGAGCCATCACAAGAACGTGTTAGGAAGACATGGGCGGTTAAGTCAAGATGAGAGAAGTGGGCAGTTCTGGTCGTGTGACACTCACACACAACTCCACTCTTCCCTCACTCCACTTCCTCCACTTCCCACGAGAGACGTGAAGAAGACTTAATGACTTGTATAAATAGGTTCTCCTACCTATTTCCAAAGAAAGAAGTTCGAACAACACCGAAAACCAAGTATTAATCGTATTCAACACCCAGAGCCTGCCTGCAACATTTTCTAGCCTGATCGACCTTCTGTTAACAAGTCATCAAATATCCTTCACCTTCATACTCTCAACACCTTCTTCGCTTCCCTCCCTAAGATCAACCTCACATCCTTCACCTGTGACCGAAACAAATTTGGATCGGATGTGTCTTCGGTTTAGGCTTGAATTGTATAGATTACCTCTCGAATCAAAGTGCTCATCGTGCATCACATTTGTTGAAGGTTTAAACTCACTTCTCATCCACACACACACCCAAAATTACCTAAACCGGCAGAAGTAGTTTTCTCCCACAAATACATTTCAAACATGGAAATGGACCTAAATGTTGATCGGAAAATTTTATGTCAAAATTTGAAATGTAACAGATTAGTCGTCATGTGTACTACGGGACTGTTGATTCCCGTTAAGTGTTAAGCATTCTGGAACAGTCTGGTAAACTGTGGGGGGTCTCCGTTGGTTGATTCCATTTCAGAAATGTTTGCTTATGTTTAAGGAAGACTTAAATATCAAACCCACTGGCAAGATCTATTGTCAAGATGCATGTGCATTCAAGTTCACAATAAGAGATTTCATGAAGATGGGCATGCTCATGAAATGTAGAGAAGAAGATTAAGGTCTAGCCTACAGAGATTAATACACTCTAAATGTGGGGGTTGAGAGACTCCGAGAAATTTCTCATACATGGATGACTATGAGAATCAGATCTCGATTTTGGCACCACTTTTGCTAAGGAAAAAGCAAAGCAGTGTTAGACAAACTGAAATTATATGATGAGTATCTAAAACCAGTAAACCACGGGATTGTGGGGGTGGTCATATAACAAGAGTGTTATATTGATAAATTCATCAAAGTACGGGGTGCCTAAAATGGTGTTATGGTACGTTCCTTCGAACACAAGGTTAACGCAATACCATAAAGCAATTGCTCTCAAATGTGCGTATCTAAAAGAAATAGTGTCTGAGAATTGTATCAAGCCGAAAGAGAATACAAATTCTAAAGAGAGCTTAAAATTGCATCATCGAGGGGAATGGGCTTATAGCCTTATTAAAGAGTAAGTTGCAGCGGTAACCAAACCTAAGCGATTGGAGATCCCATGGTCTAGGTTCAAAAGGGATAACTAAGTTGTGATGAACTCACCAGATAACACTGAAAGAGATTTCCTCTTTCCCATTCCTATGATAAGAGTCACTGTTGCCTGTCACGTAAGAGGTTGAGATTTTCTCTTAATGATTCCTATAGCTTAGTCTAACTAAGAAAAGTATGGCATGATACTTTCAAATAGGAGATCACCTATATGAGTGAGAAGTGGTGCTACTTCTATGATAACTTTAAAATGCTAGGTTAATCAAGAGCACTCATAGAATTCCAAGAACGTTCAGGGCCGATATGAACACAACCGAGAATTTGACGATTATAAGGGGATATATTGTGTGAGATTTATTGAATCGATTTACATCAACGGATGACAGTTCAACGACATCGCGTCCATTGATTGGCTAGTAAATCTGGTATATTTTCACTAGGTTTGGTTCAAAGCCAAAAGCTACCATTTACCGATGCATTATATTTTCTGCTTGTGCTCTTAAAAGTTTGTAAGTTTTGTTGAGTCAGTGTTTTCACTCATGTGGGGGATTGTTGGAATTTTTAGTTAAAATTATTAAGTGAGTGAAAATCGATTTTGAAAGTTTAAACTCCAAGAGATGTGTTTGGGTTATGCCTTTTCACCATAAGGCACCTACTCATGAATAGGTGTTATGGAGAGTCACCATTGGCCACGGAGAGTCACCTACTAGTGAAAAGACACCTTGTAGAGTCACCATTGACTCTATATAAACCCATCTCCTAGTTTTGTTTTGTATGGTTTTTTAACATGTTTTTGAGAAGTAAAAAACTGATTTTGAAGTCAAGAGTCAGAGTCATTAAGAGCACAGTAATTGTCAACATTCGCTGGCCTAAAAGTATTGTAGTGCTACTTACTATAAGGCGTGATCGTTGTATCTTGGAAGGAAACATCCGTGGAACCGTGAACACCGTATGCGGGGATGAATTGTCTTTAAGGAAAGAGGATTACCTTGCCTCGATCAACCAATCCGATAAGTCTTTCTAACTCTCTTCTTATTATTATTGTGTTTGTCGCATGAGCGGGATTTCCGAGAAACCGAAATCGCATATTATTTCCAACAATAATGATAAATAAACTCCTTGGACCTAGGAATTAAAGGGTCATTCTATCCAATCAAGAAGGATTCACCGGATGTGAGCAGAGAGTGAGTATTATTTTTCGCAACAAGTAATGGATGTGGTTTCTCGTATCTCCATCAAAGTTTATCTTGATATGTATTAATGGTACATGATAATTTGTGATTTAGTAGTCTAGAATTTTCTAGACTAGGTTGTACATCCAACGAAAATAAGTCTCACCTTAGTTACCAAGTTAGTCGAATATTCTAGATTAAGATAACTCTAGAATTGTGTAGATTGTTTAGTCAATTCATGTTATTCGATTGTTAAGATATTATGGCTTCTACCTTTAGAGGTTTCCCACATGGTCAATTTTTTTAGAGTTCTCTATTTCTAGATGTTTCTTGTTAGTCAGTCATATTATGCGGATGGCTTCACTTGTGACCATCCGAAACTTAAGTGAGTAAGAGTGAGTGAGAGCGAAGAACAAGTCTAAAAGACTACCTTTATTAGAAGAGTGGTCCTATGTACTACACAAAAATTATCTTTTAACATTTTCATCAAAGCATCATCTTGTCAATTAACCAACTTGTTTCCTCAAACCATTTTTATAAACCTACTACACTTCCGCATTTGTGCCAAAAAAAATGGTATCAGAGCGAACATAGCCCGATAGCCCTAAAACTGTTTTCAGGGAAATTATTCCAAATATAAGAGGTTTCAACTATACTCAAAACCTAATTTTCATATTTGATGGTGAGAGTTATGATTATCGGAGTTTACAAATGAAGACGTTTTTTAGGTACCCGAGCTGGCAGCAAAACTATCATCATGAACTGACACAAAAAAAAAGTACAAGGAAAATAAGATAAAGATGCTAAATCACTGTGTTTTTACAATAAGAGGTAATTAAGCAAAGCTACTTTTCCTCGAATTTCAGTGGCGGAAAATTTGAAGGAAGCATGGAATATTCTCTAAGTATCATTCCAAGGAGCATAAAAGGTAATCCCCATTAAACTGCAAAATTGATGGAAATTTTGAAGTAAACATGGAATATTCTCTAAGTATCATTCCAAGGATCATAAAAGGTAATCTCGATTAAACTGCAAAATTAATATTGAGATTTTGAAAATTTAGTTATGAAAGAAAATAAAACTATCCAGATTTTTTTATTTAGAGTTTCTCAAATAATAAAACAAATCAGTAGTTGTGAAGATATCATTTAAAACAAAAGATTCATAGAAAAGATTTTAAGAAGCTTACCATTAAATGTTGTTGCCATTGATGAGTCAAAAAAATTATCGAATCTCTCGTTACATGAATTAAAAGGATCACTCGAGGCACATGAAAAAAAAAATATATAGGTACGTGGATCAATGGAGCAGAAATTTCAATCAAAAATAAATTGCAGTGAAAAGAACAATACAGAAGATGGGAAGAAAGCTCCGATAATGTCCACATCAAATTAAGGGTCCAGAAATTTTCACCGCAGACGCAAAAGAGGAAAAAAAAGGTTATAGAAATAACAACCAAAGGTATGGAAAATATTACTCCTTAAATCTCCGATAATGTTTTGCAAAAGTTTTTGCCATGCAAGTGAAAATCTCAAGTATAAGTGCACCAAGTGTGACAAATTAAATCACTTGGGAAAAGGTCGTTGGTTCAAAAATTATGAAGCCAACTTTTCTGAGAAAAATGATTCTTAAAATCAAATTATTTTATTTTTCCCTACGCTCGCAATAAGAACCGCAAGGTATATATAACAAGAAACAAATAATATTTTGTGAAATTGGAAGAACAAGATATTCCACGGGTAAAACTCGGATATGAAAAATGCCAGAATGTTAAAGGTAAATGAGTCATATCCGTACAGACAAATCAGGTAAAACAAGATACATATCTGATATTTTTACCTTCCTGGATTAGATCAAGTTCTATGAGTATTATATAACTCATGAGAAAAAGGTACTCACCACATTTTGAAGACGGTAAATGCGCAATTTATGACAAAATTAATAAGCAATTTGTGGCAAAGTAAAAATGTCAGAAAATTTTGTTTTTCCTCTATCTATGACATCAATCGAGAATTGTGAAATGAGTACCAATCATATTGAAGAATTCAAATTATGGCATTTGAGATACGAGCATCTCAACTATAGAGCCTTAAAGGTTATAATAACTTGTCTCAACAACATAAGATATTTTATCTCATTAGTTGATGATTATACCAGGATGATGTGGGTGTATATTCTCGAGAAAAAAATCCAAGGTCCTATAATTCAAAGGGATATCAGAAAAATAAAGTAGTCATCAACCGAAGGTTTCCCGTACAGACCGTGATGGAGAGTTTACTTCTGTGGAATTTATTAACTATTGCAAAGAAATATAATTAAAAAGGAGCTTATTGTCTGATACTCCATAACAAAACGGCATTACAGAAAGGAAAGTCGTATGATCGTGGAAATGGCTCGCAGTATGCTAAAAGAAAGGAAACTACGGAACGTCTTCTGGGAAGAAGCAGTAAACACCGCAGTGTACATACTTAATCGTTCGCCTACAAAAGAAATTCTCAACAAAACTCCATATGAAACTTGGAATAAGAAAAACGTGAGGTAGATTATTTCAGAATTTATGGTTGCATCCCGTATTCATACATTCCATCCCAGGAAAAGTTTGATGAAAAAGGCTAAAAACTTATATTTATCGAATACAACAAAGAATCTAAAGCATATAAACATCTAAATCCAGAAACAAGGAATTGGTAATTTCAAGAGATGTTATATTTGATGAATTTGAAGCATGGGTTTGGAATAATGAACCAAACAACAACGAGTCACCATTATTCATTACATACGATCCAGATCAGCCATGTCATCAACAAAATACTCTACCAGCAAGCCCGAGATCTCCTAGTCTAACACAATAAAGTCCAAGTTCATCTGAAGCAAGTGCTCTACCTAAGAAGTTGTGTTCCCTAAGATATATTTTTGATATATCCAATGTTGCATTTATAGAATTATATCGACAAAATATGATAAAGAGACAAAAGAAGAAAAATAAAGACATACCATAGATGAAGAAATGCGAGTAATCGATAAAAACAAGACATGGGAGCTTGTTAATCAACCAGTTGACAAATAGATAGTTGGTATGAAATGGGTCAACAATACAAAGTACAATGAAGATTGCTCAATCCAAACGCAAGGAAATATTAGTTTCAAAACCATATTCCCGACAACCAGTAACTGATTATAACGAGACTTTCATTCCAGTTGCTTGCATGGATACAATCCATATGATGTTAGATTTGGAAGATCAACTAAAAATAGAAGTATACCAATTAGACCTAAAGTCAGAGTTCCTAAAAGGAGAACTTGAAGAAGATGTGTACGTTGAACAACGTCGAGGATATGTTCCCAAAGCACTATATGGCCTCAATCAAGCACTGGGTGCATGGAACAACAAAAATCAGCAAGTATAAGTCCAAATGATCCATCCTTCAATATATATATATATATAAATTACTGATTTGATAATCGTTTGTATCTACGTTGATGATTTAATTTATGCCACCACAAACAAGAAATGAAGAAAAATTTAATAAGGAAATGATGAAAGATTATGTGATGACAGAGTTAGGACTTATGCAATACTTTCTTGGGATTCAAGTTAAACAATATCCTGAAGAAATTTTATTACCCAAGAGAATTATGCGGAAGATTTACTGAAAAGTGTTAGAGCATTGCTCGGTTGAACCCACCAAGTGTTTGTATGTCAAGTTTGGTTGTCATACTTTAGTGAATCATAACTCATTTAAAGAGTCGCTTGATTATGTACTAGAGTCAACTTCATATAGGTTATCTTGAAAGTATTAAGATATGATACATTACAAGTATTGCGAAGACTTGAAGAAGTGAAGAAGCAAGGAGCTACAACGACAACATCATCCTTCCACTTGAGGTTAGTGATATTTGACTTGAACTATTTCATTCCCTAACGTATCTTTCAAGTCATATTAAAAACAAAACTACGAAGCATGAACACTCTAGTTAGACATAGTATTAAGGAATACAATACGAGGTTTATTGCTTAACCATTAAACTTTGTAGACAAGACATTGACATAATCGTTTGAATGCTATTGTGATTATGTATGGATATGAGGTGAGGATCCTAGGAAATAATATTTTACATATGTTTTAAGGAAGTAAATTCATGAACTTGTTTTCTGAATCGAAAAGGAAATCGCCAGGCGTTATTGGTATTGTTATTCATTGCATATCTTTTGAACTACCAATATGTGTGATTAGTAGAATCGTTCATGACTTGTTTGTGTTCTTGGTAAAACTATTCACAAAGGCCTGACTTTTGTATTGGTATGACTTTTATTAGTGAAACCGATCTTAAGTAATCACATGATATGGTATAATCGATTTTGTGTTATTGGTATGACCGACTCTGGGTGAAGGGGAATCGATCCTAGTAAGAGGTGCAACCTATAAAAAAGGGGAATCGATCCTTGTATGAGGTGCAAAAGTTTTTAGAAGAAAGGGGAACCGATCCTATGTACATGTGCAACACGTTTTTAGGCAAAGTGGAACCTATCCTATAGACATGTGCAATACATACAAGTTAGATACCATATATATGTGGGGAACCGATCCTAGTACCTAGTCAACCGAATTTTTGGAAAGCTAGTGTGATTATCCACAGTACTCACATGGAGGTAGAACTGAAACTTATTTTGGTAGAACCGTGAAACCATGATTTGTGATTGAGTGTTCTTGATCAATCACATAATTCTTGAAAGTCAGATGAACCAATTCTAAACTTGTTTGGAAGTGTGTCAAATCGGTTTCAAGATTGTAAGTACGAAATAGGACTTACAAAGTAAGGATGTCGACATACTTTGAACACATGCCGTAACGCTTATCTTTAATTGTTCAAAGTTAATCCTTGATAGCTATAGGAATAAAATCCCGGATCGAAAAATAATTTTGTTAAGAATCTTTTGTTTAAGGTTTTTAATTTTATTTTAGGAAAACGAGAATTAGTAATATGCATTTACTAGTTGAGATTTTCCAAAGAGATTTTCGGTCAATATTTTGGACCGAGCATTTCCAGGAGTTACGGAAACCGAATTTGGAATTATATTGCATATCTTGAGAATATTTTCGGTTTTGGAAATTCCTTGGTGTCCAAACTTCCTTGTCTATAAACACTTGAAGTTTGCATTTCGGGCAAACTAATCCTTCATGACAGCAAACTTCCTCAGTTGTGTTTTTACTGGTGAAGCCGCCTATTCGGAGAGGAGAGTAACCTAATTAGGCGAAATCTCTTACGGCCGCTCAGTTTAAAGTCTTCTTTGGGATTGAGAATATCTATTAGTACCGTTGGTGGAAAACTAGATAATTGCGGTTTATCTTTTATTTTCGATTGATTTGATTAACTAACGGTGGTTGAAATTTGATTGCACCTAGTTTGTTTATGCTTGTGATAGATGCATTTTTGTGTCTAAGTTGTCCTCAATTTTCTATATTGTTGGTACTCAATTTTGTACTTATTTGGTTATTTTATGTGTTTGTAGGTTTTTCTGAATGAATAAATTTTTTTGGAAATTTCGGCTCGAAATGTTGTTAAAGGCATCCCGAAGGACACTTGCTAAATGGACCCCTGATTCGGATAAGGGGCACCTCAATTTATAAGGGAAACCTCAGTTGGACATTGCTATTTACACTCCACAGCAGGATAAGGGGCAACTTCTTCTCAAATTCAAATTTCAAACTCGGCGGGAAAATAGTGAAGACACCGGCATATTTAGGGTTTGAGTTTTGATCATGCTCTAGGGAAATTCAAGGGACAAAACTCTTTGGGTTTGTCTATTTAAGATAAACAGAGATGGTAACAGCGTTGGATTCATTCCAGTTGGACCAGATAATCGGTGAGAAGGAAAAAGAGTTGCGTGTTCACGAAAAATATTATAAAGCTACGAGATATTATGGATTTGGTTTGGAAAGTTTCTGGTGATATTCAATCGAAGGATTAGTTTGGTTCGGGCCTTTTATCCACAAACATGACTGGTAAGTCTCTTGGATTCGTCAAAATATGGTTGTATCTCCGATTGGAAGAAAACAGAGCACCATATATCCCCCGTGAGTAATTCTCGAGATTTTCTTTATTCTTGGAAACATTGCACGAGGTCAGAAGATATATATCTTATTCTGGGACATGTATGAGTTAGTTAAGAGTATGTTAGATGTCTACAGACGCGTGAGAAGATGTAAAAATGGAAGAAATCCCGTGATTGGAAGTAAAGAATAATATCGAGTAATTGAAGAATATATGCAATTATGACGTATGATTTTGGTATCTGGAGGAGTATATAAGGTCTGGGGGAGTATTAGACAAGGGATGGAGAGTTTGGGGAGTAATACAAAGCAAGATTATCGAGTTGCAGAGATTTCATTGCTGCTGCTGCTGGGAAGAACATCAAGAACATAAAACTACAGAAGGCTGTCATTAATAAGCGTGGTTTATTCCCGATTTTGCAATAGTAATAGCCACACATAATTTATATCGATCTCTGTAATAGTGTATTGTTACGCCACTGCAGCATTGCAAATATCAGTTTTGTTATATTTTGAGCAATGAAAAACCATTTTGAGCGTGTCTACAACATGAGAAGCTAAACCCAACATTGGGACAACGGAGGAAGCAGGATTTCATCAATGTGGTAATTTGATTAATTCTTTTATTTACTTTTTGCACCGATTTTAAATGATTTATGATTTCTATTAATCAATTTTCATCTTGTTTGATAGTGTATGCTTGGTCTTAGGTACTTTTGATACACTATGCTTGTAATTTACAATTGATGTTTTACGAAATCTATTTTGGCAAAGAATAGAGTTAATATTTCTTTTGTTTTGAGTGATAATTGCCTAGGATTAATTTTTGAACCACTTGAATATGAAATACAGTGAAATCCCGAGTCCCAGTTAATTCTTCATCCCGTGACATATTTAGTATATATTTTCTTATTCTTAGTATTTTTCATATTTAAGCCTATAATTAATCTCAACAAAGTCCGAGTGAACAACAACCTTATTTACCACTATCTAAAATTCGATCAATTTTTGGCGCCGCCGACGCGGACTTGTTTTTAGATTTGTTTTTAGGTTTTTATTTTTATTTTTATTATTTTTGTTCATTTTTACGCGTTTTGGTATTTTCTATTCGCTTTCAGATTTAGTGTGAAGCTTATGAGAAAGAAAAAGTGTTGAAAAGTAAAGTGAAGCCAAAGAAGGAAAGAAAAGAGAAATCCAAAGGAGTAAAGAAGAATATTTTTGTATATAGTTAATTTATTTTTATTATTATTATTTTTAGAAACTGTAAATAGGCTTTTATTTTTGTACTTTTTTATTTTTTATTTTTATTTTTGGACATTGGACATTATTAATTTTAAACCCTAAGGAAGGGTTAGTTTAAATATAAACTGCACAGGGAAGGACAAAAGTTACGATACTGTCTCGGCCCCTCGGGTTCGTACACTGACATAGGAGTCAGTGGCCCGAGTCGATTTCAACGGTTTATCCCCCGTCTGGAACGGAAGGTAAGAATTCCAAACACCCGCGAATCCCTTGTCAGCGGGTTTACTGGATGATTTTGTATGCATATATGTTGAGGTATTAAAAATGGTTGCTTTAATTTCCTAGTAAAGGGAAGGCATGTCCATTCAAGATAAGGATTCGTATTTCATCACCGTTCTCTTCTTTCCCACCTTAGGAAAATGATACCAAACGCGAACCCAAGCTTAAAATATTGACTAGAACGAGACTGATAGGGTAACGAGCTTAATAGGAAAGTCGTTCGAAAAATATTGGTTACTCTTTTGAGCATACTTTGAAGTTCATGATGGTTTTGTAAGTTGAATGCACCACCTTGTAATGTCGGTGAGGCCTTAGTATCAAAGCTCCACGCAGCTTCCCTCGTCTCTATTTAACTTACTTTAACTTAGATTGATTCCAGAGAGGTTTGCTCAGATTGTAAAGAATTCCTTTTCGAAAGAATAGAAGCTGGTCTAGAAATAATCTAAGTGAAGCCATCATGCTTTTTTTTTGCTAGAAATCAATAGGTTTGTTGTGGTCGAGTCAGCCTTGTTTGTGCTTGTGTAGAATTCCCTTGCAGTTAGGATGTCAAACTGGTATTATAATAGCCATCACAATGAATATGAATATGAATATCACTATTTTTATGACCATAGTGTGTGTAGTACCAGAATATCGCTACAACGCTATTCTCGCGATATTAACAACATTTCTGCGAGAAACCCAAACGTTTCTACAAGTATTAACGACACTTTGACGATATTATCGCAAGATTCTTCAACAATATTTGGCGAGTGTCACAGAAGAGTGATATAACGATTAATGATTAAAGATATATGAAGAATAAGTCTGCTTCACGATGGTTATAAAGTTGGCGATGGTGAAGACTGAAGTTATGGCGATGAGATCGCAAAGAAGATCCGAATTAGGAGGAAATCTTAGCTGTCTTCCACTATGTAAATCCCTATATAAAGGGCATGATAGATCCAGAAAAATGATGATGTATTTTTGAGAGCTGAGAGAATTTTGAGGAGAGAGAAACTCTAGAAAGAAAGTTGTACTTCTGAGTTTTGATCTTTCTTGTAAATATTCCTGAAAGAGAATTAATAAAAGTGTTGTTTTTCATCCACAATTATGGCTTAGTTTTCATAGATTCTTGACAAGGGTGTAGTGTAGGAAATCCTGCAACTACATTTTGGCGCCCAGAAATAGGGAGAATCAGTTCAAGAAATCTCAAATTGCAACTTGAAGATTTGAAAAAATTGTTAGAATTAGAGAAATGTTTTTTTTTTGGTAAGTCAAAATTTTTATTAAATAGGAGTAAAGATACAAAACAAAGTTAGAGAATCAGAAGTGAAAACCACCTCCAAAAACCAACCAGCTAATTAAAAACGATAATAAGAAACATTTGGGGATTCAATTGTGATCAAAAAGAAAGGACGACCAACATACTGCACACCCACACCTCTAGAAAGCATACAGCCTCTCTTAGCCATCTTGTCCGATGAAAAGTTCGCTTCACGGTAAGTGTGTAAAAATCTAATCGAATCATAATTGCTTCGAATATCCTCCCATCTTTGCAAAGTAAACCAAGGAATAGACTGAGATTCAAAATCAGAAATAACACTTGACGAGTCTGAACGAATGAGAACCCTGCGAAAATCCCATTGTAACCCCCACTCTAAACCCAGCAGAATTGCATAGAGTTCTGCCAAGAAATTGGTAGTAATTCCCAGCCCGAACTCCATAGCACCCAACATCGCACAGTTAGCATCTCTCTCCACAACACCCACACCAGAAGCACCCGGGTTGTTTCTAGCTGCACCATCGCAGCACAACTGAAGTTCACCACTATCAGGAGGTATCCAACAACATTCCACCGGATTGGTGAAATTAGTTCTTCTGAATTTGACCCTGAAGAAGTCTACAATCCTCAAATCTTCCGCAGTATTGTGCATATTCCCCCTTAGGCGAACCGAGTACTCATTAATCAAATGGAACACACGTTTTTGAAAGAAAGCCCAGTTTGGATTCTTCATTTCATACACTTTCTTGTTGCGAGTGAACCACAACTGAGATCGCACCACCAAATTTGACAGCAACCACAGGTCTTTAATCATTTTACGGTTACCCTTCACAGCCTTGTTAGAAAGCAGCAAACTATAATGAGGCTTAATATTGAAGATACCTTCCAACCAGTTCCACGCATTTTTTGCGAATCTACATCTCCATAGCAGGTGTTCCAACGACTCCTCATCCGCCTGGCATAAGCAGCATTTCAAACCAAGACAAATTTTGAATCTACTTATCACCTTGTCCAAAGTTGCACACGCACCTCTCTCAAATTTCCAGTTCTGAGCAGCCAAAGAAGGATGAATTTCTTTTCTCCACAGAAGGATAGCCACCTCCATTACCGGGTATCTCTTACGAATCAACTCCTTAGAAGACTTAACCGAGAAAATCCCTTTCAAATCAGACATCCATATACGCTTATCTAAACCTCCCAGAATTCTTGGCAAAGAATTCGCCTCGACCCCCGCAACTGACAGATCACTAAGGTGGATTCCTTGAAGATCCCAATTGCCATTAACAATGATATCACTCACACGCGCAAATCTGTTAAGGTCAGATCTACCCAAGATTTGAGATAGAGGGACATTACCATACCAAATGTCATAGAAAAGAGACGTATTACTGCCATCACCAATCAGACACTTAGTATTTTTATCTACTTCCTGATGAATCCACCTTATACCCGGAAGAATCGAAGATTTGATACCCTTAAGCTTAACGCGGCCATCCTTATAAGTGAATTTTCCCTCCAAAAACCTTGCCCACTTCTTAGGAGAAGATTTAATATTCCACCATAATTTCATAAGCATTGCCTTATTCATAGTTTTGATGTTCGACAGACCTAAACCTCCCTCTTTCACCGGACAACATATTTTATCGTGAGCCACAACAAAAGCACGCGACAGATCAGAATCCCCCGACCACAGGAAGTTGCGGATAGCTCTTTCACATTGAAGAACAAACTTAACATGCCATTTATACATACACATGTTGTGAATAAAGTAACCTGAAAGAACATGATTAATAAGAACAACCCTATCCTGAAAAGAAATCAGTTTACCTTTCAAAGCCGAGAGCTGAACTTTTAACTTGTCCACCACATTACTAATATGATTGTATTTAACTGCTCCAGGCATAACTTGGACTCCCAGATACCTGTCAGGGAAAAAGGTAACCTTCATACCCAAGAAGGCCGCAATATTTTGACGCCTGCTTAAAGAACCACCTCCAAAATAGATTTTACTCTTCTCTTTACAAACCCTCGACAAAGAAAGACGATGATAGTCTTCTAACAATTTAAAGCAAGTTTCTCAAGCCGTCCATGTTACCCTTGCAAAAGATCATTATATCGTCAGCAAAAAATAAATGTGTCGGAGCCACACCATTTCTGTGAACCATATACTTCATTTTTTTTTCTCGAAAAGCTTAGTTATGTTTCTGCTTAGGACATCCTCAATTAAAACAAAAATAAGGGGGGACAGAGGGTCACCCTGCCGCAGACCTCTATTTATTTTGAAAAAACCTTCCGGGCTACCATTGAGAAGAATCGAGATACGCGCTGAATTAAGAATATTGTGAATCCAATCACACCAGTCTTCCGAGAAACCATATCTTTTAAACACCTCCAAAACAAAATGCCAACTCACAGTATCGAAAGCTTGAGAAATATCCATCTTTAGACCCAAATTACCCTCCTTCCTTTTAATGTGAAGTTCATTCACCATCTCCGAGGCCACACTAATATTCTCATGAATATTCCTTCCTTTCATGAAAGCCACCTGCTCTTCCGAAACCAACTTATCTAAAACCCTGCCAAGTCTAGAAGCTAAAATTTTGGTGATGATCTTAAAGAAGAAGTTGCTTAGAGCAATAGGCCGGAAATTCCTTAACCTGTTCGCACCTCTAACCTTAGCAATCAGAAGAATAAAGCTAGAATTAGCACCATTCGGAACATTTTTATTATTCCAGCAGAAAATAACAGCATTAAAAAGATCTATTTGAATCAACTTCCAAAGAATTAAAAAAACTCCCGAGAATCCATCCGGGCCTGGCGCACTATCTGCCCCCAAAGCAAAAACGGCTTCTTTCAGCTCCTCCAAAGTTGGCAAAGCATCCAACATCCTACTGTCTTCCACAGTAATCATCTCATGGTCATAATCAAAATGATTGGCATCAACCTGCCTTTCCTCCCCATTAAACTTAGCTTGGTAGTAATCCACTACATGATCTCTTAGCCCGTCAGGAGTTGCAATAGTGATCCCGTCTTCATTAACCAATTCTGAAATAGTATTCGTACTCCTACGAGTATTAATAGCTATATGGAAGAAAACTGAGTTACTCGAACCTTCCAATAACCAATTGTTTCTCGATTTTTGTTTTAGCATTATATTGATTTGCATCTGAACATCTTGAACAGCTACCCAAGCATTTTTCATAACATTCAATTTCGCCACATTATGAGGATCTTCATCAGAATTTGTACTAGCCACTTCAAAAGAAAGTTGCGCTTGTTTCAGTCTTACATTAACATTTCCAAAGACCGTAATATTCCACAACTTGATTGCAGACTTTAGGCGTTTGAGCTTAAAAGGAAAAATAAAATCCGCATTACCAAAAACCGGTTCATTCCACGAATCATCCACCATACTCCAAAAGTTAGGATGAAGAAACCACATCTTCTGAATTCTGAAAGGAGCCCTCTTAGGTCTAGGAACGATAAAAGGGTAGCCAATAAGACACGAGTGGTCCGAAACTTCCCTAGGAAGAGATTTACTCCGCCAATTCGAGAACTTATCAAGCTAATGCTCATTAATAATATCCTTGTCAAGTTTGCTAAGAATTCTACCTACACCCGACTAACCGTTCGTCCAAGTGTATTTAGTACCCAAAGAATCAGCCTCAAACAAATCGTAGTCGTCCATCCAGTCACTGAATTCATTAATGCACGAAGTGCTAGTGACTCTACCTCCCTTTTTTTCATCATTTCGAAGGACACAGTTAAAATCTCCAATAGTTAGCCAAGGGAAACCAGGCTGGACCCCAGAGAGTTGAACCCACAATCTTCTTCTAATGACTTGAATATAACTGGCATGAACAAAAGAGATAAACACACCTTCTACTTTCACACTAATTGCTTGCCTAGACATATTAACCACTTGCAGCGCACCAATATCCTCCTTCCAGAGAATCCAAAGATTGCCAACAGAACCACCCGAAGAATTATGAATAGCCATTTTAGAAAAACCTCTCAAATTTAGCATTGAAATAACAGCGTCCGAATACCGAATTTTCGGCTCCGCAACACAAAGAATGATAGGCATAAACTCATTAATCAACTGACGTAACTTCAAACCCGCCTCCACCTTTGCAACCCCATTCACATTCCAAAAGATCACACGCATAAGAAAACTATAGTCTTTTTTTATTTTTACCTTTGTGAATCTGAGTCACATTTTGAACTCCTCTTCTTGACCTTCCCTTGCTCGCATTTATTCCCAGTTCACCAGTTTCTGACTGAACTGGATGGTCCTTCTTAGGAGCTGTGATACCACCCTGAGGCCTTTTGTTCTTTGCTTTTTCCCCATCTTCCTGGACTTCTCCCCACTTTTCTCCTTTTACTCCCTCTGCCGCTTTCTCTGGCGTTAATTCATCATCTGAACTTTCTTCCGAATTATCTTCTTCCTGAATGGAGAAACCCTCAGCTGACATGCCTAGCTCATCCGACTTACCAAGCTCATCACTTAAAACCTTGAATTTATTTGGAGATATAATCACATCTGTTTCAATAATTGCATTGTACATAGGAGTTTCACTTACTGAATAAGCAGTTTTAGCATAATTGTTATCAGGAAGTAAATTGACCTCAGGTTCCCCTGACATATCTCTTTCAACCACTGCTGATCCACTCACCAAAACTCGGTTCGCACATTCTAAGGTTTCATTTTCCACCTGAGAATTTTCATCAGGCTTCTTTCGGGAATCTATTATTACCTCTCCCGCATTCCCACACTCTTCCCCAGCCATCACCTCAGGTAGAGTAATTTCATCAACGACATTGGTAACTTCCAAAGATTTTTGAACATCACCAGATCCTTCAATTTCCTTATTTCTGTTTTTTTTTTGTCTTTGCCATAATCCAACCCTGATTTGCGCCACCTTTCGCTAAATTATCTTTTGTTTGATCATCAGACTTAGGATTTCGCCTACATTCCTTGTTAGAATGACCAATTATGCCACAGGTCGAACAAAACTTTGGTTTTTTTGGAATATCAATACCCTGCCAGAAAGTACGACCTCCAGCAGTCAGTTTAACCCTTGACGGAATATGTTTTGCAAAATCAACATCTACCACAAGCAAGCAAAGTTTCCAAATTCCAAGTTTAGAGTTTTCTGATCAACCAAAATCGGGCTACCCGCCGCTTTAGCAATAGCCAATAATGATCTTTCCGTCCACAATTCAGCATGAAGACCCGGAAAATGAACCCATACTGCTGAGTGAGAAGTATTTTGGCGTTCTGGATCAAATCCAGGGTACCAGTCCATTAAACGCAGTTCCTGTTGGTTTACATACCACTTTTTAATACGAATTTTCTCTTTGGTTTGAGGATCTTGTAGCATAATCACGAAAAACCCTTTACTCATTGACATGAATTTAACTGAATTGGTGTCTAACTCCCATTGAGTAATTAAACTATTTTTGACTTCAGAAATTTCAGGACAGTAAAATTTAATCTTGCAATGAAACTGCTTTCAAAGGGTTTGCAGCCCTCTTGATAAAATTCTGTTGGTATAATTAAACACGGTTCACCGTCTACCAGTGATGGATTTGGTAAAGAGCTGACATCGATAGACGTTGGAAGTAAAGTTTGTTTGATTTTCACACTATCAGAATAAGAACGATTTTGATGATTACCTTTATCCAGTAACAATGGCGTTTCTCCCATGATGAGATTCAGGAGGATTTTCAAATTCAAGCTGAGACGAATTCAGATCCAATTTCCGACAAAATCGCTAATGGAATCGCCGCACTTTCTCTCTCTTCATTTTCTCTCTCTTCTTAAAGGAGTTAGTCCTAGAATTAGAGAAATGGCTAGAAGGAGAAGAAATACGTCAGAACCACCAACAACTGTGAGGAGGAGAAAAAGACTTGCAGGTGAAGGAACAGGTGAATTAGAAGAATCTTTAAGAATAAGATCAAGAAGAAATAGAACAAGAAATGAAGTAGAAAATTCAAATCAACAGCCGAATCAACAAGCACAATCACAAAATAGGGATGTGGATTATGATAGAGTGAGCGTACACACTTGGAGGTCGGATTCGATAGAAGAAACAGAAAATCGACAATTAATAAATGGAGAAGAAGTAGAAAGAAATCAAAGAATGGCTGGAGAATTAGTTCATGTGGGACGTGAAAACGGGATAGTAGATGATCTGAGGCAAAGAACACAGGAAGAAAGGAGATTAGAGGCGGAGGAATGTACGAATCTAACAAGACAAAATCATGAGATAAGAATGGAAAATTTGAGGTTACAAAGAAGGAGGTCAAGAAGTACTGTGAGATCAAATTCAAGATCATTCAGAGAAGAACCAAGGCAAAATTCCCCAATGAGAAATGTTAGAGAAGAAGTACAAAATTTAAATGGAGAACAACGTCATAGGGAAGGAGAGATAATTAGCGATCATTATAATCTGCGTGATAATATAAATCAATAGGGAAGAAACAACCAAATTGAAGAAGAGAATTCAGAGGAAGGTAGGAGGATATTGCATGGGCGAGAGAATCAAAGGAATCAAAGAATAATTGAAGAAAAAATTGAAAGATACTATACTGAACAAGCATGCCTGGCTTGCGAGAGAGAAAGGTTAAGAGCAGAAGTAGAAGAGCAAGAATTTTGAGAGGCAATACGACAAAATAACCATGAAAATCGAGAAAGAAGATGTGCACAAAATCGCTATAATGATAATATTCAAGAGGACTATGATAGGATACAAAGGAGAATAGAGAGACAACGAAGAGAAATAAGGAGAAATGAAGAAATTCGCAGAGAAGAAGATAGGCAATTGCGATTTCAAGAGGATGGTGAAGAGAAAATCACAGAGAAAGACAGGATGATGATGAAGAAGGAGATACGCAAAATCTCGCAAGACAAGAAAGACAAGAACGCAGAAGAAGAGAAGCTGCATTAAAAAGGCCTATGGAACAAAATTCAGCTGAGAATGAGCAAATTTTGAGAGAATTAGCAGAAATGCGAGGAATGATAAGCAATAGAAGAGAAGGAGGTAGAAGGAAACTTGATGAAGCTATTGAAGAAGATGCGAGGACTCCATTTACTCAATAAGTACAGTTGAGAGGAATACCTCCAAAATGAAATTTACCAGCATTAACCAGCATTTTTGATGGGACTACTTGTGCCGTTCAACACGTTAAAGCTTATGTTAGATGTATGCTACAGTGGGAGAATCATGATGCTATGTTATGCAAGAATTTTGCATCTAGCTTAACTGGAGAGGCGTTGAAATGGTTTGAGGGATTACCAAAAAATACTATAACTTCTTTTGATCATTTACAAGTTACATTCTTAGGAGCGTACATCAGCAACAATTCATCGCGTCCAGGTATTGAAGATGTGTTTGGGCTAAAACAAAGAGTTGGCGAGAGTCTGAAGCATTTAACTATAAGATGGAAATCAATGTGCAGCGAAATGGCTGGAAGAGTGGATGAAAGATATCTGATCTTATCCTTCATTAATGCAATGTTCGCGACTAATTTACTATACATTCAGATTTTCAGAATCAAAAATACAATCACCATGACAGAATTGCGAGAACTGCAGGAAGAATACATTTCTTTGGAGGAGAAACAAAATGATATGGAATTATACCCAATCGTGAACACCAGCTCGCTGGCGGCAAGTGGAAGTTTTCTCCCTAAAATGATAAATAATGTAGCGAGCACCTCGCAATCACAACAAGAGAAGGTAGTTATTGATAATCAACAAAAATTAGTAGCGATGGGCAGTCGAGATCAGGAAGAATATTAAAGGGAGAAGAATTATTATAATCGTGGTGGTAATAATAAGATTCAAAGACTCGATCAACCTCAAGAAACTTATGGTGGACAAAGGCAGAATAATTTTAAAGGACAAGGTAATCAGAGGATAATCTGGGAAGAAATTAAGATGCCAGCTCTCAATACTAGCATAGAAAATATTTGGGAAGCTATCATTTTAATGGAAAATATACTCTCTCCATGGAACATGGGAAAAGAACCCCATCCAAACAATCGAAGTCAAGAATTCTGTCTTTATCATCATTTTCATGGTCACACAGTAAACGATTGTAGGAATGTGAAGAGAATAATCTTGAGGATGATTGATCAGGGAAAGTTAAATCATTTTCTAGTAGGACATCCACAATCTCAGCAATTACCACCAGCACCAGAAACTCGCAGAGTGAATGCTGTAAAAGGAGCGGAAACATTTGTAATAGAAGTTGGAGCCAAAGCAAAGAATTTGTATTGCAATTCTATTGTACATTCACGCAGAACTATAGAGGACTTCCATGACAATATCTTAAGCAGGTTCTTCGCGAGACACACAGATGGAAGAGAGATATTGAATATCGCGAGATCCTCGCCATTAGAGGAGTGGCAGAAGCAAACTCTATCTTTCACTGTGCAAGATGTACCTGAGTTTGGCGAGAAGCACAATAATCCACTGGTTGTACGATTAGAGATTAATCCAAAACATATGCAAGAATAAGATGAGGAGAATGATAGTAAAGTTGAAGATTCCTGGGATATTAGCAGAGTCTTAATAGATACAGGGAGTTCTGTTGATATCTTAATTTATCATACCTTTAAAACCATGGGAGGAAGAGACGAAGATCTAATTCCATCAACATAAAAAATCTATGGTTTTAATGGCACAACTAACAAACCAAAGGGGGAAATTGAAATGCAGATACCATTAAAAGGAATATCTTCAAAATTCTTATTCTGTGTTGTGGACATTGAATCACCTTACAATGCCTTGATAGGACGACCCTGGTTACATGGGATATTGGGTGTAGCATCTACTTATCACCAGTGTATCAAATTTCCTCATCCAAAAGGTGTCGGAGTTATTAAATGAGATTGGGGAGAAAGCAAGAAATGTTATGAAATCGATATGAAGTCTTGCAAAGAAAGAGCTGAAAAGAATGGCAATTGGAAGTGCAAAATTAAGCAACGACAGAAATGTGAAAAGTTAATGATTGATGCAATAGAACGAAAAGAAAATGTGAAAGTTGATGACGAGCGTCTCGCAGAAAAGAGACAACAAAAAACGTAGCAGAAAAGCAGAATCAGAAAATAGTAAGTAAAGAGGTAAGATGATGAATTTCAGAGAACTCTGCGAATAATTTGTTTGAAAAATATGTAATTGAACAAGATATTATGCTTGAAGGAATCACAAAAATTTACCAAAATGATCAAAAGTTATGAAATTATATCAGAGTTACAATACTCACGAGAAACGCGAATAAAATTTCGCAGAGACATAAGAATGGGACTAACTTTCATGGCGTGCACCCTAGTTCGCGAATAAAATTTCGCAAGAGGCAAATGTAAGACCTAATAGCGCATCATAAAAGGGGTATCTCTGGACATGACTCAGCGATAAGGTTATACCGCTGCTGGAACCTGAGTCATGCAGACGATGGGGTTAAAGAAAACCTATCCGGGAGAGAGATCTTGGATTTCCAACTATATATGGTTATACCCTGGTTGGACGACTAATAATCTCTTCCAAGAAGTGAAAAGTATGACCAAGGCGCCGAGGTACACGGTTGAGCCAAGGGTGCCCGGAGCGTACGAAACTCTCTTGCCATCCTTGGTAAGTCTTGGCTACAATGCACTTGGCCTGAAGAAAACCCCACTTAGGGTGCAGTCTTGTAACTATAAGCCATATAGGCATAAAGGAAAAGAGGCTGCGAAAACAACTGGTTGTTGACATATCCGGATGGGAGGAGCTAGTATTGTATGGCCGATATTCCCTCCTTGAAGGGGAAACTAGGGGGAAGATAAGGGCGGCACCCTCCATTAAGGAGCTGATAAGTGTCATAAGACGGCAATGTCATGGGGCTTTATGATCGCAAGAACATTTAGGCCTGTCATATTGTCGCGTAACGTAAATAACGCAGAGGCAACAAGCCACGAGAGCAATGTTAAGATGAGATCAATGGGTTTTTACATAAAAGTGTAAAGACGTCCTGCGATTTCATCGCAAGACGATAATGTCACAAGGCTCTGATCTTACGAGAGAACTTAGACTTGTCATATTATCGCAATATTATCAAAGAAGAAAGTTAAGGCAAGATCAATGGGTCAATACATGCAAGTGTAAAGACGTCCTGCGATTTTGTCGTAAAAAGAAGAAGCGTGGAAAAATAAGACCTTTAATTAGGAAGGCACAATAATAACACAAGATTACTGCGATAATACTCGCAGATGTTATAAGAATTGCAATTTCACGCAATTATTATTTGATGGTAAGATTGCCAATATTAAGGTAAAATTTTGATTTTTATTTAATCTTTAATCAATTTTTATATTGCAGATGAATCATAGAGGCAAGTATGGGAATGCATGAGAACGATGAAGTTATTATTCATCTATCATATAAAAATTGCATAGATACAAGCACACAGATAATTAAAAAAATAATAGTTATATTGATTGATTAATTTGCAGAAAAAAGAACTGTTTTCTGATTCTTACAGATTGAAGCAAAAGAGGCAAAAGAAATTTACAAATTTAGAGAAACTAATGGCAATGTTACAGGAAAAAGAAGAGGAAAAAGAAGAACTAGTCAGATCCATCACGATCCTCCCTATCAGACTTCTCTTCATCGCCAGATTTTTCCCCCTTATCATTATCATCACTATTTTCTTCTCCACCAGATTTTTCACCCTCATCATCACTATCATTCTCATCCTCATCAGAATTTTCAGCCTCACTATCAGAGATGTCAAGAATGGGAATCACTGCGGGAACTTCTTTCGCAAGATCAGGGTATACAGAAGGAGAAATTCCATGGTCATCGCAGACCAATTTAACAGAATCATTGCGAACGACAATGAGAGATCTATTGAAGTTCGCGGTGGGGATTCCAAACTCCTTCTTCAGTTGCGAATATTTGTAATTGCGAGCAGCAAGATTATTCGCGAGCTGATCCTTCTCTTGCTCAAGCTCCCTGATTCTTTCAAGATAACCTTTTTCAACTTCTACAAGAATATAACAACAAGTTAAAAATTTTATAAAAGAGAATAATGAAAGATAGAAATTAGCGAGAAGAAGATTAGCTAATAACCTTCTCTGTTAGAAATCATATCTCTAATTAGAGCCGCCTGTTCGACTTGAAGGCTAACATTTACACCTAAATCATTTCTGGCATTGTCAAGAACCTTCGCAGCCCAGGCAAACTTGTCATCGCTATTAATTAGGAGACGAGATCGAATTTGAGTCTCCCTCGCAAGAAGATCTTAATTCTCGCGGATAAGTTTATCTCTAACCTTTTGAACTTCAAGGAGAGTTTTATGAAAATCTGCTAAGGTTTTAGCTCCCTTTTTTATGGAGAGATACTTCTCGTCAATAAGATCGTTATTCTTCTTCCTTAATTTTTCTATTTCCTTCTTTGAATCAAAATAAAGGCGCCTATATCTGTCAGTCAAGCCTAAATTGAATCTGTGTTCAAGTTTTAAGAGATTAAAATTGGATCTAATTTCATCTATGGAGAGGGAGTTAATCTTATCATCTGAGAAGTTACTCAAGGAATTATTAAGACTAGCGAGAAGAGTATGATCATCTACAGGTTCAGGAAAAGTTTGAAAGATTATAGCCACGTCAGTAAGACCATAAACATCTGCAAGTTAAGAGTGATCGCTTGAATAAGCTGCGATAGAATAAAAGGAATTAAGAGAGAAGGGAAATCAGTCATACCATAAAGTTGTTGGTTAGCTTTATCGAGATTAGCGATCTTTTGCTTATCAACGGTAGCTTCCGACTCCATCTGTTTATTCTTCTTGCGAAGTTCAATAACTTCAGACTCTAGTTTTTCTTTATCTTGGCCAGCTTTAGCAGCTTTCTCTTCAACATAGAAGCATCTTTTGTCTAAATCATAAGCAACAACAAAAGAAGCTCTTCCAACCTGCGAAGAATAAAAACAAATTAAAATATAGCGGTGAAGAAAAATAAACAAGCTAAGGAAGTGAAACCATACCAAAACACCAAGAGAATTCAAGAGACTGGGAGTCAGTGATCTAGAGATTCCTTGGAGAGAATCATTATCTACTAAGATAGGAGCATCGCAAACTTTAGTGAGAGCTTGAGATGTCTTTTCAATAACTTCATCCTCGCCATTAGAGATCATGCTATGGGAAATATCGCTAAAAATTCTGGACAAATGAGTCATTAAGGAATCATAAGAAGAAGAATTTCTTATTGAAGGAAAACCACTAGCATTAAAATCCTCATCAAAACCAGCACTTGGATTCCCCAGAATTAATGGAGGAGTTGAAGAAGAAGAAGGTTGAGTTTTTCTTTTCTTTAGCAGAGGATCGCTAGACTCATCATTGCGAGGGGCATAAGATCTTCCCCTAGAAGAAGTAGTAGGTTTCTCCTTTATAGGTTTCCTAGATGGTTCCTTTGGAGATTTCTCCTTGATTTGTGGAAGAGGCAGGGGTTCTAATTCTTCGATTTCCTGCAAGCACAGATGAAGATAAGAAATAGGGGCAACAATATATTATTGAAAACTTGTAAAGAAATATTTCTTACTTCATCTGTGAAAGACATCAAAGCCAGGCGAATGCTGGGTTTCCTAAGAGTTTGATAGCTGAGTTTCATTCTATCAATCTGAGAAAATCAAAAAAGTTAGCGAGGATATAAAGAAGACAATAAATAATAATAACACGAAAAGTTGAGAGAATATGCTTCTTTAGTTCTCTCAGGCCAGTTGAAGACCCAGGGTTGATATTCAGCGAGATTCTCGGGAAGTTCGCAAGAACCAGATATATAAGGACCTTCAAGACTTAATGGGAAAATGAACCATTTATCATCGCTAGAATGACGAGGACCTTGGTTAGTGGATGTATGAAAGTCAATATCCATCATAAGATCATTGTCACCAGTGACCTTCTCTTTCTTCAAACGAACACCCTAACATGTATTGTCCCTCTTCATAGGGACAATTCTATAGTTTACGAAAAAGTTGTCCACAGTATAATCGCAAGAAACGATGGGGACATCTTTGAACAAAGGATTATTTTGAGCATTGGGGTAGCGAGTTCCTTTACCAGCGCCACGAGAAGCATATTCAAGTAGTAATTTGATGCAATCCCCACCCAATTGGTATATTTATCGCGAGAACCTCTCATCAGAAATTATTTGATAGAATAACGGGAGTTCTGGATTATAAAGAGGGAGAGGAAGACCATCTTCAAGTTGTCCTAGCGATACTATGACTTTCTCGCGATAACATTGATCATCAGTGAATAGTTTAAGGGAAAGTTCAGATTTAGCATCTTGATCTGGAATTAAAGATAAGTTAAAACCTTTAAGTATGAGTTTCTCACGCATTCTATTGAAATCCTTCAAATTTTTAGCACCAGCAGCAACCATTTTCAAGTATGGGAATGAAGGAAGAAATTGAAAAGGAAGAAAGAAATCGTGAGAATAATGAATGCGCAATTTGCGGAAGAACAGTAAAGTTGCAAAGAAGAAGAATGAAGAAGAAAATTAAAGAGAGAAAGATAAGAAGGAGAAGAGTATTTATAGAAGAAGAAGTTTCTCGAAGAAAACAAAAGTAATTAATGCAAAGGAAAGACGTGGGTGGTTAGATCGCAGCGGTTTCAGAAGACGTGTCAAAAATTTATTGGAAGAAAGAAACTCGTGAAAATAGCTGGCGAAGTACATAGAAATGTGGAAACAAAAAAGATAAGCGATTATGGCATTCTTAATTCTCATGATCTTCTCTTCTTCGCAGAAAAGACATGAAAAGAGGCAAGATGTAGTACCAGAATATCGCTACAACGCTATTCCCGCGATATTAACAACATTTCTGCGAGAAACCCAAACGTTTCTACAAGTATTAACGACACTTTGATGAGATTATCGCAAGATTCTTCAATAACATTTGGCGAGTGTCATAGAAGAGTGATATAACGATTAATGATTAAAGATATATGAAGAATAAGTCTGCTTCACGATGGTTATAAAGTTGGCGATGGTGAAGACTGAAGTTATGGCGATGAGATCGCAAAGAAGATCTGAATTAGGGGGAAATCTTAGCTGTCTTCCACTATGTAAATCCCTATATAAAGGGCACGATAGATCCAGAAAAATGATGATGTATTTTTGAGAGCTGAGAGAATTTTGAGGAGAGAGAACCTCCAGAAAGAAAGTTGTACTTCTGAGTTTTGATCTTTCTTGTAAATCTTCCTGAAAGAGAATTAATAAAAGTGTTTTTTTTCATCCACAATTATGGCTTAGTTTTCATAGATTCTTGACAAGGTGTAGTGTAGGAAATCCTGCAACTACAGTGTGAATAGTGGTTGGGAACGCCAATCTTTTGAAGGTCATGGTCCATACCATGGTGAGCCCAATTACTATCAACATGCCTACCGGTCATACGAGCAAAATTCCTATAATTCTTCTTCTCTAGATGAGGTGGGTAAGATACTTGAGTCAACGCGTAAGTTACTTGAGTCGACACATAAGTTAGCGGACACATATGACTTAGTTATGGACGAAATAATTGTAACGGTGAGTGAAACTTCTTTAGAATATAACCTCAGAAATTTATCTGAGTCAACATGTAAGTTAACTGAGTTAACATGTGAGTTTGCTGAGTCAACACGTAGGTTAGAGTTAGATACGGAAGAAAGAATTGCTCGAATTACACTTGATTGCCAATACATTCTTTCCAATATCACCCGTGAAATGAGGACAATTTTTATAATCAGGATGACGAGGTTAGAATTGGTAACACTACTTGTTTAGATAATGTTCAATCATTTTTCATGTTATTATAGTGATGATTATGATGTGGATAGTACTGATGAAGAATCTGAAGTTTTTAGGCATAGTGATCAGGATTTTGTTGCTCCAATTGAGTTTTATAATGATAGTAATATTTCTGGTTTAAATCCAAATAATTTTAATATTTATTCACTTATTCAAAAGGATGAGGATTTGACTAGAGATACCCCCATTTTAGACGATGTAGTATTTCCTTTTGATTACGAAGCCGATAATGGTTTAGAGGAACGAATTTATTCTGAGAATATTATTTTAGAGTCCAATGATTTAAAAACTATAGTCTTAGATGAAGAATATGAACTCGTAGAGCTTTTAAATATGAGAGAGGATGTATCACTAGAGCATAACCTACAAGAAGCAATTGACCATTTTCAGGATTCTGATGATCTAGAAATTAGGGAAATTGTAGCTAGTCTATCTAGAGACACCCAAAATTCTAAGTTTGGGGGTGATTATCATTCCCCATGCGCCTTACCTTTATCTCTTATAGAGATCCCTCACGTGGGACTTGATATATGTTCCTCAACCATTGTACCAGATTACCTTCATACTAGCTCTCCCGAACCTAGTGATGCCCATAAAGAAGTTCTGTTGTTAGAAACCCATCCTCTGGTTGATGTGGTTTACCCAGGCTATGAAACCCAGATTGACTTTGTTTTTCCACCAAATATTTTTCTTCCAAATGTGGGAACGTATGAGTTTGAAATGTCAGTTATTAAGTTTCGACGCGTTTGCTTAAAATTGACCACCACTTTCATTATGGTCAGCTGTGTGAGTCAAATCTGATTGACTTAGAGGATCCCCAGTTATTCAGGTTATTGTTATGTGCTTCTAAGTTCTTAGTTGAGTATTTCCAGACTCTAGAACCTGATCTTCAGGCTCCTACATTTGAGGAAATCGACCCGATGAAAACTTTTTATCTAGACCCTTTTATAGAGCCCGAACCCGAACTACAACTAGATATTGTCTTAACCAAATTTTTTTTTAAGGGTGTGTTGGATATCTTCTTGGTCGGTTGAAGTCTCCTCTTCTTGTGGGTAACACTTTTTGATCCAGATGACCCAAAGTTATTCCGGCTACTGCTATATTATTCTTCGAGGTAACTAATCTCTTCCATTTTCTGGATGAAGACTTTAAACTTAGCACTTCTTGGGAGGTAACCCAATATTCATGCAACACGGTTATATATTTCCTTATCTCTTTTGATTCAAATGGTAACAGTTTCTCCTTGTTCATATTTTTAATATCATCTTTAGAACATTGAGGACAATGTTAGATTTTAGTTTGGGGGTATGGGATAAACTTTTTAGTTGTAGTATAAATAAATAAACTCCATAGCCTAGAAATTTATGTTTATTAAGGTTGGAATTAACCAATCTAAGTAGATGGAAGCATCTTAGTTGTAGGAGTTGAGGAACCAATCTGACTAGATGGAAACATCTATAGAGTCTATTCATAAAAGCACAGAGCTCAAGTGTTAGAAAAAAAAAACATGGTAGTTTCGCCATATCTCGTTGAATCCTCTTCACTTCTATTTTTATTTATTTATTTTAAAAAATGTTTCTAAGTGATTTGGTGGGGCCCACGAATCAAGTTGTTACCATTGCTAGGTGAAATAGAGTGATTGAGATACCACAAAAAAAAATGAAAGAAAGAAAGAATAAATTGAGACCAGACCATCAGACCAATAGGAATAAATTCAATAAAGTCGACCACTGGTGCCCTTGTATATGCCAGTAGCGTTGACCTAGAGTTAGGATTATTGAAAGTTGATCCCCTTGTATATGCCAGTTGTGTTGATACTAGTTTAACCGGTATCTCAGTCCATAAGGATATGTTCACCTTGGCATAGGCCTTCAGACAGATATGGGAAACACCATTCACCTTAGTCAACATCAAAACCATCTACATTTCTCTCTACATCCATCTTCTTAATCTTTCCATGTGATTGGTTGACTCCAGTTATGATGTCCAGAAACTATCTAAGTAGAGCTCTGTCACTTATATATGAATTTTAGTATGCATGAGTACAAACTCATGTACAACAATTGGAATTTCAGATCAGGGTACTTCCTCCTATAATCAATGATTGTATGCCAACCAAAGAGATTCTTTAGTGCCTTCCAAGGTTCTGCGTAGATAGCTAGGGTCTGGAGTAAAGGTTTTGTGAGTACACCTCTGATAAACCCTCCCAAGATTAACTCGGTCACTGGGGCCACCTAGTGAGTTAGAATTTTATTTTCTAGATTAGATTTGCTCGAGGACTAGCAAATAATATGTTTGGGGGTATTTGATAGACGCATTTTTGTGTCTAAGTTTTCCTCAATTTTCTATATTGTTGGTACTCAATTTTGTACTTATTTGGTTATTTTATGTGTTTGTAGATGTTTTTGAATAAATACATTTTTTTTGGAAATTTCGGCTCAAAATGTTGTTAAAGGCATCCCGAAGGACACTTGCTAAACGGACCCCTACTTCGGATAAGGGGAACCTCAATTTATAAGGGGCACCTCAGTTGGACACTTCTATTTATACTCCACAGCAGGATAAGGGGCACCTTCTTCTCAAATTCAAATTTCAAATTCGCCGGGAAAATAGTGAAGACACCGGCAGATTTAGGGTTCGAGTTTTGATCATGCTCTAGGGAAATTCAAGGGCCAAAACTCTTCGGGTTTGTCTATTTGAAATAAACAGAGATGGTAATAGCGTTGGATTCATTCAATTTGGACCAGATAATCGGTGAGAAGGAAAAAGAGTTGTGTGTTCACGAAAAATATTATCAAGCTACGGGATATTCTGGATTTGGTTTGGAAAGTTTCTGGTGATATTCAATCCAAGGATTAGTTTGGTTTGGGCCTGTTATCCACAAACAGGACTGGTAAGTCTCTTGTATTCTTCAAAATATGGTTGTATCTCCGATTGGAAGAAAACATAGCACCATATATCCTCGTGAGTAATTCTCGATATTTTCTTTATTCTTGGAAACATTGCACGAGGTCAGAGGATATATATATTATTCTGGGACGTGTATGAGTCAGTTAATAGTATGTTAGATGTCTACAGATGCGTGAGAAGCTGTAAAAATAGAAGAAATCACGTGACTGCCAGTAAAGAATAATATCGAGCAATTGAAGAATGTATGCAATTATGACGTGTGATTTTGGTGTCTGGAGGAGTATTAGACAAGGGATGGAGAGTTTGGGGAGTAATACAGAGAAAGATTGATCGAGTTGCAGAGATTTCATTGCTGCTGCTGGGAAGAACATCAAGAACATAAAACTGCAGAAGATTGTCGTTAATAACCGTGGTTTATTCCTGGTTTTGCAATAGTTCTCCGCAACTGTTGAACAGTAACGGCCACACATAATTTATATCGATCTCTGTAATAGTGTATTATTACGCAACTGCAGCGTTGCAAATATCAGTTTTGTTATATTTTTTTTCTTTGTAAACACATTTTGAGCAATGAAAAACCATTTTGAGCGTGTCTACAACATGAGAAGCTAAACCCAACATTGGGACAACGGAGGGAGATGGATTTCATCAATGTGGTAATTTGATTAATTCTTTTATTTACTTTTTGCACCGATTTTAAATGATTTATGATTTCTATTAATAAATTGTCATCTTGTTTGATAGTGTATTCTTGGTCTTAGGTACTTTTGATACACTATGCTTGTAATTTATAATTAATGTTTTACGAAATCTAATTTGTCATAGAATAGAGTTAATATTTCTTTTTTTTTTTAGTGATAATTGCCTAGGATTAATTTTTGAACCACTTGAATATGAAATACAGTGAAATCCCGAGTCCTAGTTAATTCTTCATCCCGTGACATATTTAGTATATATTTTCTTATTCTTAGTATTTTCATATTTAAGCCTAGAATCAATCTCAACAAAGTCCGAGTGAACGACAACCTTATTTACCACTATCTAAAATTCGACCAGCTTGAGAACCTTCTCTTTTGATATAAGATTCACTCAAACTAGATCGAAGTTTCGACATGGATCGTTAGACTATTTGTAGATCTAAAGATGTCTTGTGATAATACATTGTTAACAAACACCGTTCTGTGCGTGAATGATCACAAGAGATTCAAGTTGTTGTGCGCAGGTGTTTATTGAAGATCTAAGAATATTTGAAGACAAAGAAGACTTTGAAGATTTCTAATTTGAGTTCATAATCTTTGGTGTGCACAATACTTGTTTCGGTAAAAGAGGATTCAACTATAATCGGTTTATCCTTGTGGTAGAATAGATTGATTAGTTGTGTAGATCGACATCAATACAATTCTTTGTGATTAAAAGTATTGATTGCAAAATCTTAACAATTACTTTGGTAATTCATAATAAGACAGATCTAAAAACCTGACGAAGGAGTTTATTGAGATAAACAGAAGAGCCTTTGTCGAATTCACATCACTTGGTTGAAAAGAGTTGATACCAAATAGATTTGTTGTTCCTTTACTATTTGGAATACAAACCAAAGGAATTGTTCCAAGTACGTGACTTATTACAGGTCGGAGGCGTGGGAATACAGACGGAACTAGGTGAACTATAGGTTTAGTTGCTTGGTCTCAACTATACGAAGTTGGTTTGATTTTGTATAGTGGCTTAATCCTGAGAGTATTCAATTCTGGACAAGGTCCCGTGGTTTTTATGCATTTACGGTTTCCTCGTTAAAAAAATCTTGCTGTGTCATTTTCTTTTATTTTTCGCAATTATAATTGTTGTTATTCTAATTAAAAGTAAATTATACAAACGTTAATTCCTATTTACTTGATAGAAATCCTATTATGTTTGGTTAAGTCTGAACCTCTTATCAAGTAAACATACTTTGTTGTTGTATTGTCTCGATCTCATATCCATAGATGATCAAACGAAGTGTGAACCGATTAGTTGTATTGTCTCGACTCAGTCCATAGACAATCACTTTCGGATAAAGGACCTATAGGTGGAAATTTTTCAGCTTGAGGTATATTTGGGTACCCTCGCCTTTTCAAAAAGGTTCAACATGATGGAATGCAAGCCAACTGCAACTCCAATGGGTGCTAATGAGAAATTATTAAAAAATGATGGAGCAACTAAAGTTAATCCAACCTTATTCATATGTCTCGTTGGCTCGTTAGTTTACTTAACGAATACAAGGTCGGATATTTTTAATGCGGTCAACATTGTTTCTCGACTTATGAATGAGCCAAGCAAGTTACAATATGCCGTCGCATAGAGAATTCTTCGATATATCAAGAGAACCAAGGATTTTGGCATCAAATATAAAAGAGAACAAGATAATAATTTAATCTGATTTACAAATAGCGATTGAATAAATACTGTCGAAGATTGAAAGAGCACATCAGGTTATTTTTCTGTATGGGCTCAAAAGTTATCTCTTTAGTTGTATAAACAGAGTACGATGGCACTATCATCAGTCGAAGTAGTGTACATAGTGGAAACAAGTGCATCAAGTCAAGCAATATGGTTAAGAAGAATAATGACCGATCTACAACAAAGGCAAAAGCAACTGACAATTATCTGATGTGAAAATATGTCTACAATCGCAATGGCGCCAGTATTTGATAGACATCTGAAGCACATAAAGCGATTGCACCACTTCATTAGAGAACTGGTAGAAAACAAGAAAATCGAGCTCCAATACAAAACGTCGATGTTTCCACAAAATCCGTTACAATAGACAAGTTCAATTATTTTAGAGACAATCTTAATATCACAAATTAATAATAGGTGTTAAAGATACATAGTAATATGTGATTTAGTAGTTTGAAATTTTCTAGACTAGTCTGTCAATCGAAAAAAGATAAGTCTTTCCTTAATTACCAAGTTAGAAAATTATAGATTAAGATAACTCAAAAACTATATAGATAGTTTGGGCAAGTCATGTCATCCGGTTATTAAGACTCTAAAAACTTATACCTCTAGAGCTTACCACACGGTCAATAGTTTCTAGAGTTCTCTATCTCTAGATGTTTCTTATTAGTCGGTCATATAATGACTATAAATAGGAAGTCGATAGCTTCATTTGGGACTATCCAAAACTCAAGTGAGTAAGAGTGAGTGAGTGCATAGAGGAAGACTAATAGACTGCCTTTGTAAGAAGAGTCAGCTTAATGCTACACTAAAATTAACTTATAATATTTTCAGAATTTTAATAAAATCCCCCTCTTTAAATTAACCAATGTCTTTCATAAAATCCATTCAAAGCCCATTATATTTCCGTATTTGTGCCAACAATATGATTCTCAATCCGAGGAATCTAAACATGGAGTGTTACTTCAGGAGAAATGACATATGCATCTTTTTCTACTTTTTCTTTGTAATAGATTCTTGATAAATATAAAATAAAGATGCATTGCGAACAATTGTTGTATTGTTATTCCTTTTCTCGGAAAATCCAATGGTTGTAGTTCTAAAGATTCCCAGTGATAGGTTGGGACCACATAATAAATCCTTATACTTGCCTCCTTTTATGTTCCATCTAAAGTTAACATTATGTATTGAAAGTTTTAGCCCAATTATTTTTTGAACCAATTACTAAGAAATAAAAATAGATTTTATTTGAGCGTAGTTCATAAACAATTGGTTCAGAAACTCCAATCAATCATCACAACAACAGTTTTAATAAAAATAAGGTATAACTTTATTATGACCTTTCCAGGCTCTATCTAAGGTGGACCGTTTGGTACAGAAACAGAGTGAAACAAAACTCATGTTTTAGAATATATGGTGGATCCCGAGTTTACCCATCCATGGTTCTTACGTTTTCCATGAAGTGTGAGTTGATAACGAATAATTTCTATCTGATTTCCTTACCGAAATTAAAAAGAAAAATGCTTGAATCATGATCAAGAAAAAAGATTTCGAGACTTCCAAGTATAAAATGGAAGACAGTGGGAATTTTCAAAACGCAATGATAAAGTAGTTGTACGAAAGGGTGAGCATGTTGAACTTTGATGGCTAGGTGGAATACTTTTTTTATACACTTGGATTAAACTAAATCCTACGCCATTTCAAATTCATGCTCTTAGTTTCAGTGATTTCATTTAATTACTTTTCTCCTTGGTGTATTTTTTTTTCTTGGATGTTTGGATTCTGTCCTAAACATATGATAACAGATAAAGCATCAGTATGGTTGTCTTAATATCCCGTAGGAGTTCCTTCGCCTTGGCCCCCATGTTCTTGGGTAACTTATATTATCAATTGATTCCTCTTTCTTGTATTATCATACTGTCGAATATTTTGTCCCCTTAGTCTTTTAAGATTTATGGTTGTTGAAGTGTTTCTATGACTACATGTCAGGATTTTAGATTGATGCCTGATTAATGCGACCACCTATGATGATGATGGTATATTGAATGTTGTTTATTTCTCTTTTAGGTATTCCGAGAAGATATTCTATAGGTTGAGTGCTTGTCTTTCATGATTGAATCAACGTTGCTCTGACCTTTTGTTTTTGGGAGAAAACTACTTCTGCAGGTTTAGGTAATTTTGGGTGTGTGTAGATGAGAATTGAATTTAAACCTTCAACAAATGTTTTGCACGATGAGCCCTTTGATTCGAGAGATAATCTATACAATTCTGGCCTAAACCGAAGACACGGCCGTTCCAGATTTGTTTCGGTCACAGGTGAAGGATGTGAGGTTGATCTTAGGGAGGGAAGCGAAGAAAGTGTTGAATGTGTGAAGGTGAAGGTTATTTGATGACTTGTTAACATAAGGTTGAGTAGGCTAACAAATGTTGCAGGCAGGCTCTGGGTGTTGAATACGATGGTATTAACACTTGGTTTTATGTGTTGTTCCAACTTCTGTTTTTGGAAATAGGGAGGAGAACCTATTTATACAAGTCGATAAGCTTTCATTACGTCTCTCGTGGGAAAGTGGAGGAAGTGGAGTGATGGAGGAAGTGGAGTGATGGAGGAAGTGGAGTTGTGTGTTAGTGCCACACGGTTTCTTGCCCACTTCTCCTATCATCACTAACCTCCCATGTTTCCCTGACACGATCTTTTGATGGCATGTTGCACGCTGCACGCTGTAAACCGCCAGACCAATACCCCAGTTTGTGACATGATTGATGTCTCGAGTGTGTGGATCGTGGGACCCACATAAAATAGTGCAGGGTGAATCGTGAACTTGGTATGACATCGCATGCAGCCATCTTCAGCTGACCGTTTGGAGACTGTATGGGCAGACCACACTTTAGTCGGTCATCTTGTGAAGAAGAGTGACGGATGGTGATCATGGTGATACCTTGTTTGCTGGTTGATTCGTACCCTAAGTCATTCGTCAAAGCTTGCAATGTTGGACGGATGAGATGGTTTGCAACCCAACATGCGATCGTTGGATGGGAGGCGCGCATGCTTCCTCTTTAAACCCAAACGTTTGCATGCTAAGGGAGTTTCTATGGAGGAACCAATTGGACCTGCATGGAGGTGGTACAATGGTGTTCACGCCCATACCTGCTTGACTCACAAAGATTTAATCTAAGCCACTCGACTCCGGTGGAAAAGACGAGTGGTCGAGATTAGAACTTATGGAGGGGCCGTGACATGTCACTTTTGGGCACGCGTACCGAGGAACTTGACCACTGCCGGTCTTGGCCGATCAGCTAGGCGTGAAGTCGGGCCCACGGCGGTCATGCTAGCATGCTCGGTTCCTTCTAAGTCTCCATCTTTGCCTTTCATCCAAGCCTGCGAAGATGGACGCTCGAGATGTTTCTGCGCCGCAAACCCTAACTAGGGTTTTGGACCGGCCACTTTGGGCGATCGATTTTGGGTTGAGTGCGCCTCCTTTGGGGAGACCGACCATGTATGCAACATCTTGGGTCGACAGTGAACATGTACATGCTTGCTCTATGACCCTAGGCGCAATCTATGCCATCCAACTATGCCTACGAAGTCGGATGGTCGTGATCGTTTCGGATCTTCTCAACCTGCATAAGGCGTTAATCTAGCCTTGTTTGGGAAATCGTTTCTTGCACCACGGCTTGCCTATGAGGTAGTCGGTCATGTAGGTAGAAAGTGGGCCCGCCAATGGTGTACCATCACTTCACTACTAGTTTTAGGGTATAATCTAAGCCGTCCAACTATGCCTGAGAAGTTGGACGTTTACGATTAAAAGGAACCCTAGCCGTGCGTCATGCTCACTTTGAGCGCACGTTTTGGAAGGACCAACTGTAGTTGGTCTTGACCATTCGGTCATGTATGAAGGTGGGTCCGAGGTGATCATGGTAGCATGCTCAGGACCCCCAGAATCTATATCTACACCCTCCATCTATGCTTGCGAAGTTGGACGGGAGAGATATATTTTTGGGTTTGTTTTCAGCAAGTGAGAATAACATGGGTAGTCTTGCCTGCGTTCAACGGGGCTAGTATAACCTACCGTCAGGTAGCCTACGGGTGTTTGCATGTCGAACACAAGGCTTTAATTAAAGAATTAATAGTAATGTTGTATACCTACAGAAAACCTGGATGGTTGCCACATGCTCCGTCGGGATGGTTGCTACATGCTCCGTTCTGGGTAGGTTTTAATTCTCAGGGATGGTTGCACATGCTCCAATGAATTAATATGGCGAGAAGTATTCATCTCCTGAAGGCTTTATCCTTTGCAGGACGTCAGCTTACAAAAATTGGCTTTTACAATTTTACCCCTGAACATAATTCCACCATCAACATTAAGTCCCCTGCCTAGCATGCAATGGTTACACTATTGTAGGGTAGGCATGAGATGGTGACAATTTGCATACAAAAATAATTAAAGCCGTAGTAAAATACATGTTTACCGTGTGGGAGAAGGTATGTCACTTGTGCTAAACGCCTTGGAGACGGTTGAGTTGATCCTTCCAACGGAAAAGCTCGGATGGGGAAGTACATCTTGATGGGTCGATCCACCTTGGCCTTCCTCTTTCTGTGTTCCTTCTCATATGCCTAGCAAGCATCGTGCATTCGATAAGCATTGTTGATCACAATCCTGACTCAACATCCTCAGAAAGCGGAAGGGCAGACTTCTTTTCTCCTGGGATCTTGTTGGATCGTGAAGCATATAAAGAAGTTTTCTGTATTCTTCTCATTAGGCGATCTTCTTCAACATCTCAGGTATTGCTTCACACGTTGATTTCTTAATAGATCGAGGATAGTTGTGATTAGAATATTTTTTATATGCCGCCGTAACTCATCTTCCTCTCTTTTTTGCAGTACATCATGAAAGGAGTTGGTGATGATCACTATGCAGCTTCTTCAGAAAAAAGTTTTGAAGTTGATAAACTAGAAGCTAACGCACATGAAGAGGTGATGGATAAAATTGATTTGCCACTTCGTGAAGTCGGCCATGCCGTATAGGGAATGTCTGTCTTGCATTTAACCATTGTCAGGGGGCGGCTCTGTGCTCTTTCAGTTGCAATCGATATAGAGGAGAAACAAAGACATGAAGAAGCATTGCGGGCGAAGTGGAAACGCGACGCGTCACAAGCACCAGTAAGCTCGAGAGCTGAAGGGTTGGAAGATCGGTTGAAGAGACGGAGGGTTGAACACGAAGGTCTTGCGGGTGATGGGAAGTGTGATTACCCAATACGTGGTGGTGTGATAATCCTCGACCCTGATACTGATGAGACTGAACGTCCAAAAGCGATTGGCACGATTTCCGTGGTTTCAATGGATTCTGTAGAAGGTGCAGAGGATACGCATGCTGAAGATGTTGGGGCGGTAGCTGCTGTGCCCGAAGAAGTTGAGGCGTCTCTGGAGAAAGAAGCACAAGATGTGGATCCCAACAGTGATGAAGACGCAACCAACAATTGAGTTTCCCTGTTATTCTTCTTTGTATATTTTTTTTTATACTCAGTGGCGGCTGAGTTTGAAGTTTTATCATTTGCTCACTTGTCTTGAACAAAGTTTTATTCAGTGCTGCTTTCGAAACATGCATATTTTTTCTTCTTGTGCCCCTTGACGTGAGTCTGGCTCTGTTGAAGTAGATCATGTAGGATACCTCTTTCCTCCCTTTTTACATGTCTTATTCCTCCCATATCACCAGGCTGGTATGAAGATTCGGTATGAGGGTTTAGGGTTTTCTTTCTGTGTAATGGTGGTTTGAAGGTGACTCATAACTTTGTGTGATTTTATGAGAAATTATAAAAGGAATGAAATCTTGATTTCTTGAGGAAATATGGAAACCCTAATAAGTATGAAGGCCAGCAGTGCCATCATTTTGAAGGAATTACAAATATTGTGAAAAGGAAAATTGTTGGAGGAATCCCCCGGGGAATTAGAGAGGTGATGTCGTGTCTTCAAGTGAGGTAGGGCTTGAGCCATCGTGAGTGAACAACCACACCTTCGAGTTTGTCTGCATTGATGATCTTGCAGTAACCGCCAAAGATAACATCTGCCACTAAGAATATTTCCTCTTCCTTTGCGGGTATATCAGGCTGGGCAGTTATTTTTACTGCCATGTTTCCAACTTGGAACGTGGTTACCTTTGCTACCATATCTCCAATTTGAAATAGATTTGGACTTGGTATAACAGCTTGCTTCTGACATGTGTCGTTCTTGACTGCTTCCAAACTTTTGGTAAAGCGTTTAAAGGGGCCAGCACTCCATTCACATCTCTTGGTGGTGGCCCCTTGTCAGTGAAATAGTCCCCGGTGGTCTAGCAGGACAATCATCCACTACTTGCAAAGAGGGTTGTTCAATGAGACTTACTTGGGCTCGGAATCTCTTGACGCAGGACGAAGGGCTTTCACCAGGGAGTTGCGTTATGCCTGTGAGTTGTTGGTATGGAAGAAACAGGCAGTCTTCGAGTCTCCAAGGTTTGTTGGAAATCATCGGAGCTGGTTTGTTGGAGATTCTTCTAGGTACTGAGATTGGTAAGGAATGCACCTTGTGTACCCATGGGCGCCCCAGAATCATGTCGTAATCCGGATGTTCCTTAATTATATGGAATCTAGCTTGTGTTGGAGTGTTACCAATCTTGACATCAAGGTAAATGTATCCGTAGACATCCACAAATTCTCCTGCTGGGTTCTTGATCACAGTCGGACCACGGGTAGCCTCCTGCTTTGAGATTTTCGCCGCTTGCAGGGTCTTGATAGTAACGATGTTGAATTCAGAAGCTGCATCGATTAATGCGCTATCAAACTTGACATCTTTCACATGGGCGACGGTCAAAAGTCCCCAGTTTCCTTTTTTGGTGCTATTTTCCAAGGAGGCTTGAGATACTGGAACGACTTCCTTTTCTGGATACAAGCGCCTGCCTGACACAATACGGTTGAGGGCCATGAATATATCTTGACGTTGTACCTTGGAAAGGTACAAGATTTCACACAGGTGTTCCATCATGGATTGTACAGTCTTGCGCACAGAGCTTCCAGAGATCATGCAACTTCGGACAGGAAGGGGGTCTCTGTGAACTCCTTCATTTCCTAATTGAAGCTTTCCTGCTTCTATCTTTTCCCTGAAGATTTCTTTCAGCTTGTTTCAATCCTTAGTTTGGTGGTGGACAAACCTATGATAACGGCAGTACTTAGGGTCTGCCATGTCTTTCTCAGTTGGTGGACGTATGATAGGAGGTAGTCTGATAGCATCATCCTGAATCCATGCCTCCAAGAGTTCTATTACTTCATTTATCGGAAACGGGAAGCATGTGTCTCCGGTGCTCTGCGCAGGATCTTTGCATGTTCCCTTTCGAGGCAAAGCTTTATGAGTTTGAGCCGCACGCTTGGGTAGTTGTTCTACCGCCGCTGGAGCTTTTCTATTTCCGCCTTCGCTTACTACACTGATAGAAGGGCCAGTATTATATTGCTTGTTGATGAGGCGCCTGTTTCCCCGATTATCTCGTGAATTGTCACTCTGAACGATCCTGGTTCTTTCCAATAATGCTGGGGCGGTAGTGGCCGAATGTTTGGCTGCTTCATGGAGCTCTGAGAACGTCTGGAATCCCAAGTTTTCCAGCATGGCGCGATATATGGGTATCATCTGGTTGATGCATAATTCCACCAGCTGTCGTTCTGTGACATTTGGTTCATGGCAGTCCAACGCTTGTGTTCTGAACCTTTTGACAAAATCATTTGGATGTTCGTTGTTCCATTGGGAGATTCTCCCCAGGTCTGAGAAAGTAACTTGCTCAGATACAAAGAAGTACTTCTTGCAAAAAGCGCTGACCATCTCACTCCAATTGGATATGTTGTCGGGTGCGATGTTGTTGTACCACGTATAGGCTCTCCCCGTAAGTGATTTGGAGAATTCCTTCAAGCGGAGAACGTGATTGTATTCATGTTCTCCTAAGGATTCTAAGAATCGAGAGACGTGTTCACGATCATTACCGGTACCATCGTAAAGTATGAATTGAGGGGAGGTGTATCCCCTGGGAAGAGGAATCCGCTGCACGTCTTGTGGATATGGAGGATGGTGTCGATGCGCGTCCATCGGATTTTCTTTGCCACGATTTTGGAGGAGTCTCTCCAGATCTTCACGTGTAATAAAGTTGGATGGTCGGCTCCTTTCTCTGAGACGCTCCTGATCCCTTTCTATTGCGTGGTCAGCAGAACAAGACTCTTCGTTTAGGTAGGATTGCGTAACTGAGGTACCGGCTCCAGGTGTGCCGAACGTATTTCTTGTTGGCCCTAGGGGATGTGTCGAATCTTGCGGAAATCGATCGGTTAATGTTTTAAGGAAGGTGAGTACCTCCTTCTGAGCGGTTGCCATGTCTGCCTGAGCTTTAGCGAGGGTTTCTTGTCTCTCCATCAAGTCCACCATGGTGATAGGAGGTTGTCCTCCTCTGGGTCCTCCAGATCCTCGTCCTGAAGGGGAAGTAACAGTCATTCTGGTGACGGATGGAAGTGTCATGCTTGAGGAAATGCCTGTATTTCCAGCCGCTTTGGCTCTTGTAATGGGAGGATAAAAACCTGCTGGAATGTCTGCTCCTGCTCCACTAGTACTGATGATAGAAGACGCGATTCCGCGAGACACATTGGTTGCACTGGCGGGTTGCACTGTAACACCAGTAATTGGGATATCAGCGCCACCAGAAGTGTTGTCGGTGCTAACTCCATCGTTGGTTGCTGATCCAGACCTAAGATCCACCATTCTTGAAATTAGAGAAATTGAATTAGTATTGAAGAAATCGACTTCACAACCGAGAGATTAACCTCCCACTATGGTCGCCAATTGTTTGTGGGAGAAAACTACTTCTGCAGGTTTAGGTAATTTTGGGTATGTGTGGATGAGAAGTGAATTTAAACCTTCAACAAATGTGTTGCACGATGAGCACTTTGATTCGAGAGATAATCTATACAATTCTGGCCTAAACCGAAGACACGGTCTTTCCAGATTTGTTTCGGTCATAGGTGAAGGATGTGAGGTTGATCTTAGGGAGGGAAGCGAAGAAATTGTTGAGAGTGTGAAGGTTATTTGATGACTTGTTAACAGAAGGTTGAGCAGGCTAACAAATGTTGCAGGCAGGCTCTGGGTGTTGAATATGATGGTATTAACACTTGGTTTTCTGTGTTTTTCCAACTTCTGTTTTTGGAAATAAGGAGGAGAACCTATTTATACAAGTCGATAAGCCTTCATTACGTCTCTCGTGGGAAAGTGGAGGAAGTGGAGTGATGGAGGAAGTGGAGTTGTGTGTTAGTGCCACACTTATCATCGCTAACCGCCCATGTTTCCCTGACACGATCTTGTGATGGCGTGTTGCACGCTGCATGCTGTAAACCTCCAGACCAATACCCCAGTTTATATCCCCCAGTTTGTGACATGATTGATGTCTCGAGTGTGTGGATCGTGGGACCCACATAAAATAGTGCAGGTTGAATCGTGAACTTGGTATGACATCGCATGCATCCATCTTCAGCTGACCGTTTGGAGACTGTATGGGCAGACCACACTTTAGTCGATCATCCTATGAAGAACAATGACGGATGGTGATCATGGTGATACCTTGTTTGCTGGTTGATTCGTACCCTAAGTCATTCGTCCAAGATTGCAATGTTGGACGGACGAGATGGTTTGCAACCCTACCTACGATCGTTGGATGGGAGGCGCGCATGCTGCCTCTTTCAACCCAAACGTTTGCATGCTAAGGGAGTTTCTATGGAGGAACCGATTGGCCCTGCATGGAGGTGGTACAATGGTGTTCACGCCCATGCCTGCTTGACTCGCAAAGATTTAATCTAAGCCACTCGACTCAGGTGGCAAAGACGAGTGGTCGAGATTAGAACTTATGGAGGGGCCGTGACATGTCACTTTTGGGCGCGTACCGAGGAACTTGACCATTGCCGGTCTTGGCCGATCAGCTAGGCATAAAGTCGGGCCCATGACGGTCATGCTAGCATGCTCTGTTCCTTCTAAGTCTCCATCTTTGCCTTTCACCCAAGCCCGCGAGATGGACGCTCGAGATGTTTCTGCGCCGCAAACCCTAATTAGGGTTTTGGACCGGCCACTTTGGGCGATCGGTTTTGGGTTGCGTGCGCCTCATTTGGGGAGACCGGCCATGTATGCAACATCTTGGGTCGACAATGAACATGTACATGCTTGCTCTATGACCCTAGGTGCAATCCAAGCCATCCAACTATGCATGCGAAGTCGGATGGTCGTGATCGTTTCAGATCTTCTCAACCTGCATATGGCGTTAATATAGCCTTGTTTGGGCAATCGTTTCTTGCACCACGGCTTGCCTATGAGGTAGTCGGTCATGTAGGTAGAAAGTGGGCCTGCCAATGGTGTACCATCACTTCACTACTTGTTTTAGGGTATAATCTAAGCCGTCCAACTATGCCTGCGAAGTTGGACGTTCACGATTAAAAGGAACCCTAGCCGCAAGGCGTCATGCTCACTTTGAGCGCACGTTTTGGAAGGACCAATGTAGTTGGTCTTGACCGATCGGTCATGTATGAAGGTGGGTCCGAGGTGATCATGGTAGCATGCTCAGGACCCCCAGAATCTATATCTACACCCTCCATCTATGCTTGCGAAGTTGGACGGAAGAGATATATTTTTGGGTTTGTTTTCAGCAAGTGAGACTAACATGGGTAGTCTTGCATGCGTTCAACGGGGCTAGTATAACCTGCCGTCAGGTAGCCTACGGGTGTTTGCATGTCGAACACAAGGATTTAATTAAAGCATTAATAGTAATGATGTATACCTACAGAAAACTTGGATGGTTATCACATGCTCCGTCGGGATGGTTGCTACATGCTCCGTTCTGGGTAGGTTTTAATTCTCAGGGATGGTTGCACATGCTCCAATGAATTAATATGGCAAGAAGTATTCATCTCCCGAAGGCTTTATCCTTTGCAGGACGTCAGCTTACAAAAATTGGCTTTTACAATTTTACCCCTGAACATAATTCCACCATCAACACCTTTTTAACTTTTAAAGACGCTTCATGAGAAGCTAGCATCGTTACTATCCTAATTTGATTTTTGTGTATCTACAATATACTTTTTTTTTTTGAAACTCCTTATAAGAATTTATTATAAAAATATAATACAAAAAATTATAATAAGATGAAGAAAAAGCCATAACTTTCAAGAGAAATAATAGATAGTATGACAAAACATAAATAACAAAAATTACATCTGTAAGCACACCAATAGATTTGGTGAAAAAGCTTTCAAATAAATCCACTGTTTTGGCTTAGTATTTTTCTTATTATAACGACATGAAATATGTTAAAAACCATCCCAAGAAAAAGAGCTTGATGTTACTCTTTCCTAAGTATCCTCTACCACTATATTCTTTAATGCATGCGACAAGGAACATGTTGGTTAATTATCAGATTCTTTATCCATTTATTTTTATTTTTATTTTGAAGTCAAAAAATTATATTAATCAAAAGAAATATTTACAAGATAGTATGAGAGAAAAGAGGTCACAGCAACCCCAAAAACTCTCAAAACTATTTAAAGCGAAAATAAGAAATATTTGGTAACTCAATTGAGTTTAAAAAATCTAGACGGCCTATATAATGCATACCTACTCCATTTCCTAAATTGCAACCCCTTTTAGCCATTTTATCCGCAGCAAAGTTTGCTTCATGAAAAGTGTGAACAAACCTAATAGAATCGTACCTACTGTTAACTTCAACCCATATTTGTTGAACAAACCATGACAAAGTATTCTCCTCCAAAATTCTGATCACACTTGAAGAATCGGTACGAATGAGAATTCTGCGAAAACCCCATTGAGCATCCCACTCCAAGACAACGATGATACCATACAATTCCGCCAAAAAATTAGATGTTATGCCCATGCCAATCTCCATAGCTCCAACAACACCAAAACTAGAGTCCCTTGCGACAACTCCAAATATATGGTTGAAATTTGAAATGTATTAGTATTGGCACCAGCTTTCGTGACAAAATTTTCATAGGATACTGTTTTTCTGATTATGGATCTTTTTAAAACTCATCACCTTCATCCTCGGATAAATCTTCCTGAAGGGTACTTTTCAAACATATCGGGACTCACAATATTCTCATACTTATGTACCAAAGTATTAATGTTGCTTTCATTATCTGAATCCGAGTGTATGTTCACATTATCTAACAGACGATTATAAGAAGGTCTATGTACATATTATTTCTTAAAATCTTCACCATCCTTCTTCGAAATAGTTTTTGCATGGCTCTCTCGGTGAGGAATACCAACATTATTATTCTTTTGCTCCACTACTTGATTTGAGATAATAATTAAAAAGTTTGAATTATCACCTTGATGAATAACAATATCATTGAAAAGTTGTGCAGCTTAGGACTTCACAATGCATTGTTTAATAACCTTTTCCATCTTTTATATTTTTATATCCTCTTGGTTGTTGTTTGAGGCTAGATTTTTGTTCTTATGTACATTTACCAAGATCATGTCCAGTTACCTTACAATGCAAGCAAAAGCAAGAAGTTTTCGATACATAAAAAAAATGAGAGTAGACAAAATTATAAATTAGATGACGCTGACATCCGTCAACATTAGGGTTTCTCATTATTATGGGGTTCGTGATCATCAGTTTCACGTGTTTTCAACTAGATTTTTATTTTAGAGTGTGATTCTACGATTGATGGTACTTTATCCAATTGTTTTAATCTTCTTTATTGAATGAGTGATTCCAATTTTTTTCATCTTGTTTATCCAATTGTTTCTCATCTATGATTTTGCTAAAAATCATAGATTTAGTTTTAATTTGAATTTTTCGAATATTGATATTTCTGCATTACCCTCTAATGGTAAGAGAGGTAATGATCCATTGATATCTCTACGAGATGATCTTATTGATGAGTGTATTTATGAAAAGAGATATAGACTCATAGGTAGGTAAGATTTTTAGAAATTGAAGTTTCGAGATATAGTAAAAATATTGAAGGAGCAATCAGTTCAGGGTTCCTATAGGTAAGGGATTCTTTGCAATTAAACTTAACGGGAAAATTGATAAATATTATATGAAGAATGAAAGATCATGAAAGGTGCATGATCAAATTGTAAGGATTTAAGATTGTAAACCAAACTTCAAATCAGAGAATCCAATGATGCATATTGCATTTGTCTCGATGAGGTTTCCTGGCCTGGGTTTAGAATACTAGGATGATAAGGTGGTGATGGATATTGGTAAGCAGAAGCATTTTGGATTCTATATTAATGTATTGGTCGAAGTGGACTTCCCAACTCAAATTCCTGATAAAATTTGGGTAGAATCAAAGTTAGGAAACTTTTATTAACCAGCCTGAATCTTCAAAAATTGTAACCATTGTCGAATGATGAGGCACATGGTTTCCAAATGTTGTGATATACAAGAAACCATTCTATACAATACAAAAGAAACTGAAGGTATTGTTGATACTAATTTGGTGAAGTCTAGAATGAAAATAATGAATAATAAAAACAAAGAGCGAATAGATATGAGTTCTCGGAGGAAGGTGAAATTTCTTTGCAGAATGTGTAAAGTAAGGTTGTGGTACTGCTAAAGACTTTTCTATGTATAATAGGAAGAGTAAAATAATAATAGAATATGTGGGAGTTAAAATCAGTTCAGTAAAGGATGGTAAATTGGTTTCCGAGTGTGAGAAAGATCTCCATTCAAGACTGGATGAAGTTTTCAAAAATCTATATAGCTTCCCTTGATACCTTCTTGCGTATAAACTCATAGAAAACTTCATGGTCTTGGAGATGATCTATTTAGCTTCCCTTGATACAATCTTGTGTCGAAACTCTTAATAAACTTCTTGGTTTCGGAGTTGGAGATGAGGTATAGGTTGTTACTAAATTAGTTAAAAACTTCATATTTTTCAAATTGAGCCCAAATAAGAATGTTAGATTTACTAACTAGACATTGAATATTAGTATACCTTTGGAAAATTGTATGAATAATTTATACAATGAGCCTAATCAAACACGAAAGGTTAAGCAACTTAAGGAATAAGGAATTAAGAAATTAACGAGAATACAAATCAGTTTGGATTTTCGAGTGTGTGCTCAGTAATGCTACATATAACTCAAGAGAAACTCCGGAAAAAGATCTCGTGAACGATTTTTGTTATAGGGAAAGCTAAAACATTTAGCGGGAAAGCTAATTTCTAGTCCATAAAATTTGACCATAAGTCAATCTGGGGAGATTTAGAAAACTGTGTGGGGTCTTCCTCCATATCGTTTTTACATTTCATATTTTGTTTCTGCTACTCTTAGGTGAAACCAGAATTCGTGTTCTTCACCGTTAGCATCTAAAAACTGTCTTTGCAAAGATTAAAAAGGTTCTCTTATTGATTAAAATCAGAATATATTACCATTGTCTTAAAAATATCATGCAAATCAGGATTGGTAAATGTAAATCACGATACTAAAACTTAATACCTAAGATTATTGCCTTATAAAAATACTAATAGCTAATTTAAGAATGGACAAAGACAGATCATAGGAGTCATCAGTTTTTCTTCCTCGGTTAATCATGGATTTTTACTTCCTGTTTTTCTTCCTTGATTCATTATTAGTATATAGAATTAAACTTTAATTACTTGTTATTGCTGGTTGTTTTCATTCTCCTTTCATGATTAGACGAACTACAATTAAATGTGCAGGGGTCAAAAATCTGTATCGTTTATGAAGGTTCGATTGATTTAGTCGAAACCCTAAATCACTATAGGACGATGATACTAGAATTTAGAGATGATGAATCATAATATATTTTGTTTCCACCCAGTTGACCCAAATAATCAACGCTACTTGACCGTAGTCAGCTTTCCCCCTAAATGTTTTAGCTTTCCCTATAACAAAAATCCTCGTGAACCCTGTTTAGATGGTGTTCAAATATTAGCTTAGCTGAATGACATTAGGTGGTGGGGGCAGTTCAAAAATTATAAATGTTTTGTAGTATCGATTAGGTTAAAGCAAGAGATAGAGATGAATAAAGAGAAGAACTTCTTATTGATAAAGAGACATCAGCAATTACAAAATACAAGGTTCTTTATATATAGGGAAGGGAAAACCTAGTCGTCTAATGGACCGCACATCCATGGGCCACATGCCCTATAACACTGCCCCTTGTGCGGTTCAATAACAAAGCTTTATACATAGTACTTCAAATATAGTGCTTTGAATGTGGTTCTTCAAATGTCGTCCTCTTCTTGATGAGTTGTGCCGAAATCAATCGCCTCATTAAAACTTTAAAAAGTAAAAAACCAGTGGGATAAAACATTGGTAAAACTCTTCACATGTAGCACTTCACATGTTGCCACATACTTTACATGTAGTTCATCACATGCAATACGATTTTCAAAGATCGACGAGTCTAAGTTAATTGCCTCGTTAAAACTTTGTCAGGAAAATCCAAAGGGACAAAACCTGAACTAAAGAAAAAGAGTACAATATTAACTAAACTTAGAACATAGTTGGATGCGTATACGTTTCCTCAATAAAACCTTGACAAGGAAAACCCAGTGGGATAAAACCTTGATGAAGGGAAAAGAGTACAACGTGATAGATGCAAACAAAGGTGATTTGTTGCAGATGATCACTTTTCTATGTTGAAGTTTACTAGTTGCTTCACAACTCCTAAGGAAGGAAATCCTCGTGGGAAAGACAATAGCCTTAGCTGGAAAATTACGTTCCCTGTGTTTGTTGTTGTCTCATTAAAAACCTGTCCGAGCAACAAAACCCCGTGGGAAAAAGTAACCTCGGTGAAGGAAAAGAGTTCAACACACCTTTAGATGCTCCCCCTGATCTCAGACAATTTTCATTAGTCTAATGCAGTCAAAAGGAGTTTATCACACTTTAATTTGGTGACATGAATGTTTATAAGACCATGTTGTTGATTCTGGAAGTTACGTTGCTTAACAGAATATCGCGTTTCATTTCTCTAATCCAGATATTTTCAGTAATATCAACGGAGATCTTTATATCTTCAACTTTTAACATACTTGATGTTTTTAGTGTTGTCTCACTAAAAACCTTGTCGAGTAAAAAAACCCTTTGGGAAAAACTATTCTCGATAGAATGGAAAAATAGTACAACACAACTTCAATTTCGAAGTAAAATATGTCGACATCATATCCTTGGATCCTCCCCCTGATTACTTTCAGAATTGTTCCAGACAGTCCCTTTAGTCATGTACTTTTCGAAACTGAATATCAGTAATGACTTAAAAAATAGTCTACCATATCCTCTCCTGATTACTTTCATTGGAGAAGATATTATTGTTCCTTCATAATCAACAACTTTTGGATTGCGCTTTCATTAGCATTCCTTTTAATGTCTTTGATGGGAAAAAACAAAATTTATGTCAATGGTTACTTTTAAGTACATGATTACATTCACTATACCATTCCAATGACATTGCGTAGGCGCTGAGCTATGTCTAGCTAACAAATTCCTTGAGGATGGAAATTTTTATTGAGTACATTATTATACTAAGTACAACAATGTGTCTATTGTACTTAGATATGGGAATTTCATCTCCCAACACATCTTCGTCATTTTCCTTTAGACGAAATGGTCACTTACTTACATTTGAACCTCGACTAATCATGGGAGTGCTATCAGGATGCATGTCTTTGTTAAATTGCCTGGAAACTTTAAAAAAATGCAAACTGGTGGGATAATATACCACAAGCTCAGTATTCGATCGAGCTTTACCCATATTTTTCATCTAAAATTCGGATTTCAAATACCTTTTAAGGTCTCTTATTACATCAAGAGTACCCATCATGTCTGTACCATCAACATAGATAGCTACAACTCGAAATCAGGAACTTTCTTGTGAATACGCAAGGAAAAATAACTTACTTGTCTATCCCCTCCAAATCAAATAGTCACTTGGACGGGTATACCACATCCTCCTGATTGCTTGAATCTATAAGTGAGCGTTCTATCTAACTGTAAACGCACTCCGTGGTTTAGAGTCATTTGATTTGGGAAACTAAAGTCTATCAAGTACCTTTGTAAATATCTTCTATCTCTTGATTCTTTCAGAGATACGTAACAACCACATACATATGCTGCATTTCAAGTCCTTTTGAAATTACCAAGCTAACTAAGTAGCAAAATGCTATAATGCTCATTACAACAAAGTAAACAATTCCAGGGCTTTGTCAGATACCTCGCGCCACAAGGAGAGTCTTTATACCGTTACGACTTCATTATTCTCGCTGTGCTTTGTGACAAATAATCATGTATGTCCACAGGCTTTACACTTGGTTGGTTAGCACTACCACACCAAATACTTATATATTTGTCAACGAATCAAATTCTACCTGCATTGTGTAGGCCAAATATGCTCTTTATTATTGGTATTCAAACAATAAGAAGCATGGTTCGATCTCATGGTGCTTGATTTTATTTAGCAACTGTATATGAAAATAATAATCATTAATATGCTCACACGATATTTCCATTGACTCGTGTGTGTTCTCATAATCCACTTGGGATGTCATTGTTCTCTGGAATCATTAAACATCGGAGCGTCCTCCAATATTGATTCATGGACATAGTCAAATACAATCAAATGAGATGATTTCATTAATGATACAAATTAGGTTGTGCCTTACTCATCTACTTCCTTTCTAGGTGAGCATTGATCGAACCTAGTGGCATCTCCATCTTCCTTTATGGAGCCACGACCTTAACTACACTTCCACCAAGTGTAGTTGCAACACCTTAGTCTATGGTGTACCCCATACTGAGATTTCTAACCTTGCAGGAATATTTGTAGCTGGTATGTGTGATCTTGTCACTTTAGCGATATCAGTGTACATTCTGAAAATCGATTATTCATTGTCACTTCACATTTACATTTGTGGAGTACAAGAATCAACATGAGACATAGTAGGAACACACCACGATGTCGTTCCCTTAGAAAATACTTTTTCTTATCTCCCTCTAATGACGAGAAGAATATCTCATTAAAATGACAACCCGCAAATCTAACTGTAAGAGATCTCCTGCCAAAAGTTTTAAAATGCGGATAATTTTTGGGAACTTATTTCCAACATAACTACTTAACAGTTTTTAAGACCCATCATAGTACGATGTGGAGTCATAATGGCACATATATAGTTTAACCAAAAATGCGTAAAAACACGAATGTCAGGCTTAAATCCAGTTACCAACTGGTACGCAAAAAAGGTTGACTAATATTGGGTTCTAAAAAAAAATTAAGTAAGATGCGTGTAATATTGCATATCCCCAAAGCAATAAAAGATAGGTTGGTACGCATAACCTATTCCTTAGACACCATCTGTAACCTTTGATGGTAGCCTCTGCGAGACCATTGGGTATAAGATGTTCTATATTGATCTTATTAAACATGCAATATTCATCAAGTCCTTTTGATGTAAATTCTCTAGCATTAACAAGGGTGGTTAGCCTTTGCACTTTGCATTGTGTGGTATGTGCTAGTAGTTTTCAAACACAAATTTCTTAGGAACTATAACTAGTCCAAAAAGTAAAAACATTCACCAGATCAATCAGTCACTTTAATGGTCCGCATTCTGCATGAATATTTTTCTAAATTTCACCTTCTTTTCTTTGTAATATGGAACTTTTACCATTTGAATCTTAGGATGGTCTCGGTCCTGTTTTAATGAGACTTTGTAAAAATGAGTGATATGCTTTCTTACTTAAAAGCATAATGGGAGGGAGGAGGGGGTTGTGCATATGGTACTTTAGAAAACACTTATATTGAGAGATATGCCGTTACTTCGCATTCTGTCAATATTTTTCCCGTTGTATCGTCCACTCAAACACAGCGATGTACGTATGAATCCTTTCAAAACAAAACATCATGTCACAACCAGAGTGCCTTTATGGTTATGTAAAAGTCTGTATGAGTCAATTTCCAACATTTCATCGTTGGAGTCAATATGGATTCAATAATCCAAATTAATACTATAGTGATTTACATTTCACTAAATTGACTCATTGGTCTCTCTAAATTATGTTTCCTTCCAAATACATTAGTTACTATAAAAGATGCAATCAATTACATTATCATCACAGTCAGGCTCCACATGATATCCATTTGCATGAGTTTCTTTGTAATGTAACAAGGTGTGATTATCTCTACATACATATAGAGATTTTATGACATCTTTGTTCTATCTTGAAAATAATTTTTGAGCAGTATTGCGCTCGATGATCCAATCCTCGTAATCGCATTATAAGGAAATAGTTCAACAACTAGTTTAAATTCCTTAAGCTAGTGGAAGAAAAACAACTATGAGTTAGACATTTGGGTCTTGAGAGTTTTAATAAGTGGTGTGGCCTTATTACGTAATAAAAGTGAGATTCAAATCAAGTACTTTAGATTGAATATATATTACATTTCACCAAATATATCTCAAGTGCTTTATAGAATTTATGTCTCGTGTTTTCATTCCATAGGTGCAAATATTGGATCTAGTTCAAATGAATAAGATAGTCAATTGGCCCGACAAGTTCTTGTTGCCATTAAAGTTGATGTGAAAATTGGTTGTTACTATGATACACATACACATTATATTGTATATACCAACACCTATGACTAGGTGCATTTCCAACTCTTTTATTTATGATGGGAGCTAGAATTACATTTTAGCTGATCCCATGTTCAATTTATACCTATACTTTGGTGTCATTACTGCTGGGAAAAAAAATCCTCATGATATATATGTCCCTTTTCACATGCTTTATATGAGTCGGTGCGTCTAACCCTCATTACTTTGGGGTTCTTTCCATTTTCATTTTTGTTATATTTAGCTTAATTTGAGAAATTTCTTTATCTCATTAGGCCAAGAGAATCTCACTACACATGTCAACCAATTACTTTAGGTTGAATATATTACTAAAAAAAATAATTAATTCTCTTGTTGTCATATTTCAACATATACCGGTTCATTAGTATTATGGATGAAGTAGAGAAATGAAAATTTTCCCACTCAAAAAAAAAAAAAAATGGGAGTTCTTCCACAAAAAAATTGGAATACATGTGATTTCATTTGAACATATATTTTGAAAATTCCACGGAACATTCAAATTTTTGGGAAAACATCAAGTATCCAATAATGGTGCTCAAGTACTTCTAAGCCCCAAATGAATATTGTAGATGCATTTTACTACAAACTACATCCAAAGGATAGAAATGTACTACTCTTCTCAAACGAAAGTAAACGCTCAACCATGAACACAAGATATATGTGGTTCGGTATGATTACCTACGTCCACGGGGGTGAAAGGATGAATCTTATTACTTTGCGGTGTTACAATGGTGTTGCTCTTAGTGGGATTTCCTTACAAGATGCACTTACTTCTCATTCACTTCTCTCTAATGCTAACTCAGGTTTCTCTCTCTTTCTCTCCCCCAAGATTACAACCTCCCCCTTCTTGAATTCGAGTCGCTCTATTTATAGAAGAGGTTACATACAACTAAGTTAGGGTGTTGGTCACATTACATCTAGTTGTTGTTCTGTTGTTGGTCCGACTTCTGCTGTCTCGTGTGGCCGATGTGACTTCATCCCTCGCCTGTCTCTTATCCAAGCCGACCTCGTCTGGTGTTCCGATGGCCCGATGTCGCTTGTCTTGGTTGCCGCCCTTACGATTGGCCGATGCGTCTCCTACTTTCTTACCATTTTGAACATATCACCTCGTTTGACCCGCCCTGTCTTTTCTGTATCATCTTTATCAGAAGTCCAGATCAAGTCTTGTCCGATGTCTGCACGCCCGATCCACGTGGCTCCTTAAATCTCGCGCCCCCTAATCTTCCTTCTATGCTTCGCGTTTCTTCGTATCTGAGTGTATCATGCCTAGGATATCGCCACCTGGATCTGTGTATAATTTACACCTACATTTATGCCCCTTCTTCCGCTCGTGTGGGAGACACGAGTGGGAGAACCTCGTTCTAACTTCCCACGTCTTTGGTCATGCCGCGAATTCCGCCATGCAGCGCTCCACTAACTCCACTTTATGACTGGTAACCGTCGACGTCGGTTATGGTTCCTCTCCTTTAAATAGCCCGCCTCTTTCTTCCTTCTTCTTCTCTGTCATTTTCTTTTACTGTCCCGCAACTGTAGCTTTTCTCCCCGGATTCCTTCACTGCTTTGCGCTTCTGAAAAACCCTAACTTTCTTGATTTTTCTTCCTTCAATTCCCCCTCACTAATCGTCGCCGTAGCTGTTAGTCGCCTTGTCTTTCTCTATCGAATACCAAGCTCTGCACTATCTTTGTTAATGGCTTTTTCTCCTTCCATGGCTGAGAAAAGGTCCGTTGACGACGTTTTTTCTGAGTTCGACGACCCTTCGCTTGTTTCTTTGTTTTTGCTTGAGAGCCCCTCTAGGCATGATGATCGCGCGATGAGATCTATTTTTGCTGATAACTCTTCTTCTATTTCGTGCAGGTCCGAGAAAAGGGTGGTGAAAGATCTCTCTGATGAGGAATTTATCGAGCAACTGAAGGAGAAGTATGATCTCCAAAATTATGAGGTGACCCTTCTCTCGGGCCGAAATGGTATAATGAAGAAGGCGGACATGAAGAAATATGAGCAATCGGCCGATTGTGTGGTTATCACCCTGGGTCAACTAGAGCTAGGTCTCCGTCTTCCCTTATACAACCCTGATAGCCCATTTTATTACGAAGTTTTGTCCCAGATTCGGCCTTCTCGTGATTTAGCTCAATGGACTGGCAATACTTTCCGAATTATGAACGAGTGGAGGGATCGCCGCGATGGTCATGGTTCTACTTCCGAGTGGTCGACCTACAAGCCCGAGGACGCTCCTGAGTATACCGTTGCCAATTTCTTTGTCAACTATCGAGCTGGTACTTCGACCCTGGGCGATCTTGCTGGGTTTTCTGCAAGTCCTCATCGTGTTAAAACTATGCCCGAGGGTGTCGAAAGAATGATGATGGATGCCGATCCTGTCGGCCATGGTTCCAACAAAGAGCCCGACATTCTAATGATCCGACCTATCCCGAGTTCCACTTCTTGTCCGAGGTCCTATCCTTCATGGTGACTTCCCGTCCCCTACTTTTCCCGCTGAGCCCTATTCTTTCTGGGTGGTTAATGATGACAAGGCCGATAAGGTACGCGCTTTTCTTGATTTCTATCTTGTTAGCTTCGGGCGTCAGTTAGTCACTTGTTGTTGTTTGCAAATCTCAGGTTAGTTCCACAAAGACTCTCAGGTCTAGGAAAAGAGGTGATAGCACAAGGGTTGAGGAAGACCAGGGGAAGGTAACAAACATAATGATTCCCTTATAAGTACATGTACTTTCCCCTGTTTTTTGCCTTCACATGTTCTGACGAGACACTTGTGAAGAAACACCCGAGGTGCGATGATGATGACGTTGACGATGTTGACCCTACTCCGCTTAGGCGTAATCTGGCAGAGGTAAAGATATTGCTTTGAAAACGAGCCCCCTCATTGATCTTTCCGATGAGGATGAGTTGTTTGGAGAGACTGTGCCGGGTGAAAAGCCGGTGAACAAGGTGTGGGCGACCAGCAGGAGCCCTCGGAGACGCCCGCCGTAGAGAAGGTTGTTACTAATGTTCGGTAGAGCTTCCCTGTGTGCCCGGCCATCGAGGGATCGTCTTCTAGCGTCGAGACACGCTTCACCATTTTCGGCCCGATCATGAATTCCTTGGGTGCGCTTACTTCCTCCGACTTTGGGAAGTATCTTTGGTGAATACATGTTGAATGATGTACCATGTTATGGTGACATCGCCTTGACACTTGACACTCGTGGTGAGCGACTCGATTTCGTATAGTAATGCCCCACTTCGATTTCTGTCCTTAGTGTCGCTTATGATGCAAATTCGTTTGTTTGTGTTAGATCATGAACCGTGTACGCTTGGATGCCGCCAATCGCCTTCGAGATAAACAGTTGATAGAGTCTCTCCAACTTGAACTTCAGAATGAGAAGGGTCGCGCGAACGAGCTGGAGATCAAACTTGCCGATGCTCAAGGTATATGACTCTTCTTGACTTGTGTTGATTGAGTTTATCGTGCCAGTATCCTGAGTCGGGTATCCTTCTTCTTATCCGAGGTATCTAGTATAAGTATAGACACAACTTGAGTTTAGGATTCGAAGAGAAAATGGGATATTGAGAAAGACCTTGTGGAAAATCTTCGTCAACGAATGGCAAACAAAGACGACAAAATAGACCGTCAAACTGAGGAGATTGCAGGTCTTGAGGATGAGTTAGAACGACATCTCTGGTTTGATTATGATCCTTCCGAGATGGACAATTTATGGGCTCATTTGGGATCTTCTCAGCGTCTTGTTGCCGAAAAAACTGCTTTAGCCACGAGTTTGGAGCAAAGGGTAAACGCTCTTCAATTGCAGAATCGAGATCTTCACGAGGATCGCCGGCGAATATTGAGAGATAAGGATGTGGTGGAGCGAGCTAACAGCGATTTACTAGGCCGAGTGCATGAATTTGATAAAGTTATGGGCGATTTAGAGTGGAGTAGATCGTGACTTGCGGTTCTCCAAGCGTCGCGTAATCGGTTAATGAACGATTGGGCCGAGCATAAGAAGTATTGCCCTAGTAACGAGTTCAACGAGCAACATTATAACGAATTAACCATGAAGTTGTCTAGGACCGAGGATGAGTTGTCCAAGTCGGTAGAGTCGCTTGATCGGTGTTACCCTACTGTCAGGTCTCTTAGCCGATGTGTTGAGGCCATTTTTAGATCCGGATCGCGCTTTATTCTTGCAAAAATGTTAAGTTATATCCGATGAATAACATCCTATATTTGTGGTTTTGTAGCCGCGCAAAAACGTTCGCAGGAGCTTGATCGGAGGTTCGCCGATTGAAACAGCCGAGGTCGATTTGGGCTTCAAGTTAGGCGAGGTGAGGAAAACGATTCGGATTACCCATCAACTCGAGGAAGAACGGGTCGCCCATGTGGAGGAGTTAGATCAGAAAGTTCAAGTGGCATTATGGACTGGGTGGAGAAGAAGCGGCTCGAGGTCGCGCAGGAAGGCCGGCGGCTCCTCCCAAGGTTTAAACTTTCTTTTTTGTGGTCTTGCGTCACTATGTTTCCCCTTCCATCGGGTTGTAAAACGCTCTAAACACTTCTCCCCTTTTTAATTTCTCGCTACCTTGCTTGTTTGTTTTAATGGGGGTGATGCGTCACCGATGTTGTTTGTTTCATTTCCGCTAAACTTTTCATTTTAAATGCGTCGCGCGATGCTTTTCGTACTTTGTTATTATCAGCGCTTGGTGTTATTGATTTAGCTTTTGTTTCTTATGTTATTAGCGATTGTTGCTTGATGTACCATGCGATCGATATGTTTTTTTGTTTTGAATGTTGCTCCTCGGGTGTTGGTTGTTGCACGACACTATCGATTTGTTTCTTGTTCCGCATGTTGCCCCGACCGTTTGTTGATTAACGCCCGACGTTGTTTGTTTCGCTTTTGTTCCTGGTGTTATGCCCTGCAATTGTTGCTTTTATATGTTAGAACTCTAACCATTTCTGTCGAACACACCCAACAAGGAGGGTCATCGGGCCCTATGCCATGTCCTGATCGGGGTATCTCATCACTATCTCTTTGGATTCAGTGGAAGGGTACCAGTCATCCTAGTTCTAGGTCCGATGGTCCCGAGTGGTTATCGATCAACCGATCTTGGGCAAGTGGACACGCCCACTTGCGATGGTGGTGACCTTTCAGATGTAAGTAGGCCACCTAGCTGAGTAGACCTCGCGTATAAACAACCTTTGGAACTGGTTTCCAACCACCAGAACCCTTAGGCTACCTTGGCACTTGCACAATGCCACTGCCCCGAGTTCGAATAGCCGAGCGTAAGGCACCTCGGCACTTCCACACTGGCGTTGCCCCGAGTACGAATTCCCATTCGAGTGTAAGTCACCTCGGCACTTACACACTGGCTTTGCCCCGAGTACGAATGACCATTCGAGTGTAAGTCACCTCGGCACTTCCACACTGGCATTGCCCCGAGTACGAATGACCATTAGACGCTTGTGCCCTATCCCATACCCCTCACGGTTTCACAGAGATAGAAGACACGTTTGCTTACCGTGTTTTTTCGCATTTCCCGTCAAGGATGATAGAGTTTCAGGAATCGGATGTTCCATGGTTTGAGCTCTCTGGTTCCGTCGAGTCGCAGTAGTCGATACGATCCCTCGACCGCCTTAGATTCAATTATATATGGCCCGCCCCATTTTGGTGCTAGTTTTCCGCCCTTTTTGTCGCGCTCCCATTCAGCTAGAAATTTCAATACCTGCTGCCCGGGATTAAACTCTCTTGGTCGAACGCGCTTGTTGTACTCCCGTTGTAACCTCCTCTGATAATTTTCATTTTTTGTAGCGCCATCTCTCTTGTTTCTTCCAAATCGTCGAGTTTAGCCAAGATCAGATCGGATGACACGTTTCGCCTCCACGCTTCAGTTCTTGTGGTAGGTATCATTGCTTCTGTTGGTAGAATCGCCTCGGTCCCGTAGGTAAGCATAAAAGGGGAGAACCCCGTATCTTCCCTCCGTGTGGTTCTGTATGCCCATAGGACGTTATATAATTCCTCGCACCAGTTTCCATATTCCCCGTCCAATTTCTTCTTCATATTATCGGCGATGGTCTTATTAGTGATCTCGGCCTGCCCATTGCACTAGGGGTAAATCGGGGTAGCTTTGATCTTCCTGATGTTGTAAGTGTTAAATAGAAGATCAATGTTCTCGCCATGTAGTTTTTTTCCATTATCAGAGACGATGGCAGCCGGGACCCCGAAGCGACAAATGATATGATCCCAAATGAACTTAAAAACATCTTTATCTCGAATATGCCTCAGTGGTGCCGCCTCGACCCACTTGGTAAAATAATCTGTAGCCACAATCAAATACTTCCTTTGCCCTGTTCCTACATGTAACGGCCCGACAATATCCACTCCCCATTTAGCAAAAGGCCACGGACTTATGATCGAGTTTAACGGTACTCCGGGAGCATGGATTTTCTTCCCGAAACACTGACATTCTTCACAAGCTCTTGCCATTTGCTTTGCGTCCTCGTTCATATATATCCAAAAGTAGCCCATTTTTTTGCCTTAGCCGACAAACTTCTTCCATTTGTGATTTCCAGTAGCCCCATAGTGTAGCTCATGTAGGATTATATGGCCTTCTTCCCTACTTAAGCATCGTAGGAGTGTCCCTAGGTAGGAATTTCGATATAAGATCCCCTCCCTTAACTCGTAGGCGCCCGATTTACTTTTGATCTTGTTCATCTTGGGCCGACTCTTAGGTAGCTCACCCGTCTCTAAGTATTGATGTATCGGCTTTCTCTAGTCGCCTTCTTTGTATCTCTCGGCTGTGTTAACGGCCACCTCGACTCGTGCCTTTGGTGTTTCTAGGATAGACGGGTTAAGCGACTTCATAATGCGTATCCCTTCAATGCTCGGGTCTAATAAACGTGAGGCGATGTATGATAGAGCATCCGAGTGTCTGTTATCCTTTCAGCAGATGTGGCGGAATTTAATAGCTGGGATTTGCTTAATGTAAACTGGGCGAGCTCCCAATATTTTTGCAAAGACCGGATCGTGTGTAGCGTATTGGACCGTAATTTTCCGGATCACTAGTTGAGAGTCACTAGTCAGTCGAACCTCATGCAACCCCATTTCCACAATTATCCGTAAGGCATGGATCACCGCCTCGTATTCGGTGACGTTGTTCGTTGCCTTGAATTCTAACCTGAACGAATGCACAATCTTCCTCCCCTTTGGCGTGGTGAACACCAACCCGAGACCCGATCCGTCTTTGTTAGATGCCCCATCAACAAATACTTCCCATCGTGTTGGGCTACTAGCGGCTAGCAGGTCCATCGGCCCCTCCTGTTCTTCTGTCATTCCAGGTATATCTTCTACCTCATCCTCATCACTGAGGGGGAAGTCTGCCAAGAAATCGGCCACTACTTGTCCCTTGATTGCGGTTCTTGTCTCGTATATCACATCATATTGTTTGATTATGGATCCCCACTTGGAGATTCTCCCCGATCGCCTTGACACTATCCAAGACCGCTTCGATAGGCGATTTGGTGAGCACCCGTATTCGATGAGCTTGAAAATACGTTCGTAGTTTAGAGTCGGCAAAGGCTAGCGAGCACCATCTAATCCATTCTAGTGTAGTTTTTCTCCTAGGACTTAAAGTTTTTGCGAAGTACACCGGATTTCCCACGCCCATCTCTGTTTTAACCAATACCGCACTTATGGCATAGGGTGTCTCGCCTAAGTATAAAGTGAGAATTTATGACGGCTCATGCCTTTGAAGTACCGGGAGGCTATCTAGGTGTAGCTTGATATTTTGAAAAGCTTCTTCGCTTGCGTCCGTCCATCGAAAATTTTCTCCTTTCTTCAAGATGTCGTAAAAAGCCTTGCATTTGTCCGATGATCGTGACACAAATCGCCCCAATGCAGCTATGCACCTGTTTAGTTTATGCACGTCTTTCACCGTCGCGGGAGATGGCATGTCAATGACGGCTCGTACCTTCTCGGGATCCGCTTCTATTCCCCTGGGAGTGATGATGTAGCCCAAGAATTTCCCCGATGTGACCCAGAAGTCACACTTGGCAGGATTAATCTTCATCTTGTGTTTCCTCATTGTTTGAAAGATCTCTCGAAGGTCTCGGACGTGGTTTTTTGATTTCCGACTCTTAACTAACATGTCATCCACGTAAACTTCTATGGTATCGTGAATCTTGTCTTCGAATATATCGCCTACCAATCGCTGGTATGTAGCCCCAGCATTCCTAAGTCCTAATGGCATCTTGGTGTAACAATACAATCCCCTTGGCGTGAAGAAGGATGTGTGTTCCTGGTCCTCGGGCGCCAGTGGTATTTGGTTGTATCCCATGTATCCATCCATTAAAGTCATCTCCTCGTATCCCACTATTGATTCTACTAATTGATCTATCTTTGGGAAGGGGGAAGTTGTCTTTCAGGCAGGCCTTGTTCAAGTCATTTGAAATAAATACATATTCGGACTCCCCCTTTCTTTTTTGGTACCACGACCATGTTAGATATCCACTGTGGGTAGTGGGACTTCCTTATTATTCCGGATTCTTGTAATTTCTTCAGCTCGACCTCGACCGCCGCTTGTAACTATGGTGCGATACGCCTCATTTTTTGTTTAACCGGTTTGAACTTCGGATCAATTTTTAAGTGATGACAGCAGACCTTTGGGTCGATATCCTCCAAATCATGCACTTCCCAAGAGAATACCTCCAGGTTTTCTTTTAACAACGTCGTGAGTTTACTGGTTTCTTCGTCCGATAGTAATGCCCCGATCCTCACTACTTTAGGTTCCTCTATCGTTCCCAAGTTTACTTCTTTAGTCGGCTCAACTGTCGAGAAGTTTGACTTGGTCTCCCCGACTGGGGATGCTTCCTTTAATTGCTATAAAGGGTCCTGTTCTCGCGTTTCGTGTGCCAGGACCGCTTGAGAAATTGCCTCCTCCAATTCTTTTGCTGCCTTCACTTCCTTTTATTTGTTCTTTTCTTGCCTTTGCCGAGCTCGCCGATGCTCATTTATTTCTATGTCAACTTTCATGCATTGTCGTGCCGCCTGAAAGTCGCCCATAACTTCCGCTATTCCCTTGCAAGTCGGGAACCTTAACCTTTGATGGTAGGCCGATGCCACTCCCTTTATCCCCACAACCCATGGGCGCCCGATAATGTCTTCATAAGGTGAAGCGACGTCGACTACGCAGAAAGTGGTTAGTGTGTCGATGTAGCCACCACCATCTGAAACTCTTAAAGTTACTTCTCCCTTCGGGATGGTTACTGTGCCGTTGAAGCCGTAGATACGGTATGTGGATGGGACGAGCATATCGTCTGAGAGTTTCATTCTTCGAACGTGTCGTAGAACAGCACCTCGACTGAACTCCCACTATCTACAAGAATCCTTCTTACTCCCCACTTTTCAATCAACAGTGTGATGACTAGTGGATCGATGTGTGCCTGTCCGTTTCTTTGGGACATCCTTAGACGAGAACGATATGGGCACCGTCATCCAGGGTTCCATGGGAAGAGACTTGGCTACGCTAAATACCTCTTTACCATCACGATCCCTTTTATGGATCCTAGTGGTGATTACTGGGCCGAGAGCGTAGTTTTGCATAGACTAATGTGAAATGGTGTTTACGAATTGGTTCGCCCTATCGATGCGGACTTGATGAACTGGCGCATCGGGTGCTGCTTCCGTCTGAAGGGGGTGGCGGACATACTGCCTCAAATATCCATCGTGGATAAGGTGTTGAACAATATCTTTCACCTCTCGACAGTTATTGGTGGAATGGCCCCTATACGATGGTAGTGACAGTATTCGGGGTGATCTCTAGTCTCTTGGAACTGTACCCCCCCTCGATGCTGGGTAGTTGATGTCGCTCCTCTTCTCAACTTCCTTGAACACCTCTTCTAAAGAAGCGCTTAGTGGGGTATACGATCGGTCTTCCTGCTTCAGCTTCTTCCCTTTGGCCATCCATTCCCTCTTCTCACTGCTCCTCGGGGGAGGGTCCGATCTTTTTCGATCGCCGATATGGTCGTCCGTGACCGTTTTAGTTTTAGTACCGACTTCAGCATGGCTTCTTGTACCCTCTATCTCTTGATTCGGCTGAATTTCTTCCAAGGCGATGTAGTGTTCTTGCATTCTTCTCATCTCCTTTAAGGTCTTAGGTTTTTCAGAAAACATGGCAATCCAAATGGGGTCCGATCTCCCCAACGCGTTTTCAAACCCAAAGATGGCTTGGTCCACCGGTACCTTCCCTATTTCGGTACACAGTTTCCTCCATCTGTCGGTCAAGGTTCTCAATGGCTTTATGAATCTTCAGGCGAGGGTAAACAGCTTGTTCATTCTTGGCCGAGGTCGACTGTTATGCATATAGGTCTCAAGGAAGGCCTCGACTAGCGCATCGTACCCGTTGATCGAACCAGGTGCGAGCGGATAAAACCAATCTCGCGCCTCGCCCTCCAAACTAGCTGGAAAGAATTTAGACATGACTACCGGGTTACTTCTCCACTGGATCAGTGACATGGTATACATCTTAAGGTGTTCGGTCGCATCGCCAGTTCCATCGAATCTAGAGGGGAATGAAGGTAAAGCACACTTAGGTGGGAACGGCATTTGTTCCAATTCTTGAGAGAAAGGCGTTTTCTCGGCTTCACTCATAATCTCGGCCAGCTTATCCTCTTCGCTTCCGCCCGAAAGTTGCTTGATTTTTGCTTCCAACTCCTTAAGCTTGGCTTGAGTTGTCTGATCTTGTCACCCGTCCCTTCCTCGCCTTTCTTCATCGGTGGACGAGTCCTCGGGTGGTCCATATCTCTGCGTTGGGGGAACCGGAGGTAATGGCGGTGCCTGACTGATTGGGCCGATTAATGTTACTCTACCCTATCATGGGTGGCATGTGATCGGATCGGCCACGATAACCCGATGTTCCTCGGCTTGACGACTCTCTTGATCTGGTCCGTTGGTTCCTCAGTTGGTAGTTCTCATACTCCAAGGATAAATTCCGCTGATGGAGTTCCCTCAGTGCCGCTTCTTGTCTCCTCTGACTCTCAAAAATGGCCAACAACGTCGGGTCCGTACTTTCATGACTGGAATGTCCATTGGGTTGGTATGGCCGAGGTTGTAATGGTGCTGATGTGGGTGGTGGGGGAGGTATTGGATTGGTTATATGATTGGAAGTTTGAATGGTTGTCGGGCCGATGTCACTTGCTATTGCTCGCCCCAACTGAATCTGCCTAAGACGCTCTTGTTCCCTTCCCAAATCTTCCTGGTGTTCAATTTGTCGCCTCGTTGATTGCCTCTGAGCTCGCGCCGTAAGTGCTTCCTCATCGTCATCGGTGTCTGAAGCTGTAAGTCCATCGACTTGATCGGCTCTTCTCTGAGTTAATATAATCTGGTGCGAGAGGTAAGGTGTTATCGTCCCGTCCCAAATCTACTTCCTCGTTTACAACAGGCATCCCTCGCGCAATTTGCATGAGATTCCTCGGGCGGTGGTTGTCGACTGTTCCCTTGCCTCGGCCCCGTTATCCCTGCATGCATGCTGCTGCTAGTGACCGTGCGATTCCTTAACATCCTTATCGTCCCTGATGTGCTAGCCATTAGTTACGTCGCGTGATAAGCCGAGTATCGCCCGAACCTACGTCAGCAAATATGAAAAAGAACCCCTTACTTCGACCTGAATTTTCTAACAAAATGCACGGACAAAAAGGCGAAACGTTCGACCCTACGACTCATCGTCACTATGCGGGGTCAACTTTGGTTATCGGGTGGGTTCCGTTTATCTTCCCTATTTTGGTCTTATCTTTGAATCTGCAGCTGTACTCACTTTCCCATCACTATCACTCCGTACGACGTCGCTCTCCGTACTCGACCTATGCATTTAAGTTAGTTTTTCCTTTGTTCTACATGCTCCAAATCATTGATCTTATGCACGTGATGCTTAGAAAGTACGGCAAGTATCCCCTAGAATTAATTTGAACTTGTACTAACTCCACTTTCTCGAGATTTAATTACGACCTTTCTGACTACCTACGCTTCACCGTCGGCTAAAAATTATACTAGATCGACAGTTCACTACACGATGAAACATCTAAAACGCTAACTTTTGGTAACTCCGAGCACCCAACTTCTTACCGCAGCTAAAAACAACTCGCTTAACGCTAACAAACACACAATTATCAAGAACAAACAGTCGTCCCTTCAACAGATTCTTCACGTAGCTTCTAACCCGAACTGTTAGTCTTTGGTGAGCTCGTGAAGTTTCTCTGTCGATCAAACTGTTGAAGACGCTAAGAGAACGCAACTGCTACTACTATGACTTTAGATGCTCGATAAATGACTCAAAACAGCCATTACTTCGCCAACGAGTTCATCGTAGCTTCTACTCCAACACATTAACGTGTATTGAGGAGTGTTGATCGTCTCTGAAGACTTTAATGGCAAGGTATCCGGAGATCTTAGTCGTGTCCCCTTAGTCGGCGCCAGAATGTAGATGCATTTTACTACAAACTACATCCAAAGGATAGAAATGTACTACTCTTCTCAAACGAAAGTAAATGCTCAACCATGAACACAAGATATACGTGGTTCGGTATGATTACCTACGTCCACGGGGTGAAAGGATGAATCTTATTACTTTGCGGTGTTACAATGGTGTTGCTCTTAGTGGTATTTCCTTACAAGATGCACTTACTTCTCATTCACTTCTCTCTAATGCTAACTCGGGTTTCTCTCTCTTTCTCTCCCCCAAGATTACAACCTCCCCCTTCTTGAATTCGAGTCGCTCTATTTATAGAAGAGGTTACATACAACTAAGTTAGGGTGTTGGTCACATTACATCTAGTTGTTGTTCTGTTGTTGGGCCGACTTCTGCTGTGTCTCGTGTGGCCGATGTGACTTCATCCCTCGCTTTGTCTCTTATCCAAGCCGACCTCGTCCGGTGTTCCGATGGCCCGATGTCGCTTGTCTTGGTTGCCGCCCTTACGATTGGCCGATCGTCTCCTACTTTCTTACCCTTTTGACCATATCACCTCGTTTGACCCGCCCTGTCTTGTCCGTATCGACTTTATCGAAGTCCAGATCAAGTCTTGTCCGATGTCTCACGCCCGATCCACGTGGCTCCTTAAATCTCGCGCCCCCTAATCTTCCTTCTATGCTTCGCGTTTCTTCGTATCTGAGTGTATCAGGCCTAGGATATCGCCACCTGGATCTGTGTATAATTTACACCTACAAATACATTGGACTTGATTTGGCACAACCAATTGAACAAAAAAAATAAACATCATTCAACTATAGCCAATTTCATTTCAAGAGAACAAAATAACGATAAAACCAAAATTCTTAATGGTCGAAATCAACAATTATAATTTAAATTGACCATTTCTATGATGTAGGCTTATCTTAACACAAAAAAAAAGAAGAACTAGGCATGTTCTAAAAAAGATAGGCCTAGAAAGTACTCAACGTAAAAACCCGCATTATAATCACATACCTCGGACTTTGGTTCCTACCGTATATAGACAGAACTGGTACAAACTTAATCGCGCATGTCCCAAAACCGGAGAACAGGACAGGACAGAGATGCATCGGGTCGGACTGAGTTAAACGGACAGCTGGATCGGACTGAATTGTTCGGGGGCGGGTGGACCGGGTCGGACCGGAACATGGTTCGATAGGAACGGGTCGGTTCTCCTTGGAACGTGAACAGACAGCTTGTCTTCCCCAAATTTTACATTTCCGCCGATGGGATCCGCAAGCAAATCCCAAGCTACCCTGGTTAGTGCATACACACGGTACAAACATTACCAAAATAATTCTTAATCATTGCATATACAATACGAAAATCAAAATGGGAAAAACAATAACAATAATAAAAATAATTTCTAATTACGTTAATCAAAATAATCCCTGATTGATTAATACAATCAATTTTCAAACCCAATCGATTTTCAACAAAAATTTAATAAACCCAATCAATTTTTAACACAGATTTAATAAACCCAATTATGTTGATATGTCAAAATCAAAAATAGGGGAAAAAAAAGTAGATCTAATTTATTTGATTAAAAAAAAATATATCCAACTTATCTGATTTGATTCCAGCGATTTCATTAGCTTGACAACAATCGATCGCATAACTGCGTTGATGTAAAAAAAAAACTACCAAATCCAATATAGCTATGCGGCATAGCATCGAGCATGATAACGTTTTGTAGTATCGATTAGGTTAAAGCAAGAGATAAAGATGGAGAAAGAGAAGAACTTCTTATTGATAAAGAGACATCAACAATTACATAATACAAGTTTCTTTATATATAGGGAAGGGAAAACCTAGTCGTCTAATGGACCGCACATCCATGGGCCACATGCCCTATAACAAAATGTTAAATTTCCTCTTCAATTTTTTTACGGGACAATACTCGGTCAATTTGAAATTGTTTTTTTTTTTTTATCAGCAAAGAAAATAATTTATTGATCAAAAGGATAGGGTATAAAAAGGAATTATACCACCCTTAACCAAAATACAAAAAAGAGGAGTACAAAGCCCACAGAAAGACTAAGCACAAAAACAAGAGAAAAGACTACAAAACAGTCCTGAGAAGAGAGGCTGTAAACAAGCTTGCCTAGCACTAAACCACCTTCTAATCAACCAAAAAAAGTGCCATACCAGTTATTCATAACATTTGTTGAAGAAAGAAACTCAAAATCCTTGATTGCAAGAGCCCAAGAATAAAGACAATAGATTGCCTTATTTGTGACTGCTACCTCATTACTAACTTTCCCATTAAACACTCAAGCATTCCTCTCTTACCAAATGCACCAAAGAATTGCAGCAGGGATAAGGTTCCAAACAGCAGTCAAAGCAGAAGAAGATTGGTTAAGATGCCAAGCTTGAATTATAGTTGAAATATGCTCAGGCATTTAGAAAAACCAATTCAACTTTTCCAGAAAACAACTCCAAATTTTCTTAGCAAAGCAACAATGTAAAAGCAGATGAGATGCTGTTTCAGGTTCTGAGCAAAAGAGACAATCAAGAGGAACATCCATACCTTTTCTTCTTAAAGAATCTCTAGTAGGCAATCTGTTATGAGCTATGGTCCAGAGAAAGAAACCAATCTTTGGGGGGTACTTTAGCTTCCAAATAAAAGAGAACACAGCAGTTTCTTGATCAACAGAATCAATGTTGGTGAGAAAATCATATAAAGATTTTAATGTGTAAGATTTTGTAGAAGTCAGAGCCCATTGCAGTTCATCTGTTACATCCAAATTCAATGAGAACTACCTCAAATCATCTAGGAGTATAGTTTGTTCAACAACAGCTTCACCAAACAATCTTGTAGGAGTTCTCAGATTCCAGAAAACAGCATTATCTCCTGTTAGGCCAACTTCTGACACTTTCAAAAAAATTGACCTTGCAACATTATAAAGATGAGGGTAACATTCTTTAAATGGCATGTCATAAATCCATCTATCCTCCCAAAATCTAGTAATTGTGCCAGAATTAACCTTGAACTTAACATGTTTAAGAAAAAAGGAATTGCAATTCATGATGGCTCTCCAGATTGAAAACCCATAAGTGCATTGAGGTACTTTAGCCAACCAATCAACCTCTCCCACCCCATATTTATCTTCCATAAGCTTTCTCCAAAGAGCATATTTTTCATTTGCAAACCTCCAATACCATTTACACAGAAGAGCTTGATTCATTTTTTTCCATCAGATTTTTGATTCCCAACCCCCCAAACTTTTTCCTTTTGCAAAGAGCAGGCCATTTAACTAGATGCATCTTCTTTCTCCCAATATTATCATGCCACAAAAAATCTCTCATTATCTTATCAAGCTTCTTACAAACTGCTGCTGGCAATTCAAATAAACTCATATAGTAAACAAGCAAACTTGCAAGAACACTGTTAATAAGAGTTATTTTATCTGCCCTTTTAAGAAGAATCTCCTTCCACCCTGCCAATTTGGCTATAAATTTATCAATGATTCTGTCCCATTTAGCCACACCTCTAGATTTATCACCAAGAGGAAGACCTAAGTAGATAGTGGGCAAACAACCAGAATAACAACCCAAAATATCACAAAAATGTGTAAGATCACCATCATAACCAACACCAAATATTTGACTCTTAGAAAAATTGATTTTAAGACCAGTTAAGAGCTCAAAAGAAATAAGAAGTAACCTCAGATTCTTCACTTGCTCAATATCAGCATCAAGAAAGATCAAAGTGTCATCTGCAAATTGCAAATGACTAATGAGAATGCTTTCATCACTTACTTTGAAATCTGATAACATACCTTGTTCTTGAGCTTGCTTAATCATGTAAGTTAAAGATTCTCCAACGAAAAGAAAAAGGAAAGGTGACAAAGGATCACCTTGTCTGATTCCTTTTCCACTAGTAAAGAATCCATTAGCACTTCCATTAATTAGGACAGAAAATTTTACAAACTCCACACAACACTTGATCCATTTTCTCCAATTCTCACCATACCCCATGAGCTTAAGAATTTCATCCAAAAACTCCCAGTTGACATGATCAAAAGCCTTCTCAAAGTCCACCTTGCATAGGAGACCAGGTTTTCCACTTTTTAATCTTGAATCAATAAGCTCATTAGAAATTAACACCCCATCCAAAATCTGCCTCTTCTTTATGAAAGTTGTTTGATGTTGATAAATAACAGAAGGAAGAGTTTCTTTAAATCTCTCTGCCAACATTTTTGAGATAATTTTGTAAGCACCATGAACAAGACTGATTGGCCTCAAATCCTTAATTTCTTCAATTGAATTCTTCTTTGGAATGAGAGCTATGAAAGTGTTTTTAAGCCTCCAGTCAAGAAACCCTCTTGAATGTAAATCTTTCACCACCAGCATGAAGTCATGTTTAATAATATCCCAACAAAATAAATAAAAGCTCATTGGAAAGCCATCTGGCCCAGGAGATTTGTTTTGCCCAAGAAATTTAAGATCTTTTAAACATTCCTCTTCATCAAAATCCTTCTCCAATTTAGCACAAACCTCATCAGAAATTGTACTGAAATTCATTCTTTCCATATTGACTTGTCTTTGAGAATTAGCACTGAAAGTAGTTTGAAAAAAATCCACAATGCCATTCTTTATTTCATCCTCCTTATCAGTTTGAACTCCATTTACCTTAATTGAACAAATGTAACTCCTTCTTCTGTTGTCATTTGCCAATCTATGAAAATATTTTATATTTTTTTCATTATTCTTTATGTCCTCAGCTCTAGCCCTTGCTCTCCACTTTTCATCTCTTATCAAAGTAAGCCTACACCATTCTTGTTTAGCAACAAATCTTTCATACCACTGCTCCTAAGTAAGCCCATTGTTAATATCTTCTTCAATGTCCAGATTAGAGAAGACTTCCTCAAGTTCCTCCAACTTTCTCTCTACTTCCCCATATTCATGCTTGCTCCAATCTCTTAGATTAGGCTTTAACATTTGAATCTTTTTACAGAAAACAAAACCTGTATTACCTGAAACAGAAAAAGACTCCCACCAACTTTTGATTAAATTAAAAAATTCAGGATGTGAAAGCCAAAAATACTCACAGCGAAATGGAAAAGCACCACGCTTCAAACCATCACAAATAAGAGCTATTGGGCTATGATCAGAGATTGGTCTAGGGAGAGCTTGTTGTATAACATTTGGAAATTCTAAATCCCATGGGACTGAGATTAAGAATCGATCTATACGACTTCTCGCACTTTGAACTTGATTATTGGTCCAAGTAAAAGAAGCACCAATTAAAGGCAAATCAATGAGCTGATGCTTTGAAATAAATTTGTTTAATTTATTCATACCAGTAGTGATGCTACTACCTGTTGATCTTTCATGACCAAAACGAATCTCATTAAAATCTCCACCTATTACCCAAGGTAAATTCCAGAAACTTCGCACTTCTTCCAATTCTCTCCAAAAAAGCTTAACATCTTCAGTGTAAGAGGCATATGTTGCATAAACGCCAGTGAACATCCATTCAAAAGAAGTATCAATTGTTTTACATAGAAGAGTAATTGAATAAGGCCCCATAAGAAAATCCGTAACATCAATCTTAGACAAATCCCAAAGGCAAAGAATACCCCCAGAACTTCCTTGAGAAGGAAAATCAATCCATTTGACATGCTTATTTCCCAAACATTGCCAAGAAATTAAATCAGTATAAAGCTGCAATTTTGTCTCTTGCAGAAGTAAAATAGAAGGTTTCCAATCTCTCACTTTGTTCTTAACAATTCTGCTTAAGTCATTTAAACCTCTAATGTTCCAACCAACAATCTTCATTGAAAACGGAATGACCAGAAAACCATGAACAAACCAAATTAAGAAGAAGATTTGACACGATTTTTGTCAAACTTTTTCAGATGCTCTCTAATAGCATCCATCATGGCATCATTAATCTCCTCCTTCGAACCCTCATAATTCAACCCAATTTTTGGCCCTAAATTTACCATTTGCAAAAGAACATCTTCAAATTGATTTATCATATTAGGACATACCTTGTGTCTTAATGTACTCCATTTCTCTGAAGTTTGATGAATCATTGTGAACTTCTCCACAGTTGGTTCAACTATAGAAATCGAAGCAGCTTCTTCCCAACATTCTGCATCTAACTTCTGCAGATAAGGAATTACAACCGCCTCTTCTAAGTAATCATTAACTTCATCTTCATTATGAAAAGTGATAGACAATACCGTTTAGGAATCAACCTTATTCGCCTTAGTAGCCGTTGAATTTTCTTTACCCGATGAAGAGATTGAACCCGAATCCGCATATGTTCCTGTTGTATCCAAATCCGAACTTTTGGAGGATGATTTTGACTTTGAATTTGAATTTGCCTCCAAGTCTTGTAACGGTTTTGAAAATCTTCTGAAAAATTCTTTACGCCTGAAATCATGCGGCCTTAATATTGGTTGAGTTATATTTGGCAAGCGAATATTGACTGAAATATTTTCCGGCTTCTTTGTAGGCTGAATTACCGGCAAAATTGCTGAGTCAAGCATACTTTTTGGAATACTGACTTTTTTGTATAGCGATTCTGGTTCACCATTAACGAACTTCAAAGGATTGATGATAACAGTGATGGCTGCACCATTAAACTGAAACACAAAATTTGAGGATGTTTGAACAACATGTTTAACCTTAATACGGATACCTGAAACATCTTCCCAACGTAATGTAGACGCATGAACCTCCAGAAGGCCTCCAAAATTATTTCCCAGAGATTTAAATAAAGAGTCACCCCACAGATTAAAAGGAACTCCTTTAACCTCGATCCAAGAATTAACTTGAGTATTATCTGTATTTGAAACAGCATTAACAGCATCCCACCATGGTAAAATTCTAATTGACGTCCCATTAAAAATCCCAAACCCTCTTCGTACCAAATCTTGCTTAATCTCCTCAGTAACAAAGAAAAATGCTTTTTTATCATCAAAAGGAAATAAATCAAAAGTTTTTTTGAACGCAAACCTTTTAGTGATTTCAAAACCAACTTGATCCCAGGTTTTGTGCACATCTGAAACCTCAACAATGAGAGCTAGATCCCAATTTCTTGAGTTGGTGTCTATCACTGGATCAACAGAATTAAGCACGTTAGGATGATTAGTTGTTGGTTCCAAAACCTCCTCAGCAATATATGATACATGTTCAATAACCTTCAACTTTGAAGAGATGATACTTGTAAAAGCATCCGTGAAATGTGACCATCTAGATTCAACAAACTCAGCCGGAAAACACATTGATTGCCTTTTTTTGTTTGAAGAAAAAGATGATCTGAAGAACTCACCATACTTATTTTCGTTCCTTGAAAACAAAATATGTTCATCATTTCTATGGAACGTCCAATACCACTAGCCATAAAATTGTTTTTTCGATTCCTTACGCATAATATTCTTCATCCACACAATAGCTTCTCTACTGATTTGAACTTGGATCACATCCTTAGTATTCCTAGTTTTCTCCTCCAGCAACAAGCCGTTTGAAACCCTTGTAACAATGAACGATTTGTACTTGCAGTCTATTGAAACTTGATTAACAGCTTGCACTCTAGTCTTCGATTTTTTGCTTGCAACCATTTTCCAACCATTACCATTATCTTGATCCAACCTTGAAGATGTAGAAGACCCAGTTACATAATTCTCACCACTCACAACCTCGACCCACTTCTTAGTAGCACCAGCATTTGATTTCATCCCTAAACTCTGATCTGACCCTGTAGCTCTTTCTCTGATCTGATTCGAAGTTGATCCAAACTCCATTTTTGCCGCGTGAAATACGGACACTCTCTCTCCCGTATTAACTTACTCTATCATTAGTCAATATAGATGTTTAAAAGTGTCAATTTGAAATTGTTGCCCGTGGGTGTAAAGTGTAAATCGTAAAAGTGTAAACCGTAAAACAAGTTATAGATGTTTAACGAATAACGCACGTGCTACCTAAATGAAGTAGGAATTCATACGTGTTTGTCTATAAATCAAGCCTCAATTTCTCAGCTACACCAATTATAATGATTTTTGTTAGAGAGAGAGCAAAAAGTGATTTGAGGAGAGCAAAAATCATTGTTATCTCACTAACTCACCGGTTTGATAAAATTATTTGACTCGGACAGAAAATACCCTTAACGACACACGTTTTCGTTACACTCTCGCACTCCCAAACACATTTGTCAACCTAGCTTCCGGGCGGAAATTTCAGATCCAAAATCACAGACCGCTTGCACCTCCTTCCTGCAAAACCAGCATAACATCCATTATTTCCGCTAATCCTCCACTTCCTTAGGTGGGTTTGCAAATGGAGAATTCATATCTAGAATAGCTTTCCGGGGGTTAATCAATCTTGGATTGTGTAATTTCAATCCGTGAACACTACTAACTACAACTGTTTGTCAGTTAGTGCAATGACTTCCTTGTTTCTAATCTTGATAAATGCCGAGAGTGCACCATCAGTTTGAGGACAAACAAATTCTCCAGTAAGATCGGTATGAAACACTCCATCCGTTAATTAATCAACGCTATAAAACTCAACAATCCCATCATAATTTTTCTAAAGAGAAAACAACTTAATCCATAGAAACTAGATCACCAATCTGAATTGAAAATGAAAACTAGTTTTGACTCTGATTGGCTTAAATTCACTGCACTGCTCCACCCGGATTTATGATGTATAACGTATTAACAATGGCAGCTTGTACACAGACCAATGGTAATCAATTAACAAGTCCTAGTTCTTCGCACTTTTAAAACCCTTTATAAAAAACTTAGGTATTCACTAAATTCCTACCGTAAACGATCAGATACTTCTCAATAAACTTCTCAAAGAATCAGCCTAATAAATCTGAGATAAGTTAGTTAGCATGTTTGGCTAGGAAAAAAGGGTATTTTCGGCCAAAATAAAATAATTATCAACTCACCATAGGAATCTACTGAGTTAGCGAGTCGACAACGATTTTTGCTCTCCTCAAATCACTTTTTGCTCTCCCTTTAACAAAAATCATTATAATAGGGGAGAGAGAGTGTCCTTCATGGCTGATGCAATAAACTATTGCTACTTGGCATCTTACATACAGACTCAGCCACTTCAGATCAGCATCCTTCGTAACGCTCAACTGCAGGGCCCTAATCACAACATGCAGCGCGCCATAGAGCTTTTCTCCGGCATATGTGGTGGGACGTCAACATCGAGCTTCGCCCCCATCCCATGAAGTTCTTGGCAGTGATTTACTTTGATGTTGTCATGAAGGATTTGTCGGTTAAATTTTCCATGTCATCTCGAGATTGTGCTATTTGGGAGTGCAATAAAGATATCCACGCACAAGACTACCTTAAGGCTATTCCTATCGAGGGGCTTAATCAGAGGGTTGGGGCTCAGGAATTTGGAGCAGTTTTACGGTATAGGCTTGGTATACCTCTTTTTGTGGAAGGTAGCCTTTGTGCTTTTTGCGGGAGGGATATGGACATTATGGGGATCATGCCTTACATTGCGCACATGAGGTAGGCATCAAATTTCGTCACGATCTCGTGCGTGACATATTTGCGGATATGTGTTTCGTGTAGGGGTAGGCTAGAAAAGAAGCGGATCCGGGTTTGTTGGCGAGATGATGGGGGGTTCTCTCCTTGGTGATATTTTAGTCCTTAATTGGGACAATGGGCGTGACAAGTGTTTGGATGTAGGTGTTTCGCCATTCAGGAGGAGGGGTGCACACATATCGTCCGGGGTTAAGTTGAATAGGGCAGTCAAACGAAAGCATAAGAAATATTTGGAAAAATGCTTAGCCCATGGTTACAACTTCGGCACTTTAGCATTTACTACTTTTGGGGAACTTTGCACTGAAACAATGGATTTCTTGAAAAGGCTTAATAATCAACTATCTAGATTTGATGTTAGTGCCAAGAAATGCAACTATTTCTTTCGTAGATTAGGAATAGCAATACAAAAAGGAGTTGGAGCCCAGCTTGTCGCTAGGCTGACAACTAATTACCTGTAGTCCGTTTGTATTGAGTCGTATTTCTCCCTAAATAGTACATGAAATCTTTCGAGACCGCAAGCAAATAAGCATTGTTCCATATGAATAGGTGGGGTGGGGTGTTGTAAAACAGGGAATGAAGCACGTGCGACTACCCATGTGAAGGAGAAGGGATTCGAGGATTACGAGGGTATATACCGTTATTTATATAGAGTATATATATACAGATATGGTTTTCATAACGAGGGTACGTCGTGGAGAGAGATATGTGGTGGAGGTGGAGAAGGTGGTGGTGGTGATGGAGGTGAAGGTGGTCTGGTTGGCGTATGCGTGCGAGTTTTGAGCTGTCAGGCACGTGCGAAGATCAGGTGGCTAAAAATCACGATACGTGTCTCTTCCTCCATCTAAACGACAAGGCGTGTGCGGAAGTAGTAGTCTATACTATAGATAGAGAGAGATAAAAGAGAAAAAGTTCTTCTTCTTTTTTTCCTCTCTTAAATCCATCTCCAATCCACCACTCATTCACATCACAGCAATTGCCGCAACACCAACACATGAAAGAAGAAGCCAATTAAAGAGTTAATAAGAGTCACCAAGAAAGAAGAATAGCTAGCACTACTACTATCACTACGACAACAACTTAGATGTCATTTGCATGTTTGGTGTTATTGGCGCACATGCAACTGCCAATTGCATGGACCCTTCCCTTCTTTCACTTTTCATCTTTAACTCTCTTTCTCTCTCTCCCACCACCCCTGAGTCCTAACTATACTTCTGTTAACTCAAATCTCTCTATAAAACCTCTTCCTGTATGCACCTCCAATCCCATCACTCTCTTTTCCATTTATCTATCTGTCTAATAACCCATACATTCACAACTCGCAGTATCAGTTCTGATATATCTCTAGCTTCGTGATAATATTTATGGCAGAAACTGCTGGTTGTAGTAAAAAATCACTCATGCTTATTCGTAATCGATTACGAAGACGGAGACAGATGATATCATCGTCGAAGGGTACGAGTAATAGTTGTTATTACAGGTCGGCGACAAGATCTCGGCCAGTTAGTAGCCGAAGGTTAATCAGGATGAAAGTGAGAAGGTTACAGAAATTAGTACCAGGTGGAAAAGGGTTACAGCCGGATCGACTTTTCTTAGAAACAGCAAATTATATCTTGCATTTGAAGTTTCAAGTTAATGTCTTACAAACTCTTTCTAACATGTACAAATTATAATCTCTTTACTATATATCCCTTTCATCCATAGATAGCTATATATAGCTCATCATGCTCCAATTCATCCATGGTTTCACCGGTCGGAACCATATCCAACTTTATACATCATCTACCTCATCTTCTTCTTCTTCTTCCTTCATTATTATTTTTTCTCATTCTAAATACATTAATATTATTGGGTTCGGATTTCCTGGTTGTTATATTAATCCAGGATTTATGTTTTCGTTTCTTCTTCTTTTTGCCAAATTACATGGTAGCAACCTCGGAACAAGAAGAAATGGGTTTCATGGGGTTTGTGTAATGTGGTTTTTCCGGGCTCCATTTTTTTTTTCCTCCTATTTTTACAAGGTGTATCCAGATCATAATTAGTTTAATTTAAATGAAATATTCCTAGAACATAGGTTCATAATTAAGTTTTGGATTTGTTTTTTAGTTTTTCTCATGTATCTAAAGTTTATCAAGGCTTTTCTATTTAGCACGTTTCATAATTAATGTTGTTGAAATATTATTACATATGCATGGGAGAGCTTATATCATCTATTCAAAATTCGGGCGTTAATCCATGCAAAAGAGCAGATAAACAACTACCATTCAGTTCCATTTATTTAGGTTTAATTTTCATTAATATACTAGGATTTAAGCAGATAAACAACTACCATTCAGTTCCATTTATTTAGGTTTAATTTTCATTAATATACTAGGATTTGCTAATTTTGTCGAAACTCCACTCGTAAAATCAAGTTTAGACCAGTTAGAGCATCTCCAATAGAAGGTAAAGGTTTTATTTTTATGTGACACATATGATTTTAAACCCTCATTTACATTAGATTCATTTCCAACAGTGGGTCCTATTAATTAGTAAGGGTGTCAAACTAAATATGAAGGTTTTGGAGAAAATCTTATTTAAACCTTGAGAATGACCTCCACGTCATCTTTTTAACCATGTTTTAAATTTTTACTTTTAAATAATTTTTTCTTAACCAATAGGAAAAAGAGAATCAATTTTATCATTATACTGAAAAATAAATCCTCAAAATAAGACCCTCACTGTTGGAGATAATCCATGAGAAAAACATTGTTATTTTTTACACATACATACGACCCCATAAATAAGGATCTAAATAAAAACTACACGTAGGATTTTTAGCACCCACTGTTGGAGATGCTCTTAGAAATGAAAACAAAACCAAATTAGACAACATTTTGGTGTTAGTGTTATACCATTCAAAAACAGAAAACTACATGGGATGCGACTATATATATATTTAGACGGTGATTGTGATGGAAAATCCTATCCATTAGAAGCATGTGAGGCGATTAGTGCATGCATGTGGCAATTATTATTAGTACCTACATGTCTAGCTAGAATTAACTAATTTTCCAATTCATTTTTGATAATGTAAAGTTGCCATTCCTTGAAATGGAATGCTACCTATGTACGCACCACAAAAGAACCTCGCCGCATGTGCTCAAATTATGCGATATTGTGTCTCTGTATCTGTGTTCTATTGTTCTTGGTATATTTGTACCGGTGTATGTATATTCCCACTTTTTTTATTTTTTTGGTAGGGGTGCGCCAGACCTTTGCAGTAGTGCAACGCAAAGGCGACGCATGAGAACCCAAAATAGCAAGCTACCATGATGGGAACTCCCCCATGAATGAAGGGATGAAATTTTGGTATCCATAACTGTGAAATGAAATGAGATAATTGATTTTATAATGAAAAATGAATAATGACCAAAGGCTTCCATTTTGAGATTTTTTTTTTAAATTTCAAAACACCGATTATATTAAACTTAAAGTTGAGTACATAACTTAAGATGACAGCTCTGTATATCATCCTGGATTATAGTTTGAAATTTGTCTGGGATGATATCAAAATAAACAAAAGACTATCTATCAGTTCTTGCTGCATTAGCTATTACATGAGATGCCTTGTTTGAAGTTCTCTTAACATGGTTAACTGAGATATAAGTAGAAGTAGATAACATGTGCCTTATTTCATCTACAAGACCTTGGTTCATCCACTGAACTGAAGGATTGGCCATCTTGATCGAGTTAATGACATTCTGACAGTCACTTTATAAAATTCCTTTGTTGATACCACACTCTCTGACCCATATTAAAGCTTTCTTCATGGACAGACATTCCGCCTGCTCTGGATCTATTCCTCCATTGAATTATTTGCCTCTGATGCCCCTGCAGCGCCCTGTTGAGTCACGCAAAATTAAACTGATACCAAAAGAATGATTATCTTGATCAAAAGAGGCATCTAAATTAATTTTCAATTGATTAGATGGCGGTGGAAACCAAGGTTGATATTGGATTTTAATTGGTTTCTTAGTCACCGAAACACATTGCATCACCATATTGTTAATCGATTGAACTGTATAACTCAGATGTTGGTTTTTGTTCTCAATGACTTTGGCACATCTATTTTTCCAAAGAGTCCAAGCAGTTATCATTAGGGTTAGATTCCAGGTATCTCTATCTTGTTGATCAAGTTTAAAGATGTTGTAACTCTGAAACCAACTAGATATCCAGTCAAAAACCTTTATTTGTTGTTGCCGCAGAATTTTCACATTTATATTCATGGCTAACCAGACAAACCTTGAGTAATCACAATCAATTAGTAGATGTTGCAATGTTTCTGTTGTCTGAGAGGATCTGGGACATATTGTATCTATAGCTGAATTATAGGATTTAATTTTTCCTTAGTAGGGACTATTCCTCTCAAACACTTCCATAAAAACAAATGAAAAGAAAAAGAAAAAAAATTGAGACAAGACCATCAAACCAACCAGAATAAATTCAATAAAGTCGAACACTGGTCCCCTTGTATATGCCAGTTGTGTTGACCTAGATTTAGGATTATCGACCACTAGTTCCCTTGTATATGCCAGTTGTGTTGATATTAGTCAGACCGGTATCTCAGTCCATTAGGATAGGTTCACCTTGGCAGAGGCCTTCATACAGATATGGGAAACACCGTTCACCTTAGTCAACATCAAAACCATCTACGTTTTTCTCTACATCCATCTTCTTAATCTTTCCATGTGATTGGTTGACTCCGGTTATGATGTCCAGAAACTATCTGAGTAGAGCTCTGTCACTTATATATGAATTTTAGTATGCTTGAGTGCAAACTCGTGTATATAAATTGGAATTTCGCATCAGGGTACTTCCTCCTATAGTCAATGATTGTATGTCAACCAAGGAGATTCTTTAGTGCCTTCCAAGGTTCTGCGTAGATAGCTAGGGTCTGGAGTAATGGTTTTGTGGGTACACCTCTAGAAAACCCTCCCAAGATTAACTCGGTCACTGGGGCCACCTAGTGAGTTAGAATTTTATTTTCTAAATTAGATTTGCTCGAGGACTAGCAAATAATAAGTTTGGGGGTATTTGATAGACACATTTTTGTGTCTGAATAGTCCTCAGTGTCTCTATTGTTAGTGCTTGATTTTGTACTTATTATGGTATTTTTATGTTTGTGCAGGTGTTTTTGGAGAAATACACTTATGAGAAAAAAATTGCTCAAAAAGTGTTATTTGGACCCCCTCGGAGAAAATTACTAAAGGCACCCTCATTATGGATAAGGGCACCCCATATGCTAAAGGCTCCAGTGTTTTGGTTAAGGCACCTCATCTTCTTCATTTGAAAAATAAAGATTGGCGGGAAAATATTTCACTTATTGCGTATTATTCTGTTGGATTTCTGAAGCTGGTTTTGAGAGATTTAATGGCTGAGATTCATTGGGATGGCTTGAATGAGCGTAATATGAGTGGTATGATTGTTTGTTTCGATTGAATTTGGCTAAAAAATCCAAGAGATGAAAACAGGGCAGCTCGTGCATGGGAGAAATATTTCACGGATTCTGTGGTGGTATTTTGGAAAGTATGTGCGTTTCTACAGTGTGTTGACTCAATTATATGCATGTACCAACATGTTTAGAGCTTGCTGAAATGATTTTCTGTATAAAAGACGCGTGAAAAGGATAGAAAGGAAAGAAATTATTCCCGAGAATAATTCTCTTCACTGTCGAGTTATGGGAGATATTTTGGAGTTATGAGGGGTAATCCTTGGTCCTGTCGAGTATATATAGGGTTTTGGGGAAGCAGAGAGGGGTTATGGAGAGTTAGGGGACCAAACAGGGTGAGAAATCAGAGGTTGCAGAATTATTTCTGCTGCTGTACCTCAAGAACACGAAGAACATTACACCACAGAAGACAGTCGTTTTGCTACAGTGTCTGCAACACATTATATTTTTTGTTCTTTGTAACAGTTGGTTTGTAACAAATATAATTGTTACAAACCCGGTTTTATCCTTTTTCTCCCATTTCATTATCTTGTAAACACTTTTGAGCCATGAATAAATATTTGAAGTGTGTTTTCGACGTGATGAGCTAAACCCCAACACTGGGACGACGGAGGAAGACGAATTTCATACATGGGTAAAATTATTTGATTTTTTTAAAGACTTTTGCATTAATTTTAATTGAAATATATGATTTGAATTAATTGGTTGTCATTTAATTTGATGAGGTATGCATAGCTTAAATGTTTTGATACATCATGCTTAGGATTCACAACCAATCTTTTAAGAATCTACCTTGGCAAAATCAGAGTCCATGTTAATTTTATTTATTGAGCTTTAATTCTTGAGAATAAATAAATTGAACCCTATGTTATGAATTCGACGAAATCCTAGTCATTGTAGCTCTCTTCATCCTGTGACAATATTTGTATATATTTTTATTTTAGTTTAGTTTATTAATTCTTAAAATCAATCTCATCAAGTCCGAGTAAACGACAACCTCACTTACAACTATCTAAAATTTTATCACTTCCACTTTCTTCCAATGATTTATCATTTGAATAGTGATATTAATCTTGTAAGAGATTTCATCACTATAATGTTGAGATTGGAGGGCAGAAAACTGATCACTTAAATGTTTTAAATGAAAATCAATGTGACCAAATTTCTCTATGTTCCATTTAGACAAATTGTGTCTAGCAACACTAAGTTTCTGAGAAATATTCGCATTAGATTTTGAGCATTTCCAAGCATCCGCTATAACTACTGAACAATTTGGATCCTTCAACTAGCATCTATAGAATTTCCAAGCATTTTTAGGCTTAACTAATGCTTGTTCAGTACATAGAAGAATGGGACAATGATCCGAATCCAAAAAAGGTAAGTGTTTAACTCTAGAATCAGGGAAATCTCTAAGCCAATTTGAGTTATGCAAGGATAAATCTATTCTTGCTCTTCTAGGTCCCTGGCCGTCTTTCCGATTGGTCCAAGTATGATGAGATCCATTATATTTCAAGTCCATTAGCCCAGCAGTATTGATGACATTACAAACCTAGTTGTCCATGGAATTAATACTAGTTGAGGCATCTGAACTTGAAATATGAATATGAAGATCACCAACAATAACCCATGCTTGGAAAACATTTTCGCTTAGGTCTTTCAGAAAGTCCCTTTGCTGTTTTTTAAGATCAAAGTGTGTAGATCCATAAGCACAAGAAAGAAGCCATTCTTGCTTTGAAGAATCTGAAGTGATAATAAGATGAATCATATTATCCTTACTACACACCAAGTCACAAGGAAAGCCATCTTTCCAAAGCAAAATTAACCCACCAGATAATCCTATAGAGCTAACCATGTGAGAATTAGGATAATTAAACATTTGAGTAAAATATTTAGCTCTATCTAACCCCATTTTGATTTCCATCAAAAAAATGATATCTGGGTTATGAATGCGAATAATATCATGCAGATGATCCCTGTTTGCTTTTCAAGCTAGTCCTTGGACATTCCAAGACAAGATTTTCATTTTTATAAAAGGATTAGAAATGATTAAAGGAAATTGAGTGGTGTGATAACTGAGATTTAAACTATCGGAAGAAAATTTATGAGTTAGATAAGAAAATTAAAAACATATAATTTAAGGAAATAAAAGTTAATTAGATAAGAATGTACCTGGCTATCAGTGCTTGGAGTGGTTTCCTTACGTATTTTAAAGTGATTTTGCTCTGAAAAAGTTCCATGAAATGAAGAGTATGAGTTAGGCGATGGTGAATGTTCATCCAGACTAACATGCTCATTACCAGAATATTCTAAATTATGATTAGTAGAGTTATAACTGGAAATATTATCCTCAATTTGGTTAACCAATTCCTACAAAGGCTCCTTGAAAGTATTCTGTGGATTAAATGAGTATGGATCTATGTTACTAGCATTGTAGTCATCGAAGGAAACATCAAACTCTCCTAATGCCATATAAGATTTAAGAAGCTCCATATTCAACCCGTATCCACTTGCCTGACCTATTGAAGCATTAAAGATTTGCAACTGTTGTTCTTCATTATCTTCAGACTGAATGTCTAAAATATTATATCCTCCCATATTTTGGTTCATATTTTGATTGATGCTTTCAAGATTACTAGGACCACCATCTTCAAATGTTATTCTCTTTCCTTGCCTATGGACCACTTTATCTGTCTGTTTGTTGTTTAATATTTGGACTTGATTCATACCTTGAGAGTTGCAGCCAACAACAGTTACTAAAGAAGAAGACGCCAAAGGAATGTTTCTGATATTGTTGTCTTTATCCTGTTCTTTTAAACAAACCACATCTTTAGACACCTCCACATTAAATTGCAGTAGACTGAGATTTATATTTTCTGCATGCATGCAATCTGAAACTGTTGTGATCATTCTACCTTCATATCCTTATACAACAATAATCTTATTAGCTTCCTCATTATTTTGATCCTCTTGCTGAACTGTTACTTGTATACTGGATTTAGTTCTTATATCAGTATAAGTCCAAGATGGTGGATCAAGAATGGAGTTAGGAGATAGATAACCCCTCTGCTGTTGTAAGAGATATGCCGCAATGATTTTACACTCACACTCCTTGTGATCAATGGTATAACAAAAACCACATAGATTGAAAGGTTATTTTTCATAGAAAAATCTAATCCAGACCTCTTCACCAGCTGCATTTTTCATCTAGAAACCCCTTCTAAGTGGATTCCTAACATCCAAAAGAACTAAAACTTTTTGTACCTTTCCTTTTGGAACAATGAAATTTGGAGGATCTAGCTCTTTAACTTGTAAAACCTGGTTGCATGTTGTACAAACGTAACCACAATAGTTGCTTAGGTAAATCAACAACACTTCTAGGAATCTGTGGGTTCCACAGTTCTAAAGATAGCTAAGCACCTTCTATAAACCAAGGTCTAAACTTGAGAGCGACGAAAGTCATGTTATGTTTCAATCATTTAGGCCAAAGCTTTTTAATTTCTTTATCCAAACCACTAACTGAATACACTTTTGTTGTGTAGACCTTACCCAAAAAGCTAAATTTGAATTGTACTGCACTATGTATCAAATCTTCAGTTGAGATTTCTGGTTCCCTTAAAGCTTTTAACCTATCAATTATCGATGCACTTTCCATCTTGTGTTGGACTTGCATCAATTCAGAGTCCATGATAGAGGAATAAAAAGAGATAGATAAACGAGGAAGAAAAACATAATTAATAAATTTGTGCCGCTTATTCCCTGGATGAATATTTTGTTAGAGCACTGGTCGGTTGAACTCGCATGCGTTGTTATCTCAAGCATGTTTGTCAATGTTAGTGATCAAAACTATAAAGTCTTGATTTCTAGTCTACTATAGATAAGGTCTCGGACTAGGATAGAAAGTGTAGTTGAGCTCAAGAACTCCATGGCGATCATTACAAGACAAAGGACTACTCAAGAAACCAGTGCATCTTCATCGACTAAAAGGTATGTGGAGACTTGAACTTATCTATCACTCAAAAGTCTATCTACTCTATCTCCTATCTTGAGACAAAAGCCATATACTATATAGACTAAGATTATACACATATGATATTTTGAGCTGAGTATATATCTTGCTTATCTATTTCTCGAAATATGTGTTGGTAAATCTTTCGCTTTAGCCAAGTTCATCTTTACCTAGCGACGAAAGTCATGTTATGTTTCAATCATTTTGGAAATTGCTCTGAAGAAAAATAGTTTGTGAATAACAACAATATAACGCCCTCTGAGAATGTTTCAATGATTGAAATGAGATTTTAGACAATATAACCATTGGAGGATATAAGCATTATTGTGGTAACATATATATGTATAAGTCCTTATTGCTTGAACCGAAGTTTGCGAACTTTGTTGATCAAGTGAAACCGGTATAGTGCGTGAGCTTCAGTCCGCGAACTGGCGGAAGTTATCGATCGAGAATTTCTGCTGGAGTTTGTGAACTCCATCCAGGAACTAAATTCCGCGAACCCATTCCGCGAACTTGAGTAGGTTATGTCTAAAATCGATATTTGTGAACTTATCTTAATAAACTAAGGAATGCTATTGCAAAACGTGGATTTATAGTTCATGAATCAATTCTAGTGAATTACATCATTTTTGCTTCAATTATGTCTTGTGTAGTACATAAAGATCTAAGCAATTGAACAACTCTCTAACTAGTTTATTTGAGTCATTTAGACTAGTTATGGTGAAGAAGAATATGGTTGATATGAAAATTATCATACGGATAACCATTTGGTTAACTAGTGTTGAACCAACTAATGTACAAGATTGGGTACAGTTTTCACAAGCCCACAAACATGCATTTCATGTGTATTTAACAAGCTATGTTTTTTATCTAAGGGTTGATAAATATTAGCTTGAATCTAATCAGGTTTTCATCTAACGGTGAATATGGAATGCTTTGTTAGTAAGCTAACATTGATTGCAAACCCTGATTTGAGAAAATATATAAGGGAGCACTCTAGAAACTGGGAAACCTAATCCATATACATTTTGTGTGATACTAGTTTGATAAGCTAGAGTTGTTTCTCCTTTAACATTTGGTTTTCTTCTTCTAAAACCAGGTTAACGACTTAAAGACTTCATTGGGATTGTGAAGCCAGACCAATACTACTTTTATCGTAGTTGTGTGATCTGATCTTGCATCTTCTATCGTACGAGTACAATTGTAATAATTGGCTTGAGATTTCTATATCCGATATGCAAGATATAAAAGTAGTCACAAATATTTTGTCTCATCATTTGTGATTCCTCAATAATCTTCTTCGATGCGTCGATTAAGACTATTGTGAGGTGATTGATAAAGCTGAACTATTCTTCGAGAATATAAGTCTGGTTTTATCAATTGGTTCCTGTTCACCATGATTTTCAAAATACAAAACAAAACTCATAGGTTTATTTGTGGGAGACGAATTTATCTATCCTTATAGACTTTTCTGTGTAAGACAGATTTGTTTATTAAAGTCTTCGACTTTAGGTCGTAGGAACTCTTGGTTGTGGGTGAGATCAGCTAAGGGAATCAAGTGTGCAGTATCCTGCTGGGATCAGAGGCGTAGGAGCATAACTGTACCTTGGATCAGTGTGAGATTGATAAGGGTTCAACTACAGTCCAAACCGAAGTTAGCTTGGAGTAGGCTAGTGTCTGTAGTAGCTTAATACAGTGTATGTTTAATCTGGACTAGGTCCTGGGGTTTTTCTGCATTTGCGGTTTCCTCGTTAACAAAATTATGGTGTCTGTGTTATTTCTTTTCCGCATTATATTTTGTTATATAATTGAAATAATACAGGTTGTGCGTTGTTCAATCAATTAGAATATCCGACCTTATTGGTTGTTGATTTAAATTGATTTACACTTGGATATTGGTCCTTGGTACCATCCAAGTTATCTCTCTTTGATTAAAACTCGCAGATTGTATTTTCTTGAGTAAATAAAATTAAGAGATTGAGATAATAAACTCCTTGAGATATTTTATATTGATTGAGTCTGACTGTCTAGTTGATTCTCTAGAAAGTAACTCGGAGTTGTCCATACAAATTGCTAATCGAAAAATTGGGTGTGGTTGTTATACCCCCGCTTTTTTAATTGGTATCAGAGCAGGCAAACACGTTCAAGGACTCACAAGTCTGTGTTTGTAGCGATCTGACTCTATGGAAAAGAGTAGTATCTCAATAAACGTACCACCAGTCTTCGATGGTTCAAACTACCCATGGTGAAAAATTATTATGAGCACGTATCCCCAAGCTCGTGATTTTCAAATATGGGTACATGTTATTAATGGATATGATCCTTCGGTTAATACAGAATGCGATGTATCTACCCTTAAGGATGTTGATAGTTATATTCCAGAAGAAACTCTTGCTGCAAAGCAAAATTCTGAAGGCTTAGATGCTATCAGACAGTCCATTACCCCAGACCTTTAGCAGTATGTGTCTTCTGGAACTAAGTCTAAAGATGCTTGGGATATCTTTGAAACTACTTTTGAAGCCAACAAACATGTTTCTAAGAAATGTACCATCGATGGAGGAAATAACCTCAATGCCCTTTCTGAAAATTCATCTTTCGGAAAGATAAGAATTCTTGATCAAAATTCTGTTCAAACTATTGCATTCAATGGTGTGTCAAACACAAGTGAAGACCCTGTCTCATGGGGTGATGAATGTTGTACGGATGAGGTCTAGTTTAAAAAACCAATGATTACATAAAAGATCAAAGAATTTGTAAAAGGGAGCATTAGACGTGATAAACGTCCTCTGTCTGCCTTCACTGCCAATGATTCTGTGAAAGAAAAACCTTTAAGTGTCAACAGGTTAAATACGTTTGATAGATGCAATGAACTCCCAGCTGTTACAGCAGAAACATCTACATACTCAAGTTCTGATTCAGAATATGAGACCGACCCAGGGGTTTTCAATTTCTTGGATAAAGAGATTCTTCAAGAAAATCTTCAATTAAAAGCTTCATTAAAGAAACTAGAATCATTAATCCAGGTGAAAAATCTTGAGATAGATTGTCTTAATGATAAACTCACCAGAACCATTGATCTAAAGGAGAAAGAGATTAATACTCTTAAGGATGATCTACAAAGATTGTCTGGAAGCTCTGAAAAAATTTCAACAATGTTATTTGGTCAGAAGTCCTTTGGAAACACTAGTGGTTTAGGATACAAAAGCAAGTGTGCAGACATTTTCAATCATGTTGCTTCTATTAATCAGGGAAAAATAAAAGCTGACAGCTGTGTTAAGCAAAAGATTCCTCAACAAATCAAAGAATCCTTGGTCTGTTTGTTTTGTGGAAATGCAAGGCATGTTCAAAGTATATGTTGGAGATTCAAGAGGAACATTGAAAGAATTTCCAAACTACAGAAGAATATGAAAAAGATGAATCTGGATAAAATTAGCGTGACTCTCCTAAAAATAATACTTCCAGAATCACAAGAGGTAAGAAAATTGCTTACATAATAAACCTTGAAAAATCACTATGTCATAAATAAGGAGAGCGTTTAGCTCATAACATCCCTATCTAAATTCAAGGGCGTTCGCATCCTCTTCTTTAACTTGAGAAAGTGAGGCTTTGCGTTTTTTGTGGATCAACTTTTGTATCTATTTATGTTAAGAAAATATTCTCCTAACAATATAGATAATGGATTATTAAACTTCAGAAGAATTTATCTTCTAGGGTTTTTGATGGTCATAAGTCTATTTAAATCATTGGAAGACTTCCTCTTTCCTTGAAAATATACAACTTTATGGCTCCTGTAACCAGAAGCATCACAATCAGGGATGCAGTTGAAGCAGCTAATGTGTATCTGTGTAAAGGGATTTCTTCTTCAAGGGTGAAGAAAGTGAAGACTACAATTAATGGAGAGGTTCTTCCTCTAACTACCTCTTTTCTATTTGTCCTTTTGATGCTAATTTTAGGGGCATAGTAAAAGAGTTCATCAACAAGAGAAATGGTTTAAAATATCAAATAATTTCCTCTTTGGAGAGGATAACTCACTATGAACAAATATTGTCTCTATCCAAGAACACCCTACGTGATTTGAGAAGAGAACTCAGTGAGTTAACTGATATTTCTGAAGATTTGGAGGAATTGAACGATCCCATAATCAATGGGTTTTTCAATAATGAGAAGGAATTCTCAGTAAATGCTCTGAGAAAGATCTACGACAACTAGTAAGTCTTCTGAAGAGTCTTCTATTTTTCTTGTTTTGTTAGAAGAATAACTAGTGTTTTGGAATAGCCATTATTGTGATTACACATAGCTATGTCCAAAGTTTTCATCTTCTTGTTTTCAGATTTATTGGTTTAAATTCTAAACTTGTTTAGAAGATGATTTTTGCAGTATTAATCTTTATGATTTTATATATTGCAATATTTTTTGGGATACGTGCGTTTACGTCCGTGAACTTGATTGTCCCATACTTTGTCAAAAGTAAAGTCGTTCATAAATTGATATGCAATTATTGATAAAAGAATGAATAGACTTTTGGAAAACACAAAAGTTAAGCCTATATTGTCAATTATTGATGTAAGATAGGTTAAAATCTTTTGTGATTCAAGGATTATGTCTATTGTATTTCATTGTGAAAATGGTGATGAAAAATAGAATGATTCCTTGCTTATTCCACGGTATAAGGTCGATCTCCGATCCAAAATTTTTGTGTAAATACTGTATTGTTCCATGAAGTGTCTTATGTTGAACACTAAAACAACAAAAGTTGATTACTTTTGTGATTAGCTTAGTTATTGTTCCGTAAGGTACTTTATGTTGAACATGTTGAACTAAATTAATCATATTGTATGGTTATTTGTTATCACTCCATAAGTTTTCTTATGTTTGAGCATTTCTTTGACTAAGTTGGTTATTCATGATTAACTTAGTCATTGCTCCATAGATTTTCTTATGCTAAGTGTGGCCAATTAAATTGATTACTTTTGTAATTAGTTTGGTTGAGTATGACAATTAGATTATTTGCGAGTTTTCTTGTGATTAATCTAATTGATTTTTTAAGTCTCCATAAGTTTACTTGTGTCGACCATATTTGGTCAAATTAATCTTGGTTCGCTTTGGTTAATATGATTGAATATTTCTTTTTGGATTTCAAATTCATACTTGTATGTGATTTGTTGAGTCTAAAGAAATCCTTCTTTTCTTTTGAAATTAAGGTCGCTCTTGTTGTTCTTTCGGGAATGACATTTTATGGGGGAGAGTTCTTTTTGAACTTGTGCTTAATTGCCAAATCTTTGTGGGGAGTGTGGCTGTGGAATATAAGAGGGGTTATCTTGTATCTTTATAGACTCCTTGATGAATGCATTTAGCTTCGGCTTTATGATTGCATCTAAACAAGATGATATACATTTACCTTTGGTCATGAAATGTCTCTTACGAAAATTTCATTAGGATCCCGTTCTTGTACCTTTGCCAATTTTATTAACAAAAATGGGGAGAATTAATATGCAGTTCACACTACAAATACATATGGTTTTCGGATCATTATGTAAAGTGGAGTGGTTTCCATGTGATATGGAGTATTGACTAAGGGGGAGTGAAGTATCACCATAATATTGTTGTTAAAGTTGTGATATGCAATTGGACTTTGACGCTGTGTAATGATACTATGACACTGTATAAAAATGATTGAGAACCTCTTGTTTTCTCTTTGTTATAGCTATGGATCTTCAACAACGGTGATGCTAAACTTACAACCTTTGGGATCATTGGCATACTTGGAAGTGACGAAGATTTCGAGTAATGTTGAAGATTAGACGACATGTGGAATAGGAGCTACAAAGTTTATTTATATATTTTTTGTATTCCATATGTATTAATAGTTTTTCCACTAAAATTGAAAAAGGGGGAGATTGTTAGAGCACTGCTCGGTCAAACTCGCATGCGTTGCTATCTCAAGCATGTTTGTCAATGTTAGTGATCAAAACTATAAAGTCTTGATTTCTAGTCTACTATAGCTAAGGTCTCGGACTAGGATAGAAAGTGTAGTTGAGCTCAAGAACTCCATGGCAATCATCATACAAGACGAAGGACTACTCAAGGAACCAATGGATCTTCATCGACTAAAAGGTATGTGGAGACTTGAACTTATCTATCACTCAAAAGTCTATCTACTTTATCTCTTATCTTGAGACAAAAGTCGTATTACTATATAGACTAAGATTATACACATATGATATTTCGAACTGAGTATATATATTGCTTATCTATTTCTCAAAATATGTGTTGGTAAATCTTTATCTTTAGCTAAGTTCATCTTTATCTAGTGACGAAAGTCATGTTATGTTTCAATCATTTTGAAAATTGCTCTGACGAAAAATAGTTTGTGAATAACAATTATATAACGCTCTCTGAGAATGTTTCAATGATTGAAATGAGAGTTTAGAAAATATAACCATTTGAGGATATAAGCATTGTTGTGGTAACACATATATGTAGAAGTCCGTATTGCTTGAACTGAAGTTTGCGAACTTTGTTGATCAAGTGAAACCGGTGTAGTGTGTGAGCTTCAGTCCGCGAACTCAGTCCGCAAACTGGCGGAAGTTCTCAACCGAGAATTTCTGCTGGAGTTTGTGAACTCCATCTGGGAACTTAAGTCCACGAACCCAGTCTGCGAACTTGAGTAGGTTATGTCTAAAAACGATGTTTGTGAACTTATCTTAATAAACTAAGGAATGCTATTGCAAACCGTGGCTTTATAGTTCATGAATCGATTCGAGTGAATCACATCGGTTTTGCTTTAATTGTGTCTTATGTAGTACATAAATATCTAAGCAATTGAACAACTCTCTAACTAGTTAATTTGAGTCATTTGGACTAGTTATGGTGAAGAAGAATATGGTCGATATGAAAGTTATCATATGGCTTACCATTTGGTTAACTAGTGTTGAACCAAATAATGTACAAGTTTGGGTACGGTTTTCACAAGCCTACAAACGTGCATTTCATATGTGTGTAACGATCTATGCTTTCGATCTAACGGTTGATAATTATTAGCTTGAATCTAATAAGGTTTTCATCTAACAGTGAATATTGAATGCTTTGTTAGTAAGCTAACATTGATTGCAAACCCTAATTTGTGAGACTATATAACGGAGGACTCTAGCAACTGGGAAACCTAATCCCCATACATTATGTGTGATACTAGTTTGCTAATCTAGAGTCATTTCTCCTTTAACCTTTGGTTTTCTTCTTCTAAAACCAGGTTAACGACTTAAAAACTTCATTGGGATTATGAAGCCAGACCGATACTACTTTTATCGTAGTTGTGTGATCTGATCTTGCATATTTTATCGTACGAGTACCATTGTAATAATTGGCTTGGTATTTATATCTCCGATAGGCAAGATATAAAAGTAGTCACAAACACTTTGTCTCATCGTTTGTGATTCCTCAATAATCTTCTTCGCTACGCCGATTAAGACTATTGTGAGGTGATTGATAAAGATGAGATGTTCTTCGGGAATATAAGTTTGGTTTTATCAATTGGTTCCTATTCACCTTGATTTATCAAAAGACAGAACATAACTCATAGGTTTATTCGTGGGAGACGAATTTATCTATCCTTGTGTATGAGACGGATTTGTTTATTAAAGTCTTCGACTTTGGGTCGTACCAACTCTTGGTTGTGGGGGAGATCAGCTAAGGAAATCAAGTGCGTAGTATCATGTTGGGATCAGAGGCGTAGGAGCATAACTGTACGTTGGATCAGTGTGAGATTGATTGGGGTTCAACTACAGTCCAGACCGAAGTTAGCTTGGAGTAGGCTAGTGTCTGTAGCGGCTTAATACAGTGTATGTTTAATCTGGACTACGTCCCGGGGTTTTTCTGCATTTGCGGTTTCCTCGTTAACAAAATTCTGGTGTCTGTGTTATTTCTTTTCCGCATTATATTTTGTTATATAATTGAAATAATACAGTTTGTGCGTTGTTCAATCAATTAGAATATCCGACCTTATTGGTTGTTGATTTAAATTGATTGACACTTGGATATTGGTCTTTGGTACCATCCAAGTTATCTCTCTTTGATTAAAACTCGCAGATTGTATTTGCTTGAGTAAATCAAATTAAGAGATTGAGATAATAAACTCCTTGAGATATTTTTTATTGATTGATTCATATTGTCTAATTGATTATCTAGAAAGTAATTCGGAGTTGTCCATACAGATTGCTAATCAAAATATTAGGTGTGGTTGTTAGACCCCCGCTTTTTCATGTTTTACACCTGGTTCCAAAGTTCTTACAACACAATAACTTACAAGTTTTAAATAAGTGTCGACTGCTTTGCCTTGAAACCCTACAAAGAAGGCATGTGTAGATTAAATTCATTGCGAATGTTGTATCAAAGAGTATATCAGATACCCAAGGTTGTGATTGTATCAACGCGTGCCATAGAAATATCAAAAGTAAAACCATCAAACCAATGAATTACGGATGATTACTTGGGAGATTAGGCAAAACCACTCTAACTTCAATCAACCATCAAGCACCAAAGCCTGTACCTAGTTCAAAGAGATGAGGAAATTCATTATTAGTCGTTAAAAAAGAGATTAAAGGATTAAGGAAGTAAATCGGATGACATGCAATCTCAAAAAGGTTAAATCTAAGAAGGAATTCAATCTTCAGATTTAGTGAGTCTCTCTGATTCTGTCACCGAGTCTGTCGCCCGATCCGTGTGCATACTTGTTTGAAACGACTTTTGGCAACTTTTTTCGAGATTACAAGTGTAATTATGTACTATCAATGATGATTTTCCAATGAGTAATGAGACCCTTAAATGGGTTTTTCAATGAGTAACGAAACCCCTAAATGGGTTTATCCTGAACCATTTTCTTGTAGAACCCAATAGGAAGATTAAAGCCTTAACCTCATTTATGATCAATGATTTTGTTTTAGGAGATTAATTGGCCATAGTTCTATTGTTTCTCTCACCCCAACCTGCCCAGATAATAGCAAAGAGTAAGGCTTATTTCTATGTACATGTCAAATATTAGATTTTGCCATATATGCACCCACTATGGGTATGCCAAAGTGCCAAACATATAGGCATACACGATAGACTTTCCAGCGAGTGATAGAATGTCCCTCGCTAGATGTCAAACAAGCGCTCGTTGGTCATTCCAGCGTCATCGATGGTAACTATGTTGCTCGCTGACATGATCATCGCTTATCAGTTCCTCACCCAGCGACTACAATTTCTCCCGTATATAAATACCCAATTTCAAACTCATTTCAACTTACACCAGAATTTCTCAATCTCCAACTCTTTTCATCACTCTTTAATTTCCTAAAAGGCATGGCTGATAATACGAATATGGCTGAGTTCATAGCGAACCAACATGATGACGAAAATCAAAGAGTTGTTAATCGTGCAAATATGCGAAGTCGAATTAGGAGGCGAGTACCAAAATTTATGTTGGAAACAATGAACAAAAAACTCAAAAACGAATCTCAAACATCTGAGTTGCGGACTCGGTTGCTATATTTAAGGTGTTTCGCGACTCTGACTCTTGATTTTGCTAGCATTCAAAAACTTGTCGAAAACCCTATGGGATAAAACAGCTGATACTCTCTTGATCGATTTCTCTGCACCTTGAGAAATCGAACCAACTATCACTCTTTCTAACACTTGCCCAGAACTCAATAGATGTAAAACTCAGTGTTTTCATCTTCTCCAAAACTGTCTTTTTATAACTAAGAAAATAATCAATATGTTTTTAATAAGAATAAATCATGCTTTAATGCACACATAAAATCCTCTCACCAGTTACAAAGAAAACGGTCAGAATATAAGTACTGAATTAATAAAATTAATTGACAATAGTAATTACTTAAAATACGTTTTGAAAGTCTAAGTTAAAAACATCAAAAATAAGTTTCTGGATCAGCAGACCTCTTAAGGCTCCGCTCCCGGACTAATGTAATATAAGTATATAGTATATATTATATATACCCTAGTGGAAATGTATGGGGTGGGACTTGAACCCATGCCTATAGTGTGGGAGCTCAAAATAATACCACCACACTATCTCTCTAACTTTGGCATAAAATTACAAAAATATGTTTTTAAATATATACCCCAACAATTTACTATTGCGGAAGATGAATGTATTTGCAAGAATTATGTTTCTTTTACTGAGACTTTATTCGGAGATGCATAACATCCTCAAACATTTTAGCAAAGGATTTTTGGGAAATTTCAATAACAAACAATGAACCTTAACAATCGTGATGTTTCAGGGTTGAGTCATCGCTTCACTATAATCAATCAGGAAGTTACTAGGTATGTTGTTCTGCTTCAGCAAGAAGGTCCAAAGATGAGGGATGGTGAAACCATGATGGAACTTCAACAAAGGTGTCGTGCTGAATATCGTTGCATCTACGAAAAAGACTTCCAATTTGGAAGTTGTTTCGAGATTTTAATATATTTGCCCAAATATTGTCCAATATTTATGTTTTAATTTCTTAATTGTCCACTTAAGTGTCTAAGTATTAAGTTTAAATATTTGTTAAACTATTAAATGTATCTCTAATTGAAATGTAAGATTGGATCAAGAATAGAATTAAGCTTAATATTTGTTTTTCCTTGACTTTTCTTAGTTGCGGTTTTGACTTGGTCAATATCCAACACTTGAAGACTTCTTTTCTTTTTACCTATTTCTTTACAACTATCACATATCTTCTTAACGACACCTTCAAGCACTACTCCAAAAAATCAAGTTGGGTTTCAAATTGTGCCATTTGGGAAAATTTGAAAAAATAAATTAGATTGAGAAAGAGATAAATAGGGAAATTAGATTAAGAAACAGAGAAATTTAAAAAAAAAAAAAAAAATTGGGGTAAGTTCTGAGTTTGAAAATTACCTATTTATAGCGACAAAGAACTAGTCGTTGGCGCTAGAGTCAATATCGAGCGATATTCCTGGAAAGGCTGGCGATAAAGTCTTTATTGTTAGCGTTATTGCCAATATCGTTCGTGTAGTTGCAGGAAATCCTACACTACACCCTTGATAAGATCTTACAGTAATTAACACATATTTGATGATTAAAACAACACTTTATTATTTGATTCTCAGAAATGTTTACAAGTAATGGAAGAAGATCAAGAATACAACTGTTCTCTTGAATTTTCTCTCTCCTCAAGACTTTCTGAACACTCAAAAATACATTATCCTTTTCTGAATCTACTGGATCTCTTTATATAGGGTAGTTACATAGTGGATGATATCTAAGTTGTCCTTTAATTTCGGATCTGTCTCGCGATGCTCTCGCGGTAGTTGTAATGTTAACTCTCGCAGAAGTTGCAACCATCATAGAACAATCACACTCTTCCCGTGTTTCCTATTTTCGTCATTCTTTGGATTATTCTTTGAGTTATTCTGTGACGCTCGCAGAGTGTTGTTTTAGAATCTCGCAGAAATTTTGTAGCGATATTCTGATCCTACATCTTGCCTTTCCTCATGTCTTCTTCGCGGAGTTAAGTGGATATGAGGATCTCCAACCCTTCATAATACCACAAATCCCTGTCTTTCCGCATTTTTCTTTCGACAACCTTCCGTGAATTTAGTTTAACGGACTACACGTGTCGTGAATTCCCCCTTTTTCTACTGACACGTCTTTCCTCAACAAGTCATCTCCTTTTTCCTATAAAAGGTAGAATCTGGTTACAAAACTAATTTTCTTCTTTTACTTTTATATCTTCTTTGTATCTTCGTCTATTCATTCTGTTTTCCGTCTGCAACTTTCTTCTCTTAAAGATTCTTCTGCTACTATTTCCATGGAGTCATCAAGGTATCTCTACTTCTAATGTTGTTAAATTTGATCTTATTTACTTAGATTATGTTCATCATTATTTATTTGATCTGTTTTTATCTGATTTTATATATCTCCCATATTGTGTCCTTGCTTCAGCAGAGCCGTTTCCAACACCAGAGTTGTAGTCCAAAACCCTAATTTTCAGGAAGATTTTCAACAAAAACCCTTCGAGAAGAAAAGGAAGTCTGCGAGTAATAAGGTGGGAAGAAACATTTGCCTTCTTAATAACAATATTATTGCCTCTGTTTCTTATCTATATTATTATTCGCAGGGTAATGAAGATGCTGCTAGACCTCGAAAGCAATATCGCAAGGCTAAATCTCTTGAGATTGATATTACTATTCCCAAATTTACATCTTCAAAATCTGTTTCTACTACTTCGCAGATAGACCCTCCATCCTCTATTTGCGAGAATGTTATTATCAATACCCCCAATGCCATCAATCCTCCAATAAATGAGACTCCTAGAACTGTTATGAACAAAGTTTCTTCTTCTCATATCTTACCCCCAACCGTTACCTTTCCGGACACTCCTCCTCCTGATGATACAACTATCATAAATGATTCAAATCTCCAGATCTCCATCATTACCACTTCACCCTCTACACCTCTTCCCTCATCTAAAGAACCATCAATAGGGGTTGATGCTGCTTTTAGAGTTCTGTCTGACATTTTAGATGATGCCAGAAAATCTTCCACTGACACTTTCAAATACGATGTTTGCGAGACTTTAATCAAATATTTGGGTTCTGACCGCACTGCTTCGCAAGCGTCTTTAGAAAATGAAATTGAAGCTCTAAAGAGAAGTCTTCAAGCTAAAACTTCAGAATGTGATATCCTTGGTCACAAACTTCGCAATTCTTCATTAGATTGTGAAAATCTTCGCAATAAAAACATGGAATTAAAAGGTATGTTTCTTTTGCCTCTACCTCTAACTTTTCTGTTCATGTAGATTTTCATCTTTTTTGTACTCAATTTCCTTTTAAATATTTGGTGTACCTATTTAGCTTTAAATCAGAAACGAGTAATGAAGATATTTGAATTAGAATCTGCTGCTGAAGAAGCCCGTGTTGAGAGAGATTCTTGGATGAATCAATATAATAGATTAGTTAATCTCTACTCATACTCAATCGATCAAATAAATAATCTTACCAATGAGAACGATCAATTAGTGAAAAAGCAAAATCTATTAAATAGCGAAGCTACTCGCCTCTCATATTTGTTAACTCGAGCTAACTTGGCGATGGAATCTTTATCAGATGAAAATAAAACTTTATCTCAGGAGAAACGTAGCTTTTTAAACAAGATGGCGATCTCCTCGCGACAAATAAATTGTCTTCAGAAAATGTGTAACGACCAAGAGCAATCTCTTCGTTTACTAAAATATGAACTCAAGGAAGTAACTGAATCTTCTGCCGCTGAGAAAGATTAACTTATCAAAGGCAGTCTAACTCTAAGTTTAAAGGCCAGTAAACTCCAAGATCAATATTCTCAATTAGAAGAATCTTACTCCTTATTAGCGAAAGAAAATACTTATCTCCTCTTCAAAGAAGAAATTATAAAATCTCGCCTGAAGGGTATAGTTGGAGATAATTTCGATGATGCCATGAATTAATGGGATAATTGTTTCTTAACATTAATTCAAAATTTAACTTTTCAAAAGGAAGGTAGTCATTTTTATTGCCTTAATTGTTAATTTTTCTATTTAATTTTTCTATTATATTTCTTGCAAAATTTTATTTGAATATTTTCTTGTCAACTTCTGTTTCTCGCATAATCTGAAAAAAGCCTTCATTCTACCATTTCCGATCTGACTGAAAAATTGGCTAAAGTTCGCAAAGAAAACGGAAAGTTCACTGCCCATCTTGTTTTATCTCGCGATCGTGCTGAGAGGAGATATGACTACCTTGAATATTACAAAAATATAAAGAATATAAATCATGATAGAGGTTTCCTTCGCAAGGTTCATCTTAATGATGAAGTCCTTGTGAATGACGTTCTGTTATCCCAATCTCTTCCTCCAGTATCCATTGATACTCTAGAAGTAGATAATGACGAAATTCCTCTTCCTATCGATAATGACCTATACTATGCAAGTGATGAAGAAAATGAAGAAGATGAAGAAGATATCTCTCAAGGAGACCCAACAGAAGAAGAAGATAGTCCTTCTAGAAGAGTAGCTAGCGGTAGTGAAGCAATTGCTGGCGAAAAATTAGGTGAAGAAGAAACTCAAGCTGATCATGATGCAAAGAATGCCAATAAGGAGAATGAAGCTGGCGAGAATAATAGCGGGATTAATACAGAAGCATGAATTTTGCTCTTGTTTTCTTTTCCCTTCTTTTTCTTGCGATCAATGTATCTTTCCTGCAACTTTGGAGTTCAACTTTGCCTCTGTTATTTTGAATATTCTCAAGAAAGATAATGATATTTTATTTATTAACTCCCCTATTTTCCCTTCATTATCTTTCTTATAATGATCAAGTGTTTCCTGCATTCTTCCTTTGCGAACTGTGTTGCGATATTTCTTGCGAAATTATGGATGATGTTGCGATATGATGAATATTATGAATAATCCTGTTGTGTGATTCTGAATAACATTTCTGAAAAAATCCGAAGGATTCTGAGAAATATTTCTTGTATTCTTAAAAGAAAATAGTTAATGTTTGGGATTATTCTGTTGGTCTTATCTTGCCTTCCTAGTTAAAGGTCTTATTTTGCCAATTTTTTCTGTCTGCGACAAAATCGCAGGACATCTTTACATTTGTATGCAAAAACCCATTGATCTTGCCTTATCTGTATTTTGTAAATTTCTCTGCGACAATATGACAAGTCTAAGTTTTCTTGCGAAAACGAAGCCATATGACATTGCCGTCTCGCGATGAAATCGCAGGACCTCTTTACACTTTCATGTAAAAACCCATTGATCTCATCTTAACATTTTCTATTATGGATTGTTGCCTTTGTATAATATTTGTCACGCGACAATATGACAGGCCTAAATGATCTTGCGAGCGTAAAGCCCCATGACATTGCCGTCTTTAGACACTTATTATCTCCCTAATGGAGGGTGCCGCCCTTATATTCTTCCTGGTTGCCTCTCTCCTGGTTGTGTTGTAAGACCAGACTACATTATGTACCTATTCACACCATGCTCTATGGTACCCTTATAATTTCTTTTTTAAGATGTCCAACCCTTAAAATATTTGTGTTAAATCTTTTAAATATTTGGTGTGCCTATTTAGCTTTAAATCAGAAACGAGTAATGAAGATATTTGAATTAGAATCTGCTGCTGAAGAAGCCCGTGTTGAGAGAGATTCTTGGATGAATCAATATAATAGATTAGATAATCTCTACTCATACTCAATCGATCAAATAAATAATCTTACCAATGAGAACGATCAATTAGTGCAAAAGCAAAATCTAATAAATAGCGAAGCTACTCGCATCTCATATTTGTTAACTCAAGCTAACTTGGCGATGGAATCTTTATCAGATGAAAATAAAACTTTATCTCAGGAGAAACGTAGCTTTTTAAACAAGATGGTGATCTCCTCGCAACAAATAAATGATCTTTAGAAAATGTGTAACGACCAAGAGCAATCTCTTTGTAGGATCAGAATATTGTCACAACAATATTCCTGCGAAATAAACAGCAGTTCTACGATACATCAATGATATTCTGCGATACATCTCAAAATGACGTAAGGAATGACATATCAGATGAAAACGACAGAAACATGAGAAAAGTGTGACATTTCTGCAATGAACCAATAAAACCTGCGAATATTAAGGCGGTGCTAACTGCGATTTATCGCAAGAACCCAGATCCGAAATTAAAGGGGATCTTAGCTGTAAATGAGCTGTAATCCACTATGTAAATGCCTATATAAAGGGAATGAATAGTTCCGGAGAGGGGGATGATTTTTTGAGTGATAAGAAAGTTTTTAGGAGAGAGAAAATCTTATTAAGTGTTCTGTGTTCTTGATTTCTGTAATTCTTTTAAGATCATATTAATAAGAAGGTCCTTAATCTTCAAATTATGTCATAAATATTGATAAATTCTTGAACATGGTGTAGTGTGGGAATTCCTGCAACTACATTTTGGCGCCCAGAAACAGGGAGAATCAATTTGAGAAATTTCAAATTGCAACTTGAAGATTTTAAGAAATTGTTAGAATTGAAGAAATGGCTAGAAGGAGAAGAAATACATCAGAACCACCAACAACAGTGAGAAGAAGTAAAAGAATTGCAGGTGAAGGAACATGTGAATTGGAAGGATCTTTAAGGATCAGATCAGGAAGAAGTAGAATGAGAAATGGAGCAGAAAATTCAATTCAACCACCGAATCAACAAACACAAGCACAAGATAGAGATGTGGATTATGATAGAGTAAGTGTGCATACTTGGAGGTCGGATTCGATAGAAGAGGAAGAAAATCAAGAAGTGGATGGAGGAGTAATTCATGAAGGGCATGAAGTAGTAGATGATTTGAGACAAAGGATACAGGAAGAAAGAAGATTAGAGGTAGAAGAACGTACAAATCTTATAAGGCAAAATCATGAACTAAGAATGGAAAATTTGAGGTTGCAAAACAGAAGATCAAGAAGCAGCATGAGATCAAGTTCAAGATCATATAGAGAAGAAACAAGACAAAATCACCCTATACAAAATATTGGCGAGAATTTGATAAATGATCGTTATATTACACGCGGTGAAACTTTGGACATTAGACATAATCAAGATGAGGGAGAAAATCAAGAAGAGGGAAGGAGAATGTTACGTGATGAAGAGATTCGAAGAAATCGCAGAATAATTGAAGATGATATTGAGAGGCATTATATTGAGCAAGTACATTTAGCGGGAGAGAGAGAGAGATTGCAAGCGGAAGTAGAAGAACAAGAAATTCAAGAAGCATTGCGTCAGAATAACCATGATAATCGAGAAAGACGACGTGCACAAAATCGTAATAATGGTAATCTCAATGAGGAATATGAGAGAATTCGCAGAGACATAGAAAGGCAACGAAGAGAAACAGTAAGGGATGAGGAAATTCGCAGAGAAGAGAATGAAAGACAAATTAACTTGCAAGTTCAAGAAGAAGAAAATCGTAGAAGAAGGCAAAATCAAGATGTTGGAGAAGAAGCGCGAAATATCGCAAGGCAAGAAAGGCATGAACGCAGACGAAGAGAGGCTGCATTAAACAGGCCAATGGAGCAACATTCTGATAGGAATGAACAAATCTTGTGAGAATTAGCAGAAATGAGAGGAATGATAAATAACAGTAGAGAAGGAGGAAGAAGACAACTTGATGAGGCAATTGAAGAAGCTGCGAAAACTCCATTTACTCAAGAGGTACAATTAGGAGGGATACCTCCAAAATGCAATTTGCCGGTATTGACCAGTATTTTGATGGGACTACATGTGCCGTCCAACATATCAAAGCCTATATTGGATGCATGCTACAATGGGAGAACCATGATATCTTTTTGTGCAAATATTTTGTGTCAAGTTTAACTGGCGAAGCATTGAAGTGGTTTGAAAGTCTCCCCAAGAATACAATAACTTCGTTCATGCACTTGCAAACTACTTTCTTAGGAGCATACATAAGTAATAACTCTACACGACCTGTAATTGAAGATGTGTTTGGATTGAAGCAGAGAGTTGGCGAGAGTTTAAAGCACTTAACGATAAGATGGAGGACAATGTGTAGTGAAATGGCAGGAAGGGTAGATGAAAGATATCTCATTTTGTCCTTCATAAATGCTATGTTTGCGACAAATCTATTATACATCCAGGTATTCAGATTTAAAAACACAATCACTATGACAGAACTGCGAGAATTTCAAGAAGAGTATATCGCTTTGGAGGAAAAACAAAATGAGATGGAGTCATATCCAATTCTCGCAGGCACAAGTTCAACCGCAACAAATGGAAGTTTATTACCTAGGATGATTAATACAGTAGCAAATACCTCCCAAAATCAGTGAGAGAAAATGGAGATTGATAATCAACGTAAGATAGTAGCAATGGGGAGTAGAGATCAGGAGGAATTGGAAAAGGAGAGAAATTTCTATAATCGCAATAACAATAATAAGGTCCCAAGGTTTGATCAACCGCAGGAGACTTATGGTGGACAGAGGCAGAATTATTCAAGAGAACAAAGAGGTCAAAAGATTATATGGGAAGATATCAAATTTCCACCTCTAAATACCAGTATAGACAAGATTTGGGAAGCGATTATTTTGATGGAGAATATACCCTCACCCTGGAACATGGGGAAAGAACCACATCCAAACAACCAAAATCAAGAATTCTGTCCTTATCATCATTTTCATGGCCATTATGTGAATAATTGTAGAAATGTAAAAAGAATTATTCTGCGAATGATTGAACAGTGGAAATTAAATCATTTTCTAGCGAGATATCCACAACCACAGCAATTGCCGCAAGCACCAGAAATTCGCAGAGTCAATGTTGCGAAAGACGCAGAAACATTTGTCATTGAAGTAGGAGCTACAGCAAAAAATCTATTTTGCAATTCAATTGTACAGTCGCAGAAAACAATAGAAGATTTTCATGATAGTGTGCTAAGTATAGTATTTGCGAGGGATATAGAGGGAAGATAGGTGATGAATATTGCGAAAATTTCTCCGTTAGAAGAATGGCAGAAACAAGTTATTTCTTTTACTGCACAAGAGATACCAGAACCAGGGAAGATGCATGACAACCCGTTGGTGGTAAAGTTAGAGATAAATCCAAAGTACAGAGAAGAAGAAGAAGATGATGGTGATGCAGCAAGTGATTCTTGGGCAATAGATAAGGTTTTAATTGATACTGGCAGCTCGGTAGACATTTTATTCTATCATACCTATCGTACAATGGGTGGAAGAGATGATGAATTAATCCCCTCAACTTACAAGATCTATGGTTTTAATGGCACTGCGAATAAGCCAAAAGGAGAAATTACTATGGAAATCCCATTGAACAAGATATCTTCAAAAATTAAGTTCTGTGTAGTGGATATAGAATCTCCTTATAATGCCTTAATTGGAAGACCATGGCTCCATGGGATCTTGGGCATAGCATCCACATATCATCAATGCATAAAGTTTCCACATCCTCATGGTATTGGGATAATTAAAGGTGATTGGTTTGAAGGGAAAAAGTGTTATGAAGTTGACATTAATACTTGCGAAGAAAGAAACGCTAGAAATCGTAATTGACAACATAACATGAAGCAAAATCAGAGAGCAGAGAAATTAATGGTGGAAAGTATAGAGTTGCGGGGAAAGGATATATTACAATAATAGTTTGTGCCAAAAGAATCAATGGTGCTAAATCGTGCAAAGATGGGAAAAATTTGAAATCTTCATTTCTCGCAAAAAAAAAAAAGTAACAAGATATTGCGAATAATCATTCGTTACAGAAGAAAAGAAGTGCAACAATATCATGTTGCGAACAATCGAAAAACAAGAACATCAAGAAGTGTGCAGACAGAATATTAAAAGAAAAGCTTTATTCAAAAATAAGAAAATTTCTATTAAAAGAAAAAGATGATGATTTCAAATCATATAAGAATTTTTAATGCAAATGCATAAGACGGGCGCAAATCGCCTAAAAACATATAAGAATGGGACGAACTTTTATGGCGTACACCTTAGTTCGTGGATTCTATTCTGTAAGAGGCAATGTCCTTAAAGTGCGTCATAAGGGGGGTATCTCTTTGCATGATTATGGGAAAGTCTATACTGCTGTTGAAACCTAGTCATGGAGATTTGGGATTAAAGAAAATCCATCCGGGAGAGATAACTTGGATTCCCAACTATATAAGGTTATACCCTGGTTGGGCGCCCGAGAGTTTCTCCTAAGGAATGCAAAGTATGATCAAGGCGCCGAGGTACACGGTTGAGCTGTGGGTGCCCGGGACGGATGAACCTACCATGTCCATCCATGGCAAGTCTTGGATTACGATGTGTTCGGCCCGAAGAAAACCCCACTAGGGTGTAGTCTCGTAACTATAAGCCATATAGGCATAAAGGATAAGAGGATACGAAAACAACTGGTTGTTTCTAGAACCGGATGGGAGGAGCTAGTCTTGTATGGCAGAAGTACGTCTCCTTGAAGGGGAAACCAGGGGGAGAGATAAGGGCGATACCCTCCATTAGGGAGTTGTGTATCAAAAAAGACGGCAATGTCATGGGACTTTATATTCGCAAGAGTATTTAGGCCCGTCATATTGTCGCGTGACACAGACAGCAATGTCATGGGACTTTATATTCGCAAGAATATTTATGCCCGTCATATTGCCGCATGACAGGCCAAAAAGCCTAAAGAGAAATGTTAAGATGAGATCAATGGGTTTTTGCGATAAAAACAAAAGACGAGATAAATGAAATCAATGATAAGAGGATATAAATCGCAAAAACGTCCGGTGATTTCATCGCAAAGACGCCAATGTCACGAGTCTTAAAAAGCAAAGAGAGGTTAATCTCACAAGATGGCTTAGACTTATCATATTGTCGCAGAGATCAAAATAAATGATAAGACAAGATCATTGGATTATTACATGTAAAAGTAAGAATGTCATGCGATCTTGTCGCATAAAAGTGGCATAATAAGACCTTTAACTAGGAAGGAGAAATAAGACCACAAGAGAGGTTATATATGCAAAGCATATAACAGATTTTTCGCACTATTATTTGCGATACTTCATTTATCATATTGCAGATTAATAACAAGAGGCAAGTATGGGAATGATGCATAGAATGGTAAATATTGTTATTCATCATTATATGATAAATTCATACAAGTAATTGGAGATTAATGATTATATTAACCATCTTGCGAAAATAATTGTTTCTTAAATCTTTAATGATAAACAGATAGAAACAAAAAATAATTTATATATTGAAAGACATCAGGAGCTGCAGATAATTCGCAGAATATTACAATTTGTCGCAGATAATTATCGCAAGAAAGAAAGGGAGAAATACAGGAGAATATCAAAAAGAAAAAATAAAACTATTGGGATTTATCTCCATCATTATTTTCATCTTCATCATTAGTTCGTTCCTCATCTTCGCTTTCACTTTTATCTGCATCATCCTCACTGTAAGAAATAACTGGTACTTGAGAACTGGCTGGGATATTATCCATAAGACAAGGATATAGACTAAGAGGAAGATGTTATCTTTGCAAACTTTCTCAATAGCATTATTGCGAACGGTGAGAAGATTACTACGCAAGTTTGAGTTGGATATCTTTATTTTCTTTTGCAGTCTAGAGATTTTTTCATTACGGGAAGCAAGATTTTCGCAAGACCACTTTTTTCTTCTTCAAGTTATGCTACCCTTTTGGAATATCTTCCTTCAGATTCTGCGATGATACAACAACAAATTAGAAACTGGTTGGAAATCTACAAGAAATACAAAGATATTAGAGGAGCAATAAATAACTTTATCTTTCATGGATCATTTCTTGTATCAATGTTGTTTGCTCTGTATGAAGACTGACATCTATCACTAAGTTTTTCCTAGCATTATCGAGAATTGTCACAGCCCGCGAATTCATCATCACTTTGAATGAGAAGATGGGAACGGATTTGTTTTTCTCTTTTAAGAAGTTTAATGTTTTCATTCTTAAGTCTATCTCTCTCAAGTTCAGTATCAATAAGGGTATTGCGAAATTTTGATAGAGCTTCAGCGCCTTGAAGAGTAATGCGTTCTTTATCCTTCTCAAGTTCATTCTTCTTGGATTTTAAAACTTTGATTTTTTTCTCTAAACTTATCTATGTAAGTCTTTAAACTATTGGATGTACTCAATACAGATCTATAATCCATTCTCATAAGGGAGATATGATATTTAAGCTCATCAATGGACAAAGTATTAATTTTTTTTCATCTGAATAGTTATTTAAAGTGTCATTAAGACGCTGAAGAAGAGTGGTTTCATCTATGGGTTCATCAAAAGAATTAAGAATGATGGCTTCATCAGTAAGATTATAGGCATCTGCAAAATGGTTGCCCAAATAAGCTAAAAAAAAAAGGGGGGGAAGACTTATACCAATAACTTGTTTGCAGAATTTCTCCTTATCAACTAATTTCTGTTGAAGAACTTGAATTTCTACTTCAAGCGATTTGTTTTTACTAAGAAGCTCAGTATTTCCAGCTACTTCCAACTGTTTACATTTTTCGCGAAGAATGGAGATTTCAGCTTCGTATTGCTTATTTCTCGAGAATTTTCGCAGATTCAGATTGTGAATCAGTAAGCCTTTTCTGTGATGATGATAATCTACTTTCTAATTCTGAAGCTACAGAAAAATAAGCTCTAGCAGTCTGTGACAGAAAAAGAGAAAATGAGTAAGATAAGTAAAAGATCTTTGATATTCATGACAAATGTAAAGTTTACTACAAGAAAAATGAAGGAAAGGGGCATACCAATGAAGCTAACGCATGAAGAAAACCTGGGTTAATAAATCTTGAGACTCCTTTAAGATCTTTATTATTAGTCAAGATTGAAGCGTCGCAGATCTTTGAGAGATAGTCGCAAGTACGAGTAATATCATCCTCTCCAACACCTTGTAAGGGGTTTCTAAAAATGTTTGACAATTGATCCATTGGAGTCTCAGGTTGAGAAAGACCCATCGCATACCTAATTCTTGCGGAAGAAATATGTGTTGAAGTGCCCACAGAGGCATCATTATGAATTCCACTATTTTTTTTCAATTTCATTATATTTTTCAGCGATAATAGAAGTCTCTCTGAGTTGAGAATTATCAGAAGGAAGTGGTTGAGTTTTTCTTATCTTCTTTGGGGGACCGTCAGAGGTTTGATTTTTATTACGGCGAGGATAAGCACCGGAACTTTCATTTGGAGTTGCTACTCTTTTGCCTTTATCTTTGGCTTCAACCACCGTGACAAATGGTATTTCCTTGAAAACAATCACACATAAAGATAAGAAACAGGGGAAACAATATATTGTTAAAGGTTATAGAAGGTTGTTTCTTACTTCATCTGTGAAGGTTTTCAAAATTTGTAGGAGATTGGGATTCCCAGTATTGTCATAGCTAAGCTTCATTCTTTCAATCTGATAAAATATATCTCAATATAATCAATAAGAATAATATATTTATCCAAATCTGCGAATAATGATAAATTTTGCGAGATATACCTCAGGATTCCTTTCAGGCCAGTTAAAAACCCAAGGACGATACGCCGCAAGATTCGCAGGATTCGCAGGAAGATCGAGAGTGCCAGAAATATATGGACATTCAAGGAGGAGAGGAAATCTACACCACTTATCATCTTTTGAGAAGCGTGGACCTTGGTTTTTACTTGAATGATAATCTATATCTTGCATAAGAAGTTTATCCTTCGCAACCTTTTTATTCCTATTCAAACGAACAGCCCAACACGTGCTCTCTTTCTTCATGGGAATCACTTGATAATTCGCAAAGAAATTCTCCACGGTATATTTCGCTGGAATAATTGGGATATCTTTAAAATCAGGATATTTCGCAGATTCAGGATAGCGAGATCCTTTACCAGCTCCACGAAAGGCATATTCGAGAATGAGACGAATACAATCTCCACTTAATTGGTAGATTGCTCGTGAAAATTTAACGTCAGAAATAATTTCATAAAAAAGAGGGAGATCTGGGTTATAAAGAGGGATAGGAAGGCCAGCTTCTATTTGACCTAGCGAAATAAGGATTTTCCCATTGGAAGAAGGAAATTCTGAAACTAGATCAATGGAGAGATCAGAGTCTGAAGATTGACCAGGGATCTCAGAAAGTGTGAAACCTAAGGTTTGGAGCTTCTGTTGGTGTTTTTGGAAAGAAGGTTGACCTAATTTTTTAGCAGGAGCCATTTATTAGTATGGGAATGATGATTAAGATGAAGAAGAATAAAGAAACAAAATTGAAGCAGTAGTAGATCCGGAATTTGCGGAAGAAGATGAAGAACAAAATAGTTGCAGAGAAAAAGTAAAAAGAGAAAGTAAAAAGAAGAGGAGAGATTAGCGAAGAAGATATTTATAAGAGAAGAAGATTCTCGAGAACATCAGTGCATTCAATGAAGAAAAGACGTGAATGGTCAGAATTCAACGGTTGATAAAAGATGTGTCAAGGGATAAATGAGAGAAGAAACACGCGTAGAATATCTAGCGATGGATGCAGAGACGTGTCAGAGTGAAGGAAGTGTGAAAATACAAGGAGTTGCGGCAAATCAAGAGATTTAAATTCTCATGATCTTTATCTTCTTCGCAGAAAAGATATGAGAAGAGGCAAGATGTAGGATCAGAATATTGACACAACAATATTCCTGCGAAATAAACAGCAGTTCTGCGATACATCTCAAAATGACGTAAGGAATGACATATCAGATGAAAACGACATAAACATGAGAAAAGTGTGACATTTCTGCGATGAACCAATAAAACCTGCGAATGATTAAGGCGGTGCTAACTGCGATTTATCGCAAGAACCCAGATCCGAAATTAAAGGGGATCTTAGTTGTAAATGAGCTGTCATGAGCTATAATCCACTATGTAAATGCCTATATAAAGGGAATGAATAGTTCCGGAGAGGGGGATGAATTTTTGAGTGCTAAGAAAGTTTTTAGGAGAGAGAAAATCTTATTAAGTGTTTTGTGTTCTTGATTTCTGTAATTCTTTTAAGATCATATTAATAAAAAGGTCCTTAATTTTCAAATTATGTCATAAATATTGATAAATTCTTGAATAGGGTGTAGTGTGGGAATTCCTGCAACTACACTCTTCGTTTACTAAAATATGAACTCAAGGAAGTAAATGAATCTTCTGCCGTTGAGAAAGATAAACTTATCAAAGGCAGGTTAACTCTAAGTTTAAAGGCCAGTAAACTCCAAGATCAATATTCTCAATTAGAAGAATCTTACTCCTTATTAGCGAAAGAAAATACTTATCTCCTCTCCAAAGAAGAAATTATAAAATCTCGCCTGAAGGGTATAGTTGGAGATAATTTCGATGATGCCATGAATCAATTAGAGAATTGTTTCTTAACAAGATGTAGGATCAGAATATCGCTATAACATTTCTGCGAGATTCTAAAACAACACTCTGCGAGCGTCACAGAATAACTCAAAGAATAATCCAAAGAATGACGTAACGAATGACGAAAATAGGAAACACGGGAAGAGTGTGATTGTTCTGCGATGGTTGCAACTTCTGCGAGAGTTAACATTATAACTACCGCGAGAGCACAGCGAGCCAGATCCTAAATTAAAGGACAACTTAGCTGTCATCCACTATGTAACTACCCTATATAAAGAGATCCAGTAGATTCATAAAAGGATAATGTATTTTTGAGTGTTGAGAAAGTCTTGAGGAGAGAGAAAATTCAAGAGAACAGTTGTATTCTTGATTTTCTTCCATTACTTGTAAACATTTATGAGAATCAAATAATAAAGTGTTGTTTTAATCATCAAATATGTGTTAATTACTGTAAGATCTTATCAAGAGTGTAGTGTAGGATTTCCTACAACTACAGTTCGTTATAAACTTTGTCGCTCAATGGTTTTCCCATAGTAGCGCAACTCGTTTGCCATGCCACCTGGTATGCCAAATAGCATTTTTTGACATGTGCATAGGAATAGGCCTAATAGCCGTCAAATTATTTTCCTTATGTTCCCTCCTCTTCTAAATTTCCACGTTTTGAGTTGTGCTAGAACTGTTTCTACTTGAGCCCATCTGATAATATACCCACCAATAAAGTAGTTCAAAATTCTGTGTGAAAATTTACAGTGTAAAAAAGTATGATTCAATGTTTCTGGTTCCAGGTTACATAATGAGCATATAACATGGGTGATTTCAAAAACGTCTTATGTTCAGATTATCAAGAGTGGGGATTGCATTCTATGCTGCAAGGGATAAGAAAACTTGAATCTTTAAAGGAACATTTTGAATATAGATGCATTTATATGGAATGATCATATTAGTTTTAGTAAGATTTGGTTCAATTAGCCAATTGTAGTTGTTCTTTGTAGCATATCCACCAGTAGAAATTCATTTTAACTCGTCTTCTTTTTTTTTCTAGCGACAGAGGGTTGCATAAAACTTCAAAAAGCTCTGGTATATCTTGCATCTAAGCAGGTTTTAATTTTTTTGTTAATCTCAAATTTCAAGAGTTGTTTTCAACAGTTTCTTGAATGCTTGCATTTTTCTAAGAAGATATCTTGAAATTTCTTGGGAATCTTAGCTTCAGGGCTTGATTGTCCTTCCATCTATCCCGCCAGAAGTAGATTGATTTTCCATTCCTAATCTCCAAAGTGGACATATTCTCCACTAATTGCTTTTGTTTTTGTATTCCTTTCCATAATCTTTTTTTTTTTTTTTGAAAATAACATATATTACTAAGAAGAGTGTTAATCCCTTGATTCAGTCCCATTTGGAATCAACCCCTTCAAAGTTGTTCCGCCGGTGACTGAATCTGCAGAATTAACATCATATAGGAGATACAACAGAGTTTTGAGTATTACAATCTAACTTAGCTTTGACAGAGTCATAAGCAATTGAAGGAAGTAAAAATAAAGGTGCAGAATTTAACCAACAGGCAGCAGCGTTCTCCTTTCTTTGCTAATATGTCCGCTACTTTGTTGGCTCGCCTGTCAACATATGTAAACCCCAAAAATGAGATAAGTTTTTCTGCTTCAGATCGAACTTCTTCCAAGATACCAATGCTTTGCCATTGAACTGAAACTATTTTTCCTTGCAGATAATTGATAGTAGTTTGATTGTCTCCATCTACGACCAAATTTTGCAGGTTATTTTGAATGGCCCATTTAGTAGTACGCAGTAGAGATAGAGCTTCTTCTTTTTCAGCTGTTGAAGCTCTGAAGATTCCCATAGCTGCTCCTTTGCTAGTGCCTATATAGTTACGAAGCACACATCCAAAACCTGAGTTGGCATATTTTGAAACCCAAGAAGCATCACAGTTCAATTTATTGGTGTTTCTTGCAGGGCATTTCCAAGTATGTTGTATGACATGTTTTTTAGGAAATTGAGTATTAACATTATTTATATTATGTGGATGCCAATAAGCAAAGTGCCTAGAAATATCTGTAGCTAGTTTTTCATGTGTTCGTTTTTTTTTTTTCAAAGACTCTCGGGCATCTTTCCTTCCATACGAACCAGCATTTAGTTGCTTCTAAAGCCATGGATATGGAATTGATGTCCCCAGCCAGCCATTCATTATATTTATCTAAGAAAGAAGTGTTATTAGAGGTAGAAGTTACTCCCTGATTTGCCATTGGTGCAATATTCCAGACAGCTTTATCATAAGAGCAATAAAAAAACAAGTGATAAGTAGATATAATGGCTTGTTTTCAGAAGACGCACTGAGTTTCCACATCAAGTATTGATCCTAATTTCTCTCTAGTTGGTAAAGTTTTTTGCAGACATTTCCATGTAAATAGTTTTATTCTTTGTGAGGTATCCATTCTCCAAAGACCCTGCCAGAAACTCTTGGTTTCAGTCGAAACTGATCCCAGACGGTTAAGCAATTTAGAATATAGAGACTTGACAGAGAATTCACCATTTCTGGTGAGCATCCATCTCAGTTTATCACTTCTCAGTTTACCATTGTTTGAACAAAAAAGTCTTATACTTAAGATTTTATTAACTAAAGATCTGTCAAAAAATGAGTACAGTAAAGATTCGTTCCACTTTTTTGTGTCATGATTGATTAGATCAGACACAAGTGTTATATTTGAAAATCTGGCAATTGAGTTAGCCAGAGGTTGATCCCTAGTAGGAATCCATTTATCATCCCAGAAGTTGATTGAAAAACCATCTCCTACTTTCCAAAAACTATACTTCTTTATATGTTCAATGCCCTGTAGTATACACTTCCAAATCCAAGAAGCTGGGGACTTTTTCTTTGAGTGTAAAGCCCCCGTTTTTTTAAAATATTTTCCTTTCAAATTTTTTGCCCACAAGTTATCTGGTCTACTAACAAGTCTTCATGCTATCCTACTAATCATTGAATGGCTTACTTTTTTAGCTTCTTTGAAACCCAGGCCACCCTGATTAATTGGGTTACATAGAAAATCAAAGGCTTTTATGTAAATGCCTTAAGAATTAGTATTTTTTCCCCACCAAAAATCTATTTGTATATCGTTTATTCTTTTTTTAATCTTTTTTGGTACAACAAAACAACCCATACTTAAGATATGCATGCTTGAGAGGATTGACTTATTTAAGACCATTTTGCTAGACTGAGAGAGTACTTTTGTTAACCACTGTTTGACTATGTGTTCCATTTTTTCAATTATGTTGTCGAAGGATTTTAGTTTTGATCTATCAACAAAAAGAGGAATTCCTAGATGTGTGTCTCTAATGTTAATTCTTTTTATCTTCATCATTCTAGTTATTATTCCTTGATGCTTATTATGAACCTTTTTACTAAAGAACATCCCCGATTTATTGAAATTTATGACTTGCCCAGAAGAGTTACTGAATAAGTTTATGGCTTCTAAAAGATTCTTGCGACTTCCTAAATCAGCTTTAGTGAATAGCAATAAATCATCTGCGAAAAACAAATGAGAAATTGGAGGGGATTTAGGTGTTAGTTTTATACCTGGGACTTGTTTGGTTGTTTCTAAGTGACATAGAATACTAGAAAAAACTTCCATACAAAGAATGAATAGATAAGAAGATAAAGGATCCCCCTGTCTAATAAGAAGATAAAGGATCCCCCTGTCTAATTCCCCTAGAGGGCTTAAAGTCCTTTCCAGGACTGCCATTCAATAAGACAGAGATAGAAGAGGTAGAGATGCACTGGAAAATCAAGTTACACCATTGTTCCGAGAACCCAAAAGATTGTAAAGTTTTAATTAATAATTTCCAATTTACTCTATCAAAAGCTTTGGACATATCTATTTTTGCTCCTATGTTCCCTGTTTTTTTTTACTTTTCTTCATAGAATGAACTATCTCATGAGCAACAATAATGTTGTCAGAGATTTGTCTTGAAGAGAGGAAAGCAGACTGCAATGGGGAGATAATTTTTTCTAAAGATTTTTTGAATCTGTTGGCTAACAGTTTTGCTATCATTTTATAAGGTGTGTTGCAGAGACCAATTGGTCTGAAATCTGCAGGATTTTTGGGATTCTTAATTTTTGGAATCAGAAAGAGAAAAGTCTTGTTCAGGTCTTTATGAAGAATTCCATTCCTAAAACAATCTTGCACCACTGAGATCAATTATGGTCCAACTAATTCCCAATTATGTTTAAAAAAACTCACAGGAAAACCATCTGGTCCTGAAGATTTATTAGCTTTGAGTTTCTTCACTACATCCCAAATCTCCTCTGAACTTGGAATTGCAGTTAATGAACAATTTTCTTCAGCAGAAATGCAAGGCTATACATTCTTGAAGATTTCAGAATCTAAAATAGTGGAGGATTCAGTGAATAAATCAGAGAAATATGAAGTCAAAACCTCCTCTATATCATGCCTATAGGAAACTACTTTGTTATTTCTATCTTGTATGTAATCAATATTATTTCTTTTTATTCTTTTCAAATGTAGTTACATGAAAAAATTTAGTATTTCTTTCCCCTAGAGCAATGGTATTGTTTCTAGATTGTTATTTTGCAATCTCCTCCTGAGTATCATGCAAGGCTTCTAACTCTAACAGTTTTTTATTTAAGAGCACAATATTAGTGTTATCTAAGGGTTTAGCTGAAATGGAGTCTATCTATTTTAGGAGTAATTTTATTTTTTTATTTGGTTCCCCAAAAACATGTTTTTTCCATTCCTTTAAGTTTTCTCCTAAACTTGAAATGTTGTGAAGTAAATCTACAGCAGGGGAAGAAAAACTTTTACTCCAAGATTTATTTATTACTTCTAAACATATTGGTTCCTTAAGCCATGTATCATAGAACTTGAATGTGTGAGTCTGACTTATATTGTTAGAGTTAAGAGTTAAACAAATGGGTCCATGGTCAGAGCCTATAGCCACCAAGTTTTCTAAAGTTGCTCCTTGAAATTCTATATTCCATTATGCATTAGCTAAACCTCTATCTAGTCTCTGTTTGATATTAGCAGCACCTTTTCTTTTGTTATTCCAAGTAAATATATTTCCCTTAAATCCTAAATCTTCTAAACTTGTTCTATTTATTAGTTTAGGATCGGTTCTACTTTTTTCCTGTCAAAAGGCAGCCTTCCCTCCTTTTCTTCACTATTGAAAATAATGTTGATATCTCCTATTACTAACCAAGGCATTTGGATCATGTTGACTCTATATGCTATCTCTTCTAAGTATCCCATAATTTCTAATTTATGCTCATGCTTAGGTGCACCATAGAAGCAAGTTAAATGCTATTCTTTAGAGTTGAAGTTGTTTTTTACTATGATATTTATCATATTTTGGTTCCATTGAACCACCTCAAAGTGAAATCTGTCTACCCACGCAATTGCTAGACCTCCAGTTATTCCAACTGGATCCACAATGTGGGTATTAGGGAAAGGATCAAGAATACTTCTTATTAAGCATCTCTTGGATTTAGTTTCAGAAAGAAATAAAATGTTTGGTTTTTCAAAATCTAAAAAAGTTTTTAAGTGGTGTTTTGTGTTTTTCTGACCACACCCTTATGTATTCCATGCTAGAATATTCATGAATTGAAGAAAATTAGATAACAGTTTTAACATCCTATTGAAGATGTTCTTAAGATTGTTGCACTAAGCAGACTTACAATCCAAACTATCACAATCCGACAGACAAATAAAAATTGAAAAGAAAGTAGTATTTAATCTCAATACCCTATTACTGGTGTTCTTAGTGCTGCTTCACAAAGCATACTGTAATTAAAAAATAATCCAAAATTATAGGAGACACCGCTACCTCTCCTAGTAATAGAATAAAAATGTCAAGTAATTATTAATCTAGTGATACTTTATCCATGTCAATACATTTCATTTTTCAAAACGTACCAAATTATAAGGTTAAGTCACAGGCCAAACTTAAAATTATATTCAAAAATGCCTTATATACCGTTGTTTATAGGTGAAAAAGGTTTCAGCTGATTTCGGTAATTGCAGGTGTGAAAGTGAGAAACAATTTAAACCCTAAACAATATACTGCAAGGGAGTAATTTAGATTAGAGAGATCATTCTATACAAGTCCGGCCTAAACCAAGAAATGGCCGTTCCAGACTTGCTTCGGTCACAAAGTGGAGGAGAAGGGTTAGTTTAGGAAGGGAAGCGAAGAGAGTGTTGAGACCAGAATAATTCTGGAAGAGTAGTGCTTGACTTGTATCAAAAGTGAAATCTTTGAGAAAGCTAACAAGAGTTGTCTTTCTGAGTGAAAAAATCGTGTCTCTGGTGGAGATAGGTAAGCCTATTTATACAAGTCTAAAAAGAAACGTACTCTAGCCTCATAAGAAAAGAAAACATATGAGTTAAATGGGAAGAGGTGGTAACGCCTGGTATTGATGGGATTTTGATGGAATTGATGTCCCATAATGAAAGAGCGTTTCACCGTTGCTTTTTGCATTTACTAACCATCTTATTCTTATTACACTATCTTGAAACATGCATTTGTGTATGCCGCACGCTATAGACCACCAAACCAATACCCTAATGAGCATCCCCCAGTTTGTGTTGATGTCTCAAATGTTTTTGGAAAACATGTAGCATGTGGCTAGTCAAGCTCGGGAAACTTGCTACCCTGGTGACCTTCGACGGTCGAAATTTTTCATCCTGAGAGGAGGGGCACCTATTGATCATTGCATGCCTTTGTTTTGGTAGCCGCGTAGCGAGGGACAATGTGGTGGCGCAGCTAGGTTGGCATGCCATTGTCATGGCATGGTTTGGCGTGGACAAACTTAGGTTTTCGGGCCAAAGGTTACCATGTGTCGTCTGGTAACCTTGGAAGGCTAGGATTTGCTCCTGGGATTGAAGGGAAACAGTTGATTGTTGCATGCCTACGTTTTGGTATCCGCGTAGTGAGGGCCAACAGGGTAGCGCGGCTAGGGTGTGTTTTGGCTTGGCATATGGGGCCAAGGGTTCGCCTTGGGCATGGCTAGCTTTGGCTTGGTGCGATTTTGGCTTGGCATTTGGGGCCAAGGGTTTGCCATGGGCGTATGGCGTGGCTATGGCCAAGGCAAGGGTGTTTGGCTTGGCATGATGTGACTAGCATGGCTAGGGCAAAGGCAAAGTGCGTTTATCATGGCACAGCTAGCTTGGCTAGGTTTGGTTTTGTTTGGCATGTGGGGCCAAGGGTTTGACATGGGCGTATGGCGTGGCCAAGGCCAAGGCAAGGGCGTTTGGCTTGGCATGGTGTGAATAGCGTAGCTAGGGCCAAGGCATAGTGTATTTGGCATGGTGCGGCTAGCTTGGCCAGGTTTGGTTTGGCTTGGCATGTGGGTCCAAGGGTTTTCCATAGGTGCATGGCGTGACTAGCTTGGGCTAGTTGCGGTTTTTGGCCTGGCATGTGGGGCCAAGGGTTTGCCATGGACGTATGGCGTGGAAAGGGCCAAGGCAAGGGCGTTTGGCTTGGCATGGTGTGACTAGCGTAGCTAGGGCCAAGGAAGAGTATGTTTGGAATAGCGCGGCTAGTTTGGCTAGATGCGATTTTGGCTTGGCAGGTGGGGCCAAGGGTTTTCCATAGGCGCATAGCGTGACTAGCTTGGGCTAGGTGCGTGACCAAGCTAGGATTTTGGAGGAAAATGTCGTTTGGTAACCTTAAACGGCCAGGATTTTCTCCTGGGATTGAAGGGAAACTGTTGATTGTTGCACGCCTTCGTTTTAATAGCCGGGTAGTAAAGTCCAGTATGGTGGCGTGACATGGGGCAATGGCGAGGTGCGTTTGGCATGCTTTGGCGCGGTCGGTGTGGCTAGCATGATTTGCCATTGGCACAGAGGTGCGGTTAGCATGGTTGGCATGCTTTGGCGCGGTCGATGTGGCTAGCATTATTTGCCATTGGCACAAAGGTGCGTCTAGCATGGTTGGCATGCTTTGGCGCGGTCGGTGTGGCTGTCATGATTTTCCATTGGCACAGAGGTGTGGTTAGCATGGTTGGAATGCTTTGGCGCGGTCGGTGTGGATGGCATGATTTTCCATTGGCACAGAGGTGCGGCTAGCATGGTTGGCATGATTTGGCGTGATCGGTGTGGATGGCATGATTTTCCATTGGCATAGAGGTTCGGTTAGCATGGTTGGCATGCTTTGGCGCGGTCGGTGTGGCTGGCATGATTTGACATTGGCACAGATGTGGGGCTAGCATGGTTGGCATGCTTTGGCGCGGTCTGTGTGGCTGGCATGATTTGCCATTGGCACAGAGGTGGGAATTAGGGTTTGTCTTGTAGTAACCCTAATTTAAAAAAGATACCCATGTAATTATTTAGAGACACATTAAAGGTTCCAGTAAATGTGCCTAGTAAATGCTTGTTACTTTAAATGTTGTGACATTAGTGTCTGCTAAGGTTTAGTGTTTTACGATTTTAACCCTAAGCTAAAAACCACCATCAACATTAAGTTCCCTGCTTAGCTCGGAACAGGTGTCTTGTTGCGAGGTAAGCATATGATGGTGACATACAAGGACGGAATCGAGGTATAAATCATTGCAAAGATGGTCAGGAGAATCCGACTAACCTTCTTGAGGGGTAAAGAGAGTTTTGGCTTTCTGCGTTGGAGGCCCTGCGTAAGTTGTACTTAGAATGCAGAACATGGAGTGGTGAGATGAAAGTTACCAGCTTGGTCTGGTCGTACATATCCAAGGCAAAGGGGGTGCGGTCTTGGAAGGTGACGCAAGTGGACGGCTTGGATCGAGGGGCCAAGAGGTGGCGTGGTCTTGGTAAGGAAAACGTGCGTAGATGATAGGGACACGTCAGTGGAGCAGGAGGCTTGGCATAGTATGGCCTTGGAAAGACGAGACGTACACGGATGGCTAGGCGTGGTGGGGCCACGGCAATGGAGTGATGGCTTGGCCTGGCGTAACTATGACAAGGCGCGATTTGGTGGGGTGAGACGTGCATAGATGACCAGTAGCGGTGACGATGAGACATGGCACGGATTGCTTGGTGATTTATCTTCAAGGGCTTGGTTGCCTATTTCCTTATTTGACTCGACCAGGAAGTTCTTCCTCTCTTCAACCCAAAACGTTACGCCCACAAAAAGAGGAATAGCGTTACTCTTTCTGCTTTGGTTATGTTGCCGGTTTTGCTTCCGAACGTTTAGCGTTGGCGGCGGGAAAGGAAAACACGATCTAGTGTGCCTTGAGCACGTTCTTCCACACTTTTTCATCAACCATAATTATTTCTCACAGACAGGCATGAGGTTTTAATTAGGATCGGATATCATGCCTTAACTCATGGACGGTATAAAAACTTTCCCATTTGGGGTTGCGTCATCTTGTTGTACATAAAAGATGATACTGAACTCTACATTCGAGTAGTTCGTCTTCGTCCATCCTCTTTACAGGTATCGCCTCGTGTTTCATTCTTATTTTATTTTATCCTCTTTCTTATGTGTGTATAGATAGGATGGAACTTGACCATTTTCCTTGTTCTTTGTAGTGTATGATGGGACCCTCCAGGGATATCCATGTCTTTAATTCTTCGGAGAAGGACTTCAGAATTAGTGGAAACCGCTCCTCTTGTCATGAGGAGGCACTAGCTAGAATCGAATCTCTGTTCCATGAAGCTGGTGAAATCATCAAGTACCTCCCTTCCATCTATCTCCATGAAGTGCAGGCGCGTGTTTGGACTTTCTTGGATTCGGTGAACATGAAGGAGGGTAGAGAAAATGAGGAAGAAACTTGGTGTGTTGAGAAGTTCCAGCGCGGCAAAACCTTTCCTCAATCCAGTTATAGGGCGGATCAAACTATTTCTAGGTTGGAGCAACGGAAAATCGAGCATGTGAAGCTTTTGGAGGCAAGCGCCATGGTTCTCGAATTTAATGCGGATGAATAAAAAAATCTTCTTCGAAGGGTCAATGAGAGAACCTCTAAGGAAGCGTCTGACAGGACCGAAGTAGCCTTTGGAGTTAACGCCAGAGGTGTCGTTGGCGATATTGGAGGGGTCATGGTGGCGTATGCTGAACCGGTCGTCGAAGCAGATACTGTTGCTACTGTGGTTGCTTCGGGATGGGATCTTGAGGTTGTTGCTCCTAACACCGTTGAATGGAATATTTGTTGCCCGGGAGATTATTGGGGGAAGTGCTTGAAGATAGCCTTGACCAAGGGGACTCCTGTTCCATCCTTCGAGGGCTAGTTCTTCCTTTTTTTTTGTTAGTTGCTTAGTTCCCCTGATGTTCTTCCTAAACTCATCTTTACCTTCTTCTTCATCAGTCAACATTTCGCTTTATTTTATTTTATTTGAATGATTGAATGAGGTATTTCTGGTTGTGGTATGATGGCTTTGCAGAGGTTTTCTGGGTTAGTTTGATGTATTTCTCTGATATATGGAGAACTCGTTTGGAAAGAGATGTATTTATACTCTTTTTTTTTTGACGAAAAATAAAATTCTAGTGAAGAATACAAACGGTGTATTCATCTTGGGGAAATACAACTACTAAGAGTAATTGTTAAAGGAAATACTAAAGGGAGAGTGGCTGGAAAATTACATCATTTTAGGGATTGGAGGCCTTGAGCCATCATGAGTGAACTATCACGCCTTCAGGTGTGTCCGTATTGATGAGCTTGCAATATCCTCCTAACAGGATGTCCGCCACCAGATACAGCTCATCTTCTCTTCCATTGGGCGAATCAATTTGAATAGCCATTTTTACCGTCATCTTCCCAACTTGAAACGAGATTACCTTAACCACTATATTTCCGATTGAAAATGGGTTCAGGCGTCGTGCAACCGTTTGAGTCTTGGCTTCATTGGTTTCGATAGAAGTTTCCAAGATTTTTTCAAAGTGTTCAAATGGCCTAGCACCCCATTCACATTTCTTGACAGCGTCCATGCCAGTAATCGCGTCGAGTCCCCATGACGGAATAGGGGAAAGAATGACTGGTTGTAGAGAAGGTCGTTCGGCCAGACTTACTTGCGTTTGAAATCCATGAGCTAGCGCCAACAGGTTTTCTCCAGATGTTTGGGCTCCATTGATAACTCGTCGATGTGATAACCAGTGGGATGATTTGTTGGAAATTCTTTCGGGCGTGGACGTCGGTAGAGGGTGCACATCTAATTTCGCTTTGTTGTCGAGTACCCATAAGTTCCCCAATACCATGTCGTGACCCAGTTCTTTGACAATATGGAATTTGCTATGCGTTATAGCGTCTCCCATCTTGATCTCAAGGTTGATGTATCCATGCGTGTTCGAAGCTTCTCCTCTTGGGTTCTTAATCACAGACGGGGAATGGGTAGCGTCTTGCTTTGTAAATCCCGCAGCCTTTAATATCTTGAAAGTAATGATATTGAGGTCAGAGTCCACGTCGATGAGTGTGTTATCAAATTCGATACCTCTTAAACGGGACGTGGTCAGCAGACCCCAGTTCTCCTCTTTGATTTCGCCCGTTTGGAAAGCTTGGGCCCCTGGTGTGGTTTCCGGGGAGAGAAAAAGCCGTTTACTGGATACAACACGATTGAGAGCTGCGAAAATATCTTGGAGCTGCACCTTGGAAAGATAGAGAATTTCGCATACATGTTATATCATGATTGTACAGTCTCGTGCATGGAGTCCCCAGAGAACCCACAGTTTCTTATTGGGAGTAGGTTTCGATGTACTCCCTCGTCTCCTAGTTGGAGCTCTCCCGCTTCTATCCTTTCTTTGAAAATATGCTTTAGTCTGTTGCAATCACTGGTCGGGTGGTGAAAGAATCTGTGGTAATGGCAGTACTTGGGGTTCACCATCTCAGCCTCATTTGGTGGACGTCTGGGAGGTGGCGGTCTGATAACATCATCTTGAATCCATGCCTCTAGGAGGCCAATCACCTCCTCGACGGGAAACGGGAAATCGAAGGTATTCCCTTCGGTTTCATGATGATGCATGGGAGATTTAGCTGCGGGATTCCGTGGCGGGGTTTCCCGCTGCGCCGGTGGTTTACGTTTTGGCTGGTGGCTTGTAGTTGGGGCCTTCCTTTTTCCTCTTTCGTTCACTATGTTAACGGCGGATGAGCCGGCATTAAATTGCTTGCTGGTGAGGCGTCTATTCCCGTGATTTTCACTCGTGTCTTCGGTTCGAGTTGTCCTAGTTCTTTCCAGTAACGCTGGTGCTGTCGTTACAGATCGTTTAGCGGCTTCATGGAGTTCGGAGAATGTTTGGAAGCACAAGTTTTCTAGCAAGGCGTGGTAAATAAGAACCATACCATTGATGCACGCGTTCACCAACGGTTTCTCAGTCATGTTTGGGTCATGACAGTCGAGCGCTTAAACCCTGAACCTTTTGACAAAATCATTTGGATGTTCGTTATCCCACTGGTACATTCTTCCGAGGTATGAGAAAGTAACTTGTTCATACACGAAGAAGTACTTCTTGTACAACCCGGTAACCATGCTACTCCAGTTGGGAATACTATTCGGCGGGATACTATTGTACCATGTATACGCCCTTCCGGTAAGTGATTTTGAGAACTACCTTAGACAAAGAACGTGATTATATTCATGTTCACCTAAGGATTCCAAGAAACGGGAGACATGCTCATGTGCATTCGCGGTACCATCATACAGGGTGAATTGAGGAGAGGAGTACCCCCTTGGATGAGGGATTCTTTGCATTTCGGATGGGTAAGGGGGTTGGTGTTGATGCATTTCCAGTTCATCATTATTGATTCAGTTGCAGAGAAGTTGCTCTAGTTCTTCTCGCGTGACGAAGTTGGACGGCTGATTTCTTCTCCGCCGAGGTGCTAGCGTCGGGGTTATTGGAGGTGTTTCTAAATAGATCTGGAGGACGCGACTCACGTGGTATCCGCTCTGACAGGGTCTTGAGAAAGACGAGTACTTCCTTCTGTGTTGAAACCATACCGTTTGGGCTCTGGTGAGCATTTCCTGTCGTTCCATCAAATCAGCGATGGTGACATAAGGGTGGCTTCCTATGGTCCCTCCGGTCTCTCGTCCCGTCGGTGTGGTAGTTGGAACCTTAGTTGTGGTTGGAGGTTCCATGCTAAACGAAATATTAGGAGCCGCAGCGGCAGCTCTGGCTCTGGTGACTAGTGGCGTAATGCCCGAAGATGTGTTTTCGTTGCCGTGATTAGAAGGTTGTGCAGAGAAATTAGAGACGGCGGCGGCTCTGGCCCTGGTGATTGGAAGTGTTACGTTTGAGGGAGTATATTCGGAGTTACTGTAATCAGTAGGTGATGTAACGACATTATTGGGAGAGACATTAACATCCGGGACATTCTATGTGATTGTATTCTCAGCAGTCGCTCCAGACCAGAGTTCCACCATATTGGGATTGACGTTTGGGAAATGAAATCAGGAGTTGGAGTTGATATTGTAACCGATAGATCAATCCTCCCGCGGTGGTCACCAATTGTTTATAGGTGAAAATGGTTTCTGCTGATTTCGGTAATTGCAGGTGTGAAAGTGAGAAACAATTTAAACCCTAAACAATGTACTGCAAGGGAGTACTTTAAATTCGAGAGATCAATCTGTACAAGTCCGGCCTAAACCAAGAAATGGTCGTTTCAGACTTGCTTCGATCATAAAGTGGAGGAGAAGGGTTGGTTTAGGGAGGGAAGCGAATAGAGTGTTGAGACCAGAATAATTCTGGAAGAGTGGTGCTTGACTTGTATCATAAGGTGAAATCTTTGAGAAAGCTAACAAGAGTTGCCTTTTTGAGTATGGTATTTTCCCTGACCAAAAACTCGTGTCTCTAGTGGAGATAGGTAAGCCTATTTATACAAGTATAAAAAGAAATGTACTCTAGCCTCATAAGAAAAGAAAACGGATAAGTTAAAAGGGAAGAGGTGGTAACGCCTGATATTGATGGGATTTGATGGAATTGTTGTCCCATAATGAAAGAGCGCTTCACCGTTTCTTCTTGCATTTACTAACCGTCATATTCTTATTACACTATCTTGAAACGGGCATTTGTGTATGCCGCACGCTATAGACCACCAAACCAATACCCTAATGAGCATCCCCCAGTTTGTGTTGATGTCTCGAATGTTTTTGGAAAACATGTAGCATGTGGCAAGTCAAGATCGGGAAACTTGCTAGCCTGGTGACCTTCGTCGGTCGAGATTTTGCATCTTGAGAGGAGGGGAAACCGTTGATCATTGCATGCCTTTGTTTTGGTAGACGCGTAGTGAGGGCCAACGTGGTGGCGCGGCTAGGGTGGCATGCCGTGGCCAAACTTAGGTTTTCGGGCCAAAGGTTACTATGTGTTGTCTGGTAACCTTGGATGGCTAGGATTTTCTCCTGGGATTGAAGGGCAACCGTTGATTGTTTCACGCCTTCGTTTTGGTAGACGCGTAGTGAGGGACAACAGGGTGGCGCGGCTTGGGTGTGTTTAGGCTTGGCATGTGGGCCAAGGGTTCGCCTTGGGCATGGATAGCTTTGGCTAGGTGCGATTTTGGCTTGGCATGAGGGGCCAAGGGTTTGACATGAGAGTATGGTGTGGCTAGGGCCAAGGCAAGGGTGTTTGGCATGGCATGACGTGACTAGCATGGATAGGGCCAAGGCAAAGTGTGTTTGGCATGACGCGGCTAGCTAGCCTAGGTTTTGGTTTGGTTTGGCATGTTGGGCCAAGGGTTTTCCATGGGCGTATGGCGTGGCCAGGGCCAAGGAAAGGGCGTTTGGCTTGGCATGGTGTGACTAGCGTAGCTAGGGACAAGGCAGAGTGCGTTTGGCATGGCGTGGCTAGCTTGGCTAGGTTTGGTTTGGCTTGGCATGTGGGGACAAGGGTTTGCCCTGGACGTATGGCGTGGAAAGGGCCAAGGCAAAGGCGTTTGGCTTGGCCTGGGGTGACTAGTGTCGCTATGGCTAAGGCAGAATGCGTTTGGCATAGCGCGGCTAGCTTGGCTAGGTGCGGTTTTGGCTTGGCAGGTGGGGCCAAGGGTTTTCCATGGGCGCATGGCGTGACTAGCTTGGGCTAGGTGCATGACCAAGCTAGGGTTTTGGGGGAAAAGGTCATTTGGTAAACTTAGACGGCTAAGATTTGCTTCTGGGATTGAAGGGAAACCGTTGATTGTTGCACGCCTTCGTTTTAATAGCCGCGTAGTGAAGGCTATGGTGGCGTGGCATGGGTCCATGGAGAGGTGCGTTTGGCATGGCGTGGTAGGTGTGGCTGGCATGATTTTCTATTGGCATGGAGGTGCAGCTAGAATGGTTGGCATGCTTTGGCGCGGTTGGTGTGGCTGGCATGATTTTCCATTGGCACAGAGGTGCGGCTAGCATGGTTGGCATGCTTTGGCGCGGTCGGTGTGGCTGTCATGATTTTCCATTCGCACAGTGGTGCAGCTAGCATGGTTGGCATGCTTTGGCGCGGTCGGTGTGGCTAGCATGATTTTACATTTGCACAGAGGTGCGGCTAGCATGGTTGGCATGCTTTTGCGCGGTCGGTGTGGCTGGCATGATTTGCCATTGGCACAGAGGTGTGGCTAGCATGGTTGGCATGCTTTGGCGTGGTCAGTGTGGCTGACATGATTTGTCATTGGAACAGAGGTGCGGTTAGCATGGTTGGCATGCTTTGGCGCAGTCGGTGTGGCTGGCATGATTTTTCATTGTCACAGAGGTGCGGCTAGCATGATTGGCATGCTTTGGCACGGTCGGTGTGCCTGGCATGATTTTCCATTGGCACAGAGGTGCGGCTAGCATGGTTGGCATGCTTTGGCGCGGTCGGTGTGGCTGGCATGATTTTCCATTGGCACAGAGGTGCGGCTAGCATGGTTGGCATGCTTTGGCGCGGTCGGTGTGGCTGGCATGTTTTGCCATTGGCACATAGGTGGGAATTAGGGTTTGTCTTGTCGTAACCTTAATTTGAAAAAGATACCCCGGTAATTATTTAGAGGCACATTAAAGGTTTCAGTATATGTGCCTAGTAAATGCTTGTTACTTTAAATGTTGTGACATTACTGTCTGCTAGGGTTTAGTGTTTTACGATTTTAACCATAATCTAAAAAACCACCATTAACAACCTCAAGACTAAGATGAACGAATCAAGATTACACTGTTTTTTTCCTTTTAAAACAAGGTGCTCATATACTAAATCCATGAACGTCACCAAACAAATACAGGTTGGGTTACAATATTTTATTTTTCCATCTTTTTTCCTAAACAAACGAGCAAGTGCACATACACCAGCATGAAGAGAAGATGCTTTACATCTATTTAAGAAAAAAAACATATGATGGTTCCCAATTTATCAATTAAAACTGAAAATTCACTAGTGTTCAGAAACACATAGCAACGAAAATGAGCCCAAGTCAGCTCGGTGGATAATTTTTAGAGACAAAGAGGTAACTTAAAAACATGGTTTTGAAAGAAGAGAGTTTATAGGAGACAAATATCAAAAGAATTAGGAGGAAAATGAAGACACATAAGGAAAAAAAAACCCAATCAAAATTGGGATTTCGGATTAATCTACCACATCACGGATCTGAACTAAACACCATAGACTATCAGGACTTCTATTAATCTAGATGAGTTTGGACTATTAACAAATAGGTTTAAGGCAACATTAAATAGGAGAAAACAAAAATCAATCAGAATTGGTTAGTAAAGGCCAATTAAAAGAACTGATCACAACTAAACCCAATCGCCATTGGGGAACAACAAACCAAATTATTGAGATTGATTATCACAGTTCAAATTCCAAGTAGACAAACATAAAACACAAATTATCGTCACAGACAACTTCATAACCCCTATATTTTTGAAATTTCTACCAGAAAAACACCAGCAACTTGAAATATCACTACTTCTATATGCAAATCCATATCAATTAAGAACAAAACAAAATTCAGAATCGACGAGTTACCTGTGTTTATGAGAACCACAACATAACTAAACCACAACCAGACCCGAAACAATAAAAAAAAACTCAGATCCCCTGTTATTGACGTATATAATACAACAATACACTCAAGAACCTGAAAGGGCAAAAGATCAAACGAACAATCAAAACCATAGCAAGAACGGATCCGGATAGAAGGATTGCCTGTGTTAATGTAAACCACAGCATACATTCTTCCCCGGAAAAAAATTGTTAAAAACAAAGGATTTAAGGGACCTTAACTTTCATCACATCTATGTTTCTGAACCCTTCAACTCCGTTCCTCATAGATCTTAACCCGTCAATCCCCAAAGATTAGCTAGGATTTACGCTTCCATGTCGGAAGAATAAAACATAAAAATTTATTTTTTAGGGAAAAACACTATTCCAGGAAAGAGAGGGAAACCTGAGAGGAGTTAAATTCTCGAAAATCTTTTGAATATTTAGGGTTAGAATCTTATTATCTCCATCTAGGAGAGTTTGGTAAGGTTTAAGTTTTCTTCAATCATCTTAAGACTTTAAGACTCTCGCTTTCCTTGTTGCGGCAATGTAGAGTTTTTTACCGACATGTCTTCCTCTCTTCCTTTCATCTTATTTTGAATCACCTATTTACGAAGTTGGTTTCTTTGTTTTGTTAATCTCCAGGTCCCCTTAGCTATTAGAGATTTATTGGTGTAACTTAAACTTCTTATTCCGAATCCTTCTTGTTTCTTTGGTCTGCAGATCTTGCTCCATGCAAACCAACTTATTTTATTTATTTTTATAGAAGATCCCCATAACAAATCCCTCATGATCTAATTGAGCTTATTTTCAACCTTGATAGGAATTGGAAAAATGGATAAGAAATATATGGGCAAGCCGGAAAGTGTACTTTTGATTAGAACCATTCTACTGGCCTTTGAGAAAAAATATCATTTTCCATGGTTCCAATTTCTTCTAAAAAATTTCAATGACTACATCCCAAATTAATGTGCTTATTTAGGTAATCTGCATCTTTATCAACGTGTCTATTTTACTGATCCTCTCTCCGTTATAGTGCCTAGAGTTTTACGCCTTTCGTGCGGGTCAGAACTTACCCTACAAGAAATTTCGCTACCTTAGGACCATTATAGTTATATCCGCTATTCACAGGGGATTCGGTCGCCGACTTCCTTGTCATCATGTCACTAGCTTCCTTTTATGACCCACTGGTAAACCCCAAGTATTTAAGAGAAAGAGTTTCAATCTTGCAATTCATAATTTCTGGAATTGTTTCAATATAATGATCAACCCCCATACTCAGCACTATAGTTTTAGAAAAAATTATTGGCAGACCAGTGATAGATTCGTAGATAATTTGAAGTATGTGCACTATATTTTCAGTTTGTTCTTTAGATTCGGCTAGAAAGACCAATGTGTCATCAACATATTGTAAGTGATAAGAAACTGCTCCTTTATCGATTGAGAATCCAGAGATCATATTGAGATTCACTGTTTGGTTCATGATTTCTGTGAAAATTTATGCCACGAAAATAAACAAGAATGAAGACAAGGAATCTCATCACCTTAAATTTTTTTAAGGCTTGAACCTGTCAGTTGAGCAGTCATTAACCATAATTGAGTGTTGAGAAGATTTCACACACCACATTCCATTTCTGACCGAAACCAGTGTTTTGTAGTACTCTTTAGATGGTGTACCAACTCACATTATCAAAGGATTTATGGATATCTAACGTGCACAAAATTTCCGGTTTCCTGTCTTTTAATGTTAAATCAATTAGCTCCCCTATAATTAACATGCAATCAAGAATTTACTTATCCTTTATGGAAGCTCCTTGGTTTTCTGTTATGAGTTGAGAAAAAACTGTCTTAAGTCTTTGAGTCAATGCCTTGGATATCACCTTGTATGTATATGATGCTCACTAGACTAATATGCTTAAAATATTGTGGAGACCCAACTTGCTCTTTTTATGGGATTAAACTGATAAAGTAGTAGTTTTTTCTCCAGTTCATTATTCTCTTTTTGTGAGATTCCTTCACCGCTGCCATGAAGTCTACTTTGATCACCTTCCAACCTGTTTTGTAGAACTCCATATTATACCCATCTGGACTTGGAAATTTGTTATTTTTGAATGATCTATTAACTCCGAAAACTTCTTATTAATTCTTCTATTTATCTTTCCAACCATAAACTTTCTTGTACTAAAATTTTAGGATACAAGTCTTTATTCATTTGAGGTTTGATGATATGCTTGTCTTAAAACATGTTATAGAAGTATCTTGAGATTTTATCACTGATGTCAACTTGGCAGAGTTGTCCACCCCATCAATTACCATCTTTTGGACGATGTTTCTTCTCCTCCCATCATTAGAAAGAGAGTGAAATATTGTTGTTAGCATATAAAGTGCTATTCCTTGGATCTTGTGAGTCATTTTCTTGCATTTTCAAGATTGATCTGCTTTAATTTGGCCACCAATTCTACTCTCTCACTGAAATGTGTGTTAGAGAGAGTATCATGTTATTTTAAAGCATTTAGTGAATCAATTTCAGCAGTTAATTCTTGCTTTCTTTCACCAATTTTAACATAAATAATTTTGCCCAATCTTCTAAGAAAGATATCAGATTATGCAGTTTTTAAGATATAATATAACTCGGCGTGCCATGGAAAATCATGGAATCCCAGCATTCTCTCAGATTTGTTAAACAAGAAATTTTATCTTATAACTTTCAATTTTAAAAGAAGTTTTTTCCTAGTTATGTTTATTGTTATGAGAAGAATAATTGAATGATATGAGAGTATTCTAGATAGAACTATTTGTGTGATGAGAGAGAATTTACTTTCAAAAGATGAAGATACCATCATTTTATCTAGCCTGCAAAGAAGAGGATCTGAAAAGGTGAGGGTACCCCGAATATACCTCAAGCTATTACTTTTCCTTCCTATAAGTCCTTTTCCCGAAAGTGATTGTCTATGGACTGAGTCGAGATAATACAAAAAATTGGTTCATACTTTATGTGATCATCTATGGATACGAGATTGAGACAATACAATAACAAAGTGTGTTTACTTGATACAAAGGTTCGGAATTAACCAAACTCAATAGGATTCACATATCAAGTAAATAGGAATTAACGTCTGTGTAATTTACTTTAATTATAATAAAATAATTATAATGTGGAAATCTAAAGTAAATGACACAAGAAGATTTTGTTAATGAGGAAACCGCAAATGCAGAAAAACCTCGGGATCTAGTCCAGAATTGAATACTCTCAGGATTAAGCCGATATACAAAATAAACCAACTTCATATAGTTGAGACCAAGCAACTAAACCTATAGTTCACGTAGTTCCGTCTGTATTCCCACGCCTCCAACCTGTAAACAAGTCACGTACTTGGACCAATTCCTTTGGATCGTATTCCAAACAGTAAAGGAACAACAAATCTGTTTGGTATCAACTCTCTTCAACCAAGTGATATGAGTTGCGCAAAGGTTCCCTTATTTATCTTAACATAAACTCCTTTGCCATGTTCCAAGATCTATCTTATATTCAATCACCCAAAGACAATCGTTAAGATTAAGCCAATCAATACCTTTAATCACAAGGAAACGTATTGATGTCAATCTTCCTCAACTATTCTATCAAAATACCCAAAAGGATAAATCAATTATAGTCGGATCCTCTTTTTCCCAAACAAGTATTGTGCACACCAAAGATTATAAAATCCAAGTCAGAAATCTTCAATATCTTCTTTGTCTTTAAATCTTCTTAGATCTTCAATAAATACCTGCACACAACTACTTGAATCTCTTCTGATCAATCACACACAAAACGGAGTCTGTTAGAAATGGATTATCACAAGATCGTCTTTAGATCTAACAACAGTCTAAATATCCCTGTCGAAACCTTGAACTAGTTTGAGTGAATCTTATATCAGGAGAGAAGATTCTCAAGCATAAACAAACTAGGTGCAATCAAAGTTCAACCACCGTTAGTCAATCAAATCAATACGAAAACTAAAGATAAACCGAAATATCTAGTTTCCCACCAACGGGTCGCGCTAGAGCTTCTCAATCCCAAAGAAGACTTTAAATTGAGCAGCCGTAAGAGATTTCACCTAATTAGATTACTCTCCTCTCCGATAGGCGGCTTCACCAGTAACAAAGACAAAAGAGTAAGTCTAATGTTACGCAGGATTAGTTTGCTAGAAATGCAAACTCAAAGTATTTATAGACAAGGAAGTTTGGACACCAAGGAATTTCCAAAACCGAAAATATTCTCAAGATATTTTTCATTACTCCACCAAATTCGGTTTTCATAATTCCTGTGAATGCACTGTCCAAAAATAATGATCAAAATTTGCTTGGAAAATCTTTAATTAGCAAATGCACATTACTAATTCTTATTTTCCATATATAATTAAAAACCCTTAATTAAAAAGATTCTTAACTTATTTAAATTCGATCTTGGGATTTACTTCCTTCTTAGCCGTTAAGGAATATCTTTGAACAATATAGAATAAGCATTAATGCACCGTGTTCAAAGTGTGACGACATCTTACTCTTGCAAGTCTTTTCCATGTTTTCTCACTTGAAACTGATTTACCACACTTCCAAACAAGTTTAGAATTGGTTCATCTGACTTTCAAGAACTATGTGATTGATCAAGTACCACTCAATCACAACTCATGGGTTTATGGTTCTACCAAAACAAGTTTCGGTTCTACCTACATGTGAGTACTGTGCATAGTTACACTAGCTTACCAAAGATACAGCTGACTAGGTACTAGGATCGGTTTCCCACATATATTTGGTATCTAACTTGTATGCACTACACATGTCCATAGGTTCGGTTCCCCCTTCCCAAAAATGTGTTGCACATGTTCATAGGATCGGTTCCCCTTTCTTCCATAAACCTTGATGCACCTCATACAAGGATCGGTTCCCCTTGTGATGCACTGCACCTCTTACTAGGATCGGTTCCTCTTCTCCCAGTAATAAATTCAGGCACTCACAACCCGATCATACCCCAGGTGATTACTTAAGATCGGTTTCACTAATAAAAAGTCATACCAATACATAAGTCAGGCCTTATGTGAATAGTTTTACCAAGAACACAAACAAGTCATGAGTAGTTATAATAATCACACATATTTATCGTTCATAAGATATGCAATGAAGAACAGCCCCAATAACGCCTGACGATTTCCTTTTCGGTTCACAACACATATCATGAACTTACTTCCTTAAAACACATGTAAAAACATTATTTCCTAGGATGAAATCCTCACCTCATACCCATACATAATCATAATATCATTCATATGATTATGTCGATGTCTTATATAAAAAGTTTAATGGTTAAGCAAGAAACTTCATATTGTATTCCTTAATACTATGTATATCTAGAGTATTCATGCTTCGTAGTTTTATGTTTTCAATATGCACGACTTGAAAGATACATTAGGGAATGAAACAACTCAAGTCAAATATCACTAACCTCAAGTGGAAGAATGATGTTGTCATTGTAGCTCCGCACTTCTTCACTTCTTCAAGTCTTCGCAATATTTGTAATGTCTCACCCTAATACTTTCAAGCTTACCTATACGAAGTTGACTCTAGTACATTTAAATCAAGCGACTCTTAAATGAGTTTTGGTTCACTAAAATATGACAACCAAACTTGACATACCAACGCTTGGTGGGTTCAACCGAACAATGCTCTAACAGGATCTACCTGCATATTACTCAAAGTGTAAAGACCTCCATTTGGTGGAAAATCTATCAGTTCACGCTCTTTCATGAACTCATTGAATAATATTCTGCCTCTATTTGATCCTCACGGTTTGTCTATTTCCCTTCTCTCCTAATAGCATTGAAGTCCCTTGATATCACCCAATGCGCATTTTCCCAACCAGTTGAGTCTTCTACTTCTTCCCATAATTCATATCTTTCCCAATATGTACAGGGAGAGTATACATTAGTTACAGTCCATTCATAATCCTCTGATTTGCATCTGAATTTTTGAGAGACTGTATTTGGACCTAACATTTTATTAATACATTCAAGAAGTTATCATCTCATATTGTTAATATTCCTCCAGACATACCTCGTGAAGGAATATCTCTCCATTTATGATTTTCATCTGCCCATAATTGTTTCACCCACAAATCACTGATTTTCATCATGTGGGTTTCTTGAATCAAACAACAAGTTTACTTTTTTTTTTATTATTAAATCCTTTAAGGAATCCATCTTGTTAACTCCAGTTAACCCTCTCACGTTCTTTATTAAGATTTTAATATCCATTGAGACCATTTGATGCCAAATTCACTGCTTCATTTTCTATTCTTCAATTTCTCCATATTTAAATTCTTCAATTGAAATTTTAATTGAATTATCCACTAAAATTATTTCATTTACCACTGTTAATTTCTTTCGAATTCTTTCTTCACTTAATTTCAGATGCTTAGCATCAATTTCTGCATGTATTTCTTTGGCATTTTGTTATTGATCTCAAAATTTGTTCCAATATTTGTAGTATCTTCCATTAAATGCTCCACCATATTATCAGTTATTCTTCTTATATTTTTTTATCTGGCCTCATCTCTTATTGAATCTGACATTGTAGGTGTAATCTCCTCGGTATTCATCACCATTGCAGGAGACAGAAAGGAAACTATATCTTGATTTAGTCTTAATGTGATTGTCTCCTCAGACTGATACTTTTCCTTGAAGGATCTGGGCTTTACCGCTACCTTATTTGAAGTATCGATTATAATTTTTCTTGTTTTAGTTTAGTTTTTTTTTTTTAATATGACATTAGTTTATATGGTATAAGGGTAATACTATAATTTAAATAATACACCATATGACATTATTAATTAGTATTTCCTAAAAATCGTTCAAATTAAAGTAAAGCCCAATATTATCAGATAAACTGATCTAGGCCAGAACAGTCCATGGCAGACTTTAAACGCCACTAGTAACAAACATGACCTTAGTTCTTGGGATGTACTTATTTACCTTTCAGTTTGCACCTTTTATTAGGTGTACTAATTTAGATTCAAATATGATAACTAGGATCAGTTTGGCGTGGCGAAAATGGATGTCTTACGTAAATTAAGGTAAACAACAAATACAGTCTGTGGATTTGGTGTCACCTACATCTGGCCCAACTAAATGGCGAGTGTGAAAAGACGAGGGTACCCAAATACACCACAATCTTTTAAATATCAACATAAGTTTGATATCAAGTGTGATCATCTATGGAAAAATTCGAGACAATACAACAACTATGGTATACACTTTGGGTGATGATACGAGATCGAGACAATACAACAACAAAGTGTTCACTTGATAATAGGTACGGTATAAAACCGAAACACTATAGGATCAATATCAAGTGACTTGGATTAATGTACTCTGCAATTTACTTAATTATAATGTGGAAATAATGTAAATGACACGGCAAGATTTTGTTAACGAGGAAACCGCAAATGCATAAAACCGAGACCTACTCCAGTTTTGAATACATTAAAGTACCTAATTTCGATTTTCCTATTTCCACTTAAATGCAAAACCATATTTCCAAAATCTCCCTTAGAAATCTTCTATTGATAGAGTAGGACATTAACTAATAATATTTTCCAGAGGATATGCTTAAATTGATGGTAATTAAAACATAAATTATGAAAATAATAATTAAATGCTTTTCAATATTTCGGTTTGGGATCACCTTGATTTTCAAGGAATATCTTTGAATAATTAATGATAAGAGTTATGTATATGTTCAAATAATATCGATATCTAGAAGTTTCTCAGTAAAACCTAATTTTAAACTTCACACAAAACATAAAAAAATATGTGAATATTGGAAACTCAATTTTGCTCCTTGGGATCGGTTCTACCATGACTTCACAATGTAAGTTGTGATCGGTTATAACATGCTTCCCAAACTAGGTTGTGACCGGTTACACCTTGCTTCCCAGAGGTAGCTTGTGATTGGTTACACCTTACTTCCCGAGTTAGATTTTGATTGGTTACACCTTGGTCACCAAAGTAGTTTGTGACCGATTACAACTAACTTCCCAAATTATCTTGTAATCGGTTACACATTGCTTCCAAAATGTAGCTTGTGACCGGTTACAACTAACTTCCCAATGTAGCTTGTGACCGGTTACACCACACTTCACAAAGTTACTTGTGACCGATTACAACATGTTGCACAGTATAGGATATGATCGGTTATACCTCAATTCTCAACATAAGTCAAGACATGTTCTACCTTGTCATCTTGTATTGATCATTCGAAAGATATTCAATAAAGAACCAGACCAATCATGATTTCTTTCGATTACGAAATAAGCTCCTATATATACGTACTTTAATTCCTTTAAACAAATGTTATAAAAAATTAGTTTCTAGGATAAAATCAATACATATAACTTACACATAATCAAGTAACTAAATACAAAGATTATGTTGATGTCATTGTTTATGGGTGAAAACTACTCCTGCCGGTTTTGGTAATTTGGGGTGTGTGGATGAGGAATGAATCTAAACCCTAAACAAATGCACTGCGCGGTGAGTGCTTGTATATTCGAGAAATCAATATGTGCAAATCCGTCCTAAACCAAGAATTGACCATTCCAGACTTGTTTCGGTCACAAAGTGAAGGAGATGGGGTTGATCTTAGGGAGGGAAGCGAAGAAGGTGTTGAGATTGTGAAGGTGTTGGCTATGTATGACTTGTATCAGAAAGCTAAACTGAATTACAGGATGTAAGCTATTAGTTCCGGTGTTTGAATACGATTGTATCAACACTTGCCTCTGTTGTCTTGTTCTCTTTTAAAAAATAGGATGGAGAACCTATTTATACAAGTATTTTAGACTAACCCTCGTATCTCATGGTAAGTGGAGAAAGTGGAGTGATGGAGTAGTGGAGTAATGTGTTAGTGTCACACGACCAGTCTTGCCCACTTATCCCATCAATACTAATCATCCATGACTTCCTGACACGTTCTTGTGATGGCGCGTTGTACGCTGCACGCTGTAAACCGCCAGACCAATATCCCAGTATATATCCCCCAGTTTGTGACGTGCTTGATGTCTCGAGCGTGTGGATCATGGGACCCACATAACGTAGCATGTAATGCTAGATTAAATAACTACGTTATTTAGGAAGTTGATACTTGTGAAGTATCGTGTGCATTCTATGCAGGTACTGTATCGATTGTATCCAGCATGTATGAAACATCGTTGTTTGAGCGTCTCAAAGTAGCCTCATATCTAGACTACTTCATGTGATGGTTTGGAGGTTGAGAAAGCAAGTTCTTCCTTGACCGATCACATGGTGCGGTAGAGTAACGGATGGTGATCACCATGACGTTGCACTGACCAATTAACTCCTGAACAGGGATGTATAACCAAGCCGGTGAAGTTGGATGGACGAGATGATCTTTGAAACACTCATCTGCGACCGTTAATGAAATTAGGGTTTTAGAAGAGGTGTACAAGCATCCCTCTTCAGCCTGGTTGAATCCAAGCTTGGGATACGATTTTGGTTGGCCGATCGTACATGCGTGTAGATGGCATGACGGTGTAGGCTCCCATACCCCATTTCCTCACGAAAGTGTGATCTGGGCCACTAAATTCATCCGGCGAAGTTGAGTGGTCGAGGTCAATTTATGATAGAAAACTGGTGCCGCAAAATCCGCACATCGTGCCAACTTCGGGCACGCGTTCCAAGACGACCAATCTTGGTCGGTCTTGGCCAATTGGTCTGGCGTGTAGGTAGTAGACTGGTGTTTACGCCTATACCTTACTGTCCCATGAAAATGTGATCTAAGCCACTCAATTTGTCCAGTGAAGTTGAGTGGTCGAGATTAGTTTGCAATTGGGAATTATGACCATGCTAGTTTGGGCGTGCGATTTGAAATAACCAGGCATGGTATGCCTTGGCCGATCAGGTGAGGGGATACATGGGCCCACGGTGGTCATGTTGGTATGACCGGACCTGCTTAATCTAATCTTGGACCCTTCATTCGTGCCGGAGAAAATGGACGCTCGTGATGTTCAAAACCCTAAGTTGGGTTTCATGACCGTGCGTCATGCTCTATTCGGGCGTACGAAATGGAACGACCAACTATAGTTGGTCTTGACCGATCGGTCAGGTATGTAGGAGGACCCATGATGATCGTGTTGATATGCTCCGGTCCCTTTGAATCTACGTCTACACCCTCCATCTATACCTATGAAGATGGATGGTTGAGACTGTTTTGCGACACATGTAATGTGCCGCAAACCCTAATTTAGGGTTTTCCGTCCATACTGCTCTGGCTTGGACGTTTTGGCAAGCTATGCCAATCCTTTGGGGAGCCCGACCATGCGAGGCCCGCGTTGGTTCGGTAGTGAATATTCCAATACATGTTTGGGGTCATGGATCTGATCTGAGCTATCCAATTCATGCTGGTGAAGTTGGATGGTCGTGATCGTTGCAGCCTGTACGGGTATTTCGTACATGCTTCATTATAATGCTTGGAAGTTCGTATTTCTCTGCTGAGAACAACACTCAGTCGTCATGCCGCACTGATAATGAGTACATGAAATACAAGTCTGGTCATGCATTAATTAATAATGTTGTATTTAATTCACAGACTGGGATTGTTGCCACATGCTCCATTTTAGGTGAATTAGTAAAGTGAAGAAGTATTCATCACTTATTAATGGATTTATCTTTTACAAGATGTTAGCGCATAATTTTGGCTTTTACAATTTTAGCCTTAAATAAAAATCCACCATCAACAGTCGTATTTACGAAGTTCCAAAAGATAAGCGTTTATACTTCGTAATTCAATAAATTCCTTGACACTTTGATCATAATGATATGACCAAGTCTAACCACTAGAGTATTATATATATATACAGTTTCGCATGTTATGTTTTCAATATAATCCGACTTGAAAGATACGTTAGGAATGGAAACAAGATCAAGTCAATATTACTAACCTCAAGTGGAAGGATGATGTCTTCGTTGTAGTCGTTACTTCTTCACATTCTTCTGGTCTTCGGAGTAATACTTGTACGTATCAGCATTCCTATACTTTCTATATTAACCTAAACGAAGTTGACTCTAATATTTAATCAAGCGATTGTAGATGAGTTTTAATACTAAATATGACAACCAAACTTGACATACCAATGCTTTGTGGGTTCAACCGAGCTATGCTCTTACAATCTCCCCCTTTGTCAATTTTAGTGACAAAACTCTATTACATATGGAGATGGAGATAAAGGAATTACAAAATAACTGATTCTTCATACGCTTGATTCCAAGTTTCAACATCACAGTAACCTGCATATTCAAAAAATAAATGTTGTTGTTGACATTTGAATAACAAAAGATTTACTCTCCCTAAAGGCAAGCTAGGTAAATATTCAATCTGAACATCTTTGTTATTCCCCTTTCGTAGTATGAAATACTACACAACATGATAATATGTTTCACCCCATTAGTCTATGCTTTACTCTTTCGTTAGATATAATGTTTAAAACTCTTTCCTAGTGATTATAAATCACTTGTTTACTCCATATATTTCTCCCCCTTTTTGTCACAAAAATGACAAAGGTACGGGCACACAAAAGGACAAACCAAAAGGATCTTACAAATCCATAAGACTTGTACAACCTATAAGAGTTAAGCATGAAGGTTTCACATACTATTTTAGATAAACAATACTAAAACAGAAACTACAAAAGTAATCTAGCTTTAGTATGTTATCAAGCAAACAATTTCCAGAAGCAATTTTTCCTTTAGTCCGATAAATCAACTAAGATAACTTAGTTATTAATCGAACCGATTGTATACGTACAATCTCTTATTTCGACAAGACACAAATAAAGATCAGAATTAACTCTATTTCTCTTATCAAGCTCTAATTATTCCATAAAATAACTTACACCTTTCCCTTTAGACAAGACAAACACTAGGTTAGTTAACTAGTTTTTCTTGTCAAGGAATTCGACTAGACTTGAATAAATGAATCCTCCATTTGATAAGTCTTACTAAGATCATAATTAACTTAGTTTCTCTTATCCGGAATCAAATGGACTAAACAGATGACCCCGTAATTTTATTAAGCCCAAAACAGTAGATTCAAACCAAATAATTTACTTGTCATAGTTTTTCTTAACCGGGATCAATTGAAACAAATATAGCCAATGTAAGCACCGCAATTGCACAGAATTTCTTCAAGACAAAACAATTGATACCAAACAATAAAGAAGATACCAAATCATAAGTCAATAAATTGACACAGTTTTTCTTAACCGGAAAAATTGAATCATAATGATCAATCCATACAACATAATGGAACAAATCAATTGTACCAAAATTTTGTTATGCAATAATAAAATATATGCAATAAACTCAAGCTTTTCTTAAACAGGAAAAACGATTAACTAGGAAATAAATAGTTACCTCAATTTTCGCAGCAACTTCTCCCCAAAAAGATATATCATTTAAGTGCAAGTTCAAATAAGAACTCCCCCCCCTAGTTTGTTGTCATCCTCTCGCAAGAACAAAAGAACAGCGACAAGAGCATACTTTACTAGAGAAAGGTTGAATCAGTTTTAACTAATGCGTGCCAACAGCAAAAGTTTAAACCGAAAAACTCATGGTACTAATGTACCTTGACAACACCAATAGAATTTCTATAATTTTCAAAGGTTTCACGGTCTAATAATTTTGTAAGAATATCAGCTAGTTTTCGTTCAGAAGGAACCTACTCTAGTTTGATAACCCCATTCTCATATAATTCTTGAATAAAATGATATCTAATATCGATATGTTTAGTACGAGAATGTTCAACTGGATTTTCCGTTAGACGAATTGCACTTGAGTTATCGCATAGAATACTCATAGTTAGAATATTTATGCCATAGTCAATGAGCATTTGTTTCATCCACAGAATTTGAGTACAACAAGTACACGCAACAATGTATTCTGCTTCACAGGTTGAGAGAGACTGTGAGTTTTATTTCTTACTGTGCCAAGCTACAAGATTTTGACCAACATAGAAACAACCACCATATGTACTTTTTCGATCTTTTACGGATCCTATCCAATCAACATCTGAGTAGGCAACGATACTGTTATTAACGTCCATTGAATATGACAGACCATAGTCTATGGTACGCCTAACATATCTTATGATTCTTTTAACAAATTTTAGATGTGATTCTTTTGGATTTGCTTGAAATCTAGCACAACATCCTACACTGAAAAAATATATGGTCTAGTTGTATTTAAATACAACAGACTTCCTAGCATGGATCGATACGGCGTCTGATCGACAGACTTCTCACTAGGATCAGACTGCAGTTTTCCAGTGGTTGGCATTGGAGTTGCCAAAAGAGTTGCATCCTTTAGATCAAATTTTTCGACCAAACTTCTGGCATATATTTCTTGGGATGGAAGAATATTTTCTTTTTGTTGTTGAATTTGTAAACCTAGAAAGTATGATAGTTCTCTAATATTACTCATCTTGAATTATCTACTCATAAGATTTAAGAATTCATCAGTGAGTTTTTTGGAGGTGGATCCATAAATGATATCATCCACATAGATTTGTGCAACAAGAACATTCTTTCCATTCCACTTGGTGAAGAGAGTCTTATCATCACCACCTCTAGAGAATCCATTTTGAAGTAAAAAGTATTTTAACTTATCATACCAAGCTCTTGGAGCTTATTTTAGAGCATATAATACCTTTTTGAGTTCAAGTACATGGTCACGAAATGAGGGATCTTCAAATCCTTTAGGTTGAGCAACAAAGACTTCTTCCTTTAAATCTCCGTTAAGAAATGCATATTTAATATTCGTTTGAAAAGTTTAATCTTAAGATCGCAAGCATAAGCAATTAAAAGTCTAATTGATTCTAAACGAGCTATAGGAGCAAAGGTTTCATCGAAATCAATACCTTCTATTTGAGAGTATCCTTGAGAAACAAGTATGGCTTTGTTTCGAATAATAGTTCCTTATTCATCTGGTTTGTTCTTGAAGATCCATTTTGTTACTACGATGTTAATGCCTTCTGGCTTCGGAACACGTTCCAAAATACCTTGCCTTTCGAACTGATTGAGTTCCTCATGCATTGAGTTTACCCAAACATGGTCATTAAGATCTTCCTCTATATTTTTAGGTTTTATTGATGAAAGAAATCATGTATAGTGACAGACATTCTGGATCCTTCGAGTCATAACTATGGCATTGGAAACTCCAATGATATCATTTGCAGAATGTCTAAGATGTACCCACTTTGCAGGTTTGTGAGTATCACTTTCAGCATCGTTAGGTGTATCAACAACATTGTCAGTGTCATCTTTATCATTTAAATCATAAGTGGTAGGGACAATCGCAGGTTCCTCCTCATTTATCTTTTCTTTGTTAACAATTTATGGATGAGGTAATTCAGCAGCAATATGATTGTCTTGACGAAAATCACTAATGTCATCAATAACCACATTTAATGATTTTATCATGACTTTGGTTCTAAGATTATATGCTCTGAAGGCACGACTATCAGAAGAATAACCAAGAAATATTCCCTCATCACTTTTGGAATCAAACTTGCCTCTATGTTCTCTGTCCTTAAGTATACAACATTTGCTTCCGAAAACCCTTAAATAGATTAGATTGGGTTTTCTCCCATAACACAATTCATAATGGGTATTTAGAGTTTTTGATCTTCGATAAACTCTATTTATGAGATAGCAAGCTGTGAAGACTGCTTCCCCCAGAATGTTAGTGGTAGATTTTTGTTGTGAAACATTACTCTAGCCATTTCTTGAATATTTCTGTTCTTTCTTTCAGCAACACCATTTGCCTAAGGTGTAATCGGAGCAGAGAATTCAAAGTTTATTGTAGTATTCATAGACTTTTGTATCTTTGAATTTTGTACCACGATCGCTTCTTACTTTCTTAAGTTTGTGACCTTGTTCATTATGAATCCTATTCACAATAATCTTGAACTCCTCAAGTGTGTCCTTTTTGTGATTTAGAAAAGAAACCAAAGTGAACCTTGTGTAGTCATTAACCATTACTAAAGAATATTTATTACCACCAACAGTATCTTGTTGGATATGACCAAAAATATCCATATAAATAAGGTCGAGAGGAGAACGAGTGACTATATATCGAGAAATTTTGTGTGGAACATTTCCTTGCTTACCTTTTTGACAAGCACCACGTACACATACACCTTCTACTTTAGTATTTATTTTGGGAATGCCTCTGACAAGTTCATGTTTAATGAGCTTACCAAGCATTCGGTAGTTGATATGACCAAACCATTCATGCCATAGATGAGTTGATTCTACTTTGGTCAGGTTACAGTACACATTAGACTATATATGAAGAAAATAACATTTATTCATACTTCTTCGTCTTCGAAATATTATCTTTCCGGACTTAACTTCAATATCACATCCTCTTATATTGAATATAACCTTGTGAACTTTATCACAAAATTGACTTACTGAAAGAAGATTGGCTTTCATACCTTTGACATAAATAAAATAATGAATTTCAGGAATACCTGATAGTTTGGTAGTTACCATTTTGTTGATAAGTCAGCTGCTTCCATCTCTAAAGGTAACAGATCCTCCTTATAATCTTATATCTTTATAAACAAAAATTTCCTGTCATATGTCTGCTACAACCATTATCCTGGAACCATTGAAATGGTGACATGGTTTTGAGTGCAAATGCACATAGACATCTTTCAACAGATTCCTTATTATGAACTAAATTCTCATTCAATTTCATGGGAACCATATTAGGATATTTTTTCTGAGCTTTGGTAAAGTTTTTTAATATACCAAACAATTGTTTAGCATGTTTAGTCAGATTTTTTGCATAACAAATTTTATGATTGAATACTCTACTTCCTTTTAGAAGGTGTTCTGTGTACCGATTCTTATTATCTTATTTTATATAACCAGGTGTCATAGTTGAACATTTATGAGACTATTTTTTATGAAGTTTCAAGGGTTCCTTGACCAGTCCTTTATCAACCAAGATATTGTTGATATCTTCAGCCAATGACTGGTTTTGTCCAACATGTGCTTTTATCATCTCTAGTAACACAGAACAACTTTCTTCTGCATCAAATAAATTGTATTGTATAATATTTAATCTTAATAATACGTTACATGAATCAGTCATATATTCAAATTTTATAGGTTGGATCGCACCAAACATATATTTTTAGATATTTTCGTGTTTGCCTGCTATGATACCAGTTGAAAAGGCGAGGGTACTCAAATATACCATAATATTTTAAATATCAACCTATAAGTCTGATACCAAGTATGATCGTCTATGGATAGAGTTGAGACAATACAACAACTATGGTATACACTTTGTGTGATCATCTATGGATACGAGATCGAGACAATACAACAACAAAGTGTTCACTTGATAATAGGTACAGTATAAAACCGAAACACTATACGATCAATATCAAGTAACTTGGATTAACGTAAGTGTGTAATTTACTTAATTATAATAACAATTATAATGTGCAAATAAAGTAAATGACACAACAAGATTTTGTTAACGGGGAAACAGCAAATGCAGAAAACCCCGGGACCTAGTCTAGTTTTGAATACTCTCATAATTAAGCCTCTATAGAAAATTTAATACCAACTTTGTATAGTTGATACCAAGTAGACTACCCCTAGATACTTAGTTTCCTCAGTATCCATGCGCCTTCGACTTCTAGAGTCACGTTCGTGAATCACCAATCCTTTTGATTGTATTCCAAACAGTAAATAATAAAGTTATTTGGTAACCACTCTAATCAATCTTGGTAATAAGATATTTTGATGCGTTTGATCTTCCATTTAATCTAATAAACTCCTTTTTTTGGTTAGACCAATCTAAACTTTGATTACCGAAATAATAATTTCTAGATTTGCAATCAATAGATATAGAACTCAAAGAGTAACTATAAAGTGACGTCGATCTCATGCAACTAGCCATTCAAGTTTATCAAAGATAAAAATGATTTTAGTTGGATCCCAGCCGATCAAGTTTTGTGCACAAAATTCACAAGATACGAAAACTAATTAGAAACTCTTCTTCGTCTTCGTTTGTCTTCGATAATAACCTGCACAACACAACTTGAATCCTCTTGTGATAAATCACACATAGAACGGAGTGTGTTAACAATGGATTACCACATGATGTCTTTGGATCTTAAAATGGTACTAAAGATCCCGTTGGTACTTTGATCTAGTTTGAGTGAGCCTTATATCAGAAGACAAGGTTCTCAAGAATAAACAAACTAGGTACAACCAAAGGTTTAACAACCGTTAGTCAATCAAATCAATAACCGAAAACTAAAATAACAATGTAATTATCTACTTTCCCACCAATGGTACTCGTAGAGCTTCTTGATCCCACATAAGTATTTAAACGAGCTGTCGTAAGAGATTTCTCCTAATTAGGGTAATTTCCTCTCCATATAGACGGCTCCACCAGAAACTGAAAAAGCGGGGGTCTAACAACCACACCCAATATTTCTTTTAGACAATATGTATGGACTAACTCCGATATACTTCCAAGTGAATCAACTAGACAGTCAGACTCAATCAAGGAAAATACATCCAAGAGTTATATCTCTGTTTTTCAATGTAATCATCAAATCAAACAGATAGAAATCCGCGAGCCTGATTATTATGAGAAAAAACTTGAACGGTACCAAAGACCAATGTTCAAGTGCCAATCAATTTATACCAACAACCAAAGGTTGGATTATCTAATTGATTAAACTACGCATAATCTGTGATATTTTAATTATATAGAAAATATAATGCGGAAAATAAATAACACATATACCAAAAAATTTGTTAATGAGGAAACCGAAAATGCATAAAAACCCCGGGACCTAGTCCATATTTGAACAACACATTGTATTAAGTCTATACATAGTCTAGCCTACTACAAGTTAACTTCAGACTAGAATGTAGTTAAGCCCTAACCAATCTCATACTGATTAAGGCACAGTCGCGTTCCTTACGCCTCTAAATCCCAGCAGGACTCTACGCACTTAATTCTCTTAGCTAATCTCACCCACAATTAAGAGTTGCTACGACCCAAATTCGAAGACTTGATAAACAAATCTGTCTCACACAGAAAGGTCTATTTAATAGATAAATCTGTCTCCCACAGAAATACCTACAAGTTTTTGTTCCATCTTTTGATAAATCAAGGTGAACAGGAACCAATTGATACACCGGACTTATATTCCCGAAGAATAACCTAGTAATATCAATCACCTCACAATGATCTTAATCGTATGGAAGCGAAACAAGATATTATGGAATCACAAACGATGAGACGAAGATGTTTGTGATTACTTTTTATCTTAGCTATCGGAGATTGAATCTCGAGCAAATATTAGAGAAGATAATAATTAGTATGATAGAGTAAGATCAGAACACGCAACTACAGAGAAAATAGTTAGGTCTGGCTTCAGAATCCCTACGAAGTCCTTAATTCGTTTACCTATAATGGTTTTAGAAAAACCTAGGTTAAAGGAGAACCAACTCTAGTCGCAACTAGTATCACACAGGAGGTGTGAGGATTAGGTTTCCCAGTTGCTAGAGTTTTCCCTTATATAGTCTTCAAATCAGGGTTTGAAATCAATGTTACCTTGGTAACAAAGCATTCAATATTCACCGTTATATGAAAACTTGATTAGATTCAAGCTAATATCTTTAAACCGTTAGATCAAACTTAGCTTGTTATACACAAATGAAATGTGACTTCATTTAGATATGGGTAACCGTACCTAAACGTGTACACTTAGTGGGCTCAATAATAGTTAACCGAAGTTAGCCATATGAACACTTTCATATCAACCTTATTCAGCTTAATCACAACTAATTCAAATGACTCAAATGAAACTAGTTATAGAGTTGTTCAATTGTTTATATTCTCATAGAAGTATACAAGACACAATTTAATCAAAATCGATTTTGATTCACTCGAATCAATTCATGAACATTATAGCCACGGTTTGAAAAAGATTGCATTCCTTATTATATAAATGTATTTGTTCATGAACAAACCGATTTTAGAACTTAACCCACTCAAGTATGCAAACTGGTACGCATACCTAAGTAGCCGGACTTGGTATGGGTTCGCCAGTATGCGAACGGGTACGCATACTGTCGTTCACGACCAAACTCAGTTGAATTCCTGGACTTGAACTGTTAAGCCGGTATGTAGTTGCAGGATTTCCTACACTACACCCTTGACAATAATATATGAAAACTAAGTCATAATATTGAATGAACAACAACACTTTTATTAATTCACTTTCAGGAAAATTTACAAGAAATATTAAAATTCAGAAGTACAACTTTCTTTCTGGAGTTTCTCTCTCCTCAAAATTCTCTCAGCTCTCAAAAATGCATCATCCTTTTCTGGATCTATCGTGCTCTTTGTATAGGAATTTACATAATGGATGACAGTTAAGTTTTCCTCCAATCTCGGATTCACTTTGCGATCTTATCGCGATCGTCACAATACTTCTTTATCGCAAGCATGATGATCATCGCAGGATCAATCACGTTCTTCTTTTATTTCTTCTATCGTCAATTTCTTTTAGTTGTTCTGTAACGCTCGTGAAATGTCGTTGAAGAATTGTCAGTGATGCTCGCAGAAATATTGTTAATATCGAGGGAATAGCGTTGTAGCGATATTCTGGTACTACATCTTGCCTCTTCTCATGTCTTTTTCTGCGAAGAAGAGAAGATCATGAGAACTAATATTCTTTATTATTCTTCGCAACTTCTTCCCCTTTTATACTTTATCCTCGACAAGATCCCGTTAATCCAGCCTTTCTTACACGTGTTGTGAATCCCTTCATTTACTGACACGTTCCTACTCCATAGGTCCACTCCCCTTTGCCTATAAAAGGTTGAACTAATCTCAAAATTAGTTTTACTTTTCTGTTTCTTCATCTTCTTCATCTTCCGTCTGCAACTTTTCCTCTTCTTCATATTCTTCTGCTACTGTTCTAATGAAGTCCTCGAGGTTTGTTTCTTGATTTATGTTGTTTATTTTAAGCCAGTTTTTACTTTCATTCTCTAATATTTCTTATTTACTTGTTATGTCTTCTTTTTAGAGGAAATATTTCTAACACGCAATCTATTACTCACAACCCTAATCATCGCAAGAAACCAGTAGAAAAGAAGAAGAGAAATTCTGCGAATGATAAGGTAGTAAGAAACACCCTTTATTTTTTAATAAAAATATTGTTGCCTCTGTTTCTTATCTGGGTTATTATTCACAGAATGACGTGAATCCTGATAAACCTCCCAAAAGGTCTCATCATTTTAAAAATATAGGAAATTAGGAATCGTGAAAGAGGTCTCCTTCGCCAAGTCCATCTTAGCACTGAAGTTCTCGTGAATGAGATTCTGCTTTCTCATTCTCTTTCTCCTGTTTCTGTCCCTCCTCTAAAGGTTGACGATAATGAAATTCCTTTTCCTATGGATGAAGAATTAGAGTTTACTAATGATGAAGAGAACACCACTCAAGAAGATGGTGGAGAAGATGAAGAAAAACGAAGTCCTCCCAAAGAAGCAGCTGCGGGTGGCGAGGTAAATGTTGATGAGGAGTTAAAAGAAGGAGAGACTCGTGATGAAAGAGATGCTAATAAAGCTGATAACTCTGGCAGAAATAATAAATCTGACGAGCAAGAAGAATGAATCCGGCAATGCCATCGCTGAAATTTGAATATTATCTTTGCTTTCCTTTTCTTCCTTGAGCGATGTAACTTTTAAGATCCTTGGAATTTTAATCCTTCTTAATTTGAATATTTTCAAGGAAGATAATGAGATCTTACTTCTCTATTCCCCTACTTGCCCTTCATTGTCTTTCTTGAAATGGTAAATCATTTTTTGTATCTTCTTTTAGTAAATTCGTTGTTGTACTATTCACGAAAGTATGAACATATCTGCGATATAAGGAATACTGTTGCACTTTTCTGAAAAATTCTGAGGGAATCCGCGATGTTAAAAATTTGCCTCCTTATATATAATTCTGCGATGAATGAATGTTTCCTGCAATCTTAAAGTAGAATAGTTAATTGGTAAGATTATTCTTTTGGTCTTATTTTGCCTTCCTAGTTAAAGGTCTTATTTTGCCAAACTTTTTTCTGTCTGCGACAAAATCGCAGGATTTCTTAACATTTGCATGTAAAGACCCTTTGATCTTGTCTTATCCATGTTTCTTTCAAAATCTTTGCGACAATATGATAATCATACATTCTCTCGCAAGAATTTACCCTTATGACATTGCCGTCTTGCGATGAAATCGCAGGAAGTTTTTACACTTTCATGTAAAAACCCATTGATCTCATCTTAACATTGCTCTCGTGGCTTGTTGCCTCTGCATCATTTATGTCACGCGACAATATGACAGGCCTAAATGTTCTTGCGATCATAAATCCCCATGACATTGCCGTCTTAAGACACTTATCATCTCCCTAATGGAGGGTGCCGCCCTTATCTTCCCCCTGGTTGCCCCTTCAAGGAGGGCACATCGGCCATACAAGACTAGCTCCTCCCATCCAGATTTACCAACAACCAGCTGTTTTTGCAGCCTCTTGTCCTTTATGCCTATATGGCTTATAGTTACAAGACTGCACCCTAGGGGGGGTTTTCTTCAGGACAAGTGCATTGTATCCAAGACTTACCAAGGATGGCAAGAGAGTTTCGTACGCTCCGGGCACCCTTGGATCAACCGTGTACCTCGGCACCTTGGTCATACTTTGCACTTCTTGGAAGAGACTCTCAGTAGTCCAACCAGGGTATAACCATATATAGTTGGAAATCCAAGATCTCTCTCCCAGATAGGTTTTCTTTAACCCAAACATATGCATGACTCAGGTTCCAGCAGCGGTATAACCTTATCGCTGAGTCATGTCAAGAGATACCCCCTTTATAACGCTCCATTAGGTCTTACATTTGCCTCTTACGAAATTTTATTCGCGAACTAGGGTGCACGCCATAAAGGTTCGTCCCATTCGTATGTCTCTACGAAATTTGTATTCGCTATTCTTGCGATATTGCTCGCGGGCTCTTCCTCGCCAACTTCTACCATCATTACATCTATCTCTTTTTCTTCTTTGTTTATCGATGGATTTGAGATTGTTTGAATTTTTATGCATATCGCCAATGGATTTGTCATCATGCTAGATATGAAAGCAAAAGCATCTGCGAGCCTATTATCTTTCCTTGATATGTGTCTCCATTTTATTTTTGGAATTTTCGCAGATAGTTCTTCAACAAGTTTTTTGTACTTCTTCAAAGATGGTTCATTTGTGGTATATTATCCCTTTATCTGGCGAATAACCAATTGTGAATCGCTGGTGATTCTAGCATTTTCCAACTTCATTTCTATCGCAAACTTTAATGCATGGATTACAGCTTCATATTCTGTCTCATTATTAGTGGATGCAAATTCCAATCTAAATGAAAAAGCTATTTTTTCTCCTTCTGGTGAAATGAAAACAACTCCAATCCCATTTCCTTCTCCATTTGACGATCCATCCACTAATATTTCCCATCTGTCAGGTTCTGTTAATAGCTCTTTTGGGTCTCCATGCTCTTCTTCTATATCCATCATCTCTTCTATAGCTTCATCATCTTCTAAAGGAAATTCAGCTAAGAAATCTGCGATAACTTGTGATTTTGGCGAGGATAAAACTTCATATTGAATATCAAAGTGCCCTACTTGTGCATTCCATCTCTCAACTCTTCCTGATCTTTTTGAATTCTTCATCACCGATTCGATTGGCACTCTCGTTAACACTTTGACCTTATGCGCTTGGAAGTAAATTCGAAGCTTAAAAGTTGCGTATACCAACGCTAGAATTAGTTTCTCAATCTTTGAATAATTTCTCTCTGCTGAATTAAATGTTTTGCTGATATAATAAATTGGTTTTTCTACCCCTGCATCTACTCGCAATAACACAACACTTAGCGCATATGGAGTTGTTGCGAGATAAATCAATAATTCTTCTCCCGGTTCAGCTTTCTGCAGTATAGATATACTCGCCAAATGTTCTTTTATTCCTTGAAAAGCTTTTTTGCATTCATCTGTCCACTTGAATTTTGTTCCCTTCTTGAGTATATCGAAAAAATATTTACACTTGTCTGAAGATCACGAAATGAACCTTCCTAGCGAGGCTAAGAGTCCATCTAGTTTTTGCACATCTTTTACCGTTGCAGGAGTTGGCATATTGCGAATTGCTTGTACATTTTCTGGATCAACTTGTATTCCATCTTTTGACACAATATACCCCAAAAACTTCCCTGAAGTTACTCCAAAGGTACACTTATCAGGATTCACTTTAATATTGAATTGCCGCATTTGATCGAAAATCTCTCTCAAATCTTGCACATGATTCTCAACTTCTTTACTTTTGATCAACATATCATCTACATACACTTCTAATGTTTTGTGGATCCACTTTGCAAACACCTTCTCCACCATTCTTTGATACGTTGCACCAGCATTTCGTAAGCCAAATGGCATCTTTGTATAACAATATAATCCTCTTGGAGCAAAAAATGTAGTATGTTCTTGATCTTCTTCAGCGAGAGGAATTTGATTATATCCTTTATACCCATCCAATGATGATATTCTTGCGTTTCCTGCTGCTGATTCAACCATTTGTGGAATATCTGGCAACGGAAAACTATCTTTTGGACATGCCTTGTTTAGATCTGTAAAATCTATGCAAATTCTTATCCCTTTGTTCTTCTTTGGGACCACCACCATGTTTGCAATCCATTCTGGATATTTTGCTTGTCTTATAATTCCTGCGTCGAGCATCTTCTGTAATTCTTCTTCTATTTGAGAATGATATGTTGTTGCGATCTTCCGTATTCTTTGCTTAAATGGTCTTATGTTTTTGTTGATTTCTAATTTATAACATGCTATTGACGGGTCTATCCCTGGCATCTCATCCATGTTCCACGCGAAGATATCTGCATATTCTCGCAAAAGATTTATAGTTCTTTCTTCCTCATCTGCCTCCATTCTAGTCCCAATTTTCAGCATTTTAGGTTCTTCTTTACTTCCAATATTTATTTCTTTTGTTGGTTCAGTAGGAGTGTAGATGGCTTCAGGTTCTCCCATTGGTGTTGGCGTTTTCATAACTCTCGTGAATTCATCTCCTTCTCGTGAAATTTCACTGGGCACTCCTTTTCCTTCTTTTGCTCTTATCATGTAAACTTTAAATTCTTCTTCCTTCTTCAATTCTTTTGCCAGTTTTCTGCGAGCCTTTCACAGCTTTGGACGTTCTTCACAATTTCTTACTTCAATTTGGTAGCACAATCTCGCGAAATTCACATCTCCTCTAATTTCTCCAATTCCAATAGGCATAGGAAATTTAATACATTGATGTAATGTTGACGCCACAGCCTTGATTGCATGTATCCATGGTCTTCCCAGTACCATATTGTATGGCGATTCCACATCTACCACACATAATGATATTTGTGTTTCAATTTCTCCTAGTGGAATTCATACCATTATCTCGCCTTTAGGTTTTGTTATAGACTTTCCAAAGCCATGAACATAATACGTTGAATTAGACATTTCTTAATCCTTATATCCCATCTTCTTGAAGGTATGATAAAATATCATGTCTACAGAACTTCATGTGTCTACTAAAGTTCTATTCATAGCCATTCTTCTTCAGATTTTATTGATTTCTCCTTTCTCATTGGTATAGTGGTTATTTTGACCACCAATGGAGATGTATGACTTGAATCTTCTTCTGGTATTTCTGCTGCTGTAAACGTGATTTCTTGTTTTTCCCAATCTTTCAATGATGATATCTTCTCCACTGTCATAATCTTCCTTCCTTCAAAATCACGTTTATGTATCCTTCCTTTGATATTTTCATGAAATTTATCAATCATTTCTTTTGTTATTACATTACCTTTCAATTTTCTACAATCCTTTTTGATTCTGATCATTCTTCCTTCAATTTTCTCACCGATTTACTTTATGATTTCCCTAATCTTGAACAATTTTTATCTTCTTCTTCGTTTTTTCTTCTATTTTCGTTAACTCAGTCCCTGTTTCGGGCGCCAAAATGTAGTTGTAGGATTTCCTACACTACACCCTTGTCAAGAATCTATGAAAACTAAGTCATAATTGTGAATGAACAACAACACTTTTATTAATTCACTTTCAGGAAGATTTACAAGAAATATTAAAACTCAGAAGTACAACTTTCTTTCCGGAGTTTCTCTCTCCTCAAAATTCTCTCAGCTCTCAAAAATGCATCATTCTTTTTTGGATCTATCGTGCTCTTTATATAGGAATTTACATAATGGATGACAACTAAGTTTTCCTCCAATCTCGGATTCACTTTGCGATCTTGTCACGATCGTCACAATACTTCTTTATCGCAAGCATGATGATCATCGCAGGATCAATCACGTTCTTCTTTTATTTCTTCCATCGTCAATTTCTTTTAGTTGTTCTGTAACGCTCGTGAAATGCCGTTGAAGAATTGTCAGTGATGCTCGCAAAAATGTTGTTAATATCGCGGGAATAGCGTTGTAGCGATATTCTGGTACTACACGGTATGCATACATGTATGCATACTAAGTCCCAGACTTCAACTATTAAACCAGTACTATACGGGTATGCATACTATGGTTCCCGGACTTGGAATAACTCGCAACAGTTAGCATACAAGTACGCATATTGTGCTATATCCAATCAATGGTTAGTTATTCTAAACTCCATTTCAATCATTGAAACATTCTTGGAAGAAGGGAATAGCTGTCTCACACAAACTATTAGCTTCAAAGCAATTTTCAAGTGATCAATAGATCAATATGAAACATTTTGAGTCTACATCAAATGATTGTCTCACACAAATCATGTAAGATGTTACCAGACAATTTCCACATGATTATCTTTTGACTTTCGTCAAGAATAAAGATGAACTTGGTTAAATCGAAAGCTTACCAACACATATTTCGAGAAATATGTAAGTGAGTTAAACTCAGCTCGAAATATCAAATGTGTATAAAGTAAAGTCTATATATCTATACGACTTTGGTCTCAATAGGAGATAGAATAAAAATAGAATTCTGAGTGATAGATGAGTTCAAGTCTCCACATACCTTTTGTTGATGAAGTTCCACAAGCTCCTCTTAGTAGTTCCCTGTCTTCAATCGATGAACGTCGTGAAGTCTAAAGCTCAACTACACATTCTAACCTAATCCAAGACATAACTATAAGTAGACTAGAAATCAAGACTTATAGTTTTGACAACTAAACTTGACAAACAAACTTGAGATATAAACGCTTGCGAGTTCGGTGGAGCAATGCTCTAACAATATCCCCCTTTGTCAATTTTAGTGACAAAACTATCAATGCATATGGATTACAAAATAAATAAACTTTGTAGCTTCTCATACAAATGCTTTATTTCCTTAGTTCTTCAACATTACTCGAAATCTTCGTCACTTCCAAGTACTCCGGTGATTTTGAATGTGTTCAACTCAGCATCATAGTTGTTGAAGATCCATAGACATACCAATAAGAAAAAAATTGTTCTCAATCATTATTACACAGTGTCATAATATTATTACACAGCATCAAAGTTCAACTGTATCATAACTTTGGAAATAATACTATGGTGATATGTATCACTCCCCCTTAGTCAATACTTCATCTCACAATGAAAACCACTTCCCCTTACATAATGATCTGTAAACCATATGTATTTGTAGTCTACTTATAGCTATAAAATACATAATGATCTATATTTTCACTCCCCACAAAGATTTAGAAATTAAGCACACGTTCAATTAAGAACTCTCCCCCATAAAATGTCATTCCCTAAAGAACAACAAGAGCGACCTTACTTTTACAAGAAAAGAAGGATTTCTTTGGACATTAACAAATTACATGAAACATGAATTTGTATCCAGAAAACTCAATTAAATTAACCACAAAGGGACCTCAGTGATTAATTTAATCGGAAATGCTCAACATAAGAGAACTTACAGATCCATGTAGTACTTTCACATAGAAGTGGATCAGGGAAAGATCAATATTGCGGAATATACAAAGATTCATTCTATTTTCATCAATATTTGCATAATGACACAATAGACTTAATATTTGACACCAAGTTCATTCTATTTTCCATCAATATTTTCATAATGACACAATAGACTTAACTTTTGACATATATGGGACAATCATAGTTCACGGACGCAAACACACATATCCCATAATAATTTTTGCAATATATAAAACCAATAAAGATTTACGTCCAGCAGACATCCTTGTTTGCAACTGGGAAAATGGGAAAGATGTTTGTATGGATGTCACAAGTGTCTCACCCTTCACTGGTGAAGGTGCTTGTGCTTTTATTCTAGGCCAAGCTATATCCAAGGCAATCCAGCGTAAGCATACCAAATATTTGGATGCATGTACCTCACATGGATATGGTTTGGGGATTTTGGCTTTCACTACTTTAGGGGAGCTTAGTGAAGATTTTGTATGTTTTTTTAAGCGTTTGAAAAATTGTTTAGTTAGCAATGATGTTGGTTGTGGTTTAGGCAGTTTTATTTTTCATAGGTTAGGCATTCCTATTCAAAAAGGTGTTGGGGCCCAGCTTGTTGCTAGGTTACCATCTATAGCTTTGTACGATTCCATTCTTGATGAATAAATACTTTTTTAGGAAAAAAATAAACTTTAGAATTTAAATAAATAAATCTAAAACATTGCAAGATGAAAATCGTTGGCAATAGCAATGTGAAATCACAAGATAGACTATTCCAAACCCTAGTTATCCTTCTTAAAACATAAGAATAAATTCTCATAACAAGTTTCCTAGACAAAAAAAACTTTAGACATAGCCAGCCACCAGTGATCGAACAAAACCAAGTTCATTGGTTGCTTTCTTCAGTTTAATCTTCAGAAACTCAAGATTCTTTGTTGCAGTTACAATTTGACCACGAACAACCTCAAAATCTCGAAGAAGATTTTCAACCAATTGAGATTATATCTGAACTGGAAGATCGTTTTCATGATAAACATCATGAGAGCAGGTTATGAATACAGGATTCTCGTGAAACTCAATAACTTTGCCCTCTTCAACTTTGTCTTCCTTTTTACTTCTATCCATTGTGCACACCACAAAATTTCAAGATAACTCTTGAAGTTACAGAACGTGTATGTATCAGGAGAAGAAGAAAAGCATGATATATATATATATATTTATATATATATATGAGTGCTTCATAGGGAAACCCTAGGGTTACTCGTTTACTTTCGGTAAGGGTTGGGTGCACAAACATCCGTGGTTATGATCTAGCCTCAAAACCAAGAAGCTAATGGTGCCTATTTTAGAAGTATGTTTTGATAAAAACAAATTCTAATGACAGAACAACTTAGCTAAGAAGTGAGCATAAGGTAATTGTTGAAATCAACAAATCAACTGTCATTAGGAAGAAAAAACGAGGGTTTTCAAGTAAGCAACATGGAGAATTTACTCAAGAGTTATTGATCCAAAATATTACACTATGTAACAATTAACCGGAGCACAGTTCAACAATAAGATGATTATTTTATTCTTAAACCGAAAAAAAATATATAACAAAGACCACTTTGTCAAGAAGAAGAGATTCTTGAGAATTATGAGCAGCCTCACACGGTCTCAAAGAGGATGCTCACTTGTAAGCAGTCAAGTTGTAATTTGTCGAGCATATAGCTCATCAAGGGTATTGAAATTTTCCTTTTTTATTTCTTGAAAAACTTCAGAAAAGTCAATGGAGTTAGTCTCAAGAAAATTAACAAAAGGAGGACAAGAGATACCTGAAGTTTCTTCCTTCCTTTCCTTCTTAATGCTGCTCTTGAGTCTATTTATACTGTTTTTTAGTTCCGAAACACGATTATTGATATGAATATACTCATGAACGATTGACGCTTTTGATCCAACACTTCCTTTAGTCACAGCAAAAAAGTTTAAAGAAGTTTTCTTGCTCATTGGATCAATAGGCAGTCATTTGTCCGTATAACACAATTATTTTTACAATTGTAGAAAGCTTTTGTGTTATCCTTACATGCAAGACTTAGCTCATCACAACACTTTTATTGTCTGAGAGTTAGATATTTAAGACCAGTAATCTGATAAACAAGTTTGATTACTTCCTTAGACATCCAGATAAGAATGTTATGAAGTTTTTCATTCCGTAGGCGAAAACGACATCTCCTCTCAAGATGACCTTTGTTTCCGCAATAATAACATATGTATGGAGAGTTATTAACTTTTATCAAATGACATGTTTTAAGAGGGAGACAACCCTAGTTCGTTAAAACTTTTGCTACCGAAGGTAAAGTTTCAGTTTTTCCATCAATGGAATTCTTTTGCTGGAGGTTGTCATTAGCACATACAAAATTGATCATACCACAGCTTGGAACATCTATTCCTTCATAGCCCAAACTCGTGTGTCACGATGTTTTTTACATACTCCCAACATAGTGGATAATTTCGTCGAGCTAGCATTGAACTTTTTCAAGTTCTCCTCCAGTGATTTGACCCTATCAAGAGAAGCTTTTAGGTCAGTTTCTAATTGTTTTTCTTTAGCAAAAAAAATGATTTCTCTGTCACTAAAACAATTTTGTTGAGAGTCATATCTTGCTTTATATTTTGCAAGTTCTTCTTTCAACTTAAAGAGATTTTGATGAAGATTTGCACATTCAGATTACTTTGAACGCACTTCAGGGATTGTAAGAGATTATATCCACAATCATAACCTTTAAAGAGCTTTCTCATTTTCTTGTTTTCTAGACAGAGAGGAGTCAGAAACTCATCCAAGCAAGATATTGATTTATTTTTCTTTATGAGATGGTAAAAAAGCTTGATGTATTGAGAGACTTACTCATTAACATCGTATCCATCGTCTGAATCATTTTTATCCGAAATATTATCCAACTGTTCATTTAGGCGTGTTTCCCAGTCATACACAGTTTCTGACAATGGAGAGGATGAGAAATATCTCTCAGGAGAACCAGAGCTTTGAACCAAGTCAAAACGTTTGTGAACTGGCGATGCGTTGTTTGAGATAACAATTTTGTCCATAAAGTCAGATTGCTACAAACATGGACTTATGAGGTCTTAAACGTGTTTGCGTTCTCTGATACCGATAGAAAAAACGGGGGTCTAACAACCACACCCGATATTTCGTTTAGGCAATTTGTATGGACTAACTTCAATATACTTCCAAGAGAATCTACTAGACAGTCAAACTCAATCAAGGAAAATACATCCAAGAGTTATATCTCTATTTCTCAATGTAATCAACAAATCAAACAGATAAAAATCCGCAAGCATGATTATTATGAGAAACAACTTGAACGGTACGGTACCAAAGACCAATGTTCAAGTGACAATCAATTTCTATCAACAACCAAAGGTTAGATTATCTAATTGATTAAACTACGCACAATCTGTGATATTTCAATTATATAGAAAATATAATACGAAAAAGAAATAGCACAGATACCAGGAATTTTGTTAATGAGAGGAAACCGCAAATGTAGAAAAACCCCGGGACCTAGTCCATATTTGAACACCACACTGTATTAAGCCGTTACAGACTCTAGCCTACTACAAGTTAACTTTGGACTGGAATATGGTTGATCCCTAAACAATCTCATACTGATTAAGATATAGTTGTATTCCTTATGCCTTTGAATCCCAGTAGGAATTTACGCACTTAATTCCCTTAGATGATCCCACCCACAACTAAGAGTTGCTACGACCCAAAGTCGAAGACTTGATAAACAAATATGTCTCACACAAAAATGTCTATTGAATAGATAAATCTGTCTCCCAATGAAATACCTACGAGTTTTTTTTTCTGTTTATTGATAAATCAAGGTGAACAGGAACTAATTGATATACCGGACTTATATTCCCGAAGAAAAGCCTAGTAATATCAATCACCTCACAATGATCTTAACCGCATGGAAGCGGAACAAGATATTGTGGAATCACAAACGATGAGACGAAGATGTTTGAGAATGACTACTTTTTATCTTACCTATTGGAGATTGAATCTCGAGAAAATCTTAGAGAAGATAGTACTCAATACGATAGAACTCAGAACACGCATATTGGCGAACCCATTCCAAGTCCGGCTACTTAGGTATGCGTACTCGTTTGCATACTTGAGTGGGTTAAGTTCTAAAATAGGTTTGTTCATGAACTAACTTCCCAATGTAGATTGTGACCGGTTACACCATATTCATAAAGTTTCTTGTGAACGATTACAACATGCTACACATTCTAGGCTATGATCGTTTATACCTTAATTCTCAACATAAGTTAAGATAGGTTCTACCTTGTCATCTTGTATTGATCATTCAAAAGATATTCAATAAAGAACCCGACCAATCATGATTTCTTTCGATTACGAAACAAGCTCGTATATGCACTTTAATTCCTTTAAACAAATGTTATAAAACATTGTTTCCTAGGATAAAATCAATACCCATAACTTACACATAATCAAGTAACTAAATACAAATATTATGTTGATGTCGTATTTACGAAGTTCCAAAAGATAAGCGTTTATACTTCATAATTCAATAAATTCCTTGACACTTTGATCATAATTATATGACCAAGTCTAACCACTAGAGTATTATAAATATACATCTTCGCATGTAATGTTTTTATTATAATCCGACTTGAAGGATACATTAGGTATGGAAACAGGATCAAGTCAATGTTACTAACCTCAAGTGGAAGGATGATGTCTTCATTGCAGTCGTTACTTCTTCACATTCTTCAGGTCTTCGGAGTAATACTTGTACTTCTCAACATTCCTAGACTTTCTAGTCTAACTTAAACGAAGTTGACTCTCGTATTTATTCAAGCGACTCTAGATGAGTTTTGATACTAAAATATGACAACCAAACTTGACATACCAACACTTGGTGGGTTCAACCGAGTTATGCTCTAACAGGGTGTTATACTTTAATTTTCCTCTAATCCATCATTTGCGGATCTAACATCCGCGGGTGGACGAGTGGATGGGTTGGATTTGCGTAACTGACATCTGTATTGAATATTATGTGCAGTATGAAAGCAAAGCTAATAAAAATACTATTTAATTAATTAATTATTTATAAAATCCTAAATCATCCTTAGATAAATATTCCTACATGTTTAACTAAACCCTTTTTATCTCTCTACCAATAACGTGTAAAATTAAAATTCCATAGATGAATAATACATATTAGATATACTACCGAGTGTAGAATACTAAATTTACCTTCATACCTTGTATAATTCTAAAAATACTCTTAACCTAGCGAGTGTGGATGGTCAATAGATTTTTATACATGCACCCACACCGGATCCAGTATTTAATGGATTTTCGAGAATAAACCACGTCCAATCCATCCATGATTGGGTTGGGTGTGCACTCGCCAAATTTCTGGTGGATCCGGCAGATTCGCAGATTGGACCACCCATGCTTACCATGTCATATATACCTAATAAAAATATAATTATTGCATCACTTCATAATAGATCTTGTTTTAGATAAAAAGCCCCATAGAGTGCATCAGACATGTTTTAGGTAAAACCTTACGGTGTGAGCTTATGTTTGGTAAATTTGTTTGGGATTGTTTCATCACTTAACAACCGTATGGACACTTAAGCCCAGTTTAGTATTCTTACTCCCACCAAATGCATTTCGTAACAAACCTTTTATCAGGAATTATTTTTGTTGAATTTTTTTGAGTATTCTTATTCCCACCAAAAGAACTTTGTAACAAACCTTTTATCAGGAATTATTTTTGTTGAATTTTTTTGAAACTGCTTTTGAAAAAAGCACTTCCATCTTAGGCCAGCTAGTAAAGGCTGAAAAGGAAGAATTTCTTCATTTAATTCTTTAGAAAGACAAATTTTGCCTTATAATATCATACACCTATTGTTATATTCGCAATTTAAGATTTCCTCTTATCTTTTTCTTGCGAAACAATTTATTACAATAATGATAACAATGATGATGTTGATAATAATAATAGAAAAATATAAACAAAATTTTAAGTCATAATAATAGTAAAGTAATTAAAATTTTATTATTGTTTATATTTATTTAAAAATATTGGAATCTAAAATATATTTTACTTACTATATTAAATAATATTTCAAAATATCTATCAAGACATGTCTATCTTCGTCATTAACTACACAACAACACCTCAACAAGATAAACTCACACTTTGTTAATCTCGCAACACTTTATATACAACAGTTTACCAAACGTCTAGTTGCTTTACATCAACATCAAAACATAACAAAATCCCAACATAATATACGATTGTTTTTCAAAAAAACTCACAACATTGTCATACTTTTGCGCCTTTAAGGTGATGTACATCACACCAATTAAAAACTATCAGTTTGATTTGAGGGAAAAAAAAAAAGAAATGAAAATGAGGAAAAAAAAAGATAGGCGTTAGTCTGCTTGAGGAAGTTGAGATTAATTGTGCAAGAAAAATGGAGAGAAGGAAATATATATTACAATATAACATTTTATTTTATTTTGAAATATTGGATTAAAATCTAAAGGTTATATTAATGTTTAAACCTCAAAGAGGTCTTCTAACTACAAGCACAGGTTGACGGTATCATCCAAGAGGTCTACTACCTACCTTAGAAAGAAAGAAAAATCCCCCCACCCCGATTTAACGAGTTTCAAACTCAGATCGATGGTATCATCACCCAATGACTTTACCACTGTATGATAGTGAAATTTGCATATTGGAATATAACTTATTTAAAATAATACTCAACAAAAAAATACTCTAGTTAAGATAATAAAGAATGTATAATTGGGGGATATGTTACGGCATGGTTTTTCATGCCAATTTCATTGAAAAACCATGCCAGCACATATCCCCCAATTAGTTTTTTTATCCCCCAATTAATCCTTCATAATAAATTTCTGACGAATGGAGATTTATGGAAAATAAATACTCCCTCTGTCCTAAATTTTTTGTCTTTTATTCTATCATTTGTCCTAAAATACTGGCAAACTTCTGTTTATAGTCATATTTTTTAGTCAAACTTTCAAATGTATCCTTTAATTTTTACAATTAAAAAATTATTTTAAATATAACCAATCTAAATATTAAATGATATCTTCCTAAATAGGAAACAAATCTACTAAATCAATCCATAAAGATATTTATTTTTATCTTCTATTTAAATCATGCAACTTTAATAAGAATTTTAATCGAAAATAGAATCTGAAGACAAGGAGTTGGTTGGTAGCCTATGAAACAAAAAACTTCATATACTCCTTATAATTACCAATGTAATTTTCTTACATACTCCATATACTCCTTTTAATTTTAGTAATAACATAGAATTTAACAAGGATAGTTTTGCACACTCCTCCGGTCTCCTTAATATCTTGACTTAGTCAAAGAGAACTAATAATTTAGGACGTGGGAGTATATTATTTTATTATTATTAATGATATTTTTTTATATTTTTTTTTAATTACTATTAATTAAAAAATAAACAAGTAAGAAACTACACGTGGTTGGTTGGGAGCCTAGCAACAAGTTGCACCCCAACTCCTTTTTGGATAGCTACACCTACCCTATGAAAAATAAAATTTCCCATCTTAGAATTAGTATCATAACTAGATAAGCAATTTCTCAAACGGTTAAAAAAAAACAATAAAATCATCTCCTAATTCGCCTAATGTAGAAAAAGCTAAAACCCTTAAAACTGTAACCATGAGATGTGCATGTGTCCAAGTATTTGGCACGCTTACGGTTGATAGCCTCAGAAATAGCCCGTTCTGGAACGAAATTACAAAATCCTGCACATGTGAAGGGTGAAATCCCTGTAACGTCAAAACAAGTGTCTTGACCATTCTCCCAGTTATATACAAGAATGTCAGCTGGTTTTAAGCCATTTCCATCCGCCAAATATCCCGGAGAAGCCTCATATCTAGCAGCTACACCATCTTTGTTGCATATATCCATGACCACATCGCGAACAAGTATTGATGGTGGATTTTAGTTCAAGGATAAAGTTGTAAAACCAATATTTTGTACAACCATCCTGCAGAGGATAATGCCATTTGTTAAGCGATGAATACTTCTCCGCTTAATTAATTCACCTAGAATGGAGCATGTAACAACAATCCCCAAATATTCTATGAAATTTAGCATTATTTATTAATGCATGAAACACCTTGTATTTCCTATGTTGTTCTTAGCAGAACTCTCATTGTTGGTGCGGCATGATGACTGATTGTTACTCGTAGTAGAGTAGCATGAATATCCAAGTACCAACAGTGAGGCATGCACAAAATGCCCGTACAGGCTGCATCTCTCGGTGTGTTATACTACCCCGATTGAGCATATATCTCTGGTGTGCTATACTAGCCCGATTGAGCATCAGGACTATCCATAACAGTCTCAAAAACAATCACGACCATGCAAGTTGGCCGCATGATTTAACCAGCCTAGATGAACCCTAGCAGGAGCAGGCTATCACCACAATGACCACCAGCGGGCCCGTTTATGCCCTGATCGGTCGAACATATATCACATCTCTCGAAAGCCACCAAACGCCAACCTAAAGAAGGATGGTCGTGAAACATCTTGAAGGAAACGTGAATGAGCAAAGACTGCTAGTAGCAGTCTTAAAATCATCCAAGGTCGTCCAACTTCGCCGGCGCGATCGGACGGCGTGGATCATCCTATGGACGGTCGTACAAGCTTGTCTTGCACACCAGCGGGCCCCCTTCATACTTACTTGACCGACATTCTCACGAGCAAAGCCTTAGAGCAACAAATGCTTACTCAAAACAAGGTTGGCGTGATGCTTTAAAGGGTTATGTGTCGCAGTTTGATCACAACCATCCAACTTTACCGGCATGTTTGGATGGCTTAGATCAAACCTATGACCATGGAACAGGTACCAACATGTTCACCACCTGCCCAATGTGGGACCTACACGATCGGCCTCCCCAAGGGAGAAGCATAACATGCAAAACCGATCGGGTGAAGTTGCATAGGCGTGAACTATACGAAACCCAAATTAGGGTTTTTGCGATATGTTACATGTGCCGCAAATCGATCACGAACGTCAATCTTCGCAAGATTAGATGGAGGGTGTAGATATAGACTTAAAATGTCCCGAGCATGTCAACATGATCACCATGGGCCCATCTACACGCATGACTGATCGGCCAAGGCATACCATGCGTGGTTATTCCAAATCACGCGCCCAAACTAGCGTGGTCATACTTCCCAATTGAAAACTATTTTTGACCACTAAACTTCGCCGGAAAAATCGAGTGGCTTAGATCACGTTTTCATGGGACAATCAGGTATAGGCGTGAACATCAGCCTACCACCTACACGTCGAACCAATCATCCAAGACCGACCAAGCTTGGTCGTATTGGAATGCACGCCCAAAGTTGGCACGATGTGCGGCTTTTGCGGCACCAGTTTTCTGTCACAAATTGATCTCAACCACTCAACTTCGCCGGATGAATTGAGTGGCCCAGATCACACTTTCATGAGATAATGAGGTATGAGCGCCTACAACGTTATGCCGTCTACACGCATGCACGATCGTCCTGGCTAAAATCGTGTCCCAAGCTTGGGTTTGACCAAGCTGAAGAGTAATGCTTGCACACCTCTTCATAAACCCTAATTCCACTAATGGTCGCAGATGAGCGTCTCAAAGATCATCTCGTCCGTTCAACTCCACCTGCTTGGTTATGCAACCCTAGTCAGGAGTTAATTGGTCAATGAGGCATCATGATGATTACCATCATCCACTCTACCACACCATGTGGTCAGCCGAGGGAGGGCATGCCCATGCAGCCTCCAAACGGTCACTCGAAGTAGGCAGGGCATGATGCTCAACAGCGATGCTTCATACATGCTGATTACATTCGATGCAACACCTGTATAGAATACACATGATACTTCACAAGTTTCGACTTCCTAAATAACTTAGTTATTTAACCCAGCATCACATGCTATCTTATGTGGGTCCCACAATCCTCACACTCGAGACATCAATCATGTCACAAACTGGGGGATACATACTGGGGTATTGGTCTGGCGGTTTACAGCGTGCAGCGTGCAACGCGCCATCACAAGAATGTGTCAGGAAGACATGGACGGTTATGGATGATAGGAGAAGTGGGTAAGATTGATCATGTGACACTAACATATAACTCCACTACTCTATCACTCCACTTCCTCCACTTCCCACGAGAGACGTGAATAAGGCTCAAATGACTTGTATAAATAGGTTATCCTCCATATTTCCAAGAGAACACAACACAAAAACCAAGTGTTAATACGAAACGTATTCAAACACCCAGAGCCTGCTTGTATTAATCGTAAGCCTGCTCACCCTTCTGTTACAAGTCAAAAACAAGACTACACCTTCACAATCTCAACACCTTCTTCGCTTCCCTCCCTAAGATCAACCCCATGTCCTTCACTTTGTGACCGAAACAAGTCTGGAACGGCCATTTCTTGGTTTTGTCCAGAATTGTATAGATTGATCTCTCGAATCAAAAGCACTCCCATGCAGTGCATTTGTTTAGGGTTTATATTTACTTCTCATCTGCACACCCCAAATTACCAAAACCAACAGAAGTAGTTTTCACCCATAAACAATTGGCGACCACAATGGGAGATTAATCTCTCGGTTGTAAAGTCATTTCATCAATACCCAATCTCATTGGTTGATCTCAATATGGATGGTCTTAGGACTCACCAAACAGTTTCAAATTTCTGTCGAAGTTCCTCCAACGAAGATGCTCCTCCTCCCAATGGCGTGTCTGATGGTGTAACCGGAAGAATCCCAACATTGATCGAGTTAGCACGGGTGTAAAAGATTCACACGAATAATATGGACCTGATCAAAGAAACGATAAACGGAATACTCGATATACTCATCAAGATGACATCAGAAATGAGCAGCTCCCATATCACAGAGATTTCTATAGTGATGACTGATTCTTACAACGATCCTCCTCATGTCAACAGTTTTACTATGAATTAGAGGCCGGTGGACCAGGAAGCGGCTTCTCTAGTGGAAAGATTGTATGAACTTTTACACCTCTCGAAGAATCAGCGGGCGGATACGTTTGCTGCAACCAATAAGATAGCCTTGGACGTACAGTTAATTCCTTCGTGTCCACAAGCCTCTAGAGCACCGGAGATGTCTGTGAATAAAGTTACATTTACAGAATAAGACATGATGGCAGAAGAAGGTCACAACCGGGCCCTACATGTTACTGCACGCATCAAGGTTTCAGAGTTCAAGAGGGCCTTCATCGACATAGGAGCTTCTTCGAATGTGATTACCCTCAAGACACTCAGGAAAACCAAGGTTCGCCCGAACAAGATCGTACGGAAGTCTACCATGATGACATACTTTGAAGGAAACCAAACCAACATGTACGGGATTGTCCCTTTGATGTATCATTAGTGCCCGAAGACTATGGTGAATAAAGAAGTCATTTGTATTCCTGCATCGCTATCTCCTTACGCACTGATATGTGGAGTGGAGTTATTTGAACCAAGAGAAGCTCCGCGGGAAGAACCAGACAAACTTCATTGCATCCCACTCCATACGTGGGCGTCAATACAGGAGGAGGACCGAGTTGCATATCCTCACGATGCATCTTTGCTGACAAGGCGTTCTTCTTCGTCCGGTGAAGCAGTGACCCACGTTCACACTAAGAGGGAGACTGATGCCCAGTATCCCCTCCCATTTGAATGCTACAAGAACGACGAGCCATAAGAAGAGGTGTTGGATGCTCCACGACATCTGCAAGACGACACCAACTCCACGATTGAAGAGCTCGACGATGAGGAATCTCCTAGGCCTATATCCATCATCTCGACCTTGTGTAGGCATTCATACAATCTCTGATCTCATCCAGTCAAACAATCTCTGGTTCAATTCAGGCACGAGATCAGGTATTGCGCGGATTCCAAAGACTTGAACGAATGCTGCCCCAAATATGATTTACCTCTACCTAACATCGACATGTTAGTAGATGCCACCAGCGGACACAACATGTTCTCCTTCATGGATAGATATAGCGGATACAATTAGATAAGGATGTATGAGCATGACGCGAATAAGACAACTTTTCAAACTCCTCTCGAAAATTTTATTATACTGTAATGCCATTTGGTTTAAAAAATGCCGGTACAACGTATCAACGCGCTACGACGGCAATCTTCCATGACATGATGCATAAGAAAGTTGAAGACTACGTGGATGATATAGTGCTCAAATAAAAATCTCGAGCGGCCCACACAGGAGTCGTACGACAAGTGTTTGAGTGCCTTGAATACATGTTGAAGATGAATCATTTGAAATGCGCTTTCGGTGTCTCTCCAGGAAAATTTCTGGGATTCCAGGTGACTGCTGAGGGGATCAAAATGGACCCATCTAAGACCCAGTCTATCCTTATGACGCCGACTCCGCAAACTGTAAAGAAACTCCAAAGCTTTATGGGCGATAAAGGAGCAAGTTTTGTCTGGACCGCACTATAGCGGGAAGCATTTCGGAAGATTCAACGAACATTGTCATCTCCAAATCATCATAAAGGGTTCGCCTATTATGTCAGTCCGGAAGAAAAGCGAGCCCGGGACATCTTCAGATCTACTGGAGCCAACACCTCAAGGGATCAGCCTTAATAAGATGGGCATTATCATGTCGTGAAAGAATCCGCAGCTTGGGTGAATCACTCTGTCAGACTTAAGAGGAATGGTTCAGCGAAACAGTGAACATCCAAATGATTATGTCAAGAGGTCCCAAATTCAGGCACTGAAGGGTCACAATCCAAATGTGACTGAACAACAAGTGGAGTAATTTTGCATTAATAGGATGGTATCTGTCAATCGTGCTTTATCGAAGAGCATGTGCTTTCAGACACCCTATGAACTCCGGAAGCTTCTAAAGCTCAGGTTGCAACAGCACTTGCCCTGCTAGAAAGAACAAGCATGCCCGTCATAAAGAGCCTCATGATGTTTGTGGAAACATACATCTCACCAACAAGCAGTGCAAGCTTCAGACTTTTGTAAGCAGTTTCGTTGAAGCAGCAAGAGGAAGACCACCGAGATACAACATCCTACACGTCCAAAATCACCAACTCTGGAATCCAGTACCATATGCATGACTGCCACAATGATGAAACAATGTCCAAGATATTCCATACCTGTATCGACCGCAGAAACATTAAGAGACGATTTCAGAATTTCGTCTCTGATAGAAGAAGTAGTTGTGTTAACAAAGGAGTGTGACCGTGGACTTCTTAGCGCGTTGTCCATCTCAAACATGGATGCAAGCAAGCTATCATTATGATTCCAAGATGTTCAAATACGAGTATACACTCAAGAGAACATACATATTGTCAAAGATAGGTGATATTCCTGGATGTCTATGAAACACAACGTAGTAAAAATGGCCTCATGAAACCAGCGTGACAACATCTATCAAGTCGAAGGCTCAGTGGATACTCGTGGGCTGGGGACTGTCTTCCTCTTTTTTCATTCCAGTGGCAACACTAAGAAATCCATCGGTTCCGGTATATCCCTCTAACAATGAGACGAGCTCTACCACTATATGAAGACTGCCAAGTTCGTGCCCGTAGCTATCACGCCTCTCCATGCCAATCTCTTCTGATCATAGCTGCTCCTAGGAACTGTTGTTTCTCGTCAATTAATGCCATCCATAGCTTCACCATATCAACGACCATTATGTACAAAAGACCCACCGGGCATACAAGATAGAGCCACGTAGATCACGCTTGGGGATTGAGGCTCAGCATGAAGTTCCTTTACCGTCATTCAAGGACTTCATCAACACGAGAGAGATGGTCAGTCAAGAAGCATGGAATTCGCAAGGGTAAATAGAACTGAAGAGGAAGCCACTTCAACGCTCCATCCAGCAGAAGTTGCTTCGATGGTCTATTCAAGAGCCGTCTCAATGCTCTTTTCGGGACCCATGTTTGCTTCAGAATCCTGCTTCAACACTCTCCCCTAGATCCACCTCAATGTTCGCACCATAAGCCACTTTAACATCCTCTCGAGCCGTTTCAACATGCAAGCTACATCAATAATCTACGCTTTGGTCAAGTTATCTTTGATGTACTCATTGCTCAACATACGTCTCATCCATCATTCATAAGGGCCCAGCAGAGCATGAAAAACCTTGAAGTCGATAAGAGAAGTGAAGCATGCTCCTAGGAGGACATGAACACAGGTGGAGCCATACCACGTTCGAACATACAAGGTTCACATTTGGGCAAAGAAGCACGACTGGGTCCCACATTTAAGCAATACCGATGTTGGTTAGCAAGGACGGTGTTAGTCAGCAAGACCCGTGTTGGTTACAACAGCAAGGCCGGTGTTAAAAGAAGTAACAAAGCGGGTGTACGGGAAAAGACCGGTGTTCGAACGAAACAAGACAACAAGACGTCGAGGCAGCGATGTCCGTCAGCAAGGTCGGGGTTCGTCAAATCAGCAAGGACGATGTTGGTCAAGGGGCAAGTCTAGTGTTGGGTGAGGCAACAAGTTTTGGTATTTGGTCGAAGCTGACATAGCCGGCCCCAAAGCAAAGCAGGCACGCGGAGGGTTCCACTTGATTAGGCACAACCAGTCCCATATTGGTCGAAGCAGGCATAGACGGGCTCAAGCAAAGCAGACACGTGGTGGGTCCCACTTGATCAGGCATAACCGGCCCCAAGCAATGCAGGCACGAGGCACGCAGTAGACCCACGTTTAACCAAAGCAGGCGCATGATGAGTCCCACGCATAACCGAAGCAGGCGCATGATAAGTCCCACGTTTAACCGAAGCAGGCGCATGATAAGTCCCACGTTCAACCAAAGTAGGCACGCAGTGGACCCACGTTAAACCGAAGCAGGCACAACAAGCCCACGTATGATCAAGCAGGCGCAATAGCTCCACGAACGAAGAAGGCGCAACACTCCATCGATTAGGCAAGACCGACATCATGCTAGGGGAACGCTCGCTTGGACGTGGCATGGTCGAAGGACAGGACGACCCGTCTCTCCTGGTAAAATCTAACTTTGTCTCATAAGTTTTATCTTTAACTGTCACCATCATATGCCTACCCCACAATAGTGTAACCATCATGTGCTAGGCAGAGGACTTAATGTTGATGGTGGATTTTAGTTCAGGGCTAAAGTTGTAAAACCAATATTTTATACAGCCATCCTGCAGAGGATAAGGCCATTTGATAAGCGATGAATACTTCTCCGTTTTATTAATTCACCTAGAATGGAGCATGTAGCAACAATCCCCAAATATTCTTTGAATTTTAGCATTATTTATTAATGCATGAAACACCTTGTATTTCCTGTGATGTTCTTAGCATAACTCTCATTGCCGGTGCGGCATGATGGCTGATTGTTACTCGCAGCAGAGTAGCATGAATATCCAAGTACCAACAGTGAGGCATGCACAAAATGCCCGTACAGGCTGCATCTCTCGGTGTGTTATACTACCCCGATTGAGCATATATCTCTGGTGTGCTATACTAGCCCGATTGAGCATCCGGACTGTCCATAGCAGTCTCAGAAACAATCTCGACCACGCAAGTTGGCCGCATGATTTAACCAGCCTAGATGAACCCTAGAAGGAGCACGCTATCACCACAATGACCACCAACGGGCCCGTTTATGCCCTGATCGGTCGAACATATATCACATCTCCCAAAAGCCACCAAACGCCAACCTAAAGAATGATGGTCGTGAAGCATCTTGAAGGAAACGTGAATGAGAAAAGACTGCTAGCAGCAGTCTTAAAATCATCCACGGACGTCCAACTTCGCAGGAGCGATCAGACGGCGTGGATCATCCTATAGCCGGTCGAACAAGCTTGTCCTGCACACCGGCGATCCCCCTTCATACTTACCTGACCGACCTTCTCACGAGCAAAGCCTTAGAGCAACAAACGTTTACTCAAAACAAGGCTGGCGTGATGCTTTAAAGGGTTATGTGTCGCAGTTTGATCACAACCATCTAACTTCACTGGCATGTTTGGATGGCTTAGATCAAACCTATGGCCATGGAACAGGTACCAACATGTTCACCGCCTGCCCAATATGGGACCTACATGATCGGACTCCCTAAGAGAGAAGCATAACATACAAAACCGATCGGGTGAAGTAGCATAGGCTTGAATTATACGAAACCCTAATTAGGGTTTTTGCGACATGTTACATGTGCCGCAAATCGATCACGAACATCTATCTTCGCAAGCTTAGATGGAGGGTGTAGATGTAGACTTAAAAGGTCCCGAGCATGTCAACATGATCACCATGGGCCCATCTACACGCATGACTGATCGGCCATGGCACACCATTCCTGGTTATTCCAAATCGCACGCCCAAACTAGCGTGGTCATACTTCCCAATTAAAAACTAATCTCGACCACTAAACTTCGCCGGACAAATTAAGTGGATTAGATCACGTTTTCATGGGATAGTCAGGTATAGGCGTGAACATCAGCCTACCACCTACACGGCGAATCAATCGGCCAAGACCGACCAAGCTTGGTCGTCTTGGAACGCGCGCCCGAAGTTGGAACGATGCGTGGCTTTTGCGGCACCAGTTTTCTGTCGCAAATTAATCTCGACCACTCAACTTCGCCGGATGAATTGAGTGGCCCAGATCACACTTTCATGAGACAATGAGGTATGAGCGCCTACACCGTCATGTCGTCTACACGCATGCACGATCGTCCTGGCTAAAATCGTGTCCCAAGCTTGGGTTCGACCAAGATGAAGAGTGATGCTTGCACACCTCTTCATAAACCCTAATTACACTAATGGTCGCATATGAGCGTCTCAAAGATCATATCTTTCGTTCAACTCCACCTGCTTGGTTATGCGACCCTAGTCAAGAGTTAATTGGTCAATGAGGCATCATGATTATTACCATCTTCCACTCTACCACACCATGTGTTCGGCCAAGCGAGGGCTTGCCCATGCATCCTCCAAATGGTCACTCGAAGTAGGCATGGTATGATGCTCAACAGCGATGCTTCATACATGCTGAATACATTCGATGCAGCACCTGCATAGAATACACATGATACTTCACAAGTATCGACTTCCTAAATAACTTATTTATTTAACCCAGCATCACATGCTATCTTCTGTGGGTCCCATGATCCACATACTCGAGACATCAAACATGTCACAAACTGGGGGATACATACTGGGGTATTGGTCTGGCGGTTTACAGCGGGCAGCGTGCAACGCGCCATCACAAGAACGTGTCAGGAAGACATGGACGGTTAGGGATGATAGGAGAAGTGGGCAAGATTGATCGTGTGACACTAACACACAACTCCACTACTCCATCACTCCACTTCCTCCACTTCCCACGAGAGACGTGAATACGGCTCAAATGACTTGTATAAATAGGTTCTCCTCCCTATTTCCAAGAGAACACAACACAGAAACCAAGTGTTAATACGAAACATATTCAAACACCCAGAGCCTGCTTGAATTAATCATAAGCCTACTCACCCTTATGTTACAAGTCAAAAAAAAGCATACACCTTCACAATCTCAACACCTTCTTCGCTTCCCTCCCTAAGATCATCCCCATCTCCTTCACTCTGTGACCGAAACAAGTCTGGAACGGCCATTTCTTGGTTTAGGCTAGAATTGTATAGATTGAACTCTAGAATCAAAAGCAATCCCGTGCAGTGCATTTGTTTAGGGTTTAGATTCACTTCTCATCCGCACACCCCAAATTACCAAAACCAACAGAAGTAGTTTTCACCCATAAATTACCATATCGTGTCTGAATTTGTGGCCGACTTCATTCGCACAATGAACAGAATGATCACCAAATATATCCATATTGCGGATAAAACATGGGCACACACTATCCTCGGCAAAAAGAGGCACACCAAGACGGTATTGGATTACATCCCTAAATTGTCTCGGCCCAATATTTTGGTTGAGCCCAGCAATAGAAATCGCCTTTAAAAAATCCATAGCATGAGCCACCTTGTTACTCTGACAAAGAACTGCATCTCTTGCATACATTGCAAACCTGTTAGGAAATTCTCTCTTAATAACATCAAAGTAACGAACTGCCAGTGTTTTCATGGGGTGAGGGGCAATGTCTTTGATATTTTTATCAGAAAAATAATTAATTCTCGGATTTGTTATTTAAGGAAATTTTAGGATAATCTAGAAGTTTATTTTTAAGAGTTTCAATAAGTTTGGAAAGTTTCCTAAAGGTAGTAGATACCTTGGGAGCTGTGATTCTTTGGAGTTACGAGGTTTAGATCATTCATTCATAGTCGCTATTCGTATCGGTTACTTTTTTATTTTCATTTCGCTGCGACAATAATCATGTTTTGTAGAGCTTCTGATCTGCATAAATTTCCTAGTCCCAACTAGGGTCCTTAGTGCCTAAAATAATAAATTTGATAAAATCATAAAACAATACACTTCAAAGATCCCCTTCGGCACTAACGAGTCCCAAAAAATATATAAAATAAAATTCTTTTGAAAAAATAAAAAAATAAATTTCATACATATAAAACTTTTTCAAAATATGATCAATATTGGTTTGTTTTTCTTTAAAATCCAAATCAAGTTGTATTTCATCGATAATAGTTCGCAGTGCGGTCAAACAATCCGAGGCACGTTGTTGTAGTGCAAAAAAAAAGTGTTTGAGTGTGGTTTTTTTTTTTTTTTTTTTTTTTTTTTTTTTTGAAGCAATTTGAGTGTGGTTGATATTTAAAGTGATTGTATTTGTGTTGTAATTAGTGGAAAGTATAATATTTCTACAAAATTAGTCAATATTGTACTTAGAATTTACAATTATTATTCAACCTCCAAACTATGAATTATTCTTTTAAACAATAATATATTATTTGGGTAGCAAATCCAAAATATGTTTAAGATCCCAGATTTTTCAAATACAAAATATTCATGGATCCTAGAATGATTCTAAAGATATCATTAACAAATATCTTGTCATGCTCAAATCCATTCTTGTATACTCTATTGAAAAATTCTTGAGTGAATTTCAAAAGATATTATCAGGTTTTGGTAATAATGGAGCAAAAAAATGTTTGGACATGAATATAGGACTAATCCATAATATAGATCCAATCCATTAAAAAATCGGTTTTCCAAAAGAGAGACCTAGATACAAAATTGGATTTGTTTCCCCACAAGTCAAGGTTTTCGATTTTGGAAGAATTTCGTAAAACTAGTTATTTCCGGAATTTGATATATTCACTTCTTATAAAAGAAGATCATTCTGTGTTGTTTTTACAAAAAAACTGGGAAAGATTGTCCGGAACCGAAACTAGGGTTTTCCATACATTCTTGAATTCTGAAAGTATGGGAAAAAGGAAAGACAGAGGAAAAACTGAAACTGATAACCTGGTTGTGAATCCATTTATTCCTGTTTTTTGACATTAAGAAAATCAAGTATCCTCACTTGATCAAATACAAACATGATCTTACAGTCTTCGTGGACAGTATATGTTTTGAAAGATACCAAGCTTTAAAAGGAGTAAACTTCACTGCTGAGAAGAGATTCGATCCAGATGTTTTAGAAAACAAATATGTGAAGTTTTTTCAACACCGAAACTGGGGAAATTTGTTTGGGTTTGAAAAATATTCATCGAATATAATAAGAATCTTTTATGCTAATATTCACAATATTAATCATGAAAAACTTACTTTTAGTACTCTAGTCGGATGTAATTTTCATCATGTCGACAGAAAGATGATATCAAAGATCATTAATTACAAAGTGAAGGGAAATCATATGATTTCCGGTTTTGAAATTGAGCACGATAACATTTCAAAACATATCACTGGAAAATATGTTGGCTGGAAAAATGGAAGAATGCTAACCAAAGAAATACCCTTCTACTTAAGGGTTTTCGGTAAACTTGCAATAGAAACTCTTTTTGCTTGTACAAGGGATATTTCACAATGGGATAAGGAGTTTGTTGAGTTTGTATACTTCATTCTTGAAGGTAAAAAGCAAATTGATATATATGGAATAATTATTAATCAAATGATCAAGATCTTCGAATCTATCAATGCCACAACATCCCAGAGAAATCTTGGATATTCCTGTCTCATCACCAGCTTGTGTGAACTCACAATGGGAAATAATTTCGGAGATGAGAAAGTCACAAAATCTATCTCCCAGGGAATTATCAAATAGATGAGTAAAACTCAAAAGGAAAAGGGAACTATTGTTTCTACCGCTCAAATCTATAGCAATGGAGATCTATTGTTTCATATTTTACGTCTTGGAAGATAATTAAACTGTATTCAAAAACAGTTAACTTTTACCTCTAGAAATGATCCAGAAACCCTTAAAGGAATCTTGGAGATCAATGATGAGTTCTTAAAAGGAGAAAATGACCAAGACTATGAACAAGAACATATTGAGCAGCCGACAAATAAAGAATAATAATTCTTACAAGAAAATAGACATCAATTTTTGATTTATTGTATAAGGTCTATTTCTGAATAAAACTATCTATTATTTATGAATAAAATTATTAGTTTATAATTTTTGGTGCGATAGTTTTTCTAATTACATAACATGTGCTTGAATGCATTATATTATTGCTTTGTGTTTATGGGATGTTTGATTTCGGTTTTCACAACCTTAATATTCGATCTCATATGTGAGAACTCTTATGGTTTGTGTGGATTTTTGATTTAGCGGGATTAAGTTCTAGCACATGTTGGTAGGTTTTATCAAAGGATTATAAGGTGTTCTGATTGAGGCTCATATGTAAAAAGTCACAATGTGTTGAATCAATTTGTGTTTACATGAGTTGTGTTTAGCATAAACATATGTGTTTCGGGTTTTCAACTTTTGCTATTGGCACGCACTGGTTAAAACCGGTTCAACCTTTCTCTGGTAAAGGTTGCCTTTGTTGTTGTTATTTTGTTCTTGCGAGAGGATAACAACACAATGGGGGAGAGTTCTAACTTGAACTTGCGCTTAATGATATATCTTTCTGGGGAGAAGAGGATGCGGAATCTAAGGTAACGAATTTGTTAGTTAATCGCTTTCCTGTTTAAGAAAAGACTGATTTTATTACATATATTTTTCTTTTGCTTAACAAAATTCGGTACAATTTATGTTTATTCCATTATGTGTGTATGGATGTGTGTGTGTGTGATTCAATTGTTTCCGGTTGAGAAACACTGTTGTTTGATATCTTTCTTTATTGTTTGGTATCAATTGTTTTTGTCTTAACGAAATTTCTGTGCAATTGTGGTGCTATAATGTCTATGTTTGTTTCAATTGCTTCCGGTTAAGAGAAATAATTCTGCAAGTCAACTTATTTGGTTTGTACGTATTTTTTATGGCTTAACAAAATACGAGATCATTTGTTTAGTCCAATTCGATTCCGGATAAGAGAAACTAAGTTAATTCTGATCTTAATTAGACTTATCAAAGTGAAGGATTCGGTTATTCAAGTATAATTGAATGCCTTGACAAGAAATACTAGTTAACTAACCTAGTACTTGTCTTGTCTAAAGTGAAAGGTCTAAGTTATTGTCTGAATAATTAGAGCCTGATGAGAAAAATAGAGTTATTTCTGATCTTTATTTTGGTCTTATCAAAATAAGCGATTGTATTTGTGAAATCGGTTTAGCATGGGAACTAAGTTTCTTAGTCAACTTGTTAAACTATTAGGGAAAATTGCTTCGAGTAATTGTTTCCTTGATAACATATTAAAAACAAATTACTTGTAGTTTCGGTTTTGATATTGATTATCTAAAATGGTATGTGAAACCTTCGTGCTTAACTCTTATAGGTTGTACAAGTCATTTGGATTTGTAAGATCCTTTCATTTTGACCTTTATTTGCTCGAACCTTTGTCATTTTGTGACAAAAAGGGGGAGAAATATATGGAGTAAACAAGTGATTTATAATCACTGAGGAAAGGACAGTTATGCTTAAACGTTATATTTAACGAAAGAGTAAATCATTGACTAAGGGGGAGCAACATAATATTACTATTGTAATTATCTTGACTACAAAAGGGGAATAACAAAGATGTTCGGATTGAAAATCTACCTAGCTTACCTTTAGGGGGAGTATTAGCTTTATTATTCAAATGTCAACAATGGCATTTATGGATTGAATATATGCAGGTTATTGTGTTGTTGAAACTTGGAATCAAGCGTATGTGTAATGAATTCTTGTAATTTTTATATCCATATGTATTAAGAGTTTTGCACTAAAATTGACAAAGGGGGGGATTGTTAGGGCATATCTCGTTTGAACCCACCAAGCGTTGGTATGTCAAGTTTGGTTGTCATATTTTAGTGAATCAAAACTCATTTAAAGAGTTGCTTGATTATGTACTAGATACAACTTCGTATAGGTTAGATTAGCAAGACTAGGATTATGAGACATACAAGTATTACTCGAAAACTTGAAGAATGTGAAGAAGTAACAAGCTACAATGACGACATCATCCTTCCTCTTGAGGTTAGTAATATTTGACTTGAACTGTTTTATTCCAAGCATATCTTTCAAGTCATGCTATATTGAAAATATAACTGCAAGGCTGTGAATGATTATACTCTAGTAGTAAGACATGATCACATGATCAAAGTGTTAAGGAATTAGGATATGAAGTATAACGCTTATATTTTGAACTTCATATATAAGACATCGACATAATCGTATGAATGCTATTGTGATTATGTGTATGGGTAAAGGTGAAGATTTCATCATAGGAAACAATTTTTACATTAGTTTAAAGGAAGTACATTCATGAACTTGTTTTATGAATCGAAAGGGAAATCGCTAGGCTTATTGGTATTGTCATTCATTGCATATCTTTAGATTACCAATATGTGTGAGATAGTAGAACTGATCATAAATTATTATGTATCTTGGTAAAACTATAATCACAGTGCATGACTTATGTATTGGTATGACTTTTATTAGTGTAACTGATCCTAAGTAATCACCCGAGATGGTATGATCGATATTTGTAATTGGTGTGACCGATCTTAGTAATTGGTGTGACCGATCACAAAAGAGTTGTGTAATTGATCTTTGTAATTGGAGTAACCGGTCCTAGTAATTGGTGTAACCGATCCTAGTAATTGGTGTAACCGATCCTAGTGACTTGTGTAACCGATCACAAGTAATACCATGAGAATATGGTAACCGGTCCTGGAAATTGATGTAATCGATCATGGTAACTGATGTAACCGGTCCCAGTAACCATATTAAGGTAGAACTGATCCTTGTGTTTGGTAAAACCGTAAACCCGTGATTAGTGATTTTATATTTTATCAATCACATAGTTGTCTTGGAATACAGATGAACCAATTCTAAACTTGTTTGGAAGTGTGGTATAATCGATTCCAAGATTGTAAATATGAAAGAGGATTTACAAAGAAAAGATGTCGACATACTTTGAACATGATCAGTAACTCTTATCTTTTATTGTTCAAAGATATTCCTTAATAACTCAAGGAGATCCCGGACCGAAATAAATTAAGAATCTTTTAAATAAGGTTATTAGTTTTATATGCTTTTAATTACCAGCAATTAAATGCATATCTCTGAAAAATAAAATTGGTAATGTGTATTTACTAATTGGAGATTTTCTAGTGAGATTTAGGAAATATTGGACAAAGCATTTCCAAGAATTATGAAAACCGATTTGGGCATTTATTGCATATATTGAGAATATTCGGTTTTGGAAATTCCTTGGTGTCTAAACATCCTTGGTCTATATATAAATACCCAAGATTTTTTATTTCGAGAAAACGATCCTAGAGCCAGGCAAACTTCATCTTTTTATTGTTTCTGGTGGAGACGTCTATTCGGAGAGGAAAGTACCATAATTAGGAGAAATCTCTTACGACCGCTCGTTTAAAGACTTTTGTGGGATCAAGAAGCGATATACGAGTACCGTTGGTGGGAAACTGGATAATTGTAGTTTATTTTAGTTTTCGATTGATTTGATTGACTAACGGTTGTTAAACTTTGATTGCACCTAGTTTGTTTATTCTTGAGAATCTTCTCTTCTGATATAAGATTCACTCAAACTAAATCGAAGTATCGACGGGATCTTTAGAACTGTTTGTAGATCTAAAGACGTCTTGCAATAATCCATTATTAACAGACTCCGTTCTATGTGTGATTGATCACAAGAGATTCAAGTGGTGTTGTGCAGGTTTAGTTGAAGATTAAAGAAGATTTGAAGACAAAGAAGATTTCTTATTTTGTTTCTATATCTTTGGGTGTGCTCGGATGGGATCCAATTAGAATAGGATTTATTCGATTGATTAGTTGTGTAACATCGACATCACCTTATAGTTTCTTATTTGATTCTATATTGATTGATTTCAAATCTAAACTCTGCTACTTCGGTAGTTGTTGGATAGATTGATCTAACCAGGCAAAGGAGTTTATTGGTTAAATGGAAGAGCCTTTGCATATGACTTGAGATATCTTCATCTAAAAGAATCAAGAGAGTTGTTACCAAACATATTTGTTCTTCCTTTATTGTTTGGAATATGATCCAAAGGAATTATTCCAATGTGTGCACTTATTGAATGCCGGAAGTGCAGGGATACTGAAGAAACTAGGTGAACTATAGGTTTAGTTGCTTGGTCTCAACTATATGAAGTTTGCTAGATTTTGTATAACATCTTAATTCTGAGAGTATTCAATTCTGGACTAGGTCCCGAGGTTTTTCTGCATTTGCGGTTCCCTCATTAACAAAATCATGTTGTGTCTTTTACTTTTATATTTTCGTAATTATAATGGTTTATTATAATTAAAAATAAAATACACAAACGTTAACTCCGTATTACTTGATAGTGATCCCATAAAGCTTGGTTAAGTCCGAACCTATTATCAAGTAATCACACTTTGATTGTTGTATTGTCTCGATTTCATATCCATAGATGATCACACAAAGTGTGAATATCGATTTGTAGTATTTTCTCGACTTCGTCCATAGACAATCACTTTCGGTAAGAGGATTTATAGGTGGATAAATTAAAGATTGTGGTGTATTTGGATACCCTCGTCTTTTCAGACTCCTTGTATGCCAGTCTCTCATCACTCGTTGAGTAGCATTCTATTAGATATTTCCCATCTTGTTTCTGATCATCTCTATTTAAAGACTAAAAATCCCTAAAAATCCTAGTCATATAATATGTATATATAAAACTAATTCAAGTTATGAAGAAAAAAAAACAAACTAACAAAAGAACTTTATTAAGTTCTTAAGTGGACAAAAGATGTTGAGCGCTAGCGTTTGTAGGTTGACCATGTGGGCATAAATTTGTCGGTCGACCATCAATAAGACATGCAACACCCTTTAGATTCCAATAGGTAAAGCCTAATTTTAGGCATTTGCTCGTCTAGTCTGCCAATTAAGGGAAAATCCAGTGCGAGTAGAAATTTGGTTATTTGAGGGTCCAGGTGGATAGGAAAATCCATTTTTGGGTAGTGGGGAAATACATACCAGTGTAGAATGAACCAATCGTCCGCAGGATGATCGTCCCAAGTAGAGACGAGACCATCACATATTCAGATGGCGCTCATACAAGTCTCGGACAGTTGTCTCTATCTCAGACGATAACGGATACATTTATTCAACGGCTACGTGCCATCATAATGTATAAACCGATCTTGCATCCACCAATAAACTTACACAAATTCCATCAATTTTCATAATTTTTTTTATCAAATTTCTTTCATCCATTTGTTTTAAGTCGTTTCAATCAATTTTTTTCTCTTTATGGACCCTAATTTGGAAGATGAGGAAGCACATATATTTTCTTCGCTATATCTCCAATAACAACAATAGTGGATACTTCAGCTGGATCAAATGATGAAGATTCAGCGAAGACGATATGCAAATATAGTGAACTCCATAACCGAAATCAGTAATGATAAGAATTGGAGATTTCGAGAAGAATGACATCAGCAAATGATGCGTGATTATTTTATCAACAGATATGTTCACTCCGATGAAGATTTTCTACGATGTTTTTGTATGCCACGACATTTGGTTATTAGGATTATCGGAGAGCTTTGTCGAGTAAACCCTAAATTCAACTTTCAATTTGATGCAAAAAATGTATGGGTACATAGTCTTGAATAAAAGGTCACAACATCCCTAAGAATTATAGGTTATGGTATGCCATCGGATGCCTGTGAAGACTATATTTGCATAGAAAAAACAACAAAATACGAAAATCTCGCCATGATTTGCAAAACTATAGTCAACCATTTTGGACCATGTTTGTTGCAATAACCGACACAAGATGATGTAGACCGATTACTAGTTGAAAATGCAAAGATAGGCTTTCCTAATATGCTAGGAAGACTTGATTGCATGTGTATGGTGTCGCATGGATGTCCTCATGCTTGGCAAGGATGGTATAAGGGATGCTACTTAAAACCAATTGTTGTTTTGGAAGCGGCATCTTCTTATGATTGTTGGATATGTCACACTTTTTTTGGAAACCCTGGTTCAAATAACGACATCAATATTTTGCACAAATCGCCTTTATTTGATGAACTGAAGTATGAAAATGCTCCAGAAGAAAATTTCACTATCAATGGAAATAATTATAAGATGGGGTATTTTCTAACTGACGGAATTTATCCAGTGTGGTCAACTTTATTTCAAGCTTACAAGTACCGTACTAGAAGACATTTTAACGGGAAACAAATATGGTGTAGGAAAGATGTCGAACGAGCATTTTGAATTTTGAAGAGGAAATTCCATATTATTTGTGGACCATATCTTTCATCTAACCAATAGAACTGAATAGGATTATGCTCATCTGCATGATTTTGCATAATATGGTAATCGATGATCCCCGACAGGATACCAGTTGGACAAGTTATCCAGATAAATATTTAGAAAATAAAGTCCAACCCCTTAAATGGTATGCCCGCAAAAGAGTATAAAATGGTAGAAGAGAGAATTCAAAACAGAGGTTAACATTTAAGACTAGGGAATGATCTCATTGCGTACCTTTGAGATGAATTCGGAAGAAGAAATCCTCATAGGGTTTAGTTTGTTTTTACTTTATGGTTTATGGAATTTGATTTGTGTAATTCGGATTAAACAAACGTTGAAATTGAAATCAAAGATAACATTAAATTTAAAACTAAAGGATTGTGTTGAATTGAAATTAAAACTAAAGGATTACATTGAATTGAAAACTAATTATTTACATACAAAATTTAAAACTCAAACTAAACAAGTGTTATGGCATTAGTTTTATTTTCATTCTCATCTAGGTTCACTGCATCATAATCAATGTCAACTATTGTTAGGTGTTGTTATGCCTTTTGTGCTTGAACTTCATTAAATTCATCTTGCCACATTAATAGTTGTGAAAAATTCATTTTCGACATGTCCGCTCCCATGATTACTCTCATGTGGGCACTAAACAAATTATATTTTACCGCCTTACGGCCGCTCCTCATTTTTGAAACTCTTTTCTTACGCTCTATTATTTTAACAATATCAGTTTTTTTTTTCTCAAAGAAATCTTGAAGGTTGTATTCTGAATTTAATGATTGCTCGGCATCTTGAGGCGTCTTTATGATTCTTTTTGCTTTTTCGACACCCACTTTATCGGGTCTATTTACATTTCTATTAACACTAAGATCATAATTACCATGTGGGAAACCTCCAGTGTTGGGATTAAGGTTTGACTTTTTTTTCTGGTGAAGAATAAGGAGACCCAGGTTGTTAAGAAACATGTATAGTCTTGTAAGGTCATTCCTTTGGTACTTGATATTTATTCAACATATCGGGGTTATATGGGTTCATCTTTTTGAGGATGTGGAAACATGCTTCATTCTTGAAACCTGAAGAGTTTTTTCTTTGCCATTCCTCTCGGTTTCTTCTATGCTACAGTTAGAATAATTTTTAAATTATTTATTATAACAAAGATAACACGTTTTTTAAAATCAATTCCACCATTTGAAACGCGACTTACCAAATAGACTTAAGTTTCACCGCTCCCTGTTTGACGAGACATTTGCATTATCAAAGCAGCCCTACTATTGACGTCTTTGCTGATTGTATTAGAACAACTCGACAACCTCGAAGCATCACGTTTTTGTATATTCCCAGTTTCCTGACAAGACTGTTTATGAATTATCCCCCAAAGAGTATTTTGATGTTGTGGAGAACCATTGATAGCATCAAGAGGAAATGTTACATAACCTCTGCAAATAGGCTTATCTTCATCCAGACTATACCTCGGACCCCTGTTAAAGCATTTTGGTTTCGTGATGAACTGGCCATTTTTAAGAAACGCTTTTTTCTATTTTTCTTTTTAGTGATTTACATATTTAGAGATTAAGGGTTAAAGACTTTAAAATATAAGAATTTTTGGGTGTATAAAATGTGATCTTGTAGTTGATCACCGTTGGATGAACATAGTCGATAACAGCTGTAAGAGGACTAATCGCCTCAGTCTGAGATGAGTGTCGTCTCCAATAGAGCCGAGACTCGGCCATATGAGATACAATCATCTCAAACTGAGATGCTCGTCTCATGTTAAGACGGTCGGTTCAATTTGAGACTGGATGGGCAAACAATTATATGGAGCCTTTTGCCCATCTATTTTCTTGATTTGGCAGTCCCACTGTGGGGTTGAAATGGGCCGTCCCACTGGAACGACTCTTAGCCATCCCATAATATGGTGAGATTTTTCAAAATTTGTTCCTTTGGCCACTCTAATGGAATTTCCCCCTAAGAGCAGTTCCTATGGAATGAACAAACTCAAAGTTTGTTCATTTTGCTCCCACTGTGGACTTAACAAACATGAAAAATGGATGTTCAAACCAACAATTTTTTTGGTTTGTTTATTGAGTTGGAAGATGTAGCAGGCGTTTGATGAAAGGACTGGCGGGCGTTCGATCCAAAAATGCTGATGCTTGTCTCTCCAGCGCGCGCAAAAAATCTAAAACGCCAGCGCTTTTTGTTATCACGCCGCATCCATCTTAAAAGCGCCAACGGATACTTCAATCCAATGGATGATGCTCTTTTTTGTTTCCCTATAAATTCAGTTCATCTTCGGACTTAAAACTCACACCTTCTTCATATCACTACCTTAAAATTACACAATTTCATATCATCTCTAATTTTTTTTTTGTCAAACAGAACTATTCTTATCAACTCCATCTACCAGAAATTATCTCATCACTATAAATTTCATTTCTAACAAATATGGCATCCTCACAACAACGATCACAACAACAAACACCACAACAAACAACACAACAACAATCACAACAAGAAACACCACGAAACACAAGAATTCGTGGTGTCAAATATACAATGGATGAAGACGAGTCACTTTGCAGAAATTATGTATTATATACATTAGATGACATCAATGGTATTTATCAAGAAAAAAAACCTTTTTATGATAAGATTTTACAAAAAAATTGTGAAGAAACAGGTAACCCCAATAGACGTGATGGCGATGGGTTTTCTTATCGTTTTCACGCAATTTCAGTAGCCGTTAGTGAATATGTAGCTTTGGTCACTCAAATGTGGAACAAAAAAAAAGTGGTGAAGGCGAACCGGATGTGGGACGAATATGTCAGGAAGAGTGGCAAAGATCCCACAAAACGAGTTTCCAACATGAAACTTGTTTCACTATTCTGAGGGTGCTTAACAAGTTTGATCCATACTTGCTAGAAGGTCATCAAGTGCCTGCAAGATCACCATATGGTCCAATCGGGCAGGATTTTCAGAATGGAGGGCCTGCTTCCTCACCTGATGGAACTATAAGTAGTCAGGAACAACACAACACTAATCTAGATGTTAACACCAACGTCAAGAGAAGAAGAGGAGGTGGTCAGAAAGATGCAAAAGCAGCGAGAGATGCAGCCCAACGAGCAGCATCAGAAGGAGGTTCAAGCGAGTTCAACTATGTTGATCACAAGGAATTCGAGATGCAGATAAAAGCAGATAGAGCCAGGGACCGTGGAATTGCTATAAATAATCAACAAAAAAGTCATCTTTCGCGAGAACAATACTACAGGGATTGTAATCTAAGAAAGTTACTCTCCTTGAACACTTCAATAATGAATGAACGATAATATGATGTATGGACTAAGCAAATGGATGAGGTCGAACAAAAACAAGTCCATGCTAAACAACAATAAGTCCCCCCTTAACAAACTGGCCAGTATGTGAGTGTGGAAGACGACGAAGATGATACCTCGGAAGAAAACGAAGATGAATACAGTCTTGCTAACTGATTTTAACTCTTATTTAGTTAATTTCAATTTAATTCATTATAGTCATTTAGTTTAATTTAATTTAATTCAGTTTAGTTTAGTTTAATTTAATTGTACTCGTTTATTTAAAATTACTTTTAATATAATTGCCTCAATTTTAAAATAAACAATAATATTAAATTGAAAATAATACTAAATTGAAAATAATACTAAATTGAAAATAACATATATCTCCCTCTCCCTCTGCCTCGCCCCCGCGCATCGTCTGCTGCTCCTTTTAAACCCCAAATGTTCTTGGTTAAATCTTGTCTTAGTTGTCCGTAGATTCTCCAGTTTTGGAGTCTGTCAGTGGCAAGTCTATATTCTCTTGCTCTACCACAAGATTCGACCTCAAATCTTCATCTGGAAAACTAGTCCAGGTTGGGTCACGCCTTGTTTCTTCAATGACCATGTTATGCAGAATGATTCAAGTCAGCATAATTTTGTTCATTTCTTGAATATCAAAAAGGTGTGCCGGCCCAGCTATGATGGAAAAATTCCTTTTCAGTATGCCAAAAGGGCATTCAACATCCTTTCTGCATTTCATTTGTTGGGTGTTAAAGTACTTCATATCCTTTGAAGACGTCGGTCCAAAATCTACATGTTTATAAGCTTGAACCATAGTTGACCATTCTGGATAGATTCCGTATGCCAGATAGTAACCCTGAATGTAGTGATGACCGTTGATGGTGAAATTATAATGCGACGCGACCCCATTCCTAAGAAATTCGAACAATGGTGACTTGTATAAAACGTTGAGATTATTATTTGAACCCGGGAGTCCAAAAAAGGCATGCCAAAACCAACAATCATAAGTAGCTGAAGCTTCCAAAATTACAGTTTGTCTTGGAAAATGACCCTTATATTGGCATGTCCATTCAACCGGGCACGCATGCCACGTACAATGCATGCAGTCAAGACTACCTAGCCTTCCTGGAAAACCTCTCTCGGTGTTTTCTGCAGTTATTCTTTGAACATCTTCCCGAGTAGGCTTTCTTAAAAAGGTTGGACCAAAATGCTCGACTATTATTTCGCAAAACAATTTGAGATACCTAAAGGCGGTTGTTTTCCCAATACGGATATAATCATCCGTGGAATCCGATGTTACCCCGTAACATAGTATATAAAGGGCTTCATTGACCTTTTGCTCGGGACTAAAGCCTCGTACATGTCTTGCATCATACTGATAATTAAATAAAGGTTGTACCTCACAAAGCTTGTCAATAATCCTTTGTGTCAAGTTCCGTCCCATGCGAAATCGTCGCTAAAAATCCTCATCGGAATAGACACAATCATGATTAAAATAATCGCGCATCATCTTTTCGTGGTAAAAATGTCGATCTCGCCACGTCCATCTTCTAGTCGCAACTTCATATGGCTCTAAAGACTTTGGTATGATCCCGGATTGTAATTGCAACATAAAATTTCCCCCTCTTCTATCTTGATCTGCATATTCATCCATTTGATGCAAAAACTCCATACACATTTCTTCATCTTCTTCATTCAACATTTCATCCATCGCCATATCTTCCTCAGAATAATCAAAATCAGAATTCATGGTTGAAAATTGAAAGAAAAGATTGATCAGATGAAAGATTGTTGTGAATTTGTGAGATCAAACTCGAGCCATATTCATAGAGGTAGAAACTCGCCAGTAGAAACTAGCCGTTCCGGTGACTATTGGAAAGTATCCGTTGGCGACCTTGGTTCAAACGCCAGTGTGCCATGTACTAACGCCAGCGTTTTTGCAACGATCGCCAACATTTTATCCTCGAGCGCCAGCGTTTGTATTACGCTCGCGCGCTTAGTTATCAAACGCCCAGTCCCTTACCATAGTGGAAACGAAAATGATTTGTGACTTCCAATTTTTGTGCTCCCAATACTCCCAACATTAGGTGGCCCTTATGTGGACTTTTCCTTAAAAACTTCTGATATAAACAATATCTCTACATAATGATGATAAACCATAGAATCGAAAATCAATCTACTATGAATATGTGAGGTTTTTGATTTATAAAATTTTTAACTTTCAAACTAAACTAGCATGAAATTTAGAGATCATTACTTAATCGTATTACAACTATCTCAATTTGAAGCTTTTAATATGAAAAATCAGTGAGTTAAGCAGTCACTAATCGATCCACCTCTGTAATTTTTATTAGCTATTCATATATATTAAGTCGTGTTGCTTATCCAACCAAAATTACATCTTTTGATTGGCACTCAACCATTTTATTTCAATTAATAGCTATCGATTCTTTATCAGCTCTTTCACCACCACTGTGTGGTTACAAAGGCTTGACCTACAAGGGTTTGTGAAGTTTACTATGTAGATTTCTCTGGTATCGGTAACATGAAACAATCCAATTTTTAAATGTTTCTCAAACATTAATATGTTTCTTATGATGTAATTCTTTGTCTTTAATTTCATAGTTTGTGTGGATTGAAGTGTTTTTACTTCATGTACGAAGAAAGAAGTTTACTTTGCAGATTTAAAATCATGAAAATCAAAATCTTGGTAGTAAAAATGTATCATACAGGCACATGCTGTTTTAGGGTTTGTAAAATAGACGAAAGAATATCAATTTAATGGAGACAGCTCCAACAGTCCAACGTTATTTTGTTTTTTTCCCCCTCAAAGTTTGCTTATGTGGACTGCCACCTAATGTTGGGAGCATTGGGAACACTAAAATTGGGAATCACAAATCATTTTCGTAGTGGAAAAGCTAGTTTGGTCATTCACCCGTTTAACAAAAAAATAAATTTGGCCATTGCCATAGGAATTGCCCTAAGGTTTGCACTTTGCACGCTATGTGGTGGTTACTTAGGGTTTGAAACCATGAGATCTTGCGGCTGGGAGTAGGGCTGAACATGGTTACCGGTTAACCGCGAAACCGAACCAAACCAAACCAATAAGGAGAAAACCGAACCGAACCATTTACTAATGGTTTGGTTTGGTTTCTAAATTTTAAAAAACCGAGCTAATGGTTTCGGTTTTGGTTTGATGAAGAAACCGAACCATTAACCAATGGTTAACCGACTAAAAAAAAAAAAAATTAATTAAATTTTCATTAGAGATGTCATTGTATAGCCTACCACTATTTAAATCTTCTTTTGATCTCTAGATTTAGAGTAATCCTTAACTACTCTTGATATTCTTTCTATTTATTTTTTGTTTGTATTTTTTTGTAAACCAATACTATTTTTTTTTGTAAATTTGTGTAATTTTTTTTTTTGGTTTGACATAATTATTGGTTAACCAAAAACCACCGGAAAAACCGAAACCGATTGGAACCATTGGTTTTTGGAACCAATGGTTAATGGATTGGTTTGGTTTCAATTTTTGGAAAACCGATAGTATTGGTTTGGTTTCGGTTTTGGCTTGTAACCGAACCAAACCGAACCATGTACACCCCTAGCTGGGAGATAGTCTCCAACATTTCAGCTCTCAGAAAAGTGTATTGGTGCCACGCAATAGATACATTCTTCTTTACCGCATTCCCAATTCCCTTGTCTCAATTCATCGCCTTTCTTCTCTCCTTTGCTCTCTGTTTTCGCCGTGGTTCGAGAACTTTTTCTAAAATGAAAGGCATGTTACTTCTTTTCTACAATAACATCAGCAAGTATCTGCAGACTGTCGATCTTTAAAGATTTCTCCATATCCCTGTGTTTATACTCTATATTCCTCACAGTTTTCACAGGTAACTTGCCAATCCTTCTATCTGTTAATATTTGAATTTCTTGTGACTTATCTGTAATGGGTTCAGTAGTTTTTTTAGTTAGATCTTAGAATCACTATATGGTATTTTTATGTCATGTTTATTTCTAGGTAAAAGGAGTTATGTTCTTTTTGAAGAAAGACCTCGAACCCAGTAGGCTATCCCTAGTTTGTTACTATGATATTAGTCCCTAAAATTTGTTTAGGGAGTGGAAGATTTGAACACCTGATTTGAAATTTTCAAGTTTTATATTAAAATGATGTCTCCCTTATTTTCAGTTTTATGTTTGGATTTTTGTAAGAATGCTTACAGGGAGGGTAAAGTTAGTTCCCTGCTTTTTGTTTCTTCTGGTCCCCATAATCGAATCTGTTCATGTTACAATAAGCATTAGAGCGGTAGAGCACCCTTGGTCCCATACATATTCGATGGAAGATGGAACTGAAGTATTAAGTTTATTCATTATTATGATACAAATGTTTCAAGTAACCCCACTATTTTGGAAAACTACATCAGAATTTTGTGCTTGTGATACTTTAAAAATAATGATGGTGGCATGTGGAACATGTTTCATTTTCCGGTCTGTCACGTTCCCATGTCATTGCGACTCGAGAACATTTTCATGTGCCATAAGTTCCTAATGTGTCACATAAAGCAGGGTTGTATGTGATGTGCCTTTATAATTTATACCCTCTTAGATGTATGCTTAAAGCAATCCCATGTGCTTTAAAAAGTGTTTTTTGTCATTGCACATGGCTTATGTAGCACCATTTGGAGCCAGAAAATGGCAAGGTTAGTGCTAATACGTTTTCTTATGAGGATTTATGATGTAAACACACTATATAGCATATATCCTACTTTCAGGACCACATATGCTTAGAAAGTTGTATGCTAGCTCTTTCTCATGTTATTGCGAAAGATTGAGCTGTTGATCATTGTGTGTGACTATTTCCTTTTTTTTTATCTTTCATGTGAACTAGCTTTGAGTGAATAAACATTTTAAGAAACTGATAGTTAACAGTTTTTTGAGAGAAAGAAAGTGAAGTGCTGGTTTAGTTCCTATTGTCATCCCAGTTATGCTTTCTTTGAGACTTTCTTGGTCTTAATTAAATTCAAGTTCTTACACGATTCCCCTAAATGGTTGGTGTAATAGTAATGCCGAAGTGATTTCATGGCATGCTTTGATGTTTCTCTTGACAGTCTGTACAGTTTTAGTTTGCGATGCGATGTGATGCATCATTCATTTGTTGTCTGCTAGATTGTGATCAAGTCACAAATTTGCTTGCCAACCTTTCTTTGGTTTATATTCTTCGGTTGTTATCCTTGGACCTGAACATGTCACATGTTATTATCTCAAGATGTAGAGGTAACCCCAAAAACTATGTAATAACTAAATGGTTACGAGTGTCACTCTGTCAGCCTTCGGCACCTATACAAAGTGTCCGGCAAACCGACCTCAAAGTGGAACTCACACATAAGAAATGTTGGACACGGCTCGAGATTAAAGGTGGGCCACAGAGAATATAGAACAGACATCCAGCAAATAAAGGACAAACTGTTGGGTTTGGATAGAATTGTGGAAGGACTCTTGAATAAGAATAGCTCCGTCTCATCTTCTTTAATATTTTTTTAAGATATTTTGTTAACCCCGTTGCCAAGTAGAACAGTGAAAACAAGGGAAATGCAGTAGGTATGCTACATTGCCCAAAGTCATAACAACAAATATGACACCCGCTATCCATGATGCAAGTCTGCAACCTCTAAGGACGCATATTCATAATAGCAGTAAGATTTTAAGGACTTATGAGTCTTTGCTATTTTACTGTTACAAGTGGTAAGTAGAATTCTAACAAGTCCTATGACTCCAATGGTTGAGGCCTGTTATCTAAGCAGTCCCACAAGAGTTTGTTACTCCCTCAGTGCAAGCGATCCTCCCAACTGCTCTGAAGTGTAATCGAGTTGTTAATCAATTTAGTTAGATCAGTTAGAAACAAAGTTGCCCCTCTCATCTATGATTGGAAACTTTTTGACAATCTTGTGTATTAGCACTGATGGTATATGGTTCATCTCTACCTGATTTTGTGGCCCGATGCATATTTTAATCTCACAACTCGGGAAGTAACTCTGATTCTCCAATCACCATGGGAACTGATTGAACTGCATGTGTTCCAGTCTTTTTTCCGGTTTGTAGGTTATGAATCTTTGTCAGATTTGTAGAAGATCTTAACTGTAAATGTATTATTGTTGTGGAGGGTACCCCCTTAGTTAATTGGCAAGGCCTATGGCAAATGAGAATTAACAAACTTATGGTTAGGTTATATTGTGATTGTTTAATGTTCCACAAGATTGTGCTTGAAGTCTTGTATATGACGGTTTTGAGTTACAGCGCCTAACCTGGTAGATTTTTGCAAAGACAGTGTAAATGCATTTCTCTACAATATTTGTGATTTTCAGTTATTTGGATTCTTGAGTTATTCTGGACCGTGTATTGCACCAAAGTCAAACTTTATATATATGAATGATATGTTGCAGGGCGAAGCTGATATTTGAAGTACGAGGCTTCAAACGCAGAAATGTCTTCTCCAAGCAAGAGGAGAGATATGGATGTCATGAAATTGTAAGTTTCACTCTTTAGTACCTTAAGAAGGTCATGTTATTACTTAATCATTCCCTTGTTGGCTGTGATGCACATTATCACGCTATCTTCTATTCTGATCTTTTGTGCTCACATTTCTAGGATGATGAGTGATTATACAGTGGAAACCATCAATGATGGAATTACCGAATTCAATGTGGAGTTTCATGGTCCAAAAGAAAGTAAGTTGCTTCTGTCTACCTTTATCTTGAATGTTGTGATTACTTCCGTTCAACATACTGTTCCATGGGGTATTTCCTCAAAAAACCATTTATACAGTGATGTCATAATGGTTGAGCTGGATAAGCTTGTTAGCTGCATATATTACATGGAAATACTCTAGTAGACCTGCTATTAATGACATGAGCTGAAGCATGCACCAATAAACTGTCTTTGATTGAATCAACTATATGAAAATCAGGATTTCATCGTCCTCTTTAGACTCGTGAAGTAATAGTTACGTAATGATAAAGGTGTACTTACTAGGCATATTCACTTTTACATGGTCATTCATTTGCCTTGAATGCTGATTTACAACGAACAATAACAAGTTTGATGATGAATGTGTCCCTGTATCAGCTGAGTCTGAATCTTGATAGTCCACTGAAAAGTACGTAGTTCAGGCTCCAAGTTTAGAGTTGTGGATGGTAAGTATATTTCTGGTATGCAGAGGCGAGAATTTGATTGAAAATGGGTGCAAATTTAGAAATTACCACAGCATCAGTTGAGCCGAACATTTGCATTTTGTAGTCCACTAAAACTTGCATGGTTCAGGCTCCAAGTTCATAGCTGTAGAATTATAGCTTGTTGTTATGAAGAGGCGATAAAAAATACTCCCTTCGTCTAACCTGCCTATTATTTTGAAACAGATGTAGTATCATATATTATCAAGGCAGGTTAAAAAAAAAATCCAATTCCCTGTTGACTTTTTATCTCTTTGATATCGTCTAACTGTATCACTCTCAGGTCTTTATGAAGGCGGAGTGTGGAAAGTTCGCGTGGAACTACCAGATGCTCACCCTTACAAGTCTCCATCAATTGGGTTTCTGAACAAGATATTCCACCCAAATGTTGATGAGCTGTATGCCTAGTTTTCCTGTTATCCAAAGGCGTAGCGCCATTATTTACTTTGTTATGAATATATATCTGTTACTGTTAGAACTAACCTGAACATGTGAAGTTCCATGAATCTTCAGTTAGCCAAAGATATTCTGAGCCGTTTTCTAATGTCAACCTCCTGTATATTATTTGCATTGCAGATCTGGTTCTGTATGTTTGGACGTTATCAATCAAACCTGGAGTCCAATGTTTGGTAATGCTTGATTTTTTAATCCTTTGATTGTGCACTCGGACTTAGTTTTATCCAATAACACATGGGGGGAAGTGTACCTTATTCTATTATTTTGCCTTTGTGAATACCTGGTTGATTCATTTCTTGGGTTTAACTAGCTTTCTATCTTGCGTTGCTATGTCATTACCACGTGCTGCAGATCTTCTGAATGTATTTGAAGTTTTTCTTCCACAACTGTTGCTCTACCCAAACCCATCTGACCCATTAAATGGTGATGCTGCATCATTGATGTTAAAGGACACAAAACGATACGAACAAAAAGTGAAAGGTAAATGTCATCAGTTTGCTCATAAATTTTTCTGCTTTATATTTGGGTCAACCAAATTCCATTTTTTGAATGCCAAAAAATATTTAAAAAATAAATAAATAAATAAGATTCATGAATTCCCCAAGCATCCTTGATGTCATTTTTTTATTTTCCAGAGTATTGTGAACGATACGCAAAGAAGGAGAACGTTACCGATGCACCTGAAGAAGAAGAAGACAGTAGTGAGGACGACTCTAGTAATGGTTATAACAGCACATCAAGTGATGACGAAGTTGCAGGTCATGCTGACCCATGAACAAGTGCGTGGGAATGACTCCTTAGTTAGGGGTATATCAGTAAACATACAACCCAAACGAAAAACTGCTTGAAAAGATGTCACTAAGGAGTCAATTTATGTTTATGTTATGAGTTCATATAAAAGACCATAATAAATGATGTTCATATGGTTGGAAATTTCTATTACATTTTTGCTATGGCATGAAGGTCGCATTTCAGCAGGCCGGTTGGTCGTAGTATCTTTTATCTGTTATATGCCAAGTCTAGCACTACTGTTTTTATGTGAGGAACACCTATTCCAGAAACTCCCTCATCATGGAAGCTATATTGCTCGTGTCCTAGATACAGTATTATTTTAACCCTCATTTTCACTGGTTGAACCAAGGGATTGTCATAAAAATTAAGCATCAACTAGAAAGTTGAAGTTGTAAACTTGTAATCATGCAACACAAAAGCTTCTTTCACTGTGAGTTTTACTGTAGCATCCTACAACTACTGTAAGGGATGGCCATCCTTCCGTAACCCGATCCGAAGCTATGAGTTTATCTTTATTCTTTTGATCGTGCTTTCTGCAATCCACAAAGCTGGTTATAACAGTTACTACTTGCTAAGCTTTTCCTATGCTAAATCTGATTTCTGAAACCACAAGTGACAAGTCCATATATGCATCCTTCTTTTAAGAAAACAAAAAAAGAGAGATGGATATTAAACTCTTTAGGGATATTTTGACTTAGGTGCCCATAAAATGGTATGCCTTTGCGTTTGGTGCCTAACTTTGTCCAACTTTGAGTTAGGTGCCCAGTGGGTCACAGTCAACGTATTGACTTTGGTTGACTGTTACCCATTGGGCACCTAACTCAAAGTTGGACAAAGTTAGGCACCAAACGCAAAGGCGTACCATTTTATGGGCACCTAAGTCAAAATATCCCGTGTGTGGGATGATGGAAGCAGCCATGTTGAAGTGTGTATATCTTTTTGATGAACAGTTAGAATCAAGTGAATTTTGGACTTGTTGTTTCTCTATAAGTAAAAATCTTACTATAAAAATTTCATGAATTTCTGATAAGTTGAGGTACCCCAAAGTGTGGTATAATCGTAACTATCTCGTGTGGGGATATTTTGACTTAGGTGCCCATAAAATGGTACGCCTTTGCGTTTGGTGCCTAACTTTGTCCAACTTTGAGTTAGGTGCCCAATGGGTAACAATCAACGTATTGACTGTGTTTGACTGGGACCCATTGGGCACCTAACTCAAAGTTGGACAAAGTTAGGCACCAAACGCAAAGGCGTACCATTTTATGGGCACCTAAGTCAAAATATCCCAACTCTTTATCCCTCGAGGACATGTAAAGAGGAAAAGAAAGGAAGGAATAAAGCTCATAGTAGCTTGCTTTCTTATTCGGATCGCACTTAACAAAACAAAAGATCCTGAGAATCGAACGTATAAAGTTCTCCAGTCGTTTTATCCCTTAGAGGACTCTTATCCCTCTTAGTTATTCCTTTGTTATTGCTTTATGAGATTGCTCTTCTTACTTGGGGATTTTAATAAAGTGCCACACTTTTAATTTCATGTTTAAGAATGTGCCACTGTTCTTTTCAGAATTTATTTAGTGCCACACATTTGACTGTTTCCATCCAGTTTTTTTCAAACAACAGTTAACATCCATTAGTGCATAGGTGGCAGTAGTTTAGCTTAGGAAAAGACATTTACGCCCTTGAATCATCTCACTATAGTTCGTGTCTTCTTTGGGTCATTTCATCGAACAGATAGACCACGTCGAGCTCATCCGGCAGCAACAACATCAAGTTCATCTTTGTCGTCTTCTCACTACCCAAATTCAGTAATAGACTTGCGTGATTTGGCAAGTGCTCCATGGATCACGTAGAATGCAACCAGCGCCAAACACGGTCTGGGTTCGCCTTGTGGCCCCGTCTCAATACAACATCAAGCTATCTTCTTCTGATGAAATCAATTCACAGACCACATGGTTTCTATTTCTAATCTTTCTTTGTTTTACGTCTTCAAGCCTCCATTGCAGCATCAAATTCATTATGTAGCTTCATTACCAACTGCACCACACTCCCTTGCAAACAACATGGACAAGTTCTCATGTAGAACTATTTTCGGGACTTGAAATCTCTGTCCAAAACTCAACGGAATTCCGAAACCCATTTTAACTATCAAACCCATCCAGGAACAACAATTATTCATCTCTTTCTCAGCTCAAGAACCCATGACAGTTAAACCATTCTATAACCATCTATTCACCAATACCATCTTCAGTTTCATATAATTAATCTCACACTTTCAATTAATTTCAATATTTTACATTTTTATGTATTTAATTTTTTTAATTAATTTTAATCATCATTTTATCAAAGTTAAATCATTTTAAATTATTATTTCAAATTTATCTATTTAATTACTCATTTTATTTTAATATATACTAATATTTTCTCCTTAAACACATTATACAAATTATATTTCCACTTTCACATATTCTATTTAATTTTTATATTACTTATTTAAACAATTAGATTTAATTCCTTTATTAAATATCAATATCATATTTCATATAACTATTAAATTCATTTTAATCATATAATTGACTCAAGTTTGATTTAACCTGAATTTATAATATCTATTATTTTAACTTGTTTGTTATACGATATGTACATTTTCCAAATATTATCGACTTTAAATTTGTTACTATTGAAGTGTTATAATCAAGTGTGTTACTATTCTCACTGTCTTTATCATTATCGTTATTGGTTTGTTGATAGTCCAGTTGGTACACTAAGTTTTAATTTTCTAAATATAACATATCAGCAAAAATGTAACCAAACGCATACAACCACCAGCATACAGCTCCATTGCCACCAACCAGTTCACTCTCTGCAACTCCTTCAACTTGGCATCACCTGCAACCATTTCCTTAAGCCATAGCATCACCACCAGTATCAGCCACCAATAATGCTTCATCACGAAAACCATCATATAATCAAAACAAATTTCCTTTGTTGTTTATGATTCACCATCATATCAATATCTTGATCTCTGTCGGCAAATCAAACCCATTCATTCTCAATCATCCACGGCTGTAGCTCAATTCAATTTTCATCACCATACCCCACCAATTCTTCTTCATCTTCCATTTATAGAGATCGACAACAACATCAACTCCGAATATTCATCTGAATCACCAAGAACACCTCTAATTTCGTAATAAATCCTCAATTTTAACCTTCACAATCTCAACAGATCCAATTCTCATACCCATTTTCAATTTCTTCTCGATTTCCATCTCTTAATTTCTCTGTCTATTACTCGATCTAGTTTCTCGGAAATCACAGCAGAAGCTGCTGCTTTTCTCCTCTCTTTCAGGTAAAATTGTTTGGTTCATCGTTAAAGCCTAAGTGAATAGAGGCTAATGGAGATGAATGAAATCAGATTTTATTCTTCTTGTTTTTTAATGGTTGCAAGTCTTTAACGACTGTGAAGGGTAAATAAGTAACGTTGACACTTTTTCTTGACTTGTTCAATGATTATGGACCGGTTTGGTGGGACTTGACGGAATACATAACAGCCGTGGCACTTTATAAATATTGAAAAAAACGGTGGCATTTTCTTAAACCAGTAATTGGAAGTGTGGCATTTTATTAAAATTCCCTTCTTTCTTTATATCTCTTTGAAAGGGAACACTACATGCCTATTGTACCCATTATTTTTGGTAACACTGCGTGTTTCAATTTCCTCTGACAAATATTCTAAACGTACCGCCTATCTGAACAACTCCTAAACAGTCACTCCGAGAGAGACCAATTTTTTTAATGGATTCTATGACTTTAGTATAGGATCCACCGTTTCCAAATTTATTTTTTTTACTTGGCCAAATTTAGGATACACGGTTTTGAACTGGTTTAAAATAACAATTTTTTAAGGACTGATTGCTCCTCTAATTCATGCATTGATAAACATTTCTTTTCTCTCTTTTGGAAAATGTTTTACTTAGTTTTATATAGTACAATTGCAGAATCCATTACCATCATTGAAGAGAATTATTACACGTTTTCTTAATTTATTAGTAAAATCATTAGAGCCTAGGCGTGTAATACTAATCTAAACTTTTTGTTTGTGGGTGAAAACTATTCCTGCCGATTTTTGTAATTTGGGGTGTGTGGATGAGGAATGAATCTAAACCTTAAATAATGCACTGCGCGGTGAGTTCTTGTAGATTCGAGAGGTCAATCTGTGCAAGTCCGGCCTAAACCAAAAAGAATGGCCGTTCCAGACTTGTTTCGGTCACAAAGTGAAGGAGATGGGGTTGATCTTAGGGAGAGAAGCGAAGAAGGTGTTGAGATTGTGAAGGTGTTGGCTATGATTGTGAAGGTGTTGGCTATGTATGACTTGCAACATAAAGGTGATCAGGCTCTGGATGTTAACACTTGGTTTCTGTGTTATGCTCTCTATGTTCTGTCTTTCCCTTGTTTGAAAAATAGGGAGGAGAGCCTATTTATACAAGTCTTTTAGCCTAACCTTCATATCTCGAGGGAAGTGGAGAAAGTGGAGTGATGGAGTAGTGGAGTAGTGTGTTGGTGTTACACGACCAGGCTTGCCCACTTCTCCCATCATCACTAACCGTCCATGACTTCCTGACACGTTCTTGTGATGACGCATTGGGCGCTGCACGCTGTAAACCGCCAGACCAATACCCCAGTATGTATCCCCCAGTTTGTGACATGATTTATGTCTCGAGTGTGTGGATCGTGGGACCCACAGAAAGTATCATGTAATGCTACGTTATTTAGGAAATTGATACTTGTGAAGTATCGTGTGTATACTATGCAGGTACTGCATCGAGTATATTCAGCATGTATGAAGCATCGCTGTTTGAGAGTCTCAAAGAAACTTCATGTTCAGCCTACTTCATGTGATGGTTTGGAAGTTGCGCATGCAAACCCTCCTTTGACTGATCACATGGTGTGGTAGAGTTACGGGTGGAGATCACCATGACGCCACACTGACCAATTAACTCCTAACCAGGGATGTATAGCCAAGCCGGTGAAGTTGTACGGATGAGATGATCTTTGAGACACTCATCTGCGACCGTTGATGAAATTAGGGTTTATGAAAAGGAGCGCAACCATCACTTTTCAGCTTGGTCGAATCCAAGCTTGGGACGCAACTTTGGCTAGGACGGTCGTGCATGTGTGTAGACAACATGACGGCGTAGGCGCCCATACCTCGTTGTCTCATGAAAGTGTGATCTAGGCCACTCAATTCGTCCTGCGAAGTTGTGTGGTTGAGATCAATTTGCGACAGAAAATTGGTGCCACAAAAGCCGCACATCGTACCAACCTTGAGCGGGAGTTCCAAGACGACCAGGCTTGGTCAGTCTTGGCTGATTTCTCCAACGTGTAGGTGGTAGGCTGGTGTTCACGCATATACCTTACCGTCCCATGAAAACATGATCTAAGACACTCAATTCGTCCGGAGAAATCGAGCGGTTGAGATTAGTTTGCAGCTTGGGAGGTGCGACCACGCTAGTTTGGGCGAACGATTTGGGATAACCAGGCATGGTATGAATTTCCCGATCAGGTGAGGGGATAGATGGGTCCACGGTGGTCATGTTGGTATGGCCGGACCTGCTTTGATCTAATCTCGGACCCTCCATTCGTGCCAAAGAAAATGGACGCTCGTGATTCAAAACCCTAATTTTGGGTTTCAAGGCCGTGCGTCATGCTCCATTCAGGCGCATGATTTGGAACGACCAACCATGGTTGGTCCTGACCGATTGGTCAGGTATGTATGTGGGCCCACGGTGATTGTGTTGACATACTCCGTGCCTTTTGAATCTACATATGCACCCTCCATTTATACCTGCGAAGATGGATGGTTGAGACTGTTTTGCGACACATGTAATGTGCCGCAAACCCTAATTTAGGGTTTTCGTCCATACTGCTTTGGTTTGGACATTTTGGCAAGCTAGGCCAAGGGGAGGCTGACCATGCGAGGCACGCATTGGTTCGTAAGCGGATATTTCATACCTGCTTGGGGGTTATGGAATCGATCTGGGCCATCCAATCATGCTGGTGGAGTTGGATGGTCGTGATCATATCCAGACTGATACGGTCAGTGCGTATGCTCAATTTGGCTAGTATAACACACCGAGAGTTTCTTAATCGGGCTAGTATAACACACCGAGAGTTGCAGCCTGTACGGGTATTTCGTACATGTTTTATTATAATGCTTGGATATTCGTGTTGCTCTGCTGAGAGAAACACTCATTCGTCATGACGCACTGATAACGAGTACAGGAAATACAAGGCTGGTTGCGCATTAATTAATAATGCTGGAAATTCACAGGGTATATGGGATTGTTGCTACATGCTCCAACCTGGATGAATTTCGTGTATTTTATTCACAGAATGGGATTGTTGCCGCATGCTCCATTCTAGATGAAATAATAAAGTGAAGGAGTATCCATCACTTAATGATGGCCTTATCTTTTACAAGATGTTAGCGCATAACTTTTAGGGTTTTACAATTTCACCCTTAAGTGAAAATCCACCATCAACATTAAGTCCCCTGCCTAGCACATAATGGTTACACTATTGTGGGGTAGGTATGAGATGGTGACATATTTGTACACTGAAATGAAAAAAGCTAAAGTGAATACATATTTACCGGATAAGTCGACATCGTCAGGCGTCGCCTTGGGAGTCCTGATTAGGGTTTGGAGGAGAAGTACGACCTGGTCGACGTTGACACCTCATTTATCGGACGAGTTCTGTTGTAGTTTATCCGGTCTCCCTTAGGGTTTTCTTCAGTGTATATGCGTGTTTTAAAACCGCCGTTCATTGATGAACTTTTCTGCAGAAATCTCTATCTCTCCAACATGTCAAGCAATAGTAAATCATCTTCTTCGTACCACCCAGGATCTTCTGTCAAGCGTACGCGGTCTACGTCTGAGATTTATGATGAATCTCCTGCTCATTTTCTTCGAGTCAAGAAGATCGTGCCGGTTGGTATTCTTTCCTTTTCTGATTAATTGCTTGTTTCATAATGGTCAGGTGAATAATCCTATCTTTTTTGTATAGATATCCCGCCGAAACATGTGTGACAGTTATTGATGATGACGACTTAAACAGTCCTCTTCCTTCAAACTTAAACACGCCTACCCCTGCGGACCTCGAAGATGCTGATCTGGGTATCTCATCTTATGAATACCCCAATGCGGGTCTTTCATTCGATGTTCACATGAAGTGTTTATCTTCTATCTACCGAGATGTTGGTGGGTTCTTGGTGCGGAAGTAGTTTGTACCTTTGTACACAAAGTTATGGAGGAAGTACAGCCACATCGTAACCAGGAATGTGGTCCGGCACTTCTCATCTTCTCTGGTCACCACGGTAAACTACCTTCTTCCCATGGTTGATGAGATGGAGAAGATTTCTATCTGCAACGTTGTCGAATCAAGCCTCGAAAAGTGGGAGGATATGGTATCTACCTGCGAATCCATGGAGTTTAACGTGGGTTGGTTGCGGCAGCGTCTTGATATCATCAAGGTCGATCGATCTGGTATCCTCGTAAATGTTGTTCCCGCTGCGAAAGCTATCTTGGAAGAGGAGAAGGCTCTGGCTGCAGAATCAAAGAAGGTAGAACAGGCAGTACAGGACTTGAAGAAAAGGACAGAGAGGTATCAGGCTAGACTGGAAATGATGCTCTCAAGGAATTATGATATGCTAGATGGCCTCTTCTAAATCGCATGTAGCTGTATTCCCTCATTGTTAATGACATTTGTGCCAAAGTTTTCTTTTGAACATCTTTTCGGAATAAACTGCACTTTTTTTTTTTTGGATTGGTGAAATAGGTTTTCATTAATGCGTTTATGAATATAACTAAGAATTCAAACATGTAATGAAAATAAATGCTTGTATTGTAGCGTCACGAGACAGAGTAAACAATGGTCAAGCATGATATGCTTTGAGCCATTTTCCATTGATGACCGCTTCCAGCCTACCTCCGTCCACCTTGATGATCTTGTAGTAGCCAGTATTGTAAGCCTTGGTCACTGCATAGGGACCTTCCCATTTTGGTGAGAATTTTGATGCGGACATGCCTTGATGGATGTGCTTAGCCTTTTTCAAGACCAAATCTCCCACTTTGAAAACACGTGGTTTCACAGTTTTGTTATATGCCCTGGAAATTATGTTCCTGTACACTTGAGTGCGTTCTTTCGCTTTGTTTCTTCTGAAATCCAGAATGTCTAACTCCGCTATTCTGGAATTAGAAGATTCTTCCTCGTCCCAATGGATCCCGGTCACTTCCGCAATCCTGGATGATGGGATTTTGATCTCTGCCGGGAGAATTGCGTTCGCTCCATAAACAAGTGAATATGGGGAAACTCCAATGGAGCTTCTAGGTGATGTCCGGTATGCCCATAGTGTCATTGGTAATTGGTCATGCCATTCCCTAGGATTGTCATGTACTGTTCGACTGATGATCCGGATCAGCGTCTTGTTGGTACTTTCAGCTTGTCCGTTCCCTTGTGGATAGTAGATGGTGGAGAAAACCTGTTTGATGCCATATCCTTCAAGTAACTCTCGTACATGTTTATTGGCGAAGGGAGTGCCGTTATCAGTGATGATATGCTTAGGTACACCAAAACGACAAATGATGTGTTCTTTAATGAAAGCCGAAATTATTGCTCCTGTAGTTCCTCGCAGGGGAATGGCTTCTAGTATTACCGGGTTTAGTCGTGATACTTGGAAAAGAATGTGTAAAATGAAACTGATGCCTAGAATTAAAGTCTTTTTGTGGAAGTGTTTGCATGATATTCTCCCTGTGGGGGAGAGAATCTCTAAAATCTTACCTGAAATTAATAACATGTGTGTTATGTGTAATGAATCTGTGGAGAATTTAGATCATTTATTTATGAACTATAGTTTTGTTACAAATGTGTGGAATCAGTTGCCTTACATCAAGAACATGAAAATTAGGAGTAACAATTTGCATAACTGGATTAAAACTTGGTTTCAAAAAATCAAAAAATTTAATCATGATGATGTTAGTTGGGAGAACATTTGTGTTGTTTTTATGTGGTTCATATGGAAAGCCAAGTGTGAAATGGTGTTTAATGGTACAAAACCAAGCTGCAAGTACACAACTTTTCAAATTTTGACTCATGTCTTGGCAGTGAAGAAGTTGGATTCTACTAAGAATATAGGTTTTGAAGAAATCAAAAAAGGAAAAGCTTATATGACTGTTTTCAATAACAAGAATAATACTAATGATTACATTACAAGGTTTGCTACAGATTCTGTTAGAAAATTCAGGGGAGCAAGGTGCATTAGTGCACCAACAAGAGTAGAAGGAATAGACATAAAGAGGACCTGGATAGCTGTAATGAGTTGGTTGTCTGATTTAAATTATAAAAATATTACAGTTTATTGGCAGGTCAAAGAGTGCTCTGGGGACTCTATGGAGCAAGAAAGAAAAGTTGATTTAATGAACTACCTCTTAGATAAGGATTTCAGTAGATGTTATGATGGTTTTATTTACTTTGAAGTTAATCTTTGTACTACTATAGAAGTAAATGATGTTCTTATGGGAATGTTTAGAATTAGGTTGCTTTTTTGGAGAAGACTGGGCATGGTCTGATAAGTAGGAGAGAAATATGAAGAACTGGCTGGAAATAATAGACAGAATGAAGTTGACTAGAGATACAATAAGTTCTACAATGAGTTTCTCTCCGGAGGAAGAAGAAGGAACAGTGTATTATAGTAGAGAAGACATAAGTGGGGATAATGGTTCTGGCAGGGAGAGTATGGAAAACTATGATTATGGATTTCTCTTTAATGTCAACACTTTTAGTGAGAGCGGTAGAGAGACTATTAATCTATTTGGGAGAGGATTGAAGGAAGCCGAAACCGAAAATGCTTCAAAGGATGGCGCAAAAAGAGGTCTTTTCATGAATTCAGTTAATGAGAAAGGGAGCTCAAACACAACAGGGGGAAACTTGAATTTTATGAATACCAACAATGTGAACACTAGGTATACTCCTCAAGATTATAACCAATTTGGGCATGTTTCTATGATGTCAAACTTTTATATCATTAATAATTAGTTTTCTTTGCAAAAAAAAAAAAAGTTCGAGTAGGGTCAAAATTGTGAGTTTTTCAAGAATCTTTGAAGCATGAAAGACTCGAAATTTTCCAGTGTTTTGTTGAAATGACGTTCCCTTCTTCTGATTCTCCTTTTCCATGCCAATGTGTTGTCTACTACCTACAACCAAACCCAAACACAGGGTGAAATGAATCTGCTCAATAATCTTAGATTACATGTCTATGGAGAATACTATTGGAAGAAGATACTGCTTATAAAGAGTAGATCCAGGTAATTCGGTACGGATAAAACTCAAAATCTCAGCCAAAACTAATGTGACAAGCAACATTTTTTTTTAATCAAAGGCTTACAGATTGTCTATCCTTCCTGATCCAGTTTTCAATATCAGGAGGAAAATTTCCATAAAGAGCTTTCTTAGCAATTGAATCTGTAGCTTGATTCTTATCTCTTCTAACTGAATTACATAACCAATAAGCATTTATTTTAACTAAAACCTGAATATCCAAAATAAAACCATGATTAGTCTAGTGAACACGGGGTTCAGTTTCTGTCACTGACTTTATTAGTAGTTCATTATTTGATTCAAAAATGACTTTATCAAACTGCATAGTCCTTGTAGATGTAGAAAATCCTACGTACCACTACATCCAAAGAATCACAATATAAGCACACCATGAAGTAAACAACCAAGAGATGCACAAGAACACAAGATATACGTGGTTCGACATGATTACCTACGTCCACGGGGGTAAATGGATGATCTTATTACTTGATTTAAGGTTACAAGATGAGTTTCTCACTAACAAGCTCTTCTATGTCTCTCAAATTCTTAGTGTTCTCTCTTTCCTCACTTCTTACTTGGTCCTTTAGTTCCTTACACGACCTCTATTTATAGTTACATGTGATGATAAAACCAGATTACAATGTTGGGCACGTTATATCTTCTTTGATACGCTTCTCGGGTGACAGGTGATGTCCCAGCCGAGACGATTAGACGAGTCGAGTAATATCTTCTTCTGATGCCTTCTTATCCGATGTCGCTTGTTTTATGATGATAATCGATGTCGCCCTTGGGGTTTCTGGCCGAGTCTCTCTTTGACCAGATCCTCCTTATCTCTTTACCCGTTATGTCAGAGCATTTATTGTTCTTGTACCCGATGAACATCACATCAGAGATTTTCCTCATTTTACGTCGACTTCACGGGCTGCTTTAGTTTCTCTTTTCTCGCGCCCAGATTTGGAGGGATGATTCCGCACTTCTTTTTGTACCTCTTTATCGGTGCACCATTGCCTAGGATTTATCCACCTGTCCCTGTGGATTATTTACACCTACATTTATGCCCCTTATTTCACTCGTGTGATCGACACGAGGGGAAGAAACCGCCTCGTCTCCTAAGTCCCTGGCCATGTTGGGTTTCACGCCATGTTGTCTCCCACTATATTCAATTATGACGACCTGTTTACCTCATTCTCCGGTTACAATCGATGGGGCTATAAATCCGACCCTTAAACCCTTGGCTATCTATTTCGTTTTTCTAAGAGAACAATGATAGCTTGAGTTCTTCATGTTGCTTCTGTTATTTTCATTCATTGATCATTTTCCCATTCACCTTTCTGACGAAAAATCTTCCTTCCAACCCTTGTTTCTTTTCTCCTTCCTTGTTATTCTAGTTGTTGTCGTTGCAGTTTTCGATTTCCTCTATTGTTTTTTGTTTTTCCTGTTGTTCTTCCACCCATCACCTTCCATGGCATCTTCAACTCCTTATATGATGGAAAAAAGGTATGTGAGTTATACCTTTTCTGATAAAGACGGTGTTCCTCTCATTTCTCTGTTTATTATCGAAAGTCCCTCTAAGCATGATCATCGCGCCTTAAACTCCATTATTTTTGATGATCCTTCTTCCTTTTCATGTAGGACTGACAAGAGGGTTGCTAAAGATTTTACCGATGAGCAGTTAAAGGATGAGTTTGATCTTCACGGATATGACATCAGACTCTTGTCGGGACAGAAGGGCATTCTAAAAAAGGAAGATGCCATGAAGTTTCAACACTCGTCCGAGGCGACCATCGTCACCAGGGGTCAGTTAGAACTCGGGTTGCGTTTTCCTTTGTATGATCCCAGTAGTCCATTTTTTTTATAAAGCTTTCTCCAAGATCCGCCTGTCCCGTGCTTTGGCTCAATGGAATGGCAACACCTTTCGCATCCTATCTGAGTGGGAGAGACGCAGTCGGGGCGAGTGTACTCCCACTGCTTGGTCTACTTATGACCCTTCTCAGGCGGGCAATTATACCCCTGCTAGTTTTGCTTCCAATTATCGAAGCATGACTACTACAAATGGTGACCTTACAGGTTTTGCCGCTAGACCTCATCGCCATAAGACTCTCCCGAGGGTTTCAAGAAGCTTTTGTTGGATGAAGATCCTAAGGGGAAGACTTCTAACAAGAATGCTCGTCACACTAGTGATACGACTTGGGATCGGGTTCCATTGGCCATCTTTAGTCCTCTTATAAATGGAACCTTTCCTTCTCCTGCCGAGTCCTACCCCTTATGGGTAGTTAATGTTGATCGGATAAGTTTGTTTTTTTATTTTCGATTCAGCTGATCGGCTCGGGTAATTAGTGGGATGATGTTTCACTTTTTTGTGCTTTGCATCCTAAGTCCCAGACCGCTCATTCTGAGTCTCTCAATCTTCGAAATATGGATATGGGTTCCAGCGCAGGAGCCGTGGAGGAGACATGGAAGGTAACAAATATACTTCTCTCTTATTGAAGTACATGTACTTGACCCTATTTGTTGCCTTGAATGGATCTGACGTCGTCTTATGTGCAGAAGTTGGGAACTTATAGAGCTGGAGGTGCTTCGGAGAAATACGGTGAGGATCCCGAGGATCGGCTGCCTCTATCCTATTTCCTGAGAAAGTCTCCTCAGAAAACTTCTGACGTTTCGTCTACCATTGTAGGTGGGAAGCCTAGTGGCAAAGGAAAGGAGGTGAGATTCGATGAATCTGTTTCAAAGGAGGTTATGCCCCAACAGTCAGCTGGAAAAGGTATTGATCTTGGGGACGGTGTTGTTATTTTGTGTTCTGATGATGAGGAGGGCAACGAAGATCTTTTTGGTGAGGATGACGAGATTGGTAGCGGTGGAGAGGAGGAGGAGGTTGTTGATGGTAAAATGGGAGTTGGTGGGGACGTAGATAATGTTGCTACTAGGGGCGAGGTGTCGGGGAATACGCCTCCTATAGTCCCTACCCCGAGATCGGGTGGGACTACCTTCTTTACTATCTCGGGCCCCGTGTGCAATTCCCCCGGGGCTCTCATTTCTCCTGAATTTTCCTCTCTTTCAGATGAAGATAAGATCAAGGCCGCCTCGTTGTATGATGCCGGTCTAAAGGACACTTTTGATCAGATGGTAAGCTGTGTTTATCAGGATACATGTTCACGATATGGGATAGTTGCTGATACTTTTGATGTTTGCAGGATATCAATCGGTCATTGTTAAATGCCACCATTCAGCACAGGGAGACCGCCGAGAAAGAAGGTCTTCGTCTCTTATTGAAGCAAGAACGTGAGAAATCCTGGGAGTTAGGGAAGCGGCTAGCCGAGACTTAAGGTATTGTCTAGATCCCATGTGTTTATGGTTGATTCTGTAGTGCCAATATCCTGAGTTTAGTACTACCTTCCTAGATGAAATATCTAGTATTGATGCCGATGCTGCCACGGAGTATCGCTTATTGAAGAGAGAGTTTGATATATAATGAGGTCACGTTTAAAATCTGCAGCAAAGGATTGTCAACAAGGATGATAAAATCAATCATCAAGAAGCCGAGATTGAGAGCCTTCGAGCTCGGCACTTGCACACTGCCATCGCCCACCGGTTTCCAACCACCAGGGTCCTTAGACTACCTCGACACTTGTACACTGCCATCGCCCCGAGTTCGAATAGCCCGTTGAGTGTAAGTCGCCCCGGCACTTACACAATTCCGTCGCCCCGGGTTCGAAACGACCATCCGAGTGTAAGTCTCCCCGAAACTTGCACAATGCTATCGCCTCGGGTTCGAAACGAACATTATACGCAATTGTCATATTACCAACCCCGCGTGGATTTTTAAGGAAATAAGTGACAATATATCATACCTTCTCTCATGGGTGATATATCTTTAATCGTCTAGCATTCCATGGTCACGGTTCGGGAGTTCCATCTGTCTTTAGTATCTTGTACGCTCTTTCGCCGACCTTCTCGACAATAGTGTAGGGTCCTCCCCATCGTGCTGCCAGTTTTATGCCTTTCTTGTCACGCTCATAACTAGGTAGATCCTTCAGTACCAGTTGCCCCAGATGGAATTCCCTTGGTCAGACTCGCTTGTTATATTCTCGTTGCACCCATCGCTGGTAATTTTCCATCTTTTGTAGGGACATTTCTCTCATTTCTTCCAAATCGTCGAGCTTGGCTAAGATGAGGTCCGCTGAGATGTTTCGTCTCCATGCCTCGGTCCTTGTCGTAAGTATCATCGCCTCAGTTGGAAGGATGGATTTGGTCCCATATGTTAACATGAAAGGAATAATCCGGTTGCGTCTCTGGTCAGACTCGCTTGTTATATTCTCGTTGCACCCATCGCTGGTAATTTTCCATCTTTTGTAGGGAGTAGTCGCAAAGTTGGAAGGATGGATTTGGTCCCATATGTTAACATGAAAGGAATAATCCGGTTGCGTCTCTATGAGTAGTCCTGTAAGCCCACAAAACATTGTAGAGCTCCTCACACCATCCTCCATACTCTCCATCCAACTTTTTATTTAGGTTGTCGGCGATGGTTTTGTTTGTGATTTCGGCTTGCCCATTACTCTGATGGTAAAAGGGTGTGGACTTGCTCTTCCGAATATTGTAGGTGTTGAATAACAAGTCGATATTTTTTCCACGTAGCTGTTTTCCATTGTCCGAGTCGATTGCCGTTGGTACTCCAAAACGACAGATGATGTGCTCCCAAATGAAACGAAAAACGTCCAAATCTCGAATGTATCTTAACGACGCGGCCTCCACCCACTTAGTGAAGTAGTCGGTAGCTACTATTAAGTATTTTCTCTGCCCCGACCCGACATGGAATGGTCCAACAATATCGATTCCCCATTTGGAAAAGAGCCATGGACTGATTACTGAATTTAGTATTACTGCCGGTGCATGTATATTTTTTCCAAAATTTTGGCATTCGTCACAGATAAGTGCCATATGATTTGTATCTTCATTTATGTAAGGCAAAAAGTACCCCATAGTATTGGCTCGAGCTGCCAGATTACGGCCCGAGCTGTGATTGCCCGCGGCCCCATAATGTAATTCGTTCAGAATTGTGTGCCCCTCTTCTTTGCTTAGACACCTTAACAACGGCCCTAGATATGATTTTCTATACAAAATACCCTCTCGGAGTTCATATGCAGCTGCTTTGCTCTTGATTTTGTTGATCTCGGGTCGCCCTTTGGATAATTCTCTTGTCTCCAAATATTTATGAATGGGTTTTCGCCAATCATCGGCTTTATATTGATCGGATGTAGTTACTGCTACATATTCGCCTGTGTCCACCATCTCGGGTACAGATGGCATTAAGATTCTCATTACTCTGATGCCTTAAACACTGGTATCCGTTAGCATGTAGGTGATGTATGCCAAAGCGTCCGAATGCAGATTATCCTTCCTTCAGATGTGTCGGAATTCGATGTTTGGTATCTGTCCGATGTAAAATTGGGCGAGTTCCCAATATTTTTGCAATAAGGGGTCGTGTATAGCGTATTGCGAACTGATTTGTCTGATGACTAGCTTGGAGTCACTCATTAGCCTTACGTCATGTATTCTCATCTCCACTATCAAGCGTAAAGCATGTATTAGAGCCTCGTATTCAGTGACGTTATTTGTCGCCTTGAATTCAAGCCTAAACGAGTAGACCATCTTCTTCCCTTTTGGCGTGGTGAAGACTAATCCTAGGTCCGACCCATCTTTATTGGATGATCCATCTACGAAGACCTCCCATCGTGTCAGACTGCAATTATCTAACAAGTCGGATGGATCCTCTTGATTATCTTCCATGCCTGGTATATCTTCAACTTCGTCTTCGTCGCTCAAGGGAAAGTCTGCCACTTCCAGTGCCTTTACTGTTGTTGATGGTAGTTTTTAGCTTAGGGTTAAAATCGTAAAACACTAAACCCTAGTAGACAGTGACGTCACAACATTTAAGTGATAAAGCATTTACTAGGCGCATTTATTGAAAATCCTTTAATGTGTCTCTAAATAATTATCGGGGAACCTTTTTTCAAATTAGGGTTACAACAAGCAAAACCCTAATTCCCCTCTGTGCCAGTGGAAAATCATGCCAGCCACACCAACCGCGCCAAAGCATGCCAACCATGCTAGCCGCACCTCTGTGCTAATGGCAAATCATGCCAGCCACACCGACCGTGCCAAAGCATTCCAACCATGCTAGCCGCACCTCTGTGCCAATGGAAAATCATGCCAGCCACACCGACCGCGCCAAAGCATGCCAACCATGCTAGCCGCACCTCTGTGCCAATGGAAAATCATGCCATCCATACTAACCATGCCAAAGCATGCCAACCATGCTAGACGCACCTCTGTGCCAATGGATAATCATGCCAGCCACACCAACCGCGCCAAAGCATGCCAGCCATGTTATCCGCACCTCTGTGCCAATGGAAAATCATGTCAGCCACACAAACCGTGCCAAAGCATGTCAACCATGATAACCACACCTTTGTGCCAAAGGAAAATCATGCCAGCCACACCAACCGCTTCAAATCAAGACAACCAAGCTAGTCGCACCTCTGTGCCAATGGAAAATCATGCCAGCCACACTAATCGCGCCAAATCTTGCCATCCATGCTAGCCGCACCTCTATGCCAATGGAAAATCATGCCAGCCACACCAACCGCGCCATGCCAAGCGCACCTCGCCATGGCCCATGCCAACTTAGCCGCGTCACCATGCTGGCCTTCCCCACGCGGCTACCATAGTGAAGGTGTGCAACAATCAATGGTTTCCCTTCAATCCCAGGAGAAAATCCTGGTCGTCTAAGATCACCTCATGACTTTTGGCCCCAAACCCTAGCTTGGTCACGTACCTAGCCAAAGCTAGCCACGCCATGCTCCCATGGAAAACCCTTGGCCCCACATTCCAAGCCAAAACCACACTTAGCCCAAGCTAGCTGCACCATGCCAAACGCACTCTGCCTTGGCCCTAGCTATGATAGTCACACCACGCCAAGACAAACACCCCTACCATGGCCCTAGACATGCCATGCGCCCATGGCAAACCCTTGGCCCCACGTGCCAAGCCAAGCCAAACCTAACCAACCTAGCCGCGCCATGCCAAACACACTTTTCCTTGGCCCTAGCCATGCTAGTCACGTCATGCCAAGCCAAGCGCCCTTGCCTTGGCCTTAGCCACGCCATACGTCTATGGCAAACCCTTGGCCCCTCATGCCAAGCCAAACCAAACCTAGCCAAGCTAGCTACGCCATGCCAAACGCACTTTTCCTTGGCCCTATCCATGCTAGTTATGTCATGCCAAGCCTAGCGCCCTTGCCTTGGCCCAAACCACTCCATACGCCAATGGAAAACCCTTGGTCCCACATGCCAAGCCAAATCGCACCTAGCCAAAGCTAGCCACGCCCAAGGCGAACCCTTGGCCCCACATGCCAAGCTTAAACATACCCTAGCCGTGCCACCCTGTTGGCCCTCACTACGCGGCTACCAAAACGAAGGCGTACAACAATCAACGGTTGCCCTTCAATCCCAGGAGAAAATCCTAGCCATCCGAGGTTACCAGACGACACATGGTAACCTTTGGCCCGAAAACCTAAGTTTGGCCACACCAAACCATTCCATGCCAACCTAGCCGCGCCACCACATTGTCCCTCACTATGCGGCTACCAAAACGAAGGCGTGCAATGATCAACGGTTGCCCCTCCTCTCAAGATGAAAAATCTCTACCGTCGAAGGTCACCAGGCTAGCAAGTTTTCCGAGCTTGACTTTCCAAGCCACAACAACATGCCACATGTTTTCCAAAAACATTCAAGACATCAACACAAATTGGGGGATGCTCATTAGGGTTTTGGTTTGGTGGTATATAGCGTGCATCATAAAAAAATGCCCATTTCAAGACAGTGTAATAAGAATAAGACGGATAGTAAATACAATAAGCAACGGTGAAACTCTCTTCATTATTGAACATCAATTTTATCAAATTCTATCAATACTAGGCGTTACCACCTCTTCCCATTTAACTCATCCGTTTTCTTTTCTAATGAGGCCAGAGTACGTTTCTTTTTGGACTTGTATTAATAGGACTACCTATTTCCACCAGAAATAACAAGTTCTTGGTCACGAGAAAACACCACACTCAGAAAGGAAACTCTTGCTAGCTTTCTCAAAGCTCTCACCTTCTAATACAAGTCAAGTACTACTCTTCCAGAATTATTCTGGCCTCAACACTCTCTTCGCTTCCCTCCCTAAACCAACCCTTATCCTCCACTTTGTGACCGAAGCAAGTCTGGAACGACCATTTCTTGGTTTAGGCCAGACTTGTACAGATTGATCTCTCGAATATAAAGTACTCCCTTGCAGTACATTGTTTAGGGTTTAAATTGTTTCTCACCTTCACACCTGCAATTACCGAAATCAGCAGAAACTATTTTTACCTATAAACAATTAGCGCCCATAGCGGGAGGATTGATCTATCGGTTACAATATCAACTCCAACTCCTGATTTTGTTTCCTGGACCTCAATCCCAATATGGTGGAACTTAGTTCTGGAGTGGCTGCCGAGAATACCAGCACAGAGCACGTCCCTGATGTTAACGTCTCTCCCAATAACGTCGTTACATCACCTACTGACTACAGTAACTCTGAATGCACTCCCTCAAGCGTAACACCGCCAATAACCTGGGCCAGAGCCGCTGCTGCCTCTAATGTCTCTGCACAACCCTCTAATCATGGTAACAAAAACACCTCTTCAGGCGTTACGCCACCAGTCACCAGAGCCAGAGCTACCGCAGCGGCTCCTAATGTTTCATCTAGCATGGAACCTCCAACTACAACTAAGGTCCCAACTACCCTACCGACTGGACGAGAGACCGGAGGGACCATAGGAAGCCGTCCTTATGTCACCATCGCTGATTTGATGGAACGACAGGAAATGCTCGCCAGAGCCCAGACGGATATGGTTTCAACACAGAAGGAAGTACTCATCTTTCTCAAGACACTGACAGAACGTCTACCACGTGAGTCGCGTCCTCTAGAGTCGTCCAGAAATGTCTCCAACATCCCCAACACTGGCACCTCGGCGGAACACGCTTCCATGGATAATAAAATTCGCGCCAGAATCCCATTGGATAGAAATCAGCCATCCAACTTCGTCACGCGAGAAGATCTGGAGCAACTTCTCCGCAACCGAATCAAGAATGATGAACTGGACATGCATCAACACCAACCCCCTTACCCATCCGAAATACAAAGAATCAATCTTCCAAGGGGGCACTCCTCTCCTCAATTCACCCTATACGATGGTACCGGGAATGCACATGAGCATGTCTCCCGTTTCTTGGAATCCATGGGTGAACATGAATATAATCACGTTCGTCGTCTAAGGGAGTTCTCAAAATCACTTACCAGAAGGGCGTATACATGGTACAATAGCATCCCGCCGAACAGTATTCCCAACTGGAGTAGCATGGTTACCACGTTTTACAGGAAGTACTTCTTCGTGTCTGAACAAGTTACTTTCTCAGACCTCGGAAAAATGTACCAGTGGGATAATGAACATCCAAATGATTTTTTCAAAAGGTTCAGGGTTCTAGCACTCGACTGTCACGACCCAAATGTGACTGAGCAACAGCTGGTGAACGCGTGCATCAATGGTATGGTTCCTATTTATCGCGCCTTGCTAGAAAAATTGCGCTTCCAAACATTCTCCAAACTCCATGAATCCACTAGACGATCCGCAACGATAACACCATCATTACTGAAAAGAACTAGGCCAACTCGAACCGAATACATGCGTGAAACTCGCGGGAATAGACGCCTCATCAGCAAGCAATTTAATGTCTGCTCATCCTCCGTGAACATAGTGAACGAAAGAGGAAAAAGGAAGGCCCCAACTACAGGCCACCTGCCAAAACGTGAAGCACCGGTGCAAACCCCGCCACGGAAAACCGTCACTAAAGCTCCCATGCATAATCATGAAACCGAAGGGAATACCTTCGATTTCCCGTTTCCCATCGAGGAGGTGATTGACCTCCTAGAGGCCTGGGTTCAAGATGATGTTATCATACTGCCACCTCCCAGACGTCCACCAACTGAGGCTGAGATGGCGAACCCCAAGTACTGCCATTACTACAGGTTCGTTCACCACCCGACCAGTGATTTCAATAGACTAAAGCATATTTTCAAAGAAAAGATAAAAGCGGGAGAACTCCAACCAGGAGACGAGGGAGTGCATCGAGACCCACTCCTAATAAGAAACTGTGGGTTCTCTAGGGACTCCGTGCACGAGACTGTACAATCCATGATACAACATGCATGCGAAATTCTCTATCTTTCCAAGGTGAAGCGCCAAGATATTTTCGTAGCTATCAATCGTGTTGTATCCGGCAAACGAATTTTTCTCTCCCCGGAAACCACACCAGGGGACCAAGCTTTCCAAACGGGAAGAACCAAAGGGGAGAACTCGAGACTGCTGACCACGTCCCATTTAACAGGTATCGAATTTGACAACACGCTCATCGACGCGGACTCTGACCTCAACATCATTACTTTCAAGACACTAAAGGCAGCTGGATTTACAAAACAAGACGCTACCCATTCCCCATATGTGATTAAGAAACTGAGAGGAGAAGCTTTGAACGCGCATGGCTACATCAACCTCGAGATCAAGGTGGGAGACGCTATAACGCATAGCAAATTTCACATTGTCAAAGAACTGGGTCACGACATGATATTGGGGCACTTATGGGTACTCGACAACAAAGTGAAATTAGATGTGCACCCTCTACCGACATCCACGCCCGAAATAATTTCCAACAAATCATCCCATTGGTCATCGCATCGACGAGCTATCAAAGGAACCCAGACATCTGGAGGATACCTGTAAGCGCTAGATCATGGATTTCAAACGCAAATAAGTCCGACCGAGCGACCTTCTCTACAACCAGTCATTCCTTCTCCTATTACGTCATGGGGACTCAGCGCGATTACTGGCATGGACGCTGTCAAGAAATATGAATGGGGTGCTGGGCCATTTGAACACTTTGTAAAAAGCTTGGAAACTTCCATCGAAACCAATGAAACCAAGACTCGAACGGTTGCACGACGCCTGAACCCGTTTTCAATCGGAGATGTAGTGGTTAAGGTAAACTCGTTTCAATTTGGGAAGATGACGGTAAAAATGGCTATTCAAATTGATTTTCCCAATGGAAGAGAAGACGAGCTGTATCTGGTGGTGGACATCCTTTTAGAAGGATATTGCAAGCTCATCAACACAGACACACCTGAAGGCGTGATAGTCCACTCTCGATGGCTCAAGGCCTCCAATCCCTAAAATGTTGTACTTTTCCAGTCACTCTCCCTTTAGTATTTCCTTTAAAAATTCCTCTTAGTAGTTGTATTCCCCCAAGATGAATACACCATTTGTATTCTTCCTCGGATTTTCATTTTCCGTAAAAAAAAATAGAGCATAAATACATCTCTTTCCAAACAAGTTCTCCAGATATCAGAGAAATACATCAAAATTAACCCAGAAAACCATTGTAAAGCCATCATACCACAACCTGAAATACCTCACTCAATCATTCAAAATAAATAAATATATAAAGAGAAATGTTGACTGATGAAGAAGAAGGTAAAGATGAGTTTACGAAAAACATTGGGGAAACTAAGCAGCTAACAGGAATAATAAAAGGGAGGAACTATCCCTCGAAGGATGGAACACGAGTCTCCTTGGTCAAGGCTATCTTCAAGCACTTCCCCTAATAATTCCTCGGGAAACAAAGATTTCATTCAACGACGTTAGCAGCAACAACCTCAACATCCCATCCTGAAGCAACCACAACAGCAACAGTGTCCGCTTCGACGACTGGCTCGGCATACGCCACCATGACCCCTCCAGTATCACCAACGACACCTCTGGCGTCAACTCCAAAGGCCATTTCGTTTCCGTCAGACGCTCCCTCGAAGGTTTTCTCATTGACCCTTCGAAGAATATTTTTTTATTCATCCGCATCAAAACCGAGAACCGTGGCGCTTTCCTCCGAAAGCTTCACATGCTCGATTTTCGTTGCTTCGACCTAGAAACAGTTCGATCCACCCTATAACTGGAACGAGGAAAGGTTTTTCCGCACTGGAACTTCTCGACACGCCAAGGTTCTTCCTCATTTTCTCGTCCCTCCTCTATGTTCACCGAACCCAAGAAAGTCCGAACACGCGCATGCACTTCATGGAGATAGATGGAAGGGGGGTCCTTGATGATTTCACCAGCTTCATGGAACAAAGATTCAATTCTGTCTAATGCCTCCCCATGAGAAGAAGATCGGTTTCCGCCAATTCTGAAGTCCTTCTCCGAAGAATTAAAGACATGGATATCCCTGGAGGCCCCCATCATACACTACAAAGAACAAGGAAAGTGGTCAAGTTCCATCCTATCTATATACACATAATAAGGAGGATAACATAAAAATAAGAAGGAAACACGAGGCAATACATGTAAAGAGGATGGACAAATACGAACTACGCTAATGTAGAATTCAAGATCATCTTTTATGTACAACAAGATGACGCAACCTCAAAAGGGAAAGTTTTATACATGCCGTGAGTTAAGGCATGATATCATGTCCTAAATAAACCTCATGCATGTATGTAAGAAATAATTATGGTTGGTGAGAAAGCATGGAAGAACGTGCTTGAGGCACACTAGGTCGTGTTTTCCCTTCCTAAGCTTCGGAAACAAAACCGGTAACATAACAAAAGCAGAAGGAGTAACTATTTTCCTCTTTTGTGGGCGTAACATTTTGGGTTGAAGAGAGGAAGAACTTTCTGGTCGAGCCAAATAAGGAAAGAGGCAACCAAGCCCTTGAAGATAAATCTCCAAGCAATCCGTGCCATATCTTATCCTCACCGCTCCTGGACATCTGTGCACGTCTCACCCCACCAAACCGCGCCTTGTCATAGTCACGCCAGGCCAAGCCATCGCTTCATCATCAAGGATCCACCATGCCATCGCCGCGGCCAGGACCACGCCACCTCTTGGCCCCGCGATCCAAACCATCCACTTACTTCGCCTTCTAAGACCGCGCCCCTTTGCCTTGGATATGTACGACCAGACCAAGCCGGTAACTTTCATCTCACCACCCCACGGTCTGCATTCCAAGTACAACTTACGCAGGGCCTCCAACATGGGAAGCCAAAACTCTCCTCACCACTCAAAAAGGTTAGTCGGATTCTCCTGACCATCTTTGCAATGATTTACATCTCGATTCCGTCCTCGTCTATCACCATCATATGCTTACCTCACAAAAAGGCACCTGTTCCGAGCTAAGCAGGGGACTTAATGTTGATGGTGGTTTTTAGCTTAGGGTTAAAATCGTAAAACACTAAACCCTAGCAGACAGTGACGTCACAACATTTAAGTGATAAAGCATTTATTAGGCGCATTTATTGAAAATCCTTTAATGTGTCTCTCAATAATTACCGGGGTACCTTTTTTCAAATTAGGGTTACAACAAGCAAAACCCTAATTCCCCTCTGTGCCAATGGGAAATCATGCCATCTACACCAACCGCGCCAAAGCATGCCAACCATGCTAGCCGCACCTCTGTGCCAATGGCAAATCATGCCAGCCACACAAACCGCGCCAAAGCATGCCAACCATTCTAGCCGCACCTCTGTGCCAATGGAAAATCATATTAGCCACACCAACCGCGCCAAAGCATGCCAACCATGCTAGCCGCACCTCTGTGCCAATGGAAAATCATGCCAGCCACACCAACTGTGCCAAAGCATGCCAACCATGCTAGCCACACATCTATACCATTAGCAAATCATGCCAGCCACACCGACCGTGACAAAGCATGCCAACCATGATAGCCGCACCTCTGTGCCAATGGAAAATCATGCCAGCCACACCGACCGCGCTAAAGCATGCCAACCATGCTAGCCGCACCTCTGTGCCAATGGAAAATCATGCCATACACACCGACCGCGCCAAAGCATGCCAACCATGCTAGCCGCACCTCTGTGACAATGGAAAATCATGTCGGCCACACCGACCGCGCCAAAGCATGTCAACCATGCTAGCCGTACCTCTGTGCCAATGGAAAATCATGCCAGCCACACCAATCACGCCAAAGAATTCCAACCATGCTAGTCGCACCTCTGTGCCAATGGCAAATCATGCCAGCCACACCAACCGCTCCAAAGCATGCCAACCATGCTATCCGCACCTCTATGCCAATGGAAAATCATGCCAGCCACACTAACCGCGCCAAAGCATGCTAGCCGCACCTCTGTTCCAATGGAAAATCATGCCAGCCACACCAACCGCGCCATGCCAAGCGCACCTCGCCATGGCCCATGCCAACTTAGTCGCGCCACCATGATGGCCTTCCCCACGCGGCTACCAAAGTGAAGGCGTGCAACAATCAACGGTTGCCCTTCAATCCCAGGAGAAAATCATGGCCGTCTAAGGTGACCTCATGACCTTTGGCCCAAAACCCTAGCTTGGTCACGTACGTATCCCAAGCTAGACATGCCCAAACGCACTCTGCCTTGGCCCTAGCTATGCTAGTCACACCACGCAAAGCCAAACGCCATGATGCCATATCTATGCTGGCCTTCCCCACACGGCTACCAAAGTGAAGGCGTGCAATAATCAACGGTTTCCCTTCAATCCCAGGAGCAAATCCTGGCCGTCTAAGATGACCTCATGACCTTTGGCCCAAAACCCTAGCTTGGTCACGTACCTAGCCCAAGCTAGCCACGCCATGCCAAATGCACTCTGCCTTGGCCCTAGCTATGCTAGTCACACCACGCAAAGCCAAACGCCCCTACGTTGGCCCTAATCATGCCATGCGCCCATGGCAAACCCTTGGCCCCACGTGCCAAGCCAAACCAAACCTAATCAAGCTAGCCGTGTCATGCCAAACATAACTCACCATGGCCCACATGCCGTGCCACCATGCTGGATTTCCCCACGCGGCTACCAAAGCGAAGGCGAGCAACAATCAACGGTTGCCCTTCAATCCCATGAGCAAATCCTGGCCGTCTAAGGTCCACTCACGACCTTTGGCCCAAAACCCTAGCTTGGTCACGCACCTATCCAAGCTAGCCGCACCATGCCAAACACATCTCTCCATGTCCCCCTATGCCGCGCCACCATGCTGGAATTCCCCACGCGGCTACCAAAGTGAAGGCGTGCAATAATCAACGGTTGTCCTTCAATACCAGGAGAAAATCCTGGCCGTCTAAGGTCACCTCACGACCTTTGGCATGAAACCCTAGCTTGTCACTTACCTAGACAAAGATATCCACGCCATACGCCCAAGGCAAACCATTGGCCCCACATGCCAAGCCAAACCAAACCTAGCCATGCTATCCGCGCCATGCTAAACGCACTTTACCATGGCCCTATCCATGCTAGTCATGTCATGCCAAGCCAAGCACCCTTGCCTTGGCCCTAGCCACGCCATACGCCCATATAAAACCCTTGGCCCCACATGACAAGCCAAATCGCACCTAGCCAAAGCTAGCCACGCCCAAGGCGAACCCTTGGACCCACATTCCAATCTTAAACACACCCTAGCCACGCTACCCTGTTGGGCCTCACTAAGAGGATACCAAAACAAAGGCGTGCAACAATCAACGGTTGCCCTTCAATCCCAGGAGCAAATCCTATCCATCCGAGGTTACCAGACAACACATGGTAACCTTTGGCACGAAAACCTAAGTTTGGCCATGCCAACCTAGCCGCGCCACCACATTGGCCCTCACTACGCGGCTACCAAAACTAAGGCGTGCAACGATCAACGGTTGCCCCTCTTCTTAAGATGCAAAATCTCTACCGTCGAAGGTCACCAGGCTAGCAAGTTTCCCGAGCTTGACTTGCCAAGCCACAACAACATGCCACATTTTTTCCAAAAACATTCGAGACATCAACACAAACTGGGGGATGCTCATTAGGGTTTTGGTTTGGTGGTCTATAGCGTGCGGCCTACAAAAATGCCCGTTTCAAGGCAGTGTAATAAGAATAAGACGGTTAGTAAATGCAAGAAGCAACAGTGAAATGCTCTTCATTATGGAACATCAAATTCTATCAATACCAGGCGTTACCACATCTTCTCAATTAACTTATCCGTTTTCTTTTCTTATGAGGCCAGAGTACGTTTATTTTTGGACTTGTATAATTAGGACTACCTATTTCCACTAGAAACAACAAGTTCTTGGTCAAGAGAAAATACCACACTCAGAAAGGAAACTCTTGCTAGCTTTCTCAAATCTCTCACCTTCTGATAAAAGTCAAGTACTACTCTTCCAGAATTATTCTGGCCTCAACACTCTCTTTGCTTCACTCCCTAAACCAACCCTTCTCCTCCACTTTGTGACAGAAGTAAGTCTGGAACGGCCATTTCTTGGTTTAGGCCGGACTTGTACAGATTGATCTCTCGAATCTAAAGTACTCCCTTGCAATACATTATTTAGGGTTTAAATTATTTCTCACCTTCACACCCGCAATTACCGAAATCAGCAGAAACTATTTTCACCTACAAACAACTGCCATTCTCGTCTCATAGAAAGTATCGAACTGCTTGGTCTGAGCACTCCACTTAGAAATTCGTCCTGACCAGGCTGCATTGTCGAGTACTGATTCTATAGAGGACTTCGTAAGCACCCGAATTCTGTGAGTTTGGAAATACATCCCAAGATTTTGTGTTCCAAATTCCCAAGCTAGTATCAGTTGCTCGATCCTGTTATAGTTCTTCTCCGTTGGGTTCATGGTTTTGCTTATGAAGTATACCGGATTTTCTTTTCCTCCTACATTCTTGACTAAGACTGCACTGATGGCATATCTGGTCGCCCCGAGATATAGGGTAAACACTTCCTCGGGCTCGGGTCTTTGTAATATTGATAAGATCGCGAGATGTTGTTTAATTTTCTGAAAAGCCTCCTCACACCCTTCAGTCCATTTGAACTTTTCTCCTTTTCTCAGTGTCCCAAAGAAGTCTTTGCACTTATCCGAAGACTGGGAAATGAATCGCCCCAACGCTTCCAAGTTCCCATTCAACCGTTGTATATCTTTAATTATTACCAGAGACGACATTTCTATGACGGGTCTAATTTTATATAGATCAGCTTCAATACCTTTGTCAGTAATTATGTACCCCATGGATTTACTCGAGGTAACCTAGAAAGTGTACTTGTATGGGTTCACCCTCATCTTGTATTTTCTCATAGTTTGAAAGATCTCCCGGAGGTCATCGATATGGTTGGAGACCACCTTGCTTTTGACCAGCATGTCGTCCATATATACCTCGATGTGTTGTGTATCTTGTCTTTAAACATTTCCTCTACCAATCTTTAATAGGTGGCGCCTGCATTTCTTAGCCCAAATGGAATTTTGGTATAACAATATAATCCTCTGAACGTGAAGAAAGATGTGTGTTCTTGATCCTCGGGGGCCAGTGGGATCTGATTGTACCTTGAGTACCCGTCCATTAGTGTTATCACTTTGTACCCGACTATGGATTCTACTAGATGATCGATGCTGGGGAGGGGGAAGCTATCTTTCGGGTAAGATTTATTTAAGTCACTAAAGTCGATGCATACCCTAACCCCTCCATTCCTTTTAGGGACTATCACCATGTTAGATATCCATTGTGTATATTGAGCCTTTCGAATGATTCCCGCCACTTGTAGCTTTTTTAACTTGGCCTCCACCACTACTTGGAGCTCGGGTGCGATTCTTCTCATCTTCTGTCAGATCTGCTTGAATTTGGGATCTATTCTCAGGTGATGTGAGCATACTTATGGATCAATTCCTTCCATGTCGCGCATTTGCCAGGTGAATACGTCCATGTGTTCCTTTAACAAAGTTATCAACTGTTGTGTTTGCTCATCCGACAATGAGTCCCAATTCTCACCATTTTAGGTTCTTCCTTGGTTCCAAAATTGATTTGTCAGGTAGATTCTAAGGACGAGAAGGTGGGTTTCGGCTCGTCGACTATTGTCGAATACTTTGATTGCTATAAGATCTCGTTCTCGCCCGATTCATAGGTTGTGATGGCTTGTGATATCACCTTTTCTATTTCTTCTCCCACTTTTATCTTATTATCTTTGTTCTTTTCTCGGCGTTGTCTTGATCGCATTTCATCATTCTATTGGATATATATCTGTATACACTATCGTGCTGCCTGGGGATCGCCTAATACCTCCACTACTCCTCAATAGGATGGGAACCTCAATCTCTGATGGTATGCTGATGCTACTCCTTTGATACCTGCGATCCAAGTTCGGCCTAGGATTGCTTCTTAAGGCGAAACGAAGTCAACCACGCAGAAGGTGGTGAGTATGTCCAAATATCCCTCTCCATCCGAGACTCTAGGGGTGACTTCTCCCTTTGGTGCCTTCACTGTACCGTTAAAGCCGTAGATTCGATAGGTTAACGGGATTAAGATGTCATCAGATAATTCAATTCTTTTGAATGTATCGTAAAAAAGGACCTCGACTGAACTCCCGCTGTCCATTAGTATTCTTTTGACACCCCACTCTTCTATAAGTAGAGTTATCACCAGGGGGTCTCCATGGGATTGACCATTTGACGGGACATCTTTCGCAGAAAAGGTAATCGGCTGCATCATCCAAGGTTCCATAGGCAAAGTTTTAGCCACACTGAAGATTTCCTTTCCCGCCCGATCTCTTTTATGAATCCTTGAAGTGATGCATGTATCCAGATCGAACCCTTGAGTGGCCTAGTGCGAGATAGTGTTGCAGGCGAACTGAGTACCACGATTGATTCTTATTTGTTGCACAGGAACGTCGGGATGGACAGGTGTCGGCGTCGTCTTGACAAAGTTTCGCAAGTACCCATCTCGGATCAAATGTTGGATGATGTCTTTTACCGCTCGAAAATCATTAGTTGAGTGACCTAGATACTGATGGTAATGACAAAACTCAGGATGGTTCCTTGTTTCATCAAATTGGATTCCCCTCATCTTTGGGTATCTGATATCGTTTCTTTTTTCCACCTCCTTGAATATTTCCTATAATGGCGCGTTCAAAGGCATGTAAGTTCTTGGTTTGTCGAGGCTTCTTTCCTTTCTCGACCCACTCCTTTTTCCCCAGCCCCTGCTGTGGTGCCATCGGCATTTTTTCTGATCGTTTTGTGTCTCCTTGGAGGACAACCTCAGCCGTAGCACTGGCTTCTTGTACTCTTCTATCTTGTGCCCCTGCTTGTATTTCTTTTAGTGCAATGTAATTTTCTTACATTTTCCTTATTTCCCTCAATATATGTGGTTTTTCGGTGTACATTGCTATCCAAATAGGGTATGAATTTCCCAATGAGTTTTCAAATCCGAAGATCTGTTGATCGACAGGCACCTTCCCGATGTCGGTGCACAACTTCCTCCATCTGTCCATCAGAAACCTCAGGGGTTCTCTAAATCTTCGTGCCAGAAAAAAGAGCTTATTGATTCTAGGCCGAGCAATATTGTTGTGCATGTAGGTTTCCAGGAAAGTTTCTACCAAGACAGCATAGTTTCCCATGGATTCTTTGGGTAAGGTGTAGAACCAGTTCTTCTCCTCGCCTTCCAGACTCGCCGGAAAAAAATTGCACATGACCACATCACAATTAGTCTACTACAACAAGGACATGTTGTACATCTTGATGTGCTCTCTAGCATTACCGGTGTCGTCAAACCTAGACGGGAAGGTAGGTAACATTCACTTCAGAGGGAATGGGGTCCGTTCCAACTCCTTAGTAAATTGTGTTTTTTGTGCTTCGCTGACCACTTCTGCCAACTTATCATCTTCACCATTCCTTGCCAGCTTCTTAACCATCTGCTCAAGTTTCTCCAGTTTTTGCTTCGTTGCTGCGTCCGATCTCTCGTTTGTCGCCTCCTCCTCGGTCTAGGAATCCTCGGGTGGACCATACCCTCCCCTTGAGCGATTAGGGTCGGGCATACGTTCTCGGTTCAAGGATGGGGTCCAAGTGTGTCTTGATTAGGTGTGGTTGCTAGAGGCACCTCTTCTAACTTAATTACATAAAGCACTTTCTTAGAAATTGAATCTGCAGCTTGATTCTTATCTCTTCTAACTGAATTACATAACCAATAAGCATTGCTTTTAACTAAAAACTGAATATCCAAAATAAAACCATGATTAGTCCAGTGAACACGGGGTTCAGTTTCTGTCACTGAATTTATTAGTAGTTCATTGTTTGATTCAAAAATGACTTTATCAAACTGCATAGTCCTTGTAGATGTAGAAAATCCTACCACTACATCCAAAAAATCACAATACAAGCACACCATGAAGTAAACAAGCAAGAGATGCACAAGAACACAAGATGTATGTGGTTCGGCATGATTACCTACGTCCACGGGGGTAAATGGATGATCTTATTACTTGATTTAAGGTTACAAGATGAGTTTCTCACAAACAAGCTCTTCTATGTATCTCAAATTTTTAGTGTTCTCTCTTTCCTCACTTCTTACTTGGTCATTTAGTTCCTTACACGGCCTCTATTTATAGTTACATGTGATGATACAACCAGATTACAATGTTGGGCACGTTATATCTTATTTGATACGCTTCTTGGGTGACAGATGATGTCCCGGCCGAGACGATTAGATGAGCCGAGTGATATCTTTTTCCGATGCCTTCTTATCCGATGTCGCTTGTTTGATGATGATAATCGATGTCGCCCTTGGGGTTTCTGGACGAGTCTCTCTTTGACCAGATCCTCCTTATCTCTTCACCCATCATGTCAGAGCATTTATTGTTCTTGTACCCGATGAACATCACATCAGAGATTTTCCTCTTTTTATGTCGACTTCACGGGTTGCTTCAGTTTCTCTTTTCTCGTGCCCAGATTTGGTGGGATGATTCAGCACTTCTTGTTCTACCTCTTCCTCGGTGCACCATTGCCTAGGATTGCTCCACCTGTCCCTATGGATTATTTGCACCTACAGTCCTAGCCCATTCCATTAGAGCTTTCAATGTCACACATTCTAGCTGCTCCACTTCTTGTCCTTGATTCAGTCATCCATTAATGAAAACTTCTTTTTCTCCATAACATTCACCTGCAAAATTTCTGACGATTAGTCACATCCCTTCATTTCTTGTGTCTTTCTTAAAAGAAGCATCCACATTTATTTTCATATAACTAATATCAGGTGGTTCCCATATTTCTACATTACTGTCAGTACTAGCTTGTAAACTATTTGGGATAGAAGAGATAGAACAACACTTATTAGCAAGAAGTTTAATCCTTTCAATAGTTGTTACACTGTTGGGCTTTAAGTTGTGAAAAACGGCGTAGCATCTATCTTTCCAAATTATCCAGATGGTGATCATGGAAGTATAAAATTTATATTCTTGTTGACTTGAAGAGAATACCAGAGGCACACTACATGTAACAAACCAATTATAATCCAGTGAAGTATATTAAAGTGATCATTAAGCGACTATACTTTTCCCGGCCCCTAAATATATAGCTTAAATCTAACTCAAGTGTACTGTAAAACTTATATAAAATAATAGGCTTGGGAAACCCTAATCTTATTATTTTAAAGAGATATTACAATAAATAGATATTGTATATTAATAATATACTTATTTAAAAAATAATTTCTAATCTTTTTGAATTTGAACAATTGACTAATTTGATAGAAGTTTATAGGTAATTAAGTATTGGAAATTGTAGAGACATTAACTACATATTACACGAGTGAAATACAAGTTGATTTGAACTTCAAAGAAAAACAAACCAATATTGAATTATGTTTTGACAAAGTTTGATATATACAAATATTATTTTTTATTTTCTAATACAATTATTATTTTATATTGTATATATTTGGGACATCTTAATGTTTATGGGAAACTTTTGGATTGTATTATACTAGTTTTTCACCCGTGCTACGCACGGGTATGTGTCGCTTATGAAATACTGGATTCATATTTTAATTAAATGCTAATAAAATATTCAATAAGCTCATGATGTTCAATAAATTAATACTACAGGAAAAAGATTTTTTTTTTAAAGTGCCACGGACTTGTAGTCTGAAATCATCCTACACTATAAATCATAAAATATTATTGCCTACTGAATTAGAAATCAAAAGTTAAAGACCATTCAAAGTAGTTGTTAAGTCGATGTCGATGTATTACAACAACAAAATATCAAGGTAACAATTGACCTGAAACTCGCTATCATCAAATCTTTATCGGTATTGTTTTTTAAATCGATAAGCATGATAATCAGGATTGACTAACTGACAACCTCACTAAAATGCATGACAACTTTAAAATAGTTGAATTGACACAAAAGAATATCCATCACAATAATATTAAATTCTCAAATCTATCATAAAGGGTCGTTCTATGTGGATTTCATTTTTATCTTTATATAAGTTTGTGGTATCCATGGAAGAAACCAAAAGTGGGCTAAAATTCCTAAAATTACTAAATAATCATTATTTTTCTTATTCTCTCTGTTTCAAAAAGACGGTCCGCTTTGACTTTGTCAAAATATTAAGGAGACTATAGTATTTACTTGACTACCCTTAGTTACTCACCTATTTTATTTTAAGAAAAATGGTAGCAATAAAAAATACCTAAAATTGTTATGTGGATTATAAATACGATATATAAAAGGAAAACTAAAAGATATTGAATTTATGGAGTATAAACTTTATAAGGAATTAATTTTTGGAGCGAAATATGTATTTACTTAAAAGGAATAAATGATATATTTATTTCCTTAATGATACATATTTCTTTAATATTTTAGATCGGGTCCCATTAAAAACGAATTTATGAATATAAAAAATTTAAGGGTATATTAGAGAGTTTATTGGAAAAATATGACTATAAACAGAAGCCGGACACAATTTTGAAACAGACGAAAATGGAATAGAGGACAGTCTTTTTGAGACAGAGGGAGTATATTTTATGTTCATATCCAGCAATTTTTAAAAGTTATTTCTTATTTCCCGTGGCTTCACAGTTTACTCCATCGTATTTACGAAAAATAAATAAATCACAGCCTCCTGTATGATAAAATGTGGCTCCGCCGCTGGTGACATCCGTACCAAGACGGATTTTTCTTCTCACTTATGGATCTAATTTACTGCAAATTTTAATGAAGCATCCTCCGATAAGTCTTAATTTTCAAGGGAATATATTGTTTCTAGTAAAAAAAAAAAAAAAACTAATCACTGTTGTAAAACGTGTCGGCCAGCACTGCCCATCCCACAAAATCATGCGATGCATGTTGTGCTGGGTTGTGCCAGAGATTAATACGTGTTGTATTGTTCCGTGCTAAATGACGTGCCTTGTTGTGCCAAAAAAATAATCGTGTTGTGACGTGCTTTGCTAGCACATTTATTTTTAATGTTTTCCAAAATAAATATTTTCATATATTTTCCCAAAAAGAAGAGAAGAAGAGATAATATTGATTAGTTTAGGTTAAGTTTTTAGCTTCTAATTAGATTTAGGTTAATTATTTAAGGGTAATAGATAGTAATAAATATAATTAAAATATATTTTCGTAGTTTTGTTATGGGTGAAATATCCCCTCGTCTACATTTGGGACATTTGAATCTATAGGAGCCCCTAAAACCGAAAGCTTGGAGACCCTACCTAGAGACCCTACAAGCTTCTAAAAGTTTAAAGTACATGGTAGAGAGCACCTCATGTAAGAAACAAACTTAAGAAAAGATAATCAGCTTTAGTGCTTGAACACAAGCACACTTGAAAGCAGATTTTAAAAAGATCAAATTTCCAATTCTCCCAGCACATATATAATGCCATCCCCCTGGTGCATTCAAACCCTAGGTCCAAAAATAAAGTAATTTGATTTGCGCCTTGTATAATAATACTTGCAGACCTTCTTTGTAGGTATACTCCACTGTCTTAAATTTTTGTTTTGGAAATTCATAACATAATAATTGGATTGTGGTGGCCCAACAAATCATTTTGTTTAGATACTGCAAACATTAGTTTGACGTATTAGCTTAAAAATACGAACTATAAAATTCATTAAATACTAAAAAAAAAATGTTTATTCTCCTCCACCACCAATAAAGCTTCTTGAAATTCCCATTAGTATAAAATCGCCATCATTATCCACCACACTTTACGGGAGCTTCCAAGTACTTGTAACGGATAGCTGGATGTTTCGACAACTATGATACATGAATTGTCAAAGTTCCTTCAGGATACAGAAATCGTCATCTCCAAGGAATTTCTAGTAAAGCATGGTTAATCCATGTGTGCCATTTTTGGTTCCTTTTGGATACAAAAAGACCAATGAGCAACTATGTATACATATTCCCCAATCTTCCACTTCCAATCTACCTGAACAACATATTTACATGTTATAGTAACAACGAAAATACTTCTAGTTACCACTTTTAACAGTTTGACTAACATTTTGAGTGAGATAATGCCAACTATGACTCATTTTAAATTCATCTTCAGAGGACACTTTACAATCTTTTCAAGGTTAGTATCTAAAAGATCATCTATTATGGCTTTAGGAATATCCAAATACTTCCACCAAACTTATGTATTGTATAATCTTATCATTTTACCTTGTCTGTGATAAGTGAAACATGTACTATCTAGTTGGTAGATCTTGCACAGTGATATTTAGATCTAACATACATAGGACACAGCACATGTGCATATAATGGAGCAAAAGCCGGATATCGGTAATATCGAGTTGCGAAATTACCAGGTAAATGGACTCCCATTTTGGTAGTTAAGTCCGGGAAATGGTGTTTGGATTCGACGAACCCTAAATTCCAACCGGTGCTTTCCCTTTTTGGGTTGAGATCATTGGCAGCATCTGCTTGGCAAATTAATTTGTTACTGCAATTTTAGTACTTCGGTTGAAAGAATGTGTAGGTGGAAAGGATTTTGTTCGAAAAAGATGTATGTCTCAGTGATAAGGTCTTTGGATGGGGTGAAAGAAATAAGTGAAGCCATGCTGCTCTTCAGCATAACGTTATAGAGAGACTAATACCTGCACGTCTTGAAAGTATGACAATATGAACAAAAGTGAAAAGCTATCTGCCAAGTACAAAACCGATCATTCCACCAATTTTTTTTTTTTTAAATTTCAAATCAAAATGAAAAATAAGTAATGATTAAACGAACAAAAGAAAAATCAAACCTTTAAGCCAAGTTTGAATGGATGATTCCACCGAAATCCAGTACCCAACCCGTTACAAAATATCTTAGAAACGTTAGCTGCAAATACTATTGAATACAGTGAAAATTTGGGATTATTTGTGAACAACATGTAAGTCAGCATCAACTAAAAAAACTTTCGTACATAAGAGATTAAAAAGGGGAATTTGGAGATCTATAAAACAACTTCTTATAGATAACCCCATATATACACTAACTAAAAATTTACCCTACACGCATTTGATAAATTAATTTACATAATCATGCGACTGATGGTTTTTATAATATTTTATATAGAGACGATCTAAAATAGCCTGCACTGTAGTTTAACTTTCGTTTTACCATTCAAAATTTTAGAAACCTAGTAATCCATAATTAACAACAACTTTTATTGGCCCTAAATTTGAGAGAAATATGGAAAAATTTCTTGGTTGTTCCGTAGGAAGGAGCATTGCAGTGCGTGTTGGATTTCCTGCCAAAATGGAGAAGTTGAAATGTTTAATTATAAAACAGAGATGATGAAAACCAAAACTTGAGAGAGATAATAACCTTGGTGGTGGGAGGAGAGAAGAGGGGTTGAGCATGTGATCGTTGCACTTGAAAGGCCAGATTTTATGTACCATGCATGCTTTTTCCTCTCGCCATGATTGTGAATTGAATATGGTATCCGTATCACCAACAACCGCAACTTATAATCATCCTAAAATCAAACAAAAATCCTAAGATCTCCACACAAAAAAGGTCACTATTTTGTACCTTACATGAGCCTATTTTCCAAAAAAGGATTAGTATCAATCCCCATGACCTCCCATTGCCGCAACCATCAACACCAACTACTACACGTTCAAGCAGTCTGAAGAATTCTACATTATATCCCTCAAGTTATCCTTCAAACCAAAACCAAGATGGCACTGCGTGAACAATTCCTCAACATTTACAACCGCACAACAAACAAACAAAATCTAAGACCAATATACGAAATCCACTTTAACTCAAAATATTACAAAAACATAAAAAATAAAATAAATAAATAAATATTTATGTTAAATAAATAAGAAATTTAAAGTGGGAAGAGAAAGCAGTATACAAAGGGAAAAAGCTTGAATCATTCCAGCTCTTACTCTTTCAAAATCTAAACATTTGTTTTGTTGTTCTTGGATTATATTCTCCACACTGCTCACTGTAGCATGTAAGAAGAAAAACCTTGACCATTTGGTGCGTGGATTATATTGTTCTCACCAGAGCACATAAGAAGAAGAAACTTCCAAATTTGGAGCGGGTTAAATGCTGGTTCCGAGAATCTATGAGTTGGTTTGGGGACTTTTTGCTTTCTTCGCTTGATTCTAGTATTGATATTGGAATATTGCAGAGACGACAACAACATGAAAAGAAAGAAAAATAAAATCATTACCTGATCTATATGTTGTGTGCATGCATAATCAGTATCTAGAAACAAAAATCTTGTGGGTTGTACTTAAAGGGAAAGACTATCTTGAGTTTTTCCATCCATTACGAAGCGCCGACTTGTAAGATCAAAAGCAATATAATTAAAAACTGGAATAAAAAGGGTGAGAAAATTTTGTTTGCTTGGCCGTTTTATACAGGGGAAGAGGTTGTTCCAGGAAAATATCACAGAGTATATATTATTACCTAAATCGCGAGAAAACCCCTCCAAAAAAAGAAAGGCACCAGCGCAAGGGCCTTATGTAGAGAGATACTGAACCCAGAATATCTCCACAAATATAATTTTATCTTAAGAAATAATATCATATCATTATATTTTGATATCCACATTTATGTCGGTTTCTTTTGAAGGCGATAAAAAGAGCAGGAGCTGCGCTAACACTAACGCTGCAAAAGCACACAGAATACACAAATATGCTGATTTTCGGTGAGTAGGAGAAACAGATCCGTACAAAATATGGTATACACGAATATGCCGATTTTCGGGGATTAGGAGAAACAGATCCGTACAAAATAGAGTTTTCAAACATATTACCTATTATATTATGATTTCACCAATTGTTAATTTGATGCGATTAGAATCCCAGAAGCACCGTTAGCACCTGCAAACCAAAACCATCATTAATAAACATTATGATTCCAAAAGAGCCAAATCTTACTATCAAAAATAATAAACCCTAACTGTGTAAAATAAAAAATTAACGGGAAAACGATGAGATATTGGATGGAGAACGATGAGAGAAAAAACATCAACGATAAATATTAGAGAGAAAAAAGAAAACCCTAGCAAAAAAAAGCATGGAGAACGATGAGATTCCACCCTTGTTGCAGCACTTTATATAGAGAGCATCATGCTAAATTTTACAATTATATATAACTACGAAATAGGAAAAAGTAACTGGTTAAGTTAACAAAATCTCATACAAAATAGGCGCAATTAATTAGTAACCATGAAATAAAGATTGTAGAAATTGTATATTAATTATGAGTAATTATTAAATAATACTTTTTAAATAAGTAAAATAATATTTTTAAGATTTTATTTACATTTTCTTTGTTTTTTTAATTAATTATCAATCACTAACCATGAAATAATATTTTTTTAATAAGGAAAATAATCCGTAAGGATTTTGTTTACATTTTTTATGTTTTTTTAATTATAGAAAAAAACTAATTAAGAAAAATGATTTTTGGAAATCATAGTTTCTTGAATGCTTGTTTCTTTTGTATTAGCGCTTTTTTTTTTGTTTTGTATTAGCTTTATTCAAATTATAATTTTTGTTCCAAATAATTCATACAGATTACTAAAAAAAATCTAACTGATGTGCAGGACCACTAACAAAGATTTGCGGAAAAGAGATTCATGACCGGGCCAATCAAGTTTTGCAGAGTAGAGATCTATGACCGGGCTAATCAGGTTTTTTTTTTTAATTTTTTTCTCTCGATTTAATTGATAGTTTGGGATGTAATTAGGAAAATAACATTTTTTGTGTATGTAAACAGATCAATGGACACTGGACACTTGTTGATCATTCGATCAATTTTTTTCATCACGTGATGATCATTCGATCCATTTTCTCATCACGTGATGATCATTAGATTTATTTTTTTGATTATCATGATGCCATGATTTGATATATTATTGGCATGTTAGGAAATTTTCAAGATTTTGTTATGGGAGTCAAGAAAAAGAGTTTTCAAGATTTAGATCATTAGATTTATTTTTTTGATTATCATGATGGCGTGATTTGATATATTATTGGCATGTTAGGAGATTTTCAAGATTTTGTTATGGGAGCCAAGAAAAAGATTTTTCAAGATTTAGTTATTTTATTTTTAGAAAAAACATTATTTTATCAGTTAAAATTTAATATTCTATTACAAAAAAAAATGGTGGGGCTAGAATCAACCAGAAGCGAGAATTAACGTGGAGCTCCGATGAATGAGAACGCTCCAAAAAACTCTGTTATTATATAGAGAATTATAATATTATCGAATTTATTATTTTAGCACTAAAAACCCGAGGAGGGACCAAAAAATTCTATATTATTTTAGTGAGAATATTATATTATCGAGTATTATATTAAAAAAGTTTTATTGGACACACATTTATCAACTTCAACTCTTTCGTGTACATGCAACTCAATCAAATGTATATATCTCAATAGTACAATTGTGATATTACTGGGCTGAAATTTATTGGCATTAACCATAGAGAAAAGAATTATCCATGAGATAGAGTCACATTCTTAGATATTGCAAACGAAGATTGCTTAACCTGCAAGGCTTAGCTTTATCAAAATACATGAAGCTTCACCTTGAATAGGAGCAGTTAAAGGCTTGTTCTCATTGCAAGTACAAAATTTCGCCTTGCACACAATAATAAAGTCATGCTTCAAAGCAAGCAATAGAGCCTCATCTGTATAGCGAGCCTAACACTCATTATTGGTCCAAAGTATCGTACCCAAAACAAGCAACATGCTAATATGCCTTAGGAACAAACATTTCTCGTTGATTTGCGATTGTATCATTCATACAAAGATTTAATCATTTTAATACTCCATATTAATAGCTTGATTTTTCCAAGGTTGATAAGGTATAATCGCTTATTTTGATAAGACCAAAATAAAGATCAGAAATAACTTTATTTTTCTCATCAGGCTATAATTATTCAAACAATAACTTAGACCTTACACTTTAAACAAGACAAGTACTAGGTTAGTTAACTAGTATTTCTTGTTAAGGCATTCGATTAGACTTGAATAACCGAATCCTACACCTTGATAAGTCTAACAAAGATCAGAATTAACTTAGTTTCTCTTATCCGGGATCAAATTGGACTAAACAAATGATCCTGTATTTTTGTTAAGCCATAAATAATTAATACAAACCAAATAAATCAACTTGCACAATTATTTTTCTTAACCGGAAGCAATTGAAACAAACATAGACACTATAGCACCGCAATTGCACCAAAATTTCATTAAGCCTAAACAATTCAAACCAAACAATAAAGAAAGATAACAATAGTTTTTCTCAACCGGAAACAATTGAATCACACACACACACACACACACACACACACACACACACATCCATACACACATAATGGAATAAACATCAATTGTACCGAATTTTTTGTTAAGCAAAAGAAAAATATATGAAATAAAACCAGGCTTTTCTTAAACAGGAAAACGATTAACTAACAAATTCGTTACCTCAGATTCCGTATCCTCTTCTCCCCATAAAGATATATCATTAAGCACAAGTTCAAGTTAGAACTCTCCCCTATTGTGTTGTCATCCTCTCGCAAGAACAAATGAACAACAACAAAAGCAACCTTTACCAGAGATAGGTTGAATTGGTTTTTCTGTATGCATAGTGATATCACTTATTCCTTACAAGCATGACACCTTACTCAATTTGACAAAGATAGCACTACAGTTTGGGATTTGATCCCAGTGGCAATTATTTGGTCCATTTGAAAGGAGAGGAATGCAAGGGTTTTTACGGATAACAGAAATACTGCTAAGACAGTGGTAATAAGGCTATTTATTGTTTGTTCTGCTGGAATCTGGCCATTAAGAGCTATAGTGTTGTGGGTTATTCTGAGGTTATGAGGTGTAACATTTTTTTCAATCCTGCTTAAGTTGGTAGTTTATCACCAGCTTTTGTTTTTTTCCTTTTCTTTTCTTTTTATTAGGGCGGTAATAAATCCTTTCTTAACCGATCAAAAAAAAATTACCTCCACGCCAAGGCAGCCTTGGTGAACAAGAACTATCATTTACCCGACCCATTAGATGGACATTCAAAACACGTCGTAGAATTAACATTTGCCCGACCCATCAGATGGCCAAATTGAAACGCACTAAGATAGAAAAGGGAAATCAACAATCACGGGTAATGTTTGGTTTTGTAGAAAATCTGGTATCAAAGACTTAATGAAAAGAACACAGAACTAAACTCAAACAAACTTTTCTTAATTGATATAATTCGAATCATGGCTCAACAGCCTATATATAAGATTAACAAACTTGACTCTCAAGTAAAATGACTTTCCTAACATAATAAAACTCTAACAAAGAAACTTCTATACAATTCTCAAGTAAACAAACTCTTAAAACTAGTAATACTTGCAACCCAAGTAAACTTCCATAAATCGTACCATGGATCAACAACTCTTGTTGATCCATTCACTTCATGTCAATTGTCCCAATTGACTCGACCATATTGGATCAACTCTCATAGTTGATCCATACTGACTTCTTCACATTGTATCAACAACACATGTTGATCCACTCTGATTGTATCAACTCTCATAGTTGATCCCATCTATCTTCTTCATAGTATCTTGGTTTATTCTTCAGCATCCTCCCTTAAACCAAGATACTCTTTTCTAATCATACCCAGCTTTCCACGAAAGTAAACGAAAGTGTTAGACTTCAAGGACTTGGTAAAAATTTCAGCCACTTGCTCTTTAATTTCAACAAACTCCACAACAACCTCCATGTTACTGACCAACTCTCTAATATAATGATACTTAATATCAACTTGTTTACTTCTCCCATGAAACACAGGGTTCTTAGTTAGTGATATTGTCGACTTATTATCACAAACTATTGTTGTTGGTGTCTTTTGTTCTTGAAACAAAGACTTCAGCATCATTCTTAACTATACAGCTTGTGTAGCACAGTTTCTAACAGCTATATACTCAGCTTCTGTTGTAGATAATGCAATAATTTTGTTGCTTCTTAGATTACCAAGAGAAAAAACAAGTTCCCAACTGAAATCCATAACCTGATGTACTTTTTCTACCTTCTGTATCTCCAGCCCAATCACTATCAGTAAAACCAACCAACTTTGGATCTTCTGAGATAGTATAAAATATTCCCATGCTTATTGTTCCTTTTACATACTTCTGAATATGTTTTGCATCCTGTAAATGTGATTGTCTAGGAGCTTCCATGAACCTACTAACCAAACCAACTGCATACATGATGTCAGGTCTTCTAGCAGTCAAATATCTTAAACATCCAATGAGACCTTTAAAATCTGTTGAATTCAAAAGCTCTCCTGATCTATCTTTTGTCAACTTCAATCTTTCTTCTACTGGTGTTAAGATTGGATTACAATTATCCATCTTGAAACGCTTCAAAATTCCTTCAGCATCCTTTGTTGATTAATAAAAATTCCTCTTTCAGTTTGCTGCACTTCAATACCAAGAAAATATGACATCAAACAAAAATATGTCTTCTCAAACTCCTTCACCATATCCTCCCTGAATTAATTGATCATCTCATTACTATTTGCAGTAAATATGATATCATCCACATACAGAAACAATATGATATTATTGCCAACACCATCATTTTCAAATACAAATGATCATGTGGACATCTTGTAAAACCTTTCTGAAGAAAATAAAAATCTATTCTTGTATACCATGCTCTTGGTGCTTGTTTCAAACCATACAAAGCTTTGTTTAGCTTGTATACTTCATTCTCCTTACCCTCCATAATGTAGCCAGCTGGTTTCTCTACATAAACTTCTTCTTCCAAAACTCCATTCAAGAATGCCGACTTCACATCCATCTAAAAAATCTTTCAATGCTTCTGTGCAGCTAAAGCAATTATCATTCTTACTGTGTCAAGTCTTGCAACTGGTGCAAAGACTTCTGAGTAATCTACTCCTCTTCTTTGTCTATATCCCTTAGCAACTAACCTTGCTTTTTCTCTCTCTATTTCTCTATTTGACATATATTTTGTTTTATAAACCCACTTAACACCAATGGGTTTCTTTCCTGGTGGAAGTTATGTTAATTCCCATGTGTCACTCTTATCAATTGACTTCAGTTCTTCATTCATGGCTTGAATCCAACCTTGTTCTTTAGATGCTTCTTCATAAGCTACAGGGTCACAATCTCTAAACAATGCAAAGTTCACCACATCATCATCATCTTCATCATCTCTTGTTAAAACATAATCATTCAACCTAGCAGGTATGACATATTTTCTTCTTGGTCTTGTAGTTTCTTGTTGTTATACTGCTTCAGTTCTTGCTTTTTCATGTTGTTCTTCCATATTGTCTTGAGCTTGCACTTCTTCTTCAACTACAATTGGAACTGTTCTGACAGCAGCATGTGGATCAACATTCCTAGTTGATCCAATATTATGTGGATCAACATTCCTTGTTGATCTATTGTTATGAGGATCAACACTGGTTATTGATCCATCACTCCAATTCCATTGTGAATCTTCATCAAAGATCACATCTCTATTTGTAAACACTTTTCCAGCTTATGGGTTGTATAATTTATATCCTTTGGTTACTGAACTATAACCAACAAGGATACACTTCTCACTCTAGGTATCCAATTTCTTTCTTAGCTGTTTGGGTACATGAGCATATGCAATACACCCAAAAATTCTCAGATGTCTTACACTTGGTCTTACACCTCTCCAAGATTCTTCTGGTGTTATGTTGTTCAAACTATTTGTAGGACATCTATTGAGTAAATACACAGCTGTGTCAACTGCATAACCCCAAAAACTCTTTGGTAAATCTTTTGTTCTTCTTATTGTTCTTGCCTTCTCCATTATGGTTCTATTCTTACTTTCTGCAACTCCATTTTGTTGTGGTGTATATCTTGCAGTTAATTGATGTTGAATGCCATGCTCTTCCATAAACTTGTCAACAACAATATATTCTTTGCCTCTATCAGTTCTCCAAATCTTTATAGGCTTACCAATTTGTTTCTCAGCATAAGCTTTGAAACTTCTAAAAGATTGAAATGCATCACTCTTCTGTCTAAGTAAATAAACCCATGCTTTTCTACTAAAATCATCAATGAAAGTTATAAAATAATTATTACCTCCATGTGAAGTTACTTCAATAGGACCACGCAGATCACTATGAACCATCTCCAATTATTGATCAGCTCTTCTGGCTTTGTTGACTGGGAATGGATCTCTGTGCTGCTTGCCAAAGATACAATTTTCACATCTTGAGTCTGGGAGTTCAATGAAAGGAAATCCTGACACCATCTCCTTCTTTGCTAAAGTTTGTAAACTGTTAAAGTTCACATGTCCCATTCTCTTATCCCATAACCAAGAGTCATTATGCATACTATTACTGTAACAAGTTTCCTTCTGATGTTGAATGTTCAAAGGAAATAACCTATTCTTTGTCATCCGAACTTTAGCTATCAACCTTCTTCTTCTATCTCTGATAAAGCACAAACCACTGTAAATATTCATGGAGTATACTCTTTCAGACAACTGACCCATACTCAACAAATTTTGATGTATGCCAGTAACATAAAACACATCCATGATGTATTCCTTAGAACCATTCTTGAGAACAATTTCTATTCTTCCTTTCCCCATAACTGGAATTGTTGAACTGTTTCTAAACTTCATTGTGGATCTTACAGACTCATCCAAGCTTTCAAATAAATCTTTTTTGCCACACATATGATTGCTGCAACCTGTATCCAAGTACCACATATGTTGAAGTTGTTCTTCATTTGTATGACAAGCTAGTAACATATTTTCAGCTTTCTGCTCTTCTTCTTCTTCTTCTTCTTGTTGACTTTCAGCAATATTAGCTTTGAAATTTGCTTTGTAGTTATTGGCAACAGTCTTTCTTGATTTTGAACACTCAGTAGAAATATTTCCAAAATCTCCACAATTATAACATTGTATTTTTGATTTATCATATGGCTTCTTGTAATTTCCATTATTTGATCTTCCCCCATTATTGTATCCTCCTTGAGAACCTCAGGCATTAGATTTTCCTTGATTACTTCTCCAACTAACTTGACTCTGAAGTGCTTCTTCAACTTGTTTTGCAGCTGCAGTTTTCTCCAATAATCTCTGTTCATAAGCTTGTAATGAACCCAACAACTCATTAAGAGTCATGGTTGCAACTGTGTTGCATTCTTCTATAGTAGTAACCTTTGATTCAAACTTCTCAGGCAAGCTTCTTAAAATCTTCTCTAAAACAGTTGAATCTCCTACTGTATCACCATTGGCCTTCATCTCATTGACAATGTTCAGTGTTTTTGAGAAAAACTCTGAAATTGTTTCAGTTGTCTCCATCTGTAGTAACTCATATTTTCTTTTCAAGGTTTGTAATCTAACCTTCTTAACTTTGTCGGAACCTGTGTAGTATCTTATCAAACCATCCCATGCTCTTTTCACATCTTTGATATAGATAACTCTATCCATGAGAGATTCATGAATACCTTGATGAAGAATATAGGTAGCTTTAGAATTCTTCTTCTTGTTATCAGTTAACAGAGTTAGCGCAGCTCCTTCTAGTACTACTCCATCTGTTGGTTCAACATAACCATCTTTCACAATATCCCATACCTCCTGGTATGTAAAAATATTCTTCATCTGCAACCTCCAATGATCAAAGTTTTTACCTTCAAACACAGGTACCTTAATTGAACTTAAACTCGTCATCTTCTTCAACTTAACTTCTCATACCCACGGCCCTAGAATCTGATACCGGTGCTCTGATACCAGATGTAGAAAATCTGGTATCAAAGACTTAATGAAAAGAACACAGAACTAAACTCAAACAAACTTCTCTTAATTGATATAATTCGACTCATGGCTCAACAGCCTATATATAAGATTAACAAACTTGACTCTCAAGTAAAACGACTTTCCTAACATAATAAAACTCTAACAAAGAAACTTTCTAGACAATTCTCACGTAAAAAAACTCTTAAAACTAGTAATACTTGCAACCCAAGTAAACTTCCATAAACCGTACCATGGATCAACAACTCTTGTTGATCCATTCATTTCATGTCAACTGTCCTAGTTGACTCGACCATATTGGATCAACTCTCATAGTTGATCCATACTGACTTCTTCACATTGTATCAACAACACATGTTGATCCACTCTGATTGTATCAACTCTCATAGTTGATCCCTTCTATCTTCTTCATAGTATTTTGGTTTATTCTTCAACATGTTAAAGTAGAATCGGCAGAGTAATTATGAGTTGGTTTATTTTCTAACATCACTCCTGAAGTAAGAAAATCAGGACCCTAGAATTTCGCCTACTGAAGTACCGTGCAAAAACAATCAAAAATCCAAAACAAAATTCTGCAGGTCAAATTTGGCAAGAAGACGTAGATACCCCTGATGTTGCCCCCACTTGCGATCTCTCATGAGACTGCAGACTATCACTTTGGAAGCTACACTGCCAAACTTTACTTTCATCTTCCCACTATAAAACAATTTTTAAAAAAAAAAGAATTTGACTAATTCATTAATTATCTTAGGGTTTCCACTCCCACTCTGTTGAAAAACAAGAGTCTGAAAACAAGAAATAAAAACGGGATCTTTTTCAATGGTGGATGGGTTCTATCAATCTCAGGTAGGTTACCTACAATCTTAACTTCTCCCTGATTGTTATGGTCTACTTTTTATGCTCAAAATCACATCTTACTTGGTGATCTTTGATAAGAAAATTATGAGATTTTGAGCTAACCCATCTTCTCAATTCTCAATGTTTGGAGAATATAGAGTTTCAGCTTTAGTGGGTTATGCTTGATTTTCAGGAATTATAAAGTTAAAAGAACAAAAAATAATGTTCTTTTGAGTTCTAGCGGGTCCTAAAAAAATGTCTTGGTTTGAATCTGAAATCCAAACAAAATACCACTTATTATCAAACCCACCTCTAATATCTCCTCCTATTTCAACTACTCCATCATTCTCATCAACTTATAATGCTAATTATCAAAAAGATTCAACTCCATCACCACCGTCATCATCAAATGGGAGTAAAATTAGTCCAGCTGTTTTGTTCATCATTGTAATCTTAGCAGTGATCTTTTTTATATCCGGTTTACTTCATCTTCTTGTTAGATTCCTTATTAAACAACCATCATCATCATCAAACTCACAATCTAGTAGATATCCAGAGATGTCAGGTACTGATGCATTACAAAGACAACTGCAACAGCTATTTCATCTACATGATTCAGGTCTTGATCAAGCTTTTATTGATGCTTTACCAGTTTTTATGTATAAGGAGATAATGGGTTTGAAAGAGCCATTTGATTGTCCTGTTTGTTTATGTGAATTTTCCGAAGATGATAAACTTAGATTACTTCCTATGTGTAGTCATGCTTTTCACATAAACTGTATAGATACATGGCTTCTCTCAAACTCAACCTGTCCACTTTGTAGAGGAACCCTTTTCCAGAATGGGTTTTCAATGGAAAATCCTGTTTATGATTTCGATGAACCAGGGGAAGAAGATTGTGTACAGGGTGATTGCGAAACCGGGTTTGTTTCTAGTAAGAAACCAATTGAGATTGAAGAAGCTACAGGTGAGAAAAGGGTTTATCCTGTTAGACTTGGCAAGTTCAGAAATGTTAACAACAATGAAGCAGTAGTAGGGGGTGGAGGAGTGACAGTAGGAGGTGGTGGTGCTTTAGAGAGAGATTCTGTAGCAGAAACAAGTAGTAGTAATTTGGATGCAAGAAGATGTTTTTCAATGGGTTCTTTCCAGTATGTGGTTGCTGATTCAACTTTGCAAGTAGCTTTGTCCAATGATAAAGATCAGGAAAGTAGTCGTTTGACGCTTTTGAAAGGAAGGCTAGGAGCACAGAATCAGAATGCCCATACCTCCATTGATGTGGATTTGTTAGAAGGGAAGAAATTGAGTAGTGCCAGCAAGGGTGAGAGTTTTTCTGTTTCAAAGATTTGGCTTTGGTCTAAGAAGGGCAAATATCCTCCTAGTTCCACTGATTCTCATATGGGCAACACCCTTTCTTCTCTCAATCTTGGTCTTCCTTGGACCGAAAGAACTCAAGAACTAAGAACTCGGCACGATTTAAGAACTCAGGGCTTAAGAACTCATCAAGATTTGGGAACTCTAGACTTAAGAAATCAAGACTTGAGAAGTCAGGGCTCTTGAAAGGTACTTACTTCACTTGTCTTATATTTTCTTGATTAATCTTTCAATCAATCTGTCTATCAATGAAAGAACTAGTTAATGTTTTCTTTTGTTCAAATTTTTGGAGGGTGCAAACTAGTCTTAAATTTTGTTTCTTTTTCATTTCCATACTTTTCTTCTGTCAATGCACTTTAATTTTTGAGTGGATGAAGTGAAAATTCCCAATTCTCTCCAAACAAACTGCTTTTTATCTGTAAATTTCATCAACCAATATACTGTACTATACCTTGTTTGATGATGATGCCTTTAGCTTAACAACCCAACCTTTGTTTAATGTGTAGTCATCAGCACAGGCGCACAGCCAAATGAGAAAACAAAAACAAAAGGTTTTATGGGACCCAATTTAGATGAAACATTGATCATCTTATTGTTAATTATTGTGAAATTATCAATAAACTAATCTGAGCTTTATAATATGGGAACAAATAAAGAGAACACTAATTACTTATATGAGAACAAATGAAGAGAATACTAATTACTTCTTTGTTTCTTTTCTATCTCTTAAGTGTTTTTGTTACATACCTATTCAAATACAAATGGGGGGCTTTTATACCCAACAAAAACATCAAATGGTAAGACCAAGTGTCCTTTGATGTGGCAAACTAATCATGTTGATATTAATCATATTAAGGTGACTAGGTAGATTAGTCACCAAATTACATCTTCATGTGTGACACATTTTAGTGTTCTAGAGAATGGTGGGCCACTCCTCAAGACATGTGTATACAATACTTCCCCTTGGACCATCATTTCTAAGAACGTTGTCTCATTAAAACCTTGCCGGTAAAACCCAATGGGACAAAAATACGGTCGAAGGAAAAAGAGTACAACGGTCATCTTAGAATGGTATTGGACATGCATATGCTGCCTCGTTAAAACCTTGACAAAGAAAACCCAGTGGGATAAAACCTTGACGAAGGAAAAAGAGTACAGCGCATTATAGTCCAGAAACTCCCCCTGATCAAAACATCCATTAATTTGTCTGTTTGTACATGTGGCGCATTCCGATTCCATATACCAGCTTCCGGAAGATTTTTGTTGGTAATGACTTGGTGAATAGATTAGCATAAATCTCACAGGATTGTATCTTCTGGATATCAATCTCGTTGTTTTTCTGGAGGTGGTGAGAATAAAATAACTTTGGTGAAATGTGCTTTATTCTATCACCCTTGATGTAGCCTTCTTTCATTTGTGTTATGCATGCCGAGTTGTCTTCACAAATTGTTGTTGGCACATTGGTTATGGAAGTCAGACCGCATGAGCTTCTGATGTGTTCGATTAATGACCGCAACCATACACATTCTCTACTTGTTTCGTGGAGAGCAATTATCTCGGAGTGATTCGAGGAAGTAGCTGGGATGCTCTGCTTACAAGAACGCCATGAGATTGTAGTACCGCCAATGGAAAAACGTACCCTGTCGAGAGATTCCTTTATGCGGGTCCGATAGGTATCAAAGATCCGTATACCCTGTTATCTGTGGACAATCTAAAGAATCTTTCGAGTAGAACAAACCCATGTCAGTGGTACCACGAAGGTAACGAAAAATTTGTTTTACCCCCGTCTAGTGTCGTTTTGTTGGAGCAGAACTATATCTGGCTAGTAGATTTACTGCAAAAGAAATGTCGGGCCTGGTACTTTGAGCTAACTATAACAAAGCCCCAATTGCACTTAAGTATGGTATTTCCGGACCAAGAAGTGCTTCATCCTCCTCTTTAGGACGAAATGAATCTCTTTTAGGGTCAAGAGATCTTACAATCATTGGGGTGCTGAGTGGATATGCTTCATCCATCTTAAAACGCTTCAAGATTTTCTCTGTGTAAGTGGATTGATGCACAAGAATCCCGTTTTCATAATGCTCAAGTTGTAGGCCAAGACAAAATCTCGTTTTACCGAGATCCTTCATCTCGAACTCCTTCTTTAAGCATTCAATTGCTTTGGAGAGTTCATCAGGAGTTCCGATTAAATTGATGTCATCTACATATACAACTATTATTGCAATTCCGGATCCTGTCCTTTTAATAAACACACAAGGGCAAATAGGATCGTTTACATATCCCTTTTTTATTAGGTATTCACTGAGGAGATTATACCACATTCGCCCGGATTGTTTCAATCCATATAGAGCTCTATTTAGTTTTAGTGAATATATATGACGTGGTTTCCCTTCAGGTAACTTAAATCCTTCCGGAAGTTTCATATAAATATCTCGTATCTATCTTGCCATATAGATACTTTGTGACCACGTCCATTAGATGCATGTCTAACCTTTTAGACCTGGACTAATTAAATATCGAAAGGTAATTGCATCCATAACAGGGGAGTATGTCTCTTCATAGTCAATCCCAGGTTTCTACAGGAAACCCTTTGCCACTAGTCGTGCTTTATATCGAATGACTTCATTTCTCTCATTACGCTTTCTCACAAACACCCATTTGTAATCCACATGATTCACATTTTCTGGTGTCTGTATTGGGCGCCCAAAAACATTGCGTTTAGCGAGAGATTCCAATTCAGCTTGGATTGCCGCTTTCCATTTAAGCCAATCGTCTCTTTGTCGACATTCCTCTATAGAGTGTGGTTCAATGCCATCATTATCTGTGGTGATTTCAGTAGCTACTGAGAATGAAAATATTTCATCGACAATTACTGTATTACGATCCCACACTTCTCTATCGCATGCGTAATTTATGGAAACTTCCTCATTTACAGGTACATGTGTCTCATCCGAGACTTTGTCCTCTTCAGGAGGTTCATCATAGAAAGTGGATCGTTCTTTGATAGTCTCATCAGAGGCACTTTTTGTAGCCTCTTCAGGAGCACTATCTTTGATTGAGACAAATTGGTTCTTCCTTTTTCGAGAGACAGAATCTTTTGAGCCAACTGGTATCCCACGCTTCAGGCGTGGCTTTGATGACTCATTTGCCGCTGAGCTCCCATGTTGTCCACTCGATACATAAATCCGAGCTGGAGCATTTCTTGCAGGCACATATGATTTTGTAATTCTGCCAGTATCATTAAATGCATCCGGCATTTGGTTTGCAATATTTTGCAGATGTATAATCTTTTGAAATTCAATTTCAGATTGATTAGTGCAAGGATCAAGATGAGACAAACTTGGTGTGTACCAAGATATTTCACGTCGTTCCTTTGAAGACTTACTATCTCCCCCTAATGGCGGGAAAAGTGTCTCATCAAAATGACAATCTGCAAATATAGCTGTAAAGACATCACCTGTTAAAGGTTCTAAATACCTTATAATGGACGGTGAATCAAAACCAACATAAATACCAAGGCGACGCTGTGGACCGAATTTAATGCGTTGTGGTGGTGAAATAGGCACATAAAAAGCACAACCAAAAACACGTAAATGCGATATATCTGGTTGCTTCTCCAAGACAAGTTGTAGAGGGGAGTATTGATGGCTAGAAGTTGGTCGAAGCCGGACTAAAGCCGCTGCATGCAAAATAGCATGTCCCCAAGCGGAAACTGGTAATTTAGTCCTCATAAGCATGGGTCAAGCAATTAACTGAAGATGCTTTATAAAAGACTCAGCCAATCCATTCTGAGTGTGCACATATGCAACAGGATGCTCGACATCAATACCAACTGAAAGGCAATAAGCATCAAAAGCCTTGGATGTAAATTCACTAGCGCCATCAAGTCGGATAGACTTAATAGGAAAGTCCAGAAAATGGGCTCGCAACCCAATAATTTGGGCAAGCAATCTGGCAAACGCAACATTACGTGTTGATAATAAGCAAACATGAGACCATCTAGTAGATGCGTCTATTAATACCATAAAGTATTGTAATGTCCCACAATGTGGGTGGATAGGCCCACAAATGTCACCATGTATCCTTTGTAGGAATGTTGGTGATTCAATAATAACTTTAGTCAAAGATGGTTTTATAACCAATTTTCCCAGGGAACAAGCAACACAATTCATATCCTTGCTTAATAAAAGCTTTTGGTTTTGTAACGGATGCCCATAAGCATTTTGTATTATTCTACTCATCATGGTAGAACCTGGGTGTCCAAGCCGGTCATGCCAAAGCTTGAATAATTCAGGGTCATTAAACTTTTGGATAATGACAGCATGAGATTCGACTGTTCGAATTCTCGTAAGATATAACCCAGAAGAGATAGCCTTAAGCCTCTCTACAACGTGCTTCTGGCACGGGACATATGAAGTAATATACATGTACTCCATATTATGTGCATCCGATGTTTCAAGGTGGTAACCATTACACCGAATATCTTTAAAACTCAACAGATTCCTATGGGATCTGGTAGAATATAAGGCGTCTTCAATAATTAATTTTGTACCACCTGGTAGAATGATACATGCTCTTCCGGAGCCATCTATCAGACTACTCGAACCCGAAATGGTATTCACATTACCCTTAAACCTTTTCAAGGTTATAAAGTATTTATGGGTTCGAAAAATTGTGTTTGTTGTTCCACTGTCAACCAAACAAAAATCCCCATCGTCTATTTTGGATAGATTACTTCTGGAATCCATATCCTTTAACACAAACAGACGAGAGAAAATTAACAACAGTACTACCAAAATATTTATTTATATTACACCAAAAACACACACACTAATATTACACACTAAAAACAACAAAAATAAAGACACACACAAACTCAAAAGTATGTTACAGGGCATATGAAGGAAACATTTATTTTACAGCTCATCAAAAGAAAACTGACTAGGTTCGCCACCTTCGGGGTCGACGAGATAATCAGACACATCCAAGTGGGTACCACTGGTACTAGGGGCACTGGCTTCCATTAAGTTTGTCTTTATGTCTTTGGCAGGTCGCTTCAGGGATGCCTGATAGAGCCTAACAAAATGTTCAGGCGTACAACATGTACGCTGCCAGGGATCAGTTAAGCCACACCGATAGCAAATATTTTTCTGAGGAGGTTGACTAGAAGAATCCTTCCCCTTCTCTTGCTTCGGTTCCTTTGGTTCCGCAATTTTCAGTGGTCGTTGGTACGGTTGGTAACGGGTACCTTTTCCCCGTTAATTTTTGTGGCCCCCACGTTGGTTTCTTTTTCCATACCCACGTTTGCCTTTGTTACCATGATTATTTCCCCGTCCAAAAGACGTAGCTGCGTGTGCTTCGGGCACCGCTGCGGTAACAACGGGACGGGCTTCATGGTTTCTTAACAAAAGCTCATTATTCTGCTCTGCAATCAACAAACAGGAAATTAGCTCAGAATATTCCGTAAAATTACGCTCTCGATATTGTTGCTGCAGGAGCACATTCGAGGCATGAAAGGTTGTAAATGTTTTCTCTAACATTTGTTCGTCAGTGACATCTTCACCGCATAATTTTAGTGTTGAGGTGATTTTAAACAGAGCAGAGTTATAAGTTGCCACTGATCGAAAATCTTGCAGTCGCAAGTTCAACCAATCATTCCGAGCTTTTGGGAGTATGACCAGCTTCAGGTGGTCAAACCGTCTTTTCAGACAGTTCCACAAAGTAAGTGGGTTTTTAAATGTCAAATATTCCCTTTTCAAATCATCATGGAGATGATGGCGAAGGAAAATTATAGCTGTAGCGCGGTCCTGGCTGGACGCGTTGTTTCCTTCCATAATAGTATGCCCGAAACCTTTAGCTTCCAAATGAAGCTCGGCATCAAGTGCCCAAGAAATATAATTATTTCCTGAGATATCAAGACATGTGAATTCGAGTTTAGTTAAATTTGCCATTTAAGAAAATTATTCAAAGAAACAACAACTACATATACTTCCTGTATTTAAGTTGCTGAATAATAACAGCTTGACCGTCTAGCGTCGGGAGCGATTCGTGCTGATAACGTATTGTGAAATTATCAATAAACTAATCTAAGCTTTATAATATGGGAACAAATAAAGAGAACACTAATTACTTATATGAGAACAAATGAAGAGAATACTAATTACTTCTTTGTTTCTTTTCTATCTCTTAAGTGTTTTTGTTACATACCTATTCAAATACAATGGGGGGCTTTTATACCCAACAAAAACATCAAATGGTAAGACCAAATGTCCTTTGATGTGGCAAACTAATCATGTTGATATTAATCATATTAAGGTGACTAGGTAGATTAGTCACCAAATTACATCTTCATGTATGACACATTTTAGTGTTCTAGAGAATGGTGGGCGACTCCTCAAGACATGTGTATACAATATTAATAATAATAACTGTTAACAGATATACAAATCTCTCGGTGTGCCTGATTCTCTTTATAAAAGATAATACTTGCACAACTAGATTGTTCATTTGCTTTTGAAACTCGGATTTCTTTCCAACTTTGATTAGGAGACATCTGTTTTTCTTTATTTTGCACCTCCCAGAGGGTGGTAATATGTGTTGAGTTGGATAGTGATGGATGGGATGGTGGTGGTGGCGGTGGTGACTGGTGGGTACCATAAAAAGTTGTGTGAAGGAGAGAGCTATGAGTAGATGAGTCCATAACATTTGACATTTTGTAATTGGTGGTGGTGGTGTTAAGCTAAAGGCATCATCATCCAATACCACCTTGAATGGTCTTTAGAGTTCCCCTTTTCAAAGTTTTCAATATGGTTTTGAGATTTCAGGGGACATTTTTGTGATGGAATTTTGTCTCGTTTTCTATCCAAAAACTTTTCTAATTAAGAGTGAATGAGACCTTGAGAGTGGTGGGTGCTGCAGTAAGCCAATAACATGAATAACCTACTTGAAAAGGCAGGCAGGCATATAGCTAGGTCACAGTAGGTCAAATTTGTCTGTTAACAGGTGATTGTCCGGAGAGAAAGGGAAAGAAGCCAAGATCTAGTAGATTATTGAACAAAACCGGAAACAAAAACAAGAGAGGATATAATAATACATATTATTAAAGTGGTTGACAGAAGAATCCAAGGTTTTGAGTATTGTGTCAACATAATGTGAAGAGTGGGGGCTTAATTTACTACTAATACTTGATTAAAGCAATACTAAACAAAAAGGATTAGTATAATGTCGATAGTCAGGGATGTTTTGAGTATAAAATCACAATCCCATTTAGAAAAAGTGTATCTAATCTAACATGAATCCACCCCATTTTATTTTAGGGGCCAAAAAAAAAAGGATTTAGGAGCCAACAATAAAATAAAAAAAGTCACTCAAATGTAATTGTAGCCGGCCCTTATCCTATTTTTTTCGTAATGGTCAAATTGCTCTTACATAATCTCGGTAGATAATATATTATTTTTATCCTCCGAATGCATTCGGTAGAAAAAATAAGAAGTATGCGTCCGAACGTAGTGTTGGCCCCTAAATTCTTTTTTGTGGCCCCTAAAAACGCCAGTCTAATTTAATCCAAATCTAATAAAATTGGGGTTATTGTTCTCCAAATTTCTAAAATGATAAAGTATGGATTTTTGGGCCACTCTATATTCGGAGGTTCGAGTAACAATATAAACCTCCGAATATAGTAGTGCCAAGGCTCTATATGACGAGGCTCATGGTGGTTCCAAAGCCTTATATGCCAAGGTTCATGGCGGTTCTCATTTGGGAGCCAACAAATATTCGGAGGTCAAATGAATTACTTATCTCCCGATTATGATTAGTACAAAATTTCGAAATTTTGAGATTTTTTCCAAAATCTAATTTTTGGGCCACTTTATATTCGGAGGTTCGAGTAACAATATAAACCTCCGAATATAGTAGTGGCAAGGCTCTATATGACGAGGCTCATGGTGGTTCTAAAGCCCTATATGCCAAGGCTCATGGTGGTTCTCATTTGGGAGCCAACAAATATTCGGAGGTCAAATGAACACAATTTACTACCGAATGTATATTGGCCCCAAAATGAGATTTTGGAAAAATCCTAAATTTTTCGAACTTTAGTACTATCATAATCGGTAGATAAAAATATATACTATCTACCGAATGTATATCGGCCCCAAAATGAGATTTTTCCAAAATCCTAACATTTACAAACTTTGATACTACCATAATCGGTAGATAAAAAAATAATATTTATCTACCGAATGTATATTAGCCCCAAAATGAGATTTTTCCAAAATCTTAAGATTTTCGAACTTTGATACTACCATAATCGGTAGATAAAAATATCTACCGAATGTATATTGGCCCCAAAATGAGATTTTACCAAAATCCTAAAATTTTCGAACTTTGATACTACCATAATCGGTAGTAAACTGTGTTAATAAATGATGCTTATTATCTACCGATTGTGTTCATGGACCCAAATTCAAAATTTCAAAACTTAATAAAATTTTGAAATTTTCTACGTTCACAGTCGGTTGTTAACCAGTTCATTATATACCGATTGTGCTTAATTTTTAGTGCAGAAAAATTGAATTTTTTGAATCAAGAATACCTACCGATTATGTTTCTGCTAGTGTAATTCCAAGAACATCATCCATAATCGGTAGATAATATAGATTTTTATCTGCCAATTATGATAAAACCAAAATTCGCGAAGAAAAAAAAATTGGCTAACAATAACGAAATGTAAAGTAACTACCGAGTTCATGTTTATCCACCGATTATAGAAGGGCAATTTTACCATTACGAAAAAAAATAGGATAAGAAGTGACTCAATTTAGGTTTGGTAACCCTATTTTGTTTTATTGTTGGTCCCTAAATCCTCTGGACTGGAGTGACCCCTAAAAAGGCAAGGTTTATTAGTACTGAATGTGAAACTTAAAAAGAAAAAAATAAAATAAAGGGAAAAGTAAAGATACTGTCCTTTTAGTTCTTGGAAACCACTGGTGTCATCCCCAACATGATGTTGTATTGTTTATTTGGAGATTAGTGTTTTGGATGGCTTAAACTTTGTGCATGTTGGATTGGATCATACTTTTAACGTCTTTGATGACCATGAAAGAATCAGCAGCATCACCTAGATTATAAAGCTACAACACTCCATCAGTCGCTTTAATCCCAGAGCCATGCATTCTGTTTTATTCTCGAATTTGTATCAAATCCATTGGATGGATGGATGGATTTTGACGGTACGCTAACAATTGGAATCTGAAACCAAACTAGCTGCCCGTTTTTGTGTTCAAAGTTTGGGCCCAATTTTTGAGTGGAAGGGAGACACAGGCACAGCTGCCGATTTTGGCCAAACCACAACCAAAGAACTTTAAGTGTGCGTTTGGCACGAAGGTACTTGAGGGTGGATTTCAGTCAACGGGAGGAGTCAAGGATGGAATTCAAATCCTAGTGTGTTTGGCATGGATGGAATTAGAGTTCAAGGTAGTTGGAACTACTTCATTCAATGGAAATTGAAATCACACCTCCCCCATGAAAGTTGGAACTTCATCCTTGCAACTCCACCCATTGATCATTTTGACATTTCAACTTATTTTACTTTCTTTTTTTCTTTAAACAATAATTAATTTCCTATACTTACAAATTTACTTTGGTAATTAAAATATAATTTTATTTTAGAATTTATAATATATTTTAATTAGTAATTTTTAATACTTTAATAATATTTTGTTTTTCTGACATTCAAAAATAGGAAAAAAAATTCTTATTATTTAAATATATTAATATTGTTGATAAATTATTAAATTTAAATAATAGTTTATTTAAAATAACAAAACTCTATTATTTAATATTATGTTTATTTAAATTAATAATTTAAATAATTTTTCAATGCAGAAGTCAGACTACTGTTATCTTGCTTCTCGAAGTTAGTCTACTTCAGTACAGAAGACGATCCTTGGTAACTTATTCTCAGCAGACAAAGGTGTAGCCTATCAGTTGGCTCTTCAGACCTTCGCCCAGGTATGTGGATTACCGTCTACTTACTGTGTCGATGACTCTGCCCCCCCTTCCATGCATTCCCTGCCAGTTGTTTATTTTGATGCAGTTAAGAAACAAATCCCAGACCTATTCCATATGTATGAAAGAGATTCCATCCTTTGGCAATGTAATCGTATCAAGCATGCTCAGGACTATCTTTTGGCGGTACCCATCAGTGGGCTCAACCAATGTCTTGGACCTAGACAATTTAGAGCCGTGCTTTGCTATCGTTTAGGTATTCTTCTGTTTGCTGAGAATAGCTTGTGTCCAAGTTCTAACAAGTCTATGGATATTTTCGGAGATCACGCGTTTCATTGTGCTAAAGATATTGGTTATAATTTTCGTCATGATACGGTGCGTGATGATGTCGTTGACATTTGTTACAAATCCAATGTGCCTGCACGCAAGGAGGTTTCTCTAGGTCTTCAGTCAGATGATGGTAAAGACCTAAAACCTGCTGATATTCTCGTCCTCAACTGGGAAAACGGGCAAGACGCTTGTATGGACGTTACATGTGTCTCTCCTTTTACTGGTGATGGTGTCCGTTCCTTCGCCCCTGGTAAGGCTATTTCTGGTGCGGTTTCTCGCAAACGGGCCAAATACTTGGACAAGTGCACGGCTCATGGATACGGTTTGGGTGTACTAGCCTTCACCACCTTGGGGGAGCTTGGTGAGGACACTTTGATTTTTTTAAGCGTTTAAGGAACTGTTTAGTTAGTAACGATGCTAGTAGTGGTTTTGGTAGTTTTATTTTTTATCGGTTAGGTGTTACTATTCAAAGAGGAGTTGGGCCCAGCTTGTTGCTAGGTTGCCAACTAAGAGCTCTGTGTAATTTTTTAATTTGTAAAAAAACATGATTCTTTATTTATTTTAATTTCTTGATTAATATAAAATTATTTCCACTAATAACAATTAATTATTATTGTTGATAAATTATTTCTTTAATTAAAAAAAGTAGTTTTATTTAAGAATTCTAAGAATAATAATAATTAATATTATGTTTATTTAAAATAATAATTTAAATATTTTTTCACTTCAAAGATCACATTTATATTATATATATATATATATAATAATATTATATTTAAAATTAATATTGTATTATATTATATTACATTAATATTATATTATATTACATTTATATTATATTATATTATATAATAATATTACATTAATATATTTTATTATATTAATATTATACTATGTTATATTAATATTATAATATATTTAATTAATATTATATCATATTTATGCTATATTTAATTAATATTATATTATATTTATGTTATATTTAATTAATATTATATTTAAAATTAATTTAAATAATATTATATTTATTTCATTACTAATATAACATTTATTAATTTACTAGTATTTTATGTAGTTATTTATTAAAATATACATTATTACATATAATTAAATTAAAATATAATTAAAAATAATTTTTTAAAGAAATTTTGTAATTCACAAATAAATTTATCAGCAAATAATATATTAATAAATACATATTTTGAAAAAAAAAATATTTGAAAAAGAAGAATGACGCAATTATCAATCTCATCAATAATCATGCCAAACACATAAAGTTTGAAGGATGAAATTCAATTTCTAGGTAGTTGGAACTCCCTAGTATTCAAACTCCATCCGAGCCAAACGTAGCCTAACTTTTTTATTACAACCATTTTACTTTTTCTTTAACTAAACAAACTGTTACATGTGGTAATGCGATTCGAGGCGGGGCAACTAGAGGCATGTCTTCACTAAGTTGGCTGAAAAATACCAAAAGAATATGAAAATTTCAGAATCATTCCGACCCGGTGGTTTGGCTGCATGGGGTATAGTACCTTGACATCCATTGGTGTTAAATTTGTAATGAGGTTGTTTCAGATCGGAGTCTGGTGGTCCAAACTCACGGACATGCACGATTACTTATTCATAAAATCATCTTTCATGGTACCTTTTCATAGCGCTTGGAGCTTTTTAGGGGAAGTGATTTGCCGCTTTAAATGGAAATGAAATTGTGAGATTCAAAGAAGAAATTGTACATTTCACGTGGAACTTAATGCTAACTAGATGACCGTTGCCACGGTGGGGAGGGCCGACAGAAGAAAAAAAGAAACACTGCTGCAATTGGACGGTAAAAGAAAATTTGTGCCTAAAGTAAAAGTATCACTTTCTTGAAACGGGAAGAGTACATCGTTTTATTAGTTGCAAATGAAAATTAATTGATGAATAAACCAAAATATGGTTACATAAAGTATTATGTATCCTTTGTGCATAAATGACATACATTTATTTTCAAAATTGTGCCTAAAATGATAAATTCCTCCGATTTTTTCGTAAAAACTCTAAATTTGATATTGTTGTTTGTGCTCGTTGGATAGTTTTTTTATTAGCTTTCCAACGAGATAAAATTTGTAAAATTCCAAGGCACGGAAATTGGTAACCAAACTTTAATTGGTATAAAAGTTTTGTTGATGATGGCTCTGGCAGTACAGGCTTTACCATTAAAGGCTCTAGCGTTTCTTTCTTTCCAAAGACTCCACATAATAGCAGCAGGAAGAATAGACCAAGCTTTTGTGCTCTCTTTACTGTTGTGAATAGAGGTCCAGGCTTGCAGCATTGCAGTCATATTAGAAGGCATTGTAAAATGCCATTTGAAGTGATTCATGAAGTAATTCCAAACCTGGCTAGCAAAAGTGCAGTGCAGCAGGAGGTGGGAAGAAGTTTCTTCTTCATGGCAAAATAAACAGGCTTGTGGCACCTCCATCCCTCTTCTTGTCAACAGATCTCTTGTGGGAAGTCGGTTGTAAGCCAGTAACCAAAGGAAGAAACCAATAGAGGGTGGACATTTCAACTTCCAGATGATGTTGAAGATAGGTCCAGTTAGCAATGACTCATCATTAGCAGCAAGAGTGTCATACACTGATCTGCCAGAGAACTTGTTGGATTTAGTTAAGGACCATTGCAGTACATCAGGCTCAGACTCGTTGAAGTTGAAGTTACTCAGATCAGAAGAGAGAAGATCAAACTCCACTCTGGCAGTAGCATTTAGTCTTGTAGGAGTATGCATGTTCCAAGAAATTGTATTGCCTAGAGCACTTCCCATAGCAGCTACAGTATAGTGTTTTGCTCTCGACACAGCGTATAAGTTGGGGTAGCACGATTTGATTGAATGCCTGTAAAGCCAGTTATCAGTCCAAAACCTGCATAGATTTCCATTGTTTACCTTGAAACGGATGTGCTTGCGAAAGGTTGGGTGGAACTTCATGATGGCTCTCCACACAGATTTACCATAGGTGCATGTTGGATTTTTCGAGGCCCAGCTGACATCTCCCGAACTGTACTTTTCTTCGACCAGAGCTCGCCAAAGGGATGTGTCTTCTACTGCATATCTCCAAGACCATTTTGTTAGTAAAGCATGATTGACCTGTTTTAAGTTCTTTATGCCCAAACCTCCAACTTTCTTTCTTCTAGCTAAAGCCTCCCACTTCACCAGATGAAGCTTTTTATTACCTTTGTTGTCGTTCCATAAGAAGTCCTTCATGATCTTTTCAATCTTCTTAATAACTGAGGCGGGCATTTCGAACAGAGACATGTAGTAGATTGGAAAACTTGCCAAGACACTATTTATGAGGGTGATTTTCCCAGCTCTAGATAAGAGGGGTTTTTTCCAGCCTGCCAGCTTTTGTATGAACTTCTCAATTACCTTATCCCACTTAGCAATGCCGCTGTACCTGTCTCCTAGGGGGAGGCCAAGATAAGTTGTAGGAAGGAATCCACTGTAACAGCCCAAGATGGAAGAGAAGATTGAGAGATCTTCGTCGTAGCCAACTCCGAAAATTTGACTCTTTGCGAAGTTAATTTTCAGGCCTGTGAGCATCTCAAAGGAGAGGAGAAGGAGTCTTAAACTTTTAACCTGCTCCACATTTGCATCTATAAAGATTAAGGTGTCGTCTGCAAATTGTAGGTGACTAATTAGCATGCCATTTGGTTTTACCTGAAAACCAGAAATGAGACCTTGATCTTGCGCTTTCTGGATCATGAAACTTAGAGCTTCTCCAACCAATAAGAAGAGGAATGGTGAGATGGGGTCACCTTGTCTGATGCCTTTCTTGCTAGTAAAAAACCCAGTTGCACTGCCATTGATGAGAACTGAAAACTTAACATACTCGACACAACAGCTTATCCATCTTCTCCATTTGTCACCAAACCCCATTAGCTTTAATATTTCATCTATGAAGTCCCAATTAACATGATCAAAGGCTTTTTCAAAGTCTATTTTACAAAGAATACCTGGTTTGCCACTTCTTATCCGAGAGTCGATCAGCTCGTTAGCGATTAAGACACCATCTAGGATTTGTCTTTTCTTCACAAAGGCAGATTGCTGTGGAGATATTATGTGGGGAAGAGCAAGCTTTAATCTTTCAACAAGAATCTTTGATATAATCTTGTATACGCCGTGAATTAAACTTATCGGTCTCAAATCTTTGATTTCCTCTACAGAGTCTTTTTTTTTGGAATTAAAGCAATGAAGGTATTCTTCAACCTCCAATCAAGAAAGCCTTTATTCTGAAGTTCCTTCATCACTTGTAAGAAATCTTCTTTGAGGAAATCCCAGCAAATAAGATAGAATTTAATAGGGAAACCGTCTGGCCCTGGAGATTTCAGTTGACCCAAGAGTTTTATGGCTGCCAAACATTCATCTTCCTCAAAGTCTTTTTGCATAGCTACATTCATCTCTTCTGAAATTTTGTTGAAATTCATGCCCTCCATAGAAATATTTCTAGGACTTTGAGATTGAAAGATTTCCTGAAAATAAGAGACAATGCCAGCTTTGATCTCTGTTTCATTGCTAGTCATTGTTTCATTTACCTTAATGGAGCTAATATAACTTCTTCTTCTTCTCTCATTAGCCAGCCTGTGAAAGTATTTTGTGTTGTTCTCAAAGTCCTTAATGTGAGAAACTCTTGCTGTGCTCCTTAACTTCTCTGCATTGATAGTAGTTAGCTTGCAAAATTCTTGTCTAGCCGTGGTTCTTTCTACCCATTGAGAATCAGTAAGACCATTGTTGGCATCCTCCGTAGCATCCAGAGTCGTGAAGATGTCCTCCAATTCTTCAAGTCTGCTATCAATTGCTCCATACTCCGACTTGCTCCATTCCTTGAGCTTTACTTTAAGCATTTGAAGCTTTTTGCAGAAAATGTAGCCAGCACTTCCTGAAAAAGAAAAGGAGAGCCACATATCTTTGACCAAAGAAAGGAAGTCTGGGTGTGAAAACCAGAAATACTCACATCGAAATGGTGGTGGTCCATGCTTCAGCCCCTGAGAAATAAGAGCAATTGGATTGTGATCAGAACAAGGCCTTGCAAGAGCTTGTTGTATCACTTTAGGATAACGGCATTCCCAATCAGGAGACACAAGAATTCTGTCAATTCTACTTATGATACTTTGAGATTGATTATTTGTCCAAGTGTAGGTGGCACCAATCAAAGGGAGATCAATTAACTGATGTCTTGAGATGAATCTGTTGAATTTGGTCATACCAGAATTTACTTCCCCACCTGAAGTTCTTTCATGAGTGAATCTGATTTCATTGAAATCACCTCCCACAACCCAAGGAAATCTCCAGAAACACCTCACTTCCTCAATATCCCTCCAAAAGATCTTCAAGTCTTCAGTGTTTGAAGCACCAGGAGCATACAGACTAGTGAATATCCATTGAAAAGAATCAACAACATTTTTACACTGTAAGGTGATTGAATAGGGCCCAATTAAGGAATCCAAAACTAGAATTTTGGAGGAATCCCACATACACAGGATACCCCCTGAGCTTCCTTGTGATGGTGAATCAAGCCATTTGACGGACTTGTTACTCCAGCATTGCCAAACCAGTAAATCCGTACATTGCTGAAGTTTAGTTTCCTGCAATGCCATGATAACTGGTTTCCAATCCTTGATTTTCTTCTTGACAACATCTCTTCTACTGATATCATTGAGACCACGAATATTCCAATTAACGAGACTTAAATCCATTAAAACTGAAAAACCCAGCTTAAAAAAAAAACCGCCTAGCATTTTAAGCAGTTTTTTGATTCTCCCTATCAAAATTTTGAAGATGGGATTTGAAGGTTTCCATCATGGCATCATTGACTTCGTCTTGCGACCCTTTTAGGTTAATGCCTAACTTTGGCCACAGTGTAGCCATTTGCAGTAAAACATTTTCGAAATCATTTTTTAGGGTAGGAGATACCTTATGTTTCAGGGTGCTCCATTTTTCAGATGTTTTCCAAAAGAAGTCGAAGCTGCCAATCTTTGCAGGGGATTCCGTGAATGAAATCATCAATTCCTTTCCTTGCGATTCGAACGAGTCCCTCTTTTGCAAGTATGGTATAGATATTGCTTTCGCCAGATATTCGTTCATCTCGTCTTCATTCTGAAACTTTGGTAGATCGTTCTTTGTTTATGGTTGTTCTGGTATTGAGATGATACTAGGCTTGTTAGTTGACGTATTTGGATCTGAATCAGGCGCTGAACCCGACTCAAATTCTGAATCCGTGATCGAGTCCGAATCCGTGACCGAATCCGAGTCCGTTGCGCTTGTGTCCGTATCCGTGACCCAAACCGATTCACCTTGTACATTGGATTCCGGATTTAAGTTTGAATTCGAAATTGCTAAGGTATTATTACCTTTTACAGCCTCGACGAATCTTTTAAACATATTTTTTCTCTGTAAATCTTGCGGTCGTAACAATGGTTGATGGGTTCTCTGCCAAACTGCATTGACTGAATATTATTTTGTTGTGTCATGAACTGTCGGCTCCACTGAAACCATCTCCTTCTTTTGAACTCTAGTTTTCTGGTGAGTGCGATCCGCTTTCCCATTGATCATCTTCAACGGGGAGATTCTGATCGGGAATGAATAGCACCCATGGTGATATAGAAAGGAAGATATGAGACCATCATAACTGCGAACTTTTAGACGAATGGATAAGGCGTCCTCCCAGTTTGTAGTAGATTGATGAACTTCAATAAGACCGCCGAACTTTTGGCTAACTTCATTGTAAAACGAAATGCCCCACATATTAAATGGAACACCATGAATTTGAATCCATGATCCTTCATTGTCAATTTCGTTCAGTGTGATAGCGTTGGAAGCATTCCACCTTGGTAGAAGTCTGATAGTCATATCATTAAAATTCCATAATCCTTTTTGAATCAATGAGTCACGATCTTGCTGTGAGGAGAAGAAGAATGCTTTCGTTGGTTCGAACGGGAAAATATCGAAGTCCAGATCCATGTTAAATCTTCTGGCAACCTCCTGGCCGATACTGTTCCATGATATGACTTCCTTTGACGTTTCGATGATCACGACTTGACTCCAGTTAGAGCCATTGGTGACCTTTGGCGCAGAAGGTGCTTTCACTGTTGGCTGATAGGTTGGATGTGAGTTCTGCTGACTTACTTCCTTTGGTGGACGAAAATTGTTAGCGTTCTTTGGTTTGTTAAACGTCTTTATCATCACCACCTTCGCAAATGCCGAAACAAAGCTTAACCATTGTGATGAACCTTCTTCTGCAGGAAAACACATAGACTGTTTGATTCCATTTGTAGAGATAGTTGCACGGAAGAACTCACCATGTTTGTTTCTATTTCGTGAAAACAAAATATGTTCATCTTCTCTGTGAAAGGTCCAATACCAGGATCCATAGTAGCTTTTCTTTGATTCCTTCTTCAGTATGTTTTTCATCCAAATCACTCCTTCAGGACATACAGTTACTTGTATGATCTTTTTTGTATTCCTAGTTTGCTCATCAAAAATAATGCCGTCATTTTTTTTTGTTAGAACAAACACTTTGTACTTACAATCAATCGAGATTTCTTGATGAGCGCCATCTGTTACTCCTTTGTTCTTTCTTCCTGTTACCATCTTCCATTCTCCTTCTTCATTATTACGAGTTGTTGTGCCTTTGTTTTGTCTTCCTGTATCCGTGTTCCAAACGCCCTCTTCTTTCGTTCGATTCTCCATATCAGTAATTTCCTTTCTCATAGCCTGTTTACCCTTTACCACTGCAGCCCAGTTCGCCAATTCTTCTGTAGCTTCCATTGTACCCTTCGTGCCCTGCTTGTTCCGATCTAAATCCAAAGACCCTTGTTTGCCCAGTTGAGAAGATGAACTTCTCACCATTTTTGCCGCGAGGAATCCGGACATTCTCTCTCTTCGAGGTCTTTCTTGGTTGATGGAGCCGATAAATGTATATCATAAAAATCCGGTCATTCTCTCTCTTCGAGGTCTTTCTTGGTTAGCAGCCTTGATAAATAATGAAAAGCAATAGTAACATAGTAAGCCGATAAACAAGCACCCAACCACAACATAAGATATACTTATTTCGCTCTTGTGAGTTATATCCGCAACCTACCAGAACTATATAAGATCATTACGATGATGTTCTTCCGGTGAAGAACCTGGTAAACTTAAGACTAGGGGTGAGCATTTTATCCGTAATCCGCGGATTTAACCGGGACCAACTGTATTTTTGCGGATGGATGCCCGGACCGTTCGCTAATGGGTTGGACGTGGATGACATTTTTGAAATCCAATGGATTACGGATTGGGCCCGGATGCAACCTTGAAAATCCGTTGGACATCCATATCCGTTAGATTAAGGACATTTATATAGCTTCTAGAAAATATAAAGATAGTTTTGGAATTTTTAAGGTGTTTGATTGGAGTGTTGTCCATGGCACTTCTATATTTATATAGATGTATAAAATGTGTAGGTTTTATAAGAAGTCATATATATTGGTTTTATTTTTTCATTATAAATTTTAACTAACACAAATCCATTGGATTATCCGCACTCAATCCGTTCATCCGTGTATCCATTGGATGTTGGATTGGATGCTGATGGAAAATTTGAAATCCGTAATGAATTGGATTGGATGCGGATGAGGTAAAAACAGGTCCATACCGGCCCATGCTCACCCCTACTTAAGACCATCCAGGAATCATATTCGAGAAACCTTAATTTTAAAACATCCTTACATCTATCTCATGGTTAATAACATATAGAAGCCATGTAAACCAGGATTTGGGCTTAGAACCCCATTCAATGATAATTAATCCCCACAATAGCAATGAACTATCCTAATAAACAAACTAAAAAACCACACATGGTTTTACCACTCTTCTGGTTATGTTGGATATCATCGCATCTACAATCTTAGTACTTTATATAGAGACACAAACTTTATCACCAAGTATTAGTCTCATAAACTATTACCTATCTGGATTCGAAAATCATCTCAATGTGGAAACAAACCAAAACAAGAAACTCATGGTTTTCCTTACATGTTGTTGATGCACTTTTGTCATTGGGTTATTCTTAATTTTGTGGATAGCGAGATTTACCATTTTATCTTATGAGACTATGTCATATGATTTTAGTAGATTTGTTATTACAAAGAAGAATTTTTGAGTTCAAGCTTGTCTTGGTTAAACTCTCGAAATATTATTCATAAAATATTTTTGTTTTAATTTGATTATTTGGAAATTTCCGGGGCAACAATGCATATTGTCTATGGTTGTTGGGAATGTTTCGAATTGATTATGAGAGAAAAAGAACTGCTTGGCAAAAGGTATACATACTTGTATGTTTTACCAAATTCAGTATGAATTCCGAGAACTGTATTGGTTTGCAACCCTGGTTCGAGATCCCTTTACATCTGAGTTCGGGAATGAGCTATGTTGGCAAACCCGATCTGCAAACCCCTACCATCTGATTTTCGCGAACTATCAAGGTTTGTAAAGCCTTGTGCTTGACTTTCGTGAACTTCCAAGGTCTACAAACCCGATTTGCAAACCCTAGTGGCCTGACTTCGCGACATGTCAGAGGTTTTCAAACCAACCTAGTCACAGTATTAGCAGAAGTAAACGAGTTATACTATGTTCGTTTTTTCTACATCTCTCATAAACACAACTTTATATACTAAATCACGTTGTGTTTGTGGATCATTGATTAGTCTTGAGTGTTATTGAACACCACTATGTGCTTGTAAGTTCAATGGCTACATAGATGCTATGAACCATCGTTGTGTACAGTTCAGGAATAATAGACCATAATGCATATTATTATGTGTAATTTCTAGGCAAACATCTCACATGCTTACATGAATTCCTGATAAGAATTTCATCTAAACTAAAAAAATATTTGCTTGAATTCCAAGCAACCTTATCATGAATTAGCTACCTGAAGCCTTGAAAATCTATAAATAGAGAGACTCTTGCAACAAGATTTCTCAATGCATGGCACTCTCATATCCTAGTTGCAAACTAGCTAGAGTCGTCATCTATAGCGTAGTTTTTTCATATAACTGTATAACGTAGGTTACGACTTTTAATACTTCACTTAGGGATTCATAAGCCCGGTCAGTCTATCTTTTACCTGATAGTTCTTGAATCCGGATGTTGTTCTTAGAAATTACAAAGTTCTCATTGTCTCAGACTTTGTATTCCTCAAGATTGATATCTAAACTTTTCTTTGATTTGTTTAGATTATTCTTGAGAGGTGACTAGTAATCCAGGATTCTCTGCTAACAGAGAGGTTTGCTGGACTTTGTCTATTGCAAACTGATTTCCATAGCTAGATTGAAACATATCAAAAGAAAAATCAAATAGGATTGTCTATTAGAGAAAAATTGGTATCAAAAGTCTTCACTGAGGTTGAAGCAACTCTTTGGTTGTAAAGGACATCATCTAAGGGAATCCAATGCATAGAATATTTCGAGGCTTATGAGGCGTAAGAAACACGACTGCAACTGAATTTCTTAGAGGGATAATTCGGTCCCAACCAAATTACAGTTTGTAGTCTGATAGTAGGCTAGTATCTGTAACATTTTAATACCATGTGGTGGTGTTCAAGATAGACGAGGTCCAAAGTTTTTAGTAGATGTAATTTTCCTCGTTAACAAAATTTCCGGTGTCTTGTCTTTTTCCTTTTCTGCGTTATAAATATTGTTTTATATTTATAGTAGTGTAGATAGGAAAAAAAGGTTTGCTGGTTTTTTGGGAAAGTGAAGAGTCGAGCGTGTCGAGACTCCTCGAACCGAGCAAACTGCTCAACCTCACACAGATGCACTACAAAGGGAGTGCTAAGATTCGAGAGATCAATCTGTAGGACTCCGGCCTAAACCAAGTCAATGGCCGTTCCAGAGTCAATTCGGCCGCAAAGAGGAAGATGGGTTGATCTGTAGGAGGGAAGCTGATAATTGTGTGGGATTAATGATGATCAAGGATTATGGATGTGTTGAAGGTTTCTGCAATAATTGTTGAACTGTTGAGTTCGAATAAGTTCTGATTGATCGATGAATTCTTGAGAGTAGTTACTCGAGAAATTATGTGTGGACGATTACTGATAGCTAGGGATCATTCGTTGTCCTCAATCATGGATTCAGAGACTTATTTATATTGTTAGAGTCATGAACACCTTGATCCCTATAAGTGTGACAGTTTCATGAGTGGAAGAGTGGGCAAGTGGAAGATCGTGGTAAAGTCAGTTCCATGTCGTGTGGAGACTTGACGGATCGTGCACCCACTACTTTGCTAACTTCTTCAACCAATTACATAACTTACACACATTTCTCATCGTAGATGAATCCACGTGATGTAGGCCGGCAAACCAAAACCCTAGTTGTTATCCCCCAATTTGACGTGATTGATATCTCATGAATCGTGGAGTCTGCATGACAGACGTGTATTTAGTTTTTCAATTGTTGACTGATTAGGCAATGATCCTAGATTTTGTTGAATCGAGCATGTTTGACAGGTGCTCAGCGATTCATGAACGTAAATATTGTAAATTCCACGAGTTGTTGAAATATTGAAGAGTTATTGAATATATATGAATTATTCGAGCAACTGAGCAAGTATTGCCCGATTCGACGAAATACTGATAAATTGATGAGTGTTGATAGTTAGGTCAATATTCGAGCAACTGAGCAAGTATTGCACAATTCGACGAATTACTGATGAATTGATAATTTGACGTGTAATTCGACAAGTTACTGATGAATTACTGAATATTGATAGTTGGGTCAATATTCGAGTAACTTGGCAAAGTTGCTCAATTCGACGAAATATTTATTGGTGACGTGACCCAATAAAATATATAAAAATATTGGTAAGTTACCAGATATTATATGATTAATCCCCGTGGATCAATATATAAATTTATTTGGTGTTTGAACTTGCTCAGAATAATGATTTGTTGAGCATTTGTTCGAAAACCCAAATTTTGATGAATTACTCATTATTCGATGAATTGCTGAAAATAGGTAATGAGCAAAGGAGGGACCGACCTCATGGGACCATGGACATCCATGTGATGCCAAATTCCTCGAGTGAGCGTGTACCAGGGTTCTCAGTTGGAGAGTTGGTGAAGGAATGATGATTAAGTGTCGGTTTCATCATTTATTGAATTACTGTCGGGTTCAACATTAGGGAAAACCTAAGTATGATAGATAAGGGATCGACCAAGAGAGCATGGGACCGTCTCTTGGTGGTCACATGGCCAATTCCCAGGTTGGTTGGAGAGAGTTTGGGCCCAATATGAGCGATTGTGCAAATTAGGTCAAACGTGTGAAGATGTGTGGGACCGGCTTTGTGTAATCCCTAAAAATAACCCTGGTTGTTCATTCAGGCATGCACATGTTTCCATGGTGTCCGTGTCTCCGTACTGAGAGTTTCAGTAATGACATGCGTTCGAGCAACATTGTGAATATTCAGAAGAGTTTCGTCTTGACTGAAATTCTTGAATTTCGTTGGAATGAGCATGTATGCTCAATTAATCAATATTTTGTAAATATTAAAATAAGAATATTTTAACATCTAAATTTGACGTGAGAGGCTATCCGATCATGTGACCATGTTGGCTCTTGAATTTTCATGATTTGAGCAAAATTTGAGAAATTATGAAGAAATCATGATTTTTGCTCAACCCAAGGAGTTTCATGAATTCGAGGAGAACAATAATTATAAAAGACTTGGGATTGCAGGGTGTGGGACTGGCCACGTCTAGGGATGGCCGGCCGGCCATGTTGCCCAATCCCGCACACTTTTCCCTATTTTATAATATTATTTCATGGATCCGTGAAGTTATGGAGAATCCGTGAGTTTTTGTTGAAACGGAGGAGTTTCATGAGTTTAGGGAATAAAAATAATTATAAAAAGCTAGGGATCGCAAGGTGTGGGACCGGACATGGCTAGGGTATGGTCGGCCGGCTATGATGCCCGGTCCCGTACACCTTTCCCTATTTGATATTATTATTATTTCATAAACTCGTGAAGTTATGGAGAATCCATGAATTTTGTCGAAACCGAGGAGTTTCACGAAATTGGGGAATGATTATTATAATAGGCTAAGGATTATGAAGTTTGGGACCGGCCACGACTTGGACATGGCTGGCCGGTCTAGGCTACCTGGTCCCGTGCACTTTTCCTTATTTTATAATGTTATTTCATGAATCCATGAAGTTATGAGGGATTCATGTGTTTTGCACAAACAAGGAAAATTGCTAAATTGAAGGAGTTTTCATGAGTTCATGACAAATAACAAAATTTGGAAAAAATAATGGGAGAGGCAAGGAATCGGCGACGCCTCATATTATTTTATTATTATTTATTTTCTCCTGTTTTGCGCATGATTCCTCATCTGTTCTTATTTTTGAATGCTCATTCGTGCATCCGGGTGCTCAGTCGTGCATCATTTTCGAATACACTTACACAATTTTTGTGGGGATTACTCAATGATGATCCAGATGTACGATGGTTGAATATTTATTGCTAATTCAAGAAATTCAGTGTAGAATAGTTCAAGAAACGAGGCAATAAAATAAGTGGTTATTTATTATCAATTCATAGGATCAGCTGTGGATTCGACCATGAACTCGAAATAATAAAACAAACATTACCATTCCATGGGATCGTGGATTCGACCATAGAATCAGAGTAATAAAATTATCTATTACCATTTCATGAGATTAGTAGTGAATTCGATCATGAAATCGGAGTAATGAGATAAATTGTTGTTGCCATTCCATGATATCAAGTCGTAGATTCGATCATGGAATCAGAGCAATTGTTATTGCCATTCCATGAGATCAGGCTGTGGATTCGACCATGGAATCAGAGCAATTGTTATTGCCATTCCATGGGATCAAGCAATGGATTCGACCATGGAATAGGAGAAATTGTTATTGCCATTGCATGGGATCAGGCTGTGGATTCGACCATGGAATATGAGCAATAATATATTATTTTGGGAATTCGGTGGTGAATGTCACGACAGAATTAATCTATGTGCATAGTCAGGAGACGGAAAATTCTGAGGATGCTCTCAGACACTAAGGAAAACACCCGAGTCTATACAAGGTAGCTCTACATAGTCAGGATCAGTGAGTGTCACTGTCCTGAAGGCGCTGTTGCTCTCAATCTTACGGAGAACCTCCAAATCGTTCTTTTATGTAGAGGGGAATTTCTCTCATGTAGTCAGGGAACAATGAGTATCACCGACGTCCTGAAGGAGTTAATCCCCCTCTACAAACAATTATGTAGGAGGATCGCCCAATTCTATTATTCTACATAGAGTGCATGATGAAATTCCATGGATCGAACGCTCAGCTAGTGGAGGTTTTTAGAAAGACATGTTCATCATGGCTTCGTAAAATGTGAATCGTCACCTGCCTGAAGCCGTATCAGAAGCATGCAGTATCATGATTTTAAGGATTTGACCCTTGTTGAAAATACACCAGCAACATTAAGTCCCCTGCTTAGTGAGGAATAATTATGTTCCCTAGTAAGCATTAGATGGTGATTTTCAGTCGACGATATCGTGGTTGAACTCAATCTACAAAGGTAGTTTCAGAGTCCTCGATTTTCTCCAATGGTGTCATGTACGAGCAACTGTTCGGGTGAGGACCCTGATAGTATGATAGAATATTATTTTGTGGACATGGAGAGGTGAAGTGCTGATGATTTGGTAAGTTAAAAGCCTAGTTTTGGTCGATTTAGGATTTTCGGTCCCGAGCCCAAAAGAGGAAACCCGTGTTTTGCCAGGTTTTGGAAATAAAATTGATATAAAAGGGAAGAAGCCCTAAATTTGTTTATAAAGTTTAGTTGTTCAAAATAAAATTCCATGTGTGCATGTATGCGTAAGTATCATGGAAATTTGTTTTAGAAAACATATGCTCGTTCGTTCGTTCGTTAGTTTAAGAAACGAGCAATAATCCCTAATATGAAAGAGATACATGAATTCATGAATAAACATGGTCTAGTTACAGTAAATAAAATTTTGTTCATGAAGTTTCATGAAAACTAAAATTTATTTTCAAAGCATGGACTTTCACAAATACTTTTAGGAACATAGGTTCGTTCATAATAAAAGTAATAAATAATGATCCTTAGAGATAGAGGAATTTTTGAAAAGACCTGCACCTCATGATAAAATTTATTTTGAATATGTGGACCTTTACAAAAGTATAAAAGACCCTCGTTTTATAGATAAATGCTCATTTGAGCAAAACAATTGATTTTTTTTTTTATAAATAACTTACGTAGATTTTTTTTTTCTTAATTTGTGAGATTTCACAAAATGGAATAAACTCTCGTTTCAAAGACGGATGCTCATGAGTATATATACATATCTTTTCAAAGTTACGTGAGTTTCACATTAAAATATATGTTTATTTTGTAAAATCAATGTTTTGATTTTGAACAACTATTGAAAGTAGACAGTTATACATGGTGAAATAATGTCTATATGTGAGTTTTCACAATTGTAGAATGGACGTCTGTCCAAATTTTGAAAAACCATTCACACAGTAAAGAGTGACGTGGATTGTTCACGATTTTATGAAAGATTTTGCAAAATGATTTTAAACAATTGTTAAAAGCAAACAATAATGTTCTCGTGAATTTCGTGATTTCATAGTGTATGCACACATGGTAGAAAATCATTGAATGTTCACATGAAGGGTTATGTGAATTATTCATAATTTCGTGAAACGTCAGGTGTCAGACTTTTAAGTAATGGGTGTTGTTCGTCTTTGCAGGTTTGAAGGAGCGATCAAGAGTTTCGAAGTTTTACGTTATTATCACTAAGTTCGTGAAACCGTAAATAGGAAAGAGTTGAGAGTTACCATTTTTGTAGACGCTGATGTGAGCATCCTAATTGCATGATTCATTGTTTTGTCGAATCCTGCGCTTTGTATGAATGATGTGCTGAAATAACCACTTTGCAAGAATGCCTGACTCCAAGGACGATACTTCCAAAGATGGTGTTTCCAGAGATGACACCTCTACGGATGAAACTTTAAGAAATAGTACTCCTGGGACCTCTGAGTGATGGTGAGAGATCCTTCATACTGAGTTGTACTTCTGCTTATTTTATTGGATTTACCACAGGATGATTGTATAGTGAAATCCCGGATAAATGTAGATCCCAAGGACTACAGGATGTTAGCAAATGACATGTAGTCCCAGACCATTTTCTTTGGTGAGTTGTTAGCGCTCCTTGTGTCATGACTCTTCTCTATCCGTGCAATTAGGATCACGACACCAAGGTTTGTTACTTATTTTATACTTTTTCTCCATCGATTGGCGGCCTTCAACTTGTTCTCGGGCAAACAATCCAGCACTGATGAAGAAGTCGATGTAAGCATCTCTTTCGTGCAGGAGATCGTGGCATCTCCTTGAATGAAATAATAATAATTATTGTTGATGAGTCCAGAAAGAAATCATTATAGATAAGCAGCATGTTTATGAATCACACCCTTCTTTGGGGCATGGGAATATGGAGAATTTCAGACATCCCGAACCAAATGGAGATAGCGGCGTTATCAATGGAGATTCCGGCATTGTCGAGCCTTCAAATGATTTAGAAACTCCCTTAGTAAGTATGTATCCTGTAATCTCTTTATAGAAGTATGAAATTGCTGATTTTTGAATGAATGAATGAATGAGAATCCATGCGAGTATACGAGTAATTTCGTCGAAATACGTCACCAGAAAATTTCAGACTTCAGCTTTTAATAGAAACGCTGTAGAATCTTCGTCCGAAGTCGTATTTTCGCGGTCCGCCCATGTATCCTTATGCCAAGGAAATTTCCAAGTTTTAAAACAGAAGACTTTAAGTTTTGAGAACGTTAAGGGTCGAAATCGATGAAACAATAAACTTCCAGGAGACCTTCAGAAAATTTTCAGCTGGCATGTGGTCCAATGTTTTGGCCACAACGCTTCGCTCGTTTCTCCAATTGCTGTGAATTTTAGATATGTTGTAGAAAACATACATACGAAGAGAACGATATATGAACCATCCCTAGATTCTGCACCAATTTATCCCAGCTCGCCTCTTTGTGCATGATAGTGAAAAATCGTCTCAGACGAGCTTGTTGTAAAACGCCGCCGTTGCGTCTTCAGACCATTTGCTCGTGTCTTGAATGGTTAGTGAAGGATTTTGATGTCATTGATTCATTTGAGATCAGGAACCCTTGATTGATACATAAGCATGGTGGTGCTTGCAGTGCCATCTTCTGTCAGTAGTAGTAACATTACTTCTGAAACCCTGGTCACGGGACCATATCTGATGTTGCTCTCAAGAGGGTGTGATGTAATGACCATGGTTTCATTCCCTGGTGGTATCATCCTTTTATGATGAATGATTAGCACATGAGAATCTGGTACCACGGGTCTTGGACCGTGAAACTGATCGTCGTCATTAGTGGACCGTCAGTCCCCAGTATTTTGTTAAATCTCTCCTTTTCGTTTTCTCTTCTTTTGGAAAGACTTGGATAGAAGACCCAAGTAGAAAAAATGATACAAAGACCTAGGTGGTCGAAGTTGGATATACCTTGATGAATTACTTAGTGGAAAGACTTGGTGGACACCGGTCGACTGTGGAAGTTATGAATCCCGTCTAAGAATTGTTGCTTGCATGTTGTACACTTTGGGAGCTATAGAAACCTCATACGACGTCGGAATTCGATGCTTGACCCCAACTTTTGAAGCTAAGAGACTGAGTTATCATATGAGAAAATAATTACTCAATTTGGAGTTGTAGAGGTTAGGCAACGAAGCATGCACATTTGTAATTTGTAATCCCATATAATTTTTCCAGATTTTGTAGACCTGACGGTAAATGCCATATATATTTCAGCTCGTATGTCCGATTGATGCGCCCTTTTGGTATGTTGTACAAGAAACATAGACGAACATCTTTTATTGAGGAAGATTTTTCCCATTCCTTATCCATTGGTACGTTTTGGTAAACCCATAGCTTGAAGCGTGTTGTATCTCATTTGTGGAGGTGATGAGAACATCTTATAGAAGACTTTGGATTGTGCCCACCAGTTATGCAATCTTTGGGAAGACTTTCATGTGAGCATGTTATCAGGTCTACACATCTTGATATGAATCATTAGTTCTTGGAGAAATCTGCTTCATGTGTAACTCTTCAGAGAATGGTTAGTTGATGAAGCCCTGACATGAAGATGTTGCTCCTGAGACGGTTGTTGATGCTGAGATCACGGTTGAATTTTCTCCAAACATTCTTGTTAATGCTGAGACCATGGACAGAGTTCCTCCAGATATCCTTGTTGATGCCGATACTATGGTCGGAATTGCTTCAGAGGCTGAAAAGGCTAGAACCATGATTTATCGACATAGTCTTTGCTCCTCCATCCAGTGAGCCTTCACATTTAAGAACTAGTTGGTGGGTTGAGCATCTCTGAGACGACGATGTTTTGGAGTTAAACATGAATTTTCCTGAACAACATGACTTTACTATGAGGTCAGTGAGTCGACGTTGTTGCGGCAGATTGCATCAGCAGTCTCCATTCGGGGTGTGATCGGTGAAGAGAGAAGTTATTTAGTCATGCAAGGTTCATGATGTAGAGAGATTCCGTTGATAAAGTTTTCATGGAATCGCATCAGGTTACAATGACTTGTTATACCTTGAATCTTGTCCAATAAGATCAAGTTCCCAGTGCATGTTGAAGGAATTCGTGCCATCGATAGATAAATGATGTTGCATCTTCGGAAGTCTTGTCATGGAGATAGTGAAGACTCAGCGATTGTAGTTCATTTTCACATTGATCGTTTCGGTGTTGAATAAGTGTGTCGAGATATTTGTGCTGAAGTCAGAAGTACCATGCCATTATCGAAGGTGTACTCTTTGATTGGGAGTACAATTTCAAGGCGTCTTAGATGCTTGAGCGTTTAAGCGTCATATCTCTTAAGCATCTAATGTCTTAGGTTTGATCGTCTCGGCCCTGAGTATCTCTTGTTGATTCAGCATTCCTTTCGTTACATGTAGTGGGATTTAACACTTGTGCAGATATCAGAGCTTCCTAATTTTGTGGCACACATGGATACTCCTACAAGGCTATGGAGATACGCCCAAAGTGTTGCTTACCATGTTTGGACATTATCTCAGTAATAAATTTGGAGAAATGTCAGATTCAACCACTTGGTAAAATACTAATGCGGTGAAGCTACCATTCATAACGTCTTGCAGAATTGCTAGGAGTCCATGTGCTATGACAGTATGTGAGGAAATAAATGACATAGACATGGAAGGAATGAGACTTTCCTGAGTGCGAAACCTCTTGAATGTATATGTATCTTTTGAAGGTTCTTGCTTTAACCTCGTCAAAGTTCGAAATTCCTCCAAGTGCTCTGATGATGGAACGTCCGCCAAATCTTCTGGATCAGAACTTTCTTTGTTGGAGAGATGTGCAACCAAAGGCGCTTTTTCAGTACCCATCTTTTCTGCGTGGATCTACGCTTGTCTGAAGAACAAGTCATATCCTGGATGTTCATGGTTATGTGAAACTTGGTTTCTGTCCTGGTTGAGCCAACTTTCATTTTGAGAGTGACGAAACCGTATGCATCTCTGAGCATTCCTTCATGGTCTCTGATTGAGATGGGATCACGAGTAGCTTCTTGTCGAGTGATGCCTACGGATATGAGGGTTTTTAGTGGAATTTTGTTGATGGCGGTGTCAGCATCTATCAACATTCTTCCAAATTCATTTCCTCTGAGATGGAACAATGTAATTTGGTATTGTGAACATGTCCTTCCTTTGTGTCTTACAGAGCAACTTCACATATATGCTCGATCAACGATTGAACTGCTTCTTTGACCGGTTGTTCAGAGAGTGTAAAGGTTCTGACTGGGAGAGGATTCTTGTGTACTCCTTTAGTCCCCAGTTGAAGCTATTGTGGATAAACCATCTCTTGGAAGATGTGCTTCAAAATATTGCAGTTATTTATTGGATGATCGATGAACCTATGAAGGCAGTACCTGGGATTCTCCATTCCTTTTTCAGTTGGGTCTCTCTTGATGACCGACAATATGATTGCACTATATTGAACCCAGACTTCCAGTAACTCGATCACTCCTTCATGAGAAGAGAGAAGTTTGAGTCTGTATGATCATTTCCCGTTCGTTGATGTCGGGTGGAGGTTTGTGCATTTTAGGATTGGTTATATTTTTTTTTTTGCGCCTTTAGAGGAGCCTGAGATGTTGGAGAAGCGCTCTGATGTTGTGTCTCGGCTTTCCTTTCATTCCTTTTAGTAATATCATTTGTTGAAGGCTGGAGATTATACTGATTATTGACTAGGCGTTGGCTGTTTCGAGGTTCCCCGACCTTGCAGACTTTTCTCTTTCCAGTAAAGCATGTGTAGTAATCACCGATTATTTGGTTGCTTCATGAAGCTCTGAGAAAGTATGGAACTGGAGATTTTCCAGCAAACCTCTGTAGACCAGGATCATTCTGTTGATGCACAAGTCCACCGGTTGTTGTTTAGTGGTGTTTGGATCGTGACAATCCAAAGATTGGAGTCTGAACTTCTTCACATAATTGTTGGGATGTTCATTGATCTTCTGAGACATTCTTCCTAAGTCGAAGAGAGTGATATGATCTAAGATGAAGAAGTATTTTCTGTAGAAGGCATTAACCGTTTCTCCCCAACTAGTGATGCTCCCTGGTGTAATGTTGTTGTACCATGTGTATGCTCGTCCTGTCAGAGATTTTGAGAATTATTTCAGATGGACAACATGGTTGTGCTGGTACTCTCCTAGTGCTTCCATGAATCGAGAGACTTGTTCTCGAGCGTTCCCTGTTCCGTTGTACAACATGAATGTTGGAAAAGTGTAGCCCTTTGGGAGAGGAATTCGTTGTGTAGTAGCAGAATATGGAGGTTGATGATGATGAACCGATTGTGTCTTGTATTTTCCTCTATAATTCATAAAGCTTTCCAAGTCTTTACGGGTGATGAAGCCTACAGGTTCCTTTGTTGGTGAGTTATCTGCACCCTTGTGGACTTCATCGCCATCTACTACATGGGTCAGAGTGACTTCAGGATCAGCAACCAGAGATGTTTCTTTGGATTTTCCTTTATTTTGAGCTTTCTCTAACATCTTGTTAGTGAGAGTTTTGAGATAATTGCACAACTCCTTCTGAGTGTTAGCCATGTCAATCTGATTCTTGGCAAGAGTTTCTTGCACCTTCTTGAGATCACCTATGTTAGGTGGGTTTTCTCTGATTTCTTCGAAAGGACGGACGAAGAGAGGATTGTCTGCAATGTTGGTTTGCGGAGGAGTGGTATCTCCAGCACCGATGTTGGAAGCAAGAGTAGATTCTGGAGTAATTTCTGAAGTACCATCGTTGTTGCTAGTGCTAGCGTTGTTTGTGTTAGGATTTATAAATGAACCTGACCTAAGATCAACAATTTTGTGAGAATTTGAGATTGCCACCGAGAGATTAATCTCCCACTGTGGTCGCTAATCTGTAGATGGGGAAAAACAGTTCGCTGGTTTTTTGAGAAAATGAAGAGTCGAGCGTGTCGAGACTCCTCGAACTGAGCAAACTTCTCAACCTCACACAGATGCACTGCAAAACGAGTGCTTAGATTCGAGAGATCAATCTGTAGGACTCCGTCCTAAACCAAGTCAATGGCCGTTCCAGAGTCAATTCGGCCGCAAAGAGGGAGATGGGTTGATCTGTAGGAGGAAAGCTGAGAATTATGTGGAATCAATGATGATCAAGGATTATGGATGTGTTGAAGGTTTCTGCAATAATTGGTGAAATGTTGAGTTCAAATAAGTTCTGATGGATCGATGAATTCTTGAGAGTAGTTACTCGAGAAATTCTGTGTGGACGATTGCTGATATCTAGCGATCATTCGTTGTCCTCAATCATGGATTCAGAGACTTATTTATATATTTAGATTCGTGAACACCTTGATCCCTGTAAGTGTGACAGTTTCATGAGTGGAAGAGTGGGAAAGTAGAAGATCCTGGTAAAGTCAGTTACATGTTGTGTGAAGACTTGAAGGATCGTGCACCCACTACTTTGCTAACTCCTTCAACCGTTTACACAACTTACGCACATTTCTCGTCGTGGATGAATCCACGTGCTATAGGCCGCCAAACCAAAACCCTATTTGTTATCCCCCAATTTGACGTGATTGATGTCTCGCGAATCATGGAGTCTGCATGACAGACGTGTATTTAGTTTGTCAATTGTTGAATGATTAGGCAATGAGCCTATATTTTATTGAATCGAGCATATTTGACAGGTGCTCAGCGATTCATGAACGTAAATATTGTAAATTCCACGAGTTGTTGAAATATTGAAGAGTTACTGAATATATATGAATTATTCGAGCAACTGAGCAAGTATTGCTCGATTCGACGAAATACTGATAAATTGCTGAGTGTTGATAGTTGGGTAAATATTCGAGAAATTGAGCAAGTATTGCTCAATTCGAAGAATTACTGAATATTTGGAAATTTGACGTACAATTGAGCAAGTATTGCTCAATTCGACGAATTACTGATGAATTGCTAATTTGACGTGTAATTGAGCAAGTATTTCTCAATTTGATGAATTACTGATGAATTGATAATTTGACGTGTAATTCGACAAGTTACTGATGAGTTACTGAATATTGATAGTTGGGTCAATTCGACGAAATATTTATTGGTGACGTGACCCAATAAAATATATAAAAATATTAGTAGGTTACCAGATATTATATGATTAATCCCTATGGATCAATATATAAATTTATTTGGTGTTTGAACTTGCTCAGAATAATGATTTGTTAAGCGTTTGTTCGAAAACCCAAATTTTGATGAATTGCTCATTATTCGACGAATTGCTGAAAATAGGTCATGAGCAAAGGAGGGACCGACCTCATGGGACCATGGACATCCATGTGATGCCAAATTTCCCGAGTGAGCATGTACCAGGGTTCTCAGTTGGAGAGTTGGTGAAGGAATGATGATTAAGTGTCGGTTTCATCATTTATTGAATTACTGCTGGGTTAAACATTAGGCAAAACCTAAGTATGAGAGATAAGGGACCGACCAATAGAGCATGGGACCGGATATTGGTGGTCATGTGACCAATTGTTCGTCGTTTGTGCAATCCCTAGGTTGGTTGGAGAGAGTTTGGGCCCAATATGAGCGATTGTGCAAATTAGGTCAAAAGTGTGAAGATGTGTGGGACCGGCTTTGTGTAAGCCCTAAAAATAACCCTTGTCGGTCATTCAGGCGTGCACATGTTTCCATGGTGTCCGTGTCTCCGTACTGAGAGTTTCGGTATTTTCTGACGTGCGTTCGAGCAACATTGTGAATTTTCAGAAGAGTTTCATCTTGACTGAAATTCTTGATTTTCGTTGGAATGAGCATGTATGCTCAATTGATCAATATTTTGTAAATATTAAAATAAGAATATTTTAACATCTAAATTTGCCGTGAGAGGCTAGTCGGTCACGTGACCATGTTGGCTCTTGAATTTTCTTGATTTTAGCAAAATTTGAGAAATTATTAAGAAATCATGATTTTTGCTCAAACCAAGGAGTTTCATGAATTCGAGGAGAACAATAATTATAAAAGACTTGGGATTGCAGGGTGTTGGACCGGCCACTGCTAGGGCATGGTCGGACGGCCGGCCATGTTGCCCGGTCCCGCACACTTTTCCCTATTTTATAATATTATTTCATGGATCCGTGAAGTTATGGAGAATCCGTGAGTTTTTGTTGAAACGGAGGAGTTTCATGAGTTTAGGGAATAACAATAATTATAAAAAGCTAGGGATTGCAAGGTGTGGGACCGGCCATGGCTAGGGTATGGCCAGCCGGCTATGATGCCCGGTCCCGTACACCTTTCCCTGTTTTATAATAATATTATTATTATTATTTCATGAACTCGTGAAGTTATGGAAAATCCATGAATTTTGTCGAAACCGAGGAGTTTCACGAAATTGGGGAATAATTATTATATTAGGCTAAGGATTGTGAAGTGTGGGACCGGCCACGGCTTGGGCATGGCCGGCTGGTCTAGGCTACCCGGTCTCGTGCACTTTTCCTTATTTTATAATGCTATTTCATGAATCCATGAAGTTATGAGGGATTCATGAGTTTTGCACAAACAAGGAAAATTGCTAAATTGAAGGAGTTTTCATGAGTTCATGAAAAATAAAAAAAATTGGGGAAAATAATGGGAGAGGCAAGGAACCAGCCACAGTTAGGGCATGGTCGGCCGGCCGGTGGGCCCGATCCGTGGACGCCTCATATTATTTTATTATTATTTGTTTTCTCAAGTTTTGCGTAGGATTCCTCATATGTTCTTATTTTTGAATGCTCGTTCGTGCATCTGGGTGCTCAGTCGAGCATCATTGTCGAATATACTTACATTATTTTGTGGGTGGGGGGTGGTCTTACTCAGTGATGATCCAGATGCCCGATGGTTGAATATTTATTGCTAATTCATGAAATTCAGTGTAAAATAGTTCATGAAACGAGGCAATAAAATAAGTGGTTATTTATTATCAATTCATAGGATCAGCTGTGGATTCGACCATGAACTCGTAATAGTAAAACAGACATTACCATTCCATGGAATGGTGGATTCGACCATAGAGTCAGATTAATAAAATTATCTATTACCATTTCGTGAGGTTAGCAGTGAATTCGATCATGAAATCGGAGTAATGAGATAAATTGTTGTTGCCATTCCATGAGAACAAGTCGTAGATTCGATCATGGAATCAGATCAATTGTTATTGCCATTCCATGGGATCAGGCCGTGGATTCGACCATGGAATCAGAGGAATTGTTATTGCCATTCCATGGGATCAGGCCGTGGATTCGACCATGGAATAAGAGACATTGTTATTGCCATTCCATGGGATCAGTCCGTGGATTCGACCATGAAATATGAGCAATAATAGATTATTCCACGGAAAATACCCGAGTCTATACAAGATAGCTCTACATAGTCAGGATCAGTGAGTGTCACTGTCCTAAAGGCGATGTTGCTCTCAATCTTGCGGAGAACCGCCCAATCGTTCTTCTATGTAGATGGGAGTTGCTCTCATGTAGTCAGGGAACAGTGAGTATCACCAACGTCCTGAAGGCGTTAAGCCCCCTCAACAAACAATTATGTAGGAGGATCGCCCAATTCTATTATTCTACATTGAGTGCATGATGAAATGTCGGGGATCGAACTCTTAGCTAGTGGAGGCTTTTCGAAAGACATGTTCATCATGGCTTCGTAAAATATGAATCGTCACCTGCCTGAAGCCGTATCAGTAGCATGCAGTATCATGATTTTACGGATTTAACCCTTGTTGAAAATCCACCATCAATAAGTACGAATATCACAAGTAATACGTGAATCAATCTGGATAGTTTAAGTCCTTATTATTTGAGATCAAAAACAAGACTCGTTCTTGTTGAACTCATATACTGAAAAATATGGATTGTGAATTTCATAATTGTTAGAGTTCGGATCCTCTTAATACTAATCGATCTTGGATATTGATTTTTGAGACCGTCCAAGAACTCTTCTATACAATCAGGTTCACGGATCTTTGGTCTATACATATTGATTGTAAAAGAGGAAAAAAGAAACTATATATACAATCTTATTCAAGAGTCTTTGCTTTGACTTACTTGTGAAAAGGTTGGTGGTGTACTTGTATCATTTCCTTTTCAATTTTTTACTATGATGCATATTTTTTTCAACCCTTGTTCTCGAGGCCACTTCTTAGCATCGTCCATATCTTCTCATTCAAAGTTGTTGGCATAGTGATCACTTGGATCATCAAAAAAAACTTGAACAATTACGGGTTGACTTTTCATTGGAACAACACAGGGTTAAGCTAAGAAACATTTGAAAAAGTTATCCGCGGTAGCGAGACCCAACCATAAACATTCATTACGGACGGAATTTCCAATCAAAGGTGACCATGAGTTTACTAACTGTAAAAAAATAATAAATGTGCTCCCCAAATACAACGGGTATTCCCAATCGTAAGAGACCCTGAGTTTACTTATTTAAAGAAAAACCCAATTATATTCTGCTACGACGTTGAGGTTCCCAATCTTTAGTTGCACTGAGTTTAGTTTCGGTTTGGGTTCCCAGCCTTATGCAGTCATTACGGTTGGAAAATCCGTATATAGAAGCATTAAATATCATTTACATTCGTATGCACTTACAGTTAGGTTTTACAGTCGTAGAACAATTCTATGTTTTAAGTTATAAGTTTTCCAACCGTAAGTTTTTCCTTACCATTAAAAAATTGGGTTTTTTCAGAATGCAAAAATATCTAATTTTTAAGTACTTTCAGTGATTACAAGCATCAAAATTGTGATTGGAGTTAAGTTAGAGGTATACCTCACTATGTTGAGCATTTGTTTCTTTATATTCTTCACTTGGTCATTCAAAATCATAATAAGGTTGAGTTGAGTTTGGGTTAAAAAATCTTGATTATCTAACAAATCATCTATAGTGGGACCGTTGTTGTTTAATTTGAAATATGAGGATTCACCTACATCAGTACTCTTGTTAGAATCACTCATTTTAATTGAGAACATCCAAATTTTTAGGTTTTTCAATCTCAGTTATTTCTCCTACTTTTTCTACTTCCCTCAAAAATAAAAAACAATATTACTATTCTTTTAATTTTGATTTATCAAACACTAACTATAAATCAAATCATAAATCTAATCTAATCACTAACAATATTAAGTTTAGTTAATTATTTTCATTAGCACAAATTTATCGAGGGCAGTCTAGCCATTAACAAGATTAGTAGGACAAGAGATTTTGTACTATTCCATAGCCCTTTTTTTTTTGGAAGAAGACTGTTTTTAGGCATACGGGAATTTTTTAGGGCATACCAAGTAAAGACAAAAAAGGAGTGTAAATAGCAAAGTCAGAAGCCCCTTAACGAAATATTTTTGGTAATGGAAAATCTGCCCTTTTAGGATTAGTGTTAATACTAATGATTGGTTAAAATAATTCTGATTAGTGATTAGTTTTAAGATTATTTAGTTATAAATTTGTGTAGATAAAAAAATTGAGTAAGAAAAAAAAAGTTAGGTTTTTTTAGAAGGAGAAGGGGAAAGTGAGAAAAAAAACTTGTAACTTGTATTTGATTCAATGGATGAGGCATTTAGGCTGTTTGTATACACTTACAGGAAACTTTTGTGAAGAACATTTCGGCTAAAAACGCAACTCAATTTTGAGCCGAACCCAACACCGTAACCGTCATTTAATCGATGAAAAACAACAAATATGAGATTGGGTTTGTAAAACTTACTTTCTTATCCTCATTTCCGGAGTTGGAGATGCAGTTGGTTCAATTTCTGGTTCAATTGGTGGTTGATTTTCAGTTTCTACACCTTCATCTTCAATTGGTTCTTCTTCTTCAATTGATGGATTAGAAGACGATTTGGTTTGCCTAGTCCCTGATTTTCTTTGTACGAGTCATTATGTATTTCAGCTTAATCGACAATTAAATTTTTACGAATCGACAATTAAATTTTTACGAATCGACAATTAATCACGGTGATGATTTTTTTTTTTTTTCGCGGGAGGGGAAGAGTTCAGCTAGAGGAGGAAGAAGAAGAGATGTTAAGGGAAGCTGATTTTGATTTTTTAGAAAATTGATTTTAGATTTTTGTATTAAGGATATATAGATAATTGAGCTACCCATAGGTTACCCCTTATAAGGTCACTCAAGATGGAACTATCATTTTGTATGCCCCGAAAGTTTTATGCATGCTTAAAAACAACCTTCTTTTGGAAAAATGTTCCAGAATGGGCCTCACAACTTCACAAGTGATATCAGCCCAAATATCTCTAACAAAGCAGCCCAAACTTTTTGTTGACGACAGAATCTCGTGAATCCGTGAGTGATAAAGAAAAAGTTCAAACTACACACGCTCACAAACACAAACAGGTCAAAGTAGTCCCGTCTCTCTCTCTTGTTTGTCATCAAGTTTCTCCGTATAAAAAAACAAAAACCATTGTGAGTAGAAAAACCCTCAGTCTCTCACCGCACTCAACCTTCTTCTTCCTCTCTGCCTACAGCAATGGCTGTAGGAGCAACAACATTGCGAGTATCAAACATACCCTTAACAGTCATAGCTAAAGACCTTCTCAAATTCTTCGAAGACATACTAGGTAAAAACACAGTCTATGCCCTAGAAATATTTACTGAGCGTAAAAATTGGAAATCAAAAGGTCATGGTTTAGTTCAATTCGAAACCATCGACTCAGTCAACACTATAAATCATCTCTCAGGAAAACTTATTTTTCAGGGTATTAATCTCAAGATTTCACCTTCTTTTAAAGAGATCATTGTTAGGCCTACCCAAAGTTATAATCGAGTAGGTGGTGGAGCTTTGAATGTGGGTTTCTTGGTTCAGAATGATAGGTTTTATGTTTTGGAGTCATGGAAGAGTGTGAAAGTGGATGTTTTGCCTGAGAAACATAGGGTTGAGTTTTGGGTTGTTGAGAATGGTGAGACTTATAAGTTAGTGGTTCAATTTGGGGATGTTATTTCTAGTGCTGGCTATTGTTTGGGTGCTGAGGAAGCTAATGCACTTCTTTTGAAGGTATACATTTGTTTATGTCTTTGATTGTTTTTTCATGGTATACACAATGTGATTTGCCCAGTGTAAAGCTATATGCCCAATGCATGCAGATTAACTTGTATACTTGATGGATATGATTACGCCTAAGGTCTTGTGCTGAATTTCGTCATGTTCATTGCATTTTGCTAGAAGCATTCATGCTTTGCAAGATTAGGATAATCACTTTGTCATTTAAATTTTGATAGCACAATGTTATTTTTATGCAAGTGTGAAGCTATATGTGACGATGCATGCAGAGTTAACCTAGTATACTTGATGGATATGATTATGCTAGGAAATGGGTACAACATGCTCGTACATATTCCACTACCTGTGTTATCACTTTTAAGCTACAAATTCTTCCTTGGTTTGGTCTTAGTTCTTATAGCAGTTTATCTCTTTGGATTACAAAATCACTTCTTAATTTTTAGAGGATAATTTGACGGTGAAATACCTTACCTTTAACATATGTAAATGTTTTTCAGCTTAAATTTGCTCCGAAGATCTATCACAAAATCTCAAAACCCGACAATGGTGCGAGCGTTGGAAACAACCGGTACTCTATATTTAAGGAAAGTTCTGAGTTTCTATGGGTTCGGACAACAGAATTTTCTTCCTTGAAGTCAATTGGGAAATCATCTGCTTTTGTTTGGCAACTTGATGAGCGAACTTCCTTTTCTGATATTATTAACAGCTTCCCACGTTATGAAGGAGAGTCTAGGATTTTTTCTCTAGAACTGGTCGAGCAATCTTGTTCCGGTTCAGATCTAGTTCCATTAATAAGATGTCCATCAGATTCTAAGTTATCATACGAGATCCTTTTCCAGCTGAATTCTTTGGTTCATGCCCAAAAGCTTAGCATTCCTGCAGTGAATTCCGATGTGATTGACATTCTAAGCAGTTTATCCTTGGATTCTGCGACTAAGATTCTCAGAAAGCTGCGACAGGTGAAGTCCACTTACTATGAGGTTATATCTTTTATTCAGTGTCAGCTACATACTAGTGTGGGAAATAAAAGCCATAAACCTTCATCATCAGAGAGAAAGTTGAAAAACAATGAATTAATGAGTTGTCATAGGGCCCTCATTACCCCTACTAAAATCTATCTGTTGGGTCCTGAAGTAGAATCCTGGAATTACGTCGTTAAGCATTTTGAGGAACATGTATCTGATTTTATGAGGGTTACCTTTGTTGAAGAAGATTGGGGCAAACTCCAATCTGATGCTGTTACAACAAGTATCGAGCAAGGTATTTTCTCAAAACCATATAGAACTAGTATATACCATCGCATATTGTCTGTTCTCAGTAATGGGATTGTGATCGGAACCAAGAGGTTCGAGTTCCTAGCCTTCTCAGCAAGCCAACTTCGTTCAAGTTCAGTATGGATGTTTGCGTCTAATGACAAAATCAGTGCAAAAGACATTAGGGAATGGATGGGTTGTTTTAATAGTATCCGAAGTGTGTCGAAATGTGCGGCAAGAATGGGTCAGCTGTTTAGTTCTTCTAAGCAAGTGCTTAACGTTCCGCCACAAGATGTTGAAAACATTCCTGACATTGAAGCTACCACTGATGGAATTAAGTATTGTTTCTCAGATGGGATTGGTAAAATTTCACTCTCTTTTGCCAAAACAGTTGCTAAGAAGTGTGAGTTGGAGCATATACCATGGGCTTTTCAAATTCGATATGGCGGGTATAAGGGCGTTCTAGTCGTTGACCGTAATTCCTTTCGGAAGCTATCTTTGAGGGAAAGCATGAAAAAATTTAAGTCAAAGAATAGAATGCTTTGTATTACTAGTTGCAGTCAATGGATGCCTTGCTATTTAAACCGGGAGATTGTTACTCTTCTCTCTACTTTGGGGATAGAGGATGAAAAATTTATAGCATTGCAACAAGCCCAAATTCATCTTCTTGATCAAATCTTAACAAGTCGTGAGGTTGCTATTAGAGGCTTGGGAGGGATGAATGCGGGTGAGATTAAGCGCATACTACTACAAATGTTACTTCAGGGCTATGAACCAAGCTCAGAGCCTTACCTTTTCATGATGCTAAAGGAATATCGAGATCAGCAGTTATCGGATATTAGAAGTAGATCCCGTATCTTTGTTCCGAAGGGTCGACTTGTAATCGGATGCTTGGATGAAACTGCCACATTAGACTATGGTCAAGCATATGTCCGTGTGACCTTGACAGCGGAAGAACTTCAATGTGGTAGTCAGCCGTTTTTTCACATGGTTAAGGATAAGACAGCAATAGTAGTGGGGAAAGTGGTGGTCACCAAGAATCCTTGTCTTCATCCAGGTGATATCAGAGTGCTCAATGCCGTATATGAACCACTATTAGAAGCGAAGGGCTTGACAGATTGTCTAGTTTTTCCCCAAAAAGGAGAGAGGTATATTCTTTCTTCTTTATCTTCATTATTTCTCCCATTTGTTAAGTAGGAGAGGCGTGAACTAGTTACACTTATAGGCTTCACATCATTGAATTATTGCAAAGTAAGTTTGCAATTAATCATTTTATACAAGTCGATTTTGCTTAGCTAGAAGGTGATTCATAATCTCTAAGACAAAACTCATTATTTGATAAATGAAGCAATCTTGAGCATCCACAAGTAAAACACTATTAGGAAAGTAAAACCCCTAAAAAGCCTAAATTTTTGCAAGTGGATTGCTAATTCTCTGTTTGGATTAATGAGCAGAAGCCCATATAAATGCTGTAAGTGACTCATAATCGGAAGGTCTTAGGACGATTTTTAGCCAAAACCCAAAAGAGTTTTCTCTAACAAATGGTGTTTCATTACAGGCCTCATCCAAATGAATGCTCTGGTGGTGATCTGGATGGTGACTTATATTTTGTATGCTGGGATGAAAATCTCATCCCGTTGTGCAATGATACACCAATGGACTACATTGCTCGTAGACCTCGCATAATGGATCATGATGTTACTATTGAGGTGAATATTTAGTGGACCTCATTATGTGTATAGACTATCAAAATTTGACGCATTAAAACCCATTTCACAAGGTGTTTTTCTCACCTGCTCATATGCAGGAAATCCAAAAATTCTTCGTCGATTACATGATAAACGACACACTTGGCATGATCTCCACTGCACACTTGGTTCATGCAGACCGTGAACCAGAAAAAGCCAGGAGTTCAAAATGTCTCGAGTTAGCAACTCTTCATTCCATGGCCGTTGATTTTGCCAAGACTGGAGCACCAGCAGAGATGCCAAGAGTGTTGAGACCTAGGGAGTATCCAGATTTCATGGAGAGGGAAGACAGGGCCATGTACCCTTCTTCTGGAGTATTAGGGAAACTCTATCGTGCAACACTTGATCGAAAAGAGAACTCAATGGAATTAGTTGGTCAAGGTCAATATACTTATGATGCTGATCTCGAAGAGAATGGATTTGAAAAATACCTAGAAACTGCTGAAGGTCACAGAAACATGTATGCAGAGAAACTGATATGTTTGATGGATTACTATGGAGCAGAAACTGAAGAAGAGATGCTAACTGGTAATCTGAGGGATTTGTCAGCATATTTACAAAAAGACAAAAGGAGATACACAGATATGAAAGATCGAATCATAGACTCCACCAAGACTTTACAGAAAGAAGCAAAAGAATGGTTCCACAGTAGCTGCAAGAACCATGAACACAAGAAGATGGCCTCAGCATGGTATCATGTAACTTATCACCCAAATTACTGTGCAGATGGTAAGAATTTCTTGAGCTTTCCATGGATTTTTGGTGATAAGTTGCTTGATATAAAGCAAAAAGGTAAAAGTGCCAGAACATAAATTGGATGCTATGCAGCTGGTAGCAGATCAGAAACTGTACAAATTACGAGTTTGTCACCTTTCATTATCGATATGGGAAGTTTAGTTGAAGACTACACAGGCCATGGGGGATTTTGTGTACTAAAAGTTTCTTTTGAAGGTGCTTCATTCTTTTCCAAATATGTAATATACTTAGGAATGTCGGTTGTGTTGCAAGTTTGTTAAACATTTTCTGAAACAATTATGTTATCCTAAGGCCTCTATTCCTATGCACATGCCAAAAAAACGGTGTTTGGCATGCCAGGTGGCATGGCAAACCATCTGTGCCACTATGGGGAAACTAATTAGTGACTGAGTTGCGAGCGATATTCACAATATCGCTGGCGTTAAAGACTTTAGCGCTACCGATATTGTTAAAATCGCTCTCTTTAAATAATAACGTTGGCGATACAATGGTTATCACCCAGTAGTTATTCTGCAACGGCTATTTCCCCATATGGTTCTTATATATACGCCATTTTACCTCTTTAGATAACTCACACCTGCTTCTACAGATATTTCACCTATATTCTCAATTTAAGTTTCATTATCATCTCAATGTCGAGATCCAATGAAGAAATGGATATTAAGAAAGGTATCGTATGAGGCTGCAACAAATTGACGAAGAGGAAGCTGAAGATAATAAACTAATCGAAATTTTGATGCTTGTACATACGGGTCAAATACCAAGAGTTCCAGAGCCCAAAGAAGTATTATCAAGAAGATATACGTATCGAGGGAGGGAATTTTACCATCAAAAGCTCATGCACGATTATTTTCTTCCCAATTGTGTGTACTCTGATCGAGATTTTCAAGGTCGATTCCACATGCCTCGTCATCTGGTGAAAAATATTATTGAAGAGCTTTGTCGAGTGGAACCTCAATTCAATTATCAGTTTGATGCACTGAATATTAGAGGTCATAGTCCTGTACAAAAAATTACTTCGGCTTTAAGGATTCTAGGTTATGGCATTCTAGCGGATGCAAATGATGAGTACCTTCGTATGGGTAAAACAACTTCTTACACTTACCTTTCATTGTTCTGTGAAGTAATGATTAATCATTTTGGTCCAACATATTTACGAAAACCAACCGACGAAGATGTTAGACAAATATTAAGGGAGAATGAGGAAAGGGGATTCCCAGGAATGCTAGGTAGTCTCGATTGTATGCATTGGTTCTGGCATGGATGCCCTGTTTATTGGGCTGGTCAATATAAAGGTCATTTTCCAAAGCCAAGAGTTATCCTTGAAGCTGCTGCTTCTTATGATTGTTGGATATTTTTGGTCTTCCGGGTTCACAAAATGATATTAATGTTTTGCACAAGTCTCCTTTGTTTGAAGATTTGAAGTATGGAATTTCCCCATTTGTCCGTTTCATGATCAACGGCCATCAGTACACTCATGGCTATCATCTTGCGGATGGTATCTACCCAAAATGGTCCACCTTGGTTCAATGCTATCGTCAGCCTCCTGCTGGTGCAATAGGCCGTTCATACCGATATTTTAACGATGCCCAAATGGCACTGAGGAAGGATGTGGAACGTGCTTTTGGAATTTTGAAGAGGAAGTTCGCTATCATTTGTGGCCCATATCGTGGGTTGAGTCCTCGTGAAATTCATAAGACTATGCTCACTTGCATAATTCTTCATAACATGGTAATTCAGAAAACCCGGCGTGATTCAGATTGGATTAACTATGATGATGAAGATTTTAGGCCGGAGATTCGACCTAAAAGAGGCCTCTCTGCAAGGAATTATGGTCAAGTGACTAACTACATTCAGAACCGTAATTTGTATGACCAGTTAAGAGATGATTTGAGATTGAATCTTTGGGCAGAGCATGGAAGATGATTTTATGTATTTTTCTTAATGTTTTAGCTTAAGTTTAAGTTATGTTATTTATTTTTAATGGAATTATAATAAACTTCAACATTTCATTTCAAACTAATATTAATTGGAACGCATAACAACATATCAAATTAAAACTTAAACTAAAACATTAAAACTTAAACTAGAACATTAAAACTAAAACATTAATCATGTAGAGAGAATTATTTCATCAAACTCATCATCATCATCTTCGTCATGGTTGTTAGTAAATCCAGCTTGCTTTTCAATCTGTGCTTGAATCCTGTCAAATTCAATTTTCCATAGATGTTTTTGTTGGTCGTTCATAATTGAGGTGTTAGCTTGAAGAATGTTATGCTTGTCATAGTCAAACCCAAATTTTTCTTGAGAAAGATGACTTTTCTTACTCTCCCGGTATTGAAATTTCCTTTCAATGGATCTTTGCTACTCGACGGTCTTTTGATGTTCCATAAACTCCCCCATGTATAAATCCTCCGGAACTCCCTCCTTCTTGAGATAATTTTCTAGCCAGTTTTTCCCGATTCCTCCCTGGAAGTTTTCCCTTATTATTACCATCAACATAATTATTGAATACTACGTTGGAATTTGAGCTTGTAGGGGTATCTGGTGAAGAATTTGATGGACCTGGTGAAAATGGTGAAGAATTTGGTGTTGAGGAAGAAGAATTATATGGTGACTTTTCAGGTACTATTTGATTATTTGCTAAGTAATCTGGATTATATTTGTTCAAACCCTTCAAAATATGATAACAACTTTCGAAAGCGAATTGTTTACCATGTTTTCGTTGCCAATCTGTACGAACCTCTCTTTCAAAATCAACATCACTCTGACCACTGTCCTTGCCTTTTCTCTTGGCTTGGATTATCAATGCAACATAAGCGGCTACTTCCCAGTTGATTAAAATGAAGTGTTCTGACAATCCTTTTGCATCACGACTATTGATGTTCATGGTTTGTTCTTCATATTTTTGAAATATATTATCCCAAATGGTGTTACCATGTTGTTGTGCACCACCAATACAATCTTGGGTAAAAAAAACATAATTACGACAAATACATTCATCTTCTATCATGTTGTATTTTGCACCACGGACTCGGTTCTTCTTACCTTTGCCTTGAGTTTCTTCTTAAGAATCCATTTTACAAGAAAATATATAATTGTAGAGGAGGTGTAATAGTTTTAGATTTGAAAAAGATTGAGAGATTAAGAAATTCTAGAGAATTTTAGAATTTCTGGTGTGAGTTGATATGAGTTTGAAATTATGTCTTTATAGAGGGGGGAAATTGTAGCCGTTGGATACGGGACTGATAAACGTTGATCTTACTAGCGAGCGATAGTTTGACTGTCGCTGTCGATTTAATGACCATCGAGCAATATATTGACCATCTAGCGACCGAGACTCTATCGCTCGCTGGAAACTCTGTCGTGTATGCCTATATGCCAGAAAAAACATATTGGCATATGAGTTTGGCAGTTTGGCATACCCATAGTGGGTGCATATATGCCAAATATCATGTTTTGGCATGTGCATAGGAATAGGCCTAAAAACTCCTTTTCAGTCTTAAAACAAGCTTAATCTTAGAAGTCCCAAAATTAGGTGCACTGCATATCTGCCGTTGCTTCTTACCGATCTTAGTCTGATACAGTACTAATGGAACGGGATTAGAATCCTGATGCTCATAAGTATGAGATCTAACTTTAATATCATATATCTTTTGATCATTCATTTTTGGATACTCTGGAAAAAGAGATTTCAACCATATGTATTGCTTATTCATTTCGGATACTCAGAAAATTATCCCTTCTAACATCGAGAGACCCTCCTAGTTATCGTCTCCTTGACCAAATGAAGATTTTTGTTAAAGGGAGAGCAAAAACGGATCCGAGGAGAGCGAAAATCGTAGTCGACTCGGTAACTAGGGCGATTCATTTACTGAGTCAAATTTGGAATTTTTCTTCTTCTTCCGAAATACCCTTTAACCTAACTACGGTTATGAACCTAACCTATGCAGTCTTCAATCAACAAGCTTCGAACTGTTAAGAGTTGGTTAACCCTGTTGTGTTTAGTTATTTTTGGGATGCATCCCAGTTTGTTTTGGTGCAGAAATTGGGTGTCTACGTCTTTGTTACTAGTTACATTCTCAGTTTGTTGAGAGTTGTTAACTGCATTTTCCTTTTCAATTTAACATTTTTCTTCAAAAAAAGATCCTTTGTGAATGAACATAATATGCAGTATGACCAATTAATTACGTGATCAGAAGCTTGGATCAATCTTGTCAAAGCTTAAATGGTGTCATCACTTTTCATATATCTATCTGTCAGAATAATGCAAAATCTTCCATAAATTTTCATTTTAGCATCTAATTGTCCAATTCGAAGTAATAAAAAAAAAAAAAAAAAGGAAGTAACAAGGAAGAAGCAGTTCCTTCCAACTCTTCTTCTTCGTTGGCTTTTTCTCCGGTACAACTTTCTCTCCGGTACAACTTTCACCTTTTTCTGACTTGGATTCCTCCTATGTGCCGCTGTCACCTTCTTCTGAACTGGAAAAATATGCTTCTCAGTTTGCCATTGCACCTTTCTCCTATTCGCTCTCCTCAGATCACTTTTCGGAGAACAAAACCCTATGGAAGAGGTTTAGTGGACTGTTAAAAACGATCCTAGATTTTGAAACCTTTCTAAGGGTTTCATGGTCATGGCGGTGTTCATCAAGTTTCAGAAAAACGAGAAAGCAGGAGAAAAGTTTTGTTCGTGCGTATGGGTGGGCAAAAAGATAAGCCAAGATTTTTGGTTTTTTCAGAAAGTGTGAGATCAGATTGTGTTTTAATTAGGGCAATTTCGTCAGAGTCAGCCAAATATATTAAACCGGTCATAGTTACCGAGTCGACTACGATTTTCGTTCTCCTCGGATCCGTTTTTGCTCTCCCTTTAATAAAAATCCAAATGAATTGTAAATAGGAGTTTTTGTTATTTGCTCTTTTTTAATAAAAATTTTTATCTTTTATTTGGATGATTTTTTTATAATAAAAATCCAAATGAATTGTAAATGTAAACTTAGCAACTTTTTTCTGGATAGGGGACACTTGCAGAGTGACACTAAAACATAGATTCAAATTTGGCCATCGATAACAGTCGTTGCAGTCAACAACACCAGATAAGAAGATACATTCACACCTCGGCTCAACACTTGACCGTTTATCTTCTCTTCTGTGAGACTGAGGACAATAAAATATACCCGGTGTAACTAAGGGGTTTTATGACCTCACTCTTTTCCATTTTTTGTTCTCCATAGCCATTTCCACCAAAGTTTTGGTGGGCTATGCAATGACAATAACTATGGGAAAAAGAAAGTACAAAAAACACTCCATGTAGCACAAAAGAACAAAACAATTTTCACTAAAAATTTCGCTAATTGTTTAATTAATCGAAAAGACAAAACAAAAATTCTGTAAAAACAAACAAAAAGAGTAAAATCTGTAAAATACAAGCCTTCCCAACTAACTATAATCATACTGCATTAATCCTATTTTATTAATTAATTTTTCTTAGAATAAAAATCTATCATTTCTTATTTGCTGGTATTATCTTTTCTATATACAAATAAATAAGAAATCCACCACCACCAAACAAATCATCACAATTAAAAAGGAAAAAAAAAACCTGAGACCCCACCAGAGCCACCTGTTTGCCCCCATCAAAAAGTCAAAGTTCACAGCCACAGCCACCATCTCCCATCCTAGAAGAATAAAAGAATCTCTCTCTCAATGATCAGGAGTGGCTCACTTTAAACAGCCAGCGCATTTGAGCATTACAGGCGCATATTAATCAAACGGTGAATATTTTAATCTCATCAAACAAAAGATGGTCCATCTTTACCGAGATCCATCGACGATTTAGCAGAGGTCGGAATGGCATACCTCGATGAGAAATCACGATAAGAATAGTCTTCATCTGATTGACCACTTTGCCCTGGACCTTCATCAAAATTAAGTGCATAACTCAACGGATCATACTGGAATTTGCCCGATTTATTGTTGTTCCCGTTCTTATTAAATCGGCGTATAAAAGTTTTCCATTTAGGACCTGCCATTATCTCAGACCATTCTCTTACTTTCATGATAGCATTCCATCCTTTCTTCCACCATTTCTCTTCGCTGTGATGACTTTCAGGCGTTCGACTATCTCTATCGCGATCCCACCAGACTAATCTATCAGTGTCTGATCGTCGATTATTTGAACCTAAACATGGAATCCAAAAACAACATCCTCGATTATTATTTGCATAAACCATATCTGACAATTCTTCACTTAATGGCTCCATTACTTCTACACCTCCGCTTCCTCCTCTGCTCATTCCGACTCCAGAACTCTCCATTAGTTCTCACTGATTTCAATTTCCACTGAAGAAAGAAAGAAGAAAAAGGGTGCGTGGGTTTTCTCTTGAGTGTGGCTATAAACTGATGACCTTCTAAACGTGAAGCTCTGTTTTTCTCTCCATTGTCTCTATCGCTCGCTGGCTCTGTAGACTCTTTCTCCTATCTTTCTCCTTTTCTAGGGTTTGTGTGTGAAAGGAATGAGAAATATAGGGGAGAATAATAATAATAACGGGCAAAGAAGACAATTGGTTGGCGGAGTGACCGGGTGTAGCCGGTGACTAGACGTGTTGTGACTTTAACGTCATGCTAATCCGGACCTACTGTACACATGTATTCCCCGATAATCCCGAGTTTAGTTGATTTGTTGTTTTCTTTATTAATTAGTTTCCCAACGGCTCTGTTTAACAAATGTTAATGACAGTGATTAGTGGCGCTGTGGATTTTGTTATGGCTTGCTGATTCAGTTCACCGGAGATTAGTGGAATTGTATATCGTTGGGGAATTCCTATGGAATGAACAAACCTAAAGTTTGATCTATTAATCCCATTATGGGATGAACAAATCAAGGAAATGGATGTTCAAGTAAACAAATTAGTTCATTTAAAAAGCGAGACACTCCAACAGGCGCGCGTCTGTGTTAATGACGGACGTTCGTGCAGATGTCTCTGGAGTCAGCAGGGATGTCGCCCATCACATATTCTCTCTCCAACACCTAATTATTATATTTATAATTTATTTTTTATTATTTATTTTATTAGTTAAATAATTTGTGGGACCAAACTCTTATTAGTTTATATAAATAAAATGATTAGTGGGACCCAACTGTTATTAGTTTATGTCAACAAAATCAATAGTGAGACCCTAAAATATCAGATTTGTTCATTTTGACTTGTTTTCCATAGTGGAGAATGCAGTTTGTTCATCCACGTGGATGAACAAATTTTTATTTTTGTTCATTGCCATTGGAATTGCGCTTACATGCCAATGTCATATGTCCCTATTCTTTGACATATATCTAGTTGATGATGGAACATCGAGCACCAACTAGGACAGCTAATTTCGATCGCTTGTGTATTTTGTTTTCGAAGAAACCCTATCTTTTTTTTTTTCTTTTTTCTTTTTTTATCGGTAAAGAAAAAAATATATTGATCAAAAAGCGAGAGTACAAAGAGACTTGTACTACTCGGAGAGTTACAAAGAAAGGACAAGTAACATGCTATTGTCTAAAAACAAAAAGTAGAAAAACTCTCCTAAGACTAAGTCTTATGGGGTGCTAGTCTAGCACCTAGATTAGCAGTTCATGTCAGCATACAAAATCGCCTAAGTCTTATGGGAGTGCTAGTTTAGTATGCTAGTCGCTGAAACAAAACAACGCCGAGAGCTATATCATTCCGCGCAACCTTCTTTAGCGGAACAATCCCGCGCTTGACCAGTCAACCCAGTCAATTGCGCTTTACCATTCCGCGCAAAGCGCTGTACTATTTAGCGCAAAAAAAATCGATCTAACCTCAGAAGATCGATCTTCTTCTTCCTCCAATTTTTTTTTCCTCACTTAAAAAAGCTCAAAAAATGCATGTCATAGATCGTGAATTCCAGGGATTTTCAGCTCAATTCATTTAAAGGGTTTGAACGTCATCTACATTTGAATCATTTGGATTTGTTTGGAGCGAATCCGTCCACGAAATCGATTTTGGTAAGATTTTGAAAATTTAGGGTTAAATTTTTTTTTTCCCGATTATAATGATTTGTTGATGAAATTGATATGTTTAGATGATTGATATTTATTATTTAGATGATTTAGATGATATTGTATGATTTAATTTGAATTTTTGTGAATGAAATTTGATATTGGGGATTAAATTGAATATTTGTGATGAAGTTAAATGATAATTTGTGTAATTACATGATTATAGTGAAAATGATACTTGTAGTATTTTTGATGAAGTTTGTATGAAATTATGATGAAATATATACGAATTATGATGAAATTTGTATGAAATTTATGAAACTTGTAGTATTTTTGATGAAGCTAAATTTTAATGAATTATGAATTTGTATAATTCGTATGATTATGATGAAATGATAAAATGTGGTTGATAGAATTGTGAATTTGTATGAATTATGAATTTGTATGATTATGATGAAAATGATAAAATGTTATTGATTCTTTTTTTTCTTTTGTTATTGATTGTAGTATGGATATGGAAGGTTGTAGTATGAATATGGAACAACATTTAGATACTTTGGAAATAGTTTCGGCAAAGGAAGATAGGCATGTATCTAATAATTTGAGTGATAGCCGAAGTATAAACTTTAGAGGCAGTTTTAATGAGGTTGAAACATTATATAACATTGTAGTGAAAGATAATCCGATAGCGCAAAGATACTGTGATAATTGTGGGTTTTCTTCTGTCTTTGAGTTTAACTTTTCCAATGCGGATAGAGGTTTAGTTGAAGCCATAGCTGAGAGATGGCGGAAAAAAACCGGGAGCTTCCATTTTAGACAATTTGAGCTTGGCCTCCTTCCTTTAGATTGGTATATGTTAACTGGAATTCCCATTGGTGACCCTACAAAGAATCAAGTAGTTATGCCGGTATTGGGTGATCTAACAATTGCTGTTTTGGATGATTTGTACTTTCAAGATATCAAAGAACTTGGTAACTGGAACAGTAAGAATAATGCAATATCCCTGGGTATCTTGAGAACCTACATTAAAAGTAAAGAAAACACCAACAATGTTGAATGTGCAGATATATTGATAAGAGCATTCTTTCTTTGGTGTTTTGGTCATTTTCTTATTGCGGGTTCTAGTGGAAGAGTAGATAAACGCTGGGTTTTATTGCTGGATAATTTGGATAAAGTTGGGGAATATGACTGGGGTTTAGCTTCCTTAGGTAACACTTACAAGTTTCTTGATGGATGGTCAGAGAATGGGAAGGATTTATCTGGCATGGTTATGGTACTTGAGTATTGGTACTATTATTACTTCCGCAACATGCAACCTTTGCTTTGTCAGACACCTTCCGGAGAACACCGTGATATTTTCCCAAAGATTAGTCTCTTCAAGAAGACTAACATTAAATCAAGGAAGAGAGGCCAAAGAGGAGGCCAAAAGGATACGAAGAAACACTCAGTGTCCACTGCAAGAGCACAAATTGACACTAGAACCAATGCATTATGTATTTGGCAACCCTAGCTAGGTAGTGAGTATTCTGAGGGAGAACATTATGAATATGCTCTGCAGTTATCCAGAGTGAGAGTTGTATTTTATGACCTAGAGAAAAACTACAAAAGAGTTAGTTGTTATTTGGCTGAACGATTCCAGAGGCAGATAGAAGGTGTAATTGTAATTCTAGGAAATCCTCCAGATTTGGATAGAGTTGGAGACAGGGATATTGTAGGTGTATGCGCCGAACATTATTTGGCAGTTAGTGAAGATCAATATAACAGGTGGTGGACGACACACAATGTTGGAGCTTATATCACTGAGTCATACCATTCGCAGAATACCGATGAGATAGCAGTGGGTAGCCAAGATGTTCCTATCCATTTGTTACCTAGTCATCCGCCTTCTAATCTGATGCCACAGACCTATACTTATGGCACACAGAATGTGCCCCTGTCACAGTTGCCGGAGATAGATTTCACTTTACCATTCATCAATGCAGCTGGTGTTGAAGAGCGGGTAGAAGTACAAAGCCAACCTTGTCCGTATAACTTTTCTGCGATGGGTTTGACAATAGTAAGTTTATTCACATTTGTTTGCATTTTCATTTTAAGTTTCTTGAATGCAGCATCACTAAACCTATCTAGTTTATGCTTGTAGGATCAGTGCTTCAGTTTTATGTCACAACAATATGAATTCTACAATGGAACTCATCAAGTAGTACCAAGGGAGTCAAGGCGCATTTATGCCTCAAGTTCATGTTCCTCATCCGACAGATCTTCTTCTTCAATACCATCTGCATATTCCTCACAACCAATCAATCAAGAAGATCTCACATTAGGTGGTTCATTTAATCAATGGCCTTCAACTCAAGGATATTACCATCCTAGTCATGAAGATGGAGCAACTACCTCACAACAACCAATCAACCAAGGAAATGAATTTACCGATGCGTTGATGTTTGATACCGAACCTAACATTGTTTATGAAACTCAATTCACCCAACCAACCTGTCGCTAATTTGAGTGAATTAAAGTACTTGTAGTAATTTATGAAAACATATGGATTGTTGTTTCTTTTTTATGGAGTTTTTATGAAATTATTTGGATTGTTGTTTCTTTTTTATGGAGATTTTATGAAATTATTTGGATTGTTTATTATATTAGGTACATTATGCAAGGAGCCATGAGAAGAATTTTGTTCCGTCTTCCAGATGATGAAGATGATACTGAGATGAATGTTCTAGCAGTGGATACGCTTTTGGAGTCACAGAGGAGGCAAGGACTACATCAACCCATCCCAAATAAAGTAAAGGAACGTCAGGTGGTGAACAGAAACCGTGTAGATGCCGATGCAAGAATGATGCATCAATACTTCAACTTCAGGTGTACTTATAGGCCAAAAAAGTTCAAAGGTCGGTTTGCTCTGTCTCGTCCCCTTTTTCTGAGAATTTTAGAGCAAGTTTGTGATTTTGACCATGATTTTCGTCAAAAAACCGATGCTTGCGGTATTCCTGGTCATTCTCCATATATGAAAATGATTGTCGTTATGAAACATTTTACCAAAGGAATTGCACCAGATTCTCTAGATGATTACACACAAATGGCAGCTAGCACTGTCTACTTTTATGCTAAGAAGTTTATGGATGCAATTATTTGGATCTATAATGGTCGATACATGCGTCAACCTACCACTCAAGATACTGAGAGGATTTTGGCAGAGAATGAAGCTCATGGGTTTCCTGGGATGCTTGGTAGTGTGGATTATTTTCATTGGGCATGGAGAGCATGTCCTGTGGATCAGGCAGGATCCCACGTAGGCTATAAGTCAATTCCCACGATTGTTCTGCAGGCGGTAGCTACATATGATAGATGGATATGGCATGCCTATTTTGGGTTGGGTGAACAAAATAATGATTGTAATGTCTTGCAAGATTCGGGTTTGTTCGATAGAGAACTTAATGGTGTAGCACCTCCTTGTCATTATCAAATCAATGGAAGAAACTACAATATGGGGTACTACCTAGGAGATGGGGCATATCCTATGTATGGTTGTCTTGTGCAAGCATACAAACCCACTTCAAACAATTCGGAAAGTATTTTCAATCGATATCAAGAAGCAAAACGGAAAGACATTGAACGTGCATTTGGTGGTCTAAAGGCTAAGTTTGGTATTATATTGAAACCATGTCGTTATTATAAAAAATCGGATATGAAGGCAATTATGAGGGGGTGCTTGATAATGCAAAATATGTGTGTTGAAATAGAATATCGCAATCATGAGGGTACAACCGACGTGGACACCAATGACGACCAATATGACCCTTAAGAAGATGGAGCATTTTATGAGAATGGAGAGTAAATTTCATACTCCATATTTCAATCAAGCACGTTTTCATTAAGTAGACAATTTAATTAGTTCTTGTAATATTTAACAAGAACTCCATAATACTTCTTCATGCACGATTACAATTACATTACATATTTAACTAGAACTTCATAAATACTTCTTAAATACGTTTTCATATTTAACTAGAACTTCATAAATACTTTTTCATGCATATCCTTCATAACCAAACATCTCCAAAGCGGTGACATGAATGAACGGCATTCCATATTCCGTTTGGTATAAATCCATAACATCTTCACGATTACCATTTGATGTCGTTAATGAAATGAGAAAACGCTTGCAATAACTCTTGATGGTTGATAACCGAGTTTGTAGTTGTTTTTTACTTCTTTCATTACCATTGATTCTCACAAATTATTCAACAAGTTGTACCCAAAAGGAGTTGGTTGTTTGAGACTTGTCGAGAGGATTTGTGTTAATCATGTGAAAACTTCTCACCAAGTCATTTTCTTCGTCAATTGAGAATGCAACCATGCTTGAAATTTAAATTAAAATTTTAGGAGTAGAAGAAGAGAGTGAAACGAAATATGAGTTTGGATTAGGGATTTTGAGTTCACATATTTAGTTTATATAGAGAAGAAGTGATATGAGTTTGGGCTGCAAAATATAGCCGTTACGATAAGCGCGGAATGAAAAAGCGTGTCGCGCGGAATCATCCCGCGCATAACTCTACGAACCGTTAGATCAAAAACTAGCCGTTTCTCTCAATGGCTAGTTTTTGATCTAACGGCTGGTAGAGTTATGCGCGGGATGATTCCGCGCCACACGCGGGAAAATTAAGCGCTAATCTTCTCAGCCATCAGATCAAGATGATCGTTGCATTTATAACGACTCAGATTTAATGCCCATTTGAAATCTCAATAGTTGTGTTTTCAGGCTTCCCTATAAATTGAGAACCACTTCTCCTTCATCCCTCACACCAAAATCAATTGATTTTCTTCTTCTTCTTCTTCTTCTTCTTTTATTTTGTTCATACAAAATATGGCATACTTTCAAACAAAAGAGGATGAAGCACTAATTATCTCTTGGATTATAGCAAGTAACGATCCGATTAGAGGAAAAGATAAAAACAAAACTCAACTTTGGAAGAGAATTATGCAAGAGTTCGTTAAAAGATGGCCGGAAGGTACGAATAGGGATAAAAATTCATTGCAATCAAGGTGTAACACGTTGAGAAGCGAAGTGAGGAAATATGTTTCATTCGTAAGACCTTACTTCCGCAATAAACCTTCGGGATTGCAACCTCCAGATTATGTAAGTACCGTTAAAAAAAATGATATTTTTTTTCTTCCAAATATATTTTATTCATTTATAAGACACTAATACATTTTTTTTCATTTTTTCCCACAGTACCGCGAAGGAGCACAAAATTATAAAGCAGCAGTCGGCAAGCATTTTACACATGATACGGTTTTCCATCTCCCGAAGACCTATCAACCGGATTACAATCCAGAGTTGAATAATGATGTTGGACCTAGCCAAGCAACTCAACCTAGTCAAGCAACTCAACCTAGTACTTTAGCTCCAGAAACTACGGATGAAGATTTGGAGGATATGGCAACGTTTGGAAGCTCACAATCAACCCAAGGTTCTGATACCTCAGACATATCACGTAGAAGACGCTATTTCGAAAAAACAGATGATGTTAGAAGTGGCGGAAGAGATAAGGAAAAGAAAAAGGCTCGCGAGGCTAAAGAATCGGAGAGAGTGGATGATAAAATGGACAAGCTCATACATCTTCTTGAAAATGCACAAGCACAAAGGGTGGCAAAGTATGAAACCGAAGAAGTGTTCCTTAAGAAAGATTTGGAAAACAATACAATCTTGGCACAAACCGAACAAAGGGAATCCGACTTGAAGATCCTACACCAAAATTTGAATGAAGTACAACCTTGGGAGATACCCCTTTACAAGAAATGGAAGAACGATATTTTGGTTCGTAATGGCTTTGATCCAATCCTCTAAATTATGAGTGATATTTTAGTTATTAGAAGTTCATTTTCAAGTTTGAATTAGAAATAAGATTTCAATTTCAATGTACTTTTTAAATTTTTAGAAGTAGGATTTTAATTTTAATGTACTTTTAAAAATTTTAGAAGTAGAATTTTAATTTCAAAAAACATTGTAACATTGTTTTGCAATGTAATCAAAAAATTTCTTAGTTTGCCAAATTTTAAGATTTTGAAACAAACAATCGTTGGAACAAATAGTCAAACTTTTCAAAATTCAAAATTTGAAAACATAAATGTGTGGTGGTGTAACATGAGTGTGAGAAAACAAATAATGAAAACTGTATAAAATTTAATTACTGAACGAGTGAAAAGTAAAAAAAAAGGTCAAGCACGGAATCATGCAGTGCCAAAGATTTGCGCGTAATGGAAACGCGCTATGTGATTGCGATGGACCATTCCGCGTAGATGCTTGGAATATTATTCTGAGCGCTGTTTCGTTCCGCGAAAGTTACTTTTTCCAGCGCTGAATCATTCTGCGTATCAATCTAGCATACTACTTCACATGCTAGCAACTGGTAGGAAAGAGAACTAGTGTTAACTTTTTTGTCACACTTTTTTTTTTGAATTGTAACACTTATGTGCTAATCTAGCACCTCCAATCTAGCCCATAAGACTTAGTCTAACTAGATAGAAAGCTCTTATAAAACTGCAACTAATGAGGAGTGAAATAAGCTCTTGGCCAATTATCTATAACATCATTAAAAGTAAGATTCTCAAAGTCTTTGAAAACTAAACACCAAGTAAACATTTCGTACTGAGCTTTACGAATGACTGTAGTAACACTGTGTTGTTTTCCATTAAAGGCTCTTAAGTTTCTTTCTTTCCAAAGACTCCATAAGATGACTGCTAGAATGATGCTCCATACCTGAGATTGAGACTTATCTTGAAAATTCAAAGGGCAAGACAGAAGAACTGAGATAACATTAGGAGACATTGTAAAATACCATTTCATCTTTTCAACAAAATGAATCCACACTTGCTGCGCAAAGGCACAGTGCAGGAAGACATGATCATTAGTTTCATTCTCATTACAGAAAAGGCAAGTTGGAGACACATGCATTTTCCTTCTTATCAGCATATATCTAGTAGGCAAGCTAGAATGAGCAATAGTCCACAAGAAGAAACCTATTTTTGGTGGAACCTTCAGCTGCCAATTAAATCTAAAGATATTGTGAGCAGGAAGTTCAATACCTGAATTATCCAGCTTGTTATATAAAGATCTGATAGAAAAATGCCTCTTAGATGTAAGAGTTTATTCCATGATATCCTCTTCTTCAACATGAAAATTGAAGCCATTGAGTTCATTTATCAGCCAGGCCATCTCAGTTCTAACATTTGAATTGAGTCTTCTATGTAGACCTAAATCCCAAGAATTATCACCTGCACCTTCTATTTAACAATCTTACACCATACAATTTTTATTTTTGGATAAAGCAAATAAATTTGGGAAGGCAACAGCCAAAGAAGAAGGAAGCAACCAATTATCAAACCAAAATCTCACATTGTTGCCTTTATTAACCTTAAACTTGATGTTACTGGAAATATTCTTGGGTTTCATTATCCCCTTCCAAACTACTATACCAAAAGTGATGTTTGGAATTTTTTAGATCCACTTAATTCCATCAGTTCCATATTTATAAGCCACCAACTTCCTCCATGGAGCATCTTCTTCCATTGCAAATCTCCACTGCCACTTGGTTAAGAGAGCTTGATTCATCTTTCTCAAAATCTTTATGCCCATACCACCATACTTTTTTCTTCTGTACAACTTCTCCCATTTTACCAAATGAGTTTTTTTTTTCTTCCTTTGTTGTCATCCCATAAGAAGTCTCTCATTATTTTTTCTAATTTCTTTGCAACAGAAGCTGGAATTTCAAATAGTGACATATAATATGTGGATAAACTGGCCAACACACTGTTAGTCAGAGATATTTTCCCAGCTCTTGAAAGTAGTGGCTTCTTCCATCCTGGCATCCTGAATACAAACTTATCCACTACCTTGTCCCACTTGGAAACACCTTTACACTTATCTCCCAAAGGAAGACCTAAGTAAGTAGTTGGTAAAGACCAGTGTAAAAACCCAGTAAATCAGAGAATTGAGTCAAGTCTCCATCATAACCTACTCCCGAAATTTGGCTTTTTGCAAAGTTGATTTTAAGGCCAGTCAACATTTCAAAAGAAATAAGCAGTAATCTAAATTGTTTTATTTGCTCAACATCAACATCCAATAAAATGAATGTGTCATCTACAAACTGTAAGTGACTTATTAACCTTCCTCCATCAGCTACTTGAAAACCATAATTGAGGCCATGTTCTTGAGCTTGCTTTATCATGAAAGAAAGAGCTTCACCTATAAGAAGAAACAAAAATGGACACAAGGGATCTCCTTGTCTAATACATTTTTTACTTTTGAAATATCCAGTTGCTGAGCCATTAAAAATTACTAAGAATCTAACCCACTCCATACAACATCTGATCCAGCTCCTCCATTTATCTCCAAAACCCATATTTCCTAGAATTTCATCAATGAAATCCCAATTTACATGATCAAAGGTCTTCTCAAAGTCTATTTTACAAAGTAAACTAGTTTCCCACTTCTTATCCTTGAATCAATGAGCTCATTTTCCACCAAAACACCATCCAATATTTGCCTCTTTTTTATTAAAGCAGTTTGATCAGTAGAAATAACATTAGGAAGAGCAATTTTTAACCACTTAGCAAGCACTTTTGAAACAATTTTATAAACACCATGAACTAGACTGATTGGCCTTAGATCTTTTATTTCTTCAATTGTGTCTTTTTTAGGAATCAATGCAATGAATGTATTCTTTAATCTCCAATCCATGAAGTTCTTAAGTTGTAATTCTTGAATTTTTTTCATGAATCTCCCTTCAACACCTCCCAACAAAGTAGATAAAAACTAATAGAAAACCCATCAGTCCCTGGTGCCTCATCTTGACCCAACAATTTGATTGCATTAAGGCATTCATTCTCCTCCGCATCCAACTCCAGCCGATTTTTGAGATCTTCTATAATAACATTAAACTGCATATGCTTCATTGAAAAAACTCTATCTGATTGAGTTTGAATTTTTTTTTGAAGAAATCCACAATACCATTATTGATGTCCTTAGCTTCTGTTATCATAATCCCATTAACTTGTATTGTGTTAGAGCGCTGCTCGGTCAAACTTGCATGCGTTTCTATCTCAAGCATGTTTGTCAATCTTAGTGATCAAAACTATAAAGTCTTGATTTCTAGTCTACCATAGATAAGGTCTCGGACTAGGACAGAAAGTGTAGTTGAACTCAAGAACTCCATGGAGATCATCATACAAGACGAAGGACTACTCAAGGAACCAATGGATCTTCATCGACTAAAAGGTATGTGGAGACTTGAACTTATCTATCACTCAAAAGTCTATCTACTATATCTCCTATCTTGAGACAAAAGTCATTTTAATATATAGACTAAGAATATGCACATGTGACATTTCGAGCTGAGTATATCTCGCTTATCTATTTCTGGAAATGGGTGTTGGTAAAGCTTTCACTTTAGCCAAGTTCATCTTTGCCTAGTGACGAAAGTCATGTTATGTTTCAATCACTTTGGAAATCGCTCTGACGAAAAATAGTTTGTGAATAACAACTATATAACGCCCTCTGAGAATGTTTTAATGATTGAAATAAGAGTTTAGACTATAAAACCATTGTGGGATATAAACATTGTTATGGCAACACATATATGTATAAGTCCTTAATACTTGAACCGAAGTTTGCGAACTTTGTTGATCAAGTGGAACCAGAACGTGAGCAGCAACTTAGTCCGCGAACTGACGGAAGTTCTCATCCCGAGAAATTCTGCTGGAGTTTATTAACTTCAACCGGTTAGCTTGAGTCCGCGAACTCAAGAGGTTATGTATGAAAACGGTGTTCGTGAACTTATCATAAATTACTAAGGAATGCTTTTGAAAACCGTGACTTTATAGTTCATGAAATGATTCGAGTGAATCACATTGTTTTTGATTCAATTATGTCTCTTGTAATACTTGGGATCTCATAGCAATTGAAAAACTCTCTAACTAGTTCATTTGAGTCATTTGGACTAGTTACGGTGAAGAAGAATATGGTTGATATGAAAGTTATCATTTGGCTAACCATTTGGTTGACTAATATTGAACCAACCATTGTACACGTTTGGGTACGGTTACACAAACTCAAAATGTCAAGTACATGTGTGTATGGCAAGCTAAGTTTTCGATCTAACGGTTGAGAGATATTAGCTTGTATCTAATCAGGTTTTCATCTAACGATGAATATTGAATGCTTTGTTAGCAAGCTAACATTGATTGCAAACCATGATTTGAAAGACTATATAAGCGAGAACTCTAGCAACTGGGAAACCTAATCCCCACACATTCTGTGTGATACTAGTTTGCTAAAGCTAGAGTCGATTCTCCTTTAACCTTTGGTTTTCTTCTTCTAAAACCAGGTTAATGACTTAAAGACTTCATTGGGATTGTGAAGCCAGACCGATACTACTGTTCTTGTAGTTGTGTGATATGATCTTGTTGTTTCTATCATACGAGTACAATTGTAATAATTGGCTTGAGATTTCTATCTCTGATAGGCAAGGTAAAAGTAGTCACAAACATATTCGTCTCATTGTTTGTGATTCCTAAATAATCTTCTTCATTGCGTCGATTAAGTTTATTGTGAGGTGATTGATGAAACTGAGCTGTTCTTTGGGAATATAAGTCTAGTTTTATCGATTTGTTCCTGTTCACCTTGATTTATAAAAAGACGAAAAAAAACTTGTAGGTTTATTCGTGGGAGGCGAATTTATCTATTACCTGTAGACTTTTCTGTGTGAGACAGATTTGTTTATTAAAGTCTTCGACTTTGGGTTATAACAACTCTTGGTTGCGGGGGAAATCAGCTAAGGGAATCAAGTGCGCAGTATCATGCTGGGATCAGAAACGTAGGAGCATAACTGTACCTTGGATCAGTGTGAGATTGGTTGGGGTTCAACAAAAGTCCAGACCAAAGTTAATTTGGAGTAGGCTAGTGTATGTAGCGGCTTAATACAGTGTATGTTTAATCTGGACTAGGTCCCGGGGTTTTTCTGCATTTGCGGTTTCCTCGTTAACAAAATTCTGGTGTCTGTGTTATTTATATTCCGCATTATATTTTGTTATATAATTGAAATAATACAGGTTGTGCGTTGTTCAATCGATTAGAATATCCGACCTTATTGGTTGTTGATTTAAATTGATTGACACTTGGATATTGGTCTTTGGTACCATCCAAGTTATCTCTCTTTGATTAGACTCGCGAATCATATTTGCTTGAGTAAATCAAATCAAGAGATTGAGATAATAACTCCTTGAGTATTTTCTATTGATTGAGTGTAACTGTCTAGTTGATTCTCTAGAAAAAAACTTGGAGTTGTCCATACAGATTGCTAATCGAAATATTGGGTGAGGTTGTTAGACCCCCGCTTTTTTAATTGGTATCAGAGCAGGCAAACACGTTAAAGACCTCACAAGTCTATGTTTGTAGTGATCTGACTCTATGGACAAGAGTAGTATCTCTGATAAATGCGTCACCAGAAATAAAAAATATATCCTGTCAAAGTCTATTAAAGAGAAATATTCGACAATCTCAAGTTTAGACAAACATTGTGTTAAAATTAGACAGGCAGATATTGACATGCACCATTCCGACTACCCTTCGAAAGAGGTTACTTCTCTAAATGAACGGGAAACAGATGAAGTGAGTAAGTTGATTCTAAATCTTATTAGAATTAAAGCTGATAGATTTAATCGGTTGAAGAAACATGTCAATAATCTTCTTGGTGTAATTAAAGACTGCAAAATCAAAGAAAATACTGAAGATTGTTCTTCATGTATGACTCTTGAAGCAAGCTTCATAAAGGATGATTTTGAAATAGAACGTCGCTTGAATAAACTCTCCATTCAAGGATGCTCTAGGCAGTCTAAGACATCAACTGTTTTTGCTACAACAATATATGCTCCAGAAGAAAAACAGAGTCCCTTCCAAGCAAGGAAAATGTGCCAGTCTCCTCTGATCAAGGAAATATCACATCACATGGAAGGAAGAAATCTCATGACGAGTATGTTAAGACTATACTAACTAATCACGGTTGTGATAAGAAAGTATGTCACTTTTGTGAAGCAAAAGGTTCTGTTAAACTGAAAGGAAACTCTAAGTTGAATAAAAACTCTATTGTTCAACTTCAACACACCTTAAATTTAATCCTCAAAGGTGTAACTGATATTCGTATGTCGAAACCTATTGGTTTTCATATGAATCCTGTGTATGCTACCAGGAAGGTCAGTTTAATGAGTTCCTCAAATATTAGGAAGCAGAACAAAAGTCTAGATAAGAATCGTCTAAGGAAAAATCAAGTGGTTTTCTCTGAAAATAATGCTTCCCTTGATTTAAAGAGAATCTCAGAAGAAAGGAGAAAAATTGATGATACAAAAAACAACCTGATAAAGATGATTCAAGGGTATAAAGAAATTGTTGACAAGTTGTCATCCTCCTCAAGTCAAGACTCTTCTGGTAAGAACTCAAACTATGTCTCTTATTTTGATGACAGTAAGTTTTATGATAATTTCTCAAATCAAAAGGAATCCCTCTCACGATTTAGGAGGAAAAAGAGACTTGATCATAAACACAATTCCTTAGATGAGCTCAAAGCTCATACTTGTGCTAATTAATCACAAGGTTAGGAACTTGCTCATAAAAATCCTGCTGAGCATGATATGTAAAAGTCAGGTGTACTTTGGCAATTTGTGTTTTGCATAGTTGAGATCTTCTCTTATCGTTTATAGCTAAACTAGTGCCAACACACAGTATTGCTTAAAAAGTATTTGCAATGTTTTTTTTTCCATGTTTAATTGTCTTGTGTTCTTTTCTTGGGGTGCATTGTGTTCGAATATGTACACGAGTTACCGTTTCGAGTTTACAGCTTGGAAACCCTAAAAGCCCATCTTCTAAACAAAACCTTTAAATAACCGACCTATTGAGTTACATATATCACGTACGCATACTCTAGGTTTTTCTGGGTTATCAAGAATGTCCTCTTCTTCATCTTTCGATGGCGGTTTTACAAAGGGATTTCTTATGAAAGATTTTGGTGTTGAATTAAAAGGAAGAAAGAAAAGAACTCTTGTGGAAGATGGAGCACCTAATGCCTCATGCTACTATGCCTACTCATATCAAGATGTTGAGAATGAGGATATGGTGTTTGTTGAAGTGGTTCATGACTTTCTAAAGTACTTCGAGAAAGCTAAACTGCAACTTGTTGATACAATAAGAGATCTTGGTGTGGTTAGAAGTGAGTTGGAAAAGGTTACTGCTGACCTTGGTCTCATGAAGACACATGTTAAAAAACTTCTCAACAAGGATATCTTCTTAGAAGTAGCAGTTAATGTGAATCACAAGCTCAAGGATCTCGAAACCTATGAAACTGTCTAACGTAAACTTTAGTTTGTGATTGGGTTCTACTATACATTTGAGCTTATCATGTCTAGTAAATCTTCTATGTTTTATATTTTATTTAGAAGAATAACTAGTGTTTTAGAATAGCCATGATTGTGATTACACATAGCTATATCCAATGATTTCATCCTCTTGTTTTTAGATTTATTGGTTTAAATTATAAATTTGTTTGGAAGATGATGGTTATAGTATTAATCTTTATGGTTTTATATATTGCAATATTTTGATGGGAGATGTATGTTTACATCCGTGAACTTGATTGTCCCATATTTAGTCAAAAGTATAGTCATTCGTGAATTGATATGCAAATATTGATAAAAGGATGAATAGACTTTTGAAAAACACAAAAGTTAAGCCTACATTGTCAATTGTTGATGTAAGATAGGTTAAAATCTTTTGTGATTCAAGGATAAAATCTATTATGTCACCTTGTGATGGAAAAAATATAATAAGTCCTTGTTTTGTAATCCACGGTATAGAGCTTAATTGTTCCATATTATTATGTATTACCGTGAAGGTTCCATCTTGTATCTTATGTTGAGCACGATACGACTAAGTCGATTTCTTATTGGCATGGTTGGTTGTTCCATAAAGATGCAACATGTTGAGAATCAAAAACTAAATTAATCAACTTGTGTGGTTATTTAGTTTGTATTCCATGAGTTCTCTCATGTTGAGTACATGTACGGTTAAGGTTTCATTTCCTATGATAATCTTAGTCGGGTTTCCATAATCTCTTATGTTGAGCCCAAATGAATTAAATCAATCATCTTGTGTGATTATTTAGTTAGCACTCCATAGATTTTTCTCATGTCGAGTGTGGAAAATTGAATTGATTACTTTGTGATTAGTTTAATTGTGTAATCCGGTTAGAGTATTTATGGGTTTTCATGTGAATAATATAATCGATGAATTAAGTCTCCATAAGTTTACTTGTGTAGAGCATATTTAGTCAAATTAATCTTGGTTCGCTTTGGTTAATATGATTGAATATTTTGAATTCCAAATTCATACGTGTACGCAATTTGTTGAGTCTAAAGAAATCCTTCTTTTCTCTTGAAATTAAGGTCGCTCTTGTTGTTCCTTTGGGAATGACATCTTATGGGGGAGAGTTCTTTTGAACTTGTGCTTAATTTTCAAATCTTTGTGGAGAGTGAGGCTGTGGAATTTTCAGGGGTTATCTTGTATCTTTATAAACTCCTTGATGAATGCATTTAGCCTCAGCTTTATGATTGCATCTAAACAAGATGATAGAATATTTACCTTTGGTCATGAAATGTCTCTTACAGAAATTTTATTAGGATCCCGTTCTTGTACCTTTGCCAATTTTATTGACAAAAAGGGGGAGAATTAATTGTAGTTCATGCTACAAATACATATGGTTTTCGAATCATTAGGTAAGGGGGAGTGAAGTAACACCATAGTATTGTTGTTGAAGTTGTGATACAATTGGACTTTGACACTGTGTAATAATACTATGACACTGTATAACAATGATTGAGAACCAATGCTTTTCTCATTTTTATAGCTACGGATTTTCAACAACGATGATTCTAAACTTACAACCTTTGGGATCATTGGACTACTTGGAAGTGACGAACATTTTGAGTATTGTTGAAGATTAGGCATGTGGAATAGGAGCTACAAAGTTTATTTATATAATTTTTGTATTCCATGTGTATTAATAGTTTTGCGACTAAAATTGACAAAGGGGGAGATTGTTAGAGCACTGCTCGGTCAAACTCGCATGCGTTGCTATCTCAAGCATGTTTGTCAATCTTAGTGATCAAAACTATAAAGTCTTGATTTCTAGTCTACTATAGCTAAGGTCTCGGACTAGGATAAAAAGTGTAGTTGAGCTCAAGAACTCCATGGCGATCATCATACAAGACGAAGGACTACTCAAGGAACCAGTGGATCTTCATCAACTAAAAGGTATGTGGAGACTTGAACTTATCTATCACTCAAAAGTCTATTTACTCTATCTCCTATCTTAAGACAAAAGTCGTTTTACTATATAGACTAAGAATATGCACATGTGACATTTTGAGCTGAATATATCTCGCTTATCTATTTCTCGAAATGGGTGTTGGTAAAGCTTTCACTTTAGCCAAGTTCATCTTTGCCTAGTGACGAAAGTCATGATATGTTTCAATCACTTTGGAAATCGCTCTAACGAAAAATAGTTTGTGAATAACAACTATATAACGCCCTCTGAGAATGTTTCAATGATTGAAATAAGAGTTTAGACTATATAACCATTGTGGGATATAAACATTGTTGTGGAAACACATATATGTATGAGTCCTTAACACTTGAACCGAAGTTTGCGAACTTTGTTGATCAAGTGGAACCGGAACGTGAGCATCAACTCAATCCAAGAACTGGCGTAAGTTCTCGAACCCGAGAATATCTGCTGAAGTTGAAGCTCAGGTGCAGTCCGCAAAATCATTCCGCGAACTGACGGAAATTCTCATCCCGAGAAATTCTGCCGGAGTTTATTAACTTCAACCGGTTAGCTTGAGTCCGCGAACTCATTTCGCGAACTCAAGAGGTTATGTCTGAAAACGGTGTTCGTGAACTTATCTTAAATTAGTAAGGAATGCTTTTGCAAACAGTGGATTTATAGTTCATGAAATGATTCGAGTGAATCACATCGTTTTTTATTCAATTGTGTCTCTTGTAATACTTGGGATCTCATAGCAATTGAACAACTCTCTAACTAGTTCATTTGAGTCATTTAGACTAGTTATGGTGAAGAATAATATGATTGATATGAAAGTTATCATTTGGTTGACTAATATTGAACCAACCATTGTACACATTTAGGTACGGTTACACGAACTCAAAATGTCAAGTGCATGTGTGTATGGCAAGCTAAGTTTTCAATCTAACGGTTGAGAGATATTAGCTTGTATCTAATCAGGTTTTCATCTAACGGTGAATATTGAATGTTTTGTTAGCAATCTAACATTGATTGCAAACCCTGATTTGAAAGACTTTATAAGGGAGAACTCTAGCAACTGGGAAACCTAATCCCCACACATTCTGTGTGATACTAGTTTGCTAAATCTAGAGTCGATTCTCCTTTAACCTTTGGTTTTCTTCTTCCAAAATGACTTAAAGACTTCATTTGGATTGTGAAGCCAGACCGATACTACTTTTCTTGTAGTTTTGTGATATGATCTTGCTGTTTATATCGTACGAGTACAATTATAATAATTGGCTTGAGATTTCTATCTCCTATAGGCAAGATAAAAGTAGTCACAAACATCTTCGTCTTATTATTTATGATTCCTCAATAATCTTCTTCGCTGCGTCGATTAAGTTTATTGTGAGGTAATTGATAAAACTGAGCTGTTCTTCGGGAATATAAGTCTGGTTTTATCGATTGGTTCATGTTCACCTTGATTTATCAAAATACGGAACAAAACTTGTAGGTTTATTCGTGGGAGACGAATTTATCTATTACATGTAGACTTTTCTGTGGAAAACAGATTTGTTTATTAAAGTCTTTGACTTTGGGTCGTACCAACTCTTGGTTGTGGGTGAGATCAGCTAAGGGAATCAAGTGCGCAGTATCCTGCTGGGATCAGAGGCGTAGGAGCATAACTGTACCTTGGATCAGTGTGAGATTGGTTGGGGTTCAATTACAGTCCAGACCGAAGTTAATTTGGAGTAGGCTAGTGTCTGTAGTGGCTTAATACAGTGTATGTTTAATCTGGACTAGATCCCAGGGTTTTTCTGCATTTGCGGTCTCCTCATTAACAAAGTTCTGGTGTCTGTGTTATTTATATTCCGCATTATAATTTGTTATATAATTGAAATAATACAGGTTGTGCGTTGTTCAATCGATTAGAATATCTGACCTTATTGGTTGTTGATTTAAATCAATTGACACTTGGATATTGGTCTTTGGTACCATCCAAGTTATCTCTCTTTGATTAGACTCGCGAATCATATTTTCTTGAGTAAATCAAATCGAGAGATTGAGATAATAACTCCTTGAGTATTTTCTATTGATTGAGTATAACTGTTTAGTTGATTCTCTAGAAAACAACTCAGAGTTGTCCATATAGATTGCTAATCGAAATATTGGGTGAGGTTGTTAGACCCACGCTTTTTCATATTGCACCAATAAAATTCTTCCTTCTCTTGTCTGAAGCAAGCTTGTGAGAATACCTTGTATTATGTTCATTATTGATGATGTGATTGACTCTGGCCCTGCTTCTCCAGTTTTCTGCTTTTGCAATTGTTACATTGTAGTAATCTTATCTTGCCTTTAATCTAGTGTTCAATTGCTCCTCTGTGAGACCATTTTTCAAATCTTCCTCTTCATCCAACTGCATAAAAGTTTCCTCAAGCTCTTCCATTCTCCTTTTCATATCTCCAAATTATTGTTTTTCCCACAATATGAGTAGAGGTTTAAGTAATTACAACTTCTTGCACATAATGAAACCTGCACTACCTGCAACATTGAAGCATTTGTAATGAATTAATGAAATCAGGACGTGGATACCAGAATTTTTCGTAGCGGAATGGACCAGTTAGTGCAAGAAAAAACCCTATCTTGCAAGGATATTCTATGTGGTGTCACTGAAAAGTGATAACCATAGAATACTTATTATCAACCAGAATGGTGTCCACTAAGATGCACCCAAATGTGTCAAAAACTTTTAAAAAAAAATGTACCCAAATTCAACTAAACATCGAGCATATACGGACTCTTCGACAGTCCGGACATGATTAATTTAATTGACAGTGGCCATGGAGAAGAAAACGACAAAGATAACATGAGGGTTTTCTTAGTGTAGTTGCTATTTTCTAACATTGTATCTCATACCATTCAAGCTAAAATCACTATACAACAAGTAATAAAAATAACTGAATCATAAAGAAGTAAATGACACCGGATATTACGTGATCCGGTATCGAATTCTATGTCCGCCGGGAAAGAAGTTAAGTGAAGGGTTACAAAAAAAATTAGGTGTAAACCTCTTTTTTTTTTGGGTAAGTCCAAAATGTATTAATAAATAGCAAGAGTTACAGAAAAAAGTCGTAAGAAAAGAGGCAAAACACCTAAAAACTTACAAACTAATCAAAACGAAAATAAGATATTTTTAGTAATTCAATAGACAAAATAAAATTAGTACTATTGTTGATGGGGAAAAATGATTTGATGGTTTTTCAGGAAATGGAGAGACGACAGTGAGGACAGAGGCTCCTCAACCGAGCAAATTACCTAACCTCAAACAGATGCACTGCACGGGAGTGCTTTGAGTTCGAGAGATCAATCTGTAGGACTCCGGCCTAAACCAAGACAATGGTCATTCCAGAGTTAATTCGGTCATAAAGAGAGAATAAGGTCGACTTGTAGGAGGGAAGCTGAGAAGTGTGTGAGATCAATGGTGATCAAGGATTGTGAATGTGTTATAGGTTTCTGCAAATGAACTGTTGGGTTCTAATAAGTTCTAACTGATTGATTGAATTCTGCTCTATTGAGAGTTGATGAGAATTATTGGTTAGACGAGCATTATCTGTCAGACCAGTCTTGTTGTCAATCATGGATTCAGAAACTTATTTATATTGCTAGAATGTAGATACAATGATCTCCAGTAAGTGTGACGGTTGCTCGAGTGAAAGAGTGGGAAAGTGGGAAATCGTGTTTTAACCAGTTCTAGGTCCTGCCGAGACTTGGTTGATTTTACACCCATTACTTTGCTAACTCCCTCAACTGCTTGCACCACTTACTCACATTTCTCATCGTGGATGAACACATGATCCGTAGGCCGCCATACCAAAACCTTAATTAATATCCCCCCATGTGACATGATTGATGTCTCATGATTTGTGGAGTCTGCAAGGCATACGTGTATTTAGTTAGTCGGTTGTTGACTTGATTAGACGATGAGTCTAAGTATCATTCAATCGAGCATGATTTCCGAATGCTCTATGATTCATGGATTGAACATGCCTGCTGGGACGTATAGTTCTCAAATGAATGATTTTGATAATTGAATCAACATAATGGATATTGATAGTATGAGAAAATATTACTCGTCTGAGCAAATATTGCTCGTATGATGAATTGTTGAATATTGATAGTTAAATCAATATTAATACTCTGAGCAAATATTGCTCGTCTGAGTAAAATTACTGAATATTGATAGTTGAATAAATATTTCTTGTTTGAGCAAATATTGCTCGTTTGATGAATTATTGAATACTGAATATTGAATATTGATAGTTGAATCAATATTCCTTGTCTGAGCAAATATTGCTCGTCTGAGCAAATATTGTCATTTAGTAAATTATCGAATATTGATAATTGAATCAGTATTCCTCGTCTGAGAAAATATTGCTCATCTGATAAATACTGAATATTGATAGTTGAATCAATATTCCTTGTTTGAGAAAATATTGCTCATTTGATAAATTACTGAATATTGATGGTTGGAACAATATTCTGAGCAAATATTACTCGTTTGAGAAAATATTGCTCGTTTGATGAATTATTGGTAGCATGACCAAATAAAATACTAATTAAAATATTGGTAGCTGGACCAAATATTATATAATTAATTTAAGATGTTGATTGCTGGATAAACATAAAATATTAGTGTTTAAACTTGCTTAGAATTATGATTTGCAGAGTATTCAATTCGAAACCCTAATTTTGATCGTTTGTAATTATGGAGAGATGATGACCATCCAAGGGGTCATGGGACCGGCCCTTGGTGGTCATGGGAAGAGCTGGTGGTCGACTGAGAAACTTCCAAGTTGGTTGGAAAGAGTTTAGACTCAATATGAACTGTTGAGAGCTAATTAGGTCAAAATTATGAAAGAGTGTGGGACCAGCTCCTTGCAAGCCTAAGGGCCGACCTTGGTCGATCAAGGTGGCATGCTCGTGTCTCCATAGTGTCCGTGTCTCAGTCCTGAGAGCTTTGGTATTTTCTGGTGCGCGTTTGAGCAATGTTTTGGATTTTCAGAAGAGTTTGAACTTGACTGAAACTCTCAATTTTTCTCGAATGAGCAAGTAGAACTTTGCTCGTGCGACCAATATTTTGAGAATATTAAAATAATAATATTTTAATTGTTGACGTGAGATGCCTAGTCGGTCATGTGACCATTTGACTTTTCCATGGTTTGAGCAATATTTGAGAAAATATTGAAAAATTAGGGTTTCTGATCAAACGGAGGAGTTTCATGTGATGTAGGAAATAATAATATGAGAAAATAAGGAATTGTAAGGTGTAGGACCGGTCACGGATAGGTGGCCCGGTCCCGTGACACCTTTCCCTATTTTTTACTACTTTTCCATCGTTTGAAGGAAAATATGGAGAAACTCGGAGTTTTGCTCAAACGAAGGAAAATAATAAAATAGGTTAAAATAAAATAAAGTAACTAAAGAGGGGGACCTGCTGGCCGGTGGGCCCGGTGCCATGCCTCTTGTTTATTTTATTTAATATTATTTTTCTTCCTATTTTGCATAGGTTCCTCATTCGTCCATATTTTTGAACGTTCGTTCGTGCGTTTGGGGTGCTCCTTTGTGCATTACTGCTCAGTACACTTGCTCCATTTTCTCGGGGCTTACTCGATTGTGGCCCAGATGCCCGATCAGTGAATATTTATTACAAATTCATGAAATTCAGCTGAGAATAATTCATGAAACGGAGTAAAGCATCATACTCGTTCTGAGGGGGGTGTATATATAGTCAGGAAACAATGAATGGTATGACATCCTGAAGGTGTTAGGATCTATACTAGCATGCAATATTTCTAGGAGCCGACCAATTATTAAGAGATTCTATACACGGTCTCTCTACGTAGTCAGGGAACAACGAGCAGTGTGACGTCCTGAAGGCGTTAGGCTCTATACTAGCATGCAATATGTCTAGGAGCAGCCCAATCATTTTAATTCTATATAGAGATGATGATGAAATGTGTGAAGCATCGAAAGCTCAGCTGAGAGGCCTTTCGAGAAACATATTCATCATAGCTCTGAGAGGAACGTTCGCTCAGTCAGAGATCGTGAAATGGTTCACGGATCATAAAATATGAATTGTTACATACATTCCTGAAGCCGGGCCAGAAACATGCAGTATCATGATTTTACGATCTTAGCCCTTGCCGAAAATCCACCATCAACATTAGTTCCCCCACTTAGTGAGGGACAGTCATGTTCCGCAGTAAGCACTGGATGGTGATTTTCCAATAGACGAGATAAGTAGTTGAACTTAATTGTACAAAGGCATTTTCAGAATCCCCGATTTGATCCAATGATGTCATGTACGAGCAAATGCCTACATAAGGACCCTGGAATCATGATAGAGTGTCATCCCGTGAGAACGGAGAGATGAACCACCTCTGATTTGGATGATCAGACATCCATTTTTGGTCGGTTTAGCGTTTACGGGCCCTGGCCCAAAAAGAAATCCTTGTTTTAGGAAGAAATGTTCGTTCGTTCGTTAGTTTAAGAAACAAACAATAATCCCTAGCATAAGAGAGATTATTTTTAAAATAGGCCTGCGTCTAATGATAAAATTTTTGTCTGTGAGCTTTCACGAAAACCAATATTTTTATTTTTTTTTAAATATGTGAGATTTCACAAAATGGAATAAACTCTCGTTCCAAAGGTGGATGCTCGTACGAGAGAATTTTTTTTTTAATTATTATATTTGTGTGCTTTCACAAAAGTTTTTCTTTAGGAACGAACATCCGTTTGTTTTAAGAAACAAGTAATTATCCCTAACATGGGAGGCATTTTTCTTGTTTTTAAATAGACGCGCGTCTGTTAGTAATAAGTTTTTTGTCTATGAGCTTCATGATTTTTTTTATTTTCGATATGTGAGCTTTCACAATTTTTTGAAAATATACTCTCGTTTCAAAGATGAATGCTCGCTCAAGGGAGCAAAAATATATTTGTTTTTTTCTTCAAATTTACGTGAGTTTCAAAGAAAAGAGCATTAAGAGTTGGAGTGTTACCATAGTATCACAGATGTGGAGGGAAAGCAGAGACGTGATGAAATATCACAGAAGAAAAGAGCTGAAGATGAAAAGATTATATCTCATCAGCAGAAGCACCGCCGACTTCCAAGTGAGACTATCGGCTGAAGATGAAGTTTGGCTTTGCATTGCTGGTGTAGCTTCTGATTCATATGTGGATGAATGAAGAATTTCATCATAATTCGTCATCAAAAAAATTAGAAGTTAGGTCTTCATTGAAAATGTTGGAGAATCTTCATACGATGTCCGTTTTTGATGATCTACCACAACTTTTTGATGCCCATGAAATTTCTTAGATTTATTAAAGAAGTTTTTTGAGTTTTGAGCACATTTAGCGGTCGAAATAAACGAAACAGTAAACTTCCAGGAAGTCTTTAGAAACTTCAGTTGTCATGTAGTTTGATGTTTCAGCCATATCCTTTTGCTCGTTCATCCGATTATTGTGAATTTTGTATATGTTGTTGAGGACATACATGCGAAGCGCATGGTATATTAATCATACCTAGATTCTTCACCAATTGATCCCAAGTCTCTTCTTTGTGCAGGACAGTGTAAAATCGTCTCAGACGAGATTGTCGTAAAACGCCCCTGTTGTGTCTTTAGACCATTTGTTTGTGTCTTGAACGCTTGATGAAGGATTTAAATTCCATTTATTAGTTTGCAATATGAACCCCTTTGTAGATACATGAGTCTGGTGCTTGTAGTACCATTTTTTTTGTTTCTGTCAGTCGTAGAAACATCACTTCTGAAACCCTGGTCACGTGACCATAACTGAGCTTGCTCTCAAGAGCGAATGATGTAATGAACATGGTTGTATGTCTTAGTTATAGCATTCATTTTATGATGAATTATTTGCATAGGCGATCTTGGTTCCAATCACGAGTCTTGGATAGTGAAACTGATCGTCAGTCCCCACTATTTAGTTAAATCTCCTTTTCGTTTTTCCTTCTTCTGACAAGACCTAGCTAGAGGACCCAGGTAGAAAAACATGATGTAAAGACCTAGGTGGTCGAAGTTGGAGGTACCTTGATAAAGGAATCAATGGAAAGACCTGGTTGACATCGATTAACTGTGAAGGTAATGAATCCCGTCTAAGAATTGTTGATTGCATGTTGTATGCTCTGGAAGCTGTAAGAAACTCATACAACGTCATAATTCAGTGCTTGACGCCAACTTATGAATCTAATAGACTAAGGAATCATATGCAAAAAGAATCCTTCGGTTTGGAGATGTCTAGGGTAGTCAATGACGTATGCACATTCATAACTTGTAATCTAGTGCAAATTATCATATTCCATAAACATGAGTGTGGAAGCCATATCTTCATGCTTGTATGTCCAATTGATGTTCCCTTTTGTTATGTTGTAGAAGATACATAGACAAACATCTTTCGTTGAGGAAGCATTGTCCCATTCCTCACCCATTGGTACGTTTTTGTAAACCCTTGGCCTGAAGTGTGTTGTATCTCATTTGTAGAGGTGATGAGAACATCTTGTTGAAGACTTTGGCTTGTGCCCACCAGTCTTGCAAGCTTTGGGAAGACTTTCATATGAACATGTTATCATGTATACACATCTTGATATAAATCATTAGTGCTTGGAGAAGTCCACTTCATCGAGTAACACTTTGGAGAATGATTAGTTGATGAAGCCCTGTCATGAGGATGTTGCTCCTGAGAACGTTGTTGATGCTGAGACCATGGACGGAGTTCCTCCAGATATACTTGTTGATGCATACACTATGGTCGGAGTTGTTACAGAGACCGAAAACTCTAGAACCATGATTATCGACATAGTCTTTGCTCCTACATCCTGTAAGCCTTTACATTCACGAACTAGTTGGTGGGTTGAGCATCCCTAAGATGAAAGTGTACTAGGAGTTCAACACGAATTCTCATGAACAGTATGACTCTATTATGAACTGGCTTCGTCAGTGAGTCGACATTGTTGCAGTAAATAACAACAGCAGTCTTCATTCTGGATGTGATTGGTGAAGATATAAAGTTCTTCAGTCATGCAGGGGCTTGTGATGTATAGAGGTCTCGTTGATGAAGTTTCATGGAATCATATCAGGTTGCAATAACTTGTTATGTGGATAATATTCATTGAAATAAATTTGAATTTGTTTCTCTAATAAGATCAAGTCCCCAGTGTATGTTGAAGGAGTTTATGCCATCCATGGATGAATGATGTTGCATCTTCTTCAGAAGTCTTATCATGGGATAATGAAGACTTATTGTGAAATTGTAGTTCAGTTTCACTTTGATCGTGCTTGTGTTGAATCAGTGTGCCATCGTCGAGATATTTGTGCTGAAGCCAAAGGCGTCATTATTGAAGGTGTACTCTTTGATTAGGAGTACAATTTAAATACTTCTTAGATGCTTGAGCGTTGAAGTGTCATATCCCTTAAGCTTCTAATGTCTTATGCTTGACCGTCTCGTCCCCGAGTATCTTCTGTTGATTCAGTATTCCTTTCGTTGCGGTAGTGGGATTCAACACTTGTGCAAACATCAGAGATTTATGATTTTGTGTCACACATGTACACTCCTGCAAGGATATGAAGAAACACCCAAAGTGTTCTTTTCCATGTTTGAATGTCATCTCAGTAATGAATGTCTCAGTGAGATGCTCGATTCGGAGAGGTGTCAGATTCCACCACTCGGTAAAATATTAATATGGTGAAGCTATACCCATTCATAACGTCTTGCAATAACTGAGTTTCTAGCATAATTGAGCTCCCATGCTATGTGTAGTTGGAGATTATCTCACAACTACACCCTCATAAGAATCCATTAAAATGATTCCTAAATCTAATTAATTTGATATGAAACTAAGAATTAAAGTACTAAAATTATAAAAAGAAACACAAAGATTTTTTACATGGTTCGATCATTGTGATCTACATCCATGGTTATTCACTAGTGATTGTATGTAATTACATGATTTTACAATTGAGACTCCATTAATGAATATTTGGAGCTCTAGATTTTGGGGAAGAAGATGATAAAGAAAATAAATCTCTCCTAAATTTTTTCTCTCTCCTCCTAAAATTATCCTCCCCTTCTAAAAGACCTCTCCTACCTCTCATGCCTAAATGGCTATTTATATGATCTTACATAAAATATGACAGTTGTGTTCCCCCGCAATTTCGGATTTAAAATATGTCATGCGAGTCTTCGCAGCCTTGCTCGCAAGATATTATTAAGTTGCGTCGTTAACAATTCGCAAGTGAAGGTTGCTGCGATATTCTGCTCCTATATCTTTCCTCTTTTTTCTTGAATATTGCTTTTAGAGCAATCTTTAAGAAAAAATTTGTTGTTGTAGTAGTCTCTGATCTTTGTTGATGAAAGAACAAGCGAAAGAATATCAAACTCAAAAAGTATATACTTGCATCTATTCTTTTGCGAAGTTCTGAAGCTTTAAAAACTAATTAGAAGTATCATCTTGCGAAGTATGAAGTGTGCGAAGTATCCTTAAAGAAGTATGAAGTATAAGAAATATAAAATATCCTTGAAGAAGTATAAGAAGTACTCAATCCTCGAAATATATAAGAAGTATGAAGTATCCTTAAGAAGTATAAGAAGTACTTAATCCTCGAAATATATAAGAAGTATGAAATATCCTTAAGAAGTATAAGAAGTACTTAATCCTCGAAATATATAAGAAGTATTCGTCCTTGAATGAGAGTGATAAATATTGCCTCTGTTCATGTGAAATTATTATTCCATTTTTGGTGAGGATTCTTGCTGAGAAGATAAAGAACATAAAATATTTTCTTGGGTATCCATGGTTGCCTCTGTTCTTTATCTATGAAGGAGAATTATTGAGAAAATGTTGAATGATTAAATTGCATCTCTATTCTCATCTTGCCTCTGCCTCAAGTGGTAACCCTGCTAACTTCTAAATATTTCTGAGAATTTCTGAGTTTTTCTGCGAATTTTTGAACATTTATGAATAATGCTGCGAATAGTGTTGCAAATAGTGCTGCGAATAGTGTTGCGAATTATGTGGCGATTAATGTTGCGAATAATGTTGCGAATACTGTTGCGAATAATGTTGCGAATACTGTTGTGAATATTGTTGAGAATAATGTTGCGAATAATGTTGGAAATACTATTGCGAATTATGATATTTATGCAATGATTATGTTATGAAATGCGTATGCGATGCTTATTAAATGAAATGCTTATGCAATGCTTTTATGATGCGAGTATGATTTTTGTATGATGAGAATGCTTATCTATTATAATGTATAGCTAATGTTTGTGTTACTTAGCATATTTTGTACGCAAGAATTGATGTAGCTCCAAATTGCTTCCATTCCTGCACTATTAGTCTCACATGATATAATATAATTAAAATATTAAAGATGAATAATCTCAATTTCATTTTAGTATATATGTTCGTAAGATTGTTTGCTTACGTATAATCATCTTCGCAAGCTTATTTACGTATTCTCTTGTGGTATTATTTTGCCTTCCTAGTTAAAGGTATTATTTTTCCATCTTTTTTGTATAGTATTTTAGCCTCTTCAGGAAGTGTTGCGACAATATGACAGGCCTAAATATTCTTGCGAACATAAAGCCCCATGACATTGTCGTCTTGCGATGAAATCGCAGGACGTCTTTACACTTTCATGCAAAAACCCATTGATCTCATCTTAACTTCTTTGTTATGTTCTGCGAGTTCTTTTTTTCGTTTTGTTTCTTTTTGTTTCTTTTTCTTTTTAGAAGGCTCGCAGAAATACAATTGTTGCATAAATATGACAAGCCTTTATGTTCTTGCGAACAAAAATCCTCGTGACATTTGCGTCTTATAGAACGTATCATCTCCCTAACGGAGGGTGCTGCCCTTTATCTTCCCCTTGGTTGCCCCTTCAAGGAAGCGTACATCGACCATACAAGGTTAGCTCTTCCCATCCGGTTCTGCAAACAACCAGTTTTTGATCGCAACCTCTTATCCTTTTTGCCTATAGGGCTTATAGTTACGAGGTTGCACCCTATGGGGTATCTTTGGGCCAAGTGCATCATTTGCCAAGACTTGTCAAAAATGGCAGGTGTGCTTCAAACCCACCCAGCACTCTTGACTCAACCGTGTACCTCGGCGCCTTGATTATTTTCTGCACTTCTTGAGAAAGACAGTATGCCTTAGTCGCCCAACCTAAATCATGGTACATCGCAAGATTAGGTTGAGAATCCAAGGTGCCTAATCCGGATAGGTACCCCGTTATTGGGTTGTACCCCGTAAAGTTCCATGAACTCAGGTTCCTTGGTGGTGTTCCGGTTTCCCTGAGCCATGCTTATAGGTACCCCCTTAAATGACGTACTTTAGGACTTTGCCTCTTACGAAATATTGCTTCGCGAACTAGGGTGTACGCCACAAAGGTTTGCCTGTGTAAAATTTTCTGCGGCTCTCTTTCTTTTTTTGGAGGCTAATCACAATTTGCGTCTTTCTTTTATGAAAGCTAATCGCAAGTAAATTTTTGCGTCTTTCTTTAATGAAAGCTAATCGCAATTGATTTTTGCCGGTATTTTTTGGCCTTTTATAAATCGAATCAAAATTCTTTTTATTCGTAAAAATTCATCGTAAATCTTTCATGTTGCGAAATGCCTCATTTCCTTTTCTTATTTTTCAAAATACGTTCCTTTATACGTTTTGAACAAATATACTGATTACCCTTTTGTTTCAATCCTTGAAGAATGAGAAGTATTCATATCACGCCTTTAAATCAAAAATGTTCTATAGAAATTTATTTTTTTATTTTTTTATTTTTTTTTGGTAACTTTGAAGTCTTTGAAATTTTTTGAGATCTTTAAATTTTTGCGATGAATTTATTTTTGAATCTTGCGATTGTATCGCTTTTCTCTAATCTAAAAAATATTTGAAATGTTTTGAAATCTTAGAAATTTTAGAAATCTTGCGAGTATATCACTTTTGGTAAATAAAATAAAAAATCTTTTGTCTTCTGTAAATAAAATATTCAAGGAAATGGTACTTACCTTTTTTGGCTTGTTGTTGTCTCTTGATCTGCCTCTTGTATGATGTTGCGTTATACCAACTGTTCTAACCATTTCTTGCGAAATATGTCTGTGAAATAATCTCCTATTTTCTTCTTGCGAAATAACCAAAGATCTTGTAAACTAAACCTTTGCATGAAGTAAACGAACATCTGCAAAGTGTTGGTTCTGCGAACGTTCGCAAGGGAAACATTTGCGAAGTGCAAAGTGTAGAAGTGTTGGTGCTGTGAACATTCGCAAGGGAAACATTTGCGAAGTGCAAAAACTTTTTGCGAATGGGGGGATTTGAACCTGCGTCAGGTTGCTTGTGCTCTTCACCTCAAACCATCTGTACTAGCTTCTGTTTGTGAAAGCAAGCCATATTTCCATCCTATTCTCTCTAGCTTTGCCTGTATAATATCTATGAATTTTATAATCCTTTCAATTGCATTTCTCGCAGCTTCGTTTCATTCTTCATGAGATCTAGTTTATCTTCACATGAGATTATGGAATTTTGTTGTGAATCCACACTTTGTTGATGACACTTCGGTAAATTGAGCTTTGATTTTCTCCTGATGCACTTCCTTCCCTCTTCTTCGCAGAAATTATTAAGTTCGCGTGATCTATTAACTTCGCAGGTATTAAATTGATTCCCCTTCTTCCTTAACATCTCTGCATATGCTTTATTTTGATTTCTCTAAAATACAAGTGCTACTTTGACATCCATATTTTCCCTTGAAGTTCATAGATCCATTAAATTTGATGCTCTTAAGAGTTTTGAGGAATTCGATTTAATCCTCTGGTTATGGTAGTTGTGTTTCTTGGTGATAATTTCAAGCTTGAACTAATTTGCCTTGGATTGTGTTACTTCGCAAATTAATTTCTCTGAAATGAATCTTTTTGTCTACTGCTTCTTTATTTCATAAAGTATCCTTTTGCTTGAAGTATTTCTTCATCTACTGTATATGACTTATATATAATCTCATATCTTTCCTTGACTGATTTTGTAGTTATTTTGCGAGTAACATCAAGTATTCCATCTTCACTAGATCAGTTGACAAGCATATAGTGATCTTCTCCGTTGTAATAGTAGATGTTCTGATCTCAATGTTCAATTTTAATGATGCTTTGGCTAGTTGTACTGACCGTAAAAATAGATGATTAACTTTCTTGCTGCGAATTTTTCTATCTTCGCAATAGATTTACGAATTAAAAAGATTAGCTTGCTGATAATGACAAGATTTCGTCCGTTTTAATGAGAAAATTTCTTCGCCGATGACTGTTGATGATCCTTTCTTTCATTTCCTTTACTTGTATATTTGAGTAATTTATAACAACGAAGTAGAAGAATTCGTCTTGCTGGTCCCATTGAGTTGTTGTGTTTCTTTACAGCTTAGTAGCTAACATCTTCATGTTGTTGTTGCGAACTGATGTTGTCAGGTTGGTGTTATTGATCTTTATTCTTTCAACTACATTTGTTAGTATGCAAAATTTTGAGTGATATTATTAGATGGTAATGGGTTGTGATGGATAAGTTGAATTCTGCTCAAACTGAATCGTCTAGCAATCTAACTTAAGATTTCATCTTCGCGGATTCATTTCAAACTCGTTGCCTATTATTGATGTGAACTGAGGTGATTGCTTCATTTTATCATTTGCTGCTCCATTTTATGAAGAGTTTACTAATTGGCTGCTATATGCTTCGCAGTTCTGATAATGCCCAATACTTCGCAATATTTCTGAGTTGAGCTAATGTATCCTTTAATTGTGTTTGTTTGGTAAGCTCCGTATTTGATATTACTACTGCATTATCCTTTGTGATTTATAACTGGAAGCGTTTCTTCGTGTGATAACTTTTGTCAGCAAACTTCGTAACACCTACTCGCAAGTTGGCTTAACTTCTCAAGAACAGTTTACTTCGCAAGTATTGTTATTCTTTGCAGGTTAGCTTCACATGGTTCCTGCTTCAGATTTGTTGGATGGTACTAATTTCTTTGACTTACACATAGTGCTTTTGTTCGTACAGAATGTTCCCCATCTCTGGAGGCTAAGCTTCCATGTTTGCCCTTGAAATGTTGGAGAATAAAAGAGTTTTCATACTCGTAGCTGAACTCTTAGAAACTTCTTTTGTTTTTGCTTAAATGGATTGTCTTCTTTTGTCTTCGCTTAAAAAATTGAGATGCTGAAAATTGTTGTGTAAGTTGAGCTTGTTCATAACACTTCGCTGAGATCATGTTACTTCAGTTGAAAGTTCTGTTCTTGATGCGATCACTTCGCTGCAAATTGCCTCCCTGCTGCATCTTTTGTTTTATTTGTTGTCCTTGAGATTTACAAAATCTCCTTGGTTTTCCTCTTTGCGCCACACTAGATTGAATTCACGTAAAACTAGCTAGATTTTAATATTCGCAGAACTAGCTAGACTCCAATTCACGCCCATAGTAATTAATCTGGTGGAATTGCGGAATACGGTTCATTTTATTTCCTCTTAGTAATTCATTACTGATCATGAGTATGTTGTTTTGGTCTCCACAAGATGGTACTCGTGAAAAAAAATTCTGAATTTACTTGTAGCTTAATCACCCTTCTTCTCCTCTCTGCGTCCTTTCATTTCCTTTATCTTCTGAATTGGGATATTCTGCGAACTAATGCCCTCATGATATCATTAGAGTCAACGTTTTATCACAGCTGTAAGATCTTAATTGCAATATTTTCACCAATATTTCATTACATCTGCAAAATCTTTTGTAAACTCAACTTCTGCGTGATATTCTGCGTCTTCATAATCTTTTTTATTTTCTTTAACGATTTCTCAATTGAAACTTCCATTTTTTCCTCTCAATTTTTTTTTTATTTTTAGATCCAGTGATGTATAACTCTTCCAACTACACTCACAACTACACCCTCATAAGAATCCATTAAAATGATTCCTAAATCTAATTAATTTGATATGAAACTAAGAATTAAAGTACTAAAATTATAAAAAGAGACACAAAGATTTTTTACATGGTTCGATCATTGTGATCTACATCCATGGTTCTTCACTAGTGATTGTATGTAATTACATGATTTTACAATTGAGACTCCATTAATGAATATTCTGAGCTCTAGATTTTGGGGAAGAAGATGATAAAGAAAATAAATCTCTCCTAAATTTTTTCTCTCTCCTCCTAAAATTATCCTCCCCTTCTAAAAGACCTCTCCTACCTCTCATGCCTAAATGGCTATTTATATGATCTTACATAAAAGATGACAGTTGTGTTCCCCCGCAATTTTGTGTTCCCCCACCTTGCTCATAAGTTATTATTTTCGGATTTAAAATATGTCATGCTCCTATATCTTTCCTCTTTTTTCTTGAATATTGCTTTTAGAGCAATCTTAGCGATCTTTGTTGATGAAAGAACAAGCGAAAGAATATTATTATACTTGCATCTATTCTTTTGCGAAGTTCGCTTTAAAAACTAATTAGAAGTATCATTGCGAAGTATGAAAGCGAAGAAGTATGAAGTATAAGAAATTCGCAAGTGAAGGTTGCTGCGATATTCTGCTCCCACACTATGGTAGTATGTGAGGAAATAAATGACATAGACATGATATGAATGAGACTTGCATGAGTGCGGAACCTATTGATGAATGTCTATGCATCTTTTGCAAGTTCTTATTTAAATCTCATCGAAGTTCAAAATTCCTTCAAGGGATTTGATGATGGAACATCCGCCAAATATTCTGGATCAGAAATTTCTTCATTTGAGAGATGTGCAACCGAAGATGCCTTTTCATTAGCCATATTTTTAGCATGGATCCACGCTCGTCCGAAGATCGTGTCATATCTTGGATCTTCCAGACTATGTGAAACTTGGTCTCTGTCCAGGTTGAACCTATTGTCACCTTGAGAGTGATATAGCTATAAACATATCTGAGTGTTCCTTCATGGTTTCTGATGGTAGCATGAGTAGATTCTTGTCGAGTGACGCTTGCAGCTCTGAGGGTTTTCAGTGTAATAATGTTGATAGTGGTGCCTGCATCGATCAACGTTCTCTAAAATTTATTTCCTTTAAGATTGGCCGTGGTATGCAGTCCACAGTCGTATATCTCTTTGTCTATGGATGGTGGCTCAGGAAGTATTTGAGGAATGGACTTCCTGACATGATGTGATTCATTGCTCTGAACATGTCTCACCTCTTTTCTTTCAACAGATTGAGCAATTCACATATATGTTCGACCAAGGAATTAACTATCATTTTTATAGGTTGTATAGAGAAAGTGAAAGTCTTGATTGGGAGAGGGTCATGTGTACTCCTTCAGTACCCAGTTGAAACTCTCTTAGGTTAACCTTCTCTTTGAAGATGTGCTTCTGTTCTATAATGAACAAATTGAAACAACAAAAGACCGGAAATAATAACTCTGATTTGAAAATCAGCCTGAGAACCTAAGTTCTTTGAATAACAATATCTGGAGAAACAAAACGACCGCCTTCTTACACCATTAATAGGATAAGCCCTTATCAGGAAAGAGCAATCCAAACTCAACACGTGGGTGGATCCTAGCGGCTAAAATAAATAGAAGATAGAAATTATAAAGGCACCCAAAGTTTAACTAAATACGCCCCTACTACAAGGTAACCACATGACACTGTCTACCCCTCCAAATTGTCCTTGTCCTCAAGGACAAAAGCTGGGAAGTGATATTGAATTGTAACAGCGTCTTCCCATGTAGCTTCTGCAGCAGTAGCATTGAACCAGTGAATAAGAACTTGTTGAATAATGTGATCTCCTCTTGTAGTAGTTCTGTAGTGTACGCGTGTCGTAACCACAACAAATTAATTAATACTTTACTACCTAATTAAAGAGTAATATAGGGTAGTCAAGGTCGATCCCACGAGGAGCAAGAGATTCTAGTTGTAAAATTTTCACAAAAAGAGGGGTATTGGTTGTAAAATTTATAAAGCAAAAGAAATAAACAAAGTAATTAAAAGTGTAAGTTGAAATCAATGAGAGAAAATAGATCAAGGAATCCTTCTTCGCTGCAAAACAATGATTAAAGTTATGTTCTTTTCCACTTGTTATTAGTCATAGATTATCACCAACCGTAGGTATAGCAGCTAGATCAGTGCTAACCCCAAAATCCCTAATTTCACCGGATACGGAAGTTCTCGCCTACCGGATTCTATTCACCAAACCACCTAGTAGTAGATCACCCAAGATGTAATTTAGTTAAACGCATTAAGATTCATGAATTTATTAGGTTGATATTAGTAGTTAAACTCTTAGATCAAGGTTCACTTGCTAACGTTGTTTTTACACACAATTGCTCCACGGAATCCCTCCGCAAGGTCTTGTGTTTTCTACTAATGTAAATAGTCAAGAAACGATTACTTATCCCCTAACTTTCACTAGCTTTAGATTAATTAACAAATCAATTTAGTTGGCCACCCAAACGACCTATCAATCAAACATAAACACTAATATTAGTAAAAACAATCGATAATCATATGAAAAACTTCAAAGTAGAATTGAAACAAAACTCAAACCAGATGTTAAGAACTAGGAATTCATCCTCAATCAATAAGAAAATTAGCTACTCATAATTTGGAGTTCACACAATAATAATAATAAAGGAAGAAAGAAAAACTTATTGCAAAGATGATGGTTACTCCTTCCTCCAATCCTTGTGCACTTTGACTCCTTCTCACTTTGACTCCTTCTCCAAAGTAGATGTGTGTAAAAAGTTGTAGAGAACTCCTCTATTTATAGGCTTCAATACTCTCCATATCTTTGTAGGAAAAGAATCCTCACTCCAAAAGAACACCATTTTCCCAAATTGAGCCATATTCCAAATTCTAGTCCAATTCTCCAAAACTTCCAAGTTTTCATCCAATTCCCACTTCTAAGTCTTCACACACATGAGAGAAGTCCATACAAAATTCTGTATTTTTGCTCGCCTGAAAACTGTGTTTTTGGCCGGAAGTTGGCCGGAATCCGTCGCCGCCGGCCACCTGAAAATTATGTCCCTGTAAGGAATATTCTGTCCAAGATTCTGTTACAGTTAGGTCAAACTAAAGGTCTTAGTTAGTCAACTGGGTCAAGCGGGGGACTGAATCAGCCAAGTCATCTGTCTTACTCATGGCTTACTCGGCTGATTAACCGAGTCAGGTTAGCGAGTCGCTGGGTCGGATCGGTCAGACTCGTCTGGACCGCTCATCGAACTCGTCATCGGCTGCTACCGAGTTAAATCGCCGGAATAGAAATCCGGCCAGAGTTCCGTCTATTTCTGGGATTTTCCAGACCAATTTTCTTCCCCTATTCATGTACTGCAACCAAACCCACCATCTTAACAGAAACACATCAATCATCTCTTGCTCTAACCCAAAAACCCTAGCTCGAATGGTTTCTTCATCAAATCATCATCAATCACAGCCACAAACCCAATACTATTCCTCGGTTTTCATCTCAAGAACAACATCTTAACATCAATTTCGGATACCCTTTACTAAGTTCAATCAAATCACAGAAGAACCCTAAGATTATCACCGCATATACCCATCTCTGACTTGCTCTTCTATCTAGATCTGAATCTTCTGATGCCTTAATTCAACATCAAACCCTAACCAGTTCCTCCATCAATCTCCTCTTCTATTCATCAGAAATTCACCAGCAGGTTCTTCAATCTGCTACTCAATCTCTCAAATTCGATCTCCATTTCTACCATCGATAGTAACAGCAGCCACGGCTGCTTCTCTGTTGAAAATGATTGAGAAATGAAAGAGAGATATTTCTCGACTTTAGTTTTAGGGTATTAAAGTGGGTTCAGATCCGGGTCTGGGTGCCCATGGACAGAAACCACCCATTGGATGTCTTATATCCACATCCTACTTCTGGATAAGGGCTGCCCAATTAGACTGCCCCTTAACAGTTAACTAGACTGTCTTTAGTGCTCCTCTAATTGAGTTGCCCTTAACCTTGACTGGGCTCCAGATTGTATTTGCCTCTTGATGAAATTACAATTTTGCCCTTTTCGCTCAAATAGGGTGATTTCTTTTTCTTTTTCTCCGTGCGACTCCGTAATAGCTACACAACTCAAAACTTGCATAAAATACATAATTTACAAGAGAAAATAGCAAAGAAATCCTAACTACTTAGATAGTAAATTAGGTGTATTCTACACCTATCAAATTCCCCCACACTTAAACTTTGCTAGTCCTCGAGCAAATCAAACTAAAACTTACAACTTCAAAGCGTTCCAGCGTCCCAAGCATCCTAAGAGCTTTGAGGACATAGAGTTTCTGCATGCTAGTAATAAGAAGTTAGAAATACTAAAGAACATATTCTCATTCTTAAATGTTGAGTGAGAAATAACCACACCATAATGAGAGAACATGTGTTTGAGAAACGATCAATAAGCATTTCGCCTCGACTTCTGCCTCACCAAAAGGGTTTTATGATAATTGCACTAAAAAAGACGGCTTTTTTATGGGTCTCACATGTGTTCAGGTAGGAATGAAAAGAGAATTCCTGCAACACGTTGAATGGTGGGAAGGATAACTTCCGAAATTTTGAAAAAACCCACATCTTTTAACATTTTGAAAAACCATTTTTCTAACGATCTCTAAGAAAGGAAATCAACCACTTATATCGAGGATGAGATTACTTACTTACCTTCACATCCGATTGCCAATTATGATAACACCACTCTCATGGAATCTAATAGAAACGTCTTCCGCTCCTTGTCTTCATCTTCTTGGTCTTCGGCTTCAACTATTGGTGATAAACTATTTAGCTTCATAGATCCTTAACAATTTGTAACTTTTTTCCTTAACTCCTTGTCGCTTGAAACTTCCTTATAGATTTTCCTTCCCCACGGCTTATTCAAAACAAAACAATAATAGATATTTCTCTTGTCTCATATATATATTCTTTTTTTTTTTCTATTTTTTTTTTCATTCATTTTTTTTTAGACAAGAGAAACAAAATACAAAATAAAGTGAAAAATAAAATAAACCATGGCCGTGGAAAAGTACTTTACCGCTTGATTCTTCACAACTTGTATCATCTCGAAATCATAAACTTCAATAATTTTCACCTTTTGCTTTTCTTCGCTTTTGTAAATAAGTCTTAATACTTGGATATAGAATTACCTCATTGCATTGTAAGTCTTCAACATGTATGTAAAATCTGCTCATTGTATGTTGCTTTACTTGGATATAAAAATTTGTTCTTTTTATTGTTTCATTGTTGCTTTCAAACCTTGAACCTTTTCAACTTTCCTTGTAGATTTTGATGTCGCTCCCTTGTTGATAATTGTGGTGTTTCTATGGACCCGTTGTTGTCGAGAGAGAATGGTGCTAACTGAAAATCGAACTACAAGAAGGAGGCTTTCATCTATAGACGTCACCCTCATGATTGACAAAGATTAGCACTCAAGAGATCAAAATAGTTCTGAAATTGGTGTGAAATTGGGTAGCTCACCATTCTACCCGGAATTAACGTACGGTGACACACACTCAAAAGAAGCTCTTTAGTAAAGGAAGAATTTCTGGTTGGTGCCTCTCATGATATGAAAATGGGTAGTCTCCACTAATGATTGATCAGCAACTCTAATAACGCACTTCTCCCTGCACCAAATTTGCATCACCGGCATGATTAAATCCATTATTTAACACTCTAACAAGCAAGAAATCAAACGTAGTTCCCTAACACTTCCAAGTTCAATTATGTCGGTCAGAATTCTCTATGTAATCATACCTAGAAGCATGCTAGTGACTCTAAAATCTCTAAAAGTTGAAAGTTTTATACAATTTTTTTTTTCTCTTTTTTTTTTATGCAAAATATATGCTTAGCCACTCCCCCACACTTAAACCTTACATTGTCCTCAATGTAATTGAATCATCCAAGTAAAGTCAAGGTGGGAAATCCTAATATGATATGAAACAAGAAAAATAAACACACAAAACAAAAAGCAAATAAAAACAAAAGGATAAGAGATACAAAACCGGTGGGTTGCCTCCCACTTAGCGCTTGTTTTAAAGTCGACGGCTCGACATAGCTCTTGCTCACATTACTCCTCTAGAGGGAGAAAATATTCAAATGGAAGTTCATCCACATTCACATAGGCGATGTTCTCATAGTATGGCTTCAATCTATGGCCGTTGACTTTGGAAACCGAGTTGTCTCTAAGACTAGTAATTTCAAATGCACCATAAGGAAAAACATTAGTAACAACATATGGTCCAATCCAATGGGACCTTAATTTTCCAGGAAATAGTTTAAGGCGAGAATGAAATAAAAGGACTTTTTGCCCCATAACAAAAAATTTCCGAGAAATCATCTTGTCATGAAAAAGCTTAGTCTTTTCATTGTAAATCCGGGCACTCTCATAAGCATCATTACGTATCTCCTCTAGATCATTTAGTTGTAACTTTCTTTGTTTCCCCGCTTCATCATACTCCATGTTGAATTTCTTTATCGCCCAATAAGCCTTATGTTCAAGTTCAACCGGAAGATGACAAGCTTTGCCATAAACCAACCTATATGGAGACATACCAATCGGTGTTTTGTACGCCGTTCTATACGCCCAAAGTGCATCATTGAGCTTAAAGCTCCAATCTTTCCTTGTCGTATTCACCGTTTTCTCAAGGATGGACTTGATTTCACGGTTTGAAATTTCAGCTTGTCCACTAGTTTGTGGATGGTAAGGCATACCAATCTTGTGTGTTATGTTGTACTTCTTGAGGAGAGCGTGGAAATACTTCTTGAAATGCGAGCCTCCATCGCTTATCACCACTCTTGGTGTGCCGTGCCTAGTGAATATGTTTTCTCTTACAAAATCACAAACAACTTTAGAATCATTAGTTTTGGTGGCTCTAGCCTCCACCCATTTAGAAACATAATCTACGGCAAGAAGTATATAAAAATTTCCATTCGAATTGACAAAAGGTCCCATAAAATCAATTCCCCACACATCGTAAATCTCTACGGCGAGAATTGGTGTGAGTGGCATTTGATTTCGAGCACCTAGATTGCCCGTTCTTTGACATCTATCACACGATTTACAAAAAACATATGAATCTTCAAACAAGGTGGGCCAATAAAATCCACTTTCAAGAACCTTGAGATCGGTACGTTTAGAACCAAAATGGCCACCACATGCAAAAGTATGACAAAAGGAGAGAATAGATTGAAATTCGGAGTTAGGTACGCACCTTCGTATGATTTGATCAACGCCATATTTCCATAAGTATGGTTCATCCCACACATATTGCTTCGCTATCTTCTTAAGCTTCATCTTTTGGAAGTTAGACATTGTGCTAGGTACCTTCCTTGTCACCAAATAATTCACTATATCCGCATACCAAGGTGTTGATTCTTCCACGGAGAAAAGTTGTTCGTACGGAAAGCGGTCTTGTAATGGTAGTTCTTCTTGAGACATAACAAGTCTACTAAGATGATCCGCAACGGTATTCTCCACACCTTTCTTATCTCGAATTTCTATGTCGAACTCTTGTAGTAATAAGATCCACCGGATTAGTCTTGTCTTAGCTTCTTTCTTCTTTATTAAGTATCTAAGTGCCGCATGGTCGGAATACACAATAACCTTTGTACCCACCAAGTATGAGCGAAACTTTTCTAATGCAAACACAATAGCCAATAACTCTTTTTCCGTGGTAGAATAGTTGATTTGTGCATCATTGAGGGTCCTAGATGCATAATAGATAACATGGGACAACTTGTCCACTCTTTGACCCAAAACGGCTCCAACCGCATAATCAATAGCGTCACACATTAGTTCAAATGGAAGATTCCAATCCGGTGATTTGATAATTGGCGCACTTGTCAACATTGCTTTCAATTTGTCAAAAGCATCCTTGCATTCCTTGTTGAAGTCAAAAGGTACCTCCTTTTGTAGTAACTTGCACATCGGCATGGAGATTTTGGAGAAATCCTTGATAAATCGCTTATAGAAACCTGCATGACCAAGAAATGAACGAACTTCCCTCACCGAAGTGGGATATTGTAAGTTTCTTATTAAATCTATCTTTGACTTGTCCACTTCGATCCCTTGAGAGGACACAATGTGACCAAGTACTATGCCATGGTTTACCATAAAATGACATTTCTCCCAATTAAGAACAAGGTTAGTGTCTATGCATCGTTTAAGAACTAGTTCAAGGTTGTTTAAACAAATATCAAAAGAATTGCCATAAACACTAAAGTCGTCCATAAATACCTCAATAATGCGCTCCACGTAATCCGAGAATATGCTTACCATGCATCTTTGGAAAGTAGCCGGTGCATTGCAAAGACCAAACGGCATCCGTCTATATGCAAACGTTCCAAACGGACAAGTAAAAGTGGTATTATCTTGGTCCTCCGGTGCAATAACGATTTGATTGTATCCCGAATAACCATCCAAGAAGCAATAATAAGAATGCCCCGCTAACCACTCCAACATTTGATCAATGAAAGGTAAAGAAAAGTGATCCTTTCGGGTTGCGGAATTAAGCTTTCTATAATCAATGCACACTCTCCAACCGGTTGAACTCTTGTGGGAACGAGTTCATCTTCTTGATTTCGAACAACCGTAACACCGGACTTCTTTGGCACCACTTGTACCGGACTTACCCACTTGCTATCGGAAATTGGGTAGATCACCCCCGCACTTAGAAATTTAAGTATCTCTTTCTTCACAACCTCCATCATGGGAGGATTAAGCCTACGTTGAGCATCACGTACCGGCTTCACATTCTCTTCCATTAGAATCCTATGCATGCATATGGATGGACTAATGCCATTGATATCCGCAATTGTCCAACCAATATCCGTTTTGTGCTCTTTCAAGACTCTAAGCAAACGGTCTTCTTGTACCGGTGTGAGGTTCTTTGAAATAATCACCGGAAGCTCATCTCCATCTCCCAAAAATGCATACTTCAAATGATCCGGAAGTGGCTTCAACTCTAGTTTAGGCGCCTTCACAATAGATGGTACAAGTAATTCATCATTCACAGGTAAAGAGATATAGGAAACATTACCCTTAGCTTCTTGTAATGCTGTGAAGGCACCACATGTCTCCACCAATTCCGTGGAAATTTCAACATCCAAGTTAGACACGCCATGGATGTCCAATTCAATGCTCTTTTGCAACACCACATCAAGTTCATCCTCTCGATTCAATTCTTCCATTTGTTGTGCTAATGAACCAACCACATCAATGGAGTAAGCGGAATGCACATCACTTGGGTAGCACATGGCTTCAAATATGTTGAAGTGTATTACTTCTTTGTCGAATTCCATAGTGAGTGTACCCTTATCAACATCAATCTTCGTCTTTGCGGTCTTCATAAATGACCTCCCAAGAAGTAGAGAAGTATACGAACGATTCTCATTATTGTCCATATCTACCACAAATAAATTCACCGGAAAAATTAACTCATTCACTTGCACGAGAACGTCTTCTACAAGTCCCTTTGGATAGATGTTAGACTTGTTTGCTAATTGGATAATAACTCTTGTCTCTTTCAACGGGCCAAGATTCAAGGAGTCATAAATATCGGCCGACATCACACTAATGGAAGCTCCCAAATCAAGTAAAGCATGTTCAAACCTTTTCTTACCAATAGTAATTGACACCGTGAAACCACCGGGATCCATGCACTTTGTAGGCATCTTCTTCAAAAGCATAGCCGACGCACTCTCGCCAACTTTAGTAATTTCATTATCAAGCAACCTATCCTTCTTAGTGCATAACTCCTTCATGAACTTAGCATACCTTGGCATTTTCCTTATGACCTCGATGAAGGGGATGTTGATTTCTATCTTCTTGAAGATATCCATGAGTACCTTATCTTGAGCTTCCTTCTTGGACTTAGAAAAACGACTAGGAAAATGAGGTGGAGTAGTAAAAGTAGGAACCGTTTCCTTGGATTGGGCGGTTGGTGTTGAATTCTCCTTTGGTACGGCATCCTCCTTCTCTTTGACTACCTCTTCACTAGCTTCTTCATGACGAGTTGGACTCTCCAATTGTCTTCCACTTCTTAAGGTAACCGCATTAACATTCTCTCTCGGATTCACAATGGGTTGCGAGGGAAGCTTTGTGGATGCTTGAGCTTTCATTAAGTTCATATCGGTCGCCAATTGTCCCATTTGAGTTTGTAAATCCTTGATTGCCGAATCGGTCTTTTGTTGGGTTTGTTGTAACATAGAAGTGAGACCTTGCATGCTTTGCATTATCACATTCAACTTGTCATTATTTGAAGAATCTTGCTCCTTGACTTGTTGTGGTTGGAATTGTTGTTGTTGAGGTTGGAAACGTGATTGTTGGAATCCACCTTGTTGCGCATATGGATTAGGAGACGCCGCTTGCTTGTTTGCATAGCTAAAGTTGGGATGATCCTTCCAACCGGGATTGTAAGTATTGGAATATGGATCGTACCTTGGCCTTGGATTTGGATATAAAGCATTTACTTGTTCGGTTTCATCATCCGGAATAATTACCGCGGCCAATCGTTGCACTACCCTCTCTATGTTGTTTAACCGTTGATCGGATTGTGAAGACGAGTCACTAACCTCATGCACCAACTTAACCATTGAATCACCTCTTGCATAGAATTGTTGCGAGTTTTCCGCCATACTTTCAATCAACTCGGTAGCTTCGGCCACCGTCTTGTTCACTAGTGCACCACCACCGGCGGCGTCAAGAAGATATCTATCACTTGTTTGGAGACCTTCATAGAAATATTGTATTATCATGGCGTCACTAAATTTATGGTGTGGAAAAATTTCCACCAATCTCTTGTATCGATCCCAACATTCATATAATGACTCTCCCACATGTTGCTTGATCCCACAAATTTCTTTGCGAATTTGAGTAGCCTTTGATGCGGGAAAATATATCTCGAGGAAAAGTTTCTTCATCCCATTCCATGTTGTGATACTTCCGGAAGGCAAATAGTATAACCATTCCTTAGCATTGCCCGCCAAAGAGAACGGAAATGCTTTCAACATTGCTCCATCCGCATTAGTATTCGGTGGAAGCATGGCCGTGACTATGGTGTTGAAGTCCATAAGATGTTTGTTTGGGTCTTCATTCACCATGCCATGGAACTTTGGTAATTCTCTAATAAACCCCGGCTTGATCTCGAAAGTTGAGTTAGTTTGGATACACCATTGTTGTGTATCGAGCTTGTGAGAAGCTAGGTCTTTGAGTGTACGATCACCCATTGCCTCTTCTTCAATGTCCGAATCTGCGAATTCACTTGATGTAGAACGAGGAAGCGGAGTGTTAACCGCTCGAATGAAGTCTCTTAGTTGAGTGCCGGATCGAAGACGTATTCTAATTGGACTCGGTCTTCCCCCTTGAAGCATTCACCAAAGATATAGTACCTACAGCAAGGTTCACAAAACTAAGTTAGATACGGTATAGAATCTAACAAAGCAAGAATAATGCAAAAAGAAAAATAAAAAACAACTGAAATCGCCCGTTTCTCACCGGCAACGGCGCCAAAATTTGTACGCGTGTCGTAACCACAACAAATTAATTAATACTTTACTACCTAATTAAAGAGTAATATAGGGTAGTCAAGGTCGATCCCACGAGGAGCAAGAGATTCTAGTTGTAAAATTGTCACAAAATGGGGGTATTGGTTGTAAAATTTATAAAGCAAAAGAAATAAACAAAGTAATTAAAAGTGTAAGTTGAAATCAATGAGAGAAAATAGATCAAGGAATCCTTCTTCGCTGCAAAACAATGATTAAAGTTATGTTCTTTTCCACTTGTTATTAGTCATAGATTATCACCAACCGTAGGTATAGCAGCTAGATCAGTGCTAATCCCAAAATCCCTAATTTCACCAGATACGGAAGTTCTCGCCTACCGGATTCTATTCACCAAACCACCTAGTAGTAGATCACCCAAGATGTAATTTAGTTAAACACATTAAGATTCATGAATTTATTAGGTTGATATTAGTAGTTAAACTCTTAGATCAAGGTTCACTTGCTAACGTTGTTTTTACACACAATTGCTCCACGGAATCCCTCCGCAAGGTCTTGTGTTTTCTACTAATGTAAATAGTCAAGAAACGATTACTTATCCCCTAACTTTCACTAGCTTTAGATTAATTAACAAATCAATTTAGTTGGCCACCCAAACGACCTATCAATCAAACATAAACACTAATATTAGTAAAAACAATCGATAATCATATGAAAAACTTCAAAGTAGAATTGAAACAAAACTCAAACCAGATGTTAAGAACTAGGAATTCATCCTCAATCAATAAGAAAATTAGCTACTCATAATTTGGAGTTCACACAATAATAATAATAAAGGAAGAAAGAAAAACTTATTGCAAAGATGATGGTTACTCCTTCCTCCAATCCTTGTGCACTTTGACTCCTTCTCACTTTGACTCCTTCTCCAAAGTAGATGTGTGTAAAAAGTTGTAAAGAACTCCTCTATTTATAGGCTTCAATACTCTCCATATCTTTGTAGGAAAAGAATCCTCACTCCAAAAGAACACCACTTTCCCAAATTGAGCCATATTCCAAATTCTAGTCCAATTCTCCAAAACTTCCAAGTTTTCATCCAATTCCCACTTCTAAGTCTTCACACACATGAGAGAAGTCCATAAAAAATTCTGTATTTTTGCTCGCCGGAAAACTGTGTTTTTGGCCGGAAGTTGGCAGGAATCCGTCGCCGCCGGCCACCTGAAAATTTTGTCCCTGTAAGGAATATTCTGTCCAAGATTCTGTTATAGTTAGGTCAAACTAACGGTCTTAGTTAGTCAACTGGGTCAAGCGGGGGACTGAATCATCCAAGTCAGCTGTCTTACTCATGGCTTACTCGGCTGATTAACCGAGTCAGGTTAGCGAGTCGCTGGGTCGGATCGGTCGGACTCGTCTGGATCGCTCATCGAACTCGTCATCGCCTGCTACCGAGTTAAATCGCCGGAATAGAAATCCGGCCAGAGTTCCGTCTGTTTCTAGGATTTTCCAGGCCAATTTTCAGGCCGATTTTCTTCCCCAATTCATGTACTGCAACCAAACCCACCGTCTTAACAGAAACACATCAATCATCTCTTGCTCTAACCCAGAAACCCTAGCTCGACTGATTTCTTCATCAAATCATCATCAATCACAGCCACAAACCCAATACTCTTCCTCGATTTTCATCTCAAGAACAACATCTTAACATCAATCTCGGATACCCTTTACTAAGTTCAATCAAATCACAGAAGAACCCTAAGATTATCACCGCATATACCCATCTATGACTTGCTCTTCTATCTCGATCTGAATCTTCTGCTGCCTTAATTCAACATCAAACCCTAACTAGTTCCTCCATCAATCTCCTCTTATATTCATCAGAAATTCACCAGCAGGTTCTTCAATCTGCTACTCAATCTCTCAAATTCGATCTCCATTTCTATCATCGATAGTAACAGCAGCCACGACTGCTTCTCTATTGAAAATGATTGAGAAATGAAAGAGATATATTTCTCGACTTTAGTTTTAGGGTATTAAAGTGGGTTCAGATCCGGGTCTGGGTGCCCATGGACAGAAACCACCCATTGGATGTCTTATATCCACATCCTACTTCTGGATAAGGGTTGCCCAGTTAGACTGCCCCTTAACAGTTAACTAGACTGTATTTAGTGCTCCTCCAATTGAGTTGCCCTTAACCTTGACTGGGCTCCAGATAATATTTTCCTCTTGATGAAATGACAATTTTGCCCTTTTCGCTCAAATAGGGTGATTTCTTCTTCTTTTTCTCCGTGCAACTCCGTAATAGCTACACAACTCAAAACTTGCATAAAATACATAATTTACAAGAGAAAATAGCAAAGAAAGCCTAACTACTTAGATAGTAAATTAGGTGTATTCTACACCTATCATGTAGCCCAAAACAGAGATATGAGTGATGATTATTTGGCCTGCATGGTCCACCAATGGCAGTGTAGGAGATGGGACATGAGCAGAGACAATCTTCATTTTGATCTGTGAGACATGAATGACAGGGTGCACTTTAGCCTCTGGTGGTAGTACAATGAGTCCTTGAGTATGTCAAGCATAGCATTCATGTGAGCAATATACTCCTCAATTGTATCTACAGAGGTAGTGACAGTAGTTGGAAAAGTTAAGTGTGGTGCATCATATCCATATAGAGCCTTGAAAGGAGACATTTTAATGCTAGTATGATAACTAGTATTATACCACCATTCTGCAAGTGACAGCCAACTGAACCATTTCTTAGGTTGAAATCGTGTTATACACCTCAACTAATTCTCTAAACATGCATTAACTTTCTCTGTCTGACCATCAGTCTGAGGATGATATGCAGTACTAAGTTTGAGGCTGGTTCCCAGGTGATGAAAAAAATCTTGCCAAAAAAAACTGGTGAACACTTTTACCCTGTCAGAGGTAATGGAGGAAGGTAAACCATGCAACTTAAAAATGTGATGTAAAAAAACTTTTGCCACATTAACTGCAGTATAAGGGTGATGAAGTCCAATAAAATGACTATATTTTGTTAAGCTATCAACCACTACCAAGATAACATCTTTGTGCTCACTCTTGGGAAGGCCTTCAATGAAGTCCATGTAGATATGTTGCCAAGCTTGATCAGGGATAGGAAGTGGTTGTAGAAGACCAGCAGGGAAAGTTTTTTTATGCTTATTCCTCTGACAAACATCACAAGAGGTTACTATAGAGATGATGTCTTGTTGCATTTTTGGCCAATAAAAATGAAGCTTTGCCCTGTTATAAGTTTCTTGAATACCAGAATGGCCACCAATGGATGAAGAATGTAATGAAGATAAGATAGAAGACCTTATATTGTTACCAGTACCAATATATATCCTAGACTTGTACATGAGGATCTCTTGATGGTAGGAGAAATTAGGGGTTGTATAAGGAGAAACCAGTAGTTGAGAAATCAGTTGTTGAGCCTTAGGATCAGTTTCATAGATATTGGCAATCTCTTGCATCCATACAGGCTTTGAAAGTGTGATGGCATGTAAGGAAGTAGTAGGGTGTGCTCTCCTTGATAAAGCATCAACAACTTTATTTTCAACCCCTTTTTTGTATTGGATGTCATAATTAAATCCCAATAACTTCATCAGCCATTTTTGTTACAACCCAGTAGTAATCTTTTGTTCAAAGAAGAACTTGATGCTCTCATGATCAGTTTTGATATTGAAATGATGCCCCTGTAGATAGTGCCTCTATTTTGTGACAGCTGACGCCACTTCCATTAACTCATTCTTCTTATAAGTGGATAATCCCATAAGTTTTGGGCCTAATGGTTTACTGTGGAAAGAAATTGGTCTTCCATCTTGCATTAAAACAACACCAATGCCAGTATCACAAGCATTTGTTTCTAAGATGAACTTTTTTGAGAAACCCGGGAGTGCTAAGACAGGAGTAGTAGTCATTTCCAACTTAAGTTGATTGAAAGCATCAATAGCATCTGTAGACCATATGAAAGAATTTTTCTTCAACAATTCAGTTAAGGGCTTGCTGATAGTCCCATATCCTTTAACAAATTTCCTATAGTAGCAAGTGAGACCTAGAAATCCTCTCAGCTCCTTGATGGTTTTAATAATTGGCCAAGAAGTCATACAATGTATTCTGGAAGGATCAACTACAACCCCTTGAGCTGTGATGATATGGCCCAAATACTCCAGTTCAGTTTGTGCAAAATAGCGCTTAGAGAGTTTAGCATGTAAACGGTGTTGTCTCAATACATGAAGAACTTGATGAAGGTATTGAAGGTGAGTTTCCATGTCAGGGATATAAACAAGAATGTCATCAAAGAAGACCAAGACAAATTTTCTCAAAAATGGTTTGAAGATATCATTCATGAAGGCCTGAAAGGTGGCAGAGGCATTAGTGAGGCCAAATGGCATGACAAGAAATTCATAATGGCCTAAATGAGATCTAAAAGCTTTCTTTGATATATCAGGTGGAAAAAGTCTGATTTGGTGGTACCCTGGCCTGAGATCAATCTTAATGAAAACTGCAGCACCATGTAGCTCATCCAAAATTTCATCAATTATAGGAATGGGAAATTTATCCTTATTGTGATATCATTTAATCTTCTATAGTAAACACAAAATCTCCAGCTATTGTCCTTTTTCTTTACCAATAAAATGGGAGAGAAAAATGGACTATGGCTTGGCTGAATAATTCCTTGATGTAATATTTCTTGGATCAAGTATTCAATGGCAGACTTCTGAACATAAGGGAACTTATAAGGCCTTTGGTTAACTGGAGTGGAATTGGGATCGAGAGGAATAGTGTGGTTAAGACTCCTATGAGGTGGCAGAGTTGAAGGTTCATCAAAAACATCATGAAAGTCTTGCAATAAAGTTGTAATTTCAGGTGGAGGTGGTGAGGAAGAGGGTGCATCAGAAATGAAGGATAACTATGCACAAAGTCCATGTGGTTATTTTTCGAAAGAACTTATGAACCTCTTTGTTACTGATGGGCTTAAGAAGTGGAGATTTGTAAATACCAGTAAGAGTAATTTCAGTGTCCTGATATATGAATGAAACTGTCAAAGTCGTGAAATTAAAGAGCATATTACCCAAAAGTCTGAGCTAGTCAGCACCAAGCACTATATCACATCTACCTAAAGGTAGCAATCTCAAATATGCATAGAAGGAATGACCCTGCATGAACCATTTTAGTGACTTGCAAATGCCAGAACTGACTGTTTTGTCACCATTAGCCACAGTGAAAGCCATCTGAGAAGTAGGATGTACATTGCGGTGCAATTTGTGAGCCAGAGATGAATCAATAAAACTGTGGGTACTACCTGTATCAATGAGAATAGAAATAAATTGTTTGTTAAGTAGCCCAGGGATTCTAATTGTTTCACCAGAATGAGTACCAGTAAGGGCATGTAGAGAAATCTCAATATTACTATCCACTGCAGAGTCATGCTCATCTTCCTGTGAAATATCTTTCTCAGTAGGGGATTCAACAACACCCTCCTCTGCAACTATCCAAAAAAGCTGTTGTTTTTTACAGACATGACCTTGTCGATACACTTCATCACAATTATAACATAGTCCCTGAGCTTTTCTGATTTTGAGTTGCTCAAAGGTAAGTCTTTTAATGGGAGGGTGGGTGGGGCTTGTCTTAGGAGTAAGAGTTAGAGTTGGTGGTTTAGGGTTTGAAGGAGGAATGGCTAAGGGCTTTGGTGGGAAACTAGACTGGTAATTTTGTTTTCCCATGGAAAAAGAGTTTGAGAAAAAAATTGGTGTGGGTTTTGAATGTTTTCGTTGGTTAAGTAAGGATTGTTCCTACAACCTTGCTAGTGCAAAAGATCTCATGAGGGTAGTGGGGTTAAACATGAGCACATTATGTTTGATTTCTTCATTAAGAGCTCCAATGAAACTCATTACATAATAGCTCTCTGGAAATTCGGGGTGTATGGTCATCATTAAAGATCTAGCAACCTCAAATTCATCAAAAAACTCATCTATTGTTCTTGTATGAGCCAATTTATTAAACATACCGACAATGTTGTCATTAGATGGGTTTTCAAAACGAAAACATGCTTGTTCTGCTAATTCAAACCAATAAGGTAGATCTATAAGTTTGTAAGTTAGAAATCCACCTCTCAGCTTTGCCATCCATGTGCATCTCTGCCATCTGCACCTTTTGAGCCTCATCTCTGATATTATGAAGAAGAAAAAATCTATCACACTTTTGAATCCACCCTTTCGGATTAGTTTTATCGAATCTAGGAAAGTACAGCTTAGGAAATCGATTATGAGTAGTGAAAACTCGATTCCTCAGTATGTTGATTAGAAATTTTTCTATCACTTCCTTCTCCTAGTACAGCACCAGATTCTCCATGACCTATTTCCTTATTGTTTAGATTCTATAATTGTAGAAGCACCTGATTAAGTTGTTCTTTCATTTCAGAAACATCTTTATTCACCTTAGCCAACTGAGTTTGTTGCTTCTTTAGTATATCCTATAAATCCTTAGTAGCTTGAGCTCCTTGACCTCCCACGGTGACAGGAAGGAACGTCTCTGATGCCAGTTGTTCTATAATGAACAAATTGAAACAACAAAAGACCGGAAATAGTAACTCTGATTCGAAAATCAGCCTGAGAACTTAAGTTCTTTGAATAACAATATCCTGATAAAAAAAATGGCCGCCTTCTTACACCATTAATAGGCTAAGCCCTAATCAGGAAAGAGCAATCCAAACTCAACACGTGGTTGGATCCTAGCGGCTAAAATAAAGAGAAGATATAAATTATAAAGGCACCCAAAGTTTAACTAAATACACCCCTACTACAAGGAAACCATATGACAGCTTCAAAATATTGCAGTCACTTGTTGGATGATTGATGAACCTATGAAGGCAACAGTACCTGAGATTCTCCATTTCTTATTCAGTTGGCTCTCTACTGATGAACGACAATTTGATTGCACCATCTTGAACCCATACTTCCAGTACCCCGATCACTTCTTCAATGGGAAGAGGGAAGTTTTAGTCTGTATGATCATTTCCTGTTTGTTGATTCTGGGTTGAGGTTTGTGAACTTCAGGAGTGGTTATCCTTTCTTTGCACTTTCGAAGGAGCCTTGGATGTCGCATGTTTGAGCATAGGTGACTTTCCTTTTACTTCCTTGAGCAACAACGTTCATGGAAAGTTGGATGTTGTATTGTATATTGAAGAGATGTTGAGTATCATGAGGATCTCAGTCTAGGTTTTTTTTCTTTCCAGTAAAGCAGGCGCGGTAGTTCTCAGTTCCCTCTTGTAATCTTATCTTCGAGTAATCTTTTATTTTGCGGTAAACCTCGCTTGTATCCCTTCTTTTGATCAATAAATTTCTATTTAACCGGTTAAATCTTTTGATCAATAAATTTCCCTTTTACCGGTGTAAAAAAAGTTGACTGCTGGTCTGTTTTGCAAAAGTTTTCTTATCAGTAAGAAAATCTTCAATTTTCAACAGCTGAGAAGAAGATTTACCTGTCTTTTTATATATGTTTATAAGTTTAGATAAGTTAAGTAATCAGAATGGAGGTATAGGTAAGGCTAAGACTTATGGTGTGCTAATCTAGCAACTAGATTGGAAATCCACGTCAGCTAGGACAACCACCTAAGTCTTATGGGGATGCTAATCTAGCAGCTATGTTAGCAGTCCACGTCAGCTGGGATCACCGCCCAGCGCTGAACCGTTTAGCGCTTTAAATCTCAGCCGTCAAATCAAAAAATAAATCGCCCAGCGCTGAACCATTCCGAGAAAAGGTGGTTTTCCTAGCGCTGAATGATTCCGCATAACTATCTAGCTGCTAGTTTACCTGCGAGTAACTTCTAGGAGAGAGAACTAGTGTTAACAAATAGGCAACACTTTTTTTTGAATTGCAACATATTTCTGCTAATCTAGCAGCTCAATCTAGCCCATAAGACCTAGCCTAATACCAATAGGTTGTTGTCCCAAACTCAGAACAGGGTTTGTCATATTCTGATAGCATGACAACAATATGTCTGTTTGTGTTCTTGTTTTGTTTCTTCGATGCATTCTCTTATTCTTAAAAAAAAAATCCAACAGTCCCGTCCAAGATGAAATTAAATGTGAATCTAAACTAACACTTAACATATTACTCATTTTGTCCTATTATTAATTGACCTATTTATTTTTAGATTTTGTCTCATTAATAGTTGATTTTATATCATTTGATACTCATGTTTATATTCGTTATGTAAGTGTTTTAAAATGCTTTTCAATGATATAAAATTAACGAATATCCGTAGTATATTTTGAGAGATAAATCGTTTCTAAATTGTATTACTAGGTCAATTAATAGTGGTGGCACGAAAGGAGTACAATACATCATGGTTTCGCAGTACACAGATGCCTGGCCATGTACATATGTATATCAAGAACTAAAATTTCTGAAATGACAACTACAATAGTTTATACAGATTGTCATTGTCTATCCAATGTTTTATGAGTGAAACAAGTATTTTTTAAAGCGCTTTTTCAGAATACATATGGGATAATTTCTCAGTTGGAGATCATTTAATCAAAGTTCCAGGGATGCCTAAAACAAGGAATAGTATTCTTCCGGAATGGATAATTCTTTGGGGTCATTGCACTTCTGTCCGCGGAATATGTCCAAACTACTGTGGTTTCCTATATGTTTTTAATGGACCCGATGATCTTAGACCCTAAATGACATTTTAAGTGGATCTACCTCAATAATGGCTGGAATATGTGCCTTTTGACTGGCCTCTGAAATGCTTTTTCTAGTAGGCATAGCCAAGGAGATATCTATCTTATTATTATAAAGGCATGTTTGTGTTTGGTTACGCTTGTTTTTTGTTTTCTTTTAAGGTGGGAGATTGTATTTTGAGATATCCTCGTAGAAATCCCAACGTTTGGATTTTACCTACCAGACCGCCAACTTTTGAGTCAACCATAGTTGACGGACAAAATCGATTGTCTGTCAATTTTTTCTAAATCTTGTTTTCTTTTTTTCCAAGTTTATCCCGCATTCATAGTTTATAGGACTAAACCATGGTTACTTTTTTCCGATACCGGTAGTACGATGTATACAAGTGTGTATATCCATGTACGTGTGTATACCGGTTCCGATAGTATCAATTCTATGTTCTTCGAACATTTGTGTAATCATGTATAGAAACAAAATAAAGAAAAAAGGAGAGCGATAGAGAAAAAAGATCTAGAGAGATAGATCGATAGAACTATAGATCGAGATCTGGAGACTAACAGGCAGTAATCATGAGTTAGAGGTGAGATCACATGACACTATTTTAATCTTGGTAATTAAAAGAAGATAAAAAAGAAAACAAGTAAGTAAATGAAACTCTTTATTTATTTTTGTTTAATTCGACTCATGCATAAACGTTTGTTGTTGATTATAATTCAATTTAAGTCATTTGACAATGATTGAGTCATTAGTGTTTCTGAAATTAGGGCTTATGAGATTTGGTTCCTAGGTAATATGAAATTGGGAATGTGAAAACTAGAGTTCGTTTATTAAGGCATGAAATTGACTGAGAAAGATTACTTCTTATGTTTGTGGTTGATTTCTTCAACGACGACTCTATGTACCATATATGTCACTGAATTGAATTGTGTAAAGAGACTAGAATATGCAATCCTGATGTTGTTTAGAACTTCATATGCTAATATATTACTCTTGCTTGGTCCTATAAGTTTTATGAAAAGGTGCATCTCACGACTAACCGACCAGACTAAATGACAATGCTTAGCTCTGTTTTTGACTATTTTATCTTATCTTTTTCATGGTAGTCTACTCAACCATATCAATTATGGACTACTGTAGATATTTAACCTGTTGTCTCTTGTTGTCAACTGCATGGATGGTACATTCTTTAGAATCATCTGTCGGAAAAAATAATATGACCAGGACCGAGGGTGCCCAACCTTGGCAGGGCCAACGATGATCATGATCTTATATGTATCTGGCATAAAAGAAACTTATGCAGTCTATCTATCTCTTTCTGTTTAATGCAAGAATTTTACACTTATAAATGCTTGATAACTAGAACAACCGATCATGAAGCTTCTCTATAGTTTCCTATTATGGTGGCTAAGCTCTGGACATGAAACGCCATTTAAAATATGGTCCAACCCAAACCCCACAATATTAAGTAGGGGTTAACTATAGCCCCTACACGAATTAGTTAGATAGAGCACTAAGACACTTCTTTTCTTCTTAAGTTGATTTTTTTTTTTTTTTTTTGTAGAGTAGTGCCTCCTATTACTAAGTAGTATTAAATAAGATATGGTGATGCAACTTAGTAACAATGCAGTGGGTTAATTGTAGCCCCTCTTATTTCGATATAGTATATTAGCATATGAAGTTCTTGCCTCTGATATGTTTCTCTATTAAATTGGATCCAAAGTTTGATAAGCAAACTTTAACATTTTCTTCCACCTGTTTATGGCTTAATGCTTGTTGTGTTGAAGGATCTGAAAGCGTCAGTGCATTTGCTTCTTCTGCTAACTTAAATTTTCTTTTGTTTTTCAGACCCATGTTTGTGTTTGTTGTCTCATTAAGTCTGTCTAAACACTAATTTAAGAAAATGCAAATAAATGAATCAAACAATAATATGATTAAAATGTTTCGTACTTCTCGTACGTAGATACTAAAGTCTTCTACCAGTGTCTTTTGTTGTTATTTGGCTTGTATATTTCAGCCTTTAGTTCTCTTCTTTTTCCTGTAATTGTCATTGCTGCCGTAATTGCTTTCCTTGTAATTGTCATTGCTGCTGTAATTGATTTCCTATAACTAATACATTTCACTTTCTTTGAAATGCAGATCTACAAATACTTTGAAGTTTAGTGTACAAGGATTAAGGAGTAAGGAAGGACTGGAGGAATGTATGATGTTTACAACTTATAAGTTATGGAAACTCACATTGCAGCTCAATGGCGCAACTTTTTTTTTTTTTGGCAAGAACATGTAAAAGTAAATTTGGAACATTTGTATGTGGTTACTTTGTGGTTCACATGGATTTTGAACTAAAATTTTCTTGTTTTGAATTGATTTCGGTCGGAAAAACAAGTAATGTAAAAATATATTAGATAACGGTATTTATTGGTAATTTTACCGATATCCGGTAACTTAACGAAACAGTATCGGTTTAAAATTTAAGAATTCCTCTGGGAATTATCGGTATCGGAATTCCGATAGAAATTATCGGTAAAGGTACCAGTAGAGGCAATTATCGTTTCGCTAGGTTCCATTGACTTACCTAGACCTGGTATTCTTTTAGGCCTATTATTTGACCACCTTTTTAGTTTCAGCTGGTTAAGTTTGTAGTTTCGAACAATCGGTTACTTATGGGATGTGATTGGAATTAAATTACCAATTAGTTGGTCTAAATATCGACTGGTTGTGCTGGAGATATAGCACGACATAATGAGGGATTGGTAATATCATAATATTTCTTCACAAAAAATGACACGAAGAATAAACACATATCATTTTGGTTGTATAAAATAAATTGGGTACCAGCTACGATGGTTATATAAAATAAATTGGTAACGTTAGATTGTCGTATAAGTTAAAATGGGTAACTTATTCCAAAAGTCGTATAAATTAAAATGGGTAGATGATTCAGATGGTTAAGTTAACCACCTAAAGGGTGTTTCAGTCATTTCAGCATGTCTCCCTTCCAACTAGGGCTGACCTGTTTGACTTTGTCCGTCAAACTATGTTGACTGAAACCTTGTCCGGGTGTGAGGCTTGACTAATTCCTTTGGATTTTTGTGACGATTTCTCTTGTATTTTGGTTAGATTGGTGGTTGTAAAGATATACCTTCTTCTTTACTTATGAGGTGGGTGGAAGCCGGAAGGAGCATATATAAACTTCTTTTAAATACTCTAATGGATCCGGGTTACTGGTTGTACTTATACTTGGAATAACCATAGACAAGACGAGGAAAACATTGAACAGAGACTAGACAGAGCCTTAGTAAATGATAAATGGAACAGGAAATACCCAAATTCTAGCATAAAACACTTAGGTCCCCTAGCCTCTGACCATATTCCCATAAAACTCAATATGCACAATCAATAGGACGATGGTCCTACTCCTTTTAAATACTTTGGAGAATGGATAAAGCATGCTGATTGTAAATCCATAATCCAGGATAGTTGGAACACAAATGTCAAAGGGTCGCCAGCTCATAAGGTTAATAATAAACTGGGCAATGTAAAACACATTATCAGGTTTTGGAATAGAAAAAACTTTGGGAACATCAACAGTAATATAGATAACATAAAGGAAAAACTGGAAAAACTTTATACTATAGAAAACTTTCAAAACAAGATAAATGTTTTAACCAAACTTAGAAACGATCTTGCTAAGTGGTATGCTATAAAGGAAAAATTCTGGAAAGATAAAATTAGGGATCAGAATTTAGATTTTGGTGATTGGAATAACAGATATTTTCACACAAAAGCTAAACAAAGATTTAGAAGAAATAGAATAGATATGATAAGAAATGAAGACAATGTCTGGCTTAATACAAAAAAAAAGGATATTTCTGAATGCATAAATCAACATTTTCTGAAAATAGCTACAATTGTAAAACCTGAAATCGATCCGAACTTGATAAATATGATCCCTACAAATGTTAATCAATCTGATAATGATATGTTGTGTGCTATTCCCTTAGAAAATGAAATAAAAAAGACTCTATTTTCAATGGAGCCTGATAAATGCCCGGGACCGGATGGTTTCCCTCCCAATTTCTTTCAACAGAACTGGGAAACCATCGGAGTAGATTTAATAAAAATGGTACAAACTTTTTTCGAACTGGTTTTATCTCTAAAGAGGTGAATGCCTCCTTTATCTCTCTAATCCCAAAGACCAATCCTACAACTCCAGTAGAGTTCAAACAAATATCCCTAGCGAATACTTGTTATAAAGTAATTTCTAAATTAATGGCAGGTCGAATGAAAATCATTTTAGGTAAATTAATATCTCCTTTCTAGTTTGCCTTCATTCCTGGAGGGCAGATAGCGGAAAATATAACATTAGCACACGAGATAATACACAAGATGAAAAACTCCAAATCAAATAAAGGTTTTATGGGAATCAAAATTGATATGTCTAAAGCATTCGACAGGGTCGAATGGGACTTTCTAATCCAGGTTATGACTAAAATGGGGTTTAACAGTAAATGGTGTAACTTAGTATACCAATGCATATATACAGCCACTTTATCTGTTCGCCTTAATGGATCCCCCACATAATTTTTTAAACCTAGTAGGGGATTGAGGTAGGGAGAGCCAATCTCCCCGTATCTTTTCCTAATTTGTATAGAAGCTCTCTCTCGCTCTATTCAAAATGCTGAGAATACAGGTCTACTTAAATGCATTAAACTGGTTCACAAAGCCCCTTCTCTAAGCCATCTACTTTTCGCCGATGACTGCCTTGTCTTCTGTTAGGTAAGTGAACAAACTTGTCAAAATCTTGTTAAATTATTCAAAGATTTCAGCTTGGCTTCAGGTCAACTGATAAACCTAACTAAGTCTGGAGTCTTTTTAAGTAAAAAACTGAAACAAGCATGCGAAGAAGGGTAAAACAAATTTTAGGAGTCACTGCAATACCCCTAACTGACAAATATTTAGGTTGTCCTTTGTTTACTAACAGATCAAAAATATCTTGTTTTGAACCTTTACTTGAAAACCTGAGAACTAGGATAACTGGTTGGAATGGAATTAATCTTAACAATACGGGAAAAACTGTTATGATAAAAAAATGTTGCTTCATCAGTTTATGTGTATCAAATGAACTGTTTTAAACTTCCAATAAAAATTTGCAACTAGATAACAAAACTCCAGAGAAACTACTGGTGGGGAAAAAAATGAAAAGGGTTTGAATGAGAATGGGAAAAAAGGGGGTTTATTTAAAAAATTGGACCTCTATTTGTAAAAGTCTGGAGGAAGGGGGCTTGGGCATAAAGAATGTGAAAAACAATAACATGGATATGATAGCTAGGATGGGTTGGAATCTAAATCAAAACTCGGATTCTCTATGTGCTTCTATTATAAAAACAAAGTATTATCCGAATTGCGATATTCTTCATATAAACAGTAAACCAAAGAAAAATGATAGTTGGGTTTGGAAAGGTATGCTATCAGGGATCAACAAAATTAAAAAGTGTTGCTTTTTGGAATTAGGAAATGGGAGAAACACTGATATTTGGGAAGACTATTGGATCCCAGAAAATAAAACATCTCTATAGAAAAATCCCTTAACTACGGTGGGACTTAGTAAAGTTAGTGATCTGATAACAGATCACAAAACATGGGACCTTGATAAACTTTCCAGATGTTTTAATAATTATATAATAGAAAAAATAAGAAAAATTAGAATACCAAGGGAAGAAAAAATAGATACACCAAGATGGAGTCTAAACAAAAAAGGGATGTTCTCTGTAAAATCCTTGTACAATCATATAAACTCTAATGGAAATGCTGGAAAAAAAATGGAGTAGAATTTGGGAAATGGACACAACCCCAGCTGTTAAGAACTTTGTTTAGAAGGCATCCCACTCCATTCTTCCCAATAGTATGCGAGTGGAAGCCATTCTCCCTGACATAGATACAAAATGTAAACTATGTAATGAGAGTCAAGAAACGCTTACTCATTTATTCCTGCACTACAACTACGCTTCTCAGGTATGGATGCATTTCAATTTAGATATGGATTACATCAGAAATGGCACAACAACTTTTCATGAATGGTTAACTAACTGTTTTGATAATCCCAACATGGTAAATTATGATATAGACTGGCATGTGCTCTGTAGTATAATAATTTGTATCATTTGGAAAGTAAGGTACGATGTAGTTTTTAAAAAGAAAAATCAAAATAGTGTCATAACTGCAAACAATATCATCAAGTTCATAAACAGTTATAATGTAGTGAATCAATCAGGGCATAATATAATGGATAATCTGTACTATAACTCCAAGAATGATGTTGTACTTCAGATTATTAAATATCATGTTCAAGGGGTAGGAAGAAATATGGCTCTGCAACTAAATATTTCTCTGACCATAACATATTCTAATTTTAAATCATGAATGGGTCTAACTATTGTTGATTATACAGGCATAGTTAGAGAAGCAAGAGGTTTCTATACTGAAGGTACAACAATAGAAGAGCTAGAAAGAGCTGGGGAAAAAAATGCTTTCCAATGGGCAACATGTTGGAGTGGCCACATAATTTCCTTCAGAAGTGATTCAGAACTAACTCTGGTGTTGCTCGTGTTAGAGCATTGCTCGGTCGAACTCGCATTCGTTGCTATCTCAAGCATGTTTGTCAATATTAGTGATCAAACTATAAAGTCTTTGATTTCTAGTCTACTATAGTTAAGGTCTCGGACTAGGATAAAAAGTGTAGTTGAGCTCAAGAACTCCATGGCGATCATCATACAAGACGAAGGACTACTCAAGGAACCAGTGGATATTCATCGACTAAAAGGTATGTTGATAGACGCATTTATGTGTCTAATTTGTCCTCAATGTTTCATATTGTTAGTACTCATTTTTGTCCTTATTATGGTGTTTTGTGTGTTTGTAGGTATTTTTTGGAAATAAAGATTGTTGGAAAATTCGGATCGAAAAGTTACTAGGAACACCCCCGGAGGACATTTGCTATTCGGACTCTCACTTTGGATAAGGGATAGCCACGGATATGTGTAGCCCAAATTTGTCCTCAGCACCCACGGCTATATATAGCACATTTATCCATCGCACCCATCTTCCCCATTTGAATATAAATTTTGGCGGGAAAAGTTAACATGCTACGGCAAAATTAGGGTTGGCATTTTGGACGGGATTGAAGGAGACTCAACGGCTGGTAATTGTTGGGATGACTTAACTGGTGTTAACATGCATGGTATGGTTGATATTTTCGGTTGATATTGGCTAAATTCCCGGTGGAAGAAAAACAGAGGTGCGTGTACAAGGGAAGAGTTATTCACGAGATAGAGTGGATACGTGTGTTTGAATAGATGTTGGCCGCTGCAAAAGCGTGAAGAAGTTAAATAAGGAAGATTCAGGACTATCAAGCACTCGTTGACAGAGTGGGAAGTTAATTCAGGGAAGAAATCTCGTGGCCGACAAGAAAAATATTTTTCGAGTAAATGAAGATTTTCCGGAGTAATGAGCGAAGATTCTTGTCCCTGTTGGGTTATAAATAGTTGATGGTATATCAAAGAGAGGGACGAAGAGATTGGGAGAGTTGCAGAGCATCAGAGAGTCGAGACAATCAAGTTGCAGGAAACCACCATTTATGCTGCTGCTGAAGAACACGAAGAACAAAAGACCACCAGAGGCAGTCGTTCATGCTACAACAACAACGACAGTTAGACGAGGGTCGCAGAGTTACAGTAACAACTACAGTTCGTATTTATCGTTTTCTGTAACGGCGTTTTGCAACAATTATAAGCGTTGCAAACACCCGATTTTCATCATTTTCTCCATTTCATCTTTGTAAACACCATTTGAGCAATAATAATGATTTTTGAGCGTGTTTCCAACATGATGAGCGGCTAATTATCCCACAACCAAGGAAATGAGGAAGCTATTCACGCATGGATAATTGGTAACTATTTTATTTTCTCTAATTTATATTTTATAATTCACTCAATCACTGCTTTTGCAGAGTTTTAAATTGTTTGCGTAATTTTATTCATTAGTTGTAATTCAATTAGATAGGTTATGCTTTGTTTAGATAATCTATGCTTAGGGGATACAATTAATTTTTGAGAATTTGCCTGATTATTTGTGAATTAAGAAACAAAGGACTTAAAAGATAATTAGAGTTTTGGGTTATTTACCATAATTTATTCATGTGTAATAGTGGAATCAGTGTCTTGGTTATTCTAATCAATTTTGATAAAAGTTTTCTTTACTTTTAAGTTTTATTAAATCTAAAATCCATTGCTTTCAAAAGTCTCACGAACCTTCCTACTACAACATTATTGATTCACATCAATTTTTGGCGCCGTCGACACGGAGCTTGTCTTTAGGCTAGAGTTTTTAGATTTTTATTCTTTGTTTTTTTAGGTTTTTATTTGTTCTTCTTTACGTTTTTGTTTTTGTCTTTTTACTACAGATTTTGGATTTTGGAGCGAAAGAAAAATTTGCCAAAGCTTTTGGTGAATACTTAAAGATTTGGAGTTAAAGATAGAGCGAAAGGAGCGAAAGAAGAAGATTTTTTTTTTATTATAAAAAGAGAGAAAAAAAAAAGAGTTTTTTTTAGATTGTATTAGGATTTCTTTATTCTTGTAATTTTCTTTTTCTTTTGCACTTTACTCTTTACTCTTTAGACTTTGGACTTGGACATTTGGACATTATTTTATTTTTTAAACCCTACGGAAGGGTAGTATTAAATATTAAATTGTTCGCAGAGAAGGACGGTGATTACGATATCACCTCGGCCCCTCGGGTTCGTACATGACATAGGAGTCGTGGCCCGAGTCGACTTCAACGGTTCATCCCCCGTCTGGAACGAGAGGTAAGTTTGTCGAAACACTCGCGAATCCCCTGTCAGCGAGTTACTGTATTCCTTCGTTTGCATATATGTTGAGGAACTGAAAACAACTGCTTTAATTTCCTAGTAAAGGGCAAGGACTGGCCATACAAGATAAGGGTTCGTATTTCACCACCGTTCTCTTCTTGCCCGCCTTAGGAAAATGATACTTAACGCGAACCTAAGCTTCAAAATTTGGAATAGAACGAGACCGATAGGGTAACGAGCTTAATAGGAAAGTCGTTCGAAAAATATTGGTTACTCTTTTGAGCATGCTTTGAAGTTAATAATGGTTTCTATAAGTTTAATACGTGACTGCGCCGCCTTGTAATGCGGTGAGGCCTTGGGTATCAAAGCTCCACGCAGCTTCCCTTGCCTCTATTCAACTTGCTTAAACTCGGAGTGATTCCAGAGGGGTTTGCTCAGATTTTAACGAATTCCCTTTCGAAGGATTAGAAGATGGTCTAGAAAACAATCTAAGTGGAGACATCTTGCTTTTTGTTTGATAGAAATCTCTAGGTTTGCATTGGTGGAGTCAGCCTTGTTTGTGTTTGCATAGAACTTCCCCTTCTTTTAGGATTTTTTGTAGTTGCAGAATAACCTACAACTACACCCTCAATAGAATTAATAAAAACTCAAGAAGTTCTTGATGATGAATGATAACTTTCTTATTAACTCTCTTAGTTTATTACATAGAATTATCAAAATGGAACTAGAATAGTTATAACTTTTTCTATTCTCTTTCCTAAGATAATTTCTTACACTCACTAAAAGAACCTCCCGAATTTTACATTTGAACTCCTATTTATAGTAAAACTTATACAGCTGTATATGAATTGGGAAGTATCGCAACTTATACTCGCAAAATTATTCCATCCTCGCAAAACTTCATATTTCTCCGCGCTATTTCTATCATCGTATCATTTTATAACTCTTTCCTCCTTTATTTATTACGATACTCGTGAACTATTATCTTGCGATATTCAGTACCTACATCTTGCCTCTTCTCATGTCAATTCTACGAAGAAGAAATGTCATGAGAATCCCTTATTCTCGTAAATTTAGTGTAGTTATTACCACCCATCAAGTTTGCAACACGTCTTTTTACTTTTCCCTTATCTTTTTGACACGTTTCTTGAATCGTTCTTTTCAACCGTTCACGCTTACTCGTATTAATGAGTTTTTATCTTCATCAAACTCTCTCTATTTATAAATATTATCCTTTGTTTTTGCTTTTTATTCTCTTATCTTATTCATCTTCTTCACCACTTATGCCTATGCAATCTCTTTTATCTTTTTTCCTTTCTATTTTCCCTCTTATATTCAATGGCACCAAAGAAGAAAACTATTGAACAGATTAATGCGGAACTTGCTGATAGGGACCTTATTCTCTCTGAGATTGAAGGTTATGATAATAAATCTTCTCTGTGTGAAGCTCTTTACCAACTATGTTTGGGATGATCAGAAAATTTTAATCTCACGAGGTCAAATCCTCGCAGGTCTTCCTCTTCCTCTTTATGATGTTAACTTTCCTTTATTCTATGAAATTATTTCCCACCCCAATTTTTCTTGTGCCATTTACCAATTGACTGGTGATTGTATTCTCCTTTTAGTTGAATTCGCAAATCGTGTGCCGCTTTTGGGAAATCTTTGTATTCAGTTGATCTTAGGAAACCTGGATTTGAAAATATGGAAATTGTTGCTGCGAATTATATAGTTGAGGGTTTCTTCAAAAATTACACACTAATTCCTGCGAGGAAAGAAGATAATCGTTGGGGTGTTCGTCTTCATCGTAAAGCTAATATCGCAGCAGATGATCTTCTCATGCACGATATTGATTATGCTTCAGGAAATAATAAGACACCTCGTCGTTCTAATGATGAAGATTGGTATAAGTACCCTTTAATATTATCGGGTTCTTATATTTCTGGGATAGTAGAACTTCATGCGAACCTTCGTAACCGCCATTATCAACCTTGGGTTTTTAGAAATGTATGTACTTCCATCTCCTTATCTTTTTGTTACCCTTTAATTTCAAATGAGGTAAGAAACACTCTTGTATTTTTCTAAACAATATATTGTTTCCTCTATTTCTTATCCTTATTTGAATTTGTAGGTTCCACTTCTTCCTGAGATTGCTGCGAGTGAAAATAAGAGTTCTACTTCTTCTAAAAGGTTTACTTCAAGACAACAAACTCTTCGTTCTGCGAAGGTTACCCAAGCTTCTGGTAGTCAAGATGATGCTCTTCGCAAAGGGAAAAGAAAACTTCAAGATGTTGTTTACGAGAGGAGGAAAAGAAGAAACTCTCAACCAAGTCTCATTCCAATGTAATTTCTTCTAATGAGAATATTGAGGAAGATCTTGGTGATGAAGATGATAAATTTCCTGAGAAGGACTTTAGTTCTAATTCGATACTCTTTATGACGAAGGAGATGATGATAATGATGTTGATGAAGGTGGAAATGAAGATTGAAGTATTCCAGAAACTTTTGCCTCAGCAATGGTTAGCATCTCTGAGGCTTTCCTCCATTCTTCTCGTGGATTAGGAAATTCTCCTACAGCGAATGCTCGCAAACTTATTGCGAAGGCTTGTAAAGTTCCTACTGTAATTGATAATAACTCCCTCAAAGGAATTTCAAGATTCGTCTCTCCTGCTTCATTATATGCTTTAGGTAGCATGGTAAGTTTCTTCTCTATTCCTTGTTTATTTCCCTTATTTTGTTGATTTTTAACCCCTTTTTTCTTGTTTAGGTTGGAAGAGTTAGTTGTGCAGCTGCTTCTGATTGGGAAAGACGTCATTCTATTGCTGAGAAGAAAACTTTGAATCGTTGTAAGAAGTTAGAGGTTGAAAATTCAAATCTCCATCAGAAAGTAGAGGATTTAAGTATTGATAACGCAGAATTAATATCCCGTCACGAAGATAATTCACAATCTGCGAACATCGCAATTGATAATTCTTCTCTTCTTGGGGAGAATAATCAATTAAAGCTTGAAAATTCTTCTCTTCGTAATGATAAGAAGCAACTAGAAGGTAAATTATTTGCGATGGTAATTATTTTGATTACTTTTCCTTCGTAATTTGCTAACCAATTCCTTAATTTATCTCCTTGCTGCAGAAAATTATGCGAAGATGAATAACGATATGGAAATTATCCTTGCTAATCGTAATAAGAAAATTTCTGATTTGAGATCTCAGCTTCTAATTTCAAAGATAACCATAGTTTATATGTCAAGCGTTTTCGAGCTAAGATGACTCGCAAGATTTGCGAAGATAATGAAATTCCTCTCAAGAAGTACCATACGCTCCTTTCTGAAGAAATTCCTGAAGATACACCATATCTGGAAATCTCTGAAAGTGAAGTTGAAGATGATAGTGAAGTTGAAGAAGAAGATCATTTTGATGGGAATAGATCGCCTGAAAAATAACTTCACTCTTTTTTATATATCTGTTTTGTAACTTCACTCTTTTTTGTATGTCTGTTCTGTTTCTTTTTAATACAACACTTTCTTCTTGATTGCACTTTTAATCAATCCAACAATTTCTTTTTCAAAGCTTAATTTGAATTAATCTTTCTTTGATGTTTGTTTCCCTTATTCGCATAACTTGATCATGTGGAGAGAAATAATATATCTTAAAGACTTAGCTTAGTATTCCCTTTCCCCTTATTATTGCTCTTCAAATGATCAACTATCGCTGGAAGTATTAGAATATCCTTCTCAATTTATCTTACGAAGTTTTGTCTTATTGTGATTATGAATAAAAAGCCCTCCCTTTGAAGTATAAGAAATATAAGCCTTTTGCCTTTTGCGGAATGTTGCGAGGTAAATAATAAATCTCCCCTTGAAGTATAGGAAGTATGAAGTATACGAAATATGAAATACCCTTAAGAAGTATAAAATATCTTTGAAGAAGTATTAGCAGCATTCAATTCATGAAGAATTGCCCAATATATGAAGAAGTATAAGAATTGTATGAAAAAGTATAATAAGTACTTAACCTTCGCAAAATTAAATATCCGTTGAAGAAGTATAATAAATATGATATACTCTTGAAGAAGTATAAATAGTATTGAATTTGTAGAGAAATATTCAATATATGGAGAAGTATAAGAATTATTTAATTCTCGTAACATTTTACGAGTATGAACTTATCTGTATTTGATTGCTATCAAAATCGCATCTTTTGTTAAGTCTTCGTGAAAATTCTTCAATGATGTTGTCTTCTTTGATAGGACTTCTTGAAAAAAAAAATCTTCAATGATATTGATAGAGCTGTCTTCTCTTCAAAACTTCATAATGTATATTCTTGTAAAATTTCTTCAATGATATCGACGAAGCTGTCTTCTTTTCAGATCTTCATAATGTATATACTTGTATAATTTCTTCAATGATGTTGATGAAATGAATTTCATTAATTTCTGTGGTCTTATCATGCCTTCCTAAGTAAAGGTCTTATTTTGCCACCTCTTTTGTAGTAAATTTTTGTATTTGCGATAATATGACAAGCCTGAACATTCTTGCGAACATACAACCTCGTGACATTATCGTCTTCCGATGAAATCGCAGGACGTTTTTACACTTTCATGTAATAACCCATTGATCTCATCTTAACTTCTTTGTTTCATTCTGCGAGTTCTTTTTGTATGTTTTCCTTCTTTTTTTTTTTTAGAATGCTCGCAGAACTTCATTTGTTGCACAAATATGACAAGCCTTTATGTTTTCGCAAATAAGAAGCCTCGTGACATTTGCGTCTTATAACACGTATCAGCTCCCTAATGGAGGAGGGTGCTGCCCTTTATCTTCCCCCTGGTTGCCCCTTCAAGGAAGTGTACATCGACCATACAATGTTATCTCTTCCCATCCGGTTCTTCCAACAACCAGATTTTGATCGCAACCTCTTATCCTTTTTGCCTATAGGGCTTATAGTTACGAGGTTGCACCCTATGGGGTATCTTTGGGCCAAGTGCATCATTTGCCAAGACTTGTAAAAAATGGCAGATGTGGTTCAACCTCACCCGGCACTCTTGACTCAACCGTGTACCTCGGCGCCTTGATAGTTTTCTGCACTTCTTGGGAAAGACAGTATGACTTAGTCGCCCAACCTAAATCCTCTTACACAGCATTTTATATTGCGTAATGTCGCTAGATTAGGTGAGAATCCAAGGTGTCTAACCCGGATAGGTACCCCATTATTGGGTTGTACCCCAAAATTTTTACCATGTACTAAGGGCCCTTGGTGGTGTTCCGGTTATCCTTAGCCACGTTTATAGGTACCCCCTTAAATGACGTACTTTAGGACTTTGCCTCTTACGAAATATAGCTTCGCGAACTAGGGTGTACGCCACAAAGGTTTGCCTGTATAAAATTTTCTGCGGTTCTTTTTCTTTTTTGGAGGCTGATCACAGATTGCGGTCTTTTATTCGCAAATTAATGAAAGTTTAATCGTAATATAGATTTTGAAATTCGTAACTTTTCCCAATTTCCTGCGAGCAAATAATATTCGTAAAATTTATCACGAAATAAAAATTTTGTTTTGCCACATACCTCATTTCCACGAGCAAACATACTGATTACCTTCTTGTTTTATTATTTTCCTTCTTCTTTCTTCGCAAATCACAATCCCTTATTATCATCGTAAATTTCTTGTATGATTATCTTCGTAATTTTATTCTCTTTTTCCTTAATCCTCTGCCATTAAATTTTCACTTCTTTTCTGAAGCCTTTGCTCTTTTTCTCCAATTTTCCTTCTCGGCAGCTTTTTTTCCTTCGCAAACTTCTACTTCAGATCGTAACATTTCTTTCCCTCAGCCCAATCACCCTTGATAATTCCAATACCCTTCATATGAGGAAAATTTATGCACTGATGTAGAGTGGAAGCTACGCCTAGAATTCCATGAAGCCATGGTCTTCCTATCAAAGCATTATATGGTGATTCGACATCAACAACGAACGAATTTCAGTTCGCATTCCACTTAATGGAATTCGCATGCTCACTTCTCCTTTGGGCTTGTTGGAAGTTCCATTAAAACCATAAATTCGTAAGTAGAAGGTATTAAATCTGCATCTTTTCCCCCCATAGTTTTGTAAGCAGAATAGAAGAGGATATTGACAGAATTTCCCGTATCAATCAAAATCCTATTATGACCAATTGATTCTTCCTCCATATCTTCTTCGTTTTCTTCCATATTCATGTAGATTGCTAATCTTACTACCAATGGATTATCATGTGCTTCACAACCTTCTGGAATTTCAGTGGCTTCAAAAGAAATTTCACGTTTCTGCCAATCTTCAAGTCGTGAAATTTTTGCGATGTTCATTACTTCCTTTCCTTCACCATCCCTCGCATATACCCTGCTTAGCACATTATCATGAAAATCCTCTATGGTTTTATATGAATGAACAATGGAATTACAGAAAAAATTCCTTGCTTTTGACCCCACTTCTATATGTAGGATTTCTTCTCCCTTTTATTTTGTTGTGTTCTCCCTGCGAGTTATGGCTGGAGCCTGTGGTAATTGTTGCGACTGTGTCTGCTTAAGTAAAAATTGATTTAGTTTTCCTTGATCAATCATTCGCAAGATTATCCTCTTGATATTATGGCAATTATTTGTAGAATGTCCATGAAAATGATGATATGAACAAAATTCATGACTTCTTGGACCCATTGGTGGTTCCTTCCCATGTTCCATGGAGTTGGTATATTCTCTACCAGGATAATTGCTTGCCATATCTTTTCTACATTTGTATTCAAAGGTGGCAACTTTATCTCTTCCCTTACCATTCTTTGACCTCCTTGACCGTTGTTATAATTTTGTCTCTGGTTCCCTTGTCCAAAATAATTTTGCCTTTGTCCCCCATAATTTTCTTGTTGTTGATCTAGTCTTGGAATTTGGTTTTTTCCTATTCGATTATAGAAATTCCTCTCTCTATCATACTCTTCTTGATCTCTACTACCCATTGCTACCATTTTTGGCTGGCTATCATTGATTTTCTTCTCTTCTGAAATTTGCGAAGAAGTTTGTGAGGATGTTTGCGAAGTACCTGCTACTACATTGATTATTTTGGTAAATAAATTTGCTCCTCCATCTTGATTGCTAGTGTTTGCTACTGGATATGATTCCATACTGTTTTGTTTTTCCTCTAGTGTAATGTATTCTTCTTGCAATTCTCGTAACTCTGTCATCATTATGGAATTCTTTCTTCTGAAAATTTGAACATATAATTGTTCAGTTGCGAACATCGCATTTATGAAGGACAGAATCAAGTATCTCTCATCCACGCGCCCTGCCATATCACTGCACATAGTCTTCCATCGTCTTACCAAATGCTTCAAACTTTCACCCACTCTTTGTTTTAAACCAAATACATCTTCAATACCAAGACGTGAAGAATGATTTGTGATATATGCTCCAAGGAAAGTTGCTTACAAATGACTGAATGACGTAATAGTGTTCTTAGGGAGTCCTTCGAACCACTTTAAAAATTCCCCTGTTAAACTCGATACGAAGTACTTGCATAACACAGCATCATGATTCTCCCATTGTAACATGCATCTTATGTATGATTTAATGTGCTGAATAGCACATGAAGTCCCATCAAAGATACTGGTAAGTGTGGGCAAATTGCATTTTGGTGGAATTCCTCCCAATTGTACTTCTCTAGCAAATGGAGTCCTCGCAGCTTCTTCTATTGCTTCATCTAATTGCCTTATATCTCCTCTTCTTGTATTGTTTATCATCCCTCTCATTTCTGCTAATTCTCGAAAGATTCATGCATTTGCCTCAGAATTCTCATCCATTGGTCTTTTTAATGCAGCTTCTCTTCTTCTACGTTCTTGCGCTTCCTCCCTTGCGATCCTTCGCATTCTATCATATTCTTCATTAATGTTTTCATTTGCATAATTTTGCAAATATCTTCTTTCTAAATTATCATAATTGTTCAGTCACAGAGTATCTTGGAATTCTTGTTCTTCCCTTTCTATTCTTCTCATTCTTCTCATGCGAATATCAGGAATTTCTTCTTCTTCATTTCTCCTTCTTCTGTGATTTATTTCTTCTTGATTTTCTTGTACTCTGATTCGAGAGTTTGGTTCATTCCTCTCCACTTCTGTTTGTTGATTTACAATTCTTCTCTTAATTCTTCCATACTCAACATTTTGTTTGTTATGAACCTCTTCATGTCTTCTTACTCCATTCTCGTGGTTGTTTTGATGTACTGCTTGTTGTCTCTCAGTTTCTTCCATAAGTTGTTGTTCTTCCTCTCGATTCTGATTGTTTTCTCTAGGATTTGGCCTTGTTCGTAAATTCTCCATGTTTTGTTCGTGGTTTGGTATTAAAATGAAACGATTCTCTTGATTTCTTTCACCTTGATTCTGCGCTTGTTCTTGCATATTATTTTCATTATTGATTATCGGTGAATTTTGTCCTTCTCTTTCTGTTCTAACATTTGATCTTACAACACTTTGAGATTTCCTTCTTTGTAGCATCTCATTTTCCATCCTCAATTCTTGATTTTGTCTTGTTAAATTGGCACGTTCTTCAGCTTCGATCATTCGTTCTTTTTGGATTCATTGTCTCAATGTTTCTAACATCTCCATTTCTCTTTCAAGAATTGTTCCTCCCATGAACCTCCCATTTTCTCTGATTTGTGGTTCTTTATCTTCTTCTTCTGGTGTATCAGTTCTCCAAGTGTGTATACTCACTCGATCATGATCTATTATTTGTTGATCTTGATTTCTTCGATTACTCCTTCTCCTACTAGGTTCTCCTGTTATATTTGATTCTCCTCCTGCGAGTCTTACACTTCTTCTTACTTCAGTTAATGGTTATGATGTGTTTCTTCTTCTTGTCATTTTTCTGGTACAAGAATTCTTCAAATCCCTATTTCTAGCGCCAATTATGTAGTTGCAGAATAACCTACAACTACACCCTCAATAGAATTAATAAAAACTCAAGAAGTTCTTGATGATGAATGATAACTTTCTTATTAACTCTCTTAGTTTATTACATAGAATTATCAAAATGGAACTAGAATAGTTACAACTTTTTCTATTCTCTTTCCTAAGATAATTTCTTACACTCACTAAAAGAACCTCCCGAATTTTACATTTGAACTCCTATTTATAGTAAAACTTATACAGCTGTATATGAATTGCGAAGTATCGCAACTTATACTCGCAAAATTATTCCATCCTCGCAAAACTTCATATTTCTCCGCGCTATTTCTATCATCGTATCATTTTATAACTCTTTCCTCCTTTATTTATTACGATACTCGTGAACTATTATCTTGCGATATTCAATACCTACATTTTTCTTTTTCTTTTTCTTTTCTTTTTCTTTTCTTTTTCTAGTGTATGCCCGAGGTCATTAGAGAACGGGCTTGGAAAAGAAACACTCTAGGTTGTTTGATTAGTGACAAACCTAGTAGTTCTTCTTGTGAAGGCGGGGAGCTCGAAGACTCTTCTTTTGAGAGCCCCGTTTTTGGAAACTTCAGTTTTGAGAATCTGTCTCTTTGTGAGAAAAGTACCCCTAGTACCTCAGATGTGCCAGCAATGAAAAAAGTCTATCTACTCTATCTCCTATCTTGATAAAAAAGTCGTATTACTATATAGATTAAGATTATACACATATGATATTTCGAGCTGAGTATATCTCGCTTATCTATTTCTTGAAATATGTGTTGGTAAAGATTTCGCTTTAGCCAAGTTCATCTTTACCTAGTGATGAAAGTCATGTTGTGTTTCAATCATTTTGAAAATTGCTCTAACGAAAAATAGTTTGTGAATAACAACTATATAATGCCCTCTGAGAATGTTTCAATGATTAAAATGAGAGTTTAGACAATATAACCATTGGAGGATATAAGCATTGTTGTGGAAACACATATATGTATAAGTCCTTAGAGCTTGAACTGAAGTTTGCGAACTTTGTTGATCAAGTGAAACCGGTGTAGTGCGTGAGCTTTAGTCCAAAAACTCAATCCACGAACTGGCGGAAGTTCTCGACCAAGAATTTCTGCTAGAGTTTGTGAACTCCATCCGGGAACTTAAGTCCGCGAAATTGAGTATGTTATGTCTAAAAATGATGTTTGTGAACTTATCTTAATAAACTAAGGAGTGTTATTGCGAACCATGGCTTTATAGTTCATGAATCGATTCGAGTGAATCACATCATTTTTGCTTCAATTATGTCTTGTGTAGTACATAAAGATCTAAGCAATTGAACAACTCTCTAACTAGTTCATTTGAGTCATTTGGACTTGTTATGGTGAAGAAGAATATGGTTGATATGAAAGTTATCATACGGTTAACTAGTGTGGAACAAACTAATGTACAAGTTTGGGTACGGCTACACAAGCCTAGAAACATGCATTACAAGTGTGTATAACAAGCTATGTTTTCGATCAAACAGTTGATAAATATTAGCTTGAATCTAATCAGGTTTTCATCTAACGGTGAATATTTAATGCTTTTTTACTAAGCTAACATTGATTGCAAACCCTGATTTGAAAGACTATATAAGGGAGAACTCTAACAACTGGGAAACCTAATCCCCACATATTCTGTGTGATACCAAGGTTAACGATATTTTTAAGATACCGCATAACCCTCTCAACTGCACTCCAGTGTTCCAAACCAGGACAACTGGTAAACCTGCATAAAACCCCTACTGCATATGCAATGTCTGGTCTAGTACAATCAGTTGCATAACGAAGACTACCAATTATACAAGCATATTCAGATTTTCTAATTCTATCACCAGTATTCTTAAAAAGTTTAGCACTGGCATCAAAAGGAGTACTCACAGGTTTACAATCAAAATAGTTGTACTTATTTAAAATCCTTTCAATATAATGAGACTTATCCAAAGAAATACCATCACTAGTTCTAGTAATCTTAATTCCCAGAATTACACTAGCTTCACCCAAATCTTTCATTTCAAAGTTAGACTTAAGCATATTCTTAGTTTCCTCAACCACGGACAAGTTTGAACCAAAAATCAGCAAATCATCCACATACAAACAAATCATGATGCATGTTGTTTTCAAACTTACAGTATATGCATTTGTCACTTTCATTAATTCTGAAACCATGTGAAATCATCAAATTATCAAATTTTTCATGCCATTGCTTAGGAGCTTTTTTCAAACCATAAAGTGACTTATCTAACTTACATACTTTTTGTTCTTGACCTGGAACAACAAAACCTTCAGGTTGTTCCATGTAAAATTCTTCTTCTAATTCACCATTTAAAAAAGTTGTTTTAACATCCATTTGATGAACAACAAGATTATGCACAACAGCAACAACAATCAACACACGAATAGAAGTCAATCTTGTAACAGAAGAATAAGTATCAAAGAAATATACATATTTTCTTTGTCTAAACCCTTTAGATACCAACCTAGCTTTGTGTTTATCTACTAAACCATCAGGGTTCAACTTCCTTTTAAGTACCCATTTACAACCAATTGTTCTGCAACCAGGGGGTAAATCTGCTAAATGCCAAGTTCCATTAAGATTATGGGAGTCCATTTCATTATCCGTGGATTCCTTCCAAAAGCCTCATTCAGGAGAATTAAGTGCTTCTTGAAGACTGGAAGGGTCTTCCTCTAGAGTATAAACTTCAAAATCAGAACCAAAGTTCGTCGCAGTCCTATCCCTTTTGCTACGCCTAGGTTCAATTTCAGCATCTCTCGTTTATTTATTTCTAGGTTCTTCTTATCTAAGTTCAGAATTTGTACTAGGTACATCACTAGGTAGATCGAGAACCCCCACTATTTCTAGATTTAAAAAAAAATCTATCTTCAAAGAAATCAGCATCAATAGATTCAATAATAACTTTATTATTAAGATCAAAAAATCTATAAGTTTTACTGTTTTGAGCATACCCAACAAACACACATTCATAAGATTTACTATCTAATTTTGAGCTTTTAGGATCAGGAATACGAACATAAGCCAAACAACCCCATACTTTAAAATATGAAACATTAGACTTTTTGTTTTTCCAAAGTTCATAAGTTGATTTTTTTTTGTTTTTGAATTTGTAACACGATTCAAAACATAACAAATAGTCAACAAAATTTCGCCCCACCAATGATAGGCAGCACCAGAACTTAACAAATATGCAGTCACAAGAGTAGTAAAAGTACGATTCTTTCTTTCAGCTTTTCTATTCATTTCAGGGTTATAAGAGCAGTTTTTTCATGTATAATTCCACAAGATTCATAAATTTCAGTGAACGGTTTAGAATCATATGCAGTGCTGATAGGTGTCAAAAACACCTTGATATTTATCTATTGTTTATACTTTCTTCGCTAAGTTTTCTTGTAAAATATGTATCTTATGTTTGTTTTTGAGTATTTAGGTACTTTGGAGTCATTTGGAACAAAAGAAGAGGAAACGTCGCTTAAAAGGTCATCTCATGTGCAACTACTATTGGAGGCGGATTATTTCTCATTATTTTCTTTTATTTCTTCGTCTCTGTTTGAAAAGTATGTCGGCTTTAGTGATGTAATTTTTGTCGGAAAAGTATGACAACTTTAGTGATGTATTGAAATTGAAGAGAATAAGTGGATTTGAGGAGTAAGAGACGGCTGCTGCTGGTGGATGAATTATCAAAAGAAGAGAGCGTTCATTTGGAGGTAAAATGACATAGCGGTTATTTCACAGACAAGCTATTGGGAGCCAAGCCAACGATAGCGGACAACAACTACAACTTAGTCTAGAGAAGCAAGGGGCATACCTTGGCGGCCTTTTATCTACGGACTGGGTGTTTAGAGACATTCTAGGTCGCCCCTTATCTACTTTACTAGAGTGGATATAGTCATTCCCATTCCTACACTAAACCTAGAATTCAGTGGCTCATTATCTTTATTTCATTTTCTCCACCTGAAACCAAGAACTGAGATTGCGGCCATGGAATTTAGAGTCGAGAGATGTAGAAATTCAGTAAAATTAGAGTTAGAGATCGAGATATGTATCGAGCTGAGATTAATAGCTCCGTTTAAAGCCAACCCAGAGAAAGAGAAATGGGTAAATCTTGGCTCGAGTTTGAGGCAGATTTGGATAGATTTTATGTACAAAAAATCCAGCTGAAGTGTGTGTTTCTGTGTCTGATTTCGGGGAGGTTACGATGGTTGCTGACAAGGGTTTTGCTGAATCATTCGAATGCAACCAAGAAGATTAAGAGGTGGTACAAATTTACAGGTATAAATGGTTGAATTCTTGGGAGTTCTGGGTACGAATTTGCCATGAGTTCCCAGCCGAGAAAATTGATGAATGGAAATAGTTTTGCTGCCATTAATTCTTTGTGAATGTTTACGGACATGGGTATGTTGTGGATTTGAATTTTGCAGAGATATTGGGAGTGTATAAGATGTTTCCTTCAGTGATGACAACACCACCAGGTTATGCACATAACCTGTTTAGGTAATTACCTGAATGAATTTCTTTGCCACTCTAAGCTTTAGTTGAGACTGTGATCCCAGGGGTTGTGGTCAGGTTCAGTTGAGAAGATACACATGGAGTTTTGGTGTTCGCAGTGAGTATATTGAACTGAGTTTTAATAGTTGGTAAGACAAGGAAGATCTAGGTGTTAGTGCTGTGTATAAAATGAAGCAGCTGAGTAATGGGTCTAGTAATAGAAATGGTGGTAATAACGTTGCTTTAGATGAATGGTTGAGTACTTGGTGATATTGCATATTACAGGGAAGTTATGACTAGTGGAGGCAGTACAAGTCTGTGATTGATTAGGTATTGAGTTCTGAGATTGATGAGTTAGGTGGTGCTGTTGTTGAAGTATGGACTTGAATGGTGCAATGCAGATGTAGTTAAATTTGGTATTGCAGTTGGGAACTGGTGTGTTCAGATTAGGAATGGCAGAGGAGGCTTGAGATGGGTCATTGGTGGTTTTCCATAGATTCAGGTTAATGGAACTGAGGCTGGTTGTTGATGCCATGGTTTGCAGCTGTTGAAGCCAGGAATGGAGTGTTTATATCACTGTTGTATAATAAGGTTTGGTAAGGGTGTGCAAGGGAGTTGTGGATATATGAGTTTTGCTATAACTGGAATTAGGTGAATGCATAGCCATCATGGATGTGGCATGAAGCATTGCAGGTGGTGGATCTGTTGAGAGCTGTTCGCAATTGTTGCAGTGAGTGTTTATGGCTACAGACAAGATGGTGGTTAACAAGAATGGCAGCTGAAACAAGTAGAATTGTGTACATAACTGAGTTACAAAGAGGCTGCAAAGGAGGTGCATGGCCATCATGGATGGAATCACAATGATAGTGCAAGATTGCTTAGGCCTATGCAAAATCACTTTGGCCTGGCAACTAATCCACTATGTCAAACAAGACTCCATTGACTCAGTTTGCTTGACCCGAGTTCACTCATTTGACCGGTGACCGAGTGGACTTTGCCGGTTATCGATGATACTTTTCCGTGCCGGATTCCGTCCAACTTTCGGCAATGAACCCAATTTTCCGGCGACAGTTTTTTGGGACATATTCTCACATGGGTACTCCTCACATATGGGCTTGATGGACATATTGTTATTGAAATTTGAAGACTAGACCTAGTTTTGGAAGGGAGAAAAGCTACATAAATGGGAAGACTTCTACTTCTTTAGAATATGCCATTATTCTACTGGAGTTTTGGAGGAGAGCAGCGACTAGGGTTTGCTTTTGTTTATTTTTCATCTTCATCTTCTTCATTTTATTTTTATTATTGATTATGAATATGAATATGATGAACCCAAAAACTATGAATAACTAAATATTTATTATTGGTTATGGGATAAAGTAGAGTTCACAAATAATATTTGAATCAATGAATTAGTTTTGTCTCAATATTTTATTGTTTGTGATTCATTTTTAATATTGTTGTATGATTTGATTGTTTGTTTGGTTGAGTCCGGAATCAATCCGATTTGCATTCATATTTAAAGCTAAATTATGGTTTTCAATACGAAAAAGTTGTTTATCCCTGATTCTAAGTAGCATAATTGTGGGTAGTGCTTGTAGTGATATATCCTACTAGTCACATATGAATCATAACCTTGGTTAAATTGAATTAGTGCTTTTACACATTTTGATTGCCTTAATTAGTCTTATTCCATAGAACTTATTGCTTTTAGGGAGTTAAATCTAATTGTGCTTTTACACTTTAGGTTGCTTTCTAGGAAGAATTCACATATGCATCTTTTAATGTGGTTGTGATGAAATCAGGGAATTAGCGGGATATACTTGCGATCAAGGTATCCTAGGACTTTTAGTAAATAAGAGATTAAAATTTCAATTCTAGTCATTGATTTTGAATAAATCACCTCCGGTAAAACTTCTAGCGGCAAACTCCCATTCCCACCACCATCATCTCGATGGGTTAGAGTGGTTTGGGGGTTTCGTTTTATTTTATTTTAGTTTTTATGTTTTCCACGTCGTTACACTCATGGCGATTTCGATGGTTTAGATAGTTCTTGTTCTTACTCATTCTTCATTTGGATTTTGTTTGCTTGCTTTTGTGTTTTTGGATTGTCACACATCTAGGAAACTGCTTGTAATCGGGTGCTACTCCATGTGCTTCTGAACCAAAAGAGGGGCTAATTTATTTAAACACTTCAACTGCTTGTCATTATGCTTCAATGACTGTTACAAGTAAGGGTATCATTATATGTCCGTTTAGAGATTTTAATGGTTATCCAGATGGGGGGATTGGGAGTAAAGGCTTTTCATGTTTGATTCCCCACCTGAAGAGACAACACCTCTGTAATAAAGAAAGGAATACTGCACTCCAACAGGCCATAAGAACTGATGTTGATATTTTCGTGAGTTTAGAGGAAACTCTGAGAACTTTAAGACTATGGTTGTGCTTCGAATGTATGAGCATTCAGGCTTGAAGCAGAGCATGCAAGCATGAAGGGGACACTGATATTAAGCCTGAGATATGTGCGAGTTCTGGTGAAGTAGCTGAAACAATTATTGGAGCGCATAGGCCTCATCTATGGGAGGATTTAGTGCAGCTTAACAACGACTTCGAATTGAATGAAGTGACTGTGGATGCAGTATTTAGAGCCCGGTATGTACTGTTAAGAGCATTCCAAGAGGATGCAGGTTAGATTTTTTTCATGCCCTAAAAGCAGCACTACAGAAAGTCGCAGCAGAACCTAAAGTTTTTAAACATTGGGTCAGGATTTTGCTGCTCCCTCGATGCACTTTGAGAGTGTTCCAACCTAAGGGTAGAGCTGAATGTAGGTCTGGTAATCTCAAGGTGACACAACAGACACAAATTCTTAGAGCGTTGGCACTTTGGGGTGAACCTAGTGGGACTCTAAAGCTTGTTCGTGAGATTTTAAAGGTGCCGGAAACAGTTGGTGTTAGAGATGATGACACAGAGAAAGACAACAGGCTCGGCACCAATATCTCTACTTGTTTGCGCAAGGTGGCGGATGGGCACTTCACAACGGCTGTTAAAGCCATCAGTTCGTCCGGGGTGGCGCCATACAACGATAACACAAGGAAAGCACTTGAGGATAAGCATCCGACTATGCAGCCTCCACGGAAACCAACATGTACGTTGCATGAAACGCCTTTAATGGCCGAAGAAGGTACAATTTTTAGTTGTATTAAATCTTTCCCTAAGGGAACTTCGTGCGGAAGGGATGGCCTTCGGGCACAACATTTGTTGGACGCTTTTTGTGGGGAAGGCTCAACTGTGGCTGCTGATATGGTCACGGCCATAACTAGGGTTGTTAATCTTTGGCTTGGTGGGAGATGCCCTCTTAACCTAGCGGAGTTCATTGCATCGGCTCCCTTAACACCCCTCCTTAAACCGGATAAGAGCATCCGTCCCATTGCTGTTGGGACAATTTGGCGTCGACTGGTGTCCAAAGCGGCAATGAAAGGGGTTGGCAAGGACATGGCAGCGTATCTACAGGATTTCCATTTTAGAGTAGGTGTTTCAGGTGGTGCTGAGGTAATCCTACATGATGTGAATGGGTTTGTCAGTAAACATCATGTAGACACTAGCCTCTTTATGCTAACCGTTGACTTCATCAATGTTTTTAACCTAGTTGACCGAACATCTATGCTTTCTGAGGTACGTAAGCTTTGTCCATATATATCTCCTTGGGTAGAATACTTGTATGGTCAACCTGCACGGCTGTATATGGGGGACTCCTTTATCTACTCATCTACATGAGTATAACAAGGTGACCCTTTAGGGCCTTTGTTATTTGCTCTGGTACTTCATCATCTTATTGCTAAGATAAATGAGCAATGCATATTATCCCTACATGCCTGGTATCTTGATGATGGCACTATTATTGGCGACACCGAAGAAGTGGAAAAAGCACTCACTATTGTCAAAACAGAAGGGCATGCGCTTGGACTTATATTAAATATTAAGAAAACTGAAATATTTTGGCCTTCCAGTGATGGACGAAGGATAAGAGATGGGATGTTTCCTGTCGCAATCTTAAGACCAGATAAGGGAGTCAAACTATTAGGTGGTGCGGTTAGCCTCGATGATGGTTTTGTGAAGGGCCTTGCCATTAATAGGGCTGAAAAATCAGTGGATTTGATGCAGCTTTTATCCAAGCTCCGCGATCCTCAAAGTGAATTGATGCTTTTACGAACGTGTATGGGTATCTCTAAGCTGCTTTTTGGCTTCGTATTTGTCACCCAGACTATATTATGGAGGCGGTAGATATATTTGATAGAGGCTTGCGAGAGGTGGTGGAAGGCATTGTGGTTTGTGGGGGACCGTTCTTTGGAGAACTGCAGTGGAGACTATCTACTCTACCTATCAGATATGGAGGTCTTGGCCTTTACACTGCTAGGGAGGCATCTGAATATGTTTTTTTGGCTTCACGTGTGAAATCGTGGGGGTTATAGGATCACATATTGATGATCAGTGGTGTGGAAGGTATGGATGATAATTTTAATAAGGTTTTGGAAACGTTACAAGTGACTCTTCTTGATTTTGATCTTAACAACTTCACCAGTAAAGACAATGCCCCCCCCCTAAAGCACAAAGCATCCTGGAAAGTGCTCTTTTTGGTAAAGCGATTAAGGACATCGATATAGTTTACGTGCTAACGGAGATACAGAAAGCGGTTTTTGCTTGTTTGCAAGCAGCACATGCCCAAGATTTTCTTCTAGCTATTCCGATTGAGGGGCTTAGACAGAAGATGTCTCCTTTGGAGTACCGTTCTATCCTAAAATACAGGTTAATGATCCCGCTTTATCCCTCTGACTCTCGTTGCCCTGCTTGCATCACAGCTTGGACTCGTATGGTGAACAGTAGTTCATTGTAAAGTAGACCCTGGTTTTAAATATAGACATGATCATGTGAGGGATATCTTGTATGATTTATTGTGGAGGGCTGGCATTTCGGCAAAGAAAGAAGCCCATGTGCATTTTCTGACAGACCCACTTGAAGGGAGATCGACACTAAGACCAGCAGATGTTCTTATTTTTGGATGGGCTAATGGGAAACACACATGTGTTGACCTCACTGGGGTATCTCCTTTGGTAGGCATTGGACATGGGACCTTTACAGTTAGGCAAGCAGCGCTAAAGGATGCCTCAGGTAAGATATCGAAGCATGAGAAAGCATGTGTTGACAATGGGCATGCTTTCGTCCCCTTTTCTTTTGATACTTTTGGTTATTTGGCTCCAGAAGCAGTTGGACTACTCAAGAGGGCCCAGAAAGTCATGCACATCAATGTCATGACTCCTGGTTCAAGAGATTTTATTTTTAATAGGATAGGTTTTTCTATTCAAAAAGGGCTAGCGGCACAGCTTGTTGCTCGCTTGACTACTATGTAACTTCTCTACTGTCATTGATGAAAATACATGTTTGTGAATGAAACTATCCCGTGACCAATATATTCTCCTTATTGATTATTTTAATACTTTATTGCTTTCAATTTATTTTTATTGCTTTGATAAATCAAAACCCCCCCATTGGTTACTAAGAAACTGAAATTTGAATAACAACAATAGCCTCTCTGTGGATATGAACTCTTTCTTATCGCATACTACATTTATTTTATTTAAGTAAGAAAGTGAATTATTTTTGACCCATACGACTGTTTTCAAATTTTGGCGCCGTTGCCGGGGAGGCATACGGCTTCTTATTTTGTTTTAGTTTCTTATTTTGATGTTATTTTAATCTCGATTTTGAGAATTGTGTTTCAGGTACCTTGCTGAAATACAAACTGAAGGAAGCAATGGGTGATGCAAATCGTACACTCAAAGAGCTAGCTTATCAAAAGTTGGACCAACAACAATGGTGTATTGATGTAACATCCACCTTCGATATTAAGCCAGGGTTGGTCAGTCAAATACCAAAGTTCCATGGATTAGCCTCTGAGGATCCATACAAGCATCTTTTGGATTTTTAATTATTTATTGCAAGCATGATACCTCAAGGTGATGATGCAGATGAGGGAATGTTGCGTGATTTTCCTTTATCTTTACTCGATATGGCCAAAGATTGGTTGTGTTACTTATCACCGGGTAGTGTCACGACATGGCCAGCGTTGAAGAAACTTTTCTTAGAGATGTATTTTCCTGCATCCAAAGCAGCCCAAATACGTAAAGAGATTAGTGGGATTACGCGGGTGGAAGGTGAAACATTATATGAATTTTGGGAATGTTACAAGAGATTGGTGGCTAGTTGCCCCCATCATCAATTCAGCGACGCGTTGATTATTCTATATTTCTATGATGGTTTACTACTAAGTGATAGGAATCTCCTTGACGCTGCAAGTGGTGGTGCACTAATAAACAAGACGGTGACACAAGATCGAGAGTATAGCAACAAATTCTCAACAATTCTCAAGTCGTCGATCGGAGCGACCTGCCAAGGGAGTTAATCAATTTGACGAGATTATTGAATTACGTCAACAAATGAGCAATATGATGGCAATGATGCAACAAATTGTAGCAGTGGTTGTAAAACCATCACGCCCAGCTTATGAGAACGTAGAGCATGTCAATGCTATATTCTCAACTCAACCGTATGGTATTTACTCCAACACTTATGAACAAGTTGCAAGTGCAAGTTCTATTTACAACCATCCAAATGAGTTCCAACAACAAGTGCAACAACCACAACAAGGGAATAATCCAGAATTGGAGAAGATGACTACTTTGGTGGAGGCTCTAATGTCCGTGGTACAGCAAAATCAACAACTAGCGAACTTAAATCAACAGAAAATGGATAATGCAATTAAGGAGTTGCAATCACAAGTTGGTCAGCCGCAACAACAATAATTCTAGCAACAACAACCACCTCAAAATCAAGGGTCCAATATGGAAGAGTTGCTGAAATCTTTTATGCAAAGAACGGAGGGTGCGGTCGAGGACTTGCAAACACAAGTTGGTTCAATGGCCGAGGAGATTAATCAGTTGCATGCACAAAATGGTGAGAAACTCCCTTCCCAACCTCTTAACTCAAGAAAGGGTGTCAATGCTATTACGTTTGGAACTGGTTCACAACTTGTGCAACCCGAAGTTACTAATTCGGGTGAAGAAGAGTCCCTAAAGGAACCAATTTTGGAGGAAAAGAACGCAGATTTTACCCAAACTCCCGAGGTAACTCAATCCAACTCTAAACCTCTTGTTTCTACTTATGTTCCTCCTCTACCTTTTCCTGGCAGGTTCTCTAAAGTTAATGAGAAGGTGGAACAAGATAGGGATATTTGGGATGTTTTTAAGAAGGTACAAGTGAATATTCCACTCATTTAAGTAATTAGGAAATATCCTCGCTATGCAAAGTGTGTAAAGGAATTGTGCACTAACAAGCACAAGCTAACCGGTAATGAGGTAATGAGTGTGGGGGAAAACGCTTCGGCGTATCTTACAAAGAAACTCCCACCTAAATTGAAAGATCCCGGTAGTTTCACTATTCCATGCACAATTGGTAAAACACGGTTTACAAAATCTATGCTCGATTTAGGAGCGTCTATTAATGTTATGCCTACTTCGATTTATGATGCTTTAAATCTTGGTCCTCTCAAGAAAACCGGCATAGTTATTCAACTTGGCGATAGATCTAATGTTTACCCTAAAGGGATTGTTGAGGATGTTTTGGTGCAGGTAAAAGGACTAATATTTCCAGTGGATTTCTACGTTTTAGACATGAGTGATGTGAATTGATCCTCGTCTACACCTTTACTGTTGGGTATACCATTTATGAGTACCGCTAGAACGAATATTGATGTTCACAATGGCACCTTGACTATGGAGTTCGATGAAGAAATCGTTCACTTCAACATCTTTGAGGCAAGGAAACACCCAAGTACCATTCAATCAGATTTCCATAATGTGTTGGAAGCCGACTAAGGCATATCAAACAAGGAGGAAGTCGGGATGACGACTTTAAACCAAGCGCTAAGTGGGAGGCAACCCACCAGTTTTGTATCTTTATCTTTTTATTTTTAAGCATTTGCTTTTTATCTTTATTTTCTTTGTTTTTGCGGAATTTCCACCTTGAACTTTCTTTGGACGATTCAATTTTACATTGAGGACAATGTAAAGTTTAAGTGTGGGGGAGAATTTATATGTTTGTATAGTTTGTTTTATGCCTTTAGTAAAAAAAAAAAAAAAGGAAAAAATTGTGCTTTTTGAACTCCGGAATCTAGAAACTTGTGCCTTTAGGATGACACTACCAATATAAGTGGATAGAAGCATCTTGGTTACAGGAGTTGAGGAACCAATTAACTAAAAGGACGGACATAGCTCAGAAATTATAAATAACGTGATAGTTGTTACCATATTTCGGAATATCACCATATCACATTCTATTTTTATTTTTCCATATTTATCTATTGTTCTCTAAGTGCTTTGGTGGGTCGCTAAACATCGAGTTGTTATTACTGCTAGGATGAAATAGAGTGATTGAGTTGTTATTACATCCGTCTTCGCAATTACATGGCCAGTCATGATGCTAATACGCGCGTGGGTGATTTCCTTTTTCACAGGTTAAGTGTGGTAGTACAAAAAGGGGTTGGAGCCCAGCTTGTTGCTAGGCTCCCGACTAGTTTCTTGTCTGATGAAAATCTTTTTGAATATAAAAAAAAAAAAAAAAAGACCGACCAATTAGACCAATCGGAATAAAAATGACACTTGAATAGCAATATGTGTGTGTTCTCCCTGTCTCCGTCGCCTAAACAAGCGTGGAATGCAGGATCCAATGGAACAATCATGTAATCTGCTGACAAGAAGCATGCACTTTGATCCAAAATATCTAATCATGCTGTCTTAAAAAAAAAGTGAAAAAGAAAAGAAAAGAAAAGAAAAATATTATTATTGTTGAATAAAGTCGACTCCTGGTTCCCTTGTATATGCCGGTTGAATTGATGTAGAATTAAGATTGTTGACCACTGGTTCCCTTGTATATGCCAGTGTGTTGACACTAGAATTCAGACCAGTACCTCAATCCAATAGGATGCATAGGTTCATCTTGGCGGTGACCTTCAGACAGATATGGGAAACACCGATCACTTGTCAACATTCACAAACATCTACCTCTATATCCATCTTCTTGATCTTTTCATTGTGATTGTGGTTAGTCATATTCCGAGTATTGTGGTTTGTTCGACTATCTAATCAAAGCTTTATTTACTTATATATGAATTGAATTTACTCAAGGTACCTCCTCTTGTAGTCATTTTGGATTCGTTCATAGATTTGTCACAGGTAGCCGGAGTTGGAAATATAAGTTTTTTAGGTAGACTTCTTAAAACCTTCACGAGACTAAAATTCGTCCACTAGGGACACATAGGGGTTCAAAGGCTTGTTATTTATGCTAAGAGTAACCGTAGCAGCGACGAGACAGAGTTCTATGTATCTTTTAGCATTATTTTGTTTGATTTGCTCGAGGACTAGCAAAGTCTAAGTGTGGGGGAATTTGATAGGTATCTAAAACACCTTGATATTTATCTATTGTTTATACTTTCTTCGCTTAGTTTTCTTGTAAAATATGTATCTTATGTTTGTTTTTGAGTATTTAGGTACTTTGGAGTCATTTGGAACAAAAGAAGAGGAAACGTCGCTTAAAAGGTCATCTCATGTGCAACTGCTATTGGAGGAAGATTATTTCTCATTATTTGCTTTTATTTCTTCATCTCTGTCTGAAAAGTACGTCGGCTTTAGTGATGTAATTTTTGTCTGAAAAGCATGACAACTTTAGTGATGTATAGAAATTGAATAGAATAAGTGGATTTGAGGAGTAAGAGACGGCTGCTGCTGGTGGATGAATTATCAAAGGAAGAGAGCGTTCATTTGGAGCTAAAATGATATAGCGGTTATTTCACGGACAAGCTATTGGGAGCCGAGCCAACGATAGCGTACAACAACTATAGCTAAGTCTAGAGAAGCAAGGGGAATACCTTGGCGGACTTTTATCTACGGACTGGATGTTTAGAGACATTCTAGGTCGCCCCTTATCTACTTTACTAGAGTGGATATAGTCATTCCCATTCCTACACTAAACCTAGAATTCAGTGTCTCATTATCTTTATTTCATTTTCTCTTCCTGAAATCAAGAAATGAGATTGCGGCCATGGAATTCAGAGTCGAGGGATGCATAAATTCAGTAAAATTAGAGTTGGAGATCGAGATATGTATCGAGCTGAGATTAACAGCTCCGTTTAAAGCCAACCCAGAGAAAGATAAATGGATAAATCTTAGCTCGAGTTTGAGGAAGATTTGTATAGATTTTATGTACAAAAAATCCAGCTGAAGTGTGTGTTTCTGTGTCTGATTTCGGGGAGGTTACGTTGGTTGCTGACAAGGGTTTTGTTGAATCATTCGAATGCAATCAAGAAGAGTAAGATATAGTACAAATTTACATGCAGAAATGGTTGAATTCTTGGGAGTTCTGGGTATGAATTTGTCACGAGTTCCCAGCCGAGAAAATTAATGAATGGAAATAGTTTTGCTGCCATTAATTCTTTGTGAATTTTTAGGGACATGGGTTTGTTGTGGATTTGAATTTTACAGAGATATTGGGAGTATAGAAGATGTTTCCTTCAGTGATGACAACACCACCAGGTTATGCACAGAACCTGTTTAGGTAATTGCCTGAATGAACTTCTTCGCCACTCTAAGTTTTAGTTGAGTCTGTGATCCTAGGGGTTGTGGTCAGGTTCAGTTGAGAAGATACATAGGGAGTTTTGGTGTTCACAGTGAGTAGATTGAGCTGAGTTTTAACAGTTGGTAAGACAAGGAAGAGCTAGGTATAAACATGTCTTGATGCTTGGCAGTTTTGGCTCGAGCATGGAGGTGATATAGCAAGTTATTGAGCTGAATTGCATCTACAATATGTTGCTGATACAACCAGGTTTGTTCAACAGGGAAATTCACAGGCAACGAAACTGCAGGTGATAGGTCTGAGGAGTGAGGAATGTATGATGCTGACATGGTGTCTGTTTGAGATCATTACAGGGAAGAGTAGATTTTATTAGTTGAGGTTTCTGTGGTGTTGAAAAGAACATGGTGAATAGGTTTAAGTTAATTCTGAGATTGAGAATTGCAGAAACAGAGATGCACATGCTTGAGATACAGGTGGTGACAATGGAAATAAGTCACAGGCAAGGTGTTGGCAGTATATGGTTTGTGTGGTTAATCTCAAGGAGATGCAGATGGCATTGATGCCATGACCTGGTGGTAATGAAATGGTTGTCTGTGATATGCCATTGCAGGGAGAAGGAATTGAAATGAACTGTGTTGCAGCTGTGGTGATGAATCTGGTGGTTCCAGTTTGTGCAGCATGTACAATAACTGATGATGTTACTGGTATTAAGGTGAAGTTGTTACTAGGTTTGAGATGGTGCTGGTTTGGAGCAAGGGAAGATAATGAATGTGCAGGTGCAGTTCTACTTGTGCGGCTATTGAGAGAAGACTTGAGCTGGTGATTTTGGTGGACAGTGGAAATGTTGGTGGTCACTGTCAATTGAAGAAATTGAGTAGTAAATTTGAGTGTAGCTCCTGGGGTTGGTTGAATTGTAGCTTGAGTTCTTGAGCTGAGGTGGAAGGTGTTAGTGCTGTGTATAAAATGAAGCAGCTGAGTAATGGGTCTAGTGATAGAAATGGTGGTAATAAAGTTGCTTTAGATGAATTGTTGAGTACTTGGTGATATTGCATATTACAGGGAAGTTATGACTAGTGGAGGCAGTGCAAGTCTGTGACTGATTGGGTATTGAGTTCTGAGATTGATGAGTTAGTTGGTTAGGTGGTGCTGTTGTTGCAGTATGGACTTGAATGGTATAATGCAGATGTAGTTAAATTTGGTATTACAGTTGGGAACTGGTGTGTTCAGATTAGGAATGGTAGAGGAGGCTTGAGATGGGTCATTGGTGGTTTTCCATAGATTCAAGTTAATGGAACTAAGGCTGGTTGTTGCTGCCATGGTTTGCAGCTGTTGAAGCCAGGAATGGAGTGTTTATATCGCTTTTGTATAACAAGGTTTGGTAAGGGTGTGCAAGGGAGTTGCGGATATATGAGTTTTGATAGAACTGGGATTAGGTGAAAGCATAGCCATCATGGCTGTGGCATGAAGCATTGCAAGTGGTGGATCTGTTGAGAGTTGTTCGCAATTGTTGCAGTGAGTGTTTATGGCTACAGACAAGATGGTGGTTAAAAAGAATGGCAGCTGAAACTAGTATAATTATGTACAGAACTGAGTTACTAAGAGGCATCAAAGGAGGTGCAGGGCCATCATGGATGGAAGCACAATGATAGAGAAAGATTTCTTAGGCCTGTGCAAAATCACTTTGGCCTGGCAACTAATCCACTCTGTCAAACAAGACTCCATTGACTCAGTTTGCTTGACCCGAGTTGACTCATTTGACCGGTGACCGGGTGGACTTTGCCGGTCACCGATGATATTTTTCCATGCCGGATTCCGGCCAACTTTCGGTAATGAACCCAGTTTTCCGGCGACAGTTTTTGGGACATATTCTCACATGGGTACTCCTCACATATGGTCTTGGTGGACATCTTGTTATTGAACTTTGAAGACTAGACCTATTTTTGGAAGGGAGAAAAGCTACAGAAAAGGGAAGACTTCTACTTCTTTAGAATATGACATTATTCTACTGGAGTTTTGGAGGAGAGCGGCGACTAGGGTTTGCTTTCGTTTATTTTTCATCTTCTTCATTTCATTTTTATTATTGATTATGAATATGAATATGATGAACCCAAAAACTATGAGTAACTAAATATTTATTATTGGTTATGGGATAAAGTAGAGTTCACAAATAATATTTGAATCAATGAATTAGTTTTGTCTCAATATTTTATTGTTTGTGATTCATTTTTAATATTGATGTATGATTTGATTGTTTGTTTGGCTGAGTCCGGAATCAATCCGATTTACATTCATATTTAAAGCTAAATTAGGGTTTTCAATATGAAAAAGTTGTTTATCCTTGATTCTAAGTAGCATAATTGTGGGTAGCGCTTGTAGTGATATATCCTACTAGTCACATATGAATCATAACCTTTGTTAAATTAAATTAGTTCTTTTACACATTTTGATTGCCTTAATTAGTCTTATTCCATAGAACTTATTGCTTTTAGGGAGTTAAATCTAATTGTGCTTTTACACTTTAGGTTGCTTTCTAGGAAGAATTCACATATGCATCTTTTAATGTGGTTGTGATGAAATCAGGGAATTAACGGGATATACTTGCGATCAAGGTATCCTAGGACTTTTAGTAAATGAGAGATTAAAATTTCAATTCTAGTCATTGATGAAAATACATGTTTGTGAATGAAACTATCCCGTGACCAATATATTCTCCTTATTGATTATTTTAATACTTTATTGGTTTCAATTTATTTTTATTGCTTTGATAAATCAAAACCCCCCCATTGGTTACTAAGAAACTGAAATTTGAATAACAATAATAGCCTCTCTCTGGATATGAACTCTTTCTTATCGCATACTACATTTATTTTAGTTAAGTAAGAAAGTGAATTATTTTTTACGCATACGACTGCGATGCGTCAACATACAACAAAACCTTCAGGTTGTTCCATGAAACCTTCAGGTTGTTCCATGTAAATTTCTTCTTCTAGTTTAGCATTTTAAAAACTTGTTTTAACATCCATTTGATGAACAACAATATTATTTCTTCTTCTAGTTTAGCATTTTAAAAACTTGTTTTAACATCCATTTGATGAACAACAATAAAAACAATCAACACACTAATAAAAGTCAATCTATAAAAGTCAATCTTGTAGCTTTATGTTTATCTACCGAAACAGGAGAATAAGTATCAAAGAAATCTACACCTTCTCTTTGTCTAAACCCTTTAGATACCAACCTAGCTTTATGTTTATCTACTGAACCATCAGGGTTCAACTTCCTTTTAAGTACCCATTTACAACCTATTGCTCTGCAACCAGGAAGAAAATCTGCTAGATGCCAAGTTCCATTAATATTATGGGAGTCCATTTCATTATCTATGGCTTCCTTCCAAAAGCTTGATTCAGGAGAATTAAGATCTTCTTCGAGACTGGAAGGGTCTTCCTCTATAGTATAAACTTCAAAATCAGAACCGAAGTTCATCGCAGTCCTAGCCCTTTTGCTCCGCCTTGGTTCAATTTCAGCATATCTCGTTACTTCATTTCTATGTTCTTCTATTCTAAGTTCAGAATTTGTACTAGGTACATCACTAGGGAGAGAACCCCCACTATTTCTAGATTTAAAAGGAAATTTATCTTCAAAGAAATCGGCATCAATAGATTCAATAATAACTTTATAATTAAGATCAAAAAATCTATAAGCTTTACTGTTTTGAGCATACCCAACAAACACACATTCATAAGCTTTACTAGCTAATTTTGATCTTTTAGGATCAGGAATACGAACATAAGCCAAAAAACCCCATACTTTAAAATATGAAACATTAGGTTTTCTGTTTTTCCAAAGTACATAAGGTGATTTTTTTTTTAATTTGTAACACGATTCAAAACACAACAAACAGTCAACAAAAATTTTGCCCCACCAATGAGAGGTGGCACCAGAACTTAGCAAACATGCAGTCACAAGAGTAGTAAAAGTACGATTCTTTATTTCATCTTTTCCATTCATTTCAGGGTTATAAGGAGCAGTTTTTTCATGTATAATTCCACAAGATTCATAAATTTCAGTGAACGGTTTAGAATCATATTCAGTGCCTCTATCACTACGAAATCTCTTAATTTTTCTACCAAATTGATTTTCAACTTCAAAGAATAAAAACCTTAAATTTTTCAATAGCTTCATTCTTATGACTTAGCAAGTAAACATAAGTATAATTTGAAAAATCATCAATAAAAGTCATGACATATCTTTTTCCATTTATAGTTAATATACCTTCAAATTCACACAAATCAGAATGCACCAATTCTAAAAGTTCAGATTCTCTAACAACAGATTTATGGGAACTCTTGGTTATTTTTGCTTGACAACATGATTCACATTTCTCAAAATCATGCATGGATATTTTTAGAATAAGACCTTGCTTGCTCATGGTATCAACTAATCTACTGTTCACATGACAAAGTCTAGCATGCCAAACATTAAAAGTACACACCATATAAGAAGAAGGTGCAATTTTATTCATTTCAACTTTAAGCTTGAACATTCCATTAGTAGCATAACCTTTTTCTACAAACACTCTGTTTTTAGTAATTGTGTAAACATCAGATCCAATAGTTTGATACAACCCAGCCTTGTTGATAAGATAGCCGGAAACAAGGTTCTTTCTTATTTCTGGAGTATGAAGGACATCTTTCAGCATACGTGTCTTCCCAGAAGTAAACTTTAGTTCTACCATACCAGAAACTTTCACAATAGTGATGTGGGAGTCTCCCAACAACACTTTATTATCCTTTGTTTCTGTATAAATCTTATATAGGGACCTATCAAAACAACAATGGCGCGATGCTCCACTATCTATCCACCACCCATCAGAACCACCATCCATGTAGAACTCAGGATCTGAGACCATGGCAATTATAACGCCATCCACAACATTAGCTTGTGCGTTATTCTTTTCCTTGTTAAACCTGCAATTCCTAGCCATGTGGTTCGGTTTATTACAGGTATAACAAAGAAACTCAGAATTGGAATTCTATCCATTTCTTGATGGGTTTTGGTTCTTGTTTTGATTAGGCCTTCCTCCTTTCTTCTGGTTCGGATTAGGTTTCATATCCTTTTTCTTAGGTTTCAAATTAGGATGAGTCTTATTGTTATAAACAATGAGAATCTCTTCCTTCTTATCTTGTTTCTGAGCTTCTTCCTCAACCCTGAGCTTAACAATCAAACTTTCAAGAGAAAATTCTTTAGACCTGTGATGCAAAGAATTACGAAAATCTTTCCAGTTAGGTGGTAACTTGTCAATCATAACAGCTACTTGAAATTTTTCATCAACTTGCTTACCTTCGGTCAGAATTTCATTGGCAATTTTCTGTGGTTCATGATCCTATGCAACAACTGATTTATCATACACCATTTGATATTTTAGGTAGCGACTTACAACATATTTCTTCGATCCGGCTTCTTCAGTATCGTATTTTTTCTGTAAGTCATCCCAAACATCTTTAGAAGAATCAAACGTGGAGTAATATTCATATAAATCATCAAACAATGCATTGAGAATATATTTTTTTCAATCGAAATCATCATCAACCCATTTTCATAGGCTTTTTGTTTTTCTTCAGCAGTTGGGTCACAACAGGTTCTGCAGTTTGTTGAGGAGTTTCACTTGTTGTAGCTGAAGTTACTTTTGCCGCAGCTTCTGCATCTTTCGGATCAACTGATTTGATGGAGGTCACCATCATGTGCAACTTCATTAGTTTGAGGTAGAATAACAACTTTTGCTTCCATCTTCTGAAGTGAAGTCCTTCAAACTTGAACGGTTTGTTGATATCAGCAACGGTTTTCTTTTTAGATTCCATGGCAGAAGGATCCGTCTTAAAATTGTTGGAACAGTCGCCAATTTCACACCTACAAAACAAGGATTAAACACAAAAACAAGTTATCGGCTGAGTCACGACCATGTCGCTCTTTTTAAGATGTTTCGTGGCTCTGCCTTGAGTTTTGTGCAAGTAGTTCTTTCTTCGTCACAACGCCCCCAGGATAAAACAGCCGAGATAAAAAAAAATCTATTCAATCCCTCACGCACACAATGAGAGATTGATCACTTTCACTCTTTCTAATCTTACACAGACAACTTGGTCTCTTGATTCACAAAAACAGTATGTATAAAACTCATACCTTTCTGGTTCTCAAAACAGGCTTTTTATAAACTTTGCAATTAATACAAAATTAATGGGAATAAATTTTTGGTTTTAATTGTCTCCATAAAAGGCATTTTAACAGTCAGAAAATGTTACCAAAATTAAGCCTAATTAATCACTCACTTAATGGCAATAAACGTTTTGAAAATCTTTTCAAAAACCAGCAAAAAATAACTTTGAAATTCAAGAGACCTCCCAAGACCCCCAAGGCCCCACTCCCGGACTAATGTTATATATATTATTTATATATATATATATACCCATCAGTAGGGGGAGTGATTCGATCCTGAGACCTAACCCTCCAAGCCAAAAATGCTTAACCACTGGGCCAAGCTCGAATTATTGATATAAATGTACAAAAGAATTATTTTAACACATATATCCCAACAATCCCCCACTTATATTTTTAAAATCATTGAGCAAGATCCGTATAGTTATGTGCATAAGCAAAGGTACCTTTCGGTTTTGAACCTTTACATAGTATTAAATTCTCCGAACTCTAACACTGAGTGAACATATGTCTTTGAACTCTATGGAGAGAACGAATTACTTAATACACACATAACTATACTAAGAGTAAATCCCTAAATTCCATCACATTATGGCCTTGTGCTTATCCCAGTTTCAATGAATGTTCTAAAGAATTGCCCATGTTCTCATAGAAAGCGGCCACACTTTCTCATTCACATAGGTGAGTCTATCAAAGGTACTCCTGTAGCTTGGTACCCAACTCTATACAGAGCTATAAACTTTATTAAGAGTTAAAGAACTCAACCTTAACCCGCTTCAGGATATCATGTCATGGAAAAAAAGCATGATTCTATCTCCATATCATTTGTGAATCGTTATTCCCTTAGAACCTATTTATAGGTGGGTATACATCACAAAATGACTCAACTTCTAGTGGGAAAAAGTCTCATGACTTTAGAAGTAGATGTAGGATCAGAATATCGCAGCAAGAACATTCTTGCGAAGTTTTCATTAAAGATACTGGCGAGCGTCGCAGAAAAGATTAAAAGAATGACGCAACAAATAATGATGGTAGAAACAAGAATAAAACTTAAAGATCCTGCGAAGATTAGAGTGTTTGCGAGATTAACATTATTGCATTTGCGAAGATATCGCAAGTTCAATCCGAAATTAAGGGATAGCTTAGATGTCTATGATTTGTCATCCATTATGTAATCCTCTGTATATAGGGGATGAGTAATCTTGAGAGAGGAGGATAATTTTTAGAGTGTTGAGAAAGTCTTGAGGAGAGAGAAAATTCTTGTGAGCGATTGTATTCTAGATTTCTTCTATTTATTGTAACATTTCTGAGAATTAATCAATAAAAGTGTTGTTATTAATCTATAAATATGTGTTGATAATTGTGGATTCTTGTGTGGGGTGTAGTGTATGAATTCCTGCAACTACATTTTTGGCGCCCGAAACAGGGTTTGATTGTTGATTATTTGAAGAATAAGGTAAAAATTGATATTGTGATTGGAAGGAATTTGGAATAATTAGTGTAGGATTTTACGCAATTTTCAATAGTTCACTAAAATTAATGTCTAGAAGAAGAAGAAATATGTCAGAACCACCAACAACCGTAAGGAGGAGTAAAAGACTTGCAGGTGGGGAAACAAGTGAAATGGGAGAATCTTCAAGAGTAAGAACAAAAAGAAATAGAACAAGGAATGATGGAGAAAATCAGATTCGACAGCTGAATCAACAAACACCTATACAAGATAGAGCTGTGGATTATGATAAAGTAAGCGTGCATACTTGGCGATCAGATTCAATGGAAGAACCAGAAGATCGGCAATTAAGAGATGAAAAACGAGAGGGAAGAAATCAAGAGGTAAATGGAGGATTAATACATGGTGATGATGAAAATGAAACAGTAGATATTTTAAGACAAATAATACAAGAAGAAAGGAGATTAGAGGCGGAAGAACGTGCAAATTTGGCAAGACAAAACCATGAATTGAGAATGGAAAACATGAGGTTACAAAATAGAAGATCAAGAAGTACAACGAGATCAAGTTCGAGAACAATCAGAAGTGAGATAAGAAGAAGATCACCTATAGCAAATATTGAAGAAGAAAATCATGATCGAAATAGGGAACGTCGCGAAAGGAGAGAAATAAGGGAAGATCATTATATACCACAAGGTGAAATTCAAAAAAATGAATAAAACAATAGAAGGCAGGAGAATAAACAGCGTCAAGCATGAAATAACCAAGATGGTGAAGAAAATCAAGAGGAAGGGAGGAAGATATTGCATGGAAGAGAAACTCTAAAAATTAGCAGATAATTGAAAGAGAAATCGAGAGACATTATGCTGAACAAGCATGCTTAGATTGCAAAAGGGATAGATTGAGGGAAGAAGTGGAAGAGCAAGAATTCCAAGTGGCAATTATCCAGAGTAATCATGACAATGGAGAAAGAAGACGCGAACAAAACCGCAATAATGGTAATATTAATGAAGAATCCGATAGGGTGCAAAGAAGACCAGAAGAAAATCGCAGAAGAGAAAATGAGAGATATAATGGTGTGCACATTCGTGAAAGAAATGTAAGAGAAGATAGCGGAGAAAAACAAGAAGAAAATAATGGAGACGGAAATCAAAATCTCGCAACACAAGATAGGAAAGAATGCAGGAGAAGGGTAGCTGCGCTGAAAAGACCAATGGAGCAAAACTCAGCTGGGAATGAACAAATCTTAAGAGAGCTAGCAGAAATGAGGGGAATGTTAAATAACCGAAGAGAAGGAGGAAGAAGTCAACTTGATAAAGCCATTGAAGAAGCTGCGAGAACTCCATTTACTCAAGAAGTACAATTAGAAGGAATACCCCCAAAATGCAATTTACCAAAGATTAACCAAGATATCTTGATGGGACTACTGTCTTTGTTCAACATGTCAAGGCTTATGTTAGGTGTATGCTACAGTAGGAAAACCATGCTGCTGTATTATGCAAATACTTTGCATCTAGCTTAACTGGCGAGGCGTTAAAATGGTTCGAAGGTTTACCTAAAAACACTATAACTTCTTTCGACCATCTGCAAGCTACATTTTTGGGAGCATATATAAGCAACAATTCTTCGCGGCCCGGTATTGAAGATGTATTTGGGTTAAAACATAGGATTGGAGAAAGTTTAAAAAACCTAACCATAAGATGGAAGACAATGTGCAGTGAGATGGCTGGAAGAGTAGATGAGACATACCTCATTTTGTCCTTCATTAATGCTATGTTCGCAACCAACCTGTTATATATACAAATTTTTAGAATCAAAAATACGATCACTATGACAGAGCTGCGAGAATTGCAGGAAGAATATATTGCATTGGAGGAAAAAAAAGAGATGGAGTCGTATCCTATTGCGAACACTAATTCAGTTGCAGTGAGTGCAAGCTTGCTCCCCAAGATGATAAATACAGTAGCGAGCACGAAACAAGAAAAGAGTATGGATGATGGTCAACAGAAGTTAGTAGCTATGGGAAGCAGAGATCAAGAAGAGAGAGAAAGAGAGAGAAATTTTTTCAATCGAGGTGGAAATAATAAGATTCAGAGACTTGATCAACCACATGATACTTATGGTGGACAGAGACAAAGTTATCAAAGAGGGCAGGGAAATAGAAGATGATATGGGAAGAAATCAAAATGCCACCTTTGAATGCAAGTGTAGAAATTTTTTTGGAAGCCATAATCTTAATGGAAAATATACAAGCACCCTGGAACATGGGAAAAGAACCACACCCAAATAACCGAAGTCAAGAATTTTTCTCTTATCATAATTTTCATGGTCACTCAACAAATGAATGCAGGAATATAAAGAAGATCATTTTGAGGATGATTGATCAAGGAAATTTAAATCATTTTTTAATAGGACATCCTCAATCTCAGCAGTTACCACCAGCACCAGATATTCGCAGAGTGAATACTGTAAAAGGAGCAGAAACATTTGTGATAGAGGTTGGAGCCAAGGAAAATAATTTGTTCTGTAATTCCATCATACATTTATACAAGACTATTGAGGATTTCCATGACAACGTCCTAAGCAGAGTCTTCGCGAGAGACGCGGATGGAAGAGAGATAATGAATATTGCGAGAGTCTCGCCATTAGAGGACTGGCAAAAACAAACTATTTCTTTCACTGCACAAGAAGTACCAGAGACTGGTGATATGCATGAAAACCCACTGGTGGTAAGATTAGAAATAAATCCAAAACAAATAGAAGAAGAAGATGAAGAAAATGATGACGGTGAAACTGAAGATTCTTGGGCCATTAACAGAGTTCTAGTAGATACTGGAAGCTCAGTTGATATATTATTTTATCATACTTACAAAACCATGGGTGGAAGAGCGAGGACCGGATACCGTCAACCTATAAGATCTATGGTTTCAATGGTACCACCAATAAACCAAAGGGAGAGATCAAAATGAGAATCCCATTAAAATGAATAACATCTAAAGTCTTATTCTGTGTAGTGGATGTGGAGTCACCCTACGACGCCTTAATTGGCAGACCTTGGTTGCATGGGATTATAGGTGTGGCATCCACTTACCATCAGTGCATTAAGTTTCCATATCCAAATGGTGTTGGAGTCATAAAAGGAGATTGGAGTGAAAGCAGAAAGTGTTATGAGATTGATATAAAATCTTGCGAAGAGAAAGCTGCGAAGCATAGCAATTGGAAGCACAACATCAAGCAAAGACAAAGATGTGACAGATTAATGGTGGATGCCATAGAGCTGTGAGAAAAAGAAAATCTGAGAAAGAATGAACACAGTATCTAGTGAATGACTTGCAAGGGAAACATAGCAAAGCACAACAAAATCCCAAGGGCAGAATAAAGTAAAGGTAAAAGATTTCAAATTATGATATTGAAATGATATTGAAAGATATGTATGAACGATGTGATTCACAGAATGTTGCTTAATGAAAAATATGAGATTGTGAAATTATACCAGCATTGAAGCAAGAATATGTGAAAATATCGCAAGAAACGCGAAGAAAAAATCACAGAATGGGACGAACCTTTATGGCGTACACTCTAGTTCGCGAATAAAATTTCGCAAGAGGCAAATGTAAGACCTAAAGTACGTCATTTAAGGGGGTATCTGATTGCATGGCTCAAAGATAAGGTTATACCGCTACCGGAACTTGAGTCATGGATATGTTGGGATCAAGAAAGCCTATCCGGGAGAGATACCTTGGATTTTCAACTATATATAAGGTTATACCCTGGTTGGACGACCGAGGGTCTTTTCTAAGGAGTGCATAATATGATCAAGGCGCCGCGGTACACGGTTGAGCCAAGAGTGCTTGGGGAGGATGAACCTACCCTGGCCATTCTTGGAAAGTCTTGACTATGATGCACTCGTCCTGAAGAAATCCCCACTTAGGGTGCAGTCTCGTAACTATAAGCCATATATGCAAAAAGGATAAGAGGCTGTGAAAAATAACTGGTTGTTGGTAAATCCGGATGGGAGGAGTTAGTCTTGTATGGCCGATGTACGCCTCCTTGATGGGGAAACCAGGGGGAAGATAAGGGCGTCACCCTCCGTTAGGGAGATGATAAGTGTCTTAAGACGCAAATATCATAAGGCTTCATTTTCGCAAGAAAATTTAGGCTTGTCGTATTTGTGCAACAAATATCAAAAGAGGCAAAAAGCCAAGAGAAAAAGATAATATGAGATCAATGGGTCATTGCATGAAAATGTAAAGACGTCCTGCGATTTCATCGCAATACGACAATGTCATGGGGTTTTATTTTCGCAAGAAAATTTAGGCCTATCATATTGCCGCAGCAAAAGAATACAAAAAGATAAGGCAAGATCAATGGGTTTTTGCATGAAAATGCAAAAGCGTCCTGCGATTTTGTCGCAATAGAAAGAGTGGCTAAATAATACCTTTACTTAGGAAGGAAAAATAAGACCACATAAGAATATAAGTAAAGATTTGCGAGATTGCGCAATATTCACTTTACAAATTGCTTAATCTCTCATTTGGATACAAAAAACAGAGGCAAATATGGGAATATATGATTAATTTTTATCATGAGAAATTTTTTATTGACTCCACATGATAGATTTACGCAGATTTATACATAGATTAAAAAAGTTAATTATATATTGATTGATTATATCGCAAGAAAGAGTTGTTTTACTAACACATGCAGGAAGGAAAAGAAATTCGCAGCAAAAAGATAGGAAGATTAAAGAACGAATATACAATTTTTACAAGTTTTATATTCCAGCAAAGCAGAATTAATTCTTGGTTGATTCATTTTCCTCTTCATCAGATTTTTCTATATTATCAGATCCTTCATCTTTAGATTCTTCTTCATCTACATCAGCTTCACTATCAGAAATCACTAAAGAAAGAACATTCTCCGGAACTTTATCTTCAATACAAGGGTAATTTGAGAGAGGAATGTCGTGATTATTGCAGATTGATCTGATAGTATTATTGCGATAAGTAAGAGCATCATTCTTAAAGTTGGTGATAGTTATCTTCAGTTGATTCTTCAAGATTAAGCACTTATCATTGCGAGAAGAAAAGGAGTTCGCGAGAATTTATTTTTCATTTTCTAATTCTTCAATTCTTTGAAGGAGTCTCTTTTCAGAATTTGCGAACGTATAATAATGAATCAGTAATTTGATGAAAATTTGTGAAAGACAAAGAGAAAATAGGAAAGAATAGTTGACAACCTTCTATCTCAGAAAGCAAATCTTTAATCAAGGTTGTTTGGTCAGCGTGAAGACTAACATTTACACCTAGATTACTTCTAGCATCGTCTAATACTTTCGCATCCCAAGAGAATTCATCATCATTATCAATAAGAATACGGGAGAAAATTTGGGTTTCACTCTCAACAAGAGTTGAATTCTCGCAGATAAGCCGATATCTCTCAATTTGAGTTTCGAGAAGAGTCTTGTGGAATTCCGCTAAAGATTGAACACCTTGTTTAGTAATACAATCCTTTTCATCAATAAGCTTACTGTATTTGGATCTAGATTTACCAATCTCCTCTTTGGCGTCAACATAAAAATGCTTGTACTTATTGGCTAATCCTAAACTGGATCTGTGTTCAATTTCTAAAAGGCGAAGTTTTGATTTAAGTTCATCTATGGAGAGGGAAGTAATTCGGTCATTAGAAAAACTATTCAAAGATTTATTCGGACGTTCGAGAAGGGTATCATCATCTATAGAATTGGGAAAAGAACAAAGGGTCGGAGCTTCATCAGATAAACCATAAATGTCTGCAAGAGTGGTTGATCAAATAAGATGAAGTAAAAGGATAAGAAGACAAAATAAGCAGGGAAAAATTTCATACCATAAAGTTGATCATTCGCAGCTTGAAGGTTAGCAATTTTATCTTGCAAAGAGGAGAGTTCAATCCCCCCAATCGCTTGTTTTCCTCGCGAAGGTTGGCAGATTTAGATTTTAACTGCTCGAGAAGGTTAGCAGATTCAGATTTTAGCTTTTCGTTCTCCTTGCGAAGATCAACATTTTTCTTTAAGAGAGTTGATCGTCTCTTATCCAAATCTGAAGAATCTGCGAAAGCAGCTCTATCAACTTAAAAAAAGAACAAAAAAGAGGAATTACAAGGATATATATATAGTTGAAAATTTTAAAATCAAGAAGAATCAAAGAGATAAGAACATACCAGAGCACCAAGGGAGTTTAAAAGGTTGGGATATACTGATTTAGAAACTCCGCGAAGTGAATCATTGTTGGTCAGCTGGGAGCATTGCAGATATTTACTAGAGCTTGGCAAGGATTAGGAAGAGCCTCACTATCATCTCCAATGCCATGAAATGAATCTGAGAATATGTTGGATAGCAGATTCATAGAAGACTCAGGTTGAGAAGTTTCATTCGCAGAAGAAATGTCATCATTACCATCATCATCACTATCATCAACATTATCCTTAGTAGAACTTTCTCTAGATTGAGAATTTGAAGGGGAGGGAGAACAAGTTTTTCTTTTCTTTGAAGGAGGAGAAGCATATTTCTCCTTGCGAGTAACATCTTTACTGGATTTATCTTTGCGAGGAGAACTTTTGCCTTTACCTTTATTAGTGGTCTTCGCAATTTCAATAGGTTCTATCTCAGTGATAACCTATACCAAAAATAAAGATAAGAAATAGAGAGAATGGAGACAATAATATATTATTAAAAATTCTGAAAGAGAATTTCCTACCTCATCTGTGATAGAATGGAGAGCAGATAAAATGCTGGGTTTCCCAGTATTGCTATAATTCTTCTTTAATCTCTCAATCTGACAATTTTGTAAACATGTGAAGATGTAAAAGTAATCAACAAAAAGAGATAAAGAGTACAGAAGATAATAATTCAAGAGGAGTTCAGAAATATACATCCAAATCTCTATCAGGCCAATAGAATTCCCAAGGGTTATACTCTGCGAGGTTCGCAGGTAAAGCAAGAGTGCCAGAAATATATGGACCTTCCAGGATTAAGGGGAAAATATGCCATCTATCATCATTAGAGTGATGTGGGGATGAATTATTACCAGGATGCCAGTCAATGTCTTGCATCAATATCTTGTCAGCAGAAATATTACTTTTCTTGTTTAAACGAACTCCCCAACAAGTGCTATCTCTCTTCATGGAAATTATCTCATAATTCGCAAAAAGGTTTTCCACGGTATACTTCGCAGGAACAATCACAATGTCTTTGAATTTATGGTTTTTGGAGTCATCAGAGTAAAGAGATTTTTTACCTGCACCATAAGTGGCAAACTCATGCATTAGACGAATGCAATCACCACTTAGTTGATATATAGCTCGTGAGAATTTCTTATGAGAAAAAATCTCGTAAAACAATGGAAGTTCAGGATCATATAGAGGAATGGGAAGGCCGGCAAGAAGTTGACCCAGCAATATTATGATCTTACTCTAACGGGATTGATGATCAGAAAATAACGTTGCAGTGAGTTCAGATTTAGGGCCTTGACCCGGGATAGTGGATAAAGTAAAACCTTTACTTTGAAGTTTCTTCTGAACTTTTTCAAAAGCAATTTCGTTTCTGCGACCAGCGGGAGCCATATTTAAAGAATGACGATGAAGTATGGAAGAAATAAAAGAATGAAGAGTTACAGTAGCAGAAGCGCAAATTACGGAGGAATAGTAAAATTGCAGAGAGATTGGGAAGAAGATAAAAATAGGTTAAAAGGAAAATGAAAGGGATATTTATAGAGAGGGAAAGTTATCGAAAAGATAAACGCAATTAATGCGAGGAGACACGTGAATGGTTGAAAAATTGCGGTTGAAAAAGACGTGTCAAGAATTGGATGGAAGGAAGGATACGTGTGATATATTCTGCAAAAATTATAAAAATATATGTCAGAAGTATTATTTGTAGTCTCGCAAATATATTCTTACAACCTCACAGAGTATGTAAGAGATTCGCAGAGTATGATTATTTTGCAAAGTTAAAGACATCCTCAAAGGATTATATTACCCTGAGGCAGAGGCAAGATAAGGGTGAAGAAATCACTAACTCACTTTCTAAAAGATTCTACTCTTATAAGATAAAGAATAAAGGCTAGTATGGATTATTAAGAAAATATCATATATTCTTTATCTTCTCGGCAAGAATCATTTCCAAAGTGGACAAGTTAAAGTGATAATTTCAAAAGAGCAGAAGAAATATTCTAGAACTTCTCAAAAGAATAGAGGCAAGTACGTACTTTTCAAGTCCAAATAATTTTTCACTCGTTCCTTCAACAGCTACAGCAAGGAATATTTTTCCTTAAAATCGCTTTTCAAACAATATTCAAGGAAATAGAGGCAAGATGTAGGATCAGAATATCGCAGCAAGAACATTCTTGCGAAGTTTTCATTAAAGACACTGGCGAGCGTCGCAGAAAAGATTAAAAGAACGACGCAACAAATAACGATGGTAGAAACAAGAAGAAAAATTAAAGATCCTGCGAAGATTAGAGTGTTTGCGAGATTAACATTATTGCATTCCCGAAGATATCGCAAGTTAAATCCGAAATTAAGGGATAGATTAGCTGTCTATGAGATGTCATCCATTATGTAATACCTTATATATAGGGGATGAGTAATCTTGAGAGAGGGGGATAATTTTTAGAGTGTTGAGAAAGTCTTGAGGAGAGAGAAAATTCTTTTGAGCGATTGTATTCTTGATTTCTTCCATTTCTTGTAACATTTCTGAGAATTAATCAATAAAAGTGTTGTTCTTAATCTACAAATATGTGTTGATAATTGTAGATTCTTGTGTGGGGTGTAGTGTAGGAATTCCTGCAACTACAATATATAATACCTTTTCTCTAGTTAATCCTTTCGTCAAAGGATCAGCTAAGTTCTCTTCCGACCTAACATGATCTACACGTACATCACTAGTTGTGAGAAACTCTCTAACTGTGCTGTGCTTTCAACGTATTTGTCGATTCTTACCGTTATAAAAACAGTTCTGTACTTTTGCAATAGCCGTTGTACTATCACAATGGATCATATTATCTGGTATCGGTCTATCCCATACAGGAATTTGAGAAAGCAAGTTTCTCAACCATCCTGCTTCTTCACTAGATACTGCTAGTGCTATCAATTCAGATTCCATCGTAGATTGAGCCAGAATTGTCTGTTTCTTTGACTTCCAAGACACAGCACCACCAGCAATATTAAATAAATATCCACCAGTGGCCTGGGAGTCATCTGAAAGAGAGTTCCAATCAGCATCGCAGTATCCTTTAAGGACTGCAGGAAATATCCTATATTGTAATCCTAGGTTAACGGTCTTTTTAAGATACCGCATAACCCTCTCAACTGAATTCCAGTGCTCCAAACCAGGACAACTGGTAAACCTGCATAAAACTCCCACTGCATATGCAATGTCTTGTCTAGTATAATCAGTTGCATAACGAAGACTACCAATTATACTAGCATATTCAGATTGTCTAATGCTATCACCAGTATTCTTAAACAGTTTAACACTAGCATCAAAAGGAGTACTCACAGGTTTACAATCAAAATAGTTGTACTTCTTTAAAATATTTTCAATATAATGAGACTGATCCAAAGAAATACCATCATTAGTTCTGGTAATCTTAATTCCCAGAATTACACTAGCTTCACCCAAATCTTTCATTTCAAAGTTAGACTTAAGCATATTCTTAGTTTCTTCAACCACAGACAAGTTTGAACCAAAAATCAACAAATCATCCACATCCAAACAAATCATGATGCATGTATTGTTTTCAAACTTACAATATATGAATTTTTCACTTTCATTAATTATGAAACAATGTGCAATTATCAAATTTTTTCATGCCATTGCTGAGGAGCTTGTTTTAAACCATAAAGTGACTTATCTAACTTACATACTTTTTGTTCTTGACCTGGAACAACAAAACCTTCAGGTTGTTCCATGTAAATTTCTTCTTCTAGTTTAGCATTTAAAAAACTTGTTTTAACATCCATTTGATGAACAAAAATATTATGCACAACATCAACAACAATCAACACACGAATAAAAGTCAATCTTGTAACAGGAGAATAAGTATCAAAGAAATCTACATCTTCTCTTTGTCTAAACCCTATAGCTACCAACCTAGCTTTGTGTTTATCTACTGAACCATCAGGGTTCAACTTCCTTTTAAGTACCCATTTACAACCTATTGCTCTGCAACCAGGGGGTAAATCTGCTAGATGCCAAGTTCCATTAAGATTATGGGAGTCCATTTCATTATCTATGGCTTCCTGCCAAAGCCTGATTCAGGAGAATTAAGTGCTTCTTGAAGACTGGAAGGGTCTTCCTCTAGAGTATAAACTTCAAAATCAGGACCGTAGTTCGTCGCAGTCCTAGCCCTTTTGCTATTCCTAGGTTCAATTTCAGCATCTCTCGTTTCTTTATTTCTAGGTTCTTCTATTCTAAGTTCAAAACTTGTACTAGGTACATCACTAGGTAGAGAACCCCCACTATTTCTAGATTTAAAAGGAAATCTATCTTCAAAGAAATCGGAATCAATAGATTCAATAATAATTTTATTATTAAGATCAAAAAATATATAAGCTTTAAAATTTTGAGCATACCCAACAAACACACATTCATAAGCTTTACTAGATAATTTTGATCTTTTAGGATCAGGAATACGAACATAAGCCAAACAACCCCATACTTTAAAATATGAAACATTAGGTTTTCTGTTTTTCCAAAGTTCATAAGGAGATTGTTTTGTTTTTGAATTTGTAACACGATTCAAAACATAAAAAACAGTCAACAAAATTTCGCCCCACCAATGAGAGGTAGCACCAGAACTTAGCAAACATGCAGTCACAAAAGTAGTAAAAGTACGATTCTTTCTTTCAGCTTTTCCATTCATTTCAAGGTTATAAGGAACAGTTTTTTCATGTATAATTCCACAAGATTCATAAATTTCAGTGAACGGTTTAGAATCATATTCAGTGCCTCTATCACTACGAAATCTCTTAATTTTTCTACCAAATTGATTTTCAACTTCAGCAATAAAAACCTTAAATTTTTCAATAGCTTCATTCTTATGACTTAGCAAGTAAACATAAGTATAATTTGAAAAATCATCAATAAAAGTCATGACATATCTTTTTCCATTTCAAGTTAATATACCTTCAAATTCACACAAATCGTAATGCACCAATTCTAAAGGTTCAGATTCTCTAACAACAGATTTATGGGAACTCTTGGTTATTTGTGTTTGACTACAAGATTCACATTTTTCAAAATCATGCATGGATATTTTTGGAATAAGACCTTGCTTGCTCATGGTATCTACTGATCTAATGTTCACATGACAAAGTCTAGCATGCTGAACATTAAAAGTGCACACCATATAAGAAGAAGATTCAATTTTATTCATTTCAACATTAAGCTTAAACATTCCATCAGTAGCATAACCCTTTCCTAAAAACATTCTGTTTTTAGTAATTGTGTAAACATCAGATCCAATAGTTTGATACAACCCAGCCTTGTTGAGAAGATAGCCGGAAACAAGGTTCTTTCTCATTTCTGGAGTATGGAGGACATCTTTCAGCATAAGTGTCTTCCTAGAAGTAAACTTTAGTTCTACCGTACCAGAACCTTTCACAATAGTGTTGTGGGAGTCTCCCAACAACACTTTCTCATCCTTTGTTTCTGTATAACTCTTATATAAGGACTTATCAAAACAACAATGGCGCGATGCACCATTGTCTATCCACCACCCGTCAGAACCACCAACCATGTAGAACTCAGGATCTGAGACCATGGCTATTATAATGCCATCCACAACATTAGCTTGTACATTATTCTTTTCCTTGTTAAACCTGCAATTCCTAGCCACGTGGTTCGGTTTATTACAGGTATAACAAAGAAACTCAGAATTGGAATTCTGTCCATTTCTTGATGGGTTTTGGTTCTTGTTTTGATTAGACCTTCCTCCTTTCTTCTGGTTCGGATTAGGTTTCATATCCTTTTTCTTAGGTTTCAAATTAGGATGAGTCTTATTATTAGAAACAATGAGAATCTCTTTTTTCTTATCTTGTTTCCGAGCTTCTTCCTCAACCCTGAGCTTAGCAATCAAACTTTCAAGAGAAACTTCTTTAGACTTGTGACGCAAAGAATTACGAAAATCTTTCCAGTTAGGTGGTAACTTGTCAATCATAATAGCTACTTGAAATTATTCATCAACTTTCATACCTTCGATCATAATTTCATGGGCAATTTTTTGAAGTTCATGAGCATGTGCAATAACTGATTTATCATCCACCATTTGATAGTTTAGGTAGCGGTTTACAACATATTTCTTCGATCCGGCTTCTTAAATATCGTATTTTTTCTGTAAGGCATCTCAAACATCTTTAGAAGTATCAAACGTGGAGTAATATTCATATAAATCGTCAGACAATGCATTGAGAATATAGTTCTTTCAATCGAAATCATCATCAACCCATTTTTCATAGGTTTTTTGTTTTTCTTCATCAGTTTGGGTCACAACAGGTTCTGCAGTTTGTTGAGGAGTTGCACTTGTTGTAGCTGGAGTTGCTTTTGCCGAAGCTTCTGCATCTTTTGGATCAGCTGGTTTGATAGAGGTCACCATCATGTGGAACTTCATTAGTTTGAGATAGAAGAACAAATTTAGCTTCTATCGTCTAAAGTGAAGTCCTTCAAACTTGAACGGCTTGTTGATATCAGCAACGGTTCTCTTTTTAGATTTCATGGCAGAAGGATCCGTCTTAAAATTGTTGGAACAGTCGCCGATTTCACACCTGAAAAACAAGGATTAAACACAAAATATAAGTTATCGGCTGAGTCACGACCATGTCGCTCTCTTTAAGACGTTCCGTGGCTCTTCCTTGAGTTTTGTGCAAGCAGTTCTTTCTTCGTCACAACGCCCCTAGGATAAAACAGCCGAGATAAAAAAAAACTCTCTTCAATCCCTCACGCACAAAATGAGAGATTGATCACTTTCACTCTTTCTAATCTTGCACAGAAAACTTGGTCTTTTGATTCACAAAAACAGTATGTATAAAACTCATACCTTTCTGGTTCTAAAAACAGGCTTTTTATAAACTTTGCAATTAAGACAAAATTAATGGGAATAAATTTTTGGTTTTAACTGTCTCCATAAAAGGCATTTTAACAGTCAGAAAACATACAAAAACGTTACCAAAATTAAGCCTAATTAATCACTCACTTAAAGGCAATAAACGTTTTGAAAATCTTTTCAAAACCCAGCAAAAAATAACTTTGAAATTCAAGAGACCTCCCAAGACCCCCAAGGCCCCGCTCCCGGACTAATGTTATAAATATTATTTATTTATATATATACCCATCAGTAGGGGGAGGGATTCGATCATGAGACCTAACCCTCCAGGCCCAAAATGCTTAACCACTGGGCCAAGATCGAATTGTTAATATGAATGTACAAAAGAATTATTTTAACACATATATCCCAACAGAATGTGACAGTTCTCCTAAAATCATATTGCGTGTATAAAGTTGTGGAGGAAGAGACCCAACGTAGAGAGTTTATAAACCTTATCCAGATCACAGAAAAATAAAAGAAAATAAGAGAATTATATTCCTTTTAAGTTGTGGCAATCGAAGCCGTAGTCATGAGATCGTGGAATCCAAAATTGTTTCAAGTAGAAAAAGCATGAAATGTCTAGTCTAATGGTTTCTAAGTTAAGGTCATCCATTTTTCCCCAAAAACATGTTCCAAGGTTTCGTGTAGGATAACTTGAAAGCCAACCGATAGGCTCTCAATGTAATTCGAAATATCGCAAAATTTATTAGAAAATGCTAATTAGATGATCACAAATGCTATTCGGATTAGTACTTGATGTAAAAACATTCTTGACAAATACAAAGGCTTAGAGTGAGTGGCAATCAGACTAGCGTTTTTTGGCAATCCGATTGCCGTTTTACACCAAACTTGGAAGACGAAAGTCTTTTGCATTTAGACTTATACTTTCAAAATCTATTACAAATGCTGAGGTGACAAGGAACTTGGAAGATGGAATTCTTCCACTATAAGACTTGCTCCAAAGGGACAAGCCCCTTGGCTAGTGTATACGGTATATTTTTTGCTATTGTGTTCGGGCGCAGTATCGGTCCGCGTATCTTTTCTTTTAATATAGTCACTGGTGATGATTCCAATGACATGAGTTTGAAACTAATCTGTACTAAAATTCTTTTTTGATCGAAAGTGGAGAATTCATTAGGATAGAAGAATCTACAGAGATGCTATCAGAAGTAGCAAAAGAAAATAAAGAAAAACAAAGATAAATTTACATAATTGATTCCCAAGTATCGTGTACTGAATTTTCAAAGTTCAGATGCACCTTCTTTCTAGCAGCTGCAACCAACTAAGACAAGAGACTTTGTATCTATTGCCAAATCTGTGTTAGTTTTAAAATGATAATCCTTCTCGAATGCTCTACAGTTCCCTTTTCTCTAGATGATCCAAATAATAGCAACGGGTATAAGACCCCACATTAAATTTCCAGAACAAGTAATTGTAATCCCAGCCCTGAGCCAAAGAGTACATAGAGCTTGCGAAACCTACGCCCAACTGCCACCTGATGAAATGATATTCTAGACTTTTCTCGCAACTTTTCTCAGCATCACCACGAAGGATACACGAGTTGTAGATATTAATACATTTATTATGCAGTTTATCACTTGTATTCAGCTTATCGTGAATCAAACACCATACTATAACTTGTATTTTAGGTGGAATCTCAGGTTTCCAGACAAAAGAAGAAGGAAAATCAGCTACACCCTCACCCGACACTATCTTAGCATATAATGATTTCACGTTAAAAATACATGAATTATGCAAATTTCATCTTCTTGGATACGATAACACATCTAAAGAAGGAGGGAGATCACAATGAACAAAATTAAAGGAATTTCCGAGATTAGGCATCCAAAATTTAAAAATTATGAATACAGTTTTTTCAAGATGGCTCATTAAGTTTACAAATACAGTATATTATCTTTGGGCTCAAGTGGTTTTTATCAAATTTGTAATTTTTTAAAAGAGAAGTTTAGTCATAATTCTTAAGATGCTTGTAGCTCAAGTTTTCAGATAACAATTATTCAAGTAGTTGTCATTTGTTAGAAGAATCTGGATATTAATGTTGGTGATGAGTATGGCTTTAGATTTTGGCATGATTCTTGGATTGATAACATGGAGATTGCATAGAAATTTCATTCACTTTTCGAGTTTTCTATCAACAGAGATGGTTGTATACATGATTTTCTTGTTGGAGATGACAATACAAGCTGGAACTTATGTTTAAAAAGGATACTTAATAATGAGGAAGAAACTGACCTTTGTGTCTTTTGGCAAGTAATTGGAAATTATCATTCATTCTTATCAATTATTTCTAATATTCAGTGGAAAGCTTTGAAAGATTCTGTTTTCACTGTCAAAGATTGTTTTAATTGGGTGTTAAAATAGAGAGTATTTATTGAAAGTTCTCTAATGTGTCCTTTCAAAACCATTTGGTTGTATCAACAACCTAAGGATCTTATTAACTCAAGAATATGAACTGATTTAGTTAATTCGTGAACTAGTTGATTTTGAGATGTTCCTGAACACTTTTCAATCCTCAAGTACATGAACTGATTTGGTCAGTAAGCGAAGTGATTCATTCTAGGAGGTTTTTGGACACTTTTTGTAGTTCACGTACATGAACTGATTTGAGAAGTTTGCAAACTTATAGGTATAATAAGTTCTCGAACTCCAAGACGACAATATTATTCACATACTGTTTTGAGCAGTTCACGAACTGATTTTGTCTTCTAGAATAATCGAACTCCATTATTGCTTGATGGCAGGGGTGGGACTTGGGTTGGGTCAACCCACCCAACCCATGCCCAACCCGAATGTTGGGCGGACATTGGCAACGTATTTCAAAACTTTGGGCAAGCTTGGGCCTAAATTTTATGAACCCAAGTTAAATTTGGGCAAGCATGGGCACAAATATTTCTAACCCAAACAACCGCCCAACCCGAAGAACTATATATAAGACATTTTTTATAATTAGTATTATCATCTATTTAGAGAAATTTTAGATATTATCTTCAAATGTATTAATGAAAATATAAAGTATATCTATCTCATTAATCATTCGATATGAAAAGAGTTTATATTATTGTAAATAATCATCAGTTATTTGGAAATTTAAAATAAATGGAGCAATTAAATCTTATTATTACTAAATTTATTATTATCACATTAACAAACTTGTATGTCTAGTGGAACTTGGGCCAACCCGAGGAACCCGGGGAACCCGAGGAACATAACTTGGGCGGACTTGGGCAACACCTCAATGGGTTTCACGGGTTCGATGGGCAATCTGGGCATATAATTCCTAGCTCGGGTCTGCCTCGGCCAAGCCTTCTAACCCTCCCAACCAACCCAAATCCCACCCCTACTTGATGGTTTACAAAAAACTTAACCATTATTTTTGAGCTAGATATTTGTGCAAGGGTGTTTTTGGGTGAAAAATAATGTACTGTAAAAGTACCTTTATTTTTTAGGTCAGAGATATCAAATCTCTTGCTTTGGTAAGAAAGTTGGAGATTATGGGACAAATCTCAGTCCTTTTTTGTGCCTGGCAGACTCATTTTGTTTAACATAATTACTGTTAAAGAGTAAATTTACTCAATGGGTCAATCTAATTTTGTGTTAGGAACTTTTTCGTTGCAAATTGATATAAGTAAAGCATATGATAGGGTGTGTTGTAGTTTTCTTGACCAGTGCCTTATAGCATAACTAGGGATGGTCATGGGGCGGGGACCTTGTATCCCAGTCACTGCCCCATTCGTAAAAAAAATACCTATACCCGCCCCGTTACCCACACGAATTGGGGCGGGGCGGGTATGGGGAATACCCGTTTGGGGCGGGTTTTTCATGGGTTACCCGTAACACGAAGTTCATACATAAATTTATTTACAATTAAAACTTAAATATGAAGAAAACAAAAATAACAACATAAGAATAATGCATTCTAATATTTTAAATTCAGAAATTCATCTTAAGGTGAACAAAAGAATCTTTAAATGACTTCTTAGTTTTTCTACTTTGTCCTTTCGATACAAGAACGATCAAAGAATGTATCTGATCACAACAAAGAAACGAAAGTGATGAATATACAAGAACAATCAAGAATATATTAAATGTAAGAAACCTCGACTAAATTGTAGAAGTATAAAATTCGATACAAATTCTTGCATAAAAGTCGAAACCCTTATAATATGGAAGCAACGGGGCGGGGACCATGAATCCCATCCCTGCCCCATCCCCGTAGCTTAGGTTTCGGGTATTACCCATACCCGACCTCATCCCCATTTATGCGGGTAAAACCCTACCCAAACGGGACGGGTACTCACGGGGATGGGTTTGGGTGGGGCAAATGGCCATCCCTAAGCATAACGTATATCTGGTAAAACTTATGAGATTCTCTTGGATTGTGTTAATATCCCTTCCCTTTTTTAGAATTATTGACGGGACCCCTGAAGGACATTTCACCAGTGAAAGAGGTGTGAGACAAGGATGTACACTCTCCTTTAACTATTTATTTCGTGTGCTCAAGGTCTATCTTGGATGATGAAAAGAATGGAAGCCTCCGTGCCTTATAATGGTTAAAGAATCAACATATATATGGTAACCTGTTATGTACCACTTAAAGTTTACCGATTAATTTTGTTCGAGACTTTGGACGATATTACAATTCAATCTCTTAAAGACTCTCAACTCATTTATGTTTTATGCATGGTCTGTAATAGGCATGAGTATTAATAAAAGAGTCAAAACTGTCGTCAAATTGGGAGACAAGCAAATGGAGGGAAATAACAAATATTTGGGGTCTTAGCTCCTCAAATCTACTTACATGATAAGCTTTTTTGACTTTATGATCAAAAAATTTGAAAATACACTTGCAATGTGAGGGTGCAAAAGATCTTGCTGCCAAAAATTTATTTGGCTTAATTCCACCGTTCACAGATCTACCATATTGCTGCCAAAAAGGGTGCAAAAGATCGAGAGAATTATCATAAACTCCTGGTGGGGGTATAATCACAACACCAAGAAGCAGTATTTTATCAACCGGAACATGTTCCTTGAAGAGAAATATGAGGGTGGATCTTTAATTCAGTTGACCAGAGCTCAAATCGCCAAGCTTATGTGGAGGTTTATTGAAGACAAAAATTTCATGTGGGAGTCATTATGGAGGCGAAATACTTTAGAGGAAAAATCTTTTTGAGAAGTAAAGGAAAACACGGGAAGCTCTGCCACGTGGAAAGCATTGTGGATTGTTGAGATGATATGGAAGATTGATAACGGGGTACCAAGTACACAACCATCTTTTTCGTTTTTGATTGGAATATGAATCAGTGTAGTACTTTTAACAATCAAAAGATGCGAAAAAGTAAAAAGCACACACATAAGAATTTTGTTAATGAGGAAACTGCAGAAAAACCTTGGGACCTCGTCTAGATTTGAACACTAAATTGTGCTAAGCCACTACATACACTAGCCTACTACCAAACTTCGGACTAGAATGTAGTTGATACCGAATCCACTCTCCAAGCAATTCAGTTACAGTTACGCTCCTTACATCTCTTGAACCTCGCAAGGCCATATGCGATTGATTCCCTTAGATGACTTCCTTTACATCCTAAGAGTTGCTTCAACCTTAGTGGAGAATTTTGATACCAATCTTCCTCTAACAGATAAGCCTATTTGATTTTCATTTAGATCAAAGATCAAGGCTTGGATTTTATTTTTGCAATAGACAAAGATAGCAAACCTCACAATCCAAAACACTTACATTCTCTTAGATGAGAAGCCTGGATCTTTTACCACCTCTCAAGAATAATCTTCAAAAAATCACTTAAGATCAATTTTCAGATATATATTTTGAGGAATCACAAAATCTGAGACGAAGAGAACTTTGCGATTTCTATCTATCTTGCCTGAAAGAGATTACGAGAGCCTCGATAACATAAAAAGAGATTAGGATACATGAACTATCAAGGTAAATATAGTCGGACCTGGCTTCAAGAATCCTCAAAGAGAATTATTTTAGTCGTAGACCTAATTATATTTCTCAGAGGAATCCTAGGTCAATAGAGGCTCTAGCAATCAACTAGGACGCAAAGTGTCAGGAATAGAATTTTCCAGTTGAAGCATCTTTGTTTATAGTTTTTATAGAATGAGGGTTGCTTAGAATTCAAGCTAAAATAACTTGGGAATCAAGCAAGCACTTTTATTCTTGAAAATACAATAGAAGAATATACACTATGGTCCGGTTTCAAAACCGTATATAGTGACTGTTTGGTTTGGCAAATATGCCATGTGAATAACAAGCAAATTGTGTTCAATAAAACACTTAAGAATTTAATCATGATGCACGCACATAAGTGTTTAAGTGATTAATGAATTCTTAGAAGTGTTTAAGAGATACATAACAATGCTAAACACATTTAAAAAAATAATTCTTTGAGCATCTGTTAAATTTATTGGGACAGTTGGTGAAACAGTTCGTGAACCGTAAGGCTTGTTCATAAGTTAGGGTGTTCGTTTTTGGTGAACCAGGTTCGCCAACCCTACAAGACTCTGTAACTTAGATGGCTATGGTTCGCCAACTGCTAGTTTTTTAATACCAGCATAAAAATTCAGTTTGCTACGATTCGTGAACTACCCCCATCTGAACTTACGGTTTGCGAACTATTTTGCCAACCTTCCCTGTATTTCTGAAACTCAGATATCTATGGTTTGCAAACTAGTTTTCCAACCTATCTTCAACAGAAATATTAAGAGTTCAAAAATTTCTCTCTTATGATGTTTGAAACAATCCCAAATGATAAAATCACTTATATGTGCGATTTTTAATTCCACAAACTAGTTTTAAAACAACGAATTGTTTCAATTAATATTGTTAAGGACCGTTGAACATCTTTGTTAGAATCATATTTCGATATTTTTAACAAGACAAGCTTGACTCGAAATTTCTTCTTTGTAAATATACTAGAAGTCATATGACATAGTCTCAAAAGATAGAATGGTAAGATAGTGAGTAAAATAGAATGGTTTCACTCTTCACATACCTGATACAAAAGTTCTCCAAATGTATTCGTCGATCTTCAGTCTTTGGGGTGATGTCTGATACACAACTACCAAATTCTAACCAAGTCCGAGACTTGAGTTAGTAGACTATAAATAAAGATATATTTTGATCATCTAATACTGACAATAAGCTTGAGATAACAGAACTTGTGGGTTCAACCGAGCACTGCTCTAACAATCTCCCCCTTTGTTAATTTTAGTGACAAACGATTTAATACATATGGATTTAAAATAAATAAACTTTTCATCTCAAAATCCACTATGCTTGATTTCCTTGGTTCTTCAACAAACATTTTGAATTCTTCGTACTTCAAGTTTTTCTATGGTTCTTTATGTGTTCGTTTAGCACCATTGTTGTTGAAGATCCGTAATGATAACAACTTATGAGATTACTCAAAAAGATATTTGTTAGAAGGAAAAAATCACTCTACTCATCGGTTGTTATACAAAAACATAGTATTGATACCTTCCTCAAAGTTCAATCGCACCGCAAATTTGAAGCAATACTATGGTGATATTTTCTCCCTTTTAGTTAATACTTACATATTTTGCAAAATAAGTAAAACCTATAGATGATAATCCCTCCTACATTATGCTCCGAAAATCCATATGTTTTAGTAAGATGCTACTTAATAATTCTTTCCCTTTTTGTCAACAAAATTGGAAAAGGCAAAAAATAGGAATCACAATTTAAACAAAAGAGTAATCCAGACTAAGAAACAAATACCAGCTTTTAATTTAGACGATTTTACCAAGAAAACTCATTTTGCGTCAAGGAGAAGTATAGGTACAAGAATCTCCTAAGAATTCCACATCCGCTTTCCCCATAAAGATATTAGGTTTAAGCACAAGTTCAAATAAACTCTCCCCCATTTGATGTCATTCCCGAAAGAACAACATGAGCGACCTTTACTCTAATCACAAGAGAAGGATTTTCTTTGGACATTAACAAACTTACTTGCCAGTTACGAAGAAAGTTAATTTGTATCCTAATATTTTTCTCCCTTCTTGCCAGTTACGAACAAAGAAGTTAAAAACAACAATGTTAATGTTAAAAGCACTAAGATACACTATTTTCGTGAGAAAAATAATCATTGACAAAAACTATTCTCTACGCCAGTTACGAACAAGCGAAAAATTAGTGTGATATGATTTAACATAAGAATTATAACTTCTCTAGACATGTATGAACATAGAGATTAAATTTTACCACTTATACCGTGGCGGTTATGCAATCAAGGAAGTGAATAGATTCCTAGTGAATATCTTACAGAATCCTGTGGCAGTAGAGAATAGTTATTCACAAAAGTGTAATTGTGGAGAGATCAATACTGTCATTCTCAAAATAGTTTAAAAATGTTTTGCAAGAGTTAAGAGATTAACCTATGAGAAAATATGAGATAAACCAGAATATGATAACAAAGAACATATCTCACAAATATGAGAGTTGCTCAAATCATATACAATAACATTTGTTTATTCTATCATGAAATTTGTTCTGAGATTGTATACCCGAGAACCATGACTATTGGAAGCATAGCCTAGGAAAATTCCTTCGTCACTTTTCGAATCAAATTTCCTTTTTTGTTATCGATCCTTAATAATGTAACACTTACTTCCAAACACACAGAGATAACTCAAGTTAGGTTTCTTACCATACCATAACTCATTAGGAGTATTTAGGGTTCATGACCATAGGTAAACACGGTTGATCAAATAACAAGTTGTAAAAGCAGCTTCCCTCAAAAACTTTAAAGGTAAGCTTTTGTTATGGAGCGTTGCCCTATCCATTTCTTGGATATTACTGTGCTTCATTTCTGCAACTCCACTAGCTTGTGGAGTTTTTTTTTTTTTTTTTTTAATAAGAAAGATATTTTTATTAGAAAAGCTTAAACCAAAACACCATATTCCTCTCTAATGAGAGATTTTAACTAAATTGGGAGATCTGATGACCAAGACTCACTTAAGTTTTTTGTTCTAGCTCCTTTTGCTAAACAATTAGCAACCTCATTAGACTCTATGTGAACAAAAGTGTAAATCCATGACTTAAAACTAAATAACAGGTCTCTACAGTCTTTTATAATATTGTTGTTTGTCTATCTGACAGAGCCAACACTCCCGTTTATTGCATCCACTACATTTTGACAATCTCCTTCAATGTGCATTCTTTGAATTGCAACACTCCTTGCCATTTTGATCACCTCCAAAGCTTCTAAAGCTTTAGCTTGATCCTCATGTTGTGCTACTCCAGCTTTTGAGACTGCACACCCACATGCTCCTGTATGAGAAAACAAAATTAGTCCAACACCCATTTTATTGTTATCTTTTAGAGTTGTGTAATTGATCCTTGTAATTGGTGTAACCGGTCCTAGTAATTGGTGTAACCAATCCTAGTAATTAGTGTAACGTATCCTAGTGACTTGTGTAACCGATCACAAGAAATACCATGAGTATATGGTGATCGGTCCTGGTAACTGATGTAACCGGTCTTGGTAACTTGTGTGTCTGATCACAAGTAATCCATATTAAGGTATAACTGATCCAAGTGATTGGTAGAACCTATTAAACCCAAGATTGTGATTTGATATTTGATCAATTACATAGTTGTCTTGGAATACAGATGAACCAATTCTAAACTTGTTTGAAAGTGTGGTATAATCGATTCCAAGATTGTAACTTTGAAAGATGATTTACAAAGAAAAGATGTCAACATACTTTGAACATGAATAGTAACTCTTATCTTTTATTGTTCAAAGTTTTTCCTTAATTACTCAAGGAGATCCCGGTCTGAAATAAATTAATAATTTTTTAATTAAGGTTTTTAGTTTTATATGCTTTAATTACCAAAAATTAAATGCATATATCTAGAAAAATAAAAATTAGTTATTTGCATTTACTGATTGGAGATTTTCTATTGAGAGATTTCGGAAAATATTGGACAAATCATTTCCAGGAATTATGAAAACCGATTTGGGAATTTATTGCATATCTTGAGAATACTTTCGGTTTTGGAAATTCCTTTGTGTCCAAATATCCTTGGTCTATAAATATCTTAGTGTGCATTTATAGAAAACTATCCTAAGAGGCAGGAAAATTTCATCTTTTTGTTGTTTTTGGTGGAGCCGTCTATCCGGAGACGAAAGTACCCTAATTAGGCAAAATCTCTTACGACCGCTCGTTTAAAGACTTCTACGGGATCAAGAAGCTCTACGAGTATCGTTGGTGGGAAACTAGATAATTTTAGTTTATTAGTTTTTGATTGAATAATGGTTGTTGAACTTTGATTGCACCTAGTTTGTTTATTCTTGAGAATCTTCTCTTCTGATATAAGATTCACTCAAACTAGATCGAAGTGTGGAAGGGATCTTTAGAACTGTTTGTAGATCTAAAGACATCTTGTGATAATCCATTGTTAACAAACTCCGTTCTGTGCGTGATTGATCACAAGATATTCAAGTGATGTTGTGAAGGTTTAATGGGAAGATTTGAAGACAAAGAAGATTTCTTATTGGTTTCTCGTATCTTTGAGTAGAACAAACCTTGATCGGTTGGGATCCAACTAGAATCGGATTTATTCGATTGATTAGTTACGTGAGATCGGTAACACCTAATAGTTCTCTTGAGTTCTATTTTGATTATTACAAATATGAATCTTATTACTTAGGTAATAAAGATTGGATTGATCTAACCAAGCAAAGGAGTTTATTAGTTTAAATGGAAGAGCCTTTGCATATGACTTGAGATATCTTTATCTGGAAAGAATCAATAGAGTTGTTACCAAACAGATTTATTGTTCCTTTACTGTTTGGAATACAATTCAAAAGAATTGTTCCAGTGCGTGCACTTATTGAATGTCGGAAGCGCATGGATACCGAAGAAACCAATTGAACTAGGTTTAGTTGATTGGTCTCAACTATACGGAGTTTGGTTTAGATTTTGTATATCGGCTAAATTCTGAGAGTATTCAATTATGGACTTCGTCCCGTGGTTTTTCTGCATTTGCGATTTTCTCGTTAACAAAATCTTGCTGTGTCATTTACTTTTCCTTTCCGCAATTATAATTATTATTATAATTTAAAGTAAATTACACAAACGTTAACTTTGTATTACTTGATAGTGATCCTATAGATTTTGGTTTAGTCCAAACCTATTATCAAGTAATCACACTTTGATTGTTGTATTGTCTCGATCTCGTATCCATAGACGATCACACAAAGTATGAATACCGATTTTTCATATTGTCTCGACTTTGTCCATATACAATCACTTTCGATAAGAGGACTTATAGGTGGATAATTAAAGATTGTTGTGTATTTGGGTACCCTCATCTTTTCATCTTTTATTAGGAATGACAACACTTTCCCTTGGAATGATTTTTGGAAGATAAAAAACTTGGCCCCTAAAATTCACTTTTTTTTTTATTTGGGGAGTTCTCCATTAAGGTCTAGCTATTTTCAAGAATCTTGGTAAGTTCATTCAAGGCATAAATCAAGAGTTTAGAATTTTTTAATAATGTTATTGAACACTCGGAGCATCTCTTCTTTCATTATCTTGTAGTTGCCACTACTTTCTTTGGGTCTCAATTGGGATGCATGACCGATAAGTACGTGGGATTAAATACCAAACAGATTATTAACGAGTGGTTGAAAGCAAAAGGGAATTACGAGGTTTTAAAAATACATAGCTGTATTCTTTGAGATCTTTGAAAAAATAGGAATGATAAGGTGTTTAATTGCAGAACTTGAACCATGTTTGGCATAATCAAGGATATTATTTTCTTGATCAACTACTTTGTTACTCCACTCCTTGAAGAAGAACTAAATTGTGAGAAGGTACAACAAAAGAAAGTGGCAGGTGATTGGGGTCATCCTGAAACTAATTGCACTAAACTAAATGTGGATGCTGCTTTCGACAACTTTCAAGGTGGTTGGGTCGTGGTTGCTATAGACACTCATGCTATACTCAAAGGAGCCAACATCAATTATAATGTTGTTCACAGTCTTCTTAGGGAGAAAAATAATTTATTCTACTAGCCACGAAATTTCTTTACTTATTGGTCTGCAAAGAGTCATTATTGAGAGTGATGCCGAAATAGTAGTGAAGATGCTGGTTGATGAGAAAACTGCGATTTTTTGGAAATTAAAGCACATACGCTTCCAAAATCAGAGATCACATGAAAAAGTTAGTTGATTTCAAGTTTGTGTTTAATTAATAAAAGAGATGAGAATGTTTTTGCTCATTCTCTGGCTATGTATGCTTTAGCTCACCACTCTAACATATGATGGTTGTCTTCTATTCATGTTTCTTTTTTCATCTCTTGTTTTAGCTATGAGTAAGTTGTCATAGTTTTTTTTTTTTTTTTTTTTTTTTTTGCTTTGCTTTATGTCCGTAGAGCAAAAAAAGGAAAACGAAAATGTCTAACTATCTTCTTATTTGTAAACTACATAACATAAGCGACAATGATAATAACTACCTTAGTTCCATCCCAACCAATATTCAAATAAAAAATATGCTTTTCTCTATGGAACCAGATAAGAGTCCAGGATTAGATGGTTTCCCATCTATATTCTTCTTGCAAAATTGGGAAAAACAGAAAATGACCTAGTAATGATGATCCATAATTTTTTCAGAAGTGGTTTCCAGCTAAAGACATAAATACTTCATTCATTTCATTAATACCGAAAACTCTAGATCCCACTACTACAACTGAATTCATATTGATGGCACTAAGCAACACATCTTATAAAACTATATTTACGGTAGTTTTATATCTCTCTAATAATCAATTTGAAATATTCCCGAATAACATCAATGACACATATCACTATTCCAGGCTATTTCAAATGATTAACTTGAATCACGATTTAGATCATAAATAATAAATTGTTCATAACTAAATTCATCAAGTATGAACAAATGTTCTTACGCTTAGTCAACATATTTCGAGAATAATTAACAAGATAAACTTGACTCGAAATTTCTGTTGTGCATGTAAAGTCCACTTTAGTCATGCGATATTGTCTCATACATATAAAGGTGAAAACTTGAGAAATAGGTAGTTCAGTCTTCACTTTCCTTTTTTTGATGAAGTGATCCAAAAGCTTCGGTTGATCTTCACCTTCAAACGGTAGAATGCAGTTATATCTGGTACTCAAGTACACACCTCTATACCAATGCGAGACTTGACTAAATATAGACTAGAAATAAATATATAGTTTTGATCAACTAAATTTGACAACAAACTTGAGATATCAACACTTGTAAGTACAACCGAGCAATTTTATAATAGGATGGTCATAACATCCTATTCCAGAGTGATTCAGAGCCAACTCTAAAACTAGAAATGGAAGCATATGCAAAGGCTAGAGAAGAGAAGAAAGATACAATGTACATCTTATAAATCTTTATATTATAACTTGTATCAATTTTATAACCACGTATGACTCTCAATTTAGAGAGAACTAATTTTCTTCAATAAAAGTTTGAGAGGCTATGTCCTCGTTTTTTTTTTTTTTTTTACGGAAAATAGCAAAATATATTAAAAAAGGTTTTGTATCACTAAAGCATTGACAAAGAGACCAAAAGAGAATTACATGGGTGTGTAGATAATAGTGTCCCAATTACAAATAATTGTGGATAAATAGAAACCGGCAAAAAAAAACTGTATACAAAGTCCAATTGTATAAAAATGACTTAACCTCCATTATAATCTATTTAGTAGGCCTACTAAAATTATGGTAAAGTTTGTTATTTCTTTCTCGCCATATACTCCACCAAATGGAAAATAACTCTACAAACGTTTAAGACTCTTCTTACTTTTCTTGTTTTTCCATTCCCACAAAGTTCTTATAATATCACTTGCAAAAACTCATCTGATTCCAAAACTATTCATGAAATAGGACCAAACCACAAAAGTTGTTTTACAATACAAAAATACACTATTATTTGTTTCCTCATGAAACCCACACGGTAAACAATTAGGATTTTGAACAGTAACTTCCCTATATTGCTGATCCAAAGTGGGAGCCCCATTATAACATAAAGTCCAAACTAGAAACAAAACTTTTAGAGGTACCTTAGGATTCCAAAGTTGTTTGTACAGAAACGAGATAAAAACAACAATATCAATAGCTGAATATGCAGAAGCCACGGTGAAACCTTCTCCGTTACCATATCTCCAATGGATTTCATCTCTATCATTATAATTGAGAGTAGAAGTATGGTCTCCTATTACCTGCAACTGTTGTATTACTTCCTGCATTTCAAGTTTATTCAAAGCTCTAACAAACTGTAAATTCCATGCTCCTTAATCTGACACCATATCCTTCACCGTGAGTTTTTTTCCTTTGGATATTCTAAATAAAGTAGGAAATCGCATCCTCAGTGTCTGTTCACCTACCCAAACATCATCCCAAAAATAAATACCAGCACCATTCCTTATAATCAAAGACGTACTAGATTTAGTGAAATCCATTGCTCTTAGAATACCCATCCAAAGACTCCGACCAATAGATCTTCTTGATTGATTACGGAAAAAATCTTCAATTGTTCCTCCAAATTTCAGTTTTATAATTCTTCTCCACAATGCATGCTCTCGCTTCCATAACGCCATATCCATTTCTCATGAAGAGTTTTATTGACAAGTTGCAACTTCTTTATCCCAACACCACCTCTGAATTTTGATAGAGTAGCTCTAGACAATGAAACCCAACTCCCTTTTCATGTTGTTTCACTCGATCCCAAAAGAAAATTCCGCATAATTATATCAAGTTCTTTTACTACACTTCTTGGAATTTGAAATAAATTCATGTAGTAAACCGGCAAGCTAGCTAACACACTTTGTATCATAACTAACCTATACCCCTTTGATAAATACATCATCTTCCATCCAACTAGCTTTTATTGGAATTTTTGAATCACCTCATTTCATATTATTTTATATTTTGACTTACTTTCGAGTTGAATTACCAAATAACACATAGGTAATTGAGTAAAGGAGCAACCAATTTTTTTAGCACATCCATCATTATTATGCAACTGCCTGAGCCCTACAATAGTGTTTTTCCTGAAGTTTACTTTTAGTCCAGATATTGTTTCAAAAGCGATAAGGATGTTCTTTAAGTTTTGCACCTGCGTCTCATTATCATATAGAAAAATTATAAGGTCATCAGCAAATTGAAGTTGAGTTATCACTGTACCTTGCTCCACTACCTTGAATCCCAAAATCAATCCTTGATTGGCAGCTGATTTAAACATCAGTGAAAGCACCTCCGCGACTAGAATGAACAAGAATGGCGAAATCAGATCACCTTTCCTGATTCCTTTTGACTTATAAACAAATTAGTTACTTCACCCTTGAGTAAAACAACAAATCTTGGTGTAGTAATACATCATTTAATCTATATCTTCCACTTATAACCAAAACCAAACCTTGCCAGTGCAGTATCCACACAACCCCAATTCACGTTATCGAAGGTTTTTTTTAAATCCACTTTTCATATGATACCAGTTTCTTGACTTCTCAATCTAGAATCAATAAGTTCAGAAGCTATTAATATTCCATCATGTATCTGCCTACTATGAACAAAAGCACACTAGAGCTTTAAAATAATGGAAGACATTACCAACTTCGTTCTTTCTGTTAGCAACTTAGAAATGATCTTGTAGACACTGCTAATTAGACTTATGGGTCTAAAATTGTGAAGTGAAACTGCACAAATTACACTTTGGAATTAAAGTTATCTTAGTGCAATTGATTCTCCAATCTAGAGTATAACTAGACTCAAATTCCTTAATTACCAACATTAAATCAAATTTAATTACCTCACATGCATTCTTGTAAAATTCCATTGTACAGCCGTCAGGACCCGGATTTTTAGTCACCCCAAAATAATCAACCACTTGCTTGTCTTTCGCTTCAGTGAACTTTTTTTTTAGAGTGATACTGATGAAGTAATATAATTGGCTATGGCTTTAGTGGAAGCCCGAGAACCAATAGTTTCTCAAGCATGCAAATTATCTACGCGAGTAGAGAGTTTTTAGGGAGTTATATTCTAGAATGGTCTTATTTGTTTTGTGGTGTCTATTTCCACGTTTATAGCTTACGGGTTTGTCGCATTTTGTTTAGATTTATCTTTTCTTTTCTTAGGTTACAAGTTTAGGGGTTCTATTTAAGGTCTTGTTTAAAGTTTTAGTAGTCAGTTTTGGATGAATGGAGAAAAATAATGAAACTCAGAGAGTTTTCGTGTTCAGTTTATGTTTAATCCTATAACCCTGCATCAGTTTTGGTGCTAGAAACAAATCAACGTTCATGGCTCGAGGAAGAGGAGAATGTAGTGCTTTTGTTCGTGCTGCTCCTCATCAAGAGGAGATGATGAATTTTGAGAGGATTACCAAACTTGAACGACAGGTTGAAGTGCTCACCCGTCATATAGATGTTATGCAAAAACAGCAAGAACACCATCAATATCCAAATCGGCGAGAGGAGGAGGAGGATGCTGATGAGGAAGACATGTTTGATGTCTTCACTGGTATTGTAGTGGGTAGTCAACTTGCTGCATATCAATCGAATGATTACAGGTGGGAATCTGGGTTGAAAGTTGACATCCCTGACCTTAATGGTAGCTCGCCACCAGATGGTTCAATTGATTTAATTTGTGATGTAGAGGAAGTTCTGGAGCTTAAGAGGATCCAGCGCGATCCTACAATGGGTAGTGAACCGTTGTTCTCAATATGCGAAAAAGAAGACAGAGTTGTGGATTGGGACGCACCACCAATATATGATACATATCCGGATGATGAAGTTTTCTGTCAATCTGGTTGTATTGATAATGTTACAGAGGAGGATACAAACATTGTAAGTATTCCAATGAATTTATGCAATTCTTTTGATGCGACTTCCTTTTACCCGAAAAGGTTCCGTCAGACAGAAATACTTGAGATCAATAAGAGTAAAATTCGAGGTCGAATTTTCTGGAACACTGGGGAAGAAGCTATAACTGAAAAGTTATGGGGACATTTGAGAAGCGTCGTATGTTATGCTAGCACAAAGGAAGTTTTTGTCCAATGGCCTGGAACAAGAAGTATAGGATGTGCAGGTGCATGTGCTTATTGGGCTTCTTTTCAGGCATGTCTTTATGCTGAGGTGAAAATAGTTAAGCTTCATCACGTGGGAGAATTGTTGGACATCCTAGTTTGCTACTGGGAGAAAGGTTTAAGAGAACCGGCGTCAAAAGACGTGTATTTTAGTGTGATTCATCATCCTAAGTCGTACACTAGTTTTGTTCCCGAGAGGCTGATTTGCCGGAAAATGTTAGCTGACTTGTGCATGCACTATTGTGTATCACAAGTTTTAAATGAAACAGTCAACAAGAAAGGGCAGTATGTAGATACATCTAACGTTAATCAAAAATGTATAGAATGGCTACGAGGAGATAAAGTTAAGGCACTTGTCTTTGATCGAGGAAAGTCGAAACAGAAAATGGCGTTCACAGGTTTCAAAAGAGAATATGGTAACTAGAGTAATAAAATTATAGGGGAAACTGGAGCTGATCAACTTCAAAGTTTAAGTGGTGCTGAGCGATCGAGGATTGAACGACATAGGACTCCACTCATTATTAAACCACTGGAAGTTATGCAAGTAGAGCTCAACACGAAGAAAAGGTCAAAAACTAGCAACGTTGATATGATAGTTTAGGTAACTGTTTGGAATGCAATTGTTAGAGTGACTAATAGGCAATACATCAGGACGACATATGCTAAACTAATGAGTTGGAAAATACAAGGAAACGAAAGAAGAATTTGGTTGGTTGCTTGGAAGGGTTTAGAGTTTAACTTGGACCAGATATTATTATTTGCAAAATATGAAGATGTCGATCAACTTGACGTGTTCCTCAATATTGACGCGGCTGTGGAGTTAGATTGAAAAATATCAAAACATACATCTGGTACACATGGGATGATTTTGAATTTTATGCTAATACTCATTTTCATGGCGATTCTGGTATCCGTACGTGCAAATGTTCGAGTATCTAGTGCTGCTAGGCAATCTGCAAGAGAGGCTTTGCAGATAGGTATCTGTGCTGGGTGTTTCTTGGCAATTATTGTTGTCAGCATGGCTGTGCTAGGAGTTGCAGTCCTCTATGCCGTATTTTTACGTCATATTGGGTGTAGATACTCACACAGTAAACGGAATTTAATGGTTGTTTTTCTCCCAATTCTCTATGGTGTGTTACAAATAGTAAAGGTTTACAACCTTGTGAAACAACTAAGGAACACAACAAGGATATCAACTGATCCAGTAAAAAAAAAATCTTGTTGGATGTGCTTCAGGATGTTTTTGATGGTGGGAAGAATGAAGAGGAAAAATTCGGGACGAATTTTATTTGTGCTGGGGAGAATGATGAAGTAGGATAATTGGCTATGGCTTTAGTGGTAACCAACAGTTGCTCAAGCATGCAAATTATCTACGCGAGTTGAGAGTTTTTAGGGAGTTATATTATAGAATGGTCTTATTTGTTTTGTGGTGTCTATTTCCACGTTTATAGCTTACGGGTTTGTCGCATTTTGTTTAGGTTTATCTTTTATTTTCTTAGGTTACAAGTTTAGGGGTTCTATTTAAGGTCTTGTTTAAAGTTTTGGTAGTTAGTTTTGGATGAATGGAGAAAAAGAATGAAACTCAGAGAGTTTTCGTGTTCAGTTTATGTTTAATGCTATAACCTTGCATCAGATACTCTCCATAACATATAAAGAAGGCATCTCAAAGTTATCATAGTTAGGCCTAACCTTATGACTCTCCATGAAAAGAGACGCATAAAAAGATTTCTCCTCCTTAGAAATCTTATGTCTATCAAAACACAAATTACCATCAATGTTCAAACAATTCACACTATTTTTCTTGTATTTAAAAGAAGCCAACTAATGCAAGTAACTCGAATTCCCTTCACCATCTTTAGCCCATCTTTCCTTCTCCCTTTGACTGAGTTTCCTAGCTAAAGATAACGACAAAGACGTATGTTGAAGTTTAGCTTGTTCCCTTGCCACCACATCATCATCCGACAAACCATAAATCTCCTCTAGATTGTCAAGCACATCTGTTGAGTTCTAAGTTGTCTATTTGAGATTGTAAATTACAAAAAGTTTCCTTCTGTCGATTTTTGATTAAAAATTTAAATGCTTGCAATTTCTTGGCAAAAACATAACTAGGTTTACCATTAAAAATAAGACTATCCCACCAAACTTTTAGATTCCCCAAGAAATCTGGATGAGATAAGATGTAATTGTCCAACCTGAATGAAGATTTACTCTTGTCACCTGAATTGCATGATCCGAGATTGGTCTGTTTAATCTCATTTGAATTGGTGCAGGACAATGGGCATTGAAATTAGGAGATAGCATAAATATGTCCAACCCCGATTAACAATGGTGGGTGTTGAGAATTCTTCCACGTGAATCTCCCACCTGACAAGAGTAAATCAATTAGAGAAAATCTAATAGCCAAACCACCACCAGGTATATTTCTTTCATATGCACTTAAAGTGGCATTAAAATCACCCCAAGCAGCTACGGTTCATCAAAAATCAATCAGATATCTCTCATCTCATGCCAGAATTGGCTATAATACCCAGAATCCGATGCACCATACATAACAGTAAAAACCCAAACAAAATCATCTTGAGATTTCTGAATTTGATATAGATAGTAAATGATCCAAGTAAATGGTCCCACATCTGCACCAACCCCTCCTTCCACATCACAATAATTCCACTTGAAGCACCCGCAGATGCCAAGAAAATATAATTACACATATTACTGCACCATAGAGAACGAATTAAAACATCATCAACAATTTCTCTCTTTGTCTCTTGGATTGTAACAATAGTAAGGTTATTCTTTCTTATTGCATTCCTTATAGCAACTCATTTATTATCCTTCCCTAAACCCCAGATGTTCCAACTGAAAATTGTGTGGTCCATTAAGAAACCAAATTATCCCTAAAAGCAATCGGATTGAAATTTACCTCAACATCTAAATTTTCATCCTCACCAGTAAAATTCACTGCATCAATTTTATCTGATTCCTCCTTTTCCTTCTAGATGTCTTGTAAATCCTCTACAACATCATAATCAGCGAGTTTATCCTCATCCGGATTTCCATATTTGCAGATGTCGTCAAATCCATATCCACGATTTCTCTGGTGATGTTTTCCATAGATGGTTGTTCGGTAAAAAAACCCATACTTTTGTTGAAATCGATTTGATTTTGAAATCTCGTTTGAGATTCCATAACCGTACTCTCTATTTTAGGTGAGTTTCTCGGCACAGAGACAGATAACGCTGAAGAAATGAAAATACGAGGGTACCCAAATACACCACAATCTTTTATTTATCCACCTATAAGTCCTCTTACCGAAAGTGATCGCATATGGACAGAGTCGAGACAATGCAACAAATCGGTATTCACACTTTGTGTGATTGTCTATGGATACGAGATCGAGACAATACGACTAACAAAGTGTAATACTTGATAATAGGTTCGGACTTAACCAAACTCTATAGGATCACTATCAAGTATATCAGAGTTAACGTTTGTGTAATTTACTTTATAAATTATATAAAAAAATATAATTTTGAAAAATAAAATTAAATCACACAACAAGATTTTGTTAACAAGGAAACTGCAAATGCAGAAAAATCTCAGGACCTAGCCCAAAATTGAATACTCTTATAATTAAGCCGATATACAAAATTTACACCAACTTCGTATAGTTGAGACCAAGAAACTACCCCTAGTTCACTTAGTTTTCTCAGTATCCCTGCGTTTCCGACTTCGATGAGTGCACGTACTTGAATAATTCCTTTGGATCGTATTCCAAACAGTAAAGGAACAACAAATATGTTAGGTAACAACTCTTTCGATTCTTTCAAGATAAAGATATCTCAAGTCATATGCAAAGGCTCTTCCGTTTAATCTAATAAACTCATTTGCCTGGTTAGATCAATCTATCCAATAACTACCAAAGTAGTCAAGTTTAGATTCACAATCAATCGATATAGATTCTAACAATAAATTATAAAGTGATTTCGGTCTCACACAACTAATCGATCGAATAAATATGATTTTAGTTGGATCCCAGCCGATCCAGGTTTGTGCGTACCCAAAGATAAGAGAACCAAATAAGAAATCTTCTTTGTCTTCAAATCTTCTTTAATCTTAAATAAACACCTGCACAATACCACTTGAATCTTTTGTGATCCATTACACACAGAATAGAGTTTGTTAACAATGGATTATCACAAGATGTATTTAGATCTACCAACAATTCTAAAGATCACGTCGATACTTCGATCTAGTTTGAGTGAATATTATATTAGAAGAGAAGATTCTCAAGACTATACAAACTAGGTGGAATCAAAGTTTCAACAACCGTTAGTCAATCAAATTAATCAAAAACTAATAACATTGTAATTATCTAGTTTCCCACTGTTGATGGTGGATTTTGTTTAAGGTTAAGATTGTAAAACCTAAAAAATATGCGCCAACATCTTGTAAGAGATAAGGCCATTAACAAGTGATGGATACTCATTCACTTTATTAATTAACCAAGAATGGAGCATGTGGCAACAATCCCATTTTGTGAATAAAATACACGAAATTCATCCAGGTTAGAGCATGTAGCAACAATCCTATATACCCTGTGAATTTCCAGCATTATTAATTAATGCGCAACAGCCTTGTATTTCCTGTACTCATTATCAGTACGGCATGACGACTAAGTGTTGCTCTTAGCGGAGCAACACGAACCTCCAAGCATTATAATGAAACCATGTATGAAATACCCGTACAGGCTGAACTCTCGGTGTGTTATACTAGCCCGATTGACCCCCTCTCGGTGTGTTATACTAGCCCGATTGAGCATCCAGACTGACCGTATCAGTCTGGATATGATCACGACCATCCAACTCCACCAGCCTGATTGGATGTCCCGGATCGATTCCATCACCCCCAAGCAGGTATGGAATACCTACCGAACCAACGCGGAACCCGCATGGTCGGCCTCCTTTGGCCTAGCTTGCCAAAACGTCCAAACCATAGAAGTATGGATGGAAAACCCTAAATTAGGGTTTGCGGCACATTACATGTGTCGCAAAACAGACTCAACCATCCATCTTCGCAGGTATAGATGGAGGGTGCAGATGTAGATTCAAATGGCACGGAGTATGTCAATACAATCACCGCAGGCCCGCCTACATACCTGACTAATCGGTCAGGACCAACCATGGTTGGTCATTCCAAATCGTGCGCCTGAATGGAGCATGATGCACGACTTTGAAACCCAAAATTAGGGTTTTGAATCACGAGCGTCCACCTTATCCGGCATGAATGGAGGGTCCGAGATTAGATCAAATCAGGTCCGGTCATGTCAACATGACCACCGTGTACCCGTACATAATCGGCCAAGGCATACCATGCTTGGCTATCCCCAAATCGTCCGCTCCAACATGCGTGATCGCACCTCCCAAGCTGCTAATTAATCTCAACCACTCGATTTCTCCGGACGAATTGGGTGGCTTATATCGCGTTTTCATGGGACGGTAAGACATAGGCGTGAACACCAGCCTACCACCTACACGTTGGAGCAGTCAACCAAGACTGACCAATCTTGGTCGTTTTGGAACACCCGCCCGAAGTTGGTATGGGATACGGCTTTTGCGGCACTAATCTTCTGTTTCAATTCGATCTCGACCACTCAACTTCGTCGGATGAATTGAGTGGCCCAGATCACGTTTTTGTGGGACGGTAGGTATAAACGCCTAAACCGTCACGCCATCTACACGCATGTGTGATCGGCCAGTCCAGGATAGTTCCCTAAGTCTGGTTTCGGTCAGGGTGAAGAGCAGTGCTTGCGCACCTCCTTCGAAACCCTAATTCCACCAAGTGTCGCAGATGAGTGTCTTAAAGATCATCTCATCCGTCCAACTTCACCAGCTCGGTTATATAACCCTGGTTAGGAATTAATTAGTCAGTGCGGAGTCATGGTGATCACCATTCACCACTCTACCACACCATGTGGTCGGTAAAGGAAGGGTTTGCATGCGTAACTTCCAAACCATGTTGGAAATAATCAATGCAGTACCTGCATAGTATACACACGATACTTCACAAGTATCAATTTCCTTCATGGGTTTTGCTTTCGGGCTGTTTTCTCCTCCCGAACGAGCTTAAAACCTAAATATTCCCACGTTGGGAGATAGGAAATTCTTTTCCGTTTGGAATGGAGGGGCGGATCATCAAAATCCGAGTCCGTACTAGAATTCTACAACGATTCTAGTAAGGAGCGCTAATTAGGGTTTCTGGTGCAACGATCAACGGTTGCCCCTCCTCTCAAGATGCAAAATCTCGACCGTCGAAGGTCACCAAGCTAGCAAGCTTCCCGATCTTGACTTTCCAAGCTACAACAACATGCTACATGTTTTCCAAAACACTCGAGACATCAATCATGTCACAAACTGGGGGATACATACTGGGGTATTGGTCTGGCGGTTTACAGCGTGCAGCGCACAACGCGCCATCACAAGAATGTGTCAGGAAGTCATGGAAGGTTAGTGATGATGGGAGAAGTGGGCAAGCCTGGTCGTGTGACACCAACACACTACTCCACTACTCCATCACTCCACTTTCTCCACTTCCCACGAGATACGAAGGTTAGGCTAAAAGACTTGTATAAATAGGTTCTCCGCCCTATTTTCAACAACAACACAAGTCTAGACAACAGAATCAAGTGTTGATACAATCACCGGAACTGATAGCTTACGTCCTGTAAGACATTACAGCTTTCTGATACAAGTCCTGCATAGCCAACACCTTCACATTCTCAACACCTTCTTCGCTTCCCTCCATAATATCAACCCCATCTCCTTCACTTTGTGACCGAAACAAGTCTGGAATGGACATTTCTTTTGTTTAGGCCGGACTTGCACAGATTGATCTCTCGAATCTACAAGCACTCACCGCGCAGTGCATTTGTTTTAGGTTTAGATTCATTCCTCATCCACAACCCAAATTACCAAAATTAGCAGGAATAGTTTTCACCCATAAACACCCACCAATGGTACTCGTAGAGATTCTTGATCCCGTAGAAGTCTTTAAACGAGCGGTCGTAAGAGATTTCACCTAATTAGGATACTTTCCTCTCCGAATAGACGGCTCCACCAGAAACAACAAGAATGAAGTTTTCCTAGATCTTAGGATAGTTTGCTAGAAATGCAAACTTAGGTATTTATAGACCAAGGATGTTTGGACACCAAGGAATTTCCAAAATTCAAAATATATTCTCAAGATATGCAATAAATGGCAAGGTTCAGTTTTCCTAATCCCGATAAATGCTTGCCCAAAATTTCCGAAATCTCTCAATAGAAAATCTTCAATTAGTAAACGCACATTACTAATTTTTATTCTTTAGAGATATGCATTTAATTGCTGGTAATTAAAGCATATAAAACCAAAAACCTTAATTAAAATATTCTCAATTTTTTTCGCACAGGATCTCCTTGAGTACTAAGGAATATTTTGAACAATAGATGATAAGAGTTACTGTACATGTTCAAAGTATGTTTACATCTTTTCACTGTAAATCTTTATTCATATTTACATGGATTTGCATTCTCGGAATCGATTATACCACACTTCCAAACAAGTTTAGAATTGGTTCACCTGTATTCCAAGATCACTATGTGATTGATCAAATATCAAATCACATACATGGGTTCAATCGGTTCTACCAATCACTAGGATCAGTTATACTTTTATATGGAAATACTTATGATCGGTCACACAAGTTACCAGGACCGAATACATCAGTTACCAGGATCGGTTACATCAATTACCAGGCCCGGTTACCATATACTCATGGTATTGCTGGTGATCGGTCACACCAGTTACCCGGATCAGTTACACTAATTACCAGGATCGGTTGCACACCAATTATCAGGACCGGTTACCAATTACAAGGATCAATTACACGCACTCTGTGATCGGTCTCACTAATTACTAGGATCGGTCACACTACACCAAAACATCCGGTTTGAGACGCATATACGCGTTGCAATGAATTACACCCAACATATATATCCGTTGGAAATATGGCGTAGAAAATTTGTGTGCAACGCGAAAATCCGTTGGGAAAAATAATTAGTGCAACGCATAAAAACGTTGGTCAACTGGTTTACCAACGTTTTATGAGCAACAGATTCTTTAATTTATGCAACGGTTACAAGAATTTAGGCAACGTATTACTCTAATTTTAGAAACACTTATAAACGTTGCAAACCCATTTACAGGTTAAAAAAAATCCGACGATAATTCCAGGTAAAAAAAAAATCCGATGATAATTCCAGCATATTTCTGCACCTTCATATACCATTGTAGATCAACTATAGTTACTACTACTAGAAAACTTTCAATAAGGATAGTCAATATAAATCAAAGACATGAATATTCGAAACTAAAAATATGTAGCATAAGATGCGCATGGAAACTCACCCGTCCCAAACTAAAAAAATGCTAGTCATTTTACCGAACCCTAATGATAGTTCAGGAAACAAGTAACATCGTACTAGCAGGCCATTAATAATATGAAAACCAAAAAGGTTTCAAAAGACTGGTAATGAATCATGTTTCACTAAGCACATAATTGAGATCAAGAAAATGTTAACCGATACATAATAAAACTTCCTAGCTAACTAGATGATAAGACTCCCACAAACCTTGAGCTTAGGCAATGTCGACTGATACATAATTGAGGAAACTGATCCTTAATGGGATATTACTCTTTTTCTTGCTATTATAACTCTGATGTCAACACCAGACATAGTTGAGGAAACTGATCCTTCAATGTACAATCCCAAACAACCATAAAAGGAAGGGATGACATCTTGGCCAAGATTAGTTGTGACTGAAACCTGTTACAAGAAGAAAACTTATCTGAGATAATCGCTGGTATATTAAACTTGATGGGATTAATGACAGAAAGTAATTACAGATACTAACATAACGTTCTTTAGGATAACATGGGATATTCTTTCCATCATTATCCCTGCAATATGTCACAAGATCCATTCAATCAAGCAATTGGTAGAAACTAGAAAGTCCATTGTTTTGCCAGATAGAATGTAATTGACAACATATAAAAAGTACATAACAAATAAGATCAGGCTGGAAAATTCTTATATAAGAAACATAATAGTCAAGTTTATGGAAACACTTTTACACCATCTCCATGACGGCATGACCAATTTTTTTTGCGTAATTGGTTGAACTTAACAAATCTGAGTGTAACTAATAGATGTGAAGTGTGAGGAAACTTAAACCAAAAAAGGTAATCAGCATAAGGAATGGGTTAAACTGACCTGCTGAATGAGCTCAAGCTCCTTCTAGTAGACATCTTCTGTGTATTCGCACGGATCAAACTGAGCATGTTCATCAACTGCAAATAATATCTCCACAGTAATGTACATAAATACCACTCAAGAATAAATACAAGTTCAGTTTAGGTAGAAAATACAGATAAACATCTGCTAACTTGACATCATGACTTTGATGCTTGATTGAAGTGCTTGGCTGGAAAAAAATATGACATCCACATCTAGGTCCTCACTCATCTCAACCAAACATGGATGAATTGTTTGCTCCACTACCTGAGATTAGGCATTTGTCAAAGCAAAGTCCTGTAATACAAGTGTAAAATTTATATAAACAATACTAGAGCTGTGAAGGTCAGCTAGGATATGGTGTAGTGTTACACCAATTATAAATATTATTCATACCATCTCATGGTGATTACTTAGGATAGGTTACACCAATTAATAAAAACTAGTCATGCCAAATCATAAGTCAGGCATTGTGATTAGTTATACTAAGATACATAACAAAGTTACGATCGGTTCTACCCTCTCACACATATTGGTAATCCAAAGATTTGTAATGATTAGCCGTACCAATAATCCTAACGATTTCCCTTTCGATTCATAAAACAAGTTCATGAATGTACTTCCTTTAAACAAATGTAAAATATTTTTCCTATGATGAACTCTTCACCATAACCCATTCACATAATCATAACAGTATATACAAGATTATGTCGATGTCATATCTATGAAGTTCAAAAGATAAGCGTTAAACTTCATAGTCTAATTCCCTAATACTATTATCATACAAATGTGACCATGTCACATCACTAGAATATTATACAATATGTACAGTATATACAGCTTCGCAGTTATGTTTTCAATATAGCACGACTTGAAAGATACGTTAGGAATGAAACAATATAATTTTCAATAATACTAACCTCGAGAGGAAGGATGATGTTGTCATTGTAGTTCGCTTATTCTTCACATTCTTCAGGTATTCGGAGTAATACTTGTATGTCTCAACATTCCTGGACTTTCTAGTCTAACCTAAATGAAGTTGACTCTAGTATACAATCAAGCAACTTTAGATGAGTTTTGACACACTAAAATGTGACAACCAAACTTGACATACCAACGCTTGGTGGGTTCAACCAAGCTAAGATCTAACAAGAATTATTAAATACATGGTATGATATATAAATCTGAATTATGTGAAACTAAATCAAATCCATTGGTCTATCTTACTGTTTTAAATAATCCGGGTCATGGGCTGGAGTTCCATCCTTTGATGTAGAGCCGACACCCAGGCCTAAAACCACGCCTGAAACTGCCACTCCCCCCGCCTGGCCCATACTAATTCCTGGATTATTTTTCGGGTCATGGACAGGAGTTCCACCCTTTGGTGTAGAGCCAATGCACACTTCACTATCAGGATCCCTGTGCAACACTCTCCCCATCTGGTCCATATTACAACCCGACCTATTTCTTTTTTCCTAACTATAACCCAAGGAATAGAGATATCATTAATCGGTTCTTGATCTAGGTTATGTTTATGTGCACCCATTATCTGAAGATTATCCACCTTTATCCAAACTTTTGTTAGCTTTTTTACCACCGTACAACCGAGGAATTTGAATTTCCTGAGTTTGAATAATAAGAAGCAGTTGAAACCGAGTTAAATGCTGACTTATTTTTCGGCGGCAGAATAACCTTATTCGAAATTTCAACTGCATGATCCATATTATGTGATTTCAACATGATAATTTTTGACTGTTTCAGATCATGAACTTGATCATGATTGTCTAAATTAACAATTGCCGATTTTATCTTAGGTGTTGTTAGAGTTTTTTGAACACCTGAATTCTGAATTCACTCAATGGATAACCATTTTCCTTTGAAACAAAAAGTCGCGGGGATGTTTTGTATTTGTGACCTAACTTTAATCTTGCAGCAATTAAGTTTTAGAAAGTTACTGGTTTCCTCATGTATCTCTAACATCTTAGCCCAAGAGCCACAAATTTCTTCATAAGACCGCAATTCCCAAAGATGAAATGGGAGACCTCTGATCCCAATCCAATGCTCATGCTCAACTGAGTTTGCATTATGAATATAAGAATCTTCAATTTTTCATTGTCTGACAAGAATATTTGTTTTGCCTAGCAAGAAAGTAATCTCATCCTTAAAAGAATTCCAAATTGTGTTTGATGGAGCATAAAAGAATGCCAATTTTCTATGTACACACCGAAGGTTCAAATTTTCTGAACACTTAATTCTTTTACTTAGAAAATATTCAACCCTATTCCAACCAGAGTGTGAGTTAAGAATCTCCACAGCTACATCCAAATGATAAAAATATGTTGCCTCCTTAGAATTCGATAAAGAAGGAAAATTTGAGTCATTCATCTTAAGATTATGATTCCATATTGGTGCTCCAGAGTCTGGGTTCAAAGAAGACCAAAACTTTCTCCAAATAGAACCTTCAACATCATAAGGAATGCAAATATATTTCCATGAAGAGCAAGATCCAGAAAATTCACCAACCTGTAGTTAACTTCTAGAATAGTTCTTCAAACATTGAACTTGGATAACAATATCATTGAATCTCTTAGAACAAGTATTACCACTCTTAAACTCACCTTCATGCGCCATCATTACAACAGAAAAAAACCATGGTAATGCCAATCTCGAAAGAACAATCTTCGAATATTTTTTTTTGAATTTCTCAATGACTTGTAAACCAGATAATTTCCAAACAAAAGAAAACGATTTAGAACGGAAAAGTAACGGAGCAATTTGAATTAACTTCATGCTCAAAAAAAGAAATCAAAAGAAAAGAGGAAAAAAAACGACGACGAAAAACCCTACTATCCAATAAATCTCGGTCTCAGAGGGAAGGATCATATATCCGTCCTTGATTAACGGAAAAGTTCGGATAGCACACTCCTGTAATGAATCAATCACTAGGATCGAAATGAATAGGAGGTTGGGTTTTTGGAAGAAATCGACATGAGTTTTTTTTTTCTTTTTTTTTTTGCAGAGAGTACCTGCTTCCTGTCCTCGTTTTCGAAAAATAACTAATTCTCAACTCAAGTACTACTGTCTTATTAACTTTCTTTGGATCAGTTATTATTGGTGCAAATCAATCATTTAGTTGATATATATATATACAAGTTTTTTCTATTTGTCAAAGTGCGTGTTATCTCCGGTGCATGTGTGATATAACTTGATATTTCGCACCCGGGTCCGGTACAAGCGAGAACGAGCGATATCATGAAAAAAGGAACCAAGGAAGCAAACAAATGTCTCATATGAACCCGAATTGGCCGGGACGGACGATGGAGCACAGCTGTTGGATGTGATTGTTATAACCGGCAACATCCCTAACCAACATGTACATGTATATATTTTTGACCAAGTACCGAAAGCTCAACGAACACAATCTTACCGAATTTTACATTTTAAATTTAGGAATTATGCGACTAAACGATCTTTCAAAGTCAGAAGTTTTTAACACAACAACACAAAATTCTTTTCAAAAATGTACGTGCGCTATTTATTCCTTTTATGAGCACTTTCATAAGGAATTGGATTGTCAATCAAGCAGTGGCTGACTCGGTCTAAACTCAACACAAATTTCTTTTCAAATTATAAGTACATAATTCCGCCACTCGCCACGTGTCCTCGGATAAACACGTGGAGAGCGCACGACGAGGGGCATCGAAAAACGATGCCACTTAGATACAACCAAGAGACGTGCACTAGCAGGAAGGGCCACTCATCTAGAAGATCCAACGGCTACAAATGAAGGATCACGGGAACAAAGCACCACTGCGACGGACCCAATACACCCTCGGATCTGCTTTATCCCATCTCGAGAGGACTTTTGGATCCACGGTCAGGGATCAACCAGCTGACACGGACGTGACAGGAACAGAAGACCGTGGTCTAACACGTGCAGAACGTCTAACCACCGCATTAAACACCTGAAACGCGTGTCAATCAACCAGCGGAAGAGAAGAACTTACCTCTTCGGAAGCAACGAAGGGAACGAGGGGGCACCATAACAACCGAAGAGGTCCGCGTAACGACACAAAGCACAAGACGATAAGGTTTCAACGGCTCCTTCCTTAGACCCCACAATAGAACTCCTATAAATACCCATCCTCCCTAAGAGAGAGGGGAAGGTCGATTTGGAGAGGAGAAGGGGAGAGAGAATTAGGAAGAGTAAGTAGTACCCTAATCCCGCAGACTAAGTTAGCACACCCAAAGTCCTTTGACTACTCTTGTAACCAATTTATACTTAATGAAACACCTATTTTACCCTGTGGATGTAGGCCTCAGTGCTGAACCACGTAATTACTTGTCTCATTTACATTACGCACTTACATCATGCACTTTACCTTTTGCATTTATATTATGTACTTTACATTCCGCACATTATATTCCGCACTTTATGTTCCGTTTAATCCGAGATTTCCTTTGTGTCAATCCGCGGATTACCATTCATTCTATTATACATTGTTAGTGATAACTATGCGATAAGACAAGGACGAGTCCAAACACTCAGAGTAGATGAATCGGTATAGTCACTGCGCTAACACACACGTTATATTTAATCTATGAATTTCAGTATGTGCGAACATTGTTTGTGGACACGCAGATTCCATCATAACTTACGTGTTCACAATTTGGTGCTAGAAACAGGGATTCTTTCCCGGTAAAAGATTTATCTTATCCTGTGATTTAAACATTATGGATTCTCCGAGCGCCGCTCTCTGAAAATATCAGTGATTGGAGCAGTCTTGGGTTTTTTACACCTATTCACTCAGTAGATCTACATCTTCGAAATGATTTTCGAGTTTTCTTTTAGAAAATCAAGTGTGTGGACATATCCACGGATTCTTCAGTAGATTTGCATCTTCGAAATGATTTTCGAGTTTTCTTTTAGAAAATAAGGCGTGTGTACATATCCACAGATTCTTCAGTAGATCTACATCTTCGAAATGATTTTCGAGTTTTCTTTTAGAAAATCAGGCGTGTGGACATATCCACGGATTCTTTAGTAGATCTACATCTTCGAAATGATTTTCGAGTTTTCTTTTAGAAACCAGGCGTGTGGACATATCCACGGATTCTTCAGTAGATCTACATCTTCGAAATGATTTTCGAGTTTTCTTTTAAAAAATCAGGCATGTGGACATATCCACGGATTCTTCAGTAGATCTACATCTCCACAATGATTTTCGAATTTTCTTTTTATAAAATATACACCTAATGGTGATCTTATCTCACATCACTAACGGAATCCCTTGTGGACCAATCTTCTTCGTGTGTACATCATAATCATTTTCAGAAAAATATCAAAAATGGAGAAGAACAAAGATACATGAAAAGCGAGAGCAACATCAAAGGAAACACCAAGGACAACTCCGGTAATGACTAGGAGCAAGCAAAAGGGCAAAAAGCTCAAAACCACAGACAAAACGCAGAATGGGGCGGAGAGCTCAAGGCCTTTGGATGCAACCACTATTGCAGCGGAAGATCTAAAGGCCGCGGCCGCCAAAGCCGCATCATCGAAAGACGGGACATCCAAAGGAGCGGCCTCCAAAGCAACCGCTACCACCCGACCACACGAACCACGTGAAGGGGTGGCAGAGTCAGGGTTGCAACAGCCTTTTTATAGGATGCCCCGCACTGACAAACAGAACGCACCCCCAAAAGTGAACCAACCGCTTCTTATAGAAAGCATACACGCACCACAGCCAGCGGAACAGCTACACCCGTAGGAAGATCCCCCAGAGCCCTTGATTCAAATCGTGGACGAAGATCAAACGATAGTTGCAGAAGAACAATTACCGGAAGGAACTCCTAATCAAGAGTTTAACCAATCTGCCTAGATAAGGGAAGAATTAGAAGAATTAAAGAGATCTCAAAAGACATACGTGGAGGCGGTAGCTCTATTGGCACAGGAAAATCAGCAACTCAGAGCTACCCGTAGCAGGGACACGGAAATCCAGCACGATGAATCCAGCTCAATGGCACCAAGACCAAATCAGGATCGTAGGATGGTACTGGCCGACAACCCAGACCCTACGAAACCAAGAGATGCGACTAGAAGACGAAGATCTGACCCGGAGGACAACCCACACAACGCGGACTACTACGATAGCGGTCACCCATGCACGGGGCCACCTTCTGCCCAGGGAGAACATCAGCGCGCAATGGAAGATATCTGCGCAGAGATGATGGCGGAGATCAAACAACTGAAAGCTAGGCAAGGGGGGGGGGAGACTGGAACATATAATAAAGGAAGCAAGCACTACCCCCTAACACCGCACCTATCCAAGGCTCTCATCCCCCCAGAAGTGTTCAGTTCCAGCCTTCGAATTCTATGACGGATCTAGCGACCCCGCAGCCCATCTTCGATATTATAATCGAATGATGCCACGATGGAATTATGATGAGGACATATTATGCATATACTTTCCTTCAAGTTTGAAAGGATTGGCGCTCTCCTGGTTCGATAACTTGCCACTAAATTCCATCAACTCATACGAGCAACTTACTGAAAAGTTCTTAACAACTTACATGTACAACAAGGTGGTAAACACTGGGATGGATAAGCTCTTCTCACTAGCAGTCCAGTATAAGGAAACAATCAGGGAATACACAGACAGGTGGCACAAGATCTGCCAAGCCATCGGAAACGTAGATCACGTGGTCATCATCAACTGCTATAAGTGAGGGCTCGACAGAATGAGCCCACTATTTGTCGAGATCCACGGAGTTGTCCCTGCAACAGAAGGAGATCTTCGAGTAATCATAGAAAAGCATGCCAGGTTAGAAGAAATACAATGGGAGAATCCAAGAGCTCAGACCCAACACCCACCGCAGACGAACTCTGCAGAACAATCTAGCAGGCCTATGGGGGTGACTTGGGTGGAAATCCTAACGAAGATAGCAGAGAACGTAGGGATAATCGACGATGAGAGACTCGAAAATTCGAAGATCGAGTCTTCACGAAAATGAATGCCAGATACTCGTGCACCCTGAAAGAAATCAAGGGCCGCGAGAAACTGGAGTGGCCATGGTCCAAGGGGAAGCAACCCCCTACGTCCGAACATGCCAAAGAATACTGTGAATACCATTGTTTCAATGGTCACTGGACAGAGAAGTGCATGAATCTAAAAATAATGATTCAAAAGCTAGTAGACGCGGGGGACCTCCAGCAATTTATGCACAAGACAAGCGAGGAAGATAAATCCAAACGAAGCAAGACAGTCCAACTGCCTGAAGGTAATCGCACCCTTAACACCATCTCCTGTTCTGAGTCCGTAGGACCTTCCCTAACGGATCAGATAGGTAAGAGGTTGAGGAAGCAATTTAAAGACTACTGCGAGCTTTATAAAATCGACGGGAAAGAAGTGGACAGCCACGAACAATGGATGGACGCACCCCTAACTTTCGACACGGGCGATGTAGGTGAAGACATGGAATATCATAACGATCCCCTTGTTCTCACACTACTAATTGCAGGATGCAATATCAAGAAAATCCTCATCGATGGGGGAAGCTCCGTCAATGTTCTATTCTATGATACATTCAAACGGATGGAACTCAAGGATGAACAGCTACTATCCTCGTACTACACCATCTACGGATTCAATGGAGCAGCCACCAAGCCCTTAGGGGACATTATCTTACAAGTTGATGCAGGACCAATGAAGGTCGACACACGATTCAGCGTGGTGAACGCACCCTCACAATACAATGCCATAATTGGCCGAAGATGGGTGCATAAACTCAAAGGGGTCGCCGCTACCTATCACTAGTACCTCAGGTTTCCAACACCCCAGGGGGTAATGGAAATAAAAGGCGACCAAGCCGTGGCACGAAAATGTCAAAATCTACAAAAGGAGCTCAACAACGAACAAGAGAAGCATAGGAAGAGCCAAAGATCCCGAAACAAGGAAAATAAAAAGTAAAAAGCAATCAATGCTTACCTAGAATAAATCTCGGGAAAAAGCCTTCCAAAGGGACTCGTAGAGGTAAACACGGAGGCGGGCACCGCAGCCACGAAAGAAAACGAGGAAACCGTCAAATAGCAATCAAAGAAGGTTCCCCTCCTAGGGGAATCAAAAACCACGTTTACTCCTGTAGAAGAAGTAAAAGAGGTAAACATAGGATCAGAAGAAGAACCAAGAATGATTAAGATCGGAACGCTGATGGACAAGGAGCGCGAGGCATCCTTAATAAAGCTGCTCACGGAGCATGCAGATATCTTCGCATGGAAACTAGGGGACATGCCCGGCATTTACCCTAAAACAATCCAGCATGAACTTCGCATAAAACAGGGCACACCGCCTTTCAGGAAAAAAGTGCGAAAAGTGGCCTCAGAATACCACAAAGCCGTCGAGACAGAACTTTGTAAATTACTAGAAGCCGGATTCATTAAGGAGGTCAAATACCCAACATGGATCTCCAACATGGTCATCGTACCTAAAAATAATGGTGGAGTGATGATATGCATAGATTTCACCAACCTCAACAAAGCTTGTCCCAAGGACAACTATCCTTTTCCAAGCATCGACCAACTGGTCGAGGCAGTCGAAAGGTACGAAGAGATGTCCTTTATGGATGGATACTCCGGTTACAACCAGGTGTTCTTATCAGAAGAAGACCAATAATACACAGCATTCTACACACCGCATGGACTTTACTGTTACGTAAGGATGCCATTCGGACTTCGAAACGCAGGGGCAACATACCAGAGGATGGTTGAAGCCATTTTTAATCCATGGATCGGAAATACCTTGGAAGTCTACGTGGATGATATGCTGGTCAAAATTAAGATGCGAAAAGATCACCACCAAGACCTAAAAGATATCTTTCGGGCCATGAGGAAACATAACATGAAGGTAAACCCGAAAAAATACACTTTCGGTGTTACTTCAGGTAAATTCCTCGGGTATCTAGTAACTAAACGAGGCATTGAAGTAGACCCTGCCAAAATACAGGCTATAGTAGAAATGCCCTCTCCAAGGAGTCTGAAAGAAGTCCAAAGGCTCAACGGTTCCCTAGCAGTGCTAGGAAGGTTCATATCCAGGTCCTCAGACAAATGCAAGCTCTTTTTTAACATCCTTAAAAAAGGGACCGAATTTGAATGGACGGCAGAATGCGAAGAAGCATTAAAAGAAATCAAAGACTACCTTGCGGGGATACCCATTTTGCAAAAGCCAGACCCTGAGGAGGTCCTGGCCCTATACATAGCAGCAACAGAGAACGCGGTCAGCACGGTGTTGGTAAAAACCAACACGAAGATAGAGCATCCCATCTACTATGTCAGCAAAACTCTCATCACGGCGGAAATAAACTACACAAAGATCGAACAACTCATCTTGGCATTAGTATGGGCTACCCAAAAGCTAAGGACCTACTTCCTGACACACTACATCCGCGTCCCCTGCAAATCCCCGCTAGAAGCTGTCCTCAAAAGTGCAGGAAAAACTGGGAGAATTTCAAAATGGAATACTCATCTCGACCAGTACAACATCATACACGAGATCCAACATTCCCAGAAGTCCCAAGTTTTAGCAGACTTCCTTGTCGATCTACCAATGGAGAACGATGAAGAAATCCACATTGAAGGGCTCAATACAGCGGGATTACCAAAGGGCAGCATAAGCAAAGATCCCGTCGATGTCCTCGAGCCGGCAAACCCAAGACAATGGGAAATCTTTGTCGATGGCTCTAGGAACAAAGAAAGAGCGGGCATAGGTATCGTAATCACTACCCCCACGGGAGATCGAATCATCCATGCATTCAGGCTAGAGTTCAAAGAACACACTAACAATATCGTCGAGTACGAAGCTGTGGTACATGCTCTGCGTTTGATAATAGAAATGGGGATAACAAATGTACGCTTGACCAGTGACTCACAACTGGTCATCAGGAATATAGAGCTAGAGTATAATGTGTATGACGAGACCTTGTCGGCATACATGACGTTAGTCCAGACACTGGCACATAAAATACCAAACATCATATTCCGGCACTTAAGCAGAAAAGAGCTCAGGCACGCGGATGCTTTGGCATACATCTCATCTATGTTGAAAAACAAAGATATCGAAGTAATCAAAATCACAAGAGTTTACGAGCCATCAATCCCTCCGTGAGAACTCTGCGCGGCAAGCAGGAAGCATAACGCGGAAGGAGACATGACAGACAACGATATAGGAGAAAACATCACAGATGATTTCCAAGAAGATGACATCATGACAAGAGCAGATGAAGACGAGGACTTCAGCAGAGAAGAAGACTGGAGATTGGGTATCCACCAATTTCTATAAAGAGGAATTTTACCCAGAGACCTAAAACAGGCTAGAAAGATTCAATCAAAAGCAGGAAGGTATGATTTAAGGGGAGAGATTTTATACAAAAAATCTTTCCTCGGACCTTTGTTACGATGCTTATCCAGATCAGAAGGACACCTAGTGCTAAAAGACATCCATCGTGGAGACGCGGGAAATCACAGTGGGATGAGATCCCTTGCTGACAAGGCAAAACCACAAGGGTATTATTGGCCAACAATGATATGAGATGCTGCAAGGATGTCAAAAAAGGTGCGAAGAATGTCAGCGGTTCGGGAGAAGAATCCACGTACCAGCAACAACGCTAAACTCAGTAGATAGTCCTTGGCCATTTTTGAGATGGGGCATAGACATCGTAGGACCCCTGATCGAAGGATCAGGAAAAAGAAGATTCTTGATAGTGGCCACGGAATATTTCAGTAAATGGGTAGAAGCCAAAGCTTTGGCCAGAATCCGCGACTCAGATGTCTTCACATTCATCTTTCAGAACATAATCTGCCGGTTTGGAATCCCAGCGGAGATTGTCTCTGATAATGGTAAACAATTACAAGGTAAAAAAATCTATCTACTATTTGACACTTTCAAAATCCGAAAAAATAAATCTACACCAATATACCCTCAAAGCAATGGCCAAGCAGAGGCTACAAACAAAACAATCGCTCTTATTCTCAAAAAACAATTAGACGAGCACAAAGGGCGATGGTATGAACAACTGCACAATGTCTTGTGGGCATACCGAAAAACCCGAAGGTCAGCTACATGGGAATCCCCTTTTTTGCTGACCTACGGAGCAGAAGCCGTCATCCCCATAGAAATCATCATGCCAACCACAAAGACAGAAGCGTGGGAAAAGAACCTCTCAACAGACATGATGCTGGAAAGACTCGACGATCTCGAAGAAAGAAGAGAAGCAGCACTACAAAAGATGGAGAATTACCAAAGAAGATTAGCAAGGGAATACAACAAAAAGGTTAAACTTAGGAATTTCGTGGAAGGAAAGTATGTGCTGAGAACCATACCCCAATACCAAAGAGAGAAGAAGTGGGGAAAGCTGGCACCTACATGGGGAGGACCTTATGTCATACAAGATGTAGTAGGGAACGGATCCTACTACCTGTGCAACCTAAAAGGGGAAGTCCTCCGCCATCCATGGAACGCCAAATATATCAAGCCATACCATCCTTAAGTAACAACGCAGCTTTGCAACTGCGTAAAGAATACCAGAAGAAGAAGACGATACTTGTCGATATGTTTCTATCTATGGACGAGGAATAGCAGGCCCTAGTAAATCAATGAAATAAACTTTTTTGGTAATCCGTGAAAAACAATCAGCTCAGGGTAATACAAGGGGAAGACATCCAGCAGAAGGAAATCTCCAACTATCCTAAGTCAGCGGGTCGACGGAATGAGGGACATGTACATAGTGACACCCTATATTCTAGAACGTTGCATCGACCCCCACCGTCTGGGAATCCTCTGATCAAGGATTAGCCAGCGGGGCAACGGGTCTCAAGATGTTCACGAAGGTACACATCTTCGGCATCGCACTCTAAAAGTTAGGTCAACGGGTCGACGGAATGAGGGACATGTACATAGTGACACCCCATATCCTAGAACGTTGCACCACCACCACTGTCTGGGAATCCTCTAGCCAAGGATTATCCAGCAGGGTAGCTGGCCTCAGGATATTCACAAAGGTACATACCTTCGGCATCATACTCAAAAATAAGGTCAACGGGACAACGAAAGTAGGGACATGTACATAATAACACCCCACATCCTAGAACGCTCCACCAACCCGCACCATCGAAGAATGCTCTTGTAGAGGGTTAACCAACAGGGTAACAAATGTCAAGATAATTAACAATACTAACCAACAAACGATGATCCATTCCAGAAAAGTTGATTACAAGCTCGACAAGATAAGAAAAAGAAACACAAATTAAGCAAAAGAAGTTCGACAAACGTGACAAGAACTACATAATCAACAAGGATCAACTCTCTACAACTAAAAAGAAGAATCTACTTGGACGACTCCGCACCACCAGTAGGACTCTCCCTCTGCAGTGAAGGAACGCTCCCACCCGAAGAAGGACCCGAAGAGCCAGTCGGGACCGAAGGCTTAGGACGACGAGGATAGTGCTTTTCCAGACCATGCTCGGTCAGAATTTCATGCTCTATCTTGTCCATCACCTTGTTCGTCTCCTCGGCTAGCTGGCAGCGAGCTTTGTACGTAATTGCAATGTTACGCATCTCAGCCTGAGACAACAGGGTAGACAGACGGTTCACTTCCAAAGAGGCCAACTGAGCCGCGTGATCATTAGTCGAAGCCAAGCCTTTGAAATATGAGGCCTGGCCCTCCTGTTGCACCAAGGCAGCATTAGACTGCTCTAGCTCAGATTGAGCCTTGTTAAGTCATTCATTTGTAGCGAGAAGCTGTCCCTCGAGCTCTGAAAAATTAAAACGAAGGGTTAGATCCGCGAAGCACGAAAATCACACCCGACAAAGCAAATATATACCTTCGACTCTAGCAGAAGCTATTTCATACTCGTTAACAACCGCATCCAGAGCATCGTCAAGAAAATCATATTCGTCGGATATTTTCTTATAATCCTTTTGAAGAAGGGAAAGAGAAAATTGACTAGCGTCTAACTCTACCTACTTCATTGAGTCCAAATAACGAAGATGATTGACTTCTTTATTTAGCTTCTCCATTCCTTTACTAAGTCTGTACATATTAACTTCAAGGTTTCTCTCAGACTCGGCTTGAAGAGCTACGTCGGCCCGAGACGCGGCTAAGGCCTTGCCAAGTGCAGAGGCCTCGGCACGAGCATCATCTCTTTCTTTGACAAGACGCTGAGTATACTCCCGCACATCGGAATCTTGAGAGGAACGAGCCTGACGTACCTCTTCTTCCAGGAGATTCACCTTAGCCAACAAAGACGAAGCAATCTCGCGGGCTTCGCGAAGATTATCGCGCATCCACATTAAAGTACTATCAAAGAGACGAAGATCCGCGTTATACTTATTTTGCATATCCACCATCTGGGTATTCTTTAGACGCCATGCTTCGGCCTTGGCATCCCACTTCTGGGCCTCACTATTAATTTGTTCCACTAGTTCGGCAATACGGGTCTTCTGCCGCTCTCTCTCATTTCGAAGCCATATCAGCTCAGGGACTCAACCCACTGAAGATAGGGAGGGATACTCAAGACAAAACAAGAATTCCCAAAAACAAAACGATAAACATGAGCAAGGAACAAACCTGAAAAAGAAGAGGCATTTTTCCGAACGGCCTCCAGCTCGCTACGCACCATAGCAAGCTCCAAACGAAGCCTCTCTTCTTCGATGCCCAGATGCTCTTTCCCCTTAATACGATCCCTCAACTCACTTATCCCCTTATCTCTGGCAGAGATAGCAGTCTCTGCCATAGCCAGTTCCTCCTCTCGGTGACGAAGCTTACCCTCCAACTTAAGAGACTTGGCCTTAAAGAACTGGTAAAAATTATGGTTGCAGTATTCACTCTGCATCACCTACGAAGAACTACAGGTCATAATACCGCAGAGTGTTCACAAAATACAAAGCAATAAAACACTACGCACCTCTAACATCCGTTGGTGGGGATAACCGTACTGATAACCATCAGCTATGGACATCATATCAGCAACGGTGGCTGGAGGGTCGACTACTAAGGTAGCCTCCAGTGACCTCAGATTCCTGTTCCATACCTCCACGACTCGATCTTCAGCGGATAACTGTATCATCTTTCGGGTATAGGCGTCGGAATCTTTCTCCCCAAAAACGACGGGTACAGGGTTCGGAACAAACATCAAGTTTTTTCTCTTCAACCAATCAAGGATAGCATCATCACCTTCCAGCATCAAAGGTGGCGAAGGGGACTGAGTGGAAGGTTCCCCGACAGAGGGAGCCTTCTCAGAGGTCCCAATAGGCGCGGAAGTCTGCGCCGCAACTTTCCCTTTACCATATGTATCCAGTACGTCCCAATCATCATTAGGAGAAAGCAGAGAGAACTCATCTGCAAGACCCATGGTAACATTCACATCAAAGGACGGCCCCGCATATTGGACCCGGCCAAAAGAAAATTCTGGACCAACAGGGTCCCCACCAATACCACTAGCAGCGGGAGTACCCTCGACACCAGCATTAAGAGGGGCACCCTGCGTACAACCACCATCCATGGTAACATCCGCAGCCTTCCCGCCAGAGAAAGGATCTTGTGCACCACCAACATCAGATTCCTCACGAAGAGGGGGAGAAGTTTTAGTAAGTTCCTCCCCATCGGACACCTCTTCGTCTTCCTCGAAATCATCATTCGCAGGACTAGTAACCTCCTCTTGGATCTCCGCCTCATCAACAACAATGGTAGAAGAGCGCTTGGGACCGATCCTCCGTTTCTTCGACACCTGCGGAGTAATAAGAGAATCAAGTCAACATTCTTTCCTTAACTCAAAGATCTCCTTTGAATAAATAAAGAAGGGGAAACTAAGGAATTAAAAGATCCGAACCTTCACACCCGCAACACTCTTCGAGGAAGGGGCAGCACCGGAAACCTCGTCGTCAGCATCAACAACATCGAAGTTATATGGAAAATTCATACCTTCGAAGTTCAATTTCCAAGGGCAGTAATTTCCATAGCGAAGAGGGGGAACCTCACGAGGAACGCTACTGTAGCGCCCCCTAAGCTAGCAGCTGACTAATCCAAGAGATTAACTTAATAAGAGGCACTAAAAATCCAAATTAAACACTTCAATTTGAATTAAGAAATCTGCTACAAAAACTTAGCCCAAAGAAAACCCCGCTCAGAAATATATATACAAGATCTTCTCACAAATGATACATATATAATAGTCAATTGGTTTTTAAATAAAATATACAACATAATAAATATAACAGAAGTTAATCAACTAGCGAAGTCAACCCGTGAAGCTTTACGTTGCGCAACCCCGATCATCATCACGTAAACTGAAGTGGGAATAATTAACATTTAACCTTCTAAGTAATCATAGGAAAGATTTGGAAAACAATACATGTTTTTCCGAAAACATTAAACAGTGACTAAGTCACTGAAAATAATCATACATGTATACGGAACAAACTCCTTCGTCAAACAATGTACTAATATGGTTGTAAATTCCTAACCAGCAATTCACACCTATTTAGATATGGATGCCACCAAGACCATGGTGACCAACTCTAAACAATAAAAGCTGAATTCATGTAGATATAAATGTGAAGGAGCGTATCCTATATACCACAAGTGGAAATTCTCATTTCCCATAACAATTCATATTGACCACAAACAATACAAGTCCTTTCCAAATCGTGGAAAGATTCACAGAATCGACAGGATTATCATAATGCATTTTAAACAAAACATGGAATGCAGAAACAGACAATGCATGAGTTCGTTAATCATAAACTTTTATAAAGGCAACAATAATGAATACAAAGAGTTAAATGCATTCCCACACCTTTTTGGAAGACAAGCCATGCCTACTTCGAGATCCACAATCCACTGGTTCATCCTTTGAATCGATCGTTGTTAATAACTAATTGTTAATCACACAAGAAGTCTAAGAATCTAGCCAAAATGGCTCATACAAGAATCATATATGTTTCTCTAATGGTTCGAAGCCCATTATGGTATCTCATTCTCCATCTTTAACATAACTAAGAGTTTTCTAATCTAATTAGGTTGATTTTATAGTCCACTAGATATGTCTTATGAATATCTACAACTTTGTAGAAGAAGCCAAAGGTCAATTCGGACCATAAGTGGTCCAAAACATCAATATAAGATAACTAGTCTAAAGCCCAAGCCCACTTAAACAAACCCATTAATAAGGGCCTGGCCAAACTGGGTCAATCTAACGGTCACTAACGGTCAATGGTCAATGTCCAAGGTCGGTTCAAAGTCCAGGATCAAATAGTCAAAGTCTGAATCGGTCAACTGAGTCAAACAGGAATTGGTCTGGGTCAACTCAGTCAACAAGACTCATTTAGGTAAGTCAGATTCACTTTTGACTCAGTCAGATTGACTGGGATGACTAAGGTAAAGCTATGCCATAACACAGGTCAAAACACAACTGTTACATCACTAACTCACTAACCTAATTCTAACCTGTATCTCAGTACAATTTTAATCATTTCAATAGCAATTCATTAAATCTTTCAAAAACTTCAAACTTCATTTACAATACAAACTAAGATTACCTGCAAATGTAGTAGCAGCAGGCTTCAAAGAGACTATCGAACTGCCATTCTACACATCATTCTTGCACAATTACTACTTTCATTACCTCTCTACAAATCATAAATCATGTAATATGTACATCTAAGATTCAAATCAGACCACACCTCACACTTTACCATTATCACCATTTATATCCATTTGAGACTTGCCTTCTCTACAAATATCGATAACATACCTCAACAGTAACCCATTTACAATCACACCCTGCAACTTACTTCAACTGCCACCAACAAAGAAACACTCATATCATCTACCTCAATCTCAATTCAGAACGAACACAACTAAAGACTCAAATATCCACCACCACTACATTACAGTATCACCTACATATTCCACATTTCACCATTTAACTCAACTCTTCCTTGTCACAGATACCAATACCAGATTACTACCTCGGCTTAGTTCAAATCCATCACCACAGATTACAATTACAGCTCGACATACCACCACTAGGATTCTAATTCTATTTTCATTCCACCTGCCCAAACAAACTTAAAACCACTGCGACCAAAACATTATATTTCTACTTCAATTCAGATTATCACAATCACAATTCACCCACAAGTCAATCCATAACACAAACATTATCATTAATATTTCACCTGATTAACCAACAACATAACAATCTCATTTTCTTCTGTTAAAATTTGTAATTCAACTCCCTTAACTACTCCATGACCCTGTACTTATCAAAACAACAACAATTCAGTAAACACCATTCACAAACACACACATCCAACTCAGTTCTTAGTTTAATTAGCAACTCAATCTGCACTAATACAGTTCACTGAGAACTCAACTCCCAACACCTGCAACCAAAGATACCAAAACAACATCAACCAACCCATTTCAGTTCCAACTCTTTAGAATGAACACCAACAGTTCATTCATATTCTTCATCTGCAAGAGTTCACACATACTCGAATACTCAGTTTAAATTCAAGCAACACAATCACTTTATGTCCCCTGCAACATCAATCATATTGTCATACTAATTTCAAAACTAGTTCTTGTCTGCAAGAACACTCTCACCTACCCAAACAATCATATAACACAACTTGAATCTTAATAACAAATATATTAACTTGACTAAAACTACAGAGGGGAAAAATACCTTAAATCAGTTCATTAGAGAAATTGAATCAAATTCTGCTTCTTACTTTGATTTTGATTGACCAAAACATCTTGAACACAAACCACAATTCCGTACAGTTGCTCCACCTTCATCTGATTCATATTCAGTTACCACTAAATCTATACATGCTCCATCTATTTCTTCTTAACCAAACTAATATACTTCCAAAATCTTCTTTTAACCAACTCATGCTCAAACACCCATTCAAATCCTCAAACCAATAAAACCCATTACTGAATTTCTCCTATCCATCTCAAAATTGAACTCTTAAATTCAATTCATCGAAACCCTAATTCTTTGATTCTTTCCTAAAAAGCTTCATAACTCTAATTAAACCTAAACCCATTCAATTCCTTCTCTTAGAACATTAATTCCATCTCTTAATTCATCTTTGAATTATTCTAGAAACCCTAACTTCAATTTACAGTAACAACCCTAACATGTTCATCCCGTGCTCCAACAACTTCAACATCATCACCGATAATCAATACTCGATTTGAATCTTATTTCCTCGATCTCAAAACCACTAATTTGATTTCTCAATCATCTCTCGACTGAAGAACAGAAGAAGCAGAGAAGAGAAGAAGAAGGAGGAAGAAAGCGGAAGGAAAAGAGAAAATAAGAATTTCTCTTCGACTTGGTCGTGATAAGGCCGATCCAAAATACTAAAGGCACCCAAGAAACGGATAAGTGCATCCAGGCGGTTAAGATCAAAACTGGTGATATCTTCTTCATCCGATATCCGAATGACACGCTCGAGTAGTCCATCTCGCATAACTTTTCGAGACCTATCTAACGATACTAGTTTCGTATCTAAATCGTTGTTAGATTAATTTCTAATAATTAATGTTCGAGTTACACTAATCGAGTAATTATCGACTAATTCGTCACCTGACTAGTCTAATTGCGTTGACGAACCTGAGGATCCTTACAGCTACCAACAGTAGGACGCCACCCGTCGGGACCTGGAATCCAACCCCAAACCCACGGACCAATAACCTCGATAACATTGGCATGCCACTCATAATCATGATCGCGTTTTATCCTATCACGAGCAGGAAAAAGCTTCTTATTAGCAGACCCTTCGGTACCAGGAACATACTTCAACTTGGCATCGCTAACCTCTCTTAAAAGACGAATCTCGCCGTGGGAGGCAGCAATATTACGAAGGCTCACACTCCAAGGCTTTCGGTTCCTTCTATTGACGTAATCCCCGAAAGAATTATTGAAGTTCTGAGGGGTATACCATTCCCTCTCAGCAGGATCAGGGGCATAACAAGTCATCATCGTCTCTCCCTTGCTGCGGATATAGCACTCCTTCAGGGCGCGGAGATAATTCCCAGTCAACTGGGATACAAAACGACTATGGTTATTTATCGAGGAACCCTTGCGACCAGACAATGCATCGTAACAAAAAGAATCACCTGACTTATACAAAGGCAGCATAAGACCCGCTTCGAAGGCACCAACAGTAGTCAACAAGTGAAACTCGTCGAACTGGTATCTCGAGATGAGATCATAAGTAATGTCATCATCAGGGGCATAGAAGCGGACGTCAAAAGCTTGGAGCTCATGCTTCTCCTTAAACATTTCCAGATCAATGTGTTTGAAGGTAACTATTTTCTTCCCAACCGGGACGCTTTGAATAACCAACGCAGCATCTTCCTTATCAAGAGGATCCTGCATGGAGTCTTTTGAAGGGCTCGTTTCCAGGGCCTTCCTTTTCGAAGGCACACTTTTAGGAGGTTCAACCTTCAAAGCCCCAGCCTTAACATATTTTACTTTCGAGGGGATCACCGGAGGAGGAGGAATAGGATTCTCCTGTAACACCGGCAGAACCAAAGAACGAAGGGGACGGACATCCAAAGCTTCGTCACGAGGAACACCCTGCGTATTCCTGGGCTCGTCACGCGAACGGGAAGAAGCGCGAGTAGCAGCGTATCTAGAGTTAGGGGGATCCCTCGAAGTGTCTCCCCTCCTCGAAGAATTCCTATGGCCGGAAGAGGATGGAGCCCTCTGAGAACGAAGATCCACGTGCGAAGCCCTAGAGCCTCCGGGCGGAGATATATCCGAGTCTCTACGAGGAGGAGATCGGGGAGGACTAGGCGGCGTAGTTTGGTAATGACCCCATGGACGATCAGCCATGTCTGCTTATACATAAACAAATATCAGATTTCTCAGAACCACAAATACATATCAAAAAATCGAAAATTCGAAGGAATACGAAAACCCTAGCTAACTTATAAAACGAGAAGGCACTCTCTAACTGAAAACTCGTAACCCTTGCAAATGAAGAACAGGGGAAAGTATATATATACTTTGTATATGTGTTATTCATTGCAAGGGTAACGAGATAGCAGCATAGAAGGAAAAGATGACAGAGAAACAAAGACCAGAAGTTGAACACTTACCTACAACATCGTAGAACGAGCACAGGAGATCAAGGACGAGTCGTATTCAAGATGGAACAGTAGCAGCAGCGGTCTCCTTTAAGACAGAGCAGTAGCAGCAGCAGTTAATGGCGTCCAAACAAGATGGAAGAATTTTCAGGAGAAAAGAAGATTAGACAGAGAATGAAATTTATTTCACATTCTCTTCCCCCTTAAATACCAAAGAAATCTGAAACTGCCCCTTCTCCCAAGGGGGAGTTATTGCATGAAGTTATTGCTTAGTGGGAAACGCGCCCTAAAATCAAGGGGAAGTTATTGGGCGAGTGGGCAATATGTGACGGTTTTCCTCTCACTTCATCTGACGACTTAAAGTCAGAAGAAAATGGGCAAATTGTAAGTACATAATTCCGCCACTCGTCACGTGTCCTCGGATAAACACGTGGAGAGCGCACGAAGAGGTGCATCGAAAAACGATGCCACTTAGATACAACCAAGAGACATGCACTAGCAGGAAGGGCCACTCATCTAGCAGATCCAACGGCTACAAATGAAGGAGCACGGGAACAAAGCACCACTGCGACGGACCCAATACACCCTCGGATCTGCTTTATCCCATCTCAAGAGGACTTTTGGATCCACGGTCAGGGATCAACCAGCTGACACGGATGTGACAGGAACAGAAGACCGTGGTCTGACACATGCAGAACGTCCAACCACCGCATTAAACACCTGAAACGCGTGTCAATCAACCAGCAGAAGAGAAGACCTTACCTCTTCGGAAGCAACGAAGGGAACGAGGGGGCACCGTAACAACCGAAGAGGTCCGCGTAACGGCACAAAGCACAAGACGATAAGGTTTCAACGGCTCCTTCCTTGGACCCCACAATAGAACTCCTATAAATACCCCTCCTCCCTAAGAGAGAGGGGCATGTCGATTTGGAGAGGAGAAGGGGAGAGAGAATTAGGAAGAGTAAGTAGTACCCTAATCCCGCATACTAAGTTAGCACACCCAAAGTCCTTTGACTACTCTTGTAACCAATTTATACTTAATGAAATACCTCTTTTACCCCGTGGATGTAGGCCTCAGTGCTGAACCACGTAATTACTTGTCTCATTTACATTACGCACTTACATCATGCACTTTACCTTCCGCATTTATATTATGTACTTTACATTCCGCACGTTATATTCCGCACTTTATGTTCCGTTTAATCCGAGATTTCCTTTGTGTCAATCCACGGATTACCATTCGTGCTATTATATATTATTAGTGATAACTATGCGATAAGACAAGGACGAGTCCAAACACTCAGAGTCGATGAATCGGTATAGTCACTGCGCTAACACACACGTTATATTTAATCTATGAATTTCAGTATGTGCGAACATTGTTTGTGGACACGCAGATTCCATCATAACTTACGTGTTCACACAAATATCTATTTTTTCTTAATTGAAAGCCAGTCATAATACATATGGCCGTAGTCTAGTAGTAACACGTATCAATCAATGGTTTCATTACGTAAATACTAAATAGAGTATAACTTCACTACTATGAACTAATTGCAGTGTTAAAGAAGAAATCCTAGTCTAAAATGCAATGCAAACGGACCGAGAGTGAGCATCCCTCTTGTGCCCCATGGTGAACTTTTAACAATACTTCCGAAGGAGTTAAACAAGAGAAGATCAATATACTCGAGATCTTCGACCTAAAGGTTAGCCAACATACTTCACAGTAATGTTTTTGCTTTGTGCTTACCGATGCAGTCGTGCGGTGAGCACAAAGCAAACTATTCTTTTTCCTTTTAACTTCGTAGTAATTACAATGATGAAAACATGAAAGTAGAGTCAAATTAAAGACTACTGGTCAAGAATCGAGATTCCAAGTTTTATTTGGTCTTCAGTTTGCTCTTTTCTTTTCCCTTCAAATTTATTTTCATGACATATTTTAAACAAAATATATAAATATCCAAAATTAGAGCAAGTATACTTCTACTGCTAGAAGTACAATTACCATTTCAATTCCATGCATGACCTATGCGTTACGTACAACTGTTTGAACAGAGACTCGTTTGCTGCTATAAATTTGGACGCAAATCCCATCTCCCTGCATCATCAATCCTCTACTGTCAGCATTGCTAACATACAACAAGTTTTGGTTCTACATTTCTAGTTAATCCAGGGAAAAAAAAGGTGTTTTAATAATGTTAATATAATACAATGAATAGTACACGTGTGAAATAACAGCCCCTACTCGATGAAACCAATTATTCTTTGTGGCGTGCTCAATTTTTGCCGTATCTTCAAGGTTACGATCTCGATGGTCATATTACTGGTGCAAAACCATGTCCAGCATCTCCTGTTGATGATACAACCCCTACTCCGGCGTTTCTTTCATGGATAAAACAGGATAAAATCCTGGTAAGTTGGTTGTTTTCCTCTCTTACACCTACTGTTTTCCGTCATGTTCACCGTTTTACAACTTCGAAAGAAATATGGGACTCTCTTGAAGCTCTATATGCCTCTAAATATGATGCTCAAATTCACCTTCTTCACTGTGAGCTACGTACTCTTAAGAAGGGTTCAAAGACCATGCGCGAATATATCAATCATGCTCGAGACTTGGTGGATAATCTTGTAGTTGCCAATACAACGGTTACCGATAAAGAATTTCGTCACTGTCTTCTTTCCGGCCTTGATAGTTCGTATGATGCTATTGTTGCATCCTTGACAACCACGATGAGTTCCCTCACGGTGGAAGATTTTCTCACTTTTCTTCTTACTTTTTAGTTACGTGTGGAGAATCAAGAAAGAGCGCTGCATGCATAGCCTGTAGCCAATGTTGTTGCTCAATCCCGAGGAGCGTCATCAAATTCATCTCATTTTTACAATCCCGGTCAAATTCAGTTTGTTTCGGCATCAAGGCCTAGTTCTGCAGCGACCAACTATGGAGTGAACAGTACACGGCCCAACTCTGGAGCGACCTCTTCCAGGACCAACTATGGAGCGAACAACAGATCTTCCAACAGTAACTCTCGTTTTTCGACTCCTACCTCACCAAAATACCGGTCTGAGCTTCCTTGTCAGCTTTGTGGTCTTCCTAATCATGAAGCACAAGATTGTTGGAATCGTTTTGATCGAAGTTTTCGTCCTCCTCATCGTCAACCACCAGCTTCCGCACCGCGTGCTTATACTGCGCATACTGTTTTTCTTCCAACTCCTTCATGAACTCCTGTTAGTGGTGCTACAGATCATATAACGAATGATCTTTCACATCTTCAGTTTTCAAACGAATACACTGGTCCTGACCAAATTTAGATGGGTAATGGTTCTTCTATTCCAATTTCTAATATTGGATCCTCTATTTTGGGTACTCCCAATCGTAAGTTACAACTTTGTAATGTTCTCTATGCACCTCAAATCTCTCATAATCTCTTATCGGTGTCTCGTCTCACTACTGATAATAATGTTTTATTTGAATTTCATCCGAATTTTTGTCTTGTGAAGGATCGATGTACCGGGAAGGTCCTTCTTCGTGGAAGTAGGAGGGGTGGTCTCTATCAACTTGACAATTCGACTAAGTCTCCTAAAGTTTGCATAGGTGAACGTGCTATCTTACAAGACTGGCACTCTAGATTGGGACATCCAATGATGCGTACAGTTCGTAAAGTCGTCTCTCAGTTTTCACTTCCGGTTTCCAGTGAGACTATTAAATTCTGTTCATCTTGTCATGAACATAGGAGTCATAAGTTACCTTTTAATCCTAGTAAAACTATTTATTTGAATCCATTAGATTTAATTATCTCAGATGTATGGGGACCCTCTCATATTTTATCTAATGAAGGATACAAATATTATATCATTTTTATTGATGCGTTTAGTCGTTTTACTTGGATGTTTCCTATGTCTCAAAAGTCTGACGTCTTTTCTATATTCTTTTTGTTTCAAAAGCATCTTGAAAATCTTTTTAATCGAAAAATTAAAAAATTTCAATCTGATAATGCACTTGAGTATCACAAACTTACTCCGCATCTTCAGAAACTTGGTATTTTTCATAGATTTTCATGTCCACATACTTCTGAACAAAATGGTTTAGTTGAACGACGTCATCATCATATTCGTGAAACTGGGCTTACAATTTTAAACATGGCTTCTGTACCATCCTCTTATTGGTATGATTCTTTTTACACTGCTTTCTATTTTATGAATCGTTTGCCTTCCTCTTCTGTTAATCATTCATCTCCATATGAAGCTCTTTTTGGAATTCCACCAGACTATAATATTCTTCGTGTGTTTGGATGTCTATGTTATCCTTACTTACGTCCGTATAAGTCTCACAAAATGGAACCCCTTTCTTCTCCATGTGTATTTATTGGCTATAGTCCTTCTCAAAAGGGTTATAAATGTGACAGTACGAACCTTTTTCTCGGGTTTAACTGAACTCATTAGTCAGGTTAAGCACTTAGAGTGCCTGAGACTCTAGTCCTAAAGTGTTTATGACACTTTTATATAACCCCAAATAATAAATGTGAGTACCCAAATATAAAATGCATGCCCTATCTTAAATCGTCAGGTGCATAAATAAATATGCATGTATCTTGATAGGTGTCTACACATGGAGTTTGCTTTTCTTTTTTTGGGACGCGTGGTATTTTGTTTAAAAGCAGATAACACCAACTCTTCTGGGGGGTTTTTTAATTTTTCTTCCATCTGTGTGATTGGGGATTTTTCTTTTCTCCTTTTCTTCTCCATCTTTTTCTCCGGTGGAAAGAAATAAAATTTAGAACTTCACTGGAATTTTGCTCAAGTGAACTCTTAGAGTTTGAATACATGGAGTTGCTTATAATATTAGCATTGGATTGTCTTAAGAAGGAATTGACAAATTTCTTGTTCATGCTCTTCGGATAATGAACTATTGGAGGAAACCGAATTCATTTACTCAACTGGACATGGTGATTCCTATTGATTGATGGATTTGTATGACACGCAGGATGTATGTTTGATTAGGATTGCGTAAATTGATAATTAGGATTGCTAATTTTAGAACTAGGGTTCTACAGGTTAAATTTGGGTCTTATCCAAATCTGTTCTTAAAGGTTTGGTTCTTGTCAAATGCTTAAATGGGTTTTTGTGAAGCTAGTTGGAATCTAGGTTCGGTATTAGTATTGGGTTATATTTCTAAATGGTTTGAATGCCTAACTTGATTAAATTCAACTTCAACTCTGGAGTTTTATTTGAGCATGAAATTATGATTTATTTTGTATCACAGATTCTATAAAAAGTTATCTTAGATGAAAGCTTTGCATGAATTTTAACTTGTCTTTCTGACATTTAGAACATATGTACTGTCAGGACTATAAATCGAGATCTAACCATTAGAACTAAGTGAAAATTTGATACGTTATACTTAGATATTGCAGGAAAGCTCAACTAAAATTTAAGGATAATCGGACCAAGGAAAATGGTAGGAAACTGGCCATCTCCAATTTATGGAAAGTGGCCATATAAATTATTGGAATCGGCAACTGGCCGTTTCCTATTTTTTCGACAAATGGCCATCTGTTAATTTGGGCAATTGGCCCTCTGTCATTTTGGGCGATTGGCCCTCTGTTAGTTTGGCAACTGGTCGTCCGTAAATTGGGCAATTGGCCCGTGTTAGTTTGGCAACTGGCCGTCTGTCATTTGGGAAATTGGTTGTGTTAGTTTGGCAACTGGCCGTCTATTATTTTTGGGCAAGTGGCCCGTATTAATTTTGGCAACTGGCCGTATAATTTTTTCGGGTTGGCAACTGGACAAATTTTATCTTAGGCAATGTGCCGACTCTTATGTTTAATACTTTGAAAATTGGATCCCTCGTGGAACTTTATGAGTATTATGGTATGGGACATATACTCATAGAATTCCAACCTTGAGACCAATATGACTTTTGTTTAGCAGGATCTCAAGTCTGTTGTTCTTCAGTTAATTCAATGAACTTTTTTTGAAGGTTAAATGCGAATTGGTTCCTAAAATTTGAAAGCCTAGTTCTTGAGTGGCGTATCAGGGAGTCGGAGCTTGCCAAGGGACCCGTAACCCGACCCGTTGGAAGCAAAAATTCTCTGGTCCATCACAGTTGGTATCAGAGCAGTTCCGGTTTATTCGGGACTGTGATTTACGGACTCGTCAGTGCTTTTATGGTAATTCTTCCTTACTTCTAAGTTTTATTTTGAACTTTGGGGACAAAGTTCTTTTTAAGGGGTTAATAGTGTGACAGTACGAACCTCTTTCTCGGGTTTAACTGAACTCAATAGTCAGGTTAAGCACTTAGAGTGCCTGAGACTCTAGTCCTAGAGTGTTTATAGCACTTTTATATAACCCCAAATAATAAATGTGAGTACCCAAATGTAAAATGCATGCCCTATCTTAAATCGTCAGGTGCCTAAATAAATATGCATGTATCTTGATAGGTGTCTACACATGGAGTTTTCTTTTCTTGTTTTGGGATGCGTGGTATTTTGTTTAAAAGCAGAGAACACCAACTCTTCTGGGGGGTTTTTTAATTTTTCTTCCATCTGTGTGATTGGGGATTTTTCTTTTCTCCTTCTCTTCTCCATCTTTTTCCCCGGTGGAAAGAAATAAAATTTAGAACTTCACTGGAATTTTGCTCAAGTGAACTCTTAGAGTTTGAATACATGGAGTTGCTGATAATATTAGCATTGGCTTGTCTTAAGAAGGAATTGACAAATTTCTTGTTCATGCTCTTCGGATAATGAACTATTGGAGGAAACCGATTTCATTTACTCAACTGGACATGGTGATTCCTATCGATTGATGGATTTGTATGACACGCAGGATGTATGTTTGATTAGGATTGCGTAAATTGATAATTAGGATTCTAATTTTAGAACTAGGGTTCTACAGGTTAAATTTGGGTCTTATCCAAATCTTTTCTTAAAGGTTTGGTTCTTGTCAAATGCTTAAATGGGTTTTTGTGAAGCTAGTTGAAATCTAGGTTCGGTATTAGTATTTGGTTATATTTCTAAATGGTTTGAATGCCTAACTTGATTAAATTCAACTTCAACTCTGGAGTTTTATTTGAGCATTAAATTATGATTTATTTTGTATCATAGATTCTATAAAAAGTTATCTTAGATGAAAGCTTTGCATGAATTTTAACTTGTCTTTCTGACATTTAAAACATATGTACTTTCAGGACTATAAATCGAGATCTAACCATTAGAACTCAGTGAAAATTTGATACGTTATACTTAGATATTGCAGGAAAGCTCAACTAAAATTTAAGGATGATCGGACCAAGGAAAATGGTAGGCAACTGGCCATCTCCAATTTTTGGCAAGTGGCCATATAAATTATTGGAATCGGAAACTGGCCATTTCCTATTTTTTCGGCAAATGGCCATCTGTTAATTTGGGTAATTGGCCCTCTGTCATTTTGGGCGATTGGCCCTCTGTTAGTTTGGCAACTGGTCGTCCGTAAATTGGGCAATTGGCCCGTGTTAGTTTGGCAACTGGCAGTCTGTCATTTGGGCAATTGGCCGTGTTAGTTTGGAAACTGTCCATCTATTATTTTTGGGCAAGTGGCCCGTATTAATTTAGGAAACTGGCCGTATAATTTTTTCGGGTTGGCAACTGGCCAAATTTTATCTTAGGAAATGTGCCGACTCTTATGTTTAATACTTTGAAAATTTGATCCCTCGTGGAACTTTATGAGTATTATGGTATGGGACATATGCTCATAGAATTCCAACCTTGAGACCAATATGACTTTTGTTTAGCAGGATCTCAAGTATGTTGTTCTTCGGTTAATTCAATGAACTTTTTTTGCAGGTTAAATGCGAATTGGTTCCTAAAATTTGAAAGCCTAGTTCTTGAGTGGCGTATCAGGGAGTCGGAGCTTGCCAAGGGACCCGTAACCCGACCTGTTGGAAGCAAAAATTCTCTGGTCCGTCATAATAAATGTCTTCATATTCCTACTGGTAGAATATATGTCAGTCGTCATGTTATTTTTGATGAGACTACCTATCCCTTTGATGTTGCATCATCACATTCTCTGGCATCGACTATATCACAGGTACATCCTCCTTCACACACTTCTGTATCTTTACCACCTGTATTATCCACCAGTTCTGCTACCTACCCAGTTTTTCCACGTACTGGTTCGACCCCTGATAGTACCCATGTACTTTCGGAATATCTTACTCTACAACCAACATCATCTACTTCAAGGCAGCCGACAGCACCTGCTTATCCACAGCAGACAACACCTGCTCCCGAAACTTCTTCTGCAGTGCCGACAACATCTCTTACAGCTCCAAATACACGTCTACTCCAGCCAGCTCCTGCTACGGAATCTATTTCTTCACCTGCTACAACACCCACTTCAGTACAATCAACAGTATATGTCCCTGCTACGGACCATGTTCCAAATATGTCCTCGACAACACCTATTTCTAGTTTGACAGTACCTGCTTCTAATCCATCAGCACCTTCTCCTGTTTCAGCTGTATCTCCTTCTCTTGGGACACATCCAATGGTTACTAGGGCAAAAGATGGAATTTTTAAACCCTCTTACAAAGCTCTTAGTGCCTCCAATTATGCATTGGTATGTGATTCTTTACGCGAACCCACTTGTATTTCACAAGCTCATAAGGATCCAGATTGGCGTGTCTCTTCAGATGATGAGATCAATGCATTGCTCCGAAATGGTACTTGGACATTAGTACCATATGATCCTTCCATGAATGTTATTGTATGTAAATGGGTATTTCGTATCAAACATAAGGATAATAGTGAAATTGAACGTCGTAAGTCTCGCTTAGTTGCCAAAGGTTATAATCAACAAGAGGGGATAGATTTTTCTGAAACGTTTAGTCCGGTTGTTAAACCATGTACTATTCATATTATTCTTACATTGGCTTTGTCCTCCAATTGGACTATTCATCAACTTGACGTGCAGAATGCTTTCTTACATGGTGAACTTCAAGAAGAAGTATACATGAAACAACCCCCTGGTTATGTTGATTCTCGGTTTCCCAATCACGTTTACAAGTTGCATCGTTCTCTCTATGGTCTTAAACAAGCTCCTCGAGCATGGTATCACCGGCTCAGTACTTTTTTTATTACAAATTGGTTTTGTCACTTCCAAATGTGACTCATCTCTATTTATCTATAATGGTTCATATGGTACTATTTATCTGTTGGTCTATGTGGATGATATTATTGTTACAGGTTCCAACTTTGTTGGAATTAAATCCATTCTTGATCGTCTTCAACAAGAATTTGCAATTAAAGATCTTGGCTCCTTGTCTTATTTTCTTGGAATTGAAGCGGTTCGTACTTCTTCAGGGTCGTTTCTTTCTCAACAAAGGTATGCTCATGATCTTCTTATTCGAGCAAAAATGGATGGTGTTAAACCTATTCAAACACCACTTAGTACTTCTGGTGATATCTCCTCCGATCGTAGTCCCTTATTATCTGATGCTACTGAATATCGTAGTATTGTTGGAGCCTTACAATATTTGACGTTTACTCGTCCTGATTTGGCATATGTTGTTAATAAGGTATGTCAGTTTATGCATGCGCCAACTGTTTTTCACTGGGGTATGGTAAATCGTATACTCCGTTACCTTAAACATACGTCTACTGTTGGTATACTTCTTCGGCCCTCTTCCTCTATACAGTTATCTTTCAGTGCATATACTGATTCAGATTGGGCTGGTTCTCTTGAAGATCGACGTTCTACTAGTGGTTATTGTATTTACTTGGGTGGTAATATTGTCTCTTGGAGTGCTCGTAAACAGAAAACAGTATCTCGTTCTAGTACTGAAGCAGAATATCGGGGTCTTGCGATTTCTACTGCTGAAATTATGTGGATTCGGTCACTTCTTTCAGAACTTCGTGTTTCCACTCAAATCCCTCCTGTTTTATGGTGTGACAATCTTGGTGCTACTTATCTCGCTGTCAATCCTATTTTTCATGCAAGGACAAAGCATATTGAAATTGATTATCACTTTGTTCGTGATCAAGTTGCTTCTAAACTTCTTGATGTCAGGTTTATTTCATCCAAGGATCAAGTAGCGGATATATTCACAAAACCTTTATCTAAGGATCGATTTTCTTCTTTACGGTTCAAGCTAACGGTTCAAGATAACCCGTTACGCTTGCGGGAGGGTGTTAACACAATGAATAGTACATGTGTGAAATAACACACGGTACCTTGTCATACACAACTACTTGTCCTTTCTGTATTACGAAATAGTCTTAGTTTGGAAATATAATTTCCTGAACTTCAAGAAACCATTATATTGGTGAATCTGTTTGTATTGTAAGTCTAAGTTTTTAATCAATAAAAAGTTTTGTTTAAGTTTTTTCTTCTTGTCTATTGTCTCTTCTTCTGATATAACCTAAACCGTAAGTAGTTCTAACTAATTAAGAACGAGGAAATATCCTAATATAAGCTCTTATGGCTAGACAACTCAGATCCTTTTTTCTTTTTCTTTTTGTAAGTTCAATCATGTTTGTATCCTCTATACAAGCACGTCCGCTATCAATTTCGGAGGGTGGTATTAACTAACTGCAATAGCGGAAATGTGGTTTACGCCAACAATCTGGCTCTGGCAGCAGTCATCTATCTGTTGTGACGGATGTCATTGGCGGAAAGAAATCAGGGCTGAGCCGAGGAGGGGTCGGTCACTCCTACGTGAATGGTATTGGTGGAAAGAAGAACTCTGGTCCAAGCCCTGGAAAAGGTCACTAATGCTGCTGTGTTGTGAACAAAACCAAGAATGATCATTACTCTTGCTTCAATTTTCTGCATTCGTCATTATTTTTATGCATATTAAAGTCTAATCGCATGCATTCTTTACGATCTTTCAAGTGTACCCGTAACCAGAACAAGTAAAAAATGTAAATTATGAGTGGCAAAAAATGTTTATATGTGAAGTTTAATTAGTTCTTTCAATAGTTCGGTCTCTCCTCACACTCATGTAATAATAGATAAACAAAACTTACGGCTCTGGCTCTAAATAGGAGGAACCAAGATTGTACATGGATAAATATCTTAACATAAGCCAATAAATAAAACTCCAGATTATCCACCGAAGAGGAAAACCTTGATAATATCTTGACAAGAAAGTGCAGAATAAATTGCCTCCTACTGGTTTCACACATCCATGCCTGATGATTAAGACCTCCACAAAAGCTTCTCGGAGATCAAGTTTCCTTGCCAGAGGAGATATACGTGCCATCTAGCATCGTAAGATTAATTGCTGCACGATTTTCCGACCTCGATAGACAGCATATCTCACATTTCAAATGAAATGAACAACAGAGATCAAGATCAAACCAGAAGTTGTAAGTTGTTTACGTATCCAACTTGCGTTTTTTTTTTTGGTCCGTGACTATGACGATTTGCTGAATCCCAAAGCCACCAACATACAGATCCATTTTTTTCTTAAAGCATGCCAGTTGACCATGTTTAACCTACCTAGTACCAACCCTCTTTGATGTGATAGTCGGCGCTAATCTAACAGCACGTACTTAACCCTTTTCTTGTTTCAAAATATGGTGAACATTAAGAAAGTAGGTTGGGCCGCTGAGATATCAACGTGCATGTGAAAAACAGAAATCAGAGGCGACCATGTACTCGTTAATGAATCCTTGAAACAAAATAGTTGTGCATGTTGACCACAATCAATTAACCTTAATCCATTATGGACCATCTTTCACGGAAGCCATACTGACCACAATCAATTAACCTTAATCCATTATGGACCATCTTTCACGGAAGCCATACTGCGTATAAATGTACGTGCATACTCCCCTAAATGCTTTCAATAGTTAGTTTTATAACCAAACACTGAATTTTTCACTTAATTTCTTCTCTCCCGTTGAGAATCAGTACGTTCAAGTCCTTGGCTTCTAAAGAGCATGAAATAGGATATGTACCTCAAAGGCCCAGATTAATTTGCATATGATTACCATGCCCTCCAAATGAACGCACTCGCAATCTAGAATTATGTTGCTCTCTGGCCACTTGACTCAATCCCTTGACAAGAAGAATACATTATCCTGAAAATTCATGCAGTGCACTTTGTTCCCTGGTAAGTGTTCTGTACCAGGAAAAAAAGAAGGAAAAAAAAACCCGGAGACTGTCAAGAAATATTTTGCCCAAACAGTTCAGGAAACAAGAATTGTTGCAAATCTTGGGAATCCAGACAACTGGCATCAGGCAATATTGCGTCAAATACAGACAACAGCCTCGGTTAGCCTCTCCAAAAAGTTCACTATTCGACCAGGCTTCTATACGCGGCAATCCTGCATCCCCTTGATAATATTTGCCAAGGTGTGGGTATTATTATCTTCGATGTGATAGTCTGAGATCCTAAGCAGGTACAAGAGGGAAAATTGGCATAGGAATGAAAAACTGAGCACGCAAGTAAATGCTACCCATGAAAGCAAATAACAGCTTTTAGGCACGACACATATAACCGTAGACTGTGTATAATATACTTCTGATCAAACTAGCAAAACCCAAAGCCGACATATCAATCCATTTAAAAACAACCTTACCATGTATGAGAAATTTGTGACCGAAGACATGTTTCAAAGTCAAAACTTTGATACAACACAAGTTTCTTTGAAAATGTCAAATGCATGCATTTGACTCTTCCACAAGTAATATTTTCGTAAATTTGATAGTCAACATGCAATGGCTGATTCAGTCTTAACTCTAACAGTTATTACCTCATGCCAAAATTAAACCCTAATATCCGCTAGCAACTTCGAAGTAATCTCACAACATAAAAAATGATGTAGTCAAGATTTCAAATTTCATTTGGTCTTTCATTGTCACGCATCTGCTTTCTTCAAATCTAATATGGTGGCTTCTTTCTAAAAATTAATAAAAATCAAAACAACTTAAAATCTCGCCCTAATATATGTTTCAAAAGTATTCAGTCTTTACTATACTACTAGTACTACAAGGAATGCAACATTCATTTCTATCGTGCATGACTTAAGCCTCTTACCTACAACTGTATGAATAGAGACTCGATTGCTACTATAAATTGTGATGCAAACTACCCATTTGTGCATCTCAATCACACTGCTCACAACCCTTCCATTCAGACAAAAACTCTAATATTCTTTTTCATCCCAAGGGAAAAATCGCAACAAACATCCTTCAAACTATCATGGCTGGACTAGTACTCAAGTATTTTCTTCTTTCTCTGCTCCTAAGCTGCATCAAGTTTGTTTCATCTCTACAAGCTCGTCAGTTGCATGTTTTGGAGGATGGTTTCAACTGTGATGAAGGAAATGTGATTTACGAGTTCACCAACAACCTGGATCTAGGAGCAATCAAGAAATCAGGACCTAGCCCAAGGGGGATCAGTCATCTATCTGTCGCTACCGATACCATTGGTGACAAGAAATCAGGGCCAAGCCCTGGGATTGGTCATTCTAACATCAATGGTATTGGTGGAAGGAAGACCTCTGGTCCAAGCCCTGGAAAAGGTCACTAACAGTGGTGTGGAACATCAATAAGGATTTATCATTCATTTATACCTTTATCATTCATTTATACCTCAAACAAATTGCAGTAATACAGTAGCATGTAAATCATAAATATGAACCATTTTTTTAAGAGCACACATTACGTAAAAATGTAAATCACTGACAAATATGAGATAATGATACATAAAGAAGAATACAAGAGTTTATGTTTCTCACTTTCTCATGCTAATTTCCATTTCTAGCAATCTAAATCCAATATGGTTGGATCAAAAATAGCAAGAGCAGGATAGAGTTTAACTCAAGTACTAAATGAAACCAAAGAGAGACAGAATTAACTCATGGAAGATACAAACAAAGGGCTCAAAACTATCCACAGAAAAGGAAAACCAAAAAATGCTGGGCATCCCCTAGCGTTTTGCCACAAGACACCATGTCATATCTTGGTCATGAACCCTACAGGTCTTACACATCTACACATCTTACAAATCAAAGGTTGCTGTAAGGTTTGCATGCCAAAGGGAACAACATACTGTTTAACATCCTAGGACCGCGAAACAAGTTTCTCTTAAACCTAGTACTAGGCCTACACAGCATATCCCATATGTCAAGTGAGTGATGAACAGATGTCAAGATCATTCAAAGAAGCTAAAGCAGAAGTAGCAAATCATTCACATTTATCTAACTTACGTTTTCTCTGGTTCCTTGACTATGACCAAGTTTTGCTGATTTTAAAGCCATCCAGCATATCCTTCTCACCTATGTCCATGAGCATCATAAATTGACCAAGATACACCTACCAACCTAGTTACCAAATACCAACCCTCTCTTGTTTCGGAATAAAAACAGAACACCACTGGAATACAAGGAAAACATCAGCTTCATTTAAAATTCGTGACACCAAAATCTTCAAAGATTAAACCAGACCAGTTCATAGATAAGTTTTACAAATTCTAGAACTGACAAGAACCTATTTAGTTACTAAATCTTCACTGCCACGCCAAAATTCACAAAATCAGAATAAGAAAGTACTAGAAATCCCACTATGAACATTACAGAACAGATTCCCAGCATCATCAGCTTTACCTGTATCAACAGCAATGGCACCAAACAAACCCCTAAAACCACTACAAACAACTGGTGGAGCTGACGAATTCCCTTTCATAGGAACCCTAATTATATTTTGCAGTCCTAACCTTGTTCCTTCAATTGCACAAGTATTCAGTTCAGTTACCTTTGTAATCTGACTGTTTAGATCTCTAACAGAGATATCAATGTCTTTTTTCAAACAGTTAAGAGCAATTGAAGTCTTGATTACATCTAATCCCAAATCGCTTAATGCTTTGTTGTTTTCTCCAGAGTATGAGGCATGAGTCATTGCTCTTCGTAGGAGATTAACGTTCTTGAACTCATAACTGCAGTACAAAAATACAGTGATTTAGGGTTTGACGCCTGTGTGAAAGAGAGTGCTTTCGTGATTAGGATTTAAATAACTTACCCGATTCTTTTTTGAAGAGTTTCAAGTGAAGTTGAGAATTCCGATGAGGTCATTTGTGAGTTATCATACTGAAGCTGATCAGTAACCTGCAAAATTTCAAGAAAATGGTGAGAATGCGAGAGTGGGCGAGATAGAAGTGGTGTTTGTTTAATTACCTGAAAAGGAAAGGAGAAAGAAATTGCGATGAATGATAGAGAGAGGATGATGAAGAATTGAAAGTGATGAAGGGAGTTCATTTCTTATGAATTGTTCAGTAAAACTGTGAAAATGATTATCTGATCACTATGAGTGGAATTGTGGATAAAGGGTTTTAGGTGAAAGGGAAAGTGAATAATATCTCGACGGTTCTGTTTCCTATGAGAGAGAGAAAAAAGGGTGGCAAGCACATCCAAATCGGCGGATTCTAACCCACATTTTGGCGGGTGGACATCCGATCCGGCTCTCGATGAAATGAACGCGGGTGAAATCCTTAGTTTTTAGAGAAATTTGTTGTTTAGTCCAATGTAGTTAATATCGGTGTGAACACCATTATTTTGGTATCACAACCAAATGAATTAAATGATAAATCAACAGATAGAATTAAATATAAGCATAAATCATAACAAAATTAAGTGTAGTAAAATGAAATAAGAATCAACACAAGTGATTAACGTGGTTCGGCATTGCCTACATCCACGGGGTAATAGAGAGTTAGCTTTCATTAATGGTTGTGATGGAATTAATTACAATAATCGAATGCAAATGGGAAATAATACTTAGATTACACTGATAGTAGTAACAAATAACTCAATAAACTTAGTAGAGGCACGTATGAGATACGCTGAGCTAAAGGTAATATTACCGCTACTCCTCCGAGATGCTATAGCAATTAACAAATTACCTCCAGGATACAACTATCGTTAGTTCTCCTCTATGTGTAGCATACACACAGAGAACCCTTAGAACTTAAAGTAAAAATGATAAAACAAAACACAAATCGAAACTACAATCGGTTTAGGATAAATATAAAAACTAATTTATGTTTCTGTAAACTAATTTCTGTTAAACAAAGAAGTAGTTATACAAAATTATGTTTCTGTAAACTACAACTTGTTTAAGATAAGAACTCGATTTTTTGTTTCTGTAAACTTAAAAAGAAATTGTTTCTGAAAGCATAAGAAAAGAATAAGAATTTCATAAGAGAAGAGTTCTGAAAGGTATGGTTTACAAATGAAGTTTACAACTCGTATTTATAGCAAGAAAATGTTCGAACGTTGGAAGAGAATCCAAAGCACGACGGTGATGTCCGTGATTCACGCATCTCGAACGTTGCAAAAGTAAGGTAAAAATCGCGTTAAAAGAACAGTGCACACGCATTCAAAATTTGCGAGATTCTTCTCGAGGAAAACAGTGTGTAAAGGTGTCAAGAAAACCGTGTGACACGCGTGAAAGAAGATGCTTCTCGAGGCTGTCGGATATCCAAAACCGAGAAGGCAAAGAATAAAATTCTTTACATGTGTGGGAGAAGCGTGTGGTAAATTTCAGTAAAAAGAAAGGATGGGTCGGATACACCCACACCCACACCCACACCCACACCCACACCCACACCCACACCCACTCCCACTCCCACGCCCACTCCCACGCCCACGCCCACGCCCACGCCCACGCCCTCGCCGAGCGAGCGTGCGTGCTTCTGTGCGAAGCACCGCACGAACGGGAAAGGCAATAAGAAATGCAATAAGGTTTAGGCAACCTTGCCATAGTTTAGGGCTTTCCCCATACACAAAGGTCTAAAGACCCAAAGGGCCATACCCTTAAGGCTAAACCAATGCTATTTAAGTCTAAAACTCTAAATGTTTTAGTCTATATGGGACTAATGTTTTATTCATTCACATGAAAAAACATCTAGGGAGCATAAGGTCTTGGGATCAAAACATGGTTCATGCATTTTTAATTAAATTTTTCAAAAACGTTTTTTCTAACAATCTCCCACATGAATAATAAAACATGTCGATAAAACACGAGAAAACATAAGGCAACAATATAGGCTAAGGTGTCCCAAAGATTGAACCTTAACTTAGTGAGAGGTTACCGAACTGCTTGTTGATACGGTGAACGCAATGTCTTGAACCGCCAACAATGAATGCAATTCAGAAATAACATCCACACTTGATGCCTCAACCGATGAAAACAGCTGCCAAGCTCTTGCGGTTGTGCCCATTTTGGCCGTGGGCTAAAATCCCGGACTTAATGAATGTCTCTAGAGAATCAGCTCATATTCTCATAGGAAGCGTCCACACTTCCAACATCCACAAAGGTGAGTCCATAAAGAGTGTCCTGCCACACCCCGCTTTAATCAAAGCCATGGTACCCATTAAGATCGCAAAAGATCATCCTTAATTTCTGCAGGCAGCACTATCGCACGATTACACCATAGGGAGGGACAAAGATAGTGCTTTCTCAATATCACCATAAATTAGTTGTCTCATTGAACCTTGATCTTGGAAATCCAATCACAAGATTGAGTATCCTTCATGGTGATTTATTCAATGAGCTTAAGTCCCATCCCCCTCGATGTAAATTTAACTTTCTCTCTGGTTAAGCCTTTTGTCAAAGGATCTGCAAGATTATCTTTGGATTTTACAAAGTCTATCGAGATAATACCAAGTAGAGAGTAGTTGTTTCACCGTCTTATGTCTTCTTCGTATATGTATAGACTTCCCGTTGTATACATTGTTCTTTGCGCAACCAAGAGCGACTTCTTTGTCACAAGTGGATGGAAATTGAAGACACAGGCTTGGGAGAGTGAAATTCCTCCCGTGAAACATCGCATCCATTCAAACTTCCTCTCCAGCTTTTTCCAAGGCTATAAACTCGAGACTCCATAGTGGATTTAGCTATACATGTCTCGTTTGGTAGACTTCCATGAGACAGACGCACCTCCAAGCAAGAAGATGTACCCACTAGTAGATTTGCACTCTTCGAGTCTGATATCCAGTTGGCATCACAATACCCTTCCAAAGACAGCAGGATACTTCCCAAAACTTAAGCAATAGTTTGAGGTCCCTCTCAGGTAACGTAAAACTCGAAGAGAGCATTCCAAGTGATCCCGCACCGGGTTGCAAGTATACCGCTTAATCTACTCACTGAGGAAGCAATATCAGGTCTTGTACAGTTCATAAGATACATAAGACTACCAATAATGCGAGAATACTCAAGTTGATCAATACCCTCACCCTTGTTATTTTTCAATTTACAAGTGGGATCAAATGGAGTAGAGCTTGATTTAGCATTTTCATAATTAAATCTCTTTAATACGGTTTCAGCATAATGAGATTGACTAAGACTATATCCATCGACGTCTTTCGATTTTCATCCCTAAGATTACATCAGTAGGGCCTAAGTCTTTCATGTCAAAATTATCTCTAAGCATGCTTTTAATGGTATTAATAATATCAAGGTTCTTGCCTAATATGAGCATATCATCAACATATAGGCAAACAATAACATGAGAATCATACACAGATTTAATGTAAACACACTTATCGATTCATTAACCTTGAAACCATTAGTTATCATAACATGATCAAATTTTTCATGCCATTGTTTAGGTGCTTGTTTTAAACCGTAAAGAGATTTGTTTAACTTGCATACTTTGTTTTCATAACCTTTTACTATAAAGCCTTCAGTTGATCCATATAAATTTCTTCATTCAATTCACCATAGAAAAGCAGTTTTAACATCCATCGATGTATATGCAAATCATAAATTGAAGCAATAGCAATCAACATTCTAATCGAGGTGATTCTAGAGACCGGTGATAGGTATCAAAGAAATCTACTCCTTCATGTTGTCTATAGCCTTTAGCTACCAACCTAGCTTTATATTTATCTATAGTTCCATCTCGTTCTAAGTTTCCTTTTGAACACCCATTTGCAACCTATGGATTTACTTCCAGGAGGCAAGTCTACAAGCTCCCAAGTTTCATTTTTTGAATGGACTCCCATTCATTTAATGAAGCTTCTTCCCTAAAGGAGCTTCGGAGAAGTCATAGCTTCCTTATAGGTTTGGGGTTCAGACTCTACCGTAAGAGTCAAAAGATCAGGGCCAAAACTTGTTTCAGTTCTAACCCTCTTACTTCTTCTTGGTTCAGTCTCATACTCCAAAGTTGGAGTTTGACTAGTCGATGGAACATCCGGGAGATCATCATGGACCCTTTTACAAGGTCCAGACCTTAAAGGAAATATGTGTTCATAAAACACAGCATCTCTTGATTCCATTATGGTGTTCAGACCAATGTTATTGTGGTGGAACTGATGACCATAAACCTGTGAGCATTTGTATGCTCAGGATATCCTATGAAAACACAGTCAATTGTTTTAGGACCTATTTTAGTTTTCTTGGGATGAGGAATGGCCACCTTGGCCAAACACCCCCACACTTTAAAGTATGCATAGGAAGGTTGTTTACCACTCCACAATTCGTAGGGAGTTTTATCTGATTTTTTAAATGGAACTCGGTTCAAAATATAGCATGCCGAGAGGATAGCTTCCCCCCACAAGTTCGAAGATAACCCTGAACTTGTTAGCATAGCATTTACCATATCTATGAGTGTTCTATTTTTTCTTTCGGCTACACCATTCGATTCAGGTGAATATGGTGCAGTGGTTTCATGAATGATTCCATTATTTTTACAAAACTCTCCTATGGGTATCACATACTCACCGCCACGGTCAGACCTAAGAGTTTGAATCTTAACTCCTTTTTGGTTTTCTACTTCAAGTTTATAAAACTTGAAAGCCTCTAAGGCCTCATCTTTACTTCTAAGAAGATGAACCTGACAGTATCGTGAGTAATCATCTATGAAAGTGATATACCATTTTCTACCACCTCTTGTTGGTGTTGATTTCAAGTCTCCTAAATCCGAGTGTATTAATTCCAAAGGAACTGTTCTACGTTCAACACTTTTATTAAATGGTTTTCTTGCATATTTAGATTCAACACAGATTTCACATCTTTGTTTTTTATCAAAGTTTATTTTTGGTATGCAACCTAAATTAGCAAGTCTTTCTAGCGATTTGAAATTAACATGCCCAAGTCTATCATGCCAAACATGTGAGGAGTCACAAACATAAAAAGAAGAAGATGCATTAACATTCAATTTCAAATCAGATACACTAAGCTTAATCATGTTATCGGTAACATAACCTTTTCCTACGAATTCACCATGCTTAGAAATAACAACAGTATTAGATTTAGCAACAATCTTAAAACCTTTTCCTAGTAATATGGTTTCGAGATAAGGTTTTTGCATATGTCCGGGACGTAAAATACGTCATTCAATGCGAGAGTTTTTCCGATGTTAGCTTCAGATTCGACCTTGCCTTTCCCCACCACTTTCGCGGTGGAAGAGTTTCCCATGAACAGTTTCTCATCATCTCCTACTATGGCATAGGAGGAGAAAGCATTTCGAATTTGAGACATGCTTGGTGGCTCCAGAATCAAGCCACCAGTCTCTCACATTAGTCATACTAGAGACAAGGTCGACTTCGGACACCATGCCGGTGAAATATCCAGAGTCCTCTACTATGTTTGCCTTATTTTTCTGTTTTGGATCATATTTGATCCTTTTAGGGGCCTTACGGTCTTTAGCCATATGTCCAGGTTTACCACAATTAAAACAGTCGCCTTTGATGGTGTGCTTAGTGACACCACCTCTAGGCTTAAAATTGTTACCTCTACGGGTTTTCGACGTACGTTACGTATATTACCCATTTTTTGGATTCTCCAGGAGTTTTCTTTGAAGCGACTTTATCGTCCAAAACATGAGCTTTGTTGGACATGTTTTTGCTCAAGCATCATGCTCTTGTCCTTGCTGCACATAAGCTCCTCAACCTGGATCTTTTTGCCAAGCTCCACCATGGTGATTTCACGAGTCTTGTGTCATGTGACCTCCTCTTGTATTCGCTCCATGAGGGTGGAAGCTTTTCAATCACAACCGATACTTGTAGAGCTTCATCAAAAGTCATGCCTTCAGCAAGAATCTCGCTGATGAGGAGTTGAAGTTCGACGAACTGTTCTACCACAGGCTTTTCGTCAGTCATGTTGTATTCTAAGAACTTAGCCATCAAGAACTTCTTACTTCCAGCAGCTTGACATGATGATATTTTTCTTCTAGAGCTTCCCATAAATCAAAAGCATTAAAATCTTCTTTTGCATTATAGAAGTCATACAAGGAGTCATCAAGACAGTTAAGAATATGATTCTTGCACAAATAATTCTTCCTATTCCACTGTCCAATTTATCTTCATTACCACGGTGATGAAGTTTTCTCGAGGGTTTTTCTAAAGCATATCCATCTAACCTTTGGTCGTTTAGGAAGAATAGCATTTTAGACTGCCATCTCTTAAAGTCTTTACCACTGAACTTTGGTGGTTTTTCTACAGTATTCTTTCCCATGTTCTTACAACAACGAATATTACAGTATTACAATATTACAATAAGGCACGATATTACCTTTAGATTGATGGAATTAATTACAATAATCGAATGCAAATGGAAAATAATACTTAGATTACACTAATAGTAGTAACAAATAACTCAATAAACTTAGTAGAGGCACGTATGAGATACGCTGAGCTAAAGGTAATATTGCCTGCTACTCCTCTGAGATGCTATAGCAATTAACAAATTACCTCCAGGATACAACTACTCGTTAGTTCTCCTCTATGTGTAGCATACACAGAGAGAACCCTTAGAACTTGGCAGCAAAAATGATAAAACAAAACACAAATCGAAACTACAATCAGTTTCAGATAAATATAAAAACTAATTTATGTTTCTGTAAACTATGATGTTTCTGTAAACTAATTTCTGTTAAACAAAGAAGTAGTTATACAAAATTATGTTTCTGTAAACTACAACTTGTTTAAGATAAGAACTCGATTTTTTGTTTCCTGTAAACTTAAAAAGAAATTGTTTGAAAGCATAAGAAAAGAATAAGAATTGAGAAGAGAAGAGTTCTCGAAAGGTATGGTTTACAAATGAAGTTTACAACTCGTATTTATAGCAAGAAAATGTTCGAACGTTGGAAGAGAATCCAAAGCACGACAGATCGTCCGTGATTCACGCATCTCGAACGTTGCAAAAGTAAGGTAAAAATCGCGTTAAAAGAACAATTGCACACGCATTCAAAATTTGCGAGATTCTTCTCGAGGAAAACAGGTGTGTAAAGGTGTCAAGAAAACCGTGTGACACGCGTGAAAGAAGATGCTTCTCGAGGCTGTCGGATATCCAAAACCGAGAAGGCAAAGAATAAAATTCTTTACATGTGTGGGAGAAGCGTGTGGTAAATTTCAGCAAAAAGAAAGGATGGGTCGGATACACCCACACCCACACCCACTCCCACTCCCACTCCCACTCCCACGCCCTCGCCGAGCCGAGCCGAGCGTGCGTGCTTCTGTGCGAAGCACCGCACGAACGGGAAAGGCAATAAGAAATGCAATAAGGTTTAGGCAACCTTGCCATAGTTTAGGGCTTTCCCCATACACAAAGGTCTAAAGACCCAAAGGGCCATACCCTTAAGGCTAAACCAATGCTATTTAAGTCTAAAACTCTAAATGTTTTAGTCTATATGGGACTAATGTTTTATTCATTCACATGAAAAAACATCTAGGGAGCATAAGGTCTTGGGATCAAAACATGGTTCATGCATTTTTAATTAATTTTTTTAAAAACGTTTTTTTCTAACAGGTTGTTCGGTTCCAATGGAACTTCATTACAAGCTCTCCCAGTTCAGAGAGTTTAGACAGTAAGAAGAAGGAGAAGGAAAAAGAAGAGTGTCGGTGGGAATAAGGCAAAGAAAAGTCCTCCCCTTCACCGAACCTAATTGCTCCCTATTTATGGGGAAAATATCTTCTGGCAGATTACACTTTTGTCCTTAGCTTAGGGTTGAAGCTGTGTTGGATCTGATATTGTGCATGCTGATGTAGTCTTATATCCAGCTCCAACTCTTAATCTTCTTCCACGTGTAGAATGTATTTTTTGGTGTATACAATTTGCCCATTTTCTTGAGGGTTGTTGGTGAACAATACTTGAGAAATATCACTTCCACCTTGTTTGTCCTTGCATCGTTGCCGGCCATTCCCCTTCGTGACATGGCTTCGCACCGTCTTCGGGAATGCCCCTTCGTGACATGGCTTGGTACCGTCGTCGGCCATGCCCTTCGTGACATGGCTTCGCATTGTTGGAGGCCATGCCCCTTCGCGTCATGTCTTGGCTTTGTCTTCGGCCATGCCTCTTCGTGACATGGCTTCGCTTTGTTTTTGGCCAAGCCCCTTCGTGACATGGCTTCGCATTGTTGGCGGCCATGCCCTTTCGTGACATGGCTTGGCTTTGTCTTCGGCCATGCCCCTTCGTGACATGGCTTCGCTTCATCTTCGGCCAAGCCCCTTCGTGACATGGATTCGCATTGTTGGGATCCATGCCCCTTCGTGACATGGCTTGGCACCGTCTTCGGCCATGCCCCTTTGTGACATGGCTTCGCATTGTCTTCGGCCATGCCCCTTTGTGACATGGCTTCGCATTGTTGGCAGCCATGCCCCTTCGTGACATGGCTTTGCCTTGTCCATGGCCATGCCCCTTCGTGATATGGCTTTGCCTTCTTTGTGGAAGAATTTCGGTGAAGAATATATTACGACAAAGTATTAATACTTGTCCCTATTCTTTACCGAAATTCAGATTCGTCCCTGTAAATCAGAATGTACCTTAACCTTTCTTGTTAATATGTGACTCTTCGTATTTGATTTTCCCCATGTTCTGCTCCTAGTTTGAAAACTCAAAATCACCAGTTGAGTGGCGGCTTTGTATACGTCATAGCAAGGTGTGGCGGCAACTTCGGGTATCGCAGACTTTCGGTAGGTTAGGGTGAGTATTTAGGCCCTCGTCATTTTGTTTGGGCATGGTTATGCTGCTGTTACGCGGCGGCCGTTTTAAGACTTTGGATTGATCCGAAGCTATCATCGGAATTAAGCTTTGAGTACTTCGGGTTATCGATCCTCTCGTCATCTTGTTCAACTTTGGCTGTCGTGAAGTAGCAGCAACATTTCTCGTATTACGGGATCATCGTCTTGTACGTCATGGCACCAACAGCTCTTCTACCATGACGTCGGTTTGTGCGTATTAGCTTCACACGTCTCTTCAATGAAGGATGAAGTCCAATGAAGGAATTAAGTAAAGATAAGGAACGAAGGCTCTTCAACCTTCACTCCCTATCATATAACAACAAAGGTAGAAAAATAAAGGTTCTTTAACCTTACATCTCTACCATGACACCGAAGATAGAGAACAACTGCTTTTCAATCTACCATATGAAAGCGAAGGTAGAGAACGAAGGCTCTTCAACCTTCCATCCCTTCCATATAATGGTGTCAGCGGCATGTTTGTTAAGTGTTTGTGGCTGTTCTTGCCCCTGACTTGTGCAGATTTATGAATTCGCTATCGTTGAGCGCAGTGATTTTTTGAAACCATAGTATCACGAAGGGATTACCTTATGCTATGTATGGGACCTGTCACCCCGTTGGCCTATCCCGGGCCCTGGGATTACCGAACGGTGGGGGTTTAAGAATCTACCGGAGACGTGGTGGCAAACTAAATGTTTTGCCGTTCCCGTTTCGCTGAGCTTTGGGACCTATCACCCCGTTGGCCAATCCCGAGCCAGGGGATTACCGAACGGTGGGGGTCTAAGAATCTCCCGGAGACGTGGTGGCAAACTAAATGTTTTGCCGTCCCGTTCCGCTGAGCTTTGGGACCTGTCACCCCGTTGGCCAATCCCGACCCAGGGGATTACCGAACGGTGGGGGTCTAAGAATCTCCCGGAGACGTGGTGGCAAACTAAATGTTTTGCTGTTCCCGTTCCGCTGAGCTTTGGAAATGTATGCAATTTTTGGAAATGTATGCAAAAATGTATGAAATGTATGTAATTTTTGTAAGTACTAAAGAGACGTAAGGATCATAAGAAATGGATTTGCAAACTTGCTCGTCAGTTGCGGTGGTGTAGTATGCCCCTTTTTGCTTTCGGGAGCCGGTTGACCAGGCTCGTGAAAGTGAAAGTTATTGCTCTAACGAAGGCTGCTTAGGCTGTCGACTTTGAGCTTCCCCTTGTACTGTGCCTTTGAGGTTGATTACCCCTATGGAGAACTCATTAGCTTTTCCTTATTGCTGCCACTTTTATTGTATTGTAGTTACCAAAAATCATGATTTCCTGGGGATCTGGAACAACTAGCACATGCTTCTGTGTGTATTGCCGCCGGACATCTTTGCGATGCTTGAAAAATATTTCGAGTTTACAGTAGAAGGTTTGTTTACTTGGCATCCACGTGAGATATTTAATCTCATATCGTATTACCCGTACGTCTGTAAAGTATCAACTTCTTTCATTTAGACGGCTGCAACGGCTTCTTTTATTCAGGGGAGTGTATCTTCATGTAGAGGTAGCACGATCCCTTGAACAGATTCTTGTTTATCAGCAACATTGAGCTAGGATATGGTGTTTTCAGCTACTTTGGGCTAGGATATGGTGCTTTGCAGCTACCTTGGGCTGGAGCTATCATTGGAATAAGACTGCGTTGTCAGGCTTTGCACCGTCATCGTCCATGCCCCTTCGTGACAACTTCGCGTTGTCGGTGTCCATGCCCCTTTGTGACATGGCTTCGCATTGTCCGAATACATGCCCCTTCGGGATCTGCCTTGCACCATATCGTTGCATGACTTTTGGATCATCGTCTTCAAATAGCGTATCCAATAACGATGTTGTTTCCTTTAGATGCCCCGTGTCGAGAGGCTTTTGTGTTCTTCATGGTAGAATTTTGGTAAAGAATATATCACGACAAAGTATTAATACTTTCCCCTATTCATTACCGAAATTCAAAAATGTCCCTGCAGACCAAAATATACCTTACCCTTCGTAATGGTATAAGTACTCCCTATGGCTTGATTTCCCCATGCCTCCACGTTGTAAATACTCCATGGCATCAGCCGAGGAGTGGTAATAAGCATCATCGGTAGAATTTCATCCTTGTTATAAGGCTTTGCACCGTCATCGTCCATGCCCCTTCGTGACATGGCTTCGCATTGTTGGCGGCCATGCCCCTTCGTTCTTTGTTGGACTTGGACTTTGCATTGAGCGGGCATCTTCGGAACAAGACTGCGTTGTCAGACTGGGATTGCATCTTTGGACCAAAACTGGGCTTCCGTCATCAGGGCGGAGGATTGGAGCGTCCTACTTGAGTATCGGGTTTTGGACATAAGTTTTATCTTCGCAGCTCCTTCGTTATTATAGCTCTTCTCATAAGAAGTATAAGTCGCTTTCTTTACAAGTGACTTAAGAAGCATACTTCTCATGAGAAGTCTAGAATATGTTGCATCCTCGTCATTGGATTAAGCATCATAGGCTTATGACATTGGTTCTTTGGTGGCATCAGACACACCTTGTATTTTGGTATAGATTTATCCATCGTTATTTGAATCTTTAAACTGGCACATTTTTGAACCATGTGTTCACTGTTCTTTATGAAACGATGTCCTTATATTTGCATAGCATTACAAGGTCATCGTCTTAGTCACCTCCAGATGGGATGTTATTTATGAAACGACGTCCTTATATTTGCATAGCATTACAAGGTCATCGTCTTAGTCACGTCCAGATGGGCTGCGCTTTGGATGTCTTCGTTTTTGATATCAGTCCTGGGACTTTATATCAATGTACGCACGTTTTTGATATCAGTCCTGGGACTGCCCCGTCCTAACTTCTCTGCGTTTCTGCACATCTGCTTTTGAGAAATGGTCATCGGGCTTCCCAGGTCCGGATCACCCCGTAGCTTTTAACTGCCTCTGTACAGCATTACTTCTTTTATCTTTAATAGACAATAGGGATTGAGCCGGTCTGCGCCATGCATCAGCGTACCACATGAACAAGCTTTGGGTGTCTTCATTTTTTAATATCAGTCGTGGGACTTTATATCAATGTACGCACGTCTTTGGGGAAAAATCATCACTGTATTTGAATCATCGTTGTAAGGCTGTCTTAACATTAGCCTTTGGATATATGAAATAATATAAAAATGCATTGGGATGATGAAGAGACCCTCATTATAGATCATATGAAAATACATTATCACATGAAAATATATCATTATAGGATATTTCCCATGATTTATGATATTGATCAAGGATGTATCACGTGAAAATATATGTGAAACATGCCATCGTTGACATCATTCTTTAATTGTACCATCTTGAGCTGGAGCTATATCATCGGAGTAGCCACATCGTTGATGTGAGGATCAAGGAATAAACTATCAATATGGGGTCGAGTATCATTGTGTTGATAAGACTTAAGTTGCACCACCGTGGGGTATAATTGCTTTATCGTCGTTGTACCCACGAAGGTTAGGCCTGTAAAAACTTAGTGTAATTTCTTGAGTCGAATCAAGCAACATCATCGGAATGACAAGGGCTCTCATCGTCGGACCACAGCAACAACATCAGCACTTTTGACTAACAGCATCAGCGAGTTGAGAATCAGGGTCACCGTCGTTGGTATTTGTACTTCGAGTGACCGATGTGTGAGGGAATGAGGGTACTAATACTACCCAGCTATTACTCCTCTCTTCAGAGGTAGTGGGTTTCTTACTCCTTCTCCCCTCACCTCCTTCGAATGAGTGGAATGACCTTTCGTGCCACTTTTTATAATTTAGGAGATGTATTGTCCCTTGTGTGTTCCAAGTTGAATATGATGCGCGTTGTATAATCAAATGAGCAGACGCATGGGTTGACAGCTCCTGCGGGTAGTGTCTCTTAACGTCATCTTTATACAATTCGCCCCTTTTCTTCTGACTGGCGAGTGGCGTCAGTTGAAGTTAGGGGAAAACCGTCTTCACAAATCGTATTTTGGTTGGTCTTCTACGTTGGAGATGAGGAGTAAGCTTCGGAATTGTGGTGTTTTTCGTCATCGTCACCAGTAATTTTGGTTGCAAGGCTTCTACGTTGTATCCTCGTCACTGGTCCTTGCAAGGCTTTGTACTATGGCATCTTCCTGCCATTGTCGACGTCACACTTGAGTTATACCATCTTGAGTTGGAGTTGCGTCATCTGAGAAGAGTCTGTATTCATCATAGGGCTAAGTTGAACGCCGGGCGAACTCAAGTTTTCTTGCATCATCATTATTGGACATACCACCGGCAACATCGTCGTCGGGGCAAAACCACAACATCTTTATTTTGATTCTAGCAGCATCAGCTGGTTGAGAATCAGGACTGTATTGTTGGATTTTGTACTTCAGAGTTGGTATCAGCGTTGGTCATCATGCATCAGCGTTGTCGGAATATGGACCATTGTTGCATCGGTCTTTGGTTGAATTCTAGATAGTGTATCTGCGAAGACAAAGGCAAAAAAATTGGTTGCACCCTGCATCGTTATTGCACTTGTACTTCGGGATTGAGTCTTCGGTTTGAGGCCCGGTGTTGACTCTTCAGAATTGAGTCTTCGGATTGAGTTGAGCTGTGATCTTTGAGTCTTCCGAATCGAGTTGGGATGTGATCTTTGAGCTTCGGGTGAAAAGGCATCAGCCCCCACTGTATTTTGGATCATCGTTGTAAATGAGAAAGAGATATCTCCCTATATATGCGGTAAGGGATATCTTCATTCATGAAGATCATCTCTCTTTTTTAAGGGATCTCTTCATTCATGAAGATATGAAGTTCAGTGAGATTTCTCCGTAATCTTGACCGTCCTTCTCGGCCATTACGTCATCATTTGGCTTTATAGAAGGTGCAGTCCTTACGTGTTGGTTGGGTTGATAAGATCTATCCTTAATGTCAACAGATTTTGCACCAAAGTGCAGTCATCACGTAATAAGTTATATAGGAGAGAATTGATGCTTTGTAACCGCACTTTTGATAACGAGGCATGCTTCGTAATTATGCCATCATTTGGCCTGTAGGTAAACTCATCGTTGTCGATATCGGACTTTCGCATTTTCATGCCATCGTCGACATCAGACTTGGCATCTTCGGATTCTGACTTTGGCACAACGATGACTCTGGGCCTTGTCTTTAGATATCTTCGTAGCAGGGCTTTGGCTCTCCATTGTCATCGGGAGTGATTCATCGTTGTCGGGCTTTGTAACTTTAAAATCGAACTTTGGTTCACAACTTCACATGCATGGCATGGCTTTTACATCGTCGGTGAAGTGGAACTAACTTCATACTCTGGATTCGGCAGTTTTAGCAGCAACATCATCGTGTTGCACTTTGGGTCTAGCAGCAACGCCATCGTAATGCGCTTCATGTTTCTTCTATAGCGCGGGGACTTTGCATCTTCAAGATACTATGATCATTCACATCGGAATTGGACCATCATCGGAGGTGGAAGCTTTACCTCTTCGTTATCATTGACCTTTGGTTCACCTGCGTCGTTATACAATTTACCCATTTTCTTCTGACTGTGGCGTTAGTTGAAGTTAGGGGAAAACCGTCCACATTTTCTTTATTTTTGGTTGGTCTGCAACGTTGGAGATGAGGAGCAAGCTTTGGAACGGAGCAACATCATTAGTACTTTGATCCCAACAACAACAGCATCGGGTTGAGAATCGGAATTGCATCATCGTTGTCGGCATCAGAATTTGACTCGTCATCTGGGTAAACTTTGTACTTCATCGTCCACTTTGGTGAAATCTGTACTTCATCGTCATCGGGAGTAATTCATCGTAGTAAGATTCTTTCTCCTCGCTTCCAAAGATCATCATTGTTGGCTTCGGATTGAGCCTTTGGTTAACTCTTCAGAGTTGGAGTTGGGCAGCTTCGGGGAAGCTTCAGAGTTGAATTGAGCTTCGGGATAGGAGTTTAGCATCTTAAACTTAGCAGCGGCACTATGAACTTGTTATGCTGCATTTCTTCGTTATCGTCCATGCCCCTTCGCGACATAGCTCCGCGTTGTTGGCGGCCATGCCCCTTCGTGACATGGCTCCGCGATGTTGGCGGCCATGGTTACATTGATTTGCCCCTGAACACATATATCGCACCTAACAAGATCGTACTGCGGCCATGGTAGATCTTCGTCTTGACCACCTATTGTTGTGGTTACGAGGAGTCTTTACATCATCGTTAAAAGCTTGCATCTTGTTGATGTATGCAACTCCAAATTTGTAGCAGCGGTGATAATGTCTTGACTTCATGGTGTCTGAGCCATGAACCTGCAAAGAGATTGAACAGAACCATGCTTGGGTCTGCGGACTGAGACTACATCGTCGTGATAAGGCTGCGTCGTTGGACTGTATCATCGGGGCTTTGATTCTGGCATTAACCGCATCTGGTTGCTCTTTGGGTTTCATTGAAATTTTTTTCATTTCGTTCAGCTGTGCACTTCGTCTAGAACTTTGATTGCAAGCTCGAACTGGAGTTGGTCCGTCAATGGTGGTATTAATTCCCTGCACATCAAAAATATTTGGAAAACAAACTTGAGGGAGCGAAGGCTTCTTCCTTGAACCATCAAAAATATATCTAGTCAGGCTAAACTATAAAATCAAACAGTACTGGTACTGGGTTACAAACCAACACCACTGGTAGAAATAAATCCAAAGATTTTAGCACCATTTTCACAAACATGATGGATCATTGAACCATTTTCGCAAACAGGTCAAAGGTATGTTTAAAAGTTAAATACTCGTTTTATCATTAGTAAACAAATCTCCGGAAGTCTGTATAACATTTTAGCACCTCAAAAATCATTCAATACATATGAACAAAGTGATGCATCTAAATAAACATCATCTAAAAGCTGTTTTTGGATAAAATCCATTGAAAAGGTGAAGACCCCTTTTAGAGATTCAGGAAAATGAGGGGTTTCACCAATATAAAAAGCTGATACGGATCTGTAAACAATAGGCTTAAGTAGAATTAATTTTAAAAGAGATCCGGTGGAGAAATTCGGAAATTGTAAACCTATTAAAATAAATTCTTAAAATAGAAAACGAGTTCGAAAGAGTGATTCACTGAATCATCATGAGCAGTTAATTAAAAATCAGTTTCAGAAAGTTTAGAAAAAATCTTGAAAAGCAGATCTGGAATTGGAATAGGTAGAATAAATCTTTACCCATTCCCTGTTTCTAGCGCCAAATTGTGAACACCATTATTTTGGTATCACAACCAAATGAATTAAATGATAAATCAACAAATAGAATTAAATATAAGCATAAATCATAACAAAATTAAGTGCAGTAAAATGAAATAAGAATCAACACAAGTGATTAACGTGGTTCGGCATTGCCTACATCCACGGGGTAATAGAGAGTTAGCTTTCATTAATGGTTGTTCGGTTCCAATGGAACTTCATTACAAGCTATCCCAGTTCAGAGAGTTTAGACAGTAATAAGAAGGAGAAGGAAAAAGAAGAGTGTCGGTAGGAATAAGGCAAATAAAAGTCCTCCCCTTCACCGAACCTAATTGCTCCCTATTTATGGGAAAAATATCTTCTGGCAGATTACGCTTTTGTCCTTAGATTAGGGTTAAAGTTGTGTTGGATCTGATATTGTGCATGCTGCTGTAGTCTTGTATCCAGCTCCAACTCTTAATCTTCTTCCACGTGTAGAATTTATTTTTTGGTGTATACAATCGGATATCGGTTTATCTCGGCCGGGACCGATATATTGGTACAACTTTATATCGGGGATATTATCGTTGAAATATCGGTTCCAAATTTTCAGACTATAATTTTACAGCAAACATTTTTTGTTAAGATATATAGATACCATTAATTTTATCAAAAACACAAAAGAATAACTTCAATAACATTAAAGTTCACTACCTAAAATGATTATTAAACAAGTTCAAACTAGAAACAGGAGAGTAACTTCAACAACTTTAAAGTTTACTACCTAAAATGGTAATTAAACAAGGATATTAAAATTTTAATCAAAATCATACGAGTCATTATAGATATCGCCGATATTATCGGGAAAATATCCTTAATCTTCACCTAAAATGACTAATTTACCAATACAGGATTATCATAAAAATTTCGTATCGGACGATATTATCGGGAAGATATTGTATCACCGATATACTTCTTATCGTATCGCTCCAGAGCGATATCCGGTATTTCGCCGATATATCGGCCGATATGGCCGATATTGACTACACTGGTTTAGTCCACTAAACCCGACCCGGGTTAATGGCTAGTCCAGCGGGATATAGTTTTTATCCGGTAATCCAAAAAGGTTTAAAACCCTACGAAATTACTAGCCTACCCTCACTATTTACGCGTGGAGTTAAAACTGTCTCCTCCCACTTCTTCTTCTTCTTCTTCTTTCTTCTTCATAAAAACCGACTACAACTCCTTCATTCTTCTCAATCAACATCACCAACAGAAAAATCAAACTAAAACCCATGCTTAATCATCTCTAAAAACGATCAAGAACCAAAAATTGCAATCAAATCTTCTTCAGCGTTAAACTAGATCCATTTTTAGTAACCATAATCCGTTCCAGGAAATTTTAATCTGGAAAAAAAATGGTTACGAAAAGAGAAATTAAACGAACAATTAGAGAAGTAATTCTAGAAGAATCTCCTTCACCGGAAAAAACAAGAAAGAAAACTGTCGTTGATTCGCCAACAGCAAAAATCAAGGGAAAAAACGCTCCAAAATCACCAACAACAAGAAGTATCTCAAAATCTTCCCAATCTGTCACTCCTCCGTCAACAAAAACGAATGAAAACGACGGTACTCCTTCATCGGAAGAAAAAGAATCAAATGTAGTCTTGGAAAAAGGTAAATATTAAAGTATGTATTGATACTTTTTGACAAATTGTTGAATACATACCAGTCTGTAATGTACTGATACCAGTCTGCATGTGCAAACTTGTGGTATGTAGTGATACTTTTAGACAAATTGTTGAATACATACCAGTCTGTAGTGTTGCTATTAAACAAATTGTTGACACAAGATGGTACTACATACCAGTCTGTAGTGTTGGTAACAAAAACCCTTTTATATTTTGATATTGTTGGACACTACATATTAATATGTAGGATATTTGTTTTGATGATTTTTTTGGTTTACAACAGAAAAAACCAAAATAAAGAAAGAAAGCAGCAGCTACTCCTAAAGCAAAAAGCAAAAGAAAAGCAGCAGTGGAAACTACTAAAGCAAAAGGAAAAATGTGACAAAGGCTGCTACTAATTCACCGCAAGCAAAGGGGAACAAAGCACTTGTCCTGAGAGATGCTACTCCTTCACCAAAAGTAAAGGGGAAAGCAAAAAGGGGAGAAGCAAATGTACCCCTGAAAGAAGGTACGTAGTGTTTGTAGTGTTAAAATTGAACATATTACAAAAAGCGTACTCTTAATAACATGTAGTGTTAAAACCAAATTAATTCTTAATAACGAGGGGGCGCTGCCCCTTCGACCCCTGTAAATGGTAAAACATATGAAATAGGGTGATTTTAATGTTCACTTTCTAGTGTATCAAAGTAGATACATATGGCATATGAAATATGTGATTTTAATGTACACTTTTTACTGTATCAAAGCAGATACATATGCCAAATGTATTGTTACATAGCAATATGTAGAGGTAGATACTTACATTATTCTAGTGGTATCTACCGTTACATATTGATATGTACTGCTAATAATATGTAGTTTCAAGTACATGGTAGATATTATAACTACATATTGATATGTCGTGTAATGGTTTTAGATTCTTGCTATTGTGTAGGTGGTAACAAGCATAAGAGAGGAGCTGGAAAACCATGAAGTTTATACCGACCCGGTTTTATGGGCTTGTGAGGGCTTGTGAAGACTATTAAGACCACATAAAATCTTAGGTTGAGTAAGTTATATCTGAAGCTGATTTCTGAAGCATCATATGGGAACCTGTTCCTAATGTTCTGGTACACTAAATTTGAGTTGGAACATTGGTTGAAGCTTGAAGATGTAATGACCAAAATGTTACGTTGTTACGTGAGAGGTCAAGATCCAAACAAGCTTACATTTTACTTTGTAAGGCATGGCTCACCGCATGAGCTGGTATCCTCACCAGAAGAAATGGCAGTTATTTATGGGATGCCAAGAATTCCAAATAGGGAATATCATGATTTAAGGCTTACACTTGTTAATAAGAAAAGTGGATGGCATGAAACTGAATTCTTCAAAAGGACTTTTCTTGCTGGGATGAAAGCTGGCGAAAAAGTGACTAAGCCAATGATTGTGAAGGCAATCTTGAAAATCCTTAAAATATCATCAATTAATGTAAAAAAGAAGAAGTCTGATGAAGAGTCTCTGCAAAGCGTGGGTGATCAATCAAATGAAGATTCTGAAGAATCTGAGTAAGACGAGGAAGATGCCGAAGATCTTGTTAGGCTTATCTTCCTATTTATGTGCACTTCATTATTTTTCGCTACAAGTGATGCAAACACTTTGACTGAAAAATATATTGGTTTCATTCTTGATCTTGAGAAGGCCAAGAATATTTCATAGACTGACCTCATTCATTGTCATTTAGAGAGAGAGCTGAATGAAAACGAGGAAACCGTAGAACACACTAATGGTTGTGTTGTTTATTTGTTGGTAAGATTTTCTCTACTTTAAAAATCTTTTGTTTTGAGTGTTTTCTATATTTTGATAGTATATCTAACATTGCATATCAAATACTTGCATCCATGGTTTGCGGAGCATACTCATTTGGTACAGCCCAAGCATATAGAGACAAAACCTGAAGGAATGTATGTGCCAAGAGTGGCTAGGTGGAATCATACAAAGATATGTACTGAGTTCCTAAAGGATATTGATCTTTTTGAGTATGAAGTAAACTTGCCGTACATATTCATATGTAGTGATTTTTGCATCGTGTTACTTTGTTGTGCCAGTATGTAGTTATTAGCATATCAATATGTGGATACATATCAATATGTAGTTATTAGAAGATCAATATGTAGTTGTTAGCATATCAATATGTAGCTATTAGCATTGAATATGCAGTGATACATATCAATATGTATCTAATATAGAAAGAAAGATAAAAAAAAATTTGGTAATATCTAATATGTAGTTGCTTTTTACATTCTTTGATTTGTACTAGTTCCATGTTGATTTCAAAGACGAGATCACAAACTAAGAAAAATAAATCCTTAATCGTATCTCAAGAAGGATTCAAGAGGAAGAAAATACTGAAATGTCTAGTGAAAAAGATGACAGTTCTGAATCGGAAGAAGAGAAAGAAGAAGAAAATGGATGTCCAACGGAAGAAGAGAAAGAAGAAGATGACTTAGTATTTGGGGGGGGAGGGGGGACAAGATTGGAAGATAAAATATGATGATTTGAGGAGTACAATATCATCCAAATGGAGCGAAGTCAACACAATGCACTAAGAGGGCGAAATGGTTGACTCTTCAAAGCTTAAGTTCATGTTGCATGAAATTTACTTGAAAGCTTTCCCTTTGCAAAGAGAAGCCAGCCATGAAGATTATGTTAGCTTGGGATGTACTCCTACTCAAAGCAACCCCAACCAAGAGTTGAATGTGGACCCAACAGTTGAGGTCGAAATGCAAGGTTCTTCGGAACATCAAACAGATGTTAATGTCAACTCTGCTGAAGTTGGTTTGTCAACACCGAAAGATCAAACTCATGCTAATGTCACCTCTGAAGTTGAATTTTCAACAACACCTGCAGTATTGAAGTTCAATGATGTTGAAGTTCAGCTTTCTGAGGTTAGAAACTGGGCTAAATCTAATCTGGAGCAAAAAGTCAAAGAGATACAAGAGAAAAATAGCAAAGAAAACACGCAGGTAAGTAGTATGCATTCTAAGTTTGATTTTACTGTATCAAAGTAGATACTTACATTCTTGTAGTGGTATGTACCATTACATATTGATATGTACTATTAGAATGCATGCATTAGTTTCCACACGAAAACACCCAGTGAGAAAATAGGAAGAAACTCTAGGGCTGACATAAATTAACAATGAGTTAATGATTCCAAAGGATTGATGGCTATGAAATGTATGTTATTATGGCTCTAGTAAAGATCCAAATAGTTGTAGATGTTCAAAACCCATTAAACATTAGATTGGACTTGTGACTTATTGAGTACTTATCATATTAGTAGTGGGTTGTACATTTGTGATGTCTTTATTCATGCTTGACCACTTTATACCATGGGTGTCAATTTGTTATGTACAGTATTTGATATGTACTATTACATATGAATATGTAGTGGTAGATACTTACATTTTTTTAGTGACATCTACCATTATATATTGATATGTACTGTTAAATATGAATATGTACTGGTAGATACTTATTTCTATGCACTGTTACATAGCATGTTTACATAGAAATACATATGTAACTAGATTTAATGTTGACAGTTTCAATTTCCTTTTGCAGACTGGTCCACTTGAAGTTGAGAACATAGCAGTAAAGGAGTTGCTTACTAAGATACAACAAACAAAGGAGACAATTGAAGTTTTGTCCCAGAAATCTGAAGACTATAACACTGCATCGGCGGTGAGAGGTTTTTATCTCATCGATGTACCTTTGTTTAGTGAGATGTCGAGTTTTAAACACATCGACCATCTCTATATGAGAGATTATTTAGACATGGCAAACTCCGGGCTTGGAATTTACGTCGAAGAGTATGCAGACCTCCTTCCAGATAAAAACGGTGGTCTTTTTGGTATTGACATACGACAACAATTTGATAATTTGTTTGGAAGAGATTTGTAACCTATAGAATTTCCACAAGATACAACCGAGCAACAAAAACCCATTGAACCGAAAGATGTAGGTGAAGTTATAGCTAAGCAACAAGAAAACATCCCTTTGAAAGGTTCACAAGATACTTTGGAGGTTACTACACAAGATGTTTTGGAGGTTCCTTCACAAGATGTTTTGGATGTTCCTTCATAAGATGTTCTCGATGTTCCCTCACAGGTGAACGATATGTACTAAATCTTAGTTTGTGCATACTTTTTGTAGTTAATGTTAATCATCAGCTATGTTGTGTGTTTACATTTACATTTTTTTTTATGTTGATAAAAAATGCAGGAACCAATTACCCCAAGCCAGAAACAAAAATGGGTAAGATTGAACAAAAAGCACGTCACAAAGCCCGAAAATCAGCAGCTAACACCTACCAGACCCGTTAGTCGTTCCCATCGTGCAAAGAAGGTAGATGATATTTACGAAAGTGGAAGTAAGTTCCCACCATCATATATAAAAATTTAAATTGCATTATTATTTAGAACATCTGCATATACCAAAATTTATCCATAGATTAGTATCTGTATTGTAGTATTACATACTAATATTACATGTTATTGATACGAGGGGGCGTTGCCCCCTCGACCCCCGTAGATGGTGAATCAGCTGGGAAACCATAAAAGTTTATACTAATCTTATGTAATGGTTTAAATTTTCTTTAAGTGATGCAGTGGGAGATGGTTACAATAAAATCAGTACTAACTGATGGTATGGTTATCATTATACCTGTACATATCAGTAGTGTAGTATTACATATCAGTATGTAGTAGAATATGGTTACACTATAATTAGTACTAACTGATGGTATGGTTATCATTATACCACTACATATCAGTATTGTAGTATTACATATCAGTATGTAGTGGAAGATGGTTACACTACAATCAACACTAACTGATTGTATGGCTATCAATATACCACTACGTATCAGTATGTAGTGAAAGATGGTTACACTAATAAGGTAACTGACATGTAATATATGTACTAGGAAGATGATTACACTACAATGAGAACATATCATTATGCTTGGGAACATATCTATATGTTCTGTTACACAAGAATACTAACTTTTAAATCGTTATCTTTCCATCTCAATTGCTTGGAAAACGGGAAAAGATGGTCTTTGCGTTAGTGTATCTTCAGTTGAGGACTTGGTACATAATGATTCTTTAGAGCAAGATATTCTCAACTACAGACAATACAAGTTTAAAACAAGTTTCAGGAAGAGCAGTTGATGCGCAAAATAGACAGAAAATACTTACATGTCTTGCATCTGGATCAATCCGCTTGGGTAAGTTGTTATGTTACAGTGCATATTTATATTAAAAGTATATAGGAATAGGTACACTATATATTAAAACATAATTAAATATAACTATTCAACTATATACATGTTTTGAGTAACTACATCCATATTTATATTAAAAGCATGTAGGAATAGGTACGCTACATATTAAAACATAATTATGTATAACTATTCAACTACATCCATATTTTCAGTTCAATGTCGAGTTCCCGGATAATCTCAAAGGAGGAGCAGAAGAATATGTTTACAATCCAATATTGGCGATGGATAAAAGTATCAAGAAGATTCTTGTACCAATGTGCCATAACAATCTTCATTGGACGCTACTTGAGTATGACTGCGAAAAAATGGTGTTCAACCACTACAATTCTTCCACGGCTAAATGGGGAGCAATATGATATCCAAACGCCACAAAAATGGCAGATTACATGTTCAAACCTATCAACATATACTTGGTGGAGAACAGTAAAGAGACATTGAAGAATTTAGTAGTCAATGAATGTGAAGCACCTCAACAAGGGGAATCACCAGACTGCCTGCTATTTCTGATGTATTTTATGAAGATGAAGTCAAAAAAAAAATATGTGGGAGTATATTTGGGAGATGATGATCAGGTGCAAATAAAGATTCGCAACAAAAGGATCACTTTAGCATGCAAATTGCTGACAGCATCTCCACCAGAAATCAGTTGGGGACTGACACAAATAGAGTCTTAAATTGTAGACAACATCTCCACCAGAAATCAGTACATATCAGTATCTAGTGGAAGATGGTTAACTGATTGTATTCTTGTTACAATATTTTCCTTTTATTCTTGGTTACATTTCATGAGTTCAAGAATGTTCAAAAAAATATCTTAAATATTGCTTTTATTAGTGATATTTAATTTGGACTTGGGTTAAGTTTAATGTAGTGATATTTCAATTGTGTTACTTTGTTATGTAGTCTAACTTATTAGTGATTTTGTGTTGTTGATACGAGGGGGCAGTGCCCCCTCGACCCTCGTAGATAGTGAATCAGCTGGGTAACCACAAAGTTTAAACTAATCTTATGGAATGGTTTAAATTTGATTTAAGTGATGCAAATTTCAGTATGTGGTGGAAGATGGTTACACCACAATCAGTACATATCAGTAAGTACTGATTGTATTTTTGTTACAATATCAGTATGGTTACACTACAAATCAGTACATATCAGTATGTAGTTGAAGATGCTTACGCTACAATACTGACATGTAATATATCAGTATGTAATACTACAATACTGGTGATAGATACTGACATGTAAGATCAATATCACTATTTCATTATATGGTTAATAATAATGTAAGGACCGTCAAGCTCGTCAATGCTATTAGACTGGTCATGTGTCGAATTAGTCGATAATATTTTGATTAGTTTAACATGAACGTTAATTAATAGAAGTTAATCTAACAATGATCTAGATACCAAACTAGTACCGTTGAATAGAACTCAAAAAGTTACGCAGAACAGACTACTCGAACGTGTCATTCGGATACCAGACGAATAAGATATCATCGGATGAGTATGAACGGCAGATTAGTTATATTGCAGTTTAGCCACCTTGGATTCCCTTATCGTTTTTTCGGGTGCCTTTAGTAAATTGGGTCGGCCTTATCTTCCCAACTCGAGAGGATAACCTCTCATCTGTTTTTCTTCTTTCTCTTTCGTTCTTCTATCTTCTTTCGTTCTTCTTCTTCCTCCTCTTCTTCTTCTGTTCTTCATCGGTCGATGAAAAAGTGAGAATCTATTTATGAGTTTGAGTTGTTAGTAAGTCGGTTAAGATTCACGAAGGGTTATCGATGGTGATGATGTTGATTAACTCTGTAGAAAAATAAGATTAAGTTGTTGTTGTAAATCGAATTTGGAGTTTCTGAAGTTAGGGTCTATGTATAATTGATGATGGTTTGGTATAGTTCATGGATGAAGAACCAATGGGTCATTGTTAGATTTAGTAGTTGAAACTTCTCTGGTGTTAAATCGAAAAATAAAAGGAAATTAGGGATTTCTCAGAAGATTTCTTAGATCTTCGACTAGTGATGAATAAGATGAGAAAAGAGATGGGTTTGTTCTTAATTGATATTTGATTAAAGATGTGGAGTTGTTTGAGGGTGAATCTGTGAATATTAGGGTTTCATATTCTTCCCTAAATTAAGAACTAGGGTTTCATAAGAAGTTCAAAGAGGAATTCAATGATGAAAGTGATGTTATCAAAGGATGATTAGGGATGGGTTTATCTTAAATTAGAGCTTGAAGTTGAAGAACAACCAGAAATTGGTAGTTGGTGTTTAATTGAGAACTGTTGGTGATGATGGGATTGATGTGGTGATGGATGAACTGTATTGGTAGGTTGTTGTAACCTTAAGAAGAATCACAGAATTCAGTTAAGAAAGAAGAGGAGTTGAGTGGTGTTTGCTGGAATGGAACTAATCTGAGGTAATTGCCATTCATTATTAAATTTAGTAAAGTTATTTGATTTCAGTATTTGAAGTTGAATGGTTTGGATTCTAGAGTTTATTTGATTGTAATCGAATTTGGGACTTATATGAGTTGTTGTAGTCTTGATTTAATTACATGATCTATATATGAGTCTGGTTTAGATTGAACTCTGTGAATGTTGAATCTTTGAATGGTTGAACTTATATGGAATTGAATCTTAAGTGGATGTTGTACTGGTGAAGACTGTTGTTTTGAGATGATGGGGATTTTGGTTAACTTGAGTTCTGGAAGGGGAAGTTGATTAAGAGGAGTTGGATTGAGTTTTGACTGTGTGTTGCTGTGTTGAATTACTGGTAAAGGTGTTTATGTAATTATTACAGTTGAGAGTGAAGTATGATTAAAGTGAAAGTTGCAGATTAGGTTTAAATCTGTGTTACAGTTGAGTTTGGGATGAATCTGAACTTGGATTGCCATGAAGTTATTGTTTAGAAATGGAGATGTAGGAATGGTTCTGTACAATGAATGGGACTGAAGTTGCAGGTGATGATGGTTTGGTAAATACATGATCTTGGGTATATTAAGAGATTTTGAATGGATGAGTGATTGTAGATATTATTGATGAACAGATCTTAGAAGTTGCAGTTGGGGAAAGACTATTGGCTCGAGAAGTATGAGTTCAATTTAGTATTAGAGATTTATTGGTGGTGTATGAATTGCATGTCATGAGAATTAGTAGAGAAGGTGTTACATAGAGCAGGTAAACTCAGTTTAGTGTTGTAATTGAATTCTGAAGTTTGTTTATGAATGAATGAACTGATGTAATGTATAATTTGAGGTTGAACTAGGATTTGAGTTACAGTTGTGTGAGAACCTTTGCCTGTCTGACTGAACTTATTCAGTCTGACTCGATTCTTATGTTTTACCTGACTCAGCTATCTGACTGAGTTAACTCGTTAACCAGTACTGACTCAGTGAACCTTGACTGAGTTAGTTCCTTTGACCATTTGACCAGGACATTGACTTGACTATGGACGTTGATTGTTAGCTGACCTTGACTGTCACTTTGACCGTTAGTTGTTTCTAATGGACCAGGCCTTAGATTAATGGTTAGAGTAAAGGACTTGGGCTTAGGACTTATTTAGTTAATTAGATGTTTTGGACCATTTATGGTCTGAATTAGCCTTTGACTCATTCTACAAAGTTGTAGATATTCATAAGACTTAGATAATGGACTATAGAACTAACCTAATTGAATTAGTAAACCTTAGCTATGCTAAAGATAGATAAATAAAATATGTAGAACCTTAAATGGGCCTAGAATCATTAGAAAGACTTGTATAATTTTTGTGTGAGCCTCTTGGCTAGATTCTTAGACTTCTTGTGTGATTAACAGTTAGTTTATTAACAACGATCGATTCAAAGGATGAACCGGTGGATCATGGATCTCGAGGTAGGCGTGGCTTGTCATCAAAAGAGGTGGGAATACATTTTACTCTTTTGTAATCATTTTTGTTTCTTTTACAAAAGTTTTTGTTTATTAAACTCATGCATTGTTTAGTTGTGCACTCCATGCTTTGTATAAATTACATTATGATAAATCTGTTGATTATGTGAATCTTTCCACGATTTGGAAAGGACTTGTAATGTTTGTTTGTCATATGAATTGTTATGGGAAATGAGAATTTCCACTTATGGTATATAGGATACGCTCCTTCACATTTATATCTACATGAATTCAACTTTTATGCTTAGAGTGGGTCATCATGGTCTTGGTGATATCAATAGCTAAATAGGTGTGTAACTGGTTGACACCATATTATACATTGTTTGAAGAAGGAGTTTGTCCATATACATGTTTGTTTATTTCAGTGACTTGGTCACTCTTAAATGTTTGGGAAAACATTATTGTTTTCCAACTCTTGCTTATGATTACTTGAAAGTTAAATGTTATTCCTGCTGGGCACCCCTTTTAGGGATGATGTGCTCACCCATTCTCAGTTTCAGTTTCAGTTTCAGAGATAGTTCAGAGTTGCGCAGCGAAAGCTTCAAGGGTTGATATCTTTAGTTGGTTAACTTTTACTATGTTTATTATATTGCATAATTGTATTTGTAAACCAAATGACTATTGTATATGTATCATTTGAGAGGAGTTCATGTATATATATATATATTTTCGAGCGGGGCTAATTTTGGGTTAAGTTTTGTAGCAGATTTCTTAACTGAATGTTTAAGTAAATGATTTAGTTTTTAGTGCCTTTCATTTAGTTAATCTCTTGGATTAGTCAGCTGCTAGCTTAGGGGGCGCAGAGTTGGTATCAGAGCTTACTATTAGATCTTACATGAGAAAATATAGGAATAGCCAGTGCCAGTGCCAGTTAGTGAACTAGATTAGTCTAGATCTGGGTTGGGTTGTGAGATAAATCGTAATCACTAAAAGCTATCAATAATTAAAATATTTATTTGATTGATTGATTTGTTTGTTGATGGTTTGTAATAGTAATGAAGTAAAAATTATAGGGTACACCAATAACTTTAGGATTTGATAATAATTAATCTAAAAAGTATGAATACGTAAACAATCTAATAATACTATAATAATAGTGAGGCTAGTATTATGGATAGAACTTGTAAATCACATGCAAATTTACTGAACACATTGATCTATGAAGAGTAAACAAATTATAATTACATAAATGTTAATAATATTTTGAGACCTAATAAATTTTGTAAGAGTAGTTAAAATAATAGCTCAATGATTGATGTTAATAATGGAAATATAATTATAATTATAATTATAAATGATAGTTTTGATAGAGTAAGGTTATCATTTATCAATTAGTATCATATTAAACTTAAATTAACTAAAGTCAATAAGGATAAGGATATACAACGATAAAAATGATAATTACGATTAGTTAGCTATATAAATTATTAACGCTTATTTTTTAGGTTAAATTTAATAAATTGAATTAATTACAAATTAAGGATATATGTTTTGTGTTTAAGCTAGATAGTTATAAGTATAATACTTAATACACGTTAGACGTTAAAAGATAAGGATATAATGTATAAATAAAAAGACTCAACTTGTTAGAAATTTTGTACCGTAATTATCTTTAGGCTAACAAATGACCAAGTACATCTTTTAAAAGAAGGATTAATTGGGGGATATGAAATAGTAATATTACTGTTCATACCGGCATGGTTTTTCTACACAAAAAAAATTAATTTACTATGCCGGTATGAACATTAACAGTACTATTCATATCCCCCAATTGCATGTTCTTTTGAAATGAAACAAATATGAGGTAACAATAATAGCGTCCAAATGCTTAGTGTAATATTATAACTAAAAGAGAATAAACTCGTATATTAATAGGATTCTTTTTCATAAATAAATTCAATCATCTTTTGGAAATGGAAAATTAGTACAACAAACTTAAACTGTTAGAATTTAAGTTAGTATTATATTGAGCATAATTTAAATTAAAATCTCATTAACAAATATATAGCGATAAAATAATGATTAGGATTAAATAGCTATGGAAAATTATTAGTGCTTATCTATAATTAAGTTTTGCAAAGTTAAATAATAACAAATTTGAATTTTGTGTTTTGTGTTTAATCCAGATAGATAAATAAGACTTCTTCTGAAGGATTAAGAACATGAGGTCATATAAGGCATAAAATAAAGACTAAAACTTGTTAACGATCTTACACCTAGATTATATATAGTCCAATAAATGATTCACTAAATCACTAAGTTATACACCTGAAGTGATATTATAATACTTGAATGCTTAGAACAAAATTAAACTTAAAGGAGAATAAAATTGCATGTGAATTAGATACTTATTATTAATGCCCAGAATCTAAAGATTATTAAGACATTAAAATTTTATGCAGACTCAAAGTTAAATCATAATAAATTACCAACGCCAATAATTAACAAAATATAGTATACAAATTCAATCTGAATAAATAAAATCTGTTATAACAATCAGTATGTGAAAGTAGGATTATATTTACAAGATTCAGGCTTAATAAAATTAAACTAAGAATCATTACTAAGTAATTATTCTAGTCATATTTTAGTTACGCTAATAATCAAATAGGAAAAAAATTGATAATACAATAATGAAAGTGATAATCTAATTAAGAAAATAAATTTTGATAAGATAAGCAAAGAATAATACTCTATAATACTAATTACTATAAAATTTAGAGTCATTGTAAATATATTTTGGATAGTAATAGCAAAATGTAACTTTTAATAATAATACAACTTAAGGATTATTTAGCAATAATATAAACTCAAGAAAATAAAGTTAGACCAAATCAAATCTAGTATTAATAATTAATTTAAACTTGGCATTATGATTAATTACGATTAACTTTTATCGGCCTAAGAAGTAAGAAATAAATGTTATAATAATAATAAAATATTAACACAAAAAAAAAACTATGAAAAATTGTTAGCGATTATTTCTTTATATCAAATTACACGGTGAAATAATTAAATACATACAACATTATATAATAACCTTTGGATAATAGTTATAACATTCAGTTACCCTTTAATAGTACATGAATTTAAAAATTATTTAGTTATAATAATATAGTTCCTCTTGAAATTAAAATTCGATTTCATTAAAATAAGTAAATAATAATAATGGTAAATAAAAATGAAATAAAATAAATTTTGATGAATAAATTACTTAAAATGATGTAAATTATTTACATATATTTTATGAAGTGAATTTATCATAATTACACAAGTTAAGATAAAAGTTAAAGATTAATTAAAATTAATACTTAGTTAATCCAGCACTGGGGAATAATGAGGTTGGTAATTCTGATGTGTTCAGGTGATACTTGTTACGTAGGAAGGCATTATCAGGCATCGCGAACTTAGACAGAGCAACTGCATTCTTGTATCACCAGGCATGGAAGGAAAACTTGCTTCTGATAGTGAACTTATAGATCCAGAATTTTATTTTGAAGCTTATAGAATTTTTTTTCTTTCGTAGTTAGAACCATTAATCTTATAAAATAGAAATTTGTATAAGAAAAATTAGACTTATTTATTTCATAAAATTTAAATCAGCATTGTTGAACCTAGAGCCACAAATTTTAGTTATAGAAAGCCATATAGGTTTGTGCTTTTGTTATCTTTTTGTTTTGCGCTTGGATAAGAGATGGATTTATTCTATAAAGTGGGGTGGGAGTTTCTAATTATTTTCTTGTTTACGACTATGAAAGTTTATTTTACAACAATTATAGGCATTTTCGGCTAGTTTTTTTAAAGCATCGACGTAGCCGAAAGTGCACAAAAAATTCAATTATGTTGATTTTTTCCTCATATTTCTTAGATTAGACACATTGAAAGACTAACATTAATTCATAAATGCAAAGTTATAAAAATCCATCACAATCCTTAACCAAACAACGAAAATAGTAAAATGTCAATGGCTTAGATAACAAAAAATCCATGAAGTAAAATACTAAAAAGAGAGTAGATAGTCATTCACTTGATTCCTGCCCCGAAGACTCTTGCAAAAACTTTTGGTCATGTTCAACAACTTGTTTTATAACTCTAGCCTTTTTACCTCCTTTTCCCCTGCCAGCTTGAGTTGGAGTATTTTTACCTCCACCACGTCCACCTCAAGCAACACTTGTTCCAGCACGACCTCCTTTTTTTACCTCGACCACCTTTTACTTTCTTTGATTGAGCTTGCTCACCGGAGGGAGTATCCGAGTCATCGCTAGAAGAAGGAGACCTAGACCTCTTACGTCTCCTTCGTCGGTCCTCTTCATCAGGATATAAACCTCCTTTCTCAGGGATTATTATGCCTTTAACTCGATTGCGGAGTAATCTTTGTTCAACTGCCATTATGTTCTCACTCGAATCAATCATACGGGTGATGTCATTGACCAACCAATTAACTCGTTCGACCTATTTTTTCATATCAAACACACAGACTCTAATTATTCATAGATAATTGCAAAAGAACAATATATACAAACATAATTAGTCGTGTATATACCACCATCTTCTACCAATCATCATGTTCATTCATTGATGTCTTTGATTTTGAACTCTGTTTCTCTGCATTATTGAAATGTCTTTGCGCCTCTGGATCCAAATTTTCCACATAAGGATGAGCCCTCTCTTTATACCAATCCATGTAATTCGCATCCTCTTCGGAAGTCCCATGAGAAGCTTCAAGAAGTCTTCTACTCATTTGGTTTACTGATTGGGAACGATCTTTCCAATGGTCGATCGACGGTGTATTTTCATAGTTCAATCTGACATCTTTGTCCTTAAATTGGGAGCTGGATACGACGAGTTAAAAGGAGTTTATTCAGGTACAATTTTCTGGACAATACCGATTTGGCGGAGCATTCTACGAGGATCTAAAATGACGAACCCAGTTGCATGAAACAAAGGTCCCATATAGGTCGCCACATCAGAAAATACTCTATCACCAACTTCATATTCTCCATCCTCATCAAGTTTCAAATATGGATCAAAAGCCACATCTTCGATTGTCAAAGCATCCAACTTTTTCCTCATGTGTACCATTTCCGTCTCTTTAGCCTTGTGTTGGGTCCCTCCAAAGGAGTATATTCCTCCTATAGGTTTTTCTAGAGCCCATTTTGTATTCCGAGTAGGTTTCAAGCTTTTAAAATGGTCGTAATTCCATGACTACGACAATTTTTTTTTAAATAAGATATTACACACAAACCAATATATAAAAGTAAAATAAGTAAACATTCGTCATATTAAAACAAAAAGATTCCTACATAAGAGCAACACATCCCGTAATTTGTGTTTCGTTCCATCTAGAGGCTTTGCAAAGACTTTCCAACATACTAGCAAGGAGGGCTGTGGCCCACGAGTACCTATGTACCTAGTTTGTTTCCGGATCGAGACTGAGAGTCTTCAACCACTGCAAATAACAATCATTTACCTTATTTCCTGAGAAATCGGGGAAAAGGACGGTCCCAAGAGCGTGCAACAAGTAAGTTATAGCCATATGTATAGCTCTTTCTGCGTCCATCAACACCAATCCATTCGTAGTCTTGGTGTTAGAATCCCCAAACTTATTCTTCAGACGAACCAAATCAATCCTCATTGCCATATTCACTATTTCACTAAGTTCGCCTGGTGCACTAAATTTCCTTTTAGCTCTAGGCGCGGCTCCATACCCTATCTCAAACTCTTCTCCCGCTTCATCTTTGCCCCACCCAAGACATTCCTTCGCCAAGGCACAAAGCTCATCAAAAGGTATAGAATTGTTGAAACCCTCTAACACAGCCTTTCCTTCCAAAACAAGACCAGTGATTTGATTTGCATCATCCGGAGTGATAGTCATCTCGCCGAACAGGAGATGAAAAGTCATAGTTTCGGGCCAAAATCTTTCTCTAAAACCACAAACTGTCACAACATCATATGTCTTCTGCAAAGCCTCAATTCCATACCATAACCCAGAAGCTTTTACCAAAGCTACCACATCTGGATCTCGTTGTCCAACGGCCAGAACTTTCATTGTTGGTGCTTTAGTTTAGGGACAACTTTATCCGGGAACTACAAAAAAGTAATTGGTTGTTATAATTAATAAACCATTTTAATGAAAATAACATGTATGTAATTTGATTTATTACCTTTGTACCACAAATCCTAGCAGCCCACAAAAACGGGTAACCAATCAAGACGGAACGATCTCTTGGTTCTCCCCAAGGTCTCCCATTCCTCTTGTGGGGTAAAGGCTCCATAACATCAATTACATCTCTTTCCTTTAACTTTGGTAGATACTTCTTCTTTCCCTCTTTGTTGTCCTCCTCAACTACGGATTTACCTTTATCAATAGCAGCACCACTAGAAGTGTCATCTTCAGTTCCTCCAGTAACAACAACTCCAACTTCAGTTCCTCCAGCAACATCAAATTCAGTTCCTCCAGTAACTCCAACTCCATCTTCACCACCTCCATTTTCTCCAGCAGGCACAAATCCACTTGCATTCCTTGCTTTTGCACCCAATGGTTTTGCGTGACGAGGTTGTGGAGTCGGGTCACTACGAGGTGTAACTTCTTGTGATTTTTTCTTCTTCTTTTCTTTTCCTTTGTTCAAAGACAAACAAGGAAAAAAACCAATAGTAGATAAGCAAAAACGGTTGAGAAAACCAAACCATGACACCCAAAACGGCTAGGAAAATTGGAAAGTCCAAGACGCAACATATATTACGGATGGGAAACTTAGTTATCGATCTAGCCGAAAAAAAATTACGGTTGGGAAAACACATATTACGCAACACATACGGCTAGGAAAATCCAAGCCGTAATATAAAAACGGCTAGGAAACTAAAAATTACGATCATGAACCAAAGTTACGGACAGAACGACTTAGACGTAAACACTACCGCTGAAAAAAAAATCGAACACAGGAGAATATACAGCTAGGAATAGCCTAGCCGTATACAACTTGTTACAGATAGGATTTCTCTATCCCGTACGCATATACTATTTTACGGCTGGAAGTTCTTAGATATCCCAACCGTATTAACATATACACGGCCGGGAAAACAATAAATCCCAACCGTGAAACCTATTTACGGTTGGAAATTCATGAACTCCATGCCGTAATCATTTTCAGAAACCGTTTTTTCAGACCTAAAATCTTCGAAACCTACTGCATAATCAATCAAACACTTATATAAAGAGTGGGTTTTTCAATTCATACCTTATTGATGTCATATCAGGACTCTGGACGGCTGGGACATCTCCTTCATTCACTTCTTCTTGATCTTCACTTTCAACTTCATTTGATGAAGTTAGTTTCTCTGCTTCTGGAGGAGGTTGATTCGACGAAGATTGAACTTTTTTTTCCTTTTCTTTCATGGTTTTATAGAATGAGTTTAATCGACGACATTTTTTTTTGAATCGACGATTAATCATTGTAAAACGAAGAATGGAAGAAGAAAAGAAGAAGAAGAAAAAATGAGGAGAAGAAGAAGAAATAAAGAGGTCAGTTTTTTTTCTTTCTCTTTTAATGATTTTCAGGTTTTTTATTTATTTAATGAATTTTCAGTTTTTTTTTTTTTTTAATTAGATTAATCAGTTAATGGAAATGTAGAAGGGTAATAAGCTAAAATGATTGAGAGTATTTTTTAATTTTTACTTAAATTTGATCTCCCCTATAATATTTGGGTTCCACTTAGTAATTTAAGCCCCAAAGTCCCATCCCCTTTTAAACCCTAATAATAGGATTCATAAATAAACCACACCACATCCGCATAAATCTCTAGGCTAACGTGGACCACGCTTGTACACGAAAACGAAACATTCTTTTTGGTGGGCAATGGTTTAACAAGAAAGATGAACCACAGTTCAAATTCAAGAACAGAAGAAGAAACCCAAAGAAACAATGGCATTGAGAGCTGCTACTGTTGTATGTGCTGAAAGGGGAAGGAACCCTAAATTTCTTTCTATTTACCCTCAACTTATTAAAACCAGATTTCCTTCCTCTCTTGTATCTTCTCCACTTAATCCAAAAATCTCATATCAAACTCATAACCATAAAAAACAAGAAAATTTCCAACATGGGAATTTTGATAAATCATTTACGAGATTCAACAATGGTATTCGTGCGATTAATACAGACGCTACAGTGGAATCAAAAACATCATCAGAGAATGAAAATTTGTCAGGAAACTGGAAGATTAAAATGCTTTATGATGGAGATTGCCCACTTTGTATGAAAGAGGTCTGTATCAATTAACCAGCAACCTCAGGTATCGCTGGCCAACTCTGTTACTGTTCTTTATCGTTCTTAAACTCCGATATGGTTATGTTTGTTTGGTATTGTTAGGTAAACATGCTTACGGAAAGGAATAAAATGTATGGGACTATCAAATTTGTTGATATAAGTTCGGAAGACTACTCTCCCGAGGACAATCAAGGAATTGACTACAAAACTGTATGTACTTAAATCATTGCTTCTCTTTATAGTTGTAGCGGGGTGACCAAGCCGGTTATGCCAAACATGAACAAATAGTAAGAGAGATAGGTTGAGGGGGGCGTAGTAGGAGGAGATATGATAGACTTGGTGATAGGATAAAGCTCTCAGAACTGTCACATCGTAGGATAGTCCTCTTCGAAATCGATCCTTCACAGAGAAACCAGATGGGTCAAACTCAACAGACACATGATTATCAGTAGTAAACTTCTTGGATTTAAACTAAGTTTTTGATAATGTATGAAGAAGACGGGAAGGAAGGTGTATGAACGTCTATGGCTGTGCCAACTCACAATAATCATCAACACCATTACTGTTCTTTATCGTTGTCTTAAACTCCAGAGATGATCGGTTTTGCTCGATTTATGGTTATGAACATTTGTTTGGTATTGTTAGGTAAACATGAGATGGACTTTATAGTTGTAGCACGTCTATGGCTGTGGATGGACCAATGTTAATGTTAATTTCTGTTGTTGAAAGATTCAAGATACATTATAGAGTAGAACTGTATAAGGAGACTCCACTTGTCGATGGAAATCGACATCAAATGTCAAAAAAAAAAAAAACTAAAATGGCTTACCCAAAGTTGTGAAATAGTTAGAAATATGATAATTGGCTTATGTGGTCGCCATTTTTTGCACCAGTATTTTTCAAATGAGATTGGAGAAATTTTGATAGGAGTAAAAGTTGGAATGTGTGTTTGCCAATTGCATATGTTATTGGGTGTGAAATGGAACAGGGAGGAGTTGAATGAATGAACAAAGGGTGTTCAATTTTAATAGCTTTATGATTTGGGGTTTGACTGCTTCTATGACCATGTGATAGAGCTTATGTTTCTTGTTTAGGCTATGGGGACTATCCATGCAATCCAGTCTGACGGAACTGTTGTCACAAGTGTTGAAGTAAGTTTCTCGATCACTTTGCAGGCTATGATGCTTATGCAGTAGTGAATTATACCACGTCACCATTTGCAAACTTTGTGCTCGTACCTTTAATTTCTTTGGAGTTGTAATTACGACTCCACTTGAACTTGTTCAGGCATTTAGAAGGCTGTATGAAGAAGTTGGACTTGGATGGGTTTATGCTGTCACCAAGTACAAATCTGTAAGCTTTCATATTGTTTTCACAAATGTAAAATGTCTCAGTAGAGAGCTATATATCCATATTTTTGCTGATAAGCAAATATGTTATTGCAGATTGGAGTCCTAGCTAATGCAGTGTATGCAGTTTGGGCTAAGTACCGTATGCAAATTACAGGTAATCAATCCTCCTTTGAATGAACTGGTTTGTAATTTGATGTTTCATCTTACATTTTGGTATGCATTGTCTGATTTTTAACTTACATGCTCTTCAAATTCCATTATTATCATGACTAGATATCTACATGCGCGAGAAAAATGAAATACATTATGTCTAATGCATGAAATAACTGTGTAATTCTTGTTATTAGGTCGACCTTCGTTGGAAAATGTCCTGGAAGCAAGAATGAAAAAACAGGTAAGCTATAGTGCTACATATTCTGTGAACTCCCTTTTTTGGCCACCATGGTTACGTACTGAGAGATTTTGAACATACCCGAGCGAGTAGATATTGTCACAAGCTAAACCTACTTTGAGGCTAACATTGCTATTTATTTCGCTTCACTTTCAGGGTGGTGAAGTATGCAAGGATGACAAAGCTTGCAAAATTTGAAATTTCATTCGCTATTATTTTTTACACTTGATGCTGACTGCTTACCAGGATGGAAATGTATTTTTTGTATGTATTCCAGCGCCAAAAGGCAGTAGAAATTTCAAATTTGCTGAAAAAGCATAGATAAAAAGGTCTTGTAATTAGATTGTTGTATATCTTTACAGACCACAGTAAATAAGTTAAACATACAAACTATAGAAGTTCATACTTGTTTTTAGCTTTCCTTTTCTTTTTTAAATCAAGGTCATCCTATTTTTATTGACATACATATCATTATTTCAAAGGCAAATGGTTACAGCAGTTGGTCTTACTAGTGTGTTCATCAAACCTGGCGGCTTGAACAACTGCAACCTAACTGACAATTACCAAGGTTTTGAATTGTCTTGAAGATAAAAGGGAGAGAGGACATTGCTGTTCAGTTTTCTTTCCTTTTTCCTGACAATAAGAGCAATTTATGCAAATGCAAATAATGAAAATGATACACATGCGGGTAACCTCTTCTTATCCTGTCCTTACGAATTAATATTCTAATAAAAGAAGGGGTACAGTGGAAGCTAATATACACACCAAGAGATATCACTTGTCAGCTCCTCAATTTGCGAGAAAAATTCTGAACATGATATGATTGAGAGACCACGGAGAGCATGTTTTCAGGTTTAGGATGTTAATTAGTCTTTTTTTTTTTTTTTAAATAAATAAACCAGGTTCAACCCTGGAGATGCATTCCATAGTTTGTTACAACATCCTCCTGTAAGAGTCTTGCCAAAAAAGTGTTAATGGTTGGCTCTTTCCATTGTGAACATAGTTTACGCTCACAACATAATTCAGCCATTGTTAAATAAACCATTGTTAATTAGAGAGTCATGCTCACCTATAATCTTCTGGGTTACCAAGCCTTGAACCCATGACCCTCTGGTAGTGGGACTATACCACTGGGACTATACCAACGCTCACCCATAATCTTGGACAAGCAAGAAGCTGAGGCATCGATAAATCCGTGCAGAACAGCTCGAGCTTCAGCAACAAGGGCTTTAGATAGTCCAAGTGGGCATGGCTGAGGCCTGAGATGAGAGACATAACGCAGACAGCCGCATAACTGTTTTCTTTTGGGAACATTATTTAAATACTCCTCAAAATCCGCCACTTAAAATATATCCTTATTCAATTCTTAAAAATACCCATACCTTCTGAAAAGTGAAAGCAACTAGTACAAGTTGATTTCATAAGTGGACACAACTAGCACAAGTTGTTTCCAAAAAGTGGAAGCAACTTTCTCAAGTTGACTCCACAAAAATTATTTTTTACCCCTTAGGCGTATTTGTGCAAGGCTAACAAAACTGGAAGGTATTTATAATATTCCCACATTTTTTTATTTTTTTTTATCAGAAGCCACCTAACTGTTAAGTTCGACGAACAGTAATATGAGGTGGACGAATCCAAGAAACGGAAGAGAGGTATATGCGGTGTTGTATTAGGTTGGTATTACTTTGTTTAATTAGGTTGGACACTTGGATTACTTTGTTTAATTACATAACTAAAAATCAGCTCAATGAAAATAACCAACCACTTAACTTCACAAATCAAACCACAATATCCCAAATTCTACAAAGCCCGGCCACAACTTCAACTATTACTTCTTATTGCTATCTCATGTGGTCCCTTTGGACAACTCGAAATGAACTTGTTTTCAGAAGAACCGACTCTCAGCCTATGGATATTTTAACAAGAGCTATACAACAACAACAAGAATATGAATGGGCAAAAAGTATTACTCCTCCAATTATGCCAGGCGAACCACCTACCAGAAGTACTACGATCAACACCAGGACTAAAGTAACAATACACGTCGGATGGACCAGATCAGAATCAGACTGGGTAAAGATAAATACAGATGGAGCTGCTAGAGGACACCCAGGATTAGCGGGAGCAGGGTTCATTTGCAGGGATTCCAATGCTCAAACTGTGATGGTCGTTGCTCAGCCATTAGGAATCACAGATGCCATCACTGCTGAAACATGGGCAACGGTGCTAGCAACAAGAATGGCAACGGAAAGACAATGGCGTAAAGTTTTGTTTGAAACGGACTCAGAAAATCTAATGCGCCTAATCAAGACCCATACAGATGCTCCTTGGTATATCTCAGAAATGATAGCGGAAATAAAACACCGAATGAGTCAAATTCCGGAATGCGACATCCAACACACCTATCGAGAAGGAAACCAGGCGGCGGACGGACTGGAAAACTACGCAGCGGATGCTAGCCAAACATGAAATTACTCCACCGCAATTTGGGATAGGGAAATCCCCCCGTGCATCAATCAAATTCTTTTAAATGACTTCATGGGTATTAAATTCCCGCGTGTAATTTCTGTTTAACCTTCTGTCTAATTTTATATGCTTAAAAAAAAGGTTGGTATTGGATCCAGGAATGTGGGATGTACAAGCTGCGGGGTGTGGTGAAGGATATATAGCTTGAGATCATGAAGTTGTCCACCGAATGCGTTGTTGCTTCTGGTTAGGCATGCCCATAATAAGAGCAACCGCAGAGTTGAAGCCAAAGCTATATTTGGAAACAAAATCGAGCGTATTCTTGGTTCTCAAAAGTTATATTCGCAGCCAAATTGTTAAATTGCCAAACCAAGTTTCTATATTTGAGAACTTTATTTGGCTATTCTCAAATATAGCACCACGTTGTTATAATTACCGTTCATGTTGAGACGCATTTTTAGATTACGTTTACGTCGAAACGCGTTTTTTTAATTTTGTCTCGAAAGTAAAAGGTATTTAAAAACCTGTCTGTTATGGACGGTTCCTAAAACTGAGTTTAAGTAAACGCTTTTAAAAAATGCGTCTGGCACTTGACGCATTTTATAACCGCGCGAAAGTGGAACGTCTTCTAAAAATGCGCTTTGGTTTACGTATATATAAAATGCGTTTCACTGTAAACGGTTTTTATGATTGCGTTAAACTCCTACATCATCTCCCAAAAGTAGTTATAAACTGCTTCTTATTCCAAAAGTAGTTATAAACTACTTCTTTCTATTCCAAAAGTAGTTATAAACTACTTCTTATTCCATTAGTAGTTTTAAAATACGTCTCTTCAACAAGCGGTTTGAAAATGCGTTTAATAAAACGCTTTTATAAAAACCGTCTAACATCTGCACGTAGTATTAAATCACGTTTACTCGTACACGATATTTATAATTGCGTTTAACTATAACACTTATAAAACGCGTTTCAATCACAAGGAGTTAATTATTGCGTTTACAGACAAACGGAGTTTTAAACTACGTTGTTGGATAGCCTTCGGTCTCTCCGTACGTCACATAACAAAATTTCCAAATAAAAAGCCATATATGAGATATCAATTTGGGAATATAGGACCTCAACACTAAAGTTTCTCTAACCAAGCTAAAAAAAATAATCATTTTTTGGGGACTACTCTTAAGTTTTAGGGGTGGATATTGGAAGTAATACTGAGTCACCCCTTGTCAATTTTTTTAATACAAACTTTACCCTTGATGATAAACTTAGTTAGAGTAATGATTAATAATAATTAGTTAGTGATTAGTGATTGGTGATTTATAAGTGGGATTGTTTTGTTATAAACATTATTATTGAGAGATAAGAAGAAAAAGAAGGAAATAGGAAGAAGAAGATGGGTGAACCCAAAAAATCGTTTTTTGAGTTTAGTAATTATGATATGAGTCATTCGTGTGATGATACCTCAGAATCAGAATCAGAACCCCCTTCACCTCCTAGTGTATATGTCAATACTTCTAATGATCCAAATATGAGTTATTTGTTAGATGATGAAAACTTTTTTCCCCAAAGTTAAGCTAACCAACCAAATGATGGATTTTATCAGCCACAACCTCAAGATGAAGATATGGGTACTCAGGTATGTCTCATATTTAGTTAATGTAGCTTGAATTGTGCAAAAAATTGGCCAAACTCAAAATTTCCGGAAAAAAATTTCGGCTAGGTCAACCAAGTTCGGTTACCAAATTTAACAACATAGGTATCCGAACATTTCTGAAGGTGTAGTTCGGTCACTAAATCTTGCAGAAGCAGGTAACCAAACTACATGTTAATGGTGGTTTTCTAGAGTTCGGTTATGTTTTTCCAGAAGATATAACCGAACTATTTTTATAGACTTTACAGTTCATAGTTCGGTTTAGTCGAGTTTAGTCCCTTTGTAACCGAACTTGTTATTCGGAAAGATCGCATAATACATATATACAGCGTAGATAACCGAACATCCGAACCCCTATGTTCGGTTTAGTCGAGTTTTTTATTTTCATGGCCGAACTTTTGCATATAAAATCTAAAGATCGAGTTCGGTAAGGCCCCAATTTATTTCTGGAAACTACATAACCGAACTCTCTGTTCGGTAGGGTCGATAAAAAAATTTACATTACCGAACTTGTAAGTGTTTCTTGTTTATGGTATTGATGTTGTGCTATTACTTGTAGGTTCTATGTGATCCAATAGAACCAATGCAAAACCAACCTTCCCCGGTTGGTATTTTGTACGATGACACATCCCATCACTACATCAATGACTTGGTATTCACAAATCCGGAAGATGCAAAGAGTTGGGCTAGACAACATGCACAAAAATACATGTGCGTATTAGTATTGAATGGGAGACAAAACAGTACTCGCTTTCAAATGGTTTGTGAGATAAGTTGTGATCCCTATAAAAGCCACAAGAGGAAGGGTTATGTTTATAAAGGAAAGACAAATAGGAAAAACAAAACTTTCTCAAAGAAGATTAAATGCCCATTCAAGATTGTATTTAATTACAACGAAGATTTGGGTGGATGGGTTCTCTACAAGGTTATGCAAGGTTGTCATAATTATCCTCGTCCGGAGCATCTTGAAGGACATTTCATGGCGGAAAATCTAAATCCTAAAGAGATGGACAAGGTAGCTAAAATGAGTACAATGGGTATTTCACCGCTTCAAATGCTCCAAATACTAAAGGAGGATAACAAGGATAACCACTCGTCTTTGTCCACAATTTACAATGCAATTGAGACAATTAGAAGGAAGGAATGGAGAGATAGACAAGTAATGCAACAATTGTTTTTTTTTTTGCCCAAGAGAAAAACTACACGGTTCAAAAGGATATGGATTCGGAAGGAGAGATAACTGTAGTTGCAGGAATTCCCACACTACACCCAACTCAAGAATTTATCAATATTTATGACATAATTTGAAGATTAAGGACCTACTTAATTAATATGATCTTAAAAGAATTACAATGATCAAGAACACAAGACACTTAATAAGATTTTCTCTCTCCTAAAAACTTTCTTAGCCCTCAAAAATTCATCTCCCTCTCTGGAACTATTCATTTCATTTATATAGGTATTTACATAGTGGATTACAGTTCATGACAGCTCATTTACAACTAAGATTCCCTTTAGTTTCGGATCTAAGTTCTTGCGATACATCGCAGTTTGCACCGCCTTAATCTTTCGCAGGTTTTATTGATTCATCGCAGAAATGTCACGCCTTTCTCATGTTTCTGTCGTTTTCATCCGATATGTCATTCCTTACGTCATTTGAGATGTATTGCAGAATATCATTGATGTATCGTAAACATGTATCGCAGAACTGTTGTTTATTTTGCAAGAATATTGTTGTGACAATATTCTGATCCTACATCTTGCCTCTTCTCATATCTTTTCTGCGAAGAAGGTAAAGATCATGAGAATTTAAATCTCTTGATTTGCCGCAACTCCCTATCTTTTCACACTACCTTCACTCTGACGCGTCTCTGCATCCATCGCTAGATATTCTACGCGTGTTTCTTCTCTCATTTATTCCTTGACTCATCTTTTTTCAACCGTTGAATTCTGACCATTCACGTCTTTTCTTCATTAAATGCACTGATGTTCTCGAGAATCTTCTTCTCTTATAAATATCTTCTTCGCTAATCTCTCCTCTTCTTTTTACTTTCTCTTTTTACTTTTTCTCTGCAACTCTTCTGTTCTTCATCTTCTTCCGCAAATTCCGGATCTACTACTGTTTCAATCTTGTTTCTTTATTCTTCTTCATCTTAATCATCATTCCCATACTAAAAAATGGCTCCTGCTAAAAAATTAGGTCAACCTACTTTCCAAAAACACCAAAAGAAGTTCCAAACCTTAGGTTTCACACTTTCTGAGATCCTTGGTCAATCTTCAGACACTGATCTCTCCATTGATCTAGTTTCAGAATTTCCTTCTTCCAATGGGAAAATCCTTATTTCTCTAGGTCAATTAGAAGCTGGCCTTCCTATCCATCTTTATAACCCAGATCTCCCTCTTTTTTATGAAATTATTTCTGACGTTAAATTTTCATGAGCAATCTTCCAATTAAGTGGAGATTGTATTCATCTCATTCTCGAATATGCCTCTCGTGGAGATGGTAAAGGATCTCGCTATCCTGAATCTGCGAAACATCCTGATTTTAAAGATATCCTAATTATTCCAGCGAAATATACCGTGGAGAATTTCTTTGCGAATTATCAAGTGATTCCCATGAAGAAAGATAGCACGTGTTGGGATGTTCGTTTGAATAGGAATAAAAAGGTTGCGAAGGATAAACTTCTTATGCAAGATATAGATTATCATTCAAGTAAAAACCAAGGTCCACGCTTCTCAAAAGATGATAAGTGGTGTAGATTTCCTCTCCTCCTTGAAGGTTCATATATTTCTGGCGCTCTCGATCTTCCTGCGAATCCTGCGAATCTTGCAGCGTATTGTCCTTGGGTTTTTAACTGGCCTGAAAGGAATTCTGAGGTATATTTCGCAGAATTTATCATTATTCGCAAATTTTGATAAATGTATCATTCTTATTGATTATATTGAGATATCTTTTATCATATTGAAAGAATGAAGCTTAACTATGTCAATACTGGGAATCCCAATCTCCTTCAAATTTTGAAAACCTTCACAGATGAAGTAAGAAACAATCTTCTATAACCTTTAACAATATATTGTTGCCCCTGTTTCTTATCTTTATATGTGATTGTTTTCAAGGAAATACCATTTGTCGCGGTGGTTGAAGCCAAAGATAAAGGCAAAAGAATAGCAACTCCAAATGAAAGTTATGGTGCTTCTCCTCGCCGCAATAAAAATCAAACCACTGACGGTCCTCCAAAGAAGATAAGAAAAACTCAACCACTTCCTTCTGATAATTCTCAACTCAAAGAGACTTCTACTATCGCTGAAAAAGATAATGAAATCGAAAAAAATAGTGGAATTAATAATGATGCCTCTGTGGGCCCTTCAATGCATATCTCTTGTGCAAGAATTAGGTCTACGATGGGTCTTTCTCAACCTGAGACTCCAATGGATCAATTGTCAAACATTTTTAGAAATCCCCTACAAGGTGTTGGAGATGATGATATTACTCGTACTTGCGACTATCTCTCAAAGATATGCGACGCTTCAATCTTGACTAATAATAAAGATCTTAAAGGAGTCTCAAGATTTATTAACCCAGGTTTTCTTCATGCGTTAGCTTCGTTGGTATGCCCCTTTCCTTCATTTTTCTTGTAGTAAACTTTAAATTTGTCATGAGTATCAAAAATCTTTTACTTATCTTACTTATTTTCTCTTTTCTGTCACACGATTTGCCAGAGCTTCTTTTTCTGTTGCTTCAGAATTAGAAAATAGATTATCATCATCATAGAAAAGGCTTACTGATTCACAATCTGAATCTGCGAAACTTCTCGAGAAAAATAAGCAATACGAAGCTGAAATCTCCATTCTTCGCGAAAAATGTAAACAGTTGGAAGTAGCTGGAAATACTGAGCTTCTTAATAAAAATAAATCGCTTGAAGTAGAAATTCAAGTTCTTCAACATAAATTAGTTGATAAGGAGAAATTCTGCAAACAAGTTATTGGTATAAGTCTTTTTTTTTTTTTTTTTTTGAGCTTATTTGGGCAACCATTTTGCAGATGCCTATAATCTTACTGATGAAGCCATCATTCTTAATTCTTTTGATGAACCCATAGATGAAACCACTCTTCTTGAGCGTCTTAATGACGCTTTAAATAATTATTCAGATGAAAAAATTAATACTTTGTCCATTGATGAGCTTAAATATCATATCTCCCTTATGAGAATGGATTATAGATCTGTCTTGAGTACATCCAATAGTTTAAAGACTTGAAGAGATGAATTTAGAGAAAAAAATCAAAGTCTTAAAAGCCAAGAAGAGTGAACTTGAGAAGGATAAAGAACGCATTACTCTTCAAGGCGCTGAAGCTTTATCAAAATTTCGCAATACCCTTATTGATACTGAACTTGAGAGAGATAGACTTAAGGATGAAAACATTAAACTTCTTAAAAGAGAAAAACAAATCCGTTCCCATCTTCTCATTCAAAGTGATGATGAATTCGCATGGGCTGCGACAATTCTCGATAATGCTAGGAAAAACTTAGCGATAGATGTCAGTCTTCATACCGAGCAAGCAACATTGATACAAGAAATGATCCATGAAAGAGAAGGTTATTTATTGTTCCTCTAATATCTTTGTATTTCTTGTAGATTCCCAACCAGTTTCTAATTTATTGTTGTATCATCGCAGAATCTGAAGGAAGATATTCCAAAAGGGTAGCAGAACTTGAAGAAGAAAAAAGTGGTCTTGCGAAAAATCTTGCTTCCCGTAATGAAAAAATCTCAAGACTGCGAGAGAAAATAAAGATATCCAACTCAAACTTGCGTAATAATCTTCTCACCGTTCGCAATAATGCTATTGAGAAAGTTTGCAAAGATAACGATCTTCCTCTTAGTCTGTATCCTTGTCTTATGGATAATATCCCAGCCAGTTCTCAAGTACCAATTATTTATGATAGTGAGGCTGATACAAATGAACATGAAAGCGAAGATGAGGAAGGAGCTAATGATGAAGATAGTGAAGACGAAGACGAAGATGAAGATAATGATGGAGATAAATAGCTCTGTTTTTTCTTTTTGATTTTCTCCTGTATTTTTCTCTTTCTTTCTTGCGATAATTATCTGCGACAACTTGTAATATTCTGCGAATTATCTGCAGCTCCTGATATCTTTCAATATATAAATTCTTTTTTTCTTCTATCTGTTTGTTATTTATATGAACTTATCATATAATGATGAATAACAATATTTACCATTCTATGCATCATTCCCATACTTGCCCCTTGTTATTAATCTGCAATATGATAAATGAATTATCGCAAATAATACTGCAAAAAAAATCTGTTATATGCTTCGCAGATATAATCTCTCTTGTGGTCTTATTTTGCCTTCCTAGTTAAAGGTCTTATTATGCCACTTTTATGCGACAAGATCGCAGGACATTCTTACTTTCATATGTAATAATCCATTGATCTTGTCTTATCATTTATTTTGATCTATGCGACAATATGATAAGTCTAAGCCATCTTGCGAGATTAATCTCTCTTTGATTTTTAAGACTCATGACATTGGCGTCTTTTCGATGAAATCGCAGGAAATTTTTGCGATTTATATCCTCTTATCATTGATTTCATTTATCTCGTCTTTTGTTCTTATCGCAAAAACCCATTGATCTCATCTTAACATTTCTTTTTTGGCTTTTTGGCCTATTATGCGGCAATATGACGGGCCTAAATATTCTTGCGAATATAAAGTCCCATGACATTGCTGTCTGTGTCACGCGACAATATGAAGGGCCTAAATACTCTTGCGAATATAAAGTCCCATGACATTGTCGTCTTTTTTGATACACAGCTCCCTAATGGAGGGTATCACCCTTATCTCTCCCCTTGGTTTCCCCTTCAAGGAGACATACTTCTTCCATACAAGACTAGCTCCTCCCATCCGGTTCTAGAAACAACCAGTTGTTTTTGTAGCCTCTTATCCTTTATGCCTATATGGCTTATAGTTACGAGACTACACCCTAGTGGGGTTTTCTTTGGGCCGAACACATCGTAAGCCAAGACTTTCCATGGATGGCCAGGGTAGGTTCATCCATCCCGGGCACCCACAGCTCAACCGTGTACCTCGGCGCCTTGATCATACTTTGCATTCCTTAGGAGAAACTCTCGGGCGCCCAACCAGGGTATAACCTTATATAGTTGGGAATCCAAGTTATCTCTCCTGGATGGATTTTCTATAATCCCAAATCTCCATGACTAGGTTCCAGCAGCAGTATAGCCTTTCCCATAGTCATGCAAAGAGATACCCCCTTATGACGCACTTTAAGGACATTGCCTCTTACGGAATAGAATCCGAGAACTAAGGTGTACGCCATAAAAGTTCGTCCCATTCTTATATGTTTTTAGGCGATTTGCGCCCGTCTTATGCATTTGCATTAAAAATTCTTATATGATTTGAAATCATCATCTTTTTCTTTCAATAGAAAAATTCTTATTTTTGAGCAAAGTTTTTCTTTTAATATTCTGTTTGCATATTTCTTGCTATTTTTGTTCTTCAACTGTTCGCAACATGACATTGCTGCACTTCTTTTCTTCTGTGACGAATGATTATTCACAATACTTTGTTATTTGTTTACTTTCTTGCGAGAAATGAAGATTTCAAATTTTTTCCCAACACCTTGCACTTGTTTATTTTCCTGCGAAGAATGAAGATTTCAACTTTTTCCCATCTTTTGCGCGATTAATCACCATTGATTCTTTTGGCACAAACTATTCTTGTAATATATCCTTTCCCCGCAACTCTATACTGTCCACCATTAATTTCTCTGCTCTCTGAGTTTGCTTCCTGTTATGTTGCCAATTACGATTTCTGGCATTTCTTTCTTCGCAAGTATTAATGTCAACTTCATAACACTTTTTCCCTTCAAACCAATCACCTTTAATTATCCCAATACCATGAGGATGCGGAAACTTTATGCATTGATGATATGTGGATGCTATGCCCAAGATTCCATGGAGCCATGGTCTTCCAATTAAGGCATTATAAGGAGATTCTATATCCACTACACATAACTTAATTTTTGAAGATATCTTGTTCAATGGGATTTCCATAGTGATTTCTCCTTTTGGCTTATTCGCAGTGCCATTAAAACCATAGATCTTGTAAGTTGAGGGGATTAATTCATCATCTCTTCCACCCATTGTACGGTAGGTATGATAAAATAAGATGTCTACCGAGCTGCCAGTATCAATTAAAACCTTATCTATTGCCCAAGAATCACTTGTTGCGTCACCATCATCTTCTTCTCCCTCTCTGTACTTTGGATTTATCTCTAACTTTACCACCAACGGGTTGTCATGCATCTTCCCTGGCTCTGGTATTTCTTGTGCAGTAAAAGAAATAACTTGTTTCTGCCATTCTTCTAACGGAGAAATTTTCGCAATATTCATCACCTCTCTTCCCTCTATATCCCTTCCAAATACTCTACTTAGCACATTATCATGGAAATCTTCTATTGTTTTCTGCGAATGTACAATTGAATTGCAAAATAGATTTTTTGTTATAGCTCCTACTTCAATGACAAATGTTTCTGCGTCTTTCGCAACATTGACTCTACGAATTTCTGGTGATTGCGGCAATTGTTGGGGTTGTGGATATCTCGCTAGAAAATGATTTAACTTCCCTTGTTCAATCATTCGCAGAATAATTCTTTTTACATTTCTACAATTATTCACAGAATGGACATGAAAATGATGATAAGGACAGAACTCTTGATTTTGGTTGTTAGGATGTGGTTCTTTCCCCATGTTCCAGGGTGAGGGTATATTCTCCATCAAAATAATCGCTTCCCAAATCTTGTCTATACTGGTATTTAGAGGTGGAAATTTGACATCTTCCCATATAATCTTTTGACCTCTTTGCTCTCTTGAATAATTCTGCCTCTGTCCACCATAAGTCTCCTGCGGTTGATCAAACCTTGGTACCTTATTATTGTTATTGCGATTATAGAAATTTCTCTCCTTTTCCAATTCCTCTTGATCTCTACTCCCCATTGCTACTATCTTACGTTGATTATCAATCTTCATTTTCTCTCGCTGATTTTGGGAGATACTTGCTACTGTATTAATCATCCTTGGTAATAAACTTCCATTTGTTGCGGCTGAACTTGTGCCTGCGAGAATTGGATATGACTCCATCTCATTTTGTTTTTCCTCCAAAGCGATATACTCTTCTTGCAATTCTCGCAGTTTTGTCATAGTGATTGTGTTTTTAACTCTGAATACCTGGATGTATAATAGATTTGTCGCAAACATAGCATTTATGAAGGATAAAATGAGATATCTTTCATCTACTCTTCTATCCATTTCACTATACATTGTCCTCCATCTTATCATTAAGTGCTTTAAACTCTCGCCAACTCTCTGCTTCAATCCAAACACATCTTCAATTCCAGGTCGTGTAGAGTTATTACTTATGTATGCTCCTAAAAAGGTAGTTTGCAAGTGCATGAACGAAGTTATTATATTCTTGGGGAGACTTTCAAACCACTTCAATGCTTCGCCAGTTAAACTTGACGCAAAGTATTTGCATAAAACGACATCATGGTTCTCCCATTGTAGCATGCATCGAATATAGGCTTTGATATGTTGGATGGCACATGTAGTCCCATCAAAAATACTGGTCAACACCGGAAAATTGCATTTTGGAGGTATCCCTCCTAATTGTACCTCTTGAGTAAATGGAGTTTTCGCAGCTTCTTCGATTGCCTCATCAAGTTGTCTTCTTCCTCCTTCTCTTCTGTTATTTATCATTCCTCTCATTTTTGCTAATTCTCGCAAGATTTGCTCATTCCTATCAGAATTTTGCTCCATGGGCTTTTTCAATGCAACCTCTCTTCGTCTGCGTTCATGCCTTTCTTGTCTTGCGATATTTCGCGCTTCTTCTTCGACATCTTGATTTTGCCTTCTTCCTCGATTTTCTCCTTCTTGAATTTGCAAATTAATTTTCCTTTCATTTTCTTTTCTGCGAATTTCCTCATCCCTTACTGTTTCTCTTCGTTTCCTTTCTATATCTCTGCGAATCCTCTCATATTCCTCATTTAGATTATCATTATTACGATTTTGTACACGTCGTCTTTCTCGATTATCATGATTATTCTGACGCAAAGCTGCTTGAATTTCTTGTTCTTCTACTTCAGCTCGCAATCTCTCTCTTTCTCCCACTAAATGTACTTGCTCAATATAATGCCTCTCAATATCATCTTCAATGATCCTGCGATTTCTTCGAATCTCTTCATCACATAACATTCTCCTTCTTTCTTCTTGATTTTCTCTCTCATCTTGATTATGTCTAATATCCAAAGTTTCACCGTGTGGAATATAACGATCATTTATCAAATTCTCGCCAATGTTTTGTATAGGGTGATTTTGTCTTGTTTCTTCTCTATATGATCTTGAACTTGATCTCATGCTGCTTCTTGATCTTCTGTTTTGTAACCTCAAATTTTCCATTCTCAATTCATGATTTTGCCTTGTAAGATTTGCACGCTCTTATGCCTCTAATCTTATTTCTTCTTGTATCCTTTGTCTCAAATCATCTACTACTTCATGCCCTTCATGAATTGCTCCTCCATCCACTTCTTGATTTCTTTCCTCTTCTTGATTTTCTGCCTCTTCTATCGAATTCGACCTCCAAGTATGCACACTTACTCTATCATAATCCTCATTTCTATCTTGTGATTGTGTTTGTTGATTTGGTGGTTGAATTGAATTTTCAGCTCCATTTATCATTCTACTTCTTCCTGATCTAATCCTTAAAGATTCTTCCAATTCACCTGTTCCTTCTCCTGCAATTCTTTTACTTCTTCTCACTGTTGTTGGTGGTTCTGATGAATGTCTTCTTCTCCTAGCCATTCCTTCAATTCTAATAATTTCTTCAAATCTTCAAATTGCAATTTGAAATTTCTCAAATTGATTCTCCCTGTTTCTGGACGCCAAAATGTAGTTGCAGGAATTCCCACACTACACCCAACTCAAGAATTTATCAATATTTATGACACAATTTGAAGATTAAGGACCTACTTAATTAATATGATCTTAAAAGAATTACAATGATCAAGAACACAAGACACTTAATAAGATTTTCTCTCTCCTAAAAACTTTCTTAGCCCTCAAAAATTCATCTCCCTCTATGGAACTATTCATTTCCTTTATATAGGTATTTACATAGTGGATTACTGCTCATGACATCTCATTTACAGCTAAGATTCCCTTTAGTTTCGGATCTAAGTTCTTGCGATACATCGCAGTTTGCACCGCCTTAATCTTTCGCAGTTTTTATTGATTCATCGCAGAAATGTCACGCCTTTCTCATGTTTCTGTCATTTTCATCCGATATGTTATTCCTTACGTCATTTGAGATGTATTGCAGAATATCATTGATGTATCGTAAACATGTATCGCAGAACTATTGTTTATTTCGCAAGAATATTGTTGTGACAATATTCTGATCCTACAATAACACAACTCTTTATTGTGCATCCGACTAGTGTTCAATTGGCTCAATGCTTTCATGAAGTTTTCATAATAGGTTGCACTTATAAGACGAACAAGTACGAGATGCCATTATTGAATATTGTTGGGCGTACTTCGACGAAGTCACCATTTACCATAGCGTTTTGTTTATTAAGGGACGAGCAAGAACCTAGTTATATTTGGGAGCTACAACAAGTTAAGGCAATCTTCCGAGGTGATGATATTCCCGGGGTTATAGTGACGGATAATGAATTGATGAATACAATTGAGGAAGTGTTCCCACTAGCACATAATATGCTTTGTAAGTTCCATATATGGTGTAATTTGATGAATAGGTGCAAGCCAATAATTTTTCCACCCAAGAAAATATGATATGAAGAGATTAAGATGCTACCGGAACATGAATGAGCGGATGCAAAAGAGGAAGTTGAAAAATAATACGAGATAAAGTACGCTAAATGGGTTGCATTCAACGGTGAATGAGAATCATTGTGTTGGTCCCTTACCGAGGAAGAGTATTATATAAATCTTGCGGAGTTTATCACCCATTGGGATACTCCCGATTACCCCGGTGTTGTATCGTATTTTCTTCGCTAGTGGTTGGAACCACACAAAGAGAGGTTTGTTTATGCCTATACCAACCAATATAAACACTTGGGAAATCAAGCGACAAGTTTAATAGAGTTAGCTCACCACCGGTTGAAGAAGAATCTCTTTAGATGTGTTGATAATTTCGTAACCGTGTGGAATGCTATGGAAAATTACTTCAAGCGTGACATTGATAGAATTAAAGAGAAGTTCCAAAAAAGTCATATATTTAAAATGAACGAAAAATATGCCGACCACCCATTGTTCAAGGGAATCCATTACAACGTATCTCGGCAATGTATGAAATTGTTGATTATATAAGTCGAGTTGATGGATAAGTGGGAAACCAAAGAGGACGAGGTGTGTGTATGTAACATGAAGAAATCTATGGGTCTCCCTTGTTGCCATATGATAATCAACTACGAGCATGGCGTAATCCCTTTAAGCGAAATTGATCCATTTTGGAAGCATCTAAGTTTCATCCCTCCTTCAAAGGGAAAAGAAGCCGAAGAAGAGTTTGGTGATAACGAAATGGGTAGAACCATACTAGAGATGTATCGTGGCATGAACAAGCTCCAAAAACAAATCTTTTGGGATGACATGAGGAAAATCATATATCCACAAACGCAAGAGAATATCTATGAACCGGCAAAAGCAAAACGCAAAGGTAAACCAAGCAAAAAAGAAACTAAAAAGCAACTAAGAGAATATACAAAGGTGTTACGTAAGAAGAAAAGTGAGCAAAATACAAATACTAGAGATCCTTGTGGCCATGATTATACCGCGTCAATGTACTTGGAGAAAACCAAGAAATGGGGTAGGAGTATTGAGGATAAAGGCGAAACAAGTGAGGGAGTTTTGAAGAAAAAGGGTCTGATGTGTCCATCACAACCAAGCCAACCATCTTCCGGCAACGTGAAACTTAAGTCTCCAATGTGCCCCATCCAACCATCTTCCCTAGACGTGAAGCTTGAGGCTCCAAATAAATACTATTTGAATGAGCTACCTCTACACATTAGAGAATACGTTATATCCACCGATGACGTTCCTACGGATGGTAATTGTGGTTTTCATGTTGTCAATCAACAACTTTGGCCTTTCATAGAAGGTGCCAAGCGAAATAATGGGTGTGCAATTACTCATATAAGGTAAAGGTTGTCCAAACTAAAGGATAATCCGGCCTTTTACAAGACAATGTTGTGCGATGGGGAGGGTAGTATCAATGGGAAATTTGTTAGGTATCAACGTCGTCTTCATGGGGGCCAACCGATCACAAGGGATTATTGGATGAGCATGCCTATATGTAGAACAACTCAAACGAAGGAGATGTATGATGGCATTGATTAACAATAACCACTTTATAGGCCTCCGGTTAAAACCCGATTTTCCATTGCCTCCAATATGTGGAACCTCTTATTGGCCTGCATTTAATCCGGATAGAATGTTGGGTTGGTGTATCATGTATGAGCATAACATGGATATGTGGAATGCTTTGAAAAAGTCAGAAGAAATTGTACATGAAGGTCAAATTTCACTTGAGGATGATTAAATGACACATGTAATGGAACTAACTATGCTTATGAATGGAATACTATTTTTTTTTGAAGAGTGGTATTAATTATTGAGTAAATGTTAGTATTTTATGGAGCTTCCAGGTAATAGTTCGGTTAGCTTCTTAAATATTTTAGGTATCCGAACACTAAGTTCGGTTACGTCGATGAATATTACCAGGTTGCCAAACTATAGTTCAAAACCTAAGATAAACTGCTGAATTTGACATTGAAGTTCTGTTAGGAAAAGAAATTACAAGACAAAGCCGAACTGTACGATACAGAAGTACAGTTAGGAAACGAAATTACAGGACAATGCCGAACTTTTACAGGACTTTCCAAAATAAAATTACATAACATTTAATATCCAAAACGCGTTATGAAAAAGTCTTTATGGAGGCGAAAATGATATTCATATTTGAAATCCTTTGTCTTCCATCTTCGCCATTCGTTTTTTGATGTTAAAATGATTTCGTCGAATCCTTTACCCCTAAGTCGATACCTCCTTACAGTACGAAATAAAGCCATAAACTCCACAACTCTATCTCTAATCTTTCCAAATCAAATGAACAAAGTTATATGATCACGGTTATAAGGGTTTGTTGTGTCGGAGAAGAATTTCTCATGAATTTCCCCCAATAACTATGACTCATAATACCATTCATTCTTCGTTCTTCACCCCTCTTTGGATAGTATAATATGTAGTTTCTGCAAAGAGAAAGATCTTCAACTAGATTAAATTTAGGACTAGTAGGTGCCATTTTTAGAAGATTTAGAAACAAAATATTAACTATGAGACCCATATATATACCACTTTGGTGTATAGCGGCTATAAAATTAGCCGTTACTTGATATTACATTGTAATTTCAAAATTATGTAATATATTTCTGTCAGATAAAGTACATTTTAATTTCAAAATTATACGTTCGGTTAGGAAATAAAAACTTACGATCTAACCGAACCCCAAGTTTGGTTGCAAGATAAATACATGAGGTAACCGAACTTTTTTGTGAAGGCTCACAGACAAATTAAACATATATGTGATACAAAACACACTCCAAAACAAACCTAAGAGTTGGTTTATGTGATTTTACATCGAGAGAATGAGTTTTCCAACATGTGCAATGGAAAAAATTTGAGTCTCCAGAGAAGATTTCAGTTAGGAAACAAAAACTTGTTATCTAACCGAACCCGAAGTTCGGTTGCAAGATAAATACATGAGGTAACCGAACTTTTTTGTGAAGGCTCACATGCAAACTGAACATATATGTGATACAAAACACACTCCAAAACAAACCTAAGAGTTGGTTTATGTGATTTCTACATCAAGAGAATGAGTTTTCCAACATGTGCAAACTAAAAAAATTTAGTCTCCGGAAAAGATTTCGGTTACCTAAGAAATTATGCTCTGGTAACCGAATTAATATCTCCAGCCTTTATGATGAAGGATTTGTTCAGTAACCAGTGAAAATGTTACGAGCTTAACGAACTCAATCTTCGAAAATATGGTAGGATTTAGCAGGTCACCGAAAATTAAGTTCGATGACCTTGAATTTGTCACAGGTTACCGAACTTTAAGTTCGGTTGTTTGTGTAAAAATCACAGGTTGCCGAAAAACACACTGTACTCAACATTTCAGCCTTATAAAATTGAAAACACAAACCCAATTAAAATTGAAAACACAAAAAAGGTTCTAAAACAAATATAAAAGTGTTATACATACCAAACTACGAAATCCTTAAATAATTGTTTAAACCATATGAAATCCATAACTAAGATGTTTTTTGAAACTAAAACCATACGAAATCACTAACTACCACTCCGACGAACCCTTTTACCACCTCATTGCTTACCACGAGTTTTAGGATGAACTTCTTCATCACTTGGGGTTTCATGTAGGGATCCTCAAGCTCGTCAACGCTATTAGACTAGTCAAGAGACGATTTGGCTGCTAATAACTCGTTTAATTTAACACGAACGTTAATTAATAGGAATTCATTTAATAACGATTTAGATGCAAAATTAGTACCACCCGATAGATCTCGAAAAGTTACGCGGAATGGATTGCTCCAACGTGTCATTCGGATATCGGACGAAGAAGATATCATTGGTTTAATATGAAGGGTAAAATCGTTATTTCATGGTAAAACGCTATCGCTATAACACAGACATGTTGTGGCTTCCCTTATCAAAGCAATTGCGTGTCTTAGTGTTTTCTTTGGGCCTTATCTCCTCAGACCGATCGAAGAGAATCAGTTTTCTCTTTTCTTCTTTCTTTTCTTTCTCCTTTCTTCGTTCCTATTCTCTTCTTCCTGTTCTTTTTTCTGCGAGAGATTTATCGATTGAGAGTGAGGTTGAGAATCAGTTCGAGAGAGTGGTAGCTGGCTGGATTGAAGGCGAAGGTGTTATTGCTGTTGTTGTTTGAGCACGGAAAGAAGAAGATAGAGATGCTACTCTAAACTGAGGTTAGGGTATTTGAATATGAGATGAAGATTCAAGAAAATTGATGATTCGGTTATGAACCCTAGTGATTATTGATGAAGGCGGTGTTGATTTAAATATTGGTTCAGAATTCAGGAGCATAAGAATCGACAAGCTAATTAGGGTTTTGATAGTTAGGTTTAAATTTGTGTAAAATTGATGGATAACCGAGTGGTTAATAACTACAGAATGAAGGGTTTGTTACTTTAGTGAAGTTATGGGGTTAATTTGATAAAGAGTTGAAATATTAGGGTTTTTGTAGAAGTTCAGAAGAAGAATTGAATGATGAAATTGAAGGTTTAAAGGATTAATTAGAGATGGGTTTGAATGACATGAAGAGTAGAGTTATGTGTTGAAATCGGGTTGGATATAGAGGTTTGGGAATTTGTTCTAGGGTTTCTCTATAAATTGAAAATGGTGGTGAAGATTGATGGTTTGTTGAAGTGAATTCAATTGCGAGGGTTGAGCTAATCTGAGGTAATGGTTTTCCTGAATTGTTTCGCTAAAGTTATCATATTCAGTTTTGGGTTTTAATGATTATCAATCAACTGTGATTGTAGTTTATCGTGTGTTAGAGATGATATGAGTATTTTTTTTTAGTGAAGATGTACATGGTGGTGGGTTGCTGAGTTAAACTGTTAATGGAGTTGAAAAAAAGATGTGGTTGTTATAGTGGTGGTGTTGTAATGGTGGATGTAGATGAATGTTTAGGATTTTGCGGAGTTTGATTAACTCAGATGGCTGCAGTAAATAAGCCTGGTGGTAATGCTATTGAACTAAGTTGAACTATTAGTTGTGTTGGTGTTGAGAGCTATAGTTTGTAACTGAAGTGAATGTGGCAATATTACCAAAGTTGTAGTTCAAATTGTAAGTGGTGGTGCAGGTGGTGAATGATTTAGAAAGATGGTTAGGTTTAGTTGTTGTTGATCTGGACTGCAGATGTAGTAGTTTGATCTGAGGTGTGTTATTATTGAGTTGTAGATTGTGCAGGAAGGAAGGAAAATGGGATTTGGAGTGGAGATGGAATTGCTAGTAGCAATGGAACTGAAGTTGAGTTACCAAAGGCCTGAGTGTAATGATATTGGTAAAAGTGTTGATAGTGGAGTTATGCTAATATTGTATTGCAGATGTAGATATTTGAGGCAGGTGGTATGCTTGTTGACTGGTAATGATGGAAGGAACTGAAATGAGAATATTGTATTGAGTTGAAGGAAGGTGGGTTGTAGCGAAGGTTAGTGGTAGTATTGTATGGGAGTCTCAGATGAAGTATGGTGTTGGTTTTGTTAGTTAGAGATGTGTTCTTGGAGGTAGTTGTATGGCTTGAAGGCAGTCTTTATGAAGGCTTGTAACTGCAATTGCAGGTAGGCTGTTATCTTTGTTATTCAATTTGAAGTGTATTTGAATGATTCTGTCGATGTATTATTAGTTTAAATTAAACTTGAGTTAGAGTTATAGAGTTTATTTAGAGTTCTGGAGTTGCACAATGATTGTGCATTAGCATTCCTTGGCCTGAGCAGTGGTTCTGGCTTGTGCGAGTGTTTTGGCCTTGTGCCATTCAGCCTAGTCAGGATCTGACTCAACCCATCTCACTGAGTCAAATCAGGTTGAATCGGGTTTGACCCACTGAGTCATTAGTCTTGAATCGTTGACCATTGAACCTGGATATTGACTTGACCTGGACGGTGACTGTTAGTTGACCATTGACAGTTAGTGACTGTTAGTTGACTTTAATTGACTTGGGCTTAGGGTAGTTTTCTTAGTTAGATATCTTGGACCTCTCGTGGTCCGAATTAGACTTTGACTTCTTCTACAAAGTTGTAGATATTCGTAAGACCCAATTAATGGACTATAAAACCAACCTAATTGAATTAGTAGACCTTGGATATGCTAAAGACAGATGACGAAAAGGTCTAGAGCCATAAATGGGCTTAGCACCATTAGATAAACTTGTATGATTCTTGTATGAGCCATTTTGACTAGTTTCTTAGACTTCTTGTGTGATTAACAGTTAGTATTAACAACGATCGATTCAAAGGATGAACCAGTGGATTGTGGATCTCGAGGTAGGCATGGCTTGTCATCAAAAGAGGTGGGAATACATTTGACATTTTTGTAATCATTATTATTGTTTTATAAAAGTTTATGCTTAACAAACTCATACATTGTCTGTCCGTGCATTCCATGCTTTGTTTAAAATGCATTATGATAATCATGTTAATTCTATGAATCTTTCCACGATTTGGAAAGGACTTGTAATGTATTGTTGTCAATATGAATTGTTATGGGAAATGAGAATTTCAACATGTGGTATATAGGATACGCTCCTTCACATTTATACCTACTTAAATTCAGCTTTTATTGTTTAGAGTTGGTCACCATGGTCTTGGTGGAATCCATAGCTATATAGGTGTGAATTGCCGGTATTTAGGGGTTCACAACCATATTAGTAAATTGTTTGAAGAATGAGTTTGTTCCATATACATGTATGATTATTTCAGTGACTTAGTCACTGTTTAATGTTTCGGAAAAACATGTATTGTTTTCCAACTCTTGCTTATGATTACTTAGAAGTTAAATGTTAATTATTCCCACTTCAGTTTCTGTGACAGATCAGAGTTGCGCAGCGAAAGCTTCAAGGGTTGAGTTCGCTAGTTGATTAACTTCTGTTATGTTTATTATGTTGTATATTTTATTTGAAAACCAAGTGACTATTATATATTTGGGTTAAGTTTTATAACAGATTTCTTATTTGCTTGATTCAGGATCTGACTGAGTCGAATCAGGTTGAATCGGGTTTGACCCACTGAGTCATTAGTCTTGACTCGTTGACCATTGACCCTGGACATTGACTTGACCTGGACGTTGACTATTAGTTGACCATTGACAGTTAGTTGACTTTAATGGACTTGGGCTTAGGGTAGTTTTCTTAGTTAGATGTCTTGGACCTCTCGTGGTCCGAATTAGACTTTGACTTCTTCTACAAAGTTGTAGATATTCGTAAGACACAATTAATGGACTATAAAACCAACCTAATTGAATTAGTAGACCTTGGATATGCTAAAGACATATGACGAAAAGGTCTGGAGCCATAAATGGGCTTAGAACCATTAGATAAACTTGTATGATTCTTGTATGAGCCATTTTGGCTAGTTTCTTAGACTTCTTGTGTGATTAACAGTTAGTTTTAACAACGATCGATTCAAAGGATGAACCAGTGGATTGTGGATCTCGAGGTAGGCGTGGCTTGTCATCAAAAGAGGTGGGAATACATTTGACACTTTTGTAATCATTATTATTGTTTTATAAAAGTTTATGCTTAACAAACTCATGCATTGTCTGTCCGTGCATTCCATGCTTTATTTAAAATGCATTATGATAATCCTGTTAATTCTATGAATCTTTCCACGATTTGGAAATGACTTGTAATGTATTGTTGTCAATATGAATTGTTATGGGAAATTAGAATTTCAACTTGTGGTATATAGGATACGCTCCTTCACATTTATACCTACTTAAATTCAGATTTTATTGTTTAGAGTTGGTCACCATGGTCTTGGTGGCATCCATAGCTATATAGGTGTGAATTGCCGGTATTTAGATGTTCACAACCATATTAGTACATTGTTTGACGAAGAAGTTTGTTCCATATACATGTATGATTATTTCAGTGACTTAGTCACTGTTTAATGTTTCAGAAAAACATGTATTGTTTTCCAACTCTTGCTTATGATTAATTAGAAGTTAAATGTTAATTATTCCCACTTCAGTTTCTGTGACAGATCAGAGTTGCGCAACGAAAGCTTCAAGGGTTGAGTTCTCTAGTTGATTAACTTCTGTTATGTTTATTATGTTGTATATTTTATTTGAAAACCAAGTGACTATTATATATGTATCATTTGAGAGAAGACCTTGTATATTTATGTCTGAGAGGGGTTAGTTTTGGGTTAAGTTTTATAGCAGATTTCTTATTTGCTTGATTCAGTAAATGTTTAGTTTTAGTGCATCTATATTTAGTAAATCTCTTGGATTAGTCAGCTGTTAGCTTAGGGGGCGCTATATTTCATCTCCTCGACCGGTATCCACAACGGCGCGACTTGAACCTTCTCTTTGTTGTCGACTCCTCTTCAATTGCTTAGACCCACTTGGCTCCACCATTCTTTTAGTTATAAGACCCTCCCACTGGGTGTAGTAGTCGGTTTGTTCCTTAGTCAACATCGGCTCTCAACTACGGATTTTAGCAATCCATTTCTTCAACAATTTCGTATCCTTCTTCACCTGATTCCAATTTTAAGCACAAGTAAATATATTTTCAATACTTTCAAACAACACGGAAGTATAAGAGAAGATATTTTTTTACCAAGTTATCCCATAACTTAACAGCTTCTTCCCCAAAAATAGGCATTTCCTTCTGAGCTCTCTTAGCCTCCCTCTCCTTTTCCTTCGCCTTCGCCTTATCAGTCTTAGCTTGTTGTTCTCTATTTATCACAAACAGATGACTAATTTCTTGATATAACTCCATATAATCTTCTTCACATGCATTTACATCTCCATCACAAGGTACACAATCACCTCTTGGTAAGTAGTACCTACTAAGATCGTTCCAATGTCCTACCGTATGAGTTGGTTCATGTTTTGGAACAAAATATTTCTCTGTGTTCTTTGTTCCTTCAACCAGCAAATTGAAATTTTTATTCTCCACGTCGGGATTCATTTGGACACAACAAATTTGTCTTAGTATTCTCCTTGGATTACATATTGCGTAGCCGTTAGGATACCAAATTGGTCCATAGTAGGCCGTGACGGTAGAGAAACCAATTAGTTCTTCTTCATCTACAGGGACATCATCGGGTACGGCGTATGGGTGAAATACCACATCTTTCACCGTAAGTTTATCCAATTTCTCCCTCAACGAAGTCAACTGCTCTTCTTTAGACTTCTTTTGTGCGTCCAAAAACAACCATTTTCCTGCTGTAGGTTCTTCATAGGGATAAGGTTTCTTTTCCTTAGCCAATCCAAATGAAGGGAAGTGGTTGTAAATCCAAACCTATGCGAAAATACGAAAATATTAACCACATTCATGAAAATTGAATTGGAAGGAGAAAAATTTAGCGGATAATTTGCTAATTAACAATGTAGAAGTTCACCTGAACAAGAGTTAAGTAACCTCCAATTTGATTCGTCTTAATCCTCGACCCTTTGCTCATTTCTCCCAGAAAAAAAGCAAGCACCCCAGTGTCCCAAGAGTATTTGTTGATGTCATCGAGATCCTCCAAAAGCTGTAGATAATGTGCATCCACCCTATTTCCAGAAGTGTATGGGAAAATAACAGTTCCTAGATGATATAACCAATAAGCGGTGACATGATACCTAAGGGTCTCCTTGCCCATCACCAACTTTCCTTTCTGCACCTTCTTTTTTGTCCCTCCAAATATTGCCTTCAACTTTACCAACTTGAATTTCTTCAGCTTTTTCTTCAATGCTCCATTTGCCTCATATGCATTATACTCATCGCCATATTTAGGGGACCTCACAGAACATCTAAACTCACATTGAGACTTTCTTGCATCCCATCCAAGACATTTTAGAGCTAATTATTCAAGAGCTTGATAACTCATCGAGGGGTTGTAGCCTTCTCGAAGACATTTACCTTCCACTGGTAAGCCGGTGATATGGTGGCAATCATCAAGAGTAATTCCCATCTAGCTAAATGGAATATGCATTGTATATGTCTCGGGATAATGCCTCTCGAGAAATGTGGATACGGCAACAACGTCAAATTCCACATGTGCGTGCTCAATATCTCTCCATAACACACATTCTTTAACCTTCGCTACAAACTCATCACACTCCAAAGAAAGATCCCATTTGGACGCCTTTTGACGTTTAATAAGACGAACTGCATCATTATGATCCTATGAAAAGAACATAACACTATTAATACTTGACGAAACATGTCCCAAAAAACAAAACAAAAATTGTTAATTAAGGGTTAACTTAAATAATACCTTTGTCGCATAGATCTTCGCAACACGTGAGTGTTTGTAGCCAAACAATGTTGCCCCTCCATCTTTTGGAGTACCATAAGTTGGGTTCACTGGTGACAAACACAAATTAGCAGGGGGAATGTGTGAGTATCTAGCACTAGGCGGCTTCGGCTTCTTTTTCTCTTTAACGGGAACAATTTCTTGCTCTCCCTCCTCTCCCTCCTGTTCGTCCTCTTTATTATCTTCCTCCTCTCCCTCATCTTCCTCCTCTGCCTCCTTTTCACCCTATCCATCCTCATCCAAGTCTTGCTCTTGTCCTTCTCCTTATTTGCCCTGTCCTAGTTCTTCTTCCTCTATATTTTTAACGTGTTCTCTTTGTTGTTCAGCTTCTTCATTTCCTTGCTCTTCTTCATCATCATTCTCTTCTTCAATAACATTATCAATTGTATTCTCCATCACCTCTTGATAGACATCTTGGATTACCTTACAAACATTCTCTTGGTTCACTTCCGGTAACGATGCCCCTCCATGTTTAGCATTTTTGGCACCACAATTTCGGAAATCTAAGGGTCCGTTTGGCATCGAATTTTTTCCAATGCAGGGTAGTTACAACTGCAGGTAATTGAATGCCACGACATTTGAATCACCTGTAGTGTGGTTTTACTGTTTGGCACGTTTCAAGTAGAAGAGATTCATGTACACTACACCATTTTAAGGATATAACAACAGACAATAGATGTTGCTAAACGGGGTCGCAACGGGACTTCGTTGTTGCTAAACACGGTGTCGCAATTTTTAGCAACGGCATAAGCTTCGTTGCGAATTTTTTTATTAGCAACAGCAGGATATTGTTGCTAATATGTTGCTAATTACAGGAATACCATATCCCAAAACCAGATACTGTTGGTTCTGGTTCTACTGTATTGGTTCTGGTTCTAATTTAGCAACAGATCCTTGATGTTGCTAATCTTTTGCAACCTCAAAAAAAAGGGTCAAGTCCCATTCTATTGATCTAGTCAAAATTCATTACCCCAAATTCCCCCTACAATTACCCAGTTCCCCATATTCAACATCCAAACATATATACAAACTACAATGGCAAAACAAAACAGATACAAATGTAGTTGAGAATCACCACTAATTTTATTATAAAATATAGGATTCTTCAAATAATACAAATGTACACAAGTAACTTATGTATGTTGTGACTGACATAAAATATTTGATCTATGTTGATGTTTCTAAATGGATGGGTACCATCAGTATTGGTTTCTAAGAACTGGTGAACTACTAAAAAATTTAAGATATATGACATACCATCAGTATTGGTTTTTACAATATGACATACCATCAATATTTTTGAATATGAATTTAAGAATACAATGTTCATCAAACCCATAAACTCCAAAATTTGAAACCTCTTTCTTTAGTCTTCTGACTCTCATCCTTCCAAGAAGAACATATCATCACATGTATTATAAATATAAATAAAAGTACCAATCCTCGCTCCTTTTTAGCATGTATTTAGTTTTCTAAGTTGTGCACATTGCACATCTAATTGATAACAATCACTTACTAATATGGCATGTATTGAAAATATTTCCTACAGAGATAGCTTAGCCCACCGATGGTCAAGATAAAATGACGATGTGTTCAATTTAATAGAACAGAAGCTCAACTTTTACATGTAGCATCCCAATGAGAATCAAAATTCATATTCAACAATAACACTATAACCACCGACACGCCTCTAGATGAAACATCGGTGGGGAAGATATTGAAAAAATACGAAAGCGAGAAAAATTTACTTACATGCACAGATTGCATTTTTGCAAATCCGCAATTGCCTTTAGCCTAGATTTGTAATGGGAAAGAAAAATCAGTTAACATCCGGAAAATATTGTACATGTGCCCAGAATCGCAAGTCAACTTCTAACATATAGACAACTGATAGAGATAATGAAATCATTTTAATACATGGCTGCTGGGAAATTTATTATATCAGATGTTCAACGTCAATCTAAAACAGTAGTACTAAATCTAATCATTTTTTATTTTCTTGAGTATAAAATTTATTAACATCATATCACAGTTGTATATAACCGAGAAAATTAAATCAAATGGAAACATTCTCAAAAGCATGGTTAAGGAATATATATATATACAACCGAAGGTCAATTTCCTTATCTGATAAACAAAACTTACCGACTGGTTAGTCGCCCATCTTTCGTAGTAATGTGTATATCTCTCTAAAGATTTTTTAGCCATTTCTCTTCTCTTCTTGGCCTCGTCATATTATAATAGAAAACTAGGAGAAAACAATCAGGGATCTGGATTAATAAATGTTCAAGAGTTTTGGTCTAATTTACTATGAAACTATAAAGCAATATAAATGTACCAATCCCTCTTGCTTTTCTTTGTCTCGTAGCAATTGCACGTCCTTTTTCCGTGATATGACCAAGCACCAAGGCGAGCACCGGAAGCATATGAAAATAAACGTCAATGACCAAGTCTAAGAGACAACGCCATATTCAAAACAAATGCAAATTTACGTATATCGAAACTTAACCAGCCAAGATATAGGAATTTTTCGACATGTATGAACCAATTACCAGACCAAAACTCGAATTTGCAAGGAGATGTACGGGTAATATGCATACATCCCCGATTTTTCCGAATGGGTCGTTTGCATTTTGGACAAGGCTTAGAGTTTTCTGATATCCTGAACTCGGCACAATTCTTCAAGATCCACTTGGCAACAGTGACACAGTCAACTGGTCGATTCGCTTCCTCGGTACACTTCAAGTGAAATTCAGAGAGCTTGTAAGATAAACAACAACTATGCAATTAAATAAATATGGTACAGAAACAACAACAAAAGTAACTTACATTCCACCAAAACCTAAATGAGCGAGTTGCAAGAAACATCAAAGCTTGAACTACCCGGTAATGAAATCAACAAGCAAAATCACATCCTGGCGTAGAGGAACAACTTTGTCTACAGAAGAGCAACAAGAAGAAATCAAAAATCAAATAGGAGAATTGCGCGAGTGATAAGCCTAATAACGTTCCATATCGAAGATGGAGATAACGATAGTAAGGATACAAGTTACAAATTAAAGTCAAACAGTGCAACAAATTGATATGACAACGACAACTTAGATTACAAAAAATAAAAATAAAAAGCAGTCTAGAACTTACTCATGAAAATGAAATGTGAGATGAAGGGGCCTCAATTCCCACTCGAGCACATTCATTCAAGATACTTAAGGCAAATATCTAGCCAAAATAAAAAACAGATGAAAATGCACAGGTCACTAAAAATGTATGGAAGGCCAAGTTTTACGAAAGATACAAAAGCTTTGGAGTAATTAGAGATCCAATGGCGGCACTTTATAATATATATATTGATTCTCTCAACCTAAACCGTCGACTTTAAGCCCCAATATCACTTGTTATTAATAATCCCTTGATATCTTGCATCTTTCAAGAATTTGTCATAAGGGCTTGAAAGCGGTAATCTGAAAGAAGGTTGCTCCTTTTCGATATTAGAATGGATGAGGAGATGCTCAACTTCCATATCTTTTGTTTTCACATCCCCCTCCTACAAAAAAAACTCAATGAAACTATGTGAAGAACACACTAACAAAAACATCAACTAACTGGATTTGAACAAACGCTGCAGTGAATTGTTGTATAAGAGTATTATATATCTCGATTAAACTCATCTATATCTTATGCAAAATGAATTTATGGTAACGATAACTACTATTATGTTGCGGTTTGGAACGTTCAGGTCGTTGAAAAATCTAGAAGTTACAATATCAATCCATGATCAAATATTGAGTTTCATACCATGTGCGAAATATCATGGGTCATGTTGCTTCATTCGTGTGGATGATTCCAATGACTCCAACCCTTTTTCTTTTCGATTTTTGAAGCTTAGAAGAACTGAAATCTTGATGTTTATCCATTACAAGGGATTTGCATTGACTCTTAATTTGGTCGTAAGGTATATGAATGGTGGTCACAGGTAAGCTTGCAACTTTCCTAGCTGTTTCCAAAACCTGTAAAGATAAATATGATGACATTATGGTGTTCAGAAATATGCTTTTGTTCTGTAAAAAATTGGCACTTCTAGAAATTTTTGTTATATATTTATTGTCAAGATAGTAATATTTGAACGAAAATAAACCTAAAATGGGCATACCGATTCTAATAGTTGGTTAACGCTTAAAACATTGATTGAATTGTTTGAAATTGATGTTCTATGGTCCAATTGGCTTCCAGTTGCCTCTGGAAATGCTTCATCGTCACTCATGGCAGCTGAGTTAACTGAAATGACACTATCTCATGTTAATGAAAGTCTTTCTTATGCTCATTTAGTCATATAGACATCAATAGTAGTAGAATAATTGTATGTAAAGAAGCAAAAAGAAGACAAACATATTTAACCTCATCAAAAGATATATTGAAACTTGGCGAACCTGGTTGTGGTATTTCCATTAACAATCTTGTTCCCATTAGGAAGTCATCATCAGGTGAAAATCCCTCTTCAAGTTGTTTCTCTATGTCCAACAACTCATCCTACAAAGTTCACAAGTTAATGATGATTCTTACACTGGAACCAGCAGTTAACAATAGAAAAAAAAAGATTCAGATAAACAACAAACCATAAAATTGAAAGAAAATATAAAAGGAACCAAAATAATCAAAACAATTTCATAGTTGGATATACCTTCCTAGTTCTTCCCTGAACCAACTCGACCAGTTCTTATTCAAGCTCCAATGAACCGAACTTCGGTTCTTCAATATTGACAAACCCTAACATGGAAAAAAAAAAAGGGGGGGGGGGGGTATTAGATTCAGATACAAAACAAACCATAAAATGGAAAGAAATAATAAAACTGAAATTGAAAGAATCGATTCACAAGTGAAATCGAAAAAATGAAATCAAACATTAAACCCTAAAAACGAAAAACTTAAATGGAACCCTTGGATTTGATAAACTTAAATCAAAATCTCAAAATCCTAGAAATCAAATCTCGAACCATATAAATCACAATTGAAACCCTAGAAATCGAAATCTATAATCCCTAAAAACTATGTCAAAAATTCTACGATGATATACGGTTCTACACGATGATAGCTTTTTGAGATTGAGAGGAAAAAAACAGCTCAACCGGAGCGGATCGTGATAGAAATGGAGATGGAAACGAGAGGAGAGGGAGGAGAGACTGAGTCTCTGTGATTTGGCGGAGAGAAATGAAGAGGGTACTCGATAAGGGTAGGATATACCCTAGATTTGGATTAAGGGTGGAAAAAAGAAAAGAAGTCTTGACCGAAGTTTGACTGGGGCAAAAATATCAGCTCTAGTGTTCCGACCAAGCAAGTGGTCCGCACGCTTGAATTGAGCGCAGTTGCAATTCGCAACCTTGCATGTGAGGTTGCAAAATTAGCAATAGCATCCCTCGGTTGCGAAAAATTAGCAACTAAGATTCGCAACGGAAATTTCACAACCAACCTACTGCCGTTGCAAATTTTGGTTGCGAATTCCTAAAAATGGTGTAGTGGTAATGCATATTTTATTAAGAAAAAAAAAACAGGGAAGAACAAATTAATAATAAAAAACAACAGGGAATAACATATTAATCGAAAAAAAAAATTGAATCCTAATCATATATCCCTAACCTAATTCTAAAACCCAGAAAAATAATCCATATTTGTAAAAACAAACACTCTTTCCGTTGATTAAATTGAAGCCCCAAGAATCTCTTGTCGTAGATTGCATCAAAAATAAGAATTAGAACCTAGGAAATCTTTGATTTGAATTTCAAACCCTACAAATCTCCCATGGAATATTATTTCCAAACCCTAAAGATCTCCCTTTGCTTACTAAATTCACAATCCTAGAAACTAAAAATTGTTAACCTTCAGAGAGATCTTGATCTATGAAAGATATGAAAATTAAAAATTGTGGGTATCTTCGTTTTGATGTTGATCAATCAAGAACTCTTAACTTTTGTTTGTATATCTCATTTTGAAAACAAAACAATCTTGATTTCTGAAGGAGATAAAAAAGGGAAGAAGAAGATTCAGTTTAATCTTCACAGAAAAGAACAGGGGAAGAGATATGAAAAATTGATAATGGTCAAACTTTGTCAAAGGAGGTAGTTGGATGTTGTTATATGGGCAACTTTCAATGTAGACATCTAGAGTTGGGTATTCAACAACGCCCATTGGAGGTAGTATGGAATACGCGTAGTTTCAAATCCTCATCTAGGTGTAGTTTCAATATTTTTCCTTTGTTTTTAAAGAAAAAAACCAAAGTATTAGCTAAACATAAGATAATATTGTGTTATCAAATCAAATAGAACTAAAGAATGAAGTAAACACAACATCTGAAGTTAACAGACTATAGTTCGGTTACCTGATAAAAATAGAGACGTAACCGAACTAAATATTTCGAAAGTTCGGTTAGAAAAAAATTTATCGACCAAACCGAACTATTTCTTTCAAAAGAAGCACTGAGTTCGGTTAGGAAAGTTTTCTTTGTGAGCACACCGAACTTTGTAGTTCGGTCACCAGGTAGTAGTCGACTTAACCGAACTGTTCTTATTTTTGGAAGTTCGGTTAGAAAAATCTAGGGTTACACAAAAATCTCCTAACCGAAATCTACACTTTAACAACCATTTTCAACGAGTTTTCATGATTTCTTCAACAAATAACGAATTGAAAAGAATATGTATGAAGGAAATTACCCGCGGATTTGCATTGCACTTGAATCGGACTTCTTGGTTCCTGTTGGATGATTGATCTTGCCTCTGAACGGTGGTTCAAGTTATTTATGAATTAGCAATTGTTTTGGGAGATTTACTATACGTGGGAGTCCCGGACTCAATCCTAGAAGTCTGGGTGTTTTCTTAGTACGCATTGCTTATAAAGATTGATTAATCGACGATGAAATTTTTTCGACGATTAACGTCGATGTCTACGAAGAAGAAGAAGAAGAGAAGGAAAAGAAGAGAAGAATAAGAAGATGAAGAGTAGGAAAAGAAAAGGCGGTGACTAAATGCAACCCCCATTAGTTTAAATACAACCCCTTTAGAATATTATATACTCCATTGATTGTAGGTAAACAACACACGCTTCTATTCTACAATATGTTCTCTTACCAGTACCCTACAATGGCAGTTGCAGACACAAAAGACCAATGAGTTGCACTCCATTAATGGTGAAACAATAAACATCGATGATGACGATGATATCCTTAATAAGGAAACACCCAATTAAATATTAACCAATCATATCAAATATCATCACCATGATCTTTAGTTTAATGAAAAACTTACCATCACTGATCAAGTTATCAAATTCCCTAGTAAATTAAGAAATGAGAATCAAATGTTTGATTTTTCAAACAACCTAGTAATTAAAACCCTTTTCCTAACCGTAATTAAAGCATAGGATTTATTTTATTTTTTGGAGAAGAAAATCAAAATATATCTTAACACCTAAGTTAGGGTTTGTTGAGAATTAATTTTATTTTGGTTCGCCATTTATTGAGATTTTAATAGAAGAAGATGTAGATTCAAAGTCTATGATCTTCTTTTGTACTAAAAAAACCTAATGAAACCTTTAATTGAAACATCAATTTAGATAGATTGAGACTTAAGCTTAATTATTGAGTTGATTGTATTGATTAAGAGTATCAGAGAAACAATTTTTTGCTTTGGACTTCGTAGTGAAAGTGAGAAGATGATAAAGGAAGGTGTTGTTCACCCACATTAATAAGGTATATGATAATTTGAGAGGGTTGCATTTAACATTTGTGAGGGTTGTATTTAGTCACTGCCAAAGAAAAATAATCAGTTTTGAAACTGATTTTAAGTTTTAATTTAGGTTTTAATCAGTGGGTTAGATTAGTGGGCAGTGGGTTATTAGGATTACTTATAACCTTAATTAGAAAAAGGATAAATTAGTCTTCCTAATCTTTTAGGACACCCCTTATAATGTAGGGTGGACATTTCTATCACAAAATGTCCCCACCTTTTTTGAGTAGTCCCAAAAAAAACATTCAAAAAAAAAATGGGAGTTGATATGCTTGGGCGAGAATTAGACAAGGCACCATGCTAAAAGAATGGGCTGGCCCAAGTACAAGTGGATTGAAAATTAAGAAAAGAAAAAGCTTATCCATAGAAACTTCAGGTGAAGCATTGCATTTGCTACCAGCCATGCATTATTCCTGATATATACAGAATAACTCATGAATGTACATTTTGGATCTCTTCCAAAACCGAAACAGGCAGAAGGAGACCTTAAAGGTCTCAAGCCTAAATATCCACATTTCATTACAACCTACTACTAAAGCTAAACCTAATCTGTTCTCCTACAACTTCACAACTGCACACAGAAATTTGAGTTCGGGCAGGATCAACTTGTTTTCCAATTAGCTTTACTGACAGGAACCAGAAAGGCATGAAACTTAGGAGCCCTAATTCAATCACCCTGGCATAATTGGTTTATCGTATCTGCTCATGACTCTTGCCTCAGTTTCAATTTTCTTGGATGCCATGATTCTCCTTATTGAAAATCTCCATCTTAGCACACAACAAAGCATTGTCCATCTAGTCTTGGCTTTATCAATTGCAGCCTTGTCAAAAAAGTCACTGACAGCAGATTCCAAGTCCTGCGGTTTTACTGTAGTCTCAGAATCAAAATACTGAAGGACATCCCCACTGCTGAAGGAAGGGGTCATGGGCTCCATGTTACATATAAGGGAGTTGGTAATTTGCTGGGTGTGCAAGCTTGAAGAATGCTCAAACGCAAGATCTTGCATGCCATCAAGTCCTTGCCAACTGTAATTATCCAAAGTTCTCGTACTTCCCATGGGGAACATAGATGAAACAAAATCTGAAGAGGATGTGCTTGGTTGAGTATCACTCAACTGACCTGATCTTTGAGAATTAGGCAAGTCACAGTTATAGGAACTCTCTACTGTGATAGAACTTGAAGGGAATGAGATGTTGGGCAAGTCTGAAGATCCACCAGTAATGTTGTTATTGTCCAAAGGCACTACTGCCTCCCAATTCTCGTAAGCAATTTTAACCAGCATCTGTGCATAATCCTGCTCCAACATTTTACTAACAAAAGTCAGAAATATAAAGGGTAAGAGGAAAAAAGATGAAGAGGTAAATGCTTCTCTAGTAGGGAGGTGATACCACAAACTAAGGTCATAACCAATCAAAAAAGAGGAACGGAGAGAGAGAGAGATGCCTTCTCTGTATCTGAAAGCTGGTTAATAGGAACAAACTGGTGTTCACTAAATAGCCCCAAAGCATGTCCGATAACATTGAAGACCACGCCTGTCCCCTGCTGTCCACTGGGAGGATAGTACACATACATTCGGTTATCAACTGTACATGATCGAGCATGGTCTGCGGTGACTTCCCACATCTTAGCAGACATCCCTGTCCCCAGAATCTGAAAACAGAAGTTGTAACTACGAATTTTCATGAATTCTATATGCTCAAAACAAGATTTGAAGGTAAAAACCAAAAGGAGCAATCGATGTGTCGCTTCCCAATTCAAGAACCTTCCAGAATAGCTTCAATATACAATTTGTTACATCAACCTTTTACGAAGTTAATGAGAAAGACTACCAAAAGAACTTCTCAAATCATTAGAACAAGTGCACAAATAATAATACATATGTAAGAAGAATTAGAGTGGTACATTTCGAAGTTTTGGAGAATCTAAGCTGAGTAACGTCAGAAAATCCTTCACAGTTCTGATGTTCTCCTTACTAAGCCGCTTGTGAAAGGCTCCATCTTTTCCGATCTTTTCTAAGCGCCAAACTTCGTCAGTCAGAGATGGAGGATGGTGTTTCTTGTATACTGCAAACAGAAACCAAGTAAAGCATTGTAGCGGCATCACATATTAGCTGAAGAAGTGATACATGAATATACTTTCACTAAACATAATATAATTGAAATACTGAACAAGCTCCTTTCCCTCTGATCACCTGAACAGCCCCCTAACTGAATTGCTATTTTCGAAGCCTTGTCTTCGAATCGTTAAGCATCCGTTCAATTAAACAGATCATGATTCCCAACCATGAGCAATCTCGTCCGCATCATATTTATATTCTTTATGATTAGTGAACGGGTGAAAAAATAGCAAAGGTACTCACATTCTCCACGATGATCCTTGACCATGAATGCTTCAGACTTTGCTTCTCGTATTCTAACTCCATCACAATTATCATCAACAACTCTAGCCCCTAATTTGAACTTACGGCTCCTAGTCCAGCTAGAGTTATCGGTGAAAATCAAATCATTTACCACACCAATACCATTAATAAGACTGAAAAATGCATCACCGTTAAGCAAAGGTCGCTTTCCTTCCCGTTCTTTCACGATATTATTCTGAAACTCCTCCTGTGTCCAGTTATCAGCTTCATCACCTTCAAAATCTCCCTCCAAAACCACAACTTCCACCTTTGCCAAGGACTCAGGGCCTGAGTTAACAATGTTCCCAGAGAAAGCGTCAACTAAAACTACTCCTAGAAGAGAATTTTCCTCGCCTTCAATTCTAGCACCAGTGAAAACCGGAAGACAAAGCTTTGCGTTGAACTTAAGCTGCAAGTTTCTGGATATAGGCGGATAAATTTCTTTTTCGCAATTGCTGAACATGTGACAACATTTGACAGTAAAAAACATGAAGTCAGTAACTGCTCTACAGAGGGATAATTGACCGCAGAATCTTTATACTTACTCATTCATGCTTAGCAGATGTTTCCCTAGAGCAATTTCAACTTCCTCCTTTACCTGAAAGAACACAAATTGCACCAACAGATTGTTCTTGAGTTTTCGCAGACTTAAACTATAGAGAAAAAAGGTTCTAGAAAAATACAATGTAAACATAGAAGGATACTTAACATTAGTTAATAGTGGCATATAAGCTTAGGAAATTTTAAGAACCCTAAACACTCTTGTCAGTTTTAATTCCACTGTACTAAAAAAGGTGTATAAGAACCCCATGAACTTATTTCTGAATGTTATAACCCAAAAAGCCTTGATATATCAAGGAGCCTCTCCATAGTACAACAACTACCCAAGCATCCCTTTGTACATAAAAAAAGAACGTCTAACCTAAAGAAATTTAAGAATTATGTGAAGAAGCACTCCATATCTACTGCCATTGCGCATTTGCAAATGGCAACATGAAACAGTAAAGGCGCCATGAGTTGCATGACCAAAAGAATTATTAGCTGCAATTCTTTTACCAATCCCAACATAATATTTGATAAGAAGAGCATAACTTACCACTTTACGAATCAAGGGCTCCAATGAAGTGAAGAACGTCTGAAAGGCATTTGTACTTACTGCTTCTAGTACCACACTAGAAAATGAAAAATGAAAACAGAAGAAAATCAGCAGCACAGTAGAACAACCATCACCCATATTTTTTCTACATACAATGTTCTTCCAATCTAACAAAAAATGATTAGTCAGTCCAGAAATCAAAGCAAACCCTGTCTAAGCTCGTCTTAACTAGTTTTACAATAACAAAAAACCAATACAATATCCGATCAGCCTACATGCAAAAGTAGCACACACCACCTTCTCATTTTTCACCGAAGAAGAAAAAACCCTAATTAAAGTTTCCAACACATCAACAACAAAATCGAAACGGGAAGACTAGCCAGATAAAGAAGAAACGTATGATAAAAATAAACGATAATACGTACTTTCTTACAGAAGGAATTCTTGGGCGTTTATCTTCAGAACCACTACTACTATTATTATCATCTTCTTCGAGTTTGCGTTTCTGAGACATCTTGGAAATTCTTCTTTTTCACGATATGAATGAAAAGAAGAAGAAGAAGAAAAGATTTCATTCAATCATACTCCACAACAACTTCGAACAACATCCACTGCAGATAATAAATGCTAGCGTATGAAGAAGAAGAATGAAAAAATAAGAGTGAGTTGATGATGATAATTATTAACTAAAATCCAAAACACTGTCATCCATCCATGTCTCAGTTTTGGATGATTACCAAATTATTTTCCCCAAAATCGTAGTAAGATCAAAATCAGATGAAGATCGAACCAAACCCGATAAAACGCTACAGTAAAAACTGTTTTATCTGCAAAATAGTAGAAAAACAAAACCAAAGAGAAAGATTAGCATGGTTTGTGCCGTTATGTGGGTCCTGCAGAAAACGCGTTAGGAAGTTGGGAGGATGATGTATGTGTCTGCATCAACACGGTTTTGTACTTCAGCAGTGGGGCCTACACTGAATTAGTAAATTGATTATATTATATTATGCGACTTTGATAAAGTTCCTTGAAGGGTATTAACAAATAAGATGCTACCACTCTTGGAAAAGCTTGTAAGAAAAATATTTGAAATGAAATTTAAATAAATTAAAAGCAAGACAAAAATTCGCCGTGGAATTTAAATAAATTAAAAGAAAAATATTTAAAAAATACAACAAAGAAATGAAACTAAAAAAGGCAAAAATTCTAACTGATATTGTTGTCCTCATTTGTGGCAATTTGACAAAATGATTTTCACCTATCTGCAATTGCATGTGTCGGGTTCGTGGATGTTTTGGTTACTCGAAAATTGTGGACCTAAAATGTTGCCGGCGACTGAAAATGCTTCGATGAAGTTAGAAGTCAAAAATATTTTGATTCACAAGAGATCGACTTACTATTAGCTGTTATTTTGAAATTTCACTCCCACATTATCTTCCACAATTACTAAAGGCTGGTAGCATTTGATAGAGGCGGGTAGCAATCTAGGATCGAACGGCCATGATTATTTCATCTTATACGCACTGTTAATAGAGTAGTCTTCAGCAATTGTGTTATCTTTGTGTTTTAGAAATTGAAATGCTACTTGTGAATGTGTGTCTAAACGTGGTATGAAAACCGAACATGCCTGGTTAGGCGAAAAAATCGAAATGAAAACCACTCATTGCCTGAATGTTCACGGGTTAACAAGTACATCAAGCAAGTATCAAAAGATATTCACTCATGCGCGAAATCTTTGTCCTTGACAGTAGCAAAAAAATAGTATAAAATATAATATACTCAGCACTAAGATGGATGTCAAGTTGATAATATAAAAATATTATGAATGGGATTGGAATCTAGGAATAAGAAAGTGAAGGGACAGACGAACAAACATTCACATTCTCTAGTTCATACAAACATAATTAATGCATTTTTTGTAGTCTAGTTGTAGAAGATGATTCAAAATAGAATAAAAATCCCTGGATACTAACACTCTATACGTCAAAAACAAAACTACGGAGATTATTCATTGGCCCCCTCATATGCAATGCATGTGATCGAATGTCGCGACATGAATCTCTGTTAACAAATAATCCATACAGTACGCCAGTACAGAGAGGGATTAGTTTCATTCGAACAGTAAAATTATACATCAAGTCCCGTGTTTTGGGAGCCAGACGTAAAGTATAATTCCAAAAGAATAAAACAAGCGATTTTCAAAAACTAACTCTAAGTACCTAATTCCGCCACTCGCCACGTGTCCTCGGATAAACACGTGGAGAGCGCATGACAAGGGGCATCAAGAGACGATGCCACGAAGATACAGCCAAGAAACGTGTACCAGCAGGGAAGGGCCCTCATCTAGCAGATCCAATGGCCATAAAGGACGGAGCACGGAGACAAAGCACCACCGCGTTGGACCCAATACATCCCCAGATCTGCTTTATCCCATCTCGAGAAGAATCTTAGATCTACAGTCAGGGCCCAACTGACTGACACGGACAAGACAGGGACAAGACACCATGGTCTGACGCGTGCAGAAGGCCCAAACACCCGCATTAAACACTTGGAGCAACACACGCGTCATCCCACCAACAGAGGAAGTGAGCATATCTCTTCGGCAATAACGAAGAAACGAAGGGAGAGCCTCGTATTAACCGAAGACTCTGCGTGTTGGCACAAGACACAAAAGGATAAGATTACAACGGTTCCGTCGGTGGACCCCACGTGGAATCCCTATAAATACCCCTCCTCACTAAGAGAGAAGGGAGGTCGGAAAAAGAAGGGGAAAAGAGGAGAGAGAGCTAGGAAGAGTAAGTAATACTTTAAATCCCGCTGCCTCAGTGAGAACCCCTAAAATCATTTGACTAAGCTTGTAATCAGTCCATACTTAATGAAAACCTTTCTCTTACCCCGTGGATGTAGGCCTTAGTGCTGAACCACGTAATTACTTGTCTCCTTTATATTACGCACTTTACATTACGCACTTTATATTACGCACTTTACATTACGCACTTTACATTACGCTCTTTACATTACTTTATATTACGTTCTTTACATTACGCAACCTACGGTGTACTCTTTACATTCCGCACTTTACGTTCGTTCTATGCACTCTATGTTAAATACTCGATGAGACAAGGACGAGTCCGAGACTCAGAGTCGATGAATCGACGTCCGCACTATTTTGCTATGTATGTTATATCCAACCCGCGAACTTAGGAGTGAGCGAACTTTGTTTGTGGACACATAGATACTTGCGTAATTTACGTGTTCACAATTTGGCGCTAGAAACATGGATTTTTCCCGGTAAATATTTACCTTATCCTGTGATTTGAGCACTATGGCTTCTCTGAGCACCGCTCTCTGAAAATAGCGGTGCTTGGAGCATTTTTGGATTTTTTTTATGCCCTTTCGCTCGATAGATCTACTTCTTCGGAATGATTTTCAAGTTTTCATCTTTAGAAAATCAAGCGTGTGGACATATCCACGGATTTGTCAGTAGATCTACATCTTCTAAATGATTTTCAAGTTTTCATCTTTACAAAATCAAGCGTGTGGACATATCCACGGATTTTTCAGTAGATCTACATATTTGAAATGATTTTCAAGTTTTCATCTTTAGAAAATCAAGCGTGTGGACATATCCACGGATTTTTCAGTAGATCTGCATCTTCGAAATGATTTTCAAGTTTTCATCTTTAGAAAATCAAGCGTGTGGACATATCCACGGATTTTTCAGTAGATCTACATCTTCGAAATGACTTTCAAGTTTTCATCTTTAGAAAATCAAGCGTGTGGACATATCCACGGAATTTTCAATAGGTCTACTTCTTCGAAATGATTTTCAAGTTTTCATCTTTAAAAAATCAAACGCGTGGGCTTATCCACGGATTTTACGATAGATCTACATCCTCAAAAGCGTTTTAAAACAAATATACACCCAATGGTGATCTTATTTAACATTGCAAGATAACGGAATCCGATTTCCCAAACTTTACTAACGGGTTCCCCTTCGGACCAATCTTTTCTTGTGTACATCATAATCATTTTCAGAAGAAAAAAAATATATATCAAAAATGGAGAAAAACAAAGATGCAGGAAAAGCGAAAGCCTCATCAAAGGAAACACCAAGGACAACTCCGGTAATGACTAGGAGCAAGCAGAAGGGCGAAAAGCTCAAAGCTATAAACAAAACGCAGAATGGAGCGGAGAGCTCGAGGCTTTTGGATGCAGCCATTATTGCAGCGGAAGCCCTAAAGGCTGCGGCCGCCAAAGCCGCAGCATCAAAGGCCGGGGCATCCAAAGGAGCGGCATCCAAAGCAACTGCTACCACCCGACCACACGAACCGCGTGAAGGGATGGCGGAGTCAGGGTTTCAACAGCCTTTCTATGGGATGCCTCGCGCTGACAAACAAAACGCACCCCCACAGGTAAACCAACCGCTTCTGATAGAAAGTGTACGCACACCACAGCCAACGGAGCAGCTGCATCCGCAAGCAGATCCCCCAGAACCCCTGATTCAAATCGTGGACGAAAATCAGACGATAGCCGCAGAAGAACAGATGCCGGAAGGAACCCCTAATCAGGAGTTGAGCGAATCTTCCCAGATGAGGGCAGAATTAGAAGAATTAAGGAAAGCTCAAAAGACATACGCGGAGGCGGTAACTCTGTTGGCACAAGAAAATCAGCAACTCAGAGCTACCCGAAGTGGGGACACGGGAGTCCAGCGCGACGAAGCTAGCTCAATGGAACCGAGACCAAATCAGGACCTTAGGATGGTACTGGCCGACAACCCGGACCCTATGAAACCAAGAGATACGATAAGAAGACGAAGGTCTAACCCGGAGGATAACCCACACAACGCAGACTACTTCGACAGCGGTCACCCATGCGCGGGGCAACTCTCCGCCCAGGAAGAACATCAGCGCGCAATGGAAGATCTCCGCGCCGAAATGATGACGGAGATCAAACAATTGAAGGCTAGGGAAGGGGGGAAGACTGGAACAAATAATGAAGGAAGCGAACACTACCCCCGTAACACCGCACCTAGCCAAAGCTCTCATCCCCCAGAAGTGCCCAGTTGCCGCCTTCGAATTCTATGACGGATCTAGCGACCCCGCATCCCATCTTCGATATTATAATCGAGTGATGGCATGATGGAATTACGACGAGGCCATATTATGCAGATATTTCCCTTCAAGTTTGAAGGGATCGGCACTCTCATGGTTCGATAACTTGCCGCTAAATTCCATCGACTCATACGATCAACTTACATGTACAACAAGGTGGTAAACACCGAAATGGATAAGCTCTTCTCACTAGCAGTCCAATACAAAGAAACAATCAGAGAATACACAGACAGGTGGCACAGGATCTGCCAAGCCATCGGAAACGTAGATCCTGTGGTCAGCATCAACTGCTACAAATGGGGGCTCGACAGAATGAACCCACTGTTTGTCGAGATCCACGGAATCGTACCTGCAATAAAAGGAGATCTTCGAGTGATCATAGAAAATCATGCCAGGTTAGAATAAATACAACGGGAGAACCCAATAGCTCAGACCCAGCGCCCACCACGTACCAACTCTGTGGAACAATCCAGCAGACCTATGGGGGGTGACTTGGGTGAAAAACCTAACGAAGATAGAAAATAACGCAGGAATGATCGACGAGGAGGCACAAGAAAATTCAAAGATCTAGTTTTCACGAAGATGAATGCCAGCTACTCGCGCATCCTGAAAGAAATCAAGGGCCGCGAAAAACTGGAATGGCCATGGTCTAAGGGGAAGCAACCACCTAGATCCGAGCATGCCAAGGAGTACTGTGAATATCATTGCTTCAATGGTCACTGGACAGAGAAATGCACGAATCTAAAAATAATGATTCAAAAGCTAGTGGATGCGGGAGACCTCCAGCAATTTGTACACAAGACAAGCGAGGAAGATAAAGCCAAACGAAGCAAGCAAGTCCAACTACCTGAAGGCAATCGTACCCTCAACACCATTTCATGTTCTGAGTCCGCAGGACCTTACCTAACGGCTCAGATAGGTAAGAGGTTGAGGAAAAAGTTTGAAGATTATTGTGAGCTTTATACACTCGACGGGAATGAAGTGGACGAACACGATCAATGAATGGACGCACCCCTGAATTTCGACGCGGATGATGTAGGTGAAGATATGGAAGATCATAACGATCCACTGGTTCTCACACTACCAATTGCTGGATGCAACATTAAGAAAATCCTCATCGACGGGGGAAGCTCCGTAAACGTTCTATTTTATGATACATTCAAACGAATGGAACTCAATGATGAACAACTGCTATCTTCGTACTACACCATCTATAGATTCAATGGAGCATCCACAAAGCCCTTAGGAGACATTATCTTGCAAGTTGATGCAGGACCAATGAAGGTCGACACGCGATTCAGCGTGGTGGACGCACCCTCACCATACAATGCTATAATCGGCCGAAGATGGGTGCATAAACTCAAAGGGGTGGCCGCTACGTACCACCAGTACCTTAGGTTTCCTACCCCCAGGGGGTAATGGAGATAAAAGGCGACCAAGCCTTGGCACGAGAGTGTCAAAATCTACAAAATAAGCTCAACAACGAACAAGATGAGCAGAGAAAGAACCGAAGATCACGAAACAAGGAAAACAAAAAGGAAAAATCAATCAACGCTTACCTAGAAGAAATCTCCGAAAAAAGCCTTCCAAAGGAGCACGTGACGGGGAACACGGAGGCAGGTACCTCGGCCACAAAGGAAAGCGAGGAACCCGTCAAATAGTAATCAAAGAAGATTCTTCTCCTAGGGGAATCAAAGCCCACGTTTACGCCTGTAGAAGCGGTGAAAGAGGTAAACGTGGGAACATAAGAATAACCAAGAATGATTAAGATCGAAACGCTGATGGATAAGGAGCGCGAGGCATCCTTAATAAAGCTGCTCAGGGAGCACGCAGATATCTTCGCATGGAAACTAGGAGACATGCCCGACATCGACCCTACGACAATTCAGCACGAACTTCGCATAAAACAAGGCACACCACCTTTCATACAGAAGGTGCGCAAAGTTGCCTCAGAGTACCACAAAGCCGTTGAGACGGATCTTTGTAAGGTGATAGAAGCCGGATTTATCAAGGAAGTCAAATACCCAACATGGATCTCAAACATGGTCATCGTACCTAAAAAGAATGGCGGAGTGAGGATATGCATCGATTTCACCAACCACAACAAAGCTTGCCCCAATGACAGTTACCCTTTGCCAAGCATCGACCAACTGGTCGAAGCGGTCGAAGGGTACGAAGAGATTTCCTTTATGGACGGATACTCCGGGTACAACCAAGTGTTTTTATCAGATGAAGACCAACAACACACATCGTTCTACATACCGCATGGACTATACTGTTATGTAAGGATGCCCTTCGGACTTCGAAACGCAGGAGAAACGTACCAAAGGATGGTTGACGCCATTTTTAATCCATGGATCGGAAATACCTTGGAAGTATACGTGGACGATATGTTGGTCAAGAGTAAGCTACGAAAAGATCATCATCAAGATCTAAAAGATATCTTTCAGGCAATGAGGAAACATAACATGAAGGTAAACCCGGAAAAATGCACATTCGGTGTTACTTCGGGGAAATTCCTCGGGTATCTAGTAACAAAACGAGGCATCGAAGTAGACCCTGCCAAAATTCAGGCTATAGTAGAAATTCCCTCTCCAAGGAACCTGAAAGAAGTCTAGAGGCTCAATGGTTCCCTAGCGGCGCTAGGGAGGTTCATATCCAGGTCTTCAGACAAATGCAAGCTCTTCTTCAACATCCTTAAAAAAGGGACCAAATTTGAATGGACGACAGAATGCGAGGAAGCATTCAAAGATCAAAGACTACCTTGCTAGGATACCCATCTTACAAAAACCAGACCCCGAGGAGGTTCTGGCCCTATACATAGCAGCAACAGAGAATGCAGTCAGCGCGGTGTTGGTAAAAACCAACACGAAGATAGAGCAGCCCATCTACTACGTCAGCAAAACTCTCAACACGGCGGAAAGAAACTACACAAAGATCGAGCAACTCATCTTGGCTCTAGTATGGGCTACCCAAAAGCTAAGGACCTACTTCCTAACACACTACATCCGCGTTCCTTGCAAATCCCCGCTAGAAGTTGTCCTCAAAAGTGCGGGAAAAACAGGGAGAATCGCAAAATGGAATACTCATTTATACCAGTACAACATCATACATGAACACCAACATTCCCAGAAGTCCCAAGTTTTACCAGATTTCCTTGCCGACCTACTACTGGAGAACGATGAAGAAATCCGCATTGAAGGGCTCAATACAGCGGGATTACCAAAGGGCAGCAGAGGCAAAGATCCCGTCGATTTCCTCGAGCCGGCAAACCCAAGACAGTGGGAAATCTTTGTCGATGGCTCGAGGAACAAAGAAGGAGCGGGCATAGGAATCGTAATCACTACCCCCACGGGAGACCGAATCATCCATGCATTCAGACTAGAGTTTAAAGAACACACCAATAACATCGTCGAATATGAAGCCGTTGTACATGCTCTGCGTTTGATAATAGAAATGGGGATAACAAATGTACGCTTGACCAGTGACTCGCAACTGGTCATCAGGCAAATAGAGCTGGAGTATAATGTGTATGACAAGACCTTGTTGACATACATGACGTTAGTCCAGACACTAGCATATCAAATACCAAACATCATATTCCGACACTTAAGCATAAAGGAGCTCAGGCACGCGGATGCGTTGGCATACATCTCATCTATGTTGAAAAACAAAGATATAGAAGCAATCAAAATCACCAGAGTTTATGAGCCATCAATCCCCCCACGAGGACTCTGCGCTGCCAGCAGGAAGCATAGCACGGAGGAATACATGACAAACGATGATGTGGGAGAAAACATCACGGACGATTTCCAAGAAGATGACAACATGACAAGAGCAGATAAAGACAAGGACTTCAGCGGAGAAGAAGACTGGAGATGGGGTATCCACCAATTTCTATAAAGAGGAACATTACCCGGAGACCTAAAGCAGGCCAGGAAGATTCAATCAAAAGCAGGAAGGTACGATTTAAGAGGAAAGATTTTATACAAAAAATCTTTCCTCGGGCCTTTGTTACGATGCTTGTCCAGATCAGAAGGCCACCTAGTACTAAAATACATCCATCGAGGAGACACGGGGAATCACAGTGTGATGAGATCCCTAGCCGACAAGGCAAAGACACAAGGGTATTACTAGCCAACAATGATACGAGACGCTGCAAGGATGTCAAAAAGGTGCGAAGAATGTCAGCGGTTTGGGAGAAGAATCCACGCACCAGCAACAATGCTAAACTCGGTAGATAGTCCTTGGCCATTTTCAAAATGGGGCATAGACATAGTAGGACCCCTGACCGAAGGGTCAGGAAAAAGAAGATTTTTGATAGTGGCCACGGACTATTTCAGCAAATGGGTAGAAGCCAAAGCTTTGGCCAGAATCCGCGACTCAGATGTCTTCACATTCATCTTTCAGAACATAATCTGCCGGTTTGGAATCCCGGCGGAAATTGTCTCTGACAATGGTAACCAATTACAAGGTAAAAACATCGATCTACTATTTGATACTTTCAAAATCCGAACAAATAAATCGACACCAATATACCCTCAAAGCAATGTCCAAGCAGAGGCTACAAACAAGACCATCGCTATTATTCTCAAAAAACAATTAGACGAGCACAAAGGACGATGGTGTGAGCAGCTACACAATGTCTTATGGGCATATCGAACAACCCGAAGATCCGCTATAGGGGAATCCCCTTTCTTGCTGACCTACGGAGCAGAAGACGTCATCCCCACGGAAATCATCATGCCGACCACAAAGACAGAAGCGTGGGAAAAGAACCTCACAACGGACATGATGCTGGAAAGACTCGACGATCTCGAAGAAAGAAGAGAAGCAGCACTACAAAAGATGGAGAATTACCAAAGAAGATTAGCAAGGGAATACAACAAAAAGGTTAAACTTAGGAATTTCGTAGAAGGACAGTATGTGCTGAGAACCATACCCCAATACCAAATAGAAAAGAAGTGGGGCAAGCTGGCACCAACATGGGGAGGACCTTATGTCATACAAGATGTAGCAGGAAATGGATCCTATTACCTGCGCAACCTAAAAGGGGAAGTCCTCTGTCATCCATGGAACGCCAAGTATCTCAAGCCGTACCATCCTTGAATCACAACACAGCGTTGCAACTGCGTAAAGAATACCATAAGAAGAAGGCGATGCTTTTTCGATATGTTTCTATCTCTGGACGAGGAATAGCAGGCCTCAATAAATCAATAAAATAAACTTTCTTGCATATCTATGAAAAGCAAATATGAGAGGAAGACATCCAACAGAAGGAAATCTCCAACTATTCTAAGTCAGCGGGTCGACGGAATGAGGGACATGTACATAGTGACACCCCATATCCTAGAACGCTGCGTCGACCCCCACCGTCTGGGAATCCTCTGATCAAGGATTAGTCAGCGGGGTGACAGGTCTCAAGATGTTCACGAAGGTACACACCTTCGGTATCACACTCAAAAATTAGGTCAACGGGTCGACGGAATGAGGGACATGTACATAGTGACACCCCATATCCTAGAACGTTGCACCACCACCACTGTCTGGGAATCCTCTGGCCAAGGATTATCCAGCAGGGTATCCGGTCTCAGGATGTTCACGAAGATACTTACCTTCGGCATCATAGTCAAAAATAAGGTCAGCTGGTCGACGGAATGAGGGACGTGTGCATAGTAACACCCCATATCCTAGAACGTTGCACCGACCCGCACCATCTAAGAATGCTCTTGCTAAAGGGTTAACCAGCAGGGTAACAAATGTCAAGATAATTAACAAAACCAACAAACGATGATCCATTCCAGAAAAGTTGATTACAAGATCGACAAGATAAGAAAAATAAAAAACAAATTAAGCAAAAGAAGTTCGACAGACGCAGCAAGAACTCTATAATCAACAAGGATCAACTTTCTACAACTAAACAGAAGAATCTACTTGGACGATTCCGTGCCACCTGTAGGGCTCTCCCTCTGTAGTGAAGGAACGCTCCCACCTGAAGAAGGACCCGAAGAGCCAGACGGGACCGAAGGTTTAGGACGACGAGGATAGTGCTTTTCAAGACCATGCTCGGTCAAGAGGTCATGCTCTATCTTGGCCATCACCTTGTTCGTCTCTTCGGTTAGCAGACAGCGAGCTTTGTACATAATAGCGGTGTTACGCATCTCGGCCTGAGATAACATGGTAGACAGACGGTTCACTTCCAAAGAGGCCAACTGAGCTGCTTGTTCATTAGTCGTAGCCAAGCCTTTGAAATACGAGGCCTGACCCTCCTGTTGCACCAAGGCAGTCTGAGATTTCTCTAGCTCAGATTGAGCCTTGTTAAGTTTTTCATTTGCAGCGAGAAGCTGTCCCTGGAGCTCTGAAAAATAAAAACGAAGGGTTAGATCCGCGAAGCATGAAAATCACACCCGGAAAAGCAAATATATACCTTCGAATCTAGCAGAAGCTATTTCATACTCGTTAACAACCGCATCCCGAGCATCGTCAAGAAATTCATATTCGTCGGATATTTTCTTATAATCCTTTTGAAGAAGGGAAAGAGCAAATTGACTAGCGTCTAACTCAACCTGCTTCATTGAATCCAAATGACGAAGATGATTGACTTCGTTATTTAGCTTCTCCATTCCTTTATTAAGTTGGTACATATTAACTTCAAGATTTCTCTCAGACTCGGCTTGACGAGCTACGTCGGCCCGAGACGCGGCTAAGGCTTTGCCAAGGGCAGAGGCCTCGGCACGAGCATCATCTCTTTATTTAACAAGACGTTGAGTGTACTCCCGTACATAGGAATCTTAGGAGGAACGGGCCTGACGTATCTCTTCTTCCAGGAGATTCGTCTTAGCCAACAAATACGAAGAAATCCCGCGGGCCTCGCGAAGATTATCGGGCGTCCACATTAAAGTACCATCAAAGAGACGACGATCCGCGTTATACTTATTTTGCATATCAACTATCTGGGTATGCCTCAGACGCCATGCCTCGGCCTTGGCATCCCACTTCTCGGCCTCACTCTTAAGTTGTTCCACTAGTTCGGAAATATGGGTCTTCTTCCGCTCCCTCTCATTTCGAATCCATATCAGCTTAGGTACTCCACCCACTAAAGATAGGGCGGGGATACTCAGACGGAACAAGAATTCCTAAAAGGAAAACTACGATAAACATGAACAAGGAACAAACCTGTAAAAGAAGAAGCATTTTTTCGAACGGCCTCCAACTCGCTACGCGCCATAGCAATCTCCAAACGAATCCTCTCTTCTTCGGCGCCCAGATGCTCCTTCCCCTTAAGACGATCCTTCATCTCACGTATCTCCTTATCTCTGGCAGAGATAACAGCCTCCGCCATAGCCATCTCCTCCCCTCTATGACGAAGCTTACCCTCTAACTTAAGAGACTTGGCCTTAAAAAACTGGTACAAATTATGATTGCAGTATTCACTCCGCATCACCTACGAAGAGCATCAGGTCAGAATACCGCGGAGTACAAAACAGTAAAACACGACGTACCTCTAACATCTGCTAGTGGGGGTAACCATACTGATAACCATCAGCTATGTCCATCATATCAACAATGGAGGCTGGAGGGTCAACCACCAAGGTAGCCTCCAGCGACCTCAGATTCCTGTCTGACACCTCCGCGACTCGATCTTCAGTGGATAACTGCATCATCTTTCAGGTATAGGCGTCAGAATCTTTCTCCCCAGGAAACACGGGTGCAGGGTTCGGAACAAACATCAAATTTTTCTTCTTTAGCCAAGCAAGAACATCATCATCACCTTCCAGCATCAAAGACGGCGAAGGGGACCGAGTTGAAGGTTATGAGGCAAAGGGAATCTTCTCGGAGGTATCAACATGCGCGGAAGTCTGCACCGCGGCTTTCCCTTTACCAGATGTATCCAGTACATCCCAATCATCATTTGGGGAAAGCAGAGAGAACTCATCAGCAAGACCCATTGTAGCATTCACATCAAAGGACGGCCCCACATATTGGACCCGGCCAAAAGAAAATTCTGGACCAACAGGGTCCCCACAATTACTACCAGCAGCGGGAGTGCCCTCGACATCAGCACTAACAGGGGTATCCTATGCACAACCACCAGCCGTGGTAATATCCGCAGGTTTCCAAACAAAGGGGGTACCCTCTGCACCACCAACACCAGAATCCTCACGAAGAGGGGGAGAAGTTTCAGTACGTTCCTCTCCATCAGACATATCTTCATCTTCCTCGAAATCATCATTAGCAGGACTAGTAGCCTCCTCTTGGACCTCTGCATCATCAACAACAATGGTAGAAGAGCGCTTGGTACCAATATGCCTTTTCTTTGAACCTTACAGAGAAATAATAGAATCAGATCGACATTTTTTCCTTTACTCAAAGATTTCCTTTGAATAAAGAAAGAAGGGGCAACTAAAGGAGTAAAAGATCCGGACCTTCACAGCCGCAGTACTCTTCGAGGAAGGGACAACACCCGAAATCTCGTCATCAGCATCAACAACATCGAAGTCGTATGGAAAATTCATACCTTCGAAGTTCAATTGCCAAGGGCAGTAATTTCCATAACGAAGAGGGGGAACCTCACGAGGAACGCTACCAACAGTAGGACGCCACCCGTCGGGACCTGGAATCCAACCCCAAGCCCACGGACCAACAACCGCGATAACAGTGGCATGCCACTCATATTCATGATCGCGCTTTATCCTCTCACGAGAAGGAAAAAGTTTCTTATTAGCAGACCCTTCAGTACCAGGAACTTACTTCAACTTAGCATCACTAACCTCGCTCAAAAGACGAATCTCGCTACGGGAGGCAGCAATATTACGAAGGCTCACACTCCACGGCTTACGGTTCCTGCTGTTGACATAGTCCCCAAAAGAATTGTTGAAATTCTGAGGGGTATACCATTCCCTCTCAGCAGGATCAGGGGTATAACAAGTCATCATCGTCTCTCCCTTTCTGCGAAGATAGCACTCCTTCAGGGCACGGAGATAATTCCAAGTCAACTAGGATACATAACGACTATGGGTATTTGTCGAAGAACCCTCGCGATCAGCCAACACGTCGTAGTAAAAAGAATCACCTGACTTGTACAAAGGCAGCATAAGACCCGCTTCGAAGGCCCCCACAGTAGTCAAAAAATGAAACGCGTCAAACTGGTATCTCGAGATGAGATCATAAGTAATGTCATCATCAGGGGCATAGAAGCGGACATCAAAAGCTTGGAGCTCATGCTTCTCCTTAAACACTTCCAGATCAACGTGTTTAAAGGTAACTCTTTTCTTCCCAACCGGGACGCTTCGAATAACCAGCGCAGTATCCTCCTCATCGAGAGGGTCTTGCGCGGAGTCTTTTGAAGGGCTTGTTTCCAGGTCCTTCCTTTTCGAAGGCACACTCTTCGACTGGTCAGCCTTCGAAGCACCATCCTTAACAAATTTTCCTCTCGAAGGAACCGCTGGAGGAGGAGGAAGAGGATTCTCCGGTAACACCGGCGGAACCAAAGAACGAAGGGGACGAGCATCCAAATCTCCGTCACGAGGAATACCCTGCGTATTTCTAGACTCATCACGCGGACGAGAAGAAGCGCGGGTAGCAAAATATCTAGAACCAGGGGGATCCCTCGGAGTATCTCCCTTCCTCGAAGAATGCCTGTGACCAGAAGAGGACGAAGCCCTCTGAGAACGAGGATCCGTATACGAAGCCCTAGAGCCTCCAGGTGGGGATATATCCGGGTCTCTGCGCGGAGGAGATCTGGGAGGACTAGGCGGCGGAGTTTGGTAATGAGCCCGCGGACGCTCAGCCATATCTACGGATACATAAACAAATAATAGATTCCGCAGAACTACAAATGAAGATCAAAAAGTTGAAATTTTTGTTACCGATATGAAAACCCTAGCTAAACTCATAAAACAGGAGGGCGCTCTCCGACCAGAAACTCGTAACCCTTGCAAACGAAGAACATGGGCAAGTATATATACTTTATATATGTGTTTTTCATCGCAAGGATAACGAGACAACAGCAGGTGATGATCAACAGGCGAAAAATGATACCAAAGAGTAAACTCTTACCTAAGGCAGATGCTTCAAACAACGAAAGGGGGAGCAACAGCGAAGAACGAGCACATGAGATCAAGGACGGGTTGTATTCAAGACAAAGCAATAGCAGCAGCGGTCGTATTCAAGGCAGAGCAGTAGCAGCAGCCGTTAATGGCGTCCAAACAAAATGGAAAAAAAATTCAGGAGGAAAGAAGGAATCAACAGAGAATGAAATTTATTTCACATTCTCTTCCTCCTTAAATACCCAAGAAATCTGAAACTGACCCTTCTCCCAAGGGGGAGTTATTGCAAGAAGTTATTGCTAAGTGGGAAACACGCCCTAAAATCAAGGGGAAGTTATTGGGCGAGTGGGGAATATGTGACGGTTTTCCTCTCACTTCAAACTGACGACTTAAGTCAGAAGAAAAGGGGCAAATTGTAAGTACCTAATTCCGCCACTCGCCACGTGTCCTCGGATGAACACGTGGAGAGCGCATGACGAGGGGCATCAAGAGACGATGCCACGAAGATACAGCCAAGAAACGTGTACCATCAGGGAAGGGCCCTCATCTAGTAGATCCAATGGCCATAAAGGACGGAGCACGGAGACAAAGCACCACCGCGTTGGACCCAATACATCCCCAGATCTGTTTTATCCCATATCGAGAAGAATCTTAGATCTACGGTCAGGGCCCAACTGACTGACACAGACAAGACAGGGGCAAGACACCATGGTCTGACGCGTGCAGAAGGCCCAACCACCCGCATTAAACACTTGGAGCAACACACGCCTCAGCCCACCAACAGAGGAAGCGAGCATATCTCTTCGGCAATAAAGAAGAAACGAAGGGAGAGCCTCGTATTAACCGAAGACTCTGCGTGTTGGCACAAGACACAAAATGATAAGATTACAACGGTTCCGTCGGTGGACCCCACGTGGAATCCCTATAAATACCCCTCCTCACTAAGAGAGAAGGGAGGTCGGAAAAAGAAGGGAAAAAGAGGAGAGAGAGCTAGGAAGAGTAAGTAATACTTTAAATCCCGCTGCCTCAGTGAGAACCCCTAAAGTCATTTGACTAAGCTTGTAATCAGTCCATACTTAATGAAAACCTTTCTCTTACCCCGTGGATGTAGGCCTTAGTGCTGAACCACGTAATTACTTGTCTCCTTTATATTACGCACTTTAAATTACGCACTTTATATTACGCACTTTACATTACGCACTTTACATTACGCTCTTTACATTACGCACTTTATATTACGTTATTTACATTACGCAGCCTACGGTGTACTCTTTACATTCCGCACTTTACGTTCGTTCTATGCACTCTGTGTTAAATACTCGATGAGACAAGGACGAGTCCGAGGACTCAGAGTAGATTAATCGACGTCCGCACTATTTTGCTATGTATGTTATATCCAACCCGCGAACTTAGGAGTGAGCAAAATTTATTTGTGGACACATAGATACTTGCGTAATTTACGTGTTCACACTAACCTATGGACAAAACCTGCATATGCTGTTACACTGTGGGTATGACAGAATATGAATTACTGTCGTGATACTTTGGTTGCAAGAAAGAAGATAGATATTAAGGAAACGACAAATGCTTAAATCCCTGATCTTTCCAGGCTCAAACTAGGGGTGCATGCAGTAATTATTGTTCCTCTTTCAAATGAAAATTCCGGAAGTGTAATGGCAGAAAATAATGCAAAGGGATTACTGCAGCGGAGCTAGAATTGGTACTATCAATCACAAAAATAAATATAGCTGAGTTAGCAGCTTCAATGTAGGACTCGGGAACGGATCCTCGTGGCGACAACTAGAAAGTGTTTGAAGCACTAACTCGAAAGGTTGAGTAACATAGGCAGGATATCAACATGTTTCGACTTTTAAAACTCCACCAATTTATTGCAACGTTTTTCTGTTCAATAATTTTGAACAGACATGAATGACACAAGAATTTGCCAATGTAAACCAAGGGTTGTCAATATTTGACAAAATCCTTCTCACAAGTAAATAAACTTCAACAAACTCGATATCCGTCAAGGTGACATTTTTTTTATGTAATCCAAAATCTGGCATGTGGTCCAAAATCCTTCACGTATTTTTACCTCATAACGTAAAAAAAATTATTTACCCATATTCTGCTCTGTAACACAATATCTGCATTATGAAATTAGCAAATGTGAGCAAATTTTCTTTATGACCCTGAATTTTTTAATAAATCACAATCTAAAATCTACCATTATGACCTGAAATCAAGTATGTGTGACGGGAGCTTAGTCCACCTTGTTTTAAAAGCAATTATAAGTACTTCCATGTAAGTTTTCATGTAATTTTTTTTATTATTAGCTCTTCTATTTTAGTGTTATAGCATTTCTCAAGATGACTCAACCAAGAACGAAGAAGTGACTTGTTTCCGCAAAATGAACATGCTAGAGAATAAAAAAACTCAAGTTAAAGCCAGAAAGTTCAAACTGATAATTGGATATCCCATATCTCAGTTTTAACTAATTATATTCTTAAAAGTGAAGTTTGAAGTACAAGTTCAGGAGAACCGTCGATTGGGTTCTTACCAAAGACCTGACCGATTGTATGTCTAAAAGTTCGCAAAGTTTTTACAGATCTTGAGGAATTTTCTGAAAATATTTTTAAAGATCTTGAGAAAATTTCTGAAAACAAAATTCATGCCCTAGGCCAGCTTTTAAGTTGTGACCTAACCGATATATGTTGATATTTCCTAGGAAGATTTACACCCTGAGACCTTAATTATTTTTGGTAGTTTAGTTGAATAAAATCTAATAGATAACCTGCTAGAGCAGCTGTCGGTTGAACCCAACGCGTTGATATGTCACGTATGTTATCAATTTTAGATGCAAAAACTTACGTTTTAATCACTTGTTAAAATTGGACTTCGGATTAGATTAGACTTAGGTTGTTGAGGTGATGGAATACAGAATGCTTCAGGTTACCCCCTGAAGAATTAAAGATGAATGACTGAAAAATATACGAAGACATAATCCGTCGTCAGAGGTTAATATTTGAAAATTTGAATTCCTTCCAATGATTGTCACTCTATCTGTTTATACATCTATCAGAAAGAAACAAAATATCAAAAAAAAGTTCTGACTATAATAATTAGAACTTGATAATGATCAAAAGGTCAAAAAAAAAGTATATACGATTAATGTTCAACTTACTAATTGTATGATTTTCGAATAGCTTCGAAAATCTAAGCAATTAGCTTTTGAAAGTTAGCTAGCGGCTATGTTTACTGTTTGTTGCCAAGGTTTCGAAAATCGTACTACTTAGCTTTTGAAAGTTGGCTCTTTCATGTTGGATTTTAAATCTAAAAAGTAATCACTTTTGTAACCTTTAAGACCATAAATCTTAACTTACTTTAGTAAGTATGTGAATAGATCACTTAGGGTTGGGTGTTTTAACAAAATTCTAATTAGTCTTTCATAACTATGTTAGCAACCCTAGAACATGATCCCACTTCCATCAAAGGGATAATAATGTTGGTTATGTCAAGTATGTATCTTAGATAACTTACTCACAAATGATGAGGACTATATATTAGTCAAGTATAAGTTGTCTAAAAAAAATTTACTAGAAAGATTATTTTTTAAGATTTATTAGTTATCTTAAAGCCTTTATGAGCTTGCCGTAACCCTAGGGCATACCATACTTTACAATGTCCTTATTATGAAGTAAATCCAGAAGGTATCTTAAACCTTAATTAAGGTTAGATTTTTTAGGTATACCGTACTGGAAAAAATATCTTTGCACTTAAAGCAAGTGACTTTTTCATGGTTGTATAATAAAAAATCTAGCTAAATAATTTATATAGAGATAAACATAAAAATGGCATGTTTATTTTCGGAAATTACTTAGCTTGATTTCAAAGCTAAATCCTTGGTTGAATACTTGTTTGCAGACATCATATCACAATTTGTCCTATCAAACGAGTAAGTGATACATGATTAAGTAGTAGAGCGCTGGAGCCTATGAGCTTAGAACCTTTGTGATCGTGATATGACTTTTTAAGTCTTCGTAAGGGATCGAGAAGCCTAAAGTATTTTTAATTAGGTAGAAAGAGAGAAGCTAGCTCAATTTTCGATTTCTTTACTTTGGGTTAGCTTGTAACTTTCTTGATGTTAAGTTCTTGTTTATTCTAAAGTCTTTATCCTAATCATATAATGACACTCAAGAAAAATCAAGAGCCTTTTTTTAAAAAAGAAAAACCCAAACTGTAGTGGATCTAATTGGAGATATGTTCCTCTTATAAAGCTCTACGTTCCTACCAAACATGAGCACATTTCGAAACATATGACACCACCATCTACTGTACTTTGAAAATCGACGAGTTTTCAACTGTTAAAATTAAGATTGGCATATTGTGAGGTTTGGTATTTCAGAATGTACTCATGCTCAATAGGTATGTAGAGTTTTGAAAGAAGAACATGTCCCGAAAATATTAACTTTAAATCCGCTACCAATAAGGTTTTATTAGAGAGAAAAAAAGATGCCCAAAGTGTGAGACAATATGAAAATAGAAGTGTGAATGGATCCTCTGTAGCGCCCCCTAAGCTAACAGCTGACTAATCCAAGAGATTAACTAAATATAGAGTCACTAAAATCTAAAACATGCACTTAAGCATTCAACTAAGAAATGCGATATAAAACTTAACCCAAAACTAACCCCTCTCAAAATTAGATATACAAGATCTTCTCTCAAATGATACATATGTAATAGTCATTTGGTTTTCAAATAAAATATACAACATAATAAACATAACAGAAGTTAATCAACTAGCGAACTCAACCCTTGAAGCTTTCACTGCGCAACTCTGATATGTCACAGAAACTGAAGTGGGAATAATTAACATTTAACTTCTAAGTAATAATAGGCAAGAGTTGGAAAACAATACATGTTTTTCCGAAACATTAAACAGTGACTAAGTCACTGAAATAATTATACATGTATATGGAACAAACTCCTTCTTTCAAACAATGTAATAATATGGTTGTAAATTCCTAACCGGCAATTCACACCTATTTAGCTATGGATGCCACCAAGACCATGGTGACCAACTCTAAACATAAAAGATGAATTCATGTAGATATAAATATGAAGGAGCGTATCCTATATACCACAAGTGGAAATTCTCATTTCCCATAATAATTCATATTGACAACAACACATTACAAGTCCTTTCCAAATCGTGGAAAGATTCACAGAATTAACAGGATTATCATAATGCATTTTAAACAAAGCATGGAATGCACGGACAGACAACGCATGAGTTTGTTAAGCATAAACTTTTATAAAACAACAATTATGATTACAAAAGTGTCAAATGTATTCCCACACCTTTTGATGACAAGCCACGCCTACCTCACGATCCACGATCCACTGGTTCATCCTTTGAATCGATCGTTGTTAATAATTAACTGTTAATCATACAAGCACTCTAAGAGTTTAGCCAAAGTGGCTCACACAAGAATTATACAAGTTTATATAATGGTTCTAAACCCAAGTTCACTAATTGAGCCCACTAAACAAAGGCCTGGTCCAACTAGTCAACTAATTGTCCCTAACGGTCAGTTAAGTCAACTAACGGTAAACATCGGTCAAAGGTCAAAGTCCAGTCCACAGAGTCAACTAACAGTCAATGGTGTCAACTTACAGTCAACGTCTAAAGTCGGGTCAATAGTCAAGGTCAAAGTCAAATAAGAATCGGTCTCTGAGTCAATTCGGTCTAAACAGGGAACTCGGTGAGTCTACACCGATTTAACTCAGTCAGATGGTCTGAGTCAGGTAAGTCAGCTAGACTGACTGGGATGACTTACAAGTCTAAACTCTATTACAGTTACAAAATCACAACCAAACTGGTTCTATTCAGTTGATCATTACACAAGTTATTCAATTTAGAAGAATTCTACAACTTCAAAACAAATACAGAACAACTTCATAATCACTACCAACCTGAATTCAGGCTTGCATCATTACGGCTCAGTTCTATAACCCTTCAACAGCAATACAGGGAACAATACCCAACATTATACACACAAAACTCTAATTCATATCAACTTAAAATAATTCATTACATCAATTACAACTTCTGCTTACCTGACATTGCAGTTGCAAGTCTTCCTTTAGAGGTTTTAACTCAACACAGTCACTAAACTCTTATTCTAACAAAACTGCCAATCCAACTCAATATCACCTGCAGCTTACATCAACTGTCACCAACAAACCAACACCATTTGCACTCAAACAACATCTTCTTTACAACTTCTCAATAACAGCACAAACACTGTTTCATTCATACGCCACCTGCAACTTCAGTTCTGCAATAACAACTACAACCACCGCTAAGTCCAACTGATTCACCACTACCAAAACAAGAACACTCTGTACACCCCACCTGAATCCCAACAACACCACCATTATCACTTCAAGTAACTCATGACCTTCATTCCCTAACTGAATTGCCATGTCTTTTCCTTCATTTCATTTCTCTCATCAATATTGCCAGTTCAGTTTCATAACCATATTTAATACCTATTGAACTTCAATCTTAGTGCCATTACATCCTTGCCATCAGGTTCATTCTCAACTATAATTCAAACACTAACAGTTCCATATATCATCATCAACACAACTTGCACAACATTCATCTTCTTCATCTCTAACTGAATCTTACTCCCAGTTCTTCCCAGCACATATAACCACTCCCATAAGCTCTTATATATCCTGTATATACTACTTGCACTACAAGATGTAATACAATCATACACAACCACCACCACATCCATCTAAAGCATATCAATTCAATGAACTCATCCTAAAACTCAAGTACACACATCTTAAGAATACACAGTTTCTGAAATCTTAAATTCATCTTACTCACTTATCTGAGTTTGTCTTAATACACGAATTAGCACCAACAATTACTACTACCAGACTCAATTACAACATTTGTAACTCAGATCAACAACAACAGTCATAACACCCAAACCCACAGATAACAACACCTCAATCAATAATTCAATAAAGATAACAGACTTCAATTGAACAAAGAAGGATTACCTCAAATACAAGTCTGAAAGTCTTCTTCTTCCTTTAATTATTCGACATCAGTCTCATCTTTCCCCTTTGCAACCCTAAATCTGAAATCTATGAAGAACCCTAATTCCTGAATTCTTCCCAAGAACAACTCCAACATCTAATTAACTTCACCATGTTTCCCAATCAACTAAACCCAGTCCTCAATTCTTCTTATACATCACTAATACGTAGTTTAATTCGATTATCTAAAAAACCCAAAGTCTTTGATTATTCGATTCATCTTCAGAAAAGCCTCATATCCTCAACACAGCATTAACCCATTTGATCTTCATCCCTTATCCACTGGAAATCATCACTATTATCTCCATGCAATCTAGCTTCAAATCCAGAGACCCTAACTCATTGATTTCTCGAATTAACTTCCTCTTAAGTTCCATCACATCAACACAACCACCATCACTTTATTCTTGATCTTTCTATTCTTTATTCGATCTCAAAATACTCACTTTAGATCTCTCAAACACTCGCAGAGAAGAAGAACATAAGAAGAAATAAAAGAGAAGGAGAAAGAAGAAGAAGAAGAAGAAGAACGAGAAAGAAGAAAGAAAAAGAATGAGAAGAAGAAATAAGAGAAATTGATTTCTCTTCGACACATTTCTGCTGATAAGGCCAGCGACCAATGATAAAGGTATCCTCCCAAACGATAAAGGGAGCCAAGTTGGTTTGAGTGTAAAAGACTAATTTTCCCTCCTTACTAATCTGATGATATCTTCTTCGTCCGATGTCCGAACGACACGCTCGAATAATCCGTTTTGCATAACTTTTCGAATTCTATCTAACAGTACTAGTTTTGTATCTAGATCGTTGTTAAATTAATTTCTATTAATTAACGTTCGTGTTAAACTAATCGAATTATTATCGTCTAATTCGTTTCTTGACTGGTCTAATATCGTTGACGAGCTTGAGGGTCCTTACATCCTCCTATGTATATTTATAATAATGGATGAGCCTCATAATTACCAAATACAATAGGATCGCTTTATCTTTTTTACTTTTTGGTTTTTTCTTTATTCGTCAACCAAAACAGAAAAAATAAGTATATTTTTGAGTTACCTGTTAGATTATATTAGAAAAAGGTACCCAATATCTAAAACAATGTGAAAATAAAAGTGTGAATGGATTCTGTATGTTAGCAACAAAATAAATAGGTGAACCTCGTAATTACTAAATATAATAGTATCACTTTATCTTTTTTACCTTTTAGTTTTTTTTTAACTAGTTTGAAACCCGTGCTACGCACCGGGACTGCTGGAATTTCTTACAACATTGGTCATGCCCACTGAGGCGGGGCTTCGCCCCGCACCCGTCCCAGTAAGAGTTCTTATAACCTATAGAATTGCTATCCAACAGATTGACAATTAACAGTTAAAACTTTCTAATAATCCTATTATAATCTAAACATCTTACATATAGTTTTGAAAATTAATTTCAAGCAATCTAACAAAACAATAATCAATTTTACAAATAAAATAAAATAAATAGATTTAAGTAATCTTTAAAATAAAATAGTATAAACTATACATACTAAAGCATAATTAGATCTTTTTTCTTAGTATTCGTGTACGCGGTACGATGAGAATTGATCCCCAATTAATGAGTCGGGGCTTCACTCAGCACTCGTCCAAGAAAGGGTCTCAGTTAACAATTGTAGTGTATAATGAAAACACCAAATCATTTAGTAGTTTAACAGTTGGAACCAAAGTATTCACCCGTCCAAGAAGGGGTCTCAATTAATAACTATATATAATGTATAATGAAAACACCAATTATTATATAGTACATTAACAGTTGGAACCAAATTATTCACCAATTATGCATTGTTTAGCGTGTTGGAGATTAAGAAATCCTTTTAAAGAAAATACTTTTGAAAAATTATGCCAACTTTTGAAATAATCATGTAGTTCATTACATTATGAATATTAGTACTATTGGTTAAATTAAGTACTTCATTACATTCTCAATATTAGTACTATTGGTTAAATGAAAAATCATACTTGTTATACAGTTTTATCGATCTCTTATATTGCACTAAAAAGGACAATGTTCATATAAAATATAGGTTGCCAACTTTAAATAATGCACAATATATAAAGTGTTTCCCATCAAAGAACATATAATCAATAAAATGCACTGATATATCTTTCTTCGAAAATCTTATATTTGCGTTAAGAATCAATGAACCAACTCAACTGATCTTTCAGGCTCCAACTTCTTATGGTTAAATGAAAATCAAACTCATTATACATGCCAATATCTGATATCATAGAAATTAACAAATATCGTGATATTAATATAAAATAGATTGCCAACTCTAAATAGTGCAAAGCATATGAAGTGCTTCCCATCCAAGAAGGGGCCCCAATTAACAACTGCAGTGTATAATCAAAACACCAATTATCATTTATTAGATTAACTTTTGGAACCAAATTATTCACCAATTACGCATTTTTTAAATTGCTGGAGATTAAGAAATCATTTTAATAAAAATACTTTTGAAAAATTATGCCAACTTTTGAAATTATTAAGTAGTTCAATACATTGTCAATATTAGTATTATTGGTTAAATGAAAAATAACACTTGTTATACAATTGTATCGATATTTAATATTAAAGGCACTAAAAACAAATATTAATATAAAATAGATTGCCAACTCTAAATAGTGCACAACTTATGAAGTGTTTCCCGTCAAAGAAGATATAATCACGAAAATGCACTGGTATGTCTTTCTTAGAAAAATGCCAATTAGATGAGATTCATACTCTGGTATGCTACGACCCAGAACCTATTCTTGCACATTGGATCGAAAGGGAAGAAGAAGAACTTGTGCTGGATAGGGATGATTGGGAATTGGCTGAGAACGGTTTTGATAGTGAACCAACATTCCTAAGCGGGCATCTACAGTACTCGCATCCTTATGTTGTACGCCCGGATACGGTAGAGGTCCCTCCACTACCAGCGCGTCCCTCAACAACTCCCGATACTGTACCAGGACTTCTACATCTCGTTACGTTGTTGGTGAGTTCATTATTATTCTCTTTATCTATCAACTTATAAAATTGTTCATACTAAATACATGTTTAAAAATTCATTCACAGCGTCAGCGGCTTGTAAATCTGTCAAAATTCATTAAGAAGAAGACCAAGAAAGGAGAGGTGCTGACCCTGAAAGAAATGGAGAAACTGAATGAAAAGATAGACAAAATCGAAGATCCAAAGGCAAAATACTTGTGGGGCGAAAAGAAGAAGAGGACACACAAGAAGCCAAGAACTGAGTGATTGTTTGTTTGTTTTATAGTATTAGTTTGGTTTATGTTTGTTTGTGTGGCTTGGTAAACTTTGAACATCTCTGTTTCATTTGTTTTCGGTTTGGAACATCTTAACTTCACATTTGGTTTGTTTAAGCTTTGCTTATGTTATTTTATGCGTCTTGAAATCAGCTTTTTCTAAGTTTTTATTTTCCAAAACCGGCATAGTCGATATCGTGAGTTCTACGCCGGCTCTCTGTTTAGTTCCAGAATTTTAAAAAAATTATAGAGTTCTGGCATAGTTGGTAGCGCCACAATAATGCCGGTACTAAAACTCTCCCTTGTTACCATTAGAGTTCCGGCAGTGTTATGCATTTTTTAAAAATGCCGGAAATAGAAAAATTATATATGTGTATTTGTGGTGTTATTCCGGCACAAAAGAGAACATATATTGCAACGCCGGTACGATTACCGGCATAGTAAAGTTTGAATCAAATCATATTGGCACGTACATGGCATATGGTTTAATGATTACAATTCAAACTTCCAAAAAAACAAAAGGTGGCGTATTAGTAAACCACATATATCCAAATTACTCATCATCGCTTCCACACGTATGAAGTTTCAACTCCTCCTCTTCAAGAGGTTTCTTTGATAAGGCCAAAGCGTCCCATAATTGGTGATTCTCCTCATTCAATGCCATCCATCCCTTCCATATATTTGGATCTAGTTCCTTGTTTTTAACCATCCCACAAACAGGTGGCAATGGACAATTGTCCTTGAGTTTTAGAATAACGAAATGATTGACGTTCACGTATGCCAAAACAACTCTTCTTGTCTTAAGGGATCCCTCGCATTTTTGCCACTTTTGTGTAAATGTTGTGACTGCGGTGGGGGTAAAATAATGAACAACACAATTAAATGTATCCGCTACTAGATGCCCACAAAGCGGCATCCTCATCCAATATTGAGTAGGAATAAATGTCATCTCCTGCTCGGGTCCTAACACTCGAGCACACATATCATCAAACACCTCGGCGTGACCAACCAATTGCTCATAAAAGTTCATGTTCTTCAATAGTTGATCGGCCATCCTCATTCTAGCATATCGGCATGGTATCATTCCTTTACTAACAGCCGTCTCAAAGATTCCTAGTTGTTCGGTCACGGCATGATAGCCACAATTTCCATCTCCATCGACATCATCCGTGTACACAATGAACTCGCGAATAACCTCAGGAAGTTGGTCTATGTAAGACTTTATCTTCATATGATAAGTTCTAATGGTCCTACCTATTCTGGGATCCTTATACATCTTCATATTACCAACTTTCTGCTTTATTATATCCAAACCATCATCTGCAATCCCTACACTCCAAATGTCTTTGGTATTAGACGGGAGAATATTCTTCCTTGGCCTACCCCTACCTCTTTTCCTTTGAACATCGGATACATCGACTATGGGTGTAGCCTAGGAATGCTTACCTTGTTTCCCTTGGTAGCTTAATGTTGGTACCTTAGGCGGCCTTCCCCTTTTCCTTTGAATCTCGGATACATCGACTATGGGTGTAGCCTCGGAATGCTCACCTTGTTGTCCTTGGTAGCTTAATGTTGGTACCTTCGGCGGCCTTCCCCTTTTCCTTTGACCCTCGGATACATCAACTATTGGTGTACCTTCGGAATTCTCACCTTTTAGTCCTTGGTAGCTTAATTTCGGCACCTTCGATGGCCTTCCCCTTTTCCTTTGAACCTCTGATACATCGACTATTGGTGTAGGTTCGCAATGCTCACCTTGTTGCCCTTGGTTGCTTAATGTTGTTACCTTCGGCAGCCTTCCCCTTTTCCTTTGAACCTCGGATACATCAACTATTGGTGTACCTTAGGAATGCTCACCTTGTAGTCCTTGGTAGCTTAATGTCGATACCTTCGGCGGACTTCCCCTTTTCCTTTGAACCTCCGATACATCGACTATTGGTGTAGGTTCGCAATGCTCACCTTGTTGCCCTTGGTTGCTTAATGTTGTTACCTTCGGCAGCCTTCCCCTTTTCCTTTGAACCTCGGGTACATCAACCATGGGTGTACCTTCAGAATTCTCACCTTGTTGTCCTTGGTAGATTAATGTTGGTACATTTGGCGGCCTTCCCCTTTTCCTTTGAATCTCTGATACATCGACTATTGTTGCAGGTTCGGAACTCGTCGATTGTTGTTGACTTGATATTGGTTCCTTCCTCGGCCTACCCCTTTTGTTTGGAACGGGTGCTTCCGCGAATCTTGCTTCTGAAATCTCACTTGCACATAGATCTCGTTTTTTAGTTGCCGCGAGTTCCTCTTCACGTCGAGTCATTTGTTTTAATTATTTTCTTTGTTTCTTCCTTGCAATTTTAGTTTGTGGTCTACCCGGCGGATCTCCCTTTGTTGGCTCTTCACTTTGTGCTATCCATGGACGTGTAATCAGTCTTAGTTGGCTCAACAATACTTGTCGTCTTGCCGAGTTGCCACGTGAGTAAGCTTCGTAAAATTCCTTGGCCTCATTTGTATCCCATGGTGATTGTCCGGGAGCTTCCGTAGGGGGAAGATCGAAAGTTAGTTGCTTCCAAAATGGATCAATAACATCAAGAGGTATCAATTCTTCATACTTCACAAGCATATGACGACATAGAAGCCCCAACGAAGACATGTCGGGACAAATACACACATCACCCGGTTTTCCGTAATTTTTCTCATATTGCATTTGTCTCATCATATGTTTTATTGCCCAACGGGGGACGTTAAACTCTATTCCTTGGAGCAACTTAGTATATGGAAGAAATTGAGTCATCCTTACCATTGAGCTTTTCTCAAAAGCCTTCTTTATCCTATCGATATCGGCCTTAAAGTGTTTCTCCATTACCTCGGTGACCGTAACCACGTTTCCCTTGCCGGACTGGATGAGATCTTTAAATCTTCCATGTGAGGACTCCGCTATACTAGTTGCTTCATTCCCGTAATGTCTATAATGATTTTTCCACGCACGCACAAATTTTTCCTTGTACTTATCCAACAAATTATCCCGATAATATGAGACGGCACTTGGATACACTTCGTTATATTTGGCAATAAACATGTTCAATCTCTTTTCATACATGTCCTCGGTAAGAGACCAATAAACTTTCTCCCAATCCTTTAGAAACTTTCTACCACCTTTTATGATTTTCATTGTGTTCTTTGTCGACTCGCTCTTTAATATTTCCTCTTTCATTTTCTTCTTCTTCGGGTGATAGTTTCTCTTTGCGAACATCTTCCTCCAGTTGAGCGACCATTCTCTTCCTAATATCATCCTTAGAGGGTTCAAACAAAGCATGACAATGTTTTTTCACATTTTCACCTATATGATATGTACATAGGAAATTTTGAACATCCGGATATACGTCGGATATGGCATTTATTAGTGCGTCGAATTGATCGGTTATGATGACCTTCGGACCACGATTTTCCGGGAAAAATAATTTCAATTGTCGCGATGCCCAATGATAATTGAAATCCCTCTTGTTTTCCATTAAACACCAAGCCAATGTGAATGTTACCTTGTCCGAAGTTTTCCCCACGATGTTGAACAACGACATGTTGTATTTGTTTGTCTTGTAGGTTCAGTCCATCATAAGAACATCACAACACGTATGAGCCAATTGTGAAAGCAAAGGATGCGAAATGAATATTTGAAGCGGCTTCTCGTCCGGACCTCTTTTAATGATACGCGTGTAGTTGTGATCCCAAACTATCTTCTCAAATTCTTGCATAACACTCCTCCCTTCCCATTCCAACCTTTTAATGGTTGCTTGTGCGCTATAAATTGTAGTGAGTGAAGAAACGTTCGTCTTATCCTTTTCCTTGAAGGTTCTGAGAATCACTCTTGGTTTGATACATGATTTTGACATCATCTTGACATCCTCGAATTGATCAGGTTTTAGCTTCGCAACTAGGGAGTGACCTTCAAAATCTTTCGGATCGGGGTGGTTGTGACGGCCAAACCACACCTTACATTCCCATTCTTTTTCTTCTTCTTTTTTTCCTCTTAGATAGAATACAAGCTTAAAGGGGCACTCATCCTTCCTCATAACTGTATTGTATACCCTCTTAGTCTTCTTTTCATATACATAACCCTTTCTCTTATGGATATTTTTCTCATTGTATTTTCCACTTCTCTCGCAAACCCTCTCAAAACGAACATTTGAACGTTGGCTATTCCTCACTAAGACACACATGTTCTTAAGAGCCGTCGCTTTTGCCCAAGCAATTAATTCATTTTCATATCTTATTCCCTACATAAGGACGACAATCGGAGATTACAAGCAAATCCCAACATAAAATTGTAAAAACTAGGTGAAAGTATTGTTTGGTAACATACCCGAGGCATTTTATAGTATTCCGACGTATCCCGATGGAGCGGTTTGGAGATTGGTTGATCGTCGAATGTCACAATCTAAGGAATGAATGAAAAGAAAATTGGATTAGTTCAAAACCGGCATTGTCGATAAGAAAACTAAACTTCCGGGATTAATGACCGGCATACATTGTATTTGACATTCCATGCCAGTATCCAAACTGACATTCGGATAATTTCAGTTCCCATTCCGGGATAAAGTTCCGGCATAATAAGTTCAAAGATAAGTATGCCGGTAGTTAAGTTCAACATATCACTAACTTCTGTATGTTTTTCATGTAAAACCGGCATCCTAGACATTTAAGTTTCTATGCCGGTATGTAAGTTCAAAATATCTTTAACTTCTGAATATTTCAAGTGTAATACCGGCATCCTCGACATTTAAGTTTCCATGCCGGTATCATAAACCGGCATTGTCTGTCATGTACTCACACTGCCGGTTTGAATATTCCATAGAATATTCGGTGGTAGGTAAAAAGTATAAATGTGTACCTGCATGAAATCTTGGTTTGAATACTGCGCCGGTTTGATCTTGAACAGTTGGAGAATTTTGTCCCGGCATATAAACTTGTATGAATACAATACCGGTTATATAGGTTCTGGCATAGTATTTTTAAAACGAGCATGTCGGTACTAAGGTTTTTCAGACAGAAATGGCTGTTTCAAAAAAAAAAAAAAATCGACATCTTTGAAGCATTACCTGTGTGTTGGGGTTGCTTGTATGCTAAACATGTTTACTTTCTTGAGTTGGTTCTTCACAAAATCTTTCATGGTCTCGAAAATCACGATTCAATGGTGTTGGTTCATCATACAAAAATTGTGAGTTGTTATCATTAACCGAAGATTGAAGATATGGTTGTTGTTGTAATTGAGCTAAAGATTCAGCAGCTGCAAGTCTCTCATCACAATCATCTTCCATTTTCAAAAAAAAAAAATTCTACTCAGAATTTTTTTCCCTCCTCAACTAACCCACACAAATTCAAATAAACATAAATACACAAATTATATCCCCCAAATCATTAATATTTTACTAATCAGGATTAATAACTAATTATGATTAGTGAGGGTTAGATTAGGAATTAATAATTTAATTATATAAGGGGTAACCCAGCTAGGATATTTGGATCCCTATTTTGTCATTTAGCTATATCCCCCAATTAAAGATTCTTTTATTTTTTATTTTTTGGAGTTTCACAATAAATACACGAAATTAATATAGCAATTTTTCTAAATAATGGTGGTCGTCCGTCTCGTGTGTCCCACTAATCCATCCAATCTACACCGCACATTGTCAGATTAACGCACCATATCTAACGAAATTTCATCTGACGAATACGAATGGTTTCTCAATTAGCCAATGAGAACGCGAGGTTACGGTAACCAACCAATAAGAGGGAGGGTAAGCAACACCAGTGTTACTTTTATTCTGGAGTGAGGGATGGTATTGAGTTTTTAGGTTGTTGATTTAAAAATAGAAGTGATAACAAATACTAGAAACCAACTTATTATTAACATTAATGATAATCTCTTTGTTAGCTTTATAGTTTAACAAACATTCATATATTTTTATTTAGGGATATTTTGATTTTGGGTCACAGATAAGTGACCAGAGTTGCGTTTGGGTCACGCGAAAATTTTAATTAAAGTTTGGGTCACAGGATCATGGTTGACACAGTTAACTAATTATTTATTTTTAAAATTAATTTTAATTTATTTAACCCCGTTAGTTAGTCACCGTTAACACGTTTATCGCCACCAACATAACCGGCACAACATCGACCTCCTCCAGTTCTAGCAGCAACACCACCATCACCCTCCTCCACCTCCTTCCCTATTTGGATTTCAATATTCAACAACTATCCATCACTTTATTATTCATGAACTCAAGAACATCCGTATCGTCGTTGCTTCAATCCAACCATATGGGGAACAGATAATGAAGAACATATGGTTGATACCGTTGAATTTAATGGCTCAATGGAACCCCCAGTTCAAAATAAAAACTGAAGAATCGTCAATTCCAATAATAAAAAAAAAAACATCTGATTTCATGAATTAACAAAAGAAAATGGAAAATGATAAACCCACCAAATTTCTCAAGAACCCTAATTAGAAGAAATCCTTAAATTAACATTCAAGATTTTAATTGAACAATTTAAATTCAAACAAACTTGCATCAAATTAATTAACACAAACCCTTTTTGTAAAATTGATAAAATTCACGAAAAAAGTTATGAATTTGATACATCAATCATCAAATAATTAGGTTAACAGAAACAAAACTAGAATTTTATTTCGTTGCATTATAAACATAAATTCAAACCGACAACAGTTCATCCATTCATTCATTCATCGTCTTCTTCTTCTAGTTATGCACTTATGATGTTGATATAAAAAGATCAAGTTGCTTCTTCTTTTGATCTCCAGTTATTTTTCCAATCGGGCATTTCTAAAAATGTTGTCGAAGGTTTCCACTAAATTGAATCTGGTACTAATCTAGTCCCGATTATAAAAATCTCAACTGATTATCATGGACAACACCCAGTGAATAATGAACAAAAAACATTAATAAAAATTTGAGAAACAAATTACAGAAAGAATGGAGAAGTGGCTCGTGAGAGAGAAAGAGAATACGAAAGAGAGAAGACAAGAGGAGAGTGTTTTTTTCGTCGGGATGATTTTCATTAGATTTTAACACGTGCAACTCACGGTAGTTGACATACGTCAAATAAATAAGGATTCTTAACTGTCAACCACGGTCTCGTGCCTCAAACTTTAATTAAAAATTTCACGTGATCCAAACGCAATTTTGTATATTAGCAACAAATTAAATGGGTGTACCTCGTAATTAGCAAATATAATAGCATCACTTTATATTTTTTACTTTTTAGTTTTTTTTTTAAATTTAAAAATAGAAGTGATAACAAATACTAGAAACCAACTTATTATTAACATTAATGATAATCTCTTTATAGTATCAAAAAATAAATAAAATGATAATCTCTTTGTTAGCTTTATAGTTTAACAAACATTCATATGTTTTTATTTACTACACGCATCACGACAGTGCCCAACCAAAAAGTGCTTTGGTAAAACTCACATCATTACCAAATTTAGTCATAATAGAGCACCTTTTGGAAATCTGAATTTCTAAGAAGTATGAGAATTGGTCCTGGCCAACTAGGCCACCCCAAGCTGGTTTACTATGTCCACATTTTCCTCCCAAAGCTGGAGTTGTGCTCCTTGCTATTTTGTAAAACAACAGCTCCCACATTTCCTCACTTCTTCATCTGAGAGTGCTTAGGTTATTGATTACCCAACGTTGAATAGTTTTATATGCTTAGGATTATTGTTTAATAAACTTTGTATGCCAGCACACAAATCTTTGTACTCAACATTTAGAATTGGATCACATCTATTGGCATACTGTTTTCTGTTTAAGGTGAGAATTGGCATTATTCGTTGTTGTCGATGACACATTACCGCTAATTTGGAAATCGTGCGTTGATATCATGGGGAAATTTCCTCCCTCTTTCGAAGAAAGAGTCATTAAACAAATTGCGTGGTCATTGCGAAGTGATGGAATTTGGGCGGCCACAGGCACAGCATCATGAATGAGAGATTGAGAGTGCTGCTGGTAGTTGTTTTGTTTTTGAATGTATTGAATCCTTGGAGTCGATGAGTCTATATCAGCAGATCTCTCTACCCAATGCGTATCACTTAGAACCATTTACCACGATATTAATATAACGGGCCCTAAAGATGACATCTTCAGCAGGATAAGAATTCAGCTGAGATAAAGAGTTATGACAAAAATGACTTGTACATATCATATTTATGGTGGGAGAGTTATTAGTTAATCGATTAGAAGATTTCTAGCACTTTCAATGGATATGATGACCTCATAATATGGATCTGACTCCCCCTGCACCCAAAATGTTGATTTTATAAGCCACACACACAAATGACCCAATGGGCGCGACTCTCCCTAAATATTAGTAGTTTGAAATTGAAACAGAAATTTGAAGCTGTTTGGAAGAGATTAATTGTCTCTGGCACTTGTAGACTGCATGATTTTCAGATGCATATGCTAACTTTAGTGCATTTCCCATTTACTCTGGTTTGCGCACAACAAATGACCCAATGTCACTTCTGAGCCAAACAAATCAATATCCTTATGCGGCCGATCAAACAAATCCGGCACGTCTTTTTTGGCGAAAAAATCCAATCCAGGAGGTAGTTTTGAGAGAAGACAGCAAGAAAACCTCGTTTAATTGGGCCCCTAAAAACAATTAGGGGTCTGACCATTTTATATCCACATCAAAATTTTAGGAGAGTTCCAAAAGGTGATGAAAATATTATTTTACTCTTACTATTTAAAAACCTATTAACCCTAAACATAAGACTCCCAATTCATTTTCTAAAACCAAAATCATAAAACTCTCCACCCTTTCCTTCCTCTCCCACCCAAGTTCTCCCCCTCTCCTCCATTAATGACAAAAAAAAAAAGTTTTCGTCGATTAGAAAGTAAGTGACTAAAACCCACTTATGTTTTGATTTTTTCTTGAATTTTGATTGTGAAATTTAATTCTCGAACCGATTTTTTTCAGCTACAGTGATAGGGTCGTTACTCTGTATGATGTTATACCCTAACGACCTTAATTCTGCATGTATACTCTATGAAAAATCGTCAATATGTATGATGTTCTAGTGAACGACCCTAATTCTGCAACAAAAACTCTAACTTTTCCCACAAAAATCGTTAATCAGTACGAGGTAAAAACCCTAACTTTAGGGATAGTTTAGCCATTTCAAAAAAAATGGGATAAAGGATAACCCATATTTGCTATTTCATGACCCTTTTTTGTCCTGTAGTGGAGGGCCCCTAATTGTTTTTTGGGGGCCCAATTAAACAAGGCAAGAAAACCATCAATTTACTTCAAAAACTTGTATAAGTAGCAAAATCCCACATATACTAACAATTTGAGATATGTCGTATGACCAGTACAGTTTCACTGCTAACACATAATGCGGACTAGAGAAAATAATCTACGGATTCTTTCATTAGCCATATTTACATTGTTAAGAGGACGCATCAGGGCATCAACCAAAATAAAATGGTGGTTCTAAGTACCATGACCACCATCCTTAGCTTATCGCTGTTAGCAGCTTCATATCAAGACCTATTTACCTTAAGTATCTCATGCTCTGATCAAATTTTCTCTTGCTGCAAGAACATCACCTGCATCATCTTGAATTTGATAGACACCAGGATAAAAAGAGTCATTAGTGGTTTGTACCAGATACACATACTATGAGAAATGATAAGCACAAACTTCCAATTCGTTACAATGTTCTTTACAGAAGGCTTCAAAACCAGCTTAGTTTAACTTGCTTAGACAAAACATATTTAAGCTGATCACATCATCATGCGTGTAAAACAAGGATGAACTCTACCTGTTAAAAATTTGTATTATAAAGAAAGAAAAAGGTCTGGGCTGTAAAAAAGACTAATGATTTGTCTACCTTTAAAACTTGATTTCAGATCTGATTCATTCATGAATTTCTGGAAAAAAACTGCTAGAGCATTTTTGATCTAGCGCTGCTAGAGCCGTTAGATTGGTGGATCCAATGGTGGTGGTTCCCAGTGTAGTTTTTTAGTTTAAGGGCAAAAATACAATTTCCCTTGGTTCCCACCATTGGATCCACCGATCCAATGGCTCTAGCAGCGCTAGATCAAAAATGCTCTAGCGCTGCTAGAGCAAAATCGCTTCCTGAATTTCTATTCTATTCTGTTGATCCAGACAATCTCACATCATTTATGTCCTTTAGTGAAAACAGACATACAGACAAACAATCCTTGAAGAGAAAATGTTAAACAAGTATAACGCAGTACTCACGTGAAGTAAGCTTTTAGTGTACCATGTTCTGGCACACATCGCTATTCTGTACATCTTGGATCTTACAGTCTTATTACTAGTTACAATTGTTAATGTTTTTCAGCATCTTCCTCATTCTGTGTATGTGTTGTATCAATGAACTCATCTGAAAACCTACAGTTTTCAAATGTGGAGTCATCTTCCTTTGGATACCATAGCACAGATCTTCTCCTTCCTTTTACCAGACTCATTTGCCTGTGCTGCATCAGTATGTAAGCAATGGCACACTTGTGCAACAACTTATGTCTTTACTCGCGAAACCGGGTGTCATTCTTTATGGTTCTTAGGTATGCCGTTACGAAACCGTGGATTCTTTTGTTACATACACAATCCGTCTCTTGAGCATTGGTACATACTCTCTCTCGGATTCATTCGTTTCCCTATACTACCCATTGCACCAATTAAAGGTAGTCTCATCCTCTATAGATCTGCCACTCAATCAGCAATTCAGCTGGCTATTTGCAATCCATTCACTAAACAGAACTGGCTACTTCCTCCCCTGATTGCTTCCAGAATCAACCCCGCAGTAGGCGTAATTGTGATGGATTCAAGTGAAAATACGAGGTTTCAAATTTTCGTCGCTGGGGGCATGTCAGGTAACAATTCATATGAGCCTACATTGGAAATGTACGACTCGAACATAGGAATTTGGCAGAGTCTAGCTTCAATGCCAATTGAATTTGCTGTGAGAATAACAATTTGGACTCCAAATGAGAGTGCATTCTGGAAAGGGATTTTGTACTGGATCACATCGGCTCGAGTTTATAAAGTGATGAGCTATGAATTAGCATCTAAAACATGCAAGGAACTAAACGTACCAATGGCAAATCAGTTGGAGTTTGCAAGTTTAGTGTGTCGAAAAGGGTTGCTACTGCTAGTTGGTGGAGCGTGCAAAGGGGATGCATGGATATGGGAACTTGGTGTAGAAGATAAATGGGTCTTGGTCGAAAGAGTTCCAAGATTATTAGGAAAGAAGTTTTGGGGGTCTAAACGAAGTTGGAGCAAGACTAAATGTGTTGGAAGTGAAGAAGCTGTTTACTTGTACAGAGAATTTGGGTCTCAAATGTTGGTCTGGAGAGAATCTTCAGAGAGGGGTAGATGGGAATGGTTCTGGATTGAAGGATGTGGCTTCATTAAGGGTGAAAAAGTGTTGAAGTTTCCCATCAAAGGAAATGCTATTGCAACCAAGTTTAAATCCATCTCTCTTTTCGTTTTAGTATTTCTTTTGTGAAAAAGTCTGTGCTATTTCCTTTTGTTGTATTCTACTAGTTGGGCACTTAAATTGGTTTGTTTCAGCTGTAAATGACTAGCAGGGTAAACATACTGGCATATGTTGTGATCTTGCAACAATTAACAGCACGTTAGATGTATCAAAAATAATATGTAAGAACTAATCCAAGACAACTCTACCGAAATAACTTGACGAAGGCAGAATCACAGGTTCAACAAGTTGTCCTTAACACATTAGTTCACGGGTATACTCGAGTTGAGTAATGCTAAACCCCTCACAGCGAAGATGTGTCCAGGATAAGACTGCCTGATATAACTTATATTAGCACAACACAAGTTACCCTTTCTTCGAACTCAGCAATGGGGATGGAAGTAAAAACCGTATGGAGAAAACCCTAGAACAAAAGAAGAATTTTCGGTGTGTTGAAAACAGAATTTCGAGTTGTATTTATAGGAGAAGATACTTGCAAATCAAGTTAGGTTTTGGTTTTCTTTAAAAACTAGTAAAACACCAAAAAGGAATTTACCCATAAATAAAACTCTAAAAATAAACTCGCCCAAAAAATAAAACCGAGTAGAAGAGGAACTTGGTGCATGGCATACGCGCATATCGCATGGGTTAAAATATGTATTTTTGCCCACCCGTTCCACACACAATGTTGTTTTACAACATATCCATAAGCATATGGTTATATAGTGGAGCTTCTTCTCTATTATACCCAATGTGGGACTAAAGAGAGATTCATTCACTCATAAAATGAGCAAGTATCCTTGGACCCATAGGTCACTAGATCAAACCACACCAAGACCAAAACATTTTATTAAAAAACTCATTTTTCTCCAACAATCCCCCACATGAATGATATCTCGGAAAAACGAAAAAATCAGAGTAAGGAAAATACCATTTAGGCAAAGGTGTCCATGAGGTCTTGAACCCTTGCTTAGTTAGAAGTTACCGGAACTACTTGCTAGACAGTGTCCTTGAGGTCTTGAACTGCTAGCATTTGGTGCAATTCGCGACAACCACCACGCATGATATATTCCTGGCGTTGCTAAGTTCGTGCCGTTTTGTCCAATTTGGCCCTGGACATATCCTGTTTCTCAGAATGCTCTAGAGAATTGGCTCAATTCTCATAGGAAGCGGCCCCACTTCCACATTCAGATAGGTGAGTTTCATCAAGAGTGTTTACTGCTACACCCCACTTCAATCTCAAATTGAAACTATGGAACTCATTAAGACTTATTTAAAAATCATCCTCCACATGCAGTCACACTATCATATCAGCACCATAGGGAAGGGACAGAGAATGAAATTCTCTGATAGTGTTTACCTTTACCTACCATAAATTAGTTGTCTCATTCGAAACCTTGATCATGGAATCTCCAGTCAGCAAGGTTGAGTATCCTTCATGGCAAGTTTAATTATTGAGCCTAAGCCCCATCCCCCTCGATGCTTTACTAACTATCTCCTTGATTTTGTAAATTAATCTTTAGTAACATAGTCTCCCATTGAAACGAAAATTTAAATAATTTTATGAAGTAAAATATTTAGGTTTTTTATTTTATTTTTTATAGTTAAGTTGCTGAAGCGGTTTGGATCGTGTTTTAGATAAAAATCTAAAATTATTGGTTGTGGTACCAACTAATGTAGGACTTATTTAAGCTTGGAGGTTGCAGGTGATGAGAAAGGAAGAACGGGATGAGATGTTTTTTTAAGAACATGGAGAATAGTTTGTAAAGAAAGATAGTCTATAACTTATTATTAAAAATAATAATCATCTGTGTTCGAAAGAACTACAATCCAACATATAAATAGATAACCTAAACTAAGAATAGATAAAGATTCTTAAACTAAAAAAACTCGAAGAAGAGAAATACTAAGAAAAGAAAATAACCAGACTTGATGAACAAGTCATTAAGAGTTCTAAAAATAGTGAAGAAGAAGAAAGGAAACAGTACCATGTTCTACATCATAGCACATATGAATATTTTATATCTTGTTGACTAGACTCTGTTTCCATGGGAATATACAAGACTAGGGGTGGGACTTGGGTTGGTTGGGCGGGTTAGAAGGCTTATCCAAGGCAGACCCGAGCTAGGAATTCTTTTCCCAGATTGCCCATCGAACCCGTGGAACCCATTGAGGTGTTGCCCAAGTCATCCCAAGTTATGTTCCTCGGGTTTCTCGGGTTGGCCTAAGTTCCACTAGACATACAAGTTTGTTAATGTCATAATAATAAATTTAATAATAATAAGATTTAATTGCTCCATTTATTTTAAATTTCCAAATAATTGAATATTATTTACAATAATATAAACTCTTTTCATATCGAATGATTAATGAGATAGATATAATTTATATTTTGATTAATAGATTTGAAGATAATATCTAAAATTTCTCTAAATAGATGATAATGCTAATTATAAAAAATATCTTATATATAGTTCTTCGGGTTGGGCGGGTTGTTTGAGTTAGAAATATTTATGCCCATGCTTTCCCAAATTTAACTCGGGTTCATAAAATTTATTCCCAAACTTGCCCAAAATTTTGAAATACGTTGCCCATGTCCGCCCAACGTTCGGGTTGGGCATGGGTTGGGTGGGTTGACCCAACCCAAGTCCCACCCCTATCCAAGCCCTTCTTCACTGGCAGGCCTTTCTCTTTCAATAGGGAAGCAACAGTCGTCGCAGATCACTTTTTAGCCTCATGAAATTAAGAGAGAGTTTGAAATCGAAAATTCTTTAGCAAAACATGATAGACACGATTCATACTGATGCATAGTTCCACCAACTGCATGCATTTCAGTTACATTCGGTTAATGACAGTCGAGATCCTGTGAACAGCTTCACGTAGTCGTTGGGTGTTCGTTGTTTCTTTACAATATTCTCCCAAACCTGACAGAGTGGTTTGCTCGGAGTCAAAAAGAAATACTATTTGTAAAAAATTGCTGACCATATTACACCATTTGGTGATGTTGTTGGGAGAAATGTTGTTATATTAGGTGTATACCCTCCTGGTAAGAGATTTTGAAAATTTCTTAAGGCGTCATACCTGATTATACCCATGCTCTCCTGGTGACTCCAATAACCGAGATTGTAGTTGCAGGAAATCCTACAACACACCCCTTATAATATCTTGATAATAATTTCTTGATCTAAACTCATTTGATATGAAAATGATGATTAAAATACTAAAATTGTAAATGGACGCGCATATTTTTACGTGGTTCGATCAATTTTATCTACATCCATGATTCTTCACTGTGATTGTTTAGATTTACATTTGATTTACATTGATATCTCCATTAATGGAGTTCTAGATCTAGTTTTGGGGAAGAAGATGATAAAGAAAAATACATTTTCTCTCTAAAAATATCTCTCTGCAAAATCTCTCTCTCTCTCTTACTAAAATTGTCTCTCTCCCCTTTTTCTATTTCCTGCCCTTCTCTTTATATAGGTGTTTACATAATGGATGACAGCTCACACTTCCCCTATTTTAGGATCCCTTTCCACACTCTTGCAAGCTTTCTCCATATTCTCTCGAGCTCCTTCCTTGTTCTCTCGAGCTCCTGCCTTGTTCTCTCGAGCTCCGCTTTATTCTCACGAGATTTCTCTACAACCACAAAATCTTCACATCTTTCTCGCGTTTTATGCTGTCGTTGTCTATTATGTTATTAATTTGCGACATTTGTAGTGTGTTGTTGAATAGCTCGCAGAACTGTCGTTATAAATTTTACAAGAGTATTTTTGTGGCGATATTATGATCCTACATCTTGCCTCTTTTTTCTTGAATATTGCTTGAAAAGCAATCTTTAAGAAAAAAATCTGTTATTGTAGTAGTCTTTGATCTTTGTTGATGACGGAACGAGCGAAAGAATATTGAACTTGAAAAGTACGTACTTGCCTCTATTCTTTTGTGAAGTTCCAGATCTTTGCGAAGTAAATAAGAAGTATCAAATCTTGAAGTATACGAATTATGAAATATCCTTGAAGAAATATAATAAGTACTCAATCCTCAAAATATAAGAAGTATCCGTCCTTGAATGAAAGTCATAAGTATTGCCTCTATTCATGCAAAATTATTACTTCATTTTTGGTGAAAATTCTTGTCCATTTTGGAAATGATTCTTGCCGAGAAGATAAAGAACATAAAATGTTTGCTTGGTAATCTATAGTTGCCTCTGTTCTTTATCTATGAAGGTAGAATCCTTTAGAAAATGTTAAATGAACGAATTGTTTCTTTATTCTTATCTTGCCTCTGCCTCATGCGATAATCTCTTTAAGAAAATAATCACATTCTGAGAAATAATCACATTTCCTGCGAGATTCTGAATGTGTCTGCAAGATTCTGAATAATCTGCGAATTTATGAATAGTGCTCCTAAAATAGTGCCGTGAATAATGCCACGAATAGTACTGCGAAATTATGAATAGTGTTGCGAAAACGCAAATAATCCTTCTGAGAGACTCTGATAATACTTCTGAGAAATTATGAATAATACTTCTGAGAGATTCTGAATAGTATTTCTGAGAGATTCTAAATAGTACTTGCTATCTTTCTTGCGATGAATAAATCTTTCCTTCATTCTTAAAAGAAAATAGTTAATGCTTGAGATTATTCTATTGGTCTTATTTTGCCTTCCTAGTTAAAGGTCTTATTTTTCCAATTTTTGTATTTGCGACAAAATCGCAGGACGTCCTTACATTCGCATGTAAAGACCCATTGATCTTGCCTTATCATGTTTTTGTCAATTTCTCTGCGACAATATGACATGCCTAAGTTTTCTTGCGAGAACAAAGCCCCATGACATTGCCGTCTTGCGATGAAATAGCAGGACGTCTTTACACTTTCATGTAAAAACCCATTGATCTCATCTTATCTTTTTCTCTTGGCTTTTTGCCTCTGTAGAATATTTGTCACGCGATAATATGACAGGCCTAAATGTTCTTGCGAACTTAAAGCCCCATGACATTGCCGTCTTAAGACACTTATCAGCTCCCTAATGGAGGGTGCTTCCCTTATCTTCCCCCTGGTTGCCCCTTCAAGGAGGGCTCATAGTCCATACAAGACTAGCTCCTCCCATCCAGTTTTACCAACAACCAGTTGTTTTCACAGCCTCTTATCCTTTATGCATATATGGCTTATAGTTACGAGACTGCACCCTAAGTGGGGTTTTCTTCGGGGCGAGTGCATCATAGCCAAGACTTTCCAAGAATGGCCAGGGTAGTTTCGTACGCCCCGGGCACCCTTGGCCCAACAGTGTACCTCGGAACCTTGGTCATACTTTGCACTCCTTAGAAGAGACCTTCGGTCGTCCAACCAGGGTATAACCCTATATAGTTGGAAATCCAAAGTATCTCTCCTGGATAGGTTTTATTTAACCCCAACATCTCCATGACTCAGGTTCCAACAGCGGTATAACCTTTTCCCTAAGCCATGCAAAGAGATACCCCCTTATATGTCGTACTTTAGGTCTTACATTTTCCTCTTGCGAAATTTTATTCGCGAACTAAGGTGTACGCCATAAAGGTTCGTCCCATTCTTATGTCTCTGCGAAATTTTATTCGCGTTTCTTGCGATATTTTCGCGTTTCTTTATTCTTTCATTCATTCTTTCATCTCTGTCATTTCTTCCATTCACTCTTTCATTCTCATAATATCATATCATTTGAAGCAAAGTAAATATTCAAGAGAAATTCTAAGACATTGTAATTCTCAAATCTTTGTAGTTCTGAAATTTTTGTAATGTTGCGATAGTATCGCGCTTTGTAAATTAAATCAAATATTTTTGAAATCTTAGAAATCTTGCGATTGTATCATTTTTTGTAAATTAAATCAAAAATCTTTTATTTGTGGTAAGTAAAATGTTCTAGGAAAGGGTACAGTAAAACTTTTTTAAAATAATACTCGATAAAATAATAGTCTCGTTAAAATAATAAAAAAAATCAGTCCCGACTCGGGCCCTTAGTGCTAAAATAATAAATTCGATAAAATTATAATATAATACATTTCAAAAGTTCCACTTAAGCATTAATAGGTCCCAAATATTATATAAAATAATAATTTCATTAGAAAATAAAAAATAATTTTCATACACATTAAATTTTCTCAAAATATGATTCAATGTTGGTTTGTTTTTCTCTGAAGTTCAAATAATAATATTGTGTATAAAAATATTTTTATGGAAATTAATAAGATTTATTACTTTAAAAGCAAATGTATGCCGTTCTAAAAATATTTTCGTTAATGTTTTTTTTATCCTTTTCTATATTTTTCACTTTAAAAAATCTATTTCGGTATTTATCCTAATATACTTTATTTTTTTAATATGGAAATTCTTGTTTTTTCCAAAGAAATTTTTAAAATTAAGAATTAGTCTTTAAATTAATATAAAATAATAAATTATTATTTTATCGATTAAGTAATATCTCTTTAAAATAATAGGATTTGGCTGGTCCCAAGCTTATTATTTTTATAGATGTTTTACTGTACTTAGCTCTTATGTGAGTTGTCTGGACTAGGGTTGTACATGGGTCAAGTTGGGTCGGGTTTGGCCTCACCCACCACCCAACCCACTGATGGTGGGTAACATAAGTTGTCACCCACAACTGACCCAACTATACAGTGGGTCGGTTTTCACCCGACCCACTGTACAGTGGGTTAGATCGGGTGGGTGGTGGGTTACCCACCATAAAATACACATTACTTACAAAAAATAATAATAATAATAATAATTTACATACATTACTTATTCTAGGTTAGAATTACATAATCTAAGGGTAGGAATAGTGTAGGGTGGGTGGGTCGGTTTGGGTGACGGAAGTTTCTACCCACAACCGACCCAACATACGGTGGGTTATGGCGTGCCTCACCCATAGTCGATCCATGTCTTGGTGGGTTGGGTCGGGTGCGGGTATTTTTGGTCGGGTACGGATTGGGTCGGCGGGTTGGGTCGGGTTTGTACACCCCTAGTCTGAACATCTCGCAGCAAAAAGAAGAGTGAGAGATGAGACTTGAACCCTTGACCTGCCTCTTGCATTTTCTTGCAACAAACCAACTGTGCTAGCCCTCTCATGCGAATTAATCAAAGATCTTGCGAAGTAATCAAAGTTTAACTGTTTGAGAGACAATTATGTAGAAATTGCGCATATCAAAAATAAACTTGCGAAAAGCAAGAATTGATCCCGCGATCTGCTGATTGCATTCATGCCTCCCAACCAACTGTGCTAGTTCTCTTTCTTGTGAAATTTATCTGCGAAATAATCAAAGGCTGACTTGTGAATTTCACATAACAAAAATAAACTTGCGAGAAGCAAGAATTGATCCCGCGACATGCTGCTTGCATTCAAGCCTCTCAACCAACTGTGCTAGTTCTCTTGCTTGCGATATTTCTCTGCGAAATTATCATGAACTCTCTTCTGTGTGAAATATACCTGCGAAATTATCAAGGATTTCGCAAAAAAATATGCATGTGTTGGAACATGAACTCGCGACCATGAACTCGTTAACTTCGCAGATCACCAACTGTGATTCCTCTTGCTTGAGAAATAATGAAACAATACTTAGAGATTATCTATTTTTTCACCCTCTGTAAAAAGAAGAAAATTATGCTCGCAGGAAAATTCGAACATGTGACTATAATCTCCTATACTTTTCTCTGGACCATATGTTTAAGAACCTCTCTGCGAAATTAACGCAGAACTTTTTTCCTTATTCTTTTACTCGCCAATGAAAATGAGAAGAAAATGAGAAGAAAATGAAAAATATGAGTCTCTGTGAATTCGAACCCGTGACCTCTTGTTTGTTCTTTGAACCTTGAACCATATGTTCTAATATTTCTTTGCGATATCTTCGCATAACACTTATTACTTGTTCTTTTATTTGTCCTTGGTATTTCATCAAAAATATGCGAAAATATCGCAGTTAGGAAGAGTCGATCCCGCGACCTTAAACTTGTATGCTTCTGGTTTGACCAAATGTACTGTCTTCAACTTGTGCAAGAGTGGAGAGATTCACATGACTTATTCTTTTTAGTTGTCCTTTGTATAAGCTTTCTCTTTGTCCCTTTCTATTTTTTTTCTAGCCATGCAATTTTATCTTTCTTTCTTGTGAGAGTTCATTCCCTGCGTGCAATCACCATGAGTAATGCAAGTTTTATATCAACTTCATAAAATTGAAAACAAGGATAATCATCAATTTATTTTATTTTTAAAATCGCATAACCTAAAAAGTACGAAATTTTTTGATGCTCTGAAATTCGAGAAATTTGCACAATCTAAAAAAATTGAAATTCGCATGTCCTAAATTTTTTCATAAGTTTTCTGTAATTTTTTTTTTTCTAACCTCTAAACTCATTATTTTAAAAATCAATCCAATGTGTTTGTAAAACAAGTTTTATATGTTGCGAATCTATAAACCAAACTTATGTTTAACTAGATTTTTAAGAGAAAATCAAAATTTCATTGAGACAGATTGTAGTTTTCTGTGAGATTTTTTGAAGAATTTTGTTATAAATAATCAGATCTAAATGTTAAGAGAGAAAGAAATAAGGTTAGAAGAAGGATTTAAGATGTAGATTCTGTTGATGTAGAGATTTGTCCTTTTGACATAGCTTTGCATCGTCATCGTCATCTTTATCTTTTTGTTTTACTTTATTTCACTGTGTTGTCGGTGTTTGCTTGAAGATACAATTTCTCCATTGAAATTTCCACTTTTCCTCTCAAACATTTAGATCCCAAGAATTCTAACTCTCCTGGTAGCTAATTTCTTTGAATCTTCTTCAATCTATCAAATAGCATGTAGTGTTTCTAGCGCCAAAATGTAGTTGCAGGAAATCCCACAACACACCCCTTATAATATCTTGATAATAATTTCTTGATATAAACTCATTTGATATGAAAATGATGATTAAAATACTAAAATTGTAAATGGACACGCAGATTTTTAGATGGTTCGATCAATTTGATCTACATCCATGATTCTTCACTATGATTGTTTAGATTTACATTTGATTTACATTGATATCTCCATTAATGGAGTTCTAGATCTAGTTTTGGGGAAGAAGATGATAAAGAAAAATACATTTTCTCTCTAAAAATATCTCTCTGCAAAATATCTCTCCCTCTCTTACTAAAATTGTCTCTCTCCCCTTTTTCTCTTTCCTGCTCTCCTCTTTATATAGGTGTTTACATAATGGATGACAGCTCACACTTCTCCTATTTTAGGATCCCTTTCCACACTCTCGCAATCTTTCTCCATATTCTCTCGACCTCCTTCCTTGTTCTCTCGAGCTCTGCTTCATTCTCGAGAGATTTCTCTACAAACACAAAATCTTCACATCTTTCTCGCGTTTTATGCTTTCCTTGTCTATTATGTCATTAATTTGCGATATTTGCAATGTGATGTTGAAGAGCTCGCAGAACTGTCATTATAAATTTTACAAGAGTATTGTTGTGGCGATATTCTGATCCTACAGAGATATATGCTCTCGAGTGTTTCACGTCCCATCATACAACCAGAGTAATCCTATGGATTTGTACTGCGTAAGGAGGATGGTGCTAAAGAAGTGCAGACGAGCCCTCATTTCCACGATTTTGAAGGAGAATTTATAAATCTTCATGAGCGATGAAGTTAGATTGTTGAATAATTTTTGATACACAATCAGTGACGATGCGGACCTCGTCATCTTCCTGGATGTGAACCCTTGAAGTGTTAGCATCAGCAGTGGACTTGGAAGCATTCCTAGCATATTCCTTCTGATGTTGCCGCTGCTCCGACAATCATAGTATTACATAAGTGAGCACCTCCTTCTTATTGGTAGCCATATTCCCTTGTGTCTTAGCCAAGGTTTCTTATCTCTACATCTGATCAACTACGTTGGACAGAGCTTGGTACCTTTAGATGCACTACCAGAAGGAGTAGTATTGGTGTCACCAAGTATGGTTCCCGAAGTGGTATTGTTACCAGTAGGAGAAGTGATCTCACACCACCACAAGTATTACTGAAATTGGGATTTGAAGTAGAGGTTACTGATCCTAACCTAAGATCCAACATTCTGGACAATTGAAGAATTAATTTTGTAACCTAGAGGTTGATATCCACCACGGTTGCCAAAAAATGGTGAATAACAATATAATGTGAAAGTACTTTCTAGGTTCGAGAAATCAAAATACTACAAGACGAGTCTAAACAAAGAAATGATCCCAAAGGTGAAGACAATGGGTATGGAGTTGTTGAGAAATCATTGTGCGATGTGTTTTTGGTGTAGAGTTGTTGAACTAGTGATTAAAGGTTAGATTTTGTGAATATAAGCTTATTATGATCGACTTTCCTTTTGAGTAGATGAATTTATCCACTTATAGTCATAGTGAAAACACACTGATTCCTCGTAAATTGTGGAAGTTGTGAAGGAGTTGAGAAGTGGAGATCACGGAGTGTGGTGAAGTCACATCCTCCATGTCAGGAAGACCATCATTTATTATATGACTATTACTCCCTCGTTCTCCTATCTTCCCTTAACCTTGACCACTGCTTGTTACTTTCTCGTTATAGGGTGTTGCCACGCCACAATGCATGTTGTTGTAAGATTCCATACCAATATCTAGTAGAAAATAGTGGAGTCATGGACTACTATATATTTTTGTTAAGTCACGGTGATGACTTGTTGAGACCATATGCTCATTTCTATTTAATTAAATAGACTATTTAGTGTCATGTCTAACAAAAATAATCTAAATGCAGACTTTGTTCTCATTAATTGATCATTGAACTCTGATGATGTCATTAAGTAAGCAATGCACAAAAATTACTGAGATGATTCCTTTGGTGATCTCAACTGGGAAGTTCACTTGCAGAATATTTGTGGCTAAGAGCATCGAGGAAACAAACTCGGAACACCGAGTGGTAAGATAAAAGAATTAGTGTTTGTATCAAAGAAAAGAATGACTTATATTTGTTATCCCAATACTAGGTAAGAGCACTAATGGTGACATTTCATTAGAGAATAGTGCGCTAGTAATAAGCTAGTGCCACGAATTACTAAGGCACTAGCACTATGATGGTGCCACATATAATCTAGCACTGGATAACACAAGGCGCTAACGTCACATATGGTCTGGCATCGGGACTTCCCAACGCCATGTAAGTTGAGTGGTAGCGTTGTTATTGATTTTAGGTAAACGTTCTGTAGGCCACTTCTGAGAAGGATAACTCATTTAATTTAATTGATGTATCCTCATACCTATCCTATCTCATATGCTTTGATTTTCATATATTTTGATAGAATAGGTTGGGATCAGGGTTATCAGTTGGAACATCTTAGCATGTCTATACCAAGACCCGCCCCACTCTCTATAGGTTTACTTAATCCATCCCTTCTACTTTTTGGATAACTAATGCCAATGGTCTCCACCGGACCTGACCTATCATATCCAGAAAAAAAGGAATAAGATTGATGCATGCTTGCTAGCTCCACTTGCTATGAAAACTGGAATGTAGTTGAGACTGAATTAAATTTTCACAATAATTCAATTACAGTCGCAGTCCTTACACCTCTTGAATACCTGCAGGACTCCGCGCAATTGTTCCCCTTAGCGGACGTCCTTCACAACTTAAGAGTTACTTCAACTTAATTGAAGACTTTAAACCAATCTTCCTCCCACGGATAAGCCTATATGTGATTTCCGTTCTGATCAAAGATCAAGGTAAGGTAGGAAATCAATTGCAATAGACAAAGTCTAGCAAACCTCAAAATTCGGTCTTATGACTTCCGAAGAGCATCCTAGATTATTATTCACCTCATAAGTATAAAATTGTCGAATCACAAAGCTTGAGACAAAAAAACTTTGTGAGTTCTATATATCTTGTTTGTTGGAGAAAGGCTCGACAATCAAAACAAGATCCCGGATACACGAACTATCAAGATAACGATAGTTGGACCTGGCTTCACGAATCCCTAGGTGAAATCTTTTTAGTCGCTAAATCCTAGAAGGGTTTTATGGACAAAACGACTCTAGTTTATAACTAGGACACACAAGAATAGTGACAGGGGTTTAAAGATCCCAGTTGTTTGAGGTTCTATTTATAAATACTTTTAAGATCAAGGTTGTTTTAGATTTAAGCTAAGGTAGCTTTGGAATCAAGCAATCAATAATCACCGTTAGATGAAAAACTTGACTCGGGATTAACATAATAAAATATACACTCTGGTAAGGATGTGAAAAAGTGGGGTACAACAACCTCACCCAATAATTCTCTTAGCAATTTGTATGGACTAACTCCAATATACTTTTAAGAGAATCAACTAGACAGTCAGACTCAATATTAATAAAAAGTATATCAAGGAGTTATATCTCAATTTCTCGATTTAATACTTACTCAAGCAAATAGAAATCTGCGAGTCTAATTGAAAACAAGAGAAATTAACTTGAACGATACCAAATACCAATGTTCAAGTATCAATCAATTTCAATCAACAACCAAAGGTTGGATTTACCAATTGATCGATTCAATGCACAACCTGTGATATTTCAATTATATAACAAAATATAATACGGAAAATAAATAACACAGACACCAGAAGTTTTGTTAACGAGGAAACCGCAAATGCAGAAAAACCCCGGGACCGAGTCCAGATTGAACACACACTATATTAAGCCTCAAAAGATACTAGCTTACTACAAACTAACTTCGGTATGGACTGTAATTGAACCCCAATCAATATCATACTGATCCATGGTACAGTTGCGCTCCTTATGTCTCTAATCCTAGCAGGATACAATGCACTTGATTCCCTTAGATGATCTCACCCACAACTAAGAGTTGCTACGACCCAAAGACGATGACTTTAATAAACAAATCCGTCTCACACAGAGAAGTCTATAGGAATAGATAAATATGTCCCCCATAAAAATACCTACGAGTTTTGTTTCGTCTTTTGATAAATCAAGGTGAATAGGAACCAATCGATAACCCGGACTTATATTCCCGAAGAACAGCCTAGAATTATCAATCACCTCACAATAATCTTAATCGACTAGCGAAGCAAGATATTGCGGAATCACAAACGATGAGACAAAGATGTTTGTGACTACTTTTCTATCTTGCCTATCGGAGAAATTAATCTCAAGCCAATCTTACGATTTCACCCAATACGATAGAAACAAAAAGATCAGATCACGCAACTACAGAAAAAAATAGTTTGGTATGGCTTCACAATCCCAATGAAGTCTTCAAGTCGTTAACCTACCGGGTCTTGGTAGAAATCTAAGGTTGAAGGTGAATCGACTCTAGCTTATAAAACTAGTATCATACATGAGGTGTGGGGATTAGGTTTCCCAGTTGCTAAAGTTTTCCTTTATATAGTCTCCATATCAGGGTTTGCAATCTAAGTTACCTTGGTAACAAAGCATTCAATATTCACCGTTAGATGAAAATCAGATTAGATTCAAGATAATATGTTTCAACCGTTAGATCAAACTTAGCTTGTTATACACAAATAAAATGCACGTTCATTTAGGTTGAGTAACCGTACATAAATGTGTACATCTAGTTGGCTCAACAGTAGTTAACCAAATGGTTGGCCATATGAGCACTTTCATATCAACCTTATTCATCTTCACCATAACTAGTTCAAATGACTCAAAAGAACTTGTTAGAGAGTTGTTCAATTGCTTAGATCTCCTAGAAGTATACAAGACATAATCGAAGAAAAAACGATTTTGATTCACTCAGATCGATTCATGAAGTTTATAGCCACGGTTTGCAAGTATGCATTCCTTAGTTTATATAAGTTTAAATTCACGAATAAACCATTTTTAGAAAATAACCCACTCAAGTATGCATACCTGTACGCATACTTAAGTACCCGGTTTAAGTTTTTTTTCAGTTCACAAACTCCAGAAGAAATTCAAGGGACGTGAACTTCCAGCAATACGCATACAGGTACGCGGAATTTAGTTCTGGTTATCCTGAGTAGCAAAGTACGCATACTTTGGTTCAAGGATTTTGGACTTACACACGTATGAGTTCACATACAATGTTTATACGCATTCAAGGTTATATATTTTAAACTCTCGTTTCAATCATTAAAACATTCTTAGAGGATGTTAAATAGAGGTTATTCACACACTATTTTTCATCAAAGCAATTTTCAAGATATTGAAATAATCAACATGACTTTCGTCACTTGTAAAGATGAACTTGGCCAAAGTGAAAGCTTACTAACACATATTTCTTGAAATAGATAAGCAAGATAAACTCTACTTGAAATAGAAAATGTGTATAATCGAAGTCTATATAGCAATACGACTTTTATCTCAAGATAGGAGATAGAGTAGATAGACTTTTGAGTGATAGATAAGTTCAAGTCTCCACATACCTTTTAGTCGATGAAGTTCCACCAGTTCCTTGAGTAGTTTTTCGTCTTTGTATGATGAACGTCGTGGAGTCCAGAGCTCAATTACACTTTCTATCATAGTCCGAGACATAGCTATAAGTAGACTAGAAATCAAGACTCATAGTTTTGGCAACTGAACTTGAAAAACAAGCTTGAGATAGCAACACTTGCGAGTTCAACCGAGCAGTGCTCTAACAATCTCCCCCTTTGTTAATTTTAGTGACAAAACTATCAATACATATGGAATACAAAATAAATAAACTTTGCAGCTTCTCTTCCACATGCATGATCTCCTTGGTTCTTCAACATTACTCAAAATCTTCGTCACTTCCAAGTACTCCAATGATTCCAAAGATATTCAAATAAGCATCACCGTTGTTGAAGATCCGTAGCCATAACAATGAGAAAAAAAAAGCTCTCAATCATTGTTACACAATGTCGTAGCATCAAAGTTCAATTTATCACAACTTTGAGAACAATACTATGGTGATATGTATCACTCCCCCTTAGTCGATACTCCATCTCACATGGAAACCACTCCCCCTTACATCATGATCCAAAAACCATATGTATTTGTAGTGTGAACTACACATTAATTCTCCCCCTTTTTGTCAATAAAATTGGCAAAGGTACGAAAACTAGTGGGATCCTAATATAATTTCCATAGAGACATTTCATGACCAAAAGAAAACACATATCAACTTTTTAGATGCAATCATATAGCCGAAACTAAATGCATTCATCAAGGAGTTTATAAAGATACAAGATAACCCCTATAATATTCCACAGCCGCACTCCCCACAAAGATTTGGCAATTAAGCACAAGGTCAATTAAGAACTCTCCCCCATAAAATGTGATTCTCGAAAGAACAACAAGAGCGAGCTTACTTTCACGAGAAAAAAAAGGATTTCTTTTCACAACAACAACTCACATAAGAATATGAATTTGTATCCAAAATACTCAATTAAATTAACCACAAGAGAACTCATGATTAATTTAATTGGAAATGCTCAACATAAGAGAACTTACAGAGCCACACAGTATATACATAAAATATGGATCAGGGAAGATCAATACCGCGGGATAGACAAAGATTCATTCTATCTTCCATCACTATTTGCACAATGACATACAATAGAGTTAATCTTTGTAAACAAAAGTTCATCCTTTCTTATATCATATTTACATAAAGACAAAAAAGGCTTAACTTTTGTTTGTCAAAAGTTCATTCAATCTTTTAGCAATACTTGCATATCGACATATGAAGGACTTAACTTTTGACCACGTATGGGACAATCATAGTTCATGAACGCAAACACAAATATCCCATAACAAATTGCAATATATAAAACCATGAAGATTGATACTGCAAAAATCACCTTTCAAACAAACTTTAGAAATTAAATAAATAAATCTAAAAACATTAAAGATGAGAACGTTGGACATAGCTATGTGTAATCACAATAATGGCTATTCCAAAATCTAGTTATTCTTCTTAAAACACAAGAATAAAATTCTCATAAGAAGTTTCCCTAGACAAAATAAGATCAACAAGCTAAAAACAAAGACAGTCTCCCAAACCATCAAAACTGAACATGAACTGAAATCACATTGACGTTTCGGAATCCTCACGAGCCTTGAGGTCTTTGAGCTTGTGATTGACAGCATCCACTGCATCTTCAGAGAAGATATCCTCATTGAGAAGCTCTTTAACATATGTATTTATGAGACCGAGGTCATACATAACCTTTTTAAACTCAGTTCTCAACACATTAAGACTCTTCAAAGTATCAACGAGTTGTAGTTTTGCTTCCTCAAAATATTTAAGAAAATCATGAACCATTTCAGCAGAAACCATATCCTCAATCTCAACATCCTGATGTGTATAGGCATAGTAACATGAGGCATTAGGATGATCATATTCTACTAGGGTTCTTTTCTTTCTTCCCCTGGACTCGAAAACAATACCTTTATCAAGAAAACCTCTTGCAAAACTGCTAGAGCTAGAAGAAGACATTCTTGACGGACCACAAAGTAACCCAGAGTATGCGTATGTGACTCAAGGGGTTTAGTATTTAAATAGTTTCTTAGAGAAAGCAACTTTTAGGGTTTCCAAAATTAATTCGTGATAGTAACACAGGTACGCGTACGAATACAGCTTGACCCAAAAAAAAACAAAGACATACAAAGGTCGCACCTTTATGACATTACTGAGAATTATTTTGCTACGTGAATATTTTCACAAAATTTTGGCTCAATAAATTCTATATCTCCGTAGAGAAACAATTTAGAGCAAAAAAGTAGCAGGCAACTTAGTTGCAAAGATATTTTTTTTGAAAACAAGGTAAAAAGAAAGAAAAACGAAGAATATCTTCAGACACAGCCAATACTTAAGCAAAGTTGTCTGCATACAATAGTTTAGCTATAAACGATAAGAAAAAAGCTCAACTAAACAGAAAATATTTTTTATAAAAGTATACCTGATTATTAACACAACTTACTCAACATGAATTTTATGAGTAAGTTCTCAACCCTTGTGATTAATTAGCACAAGAATAAGCTTTAAGCTTATTAAATGAATGATGTTCATGGTTGAGTCTCTTTTTCCTTTCAAATCTCGGAAAGAATCTCTGCTGATGTAAAAATTATCATAAAACTTACTATCATCAAAATATGAGACATAGTTTGAGTTCTTACCAGAAGAATTTTGACTAGAGGAAGTTGACAGCCTATTGATGATTTCCTTATAACCTTCAATTATCACCTTTAGGTTATTTATCATATCATCATTTTTTCTCCCTTCTCCGGACACTCTGTTCACATCAAAAGCAACATTATCTCCCTTTTTTTCAGAAGAAGATTTCTGAACTTTTAGACGATTTTTCTTGAGACGTCTGTTATGCTTCTGAGCATTTGAGGAACTCATAGAAATGACTTTCCCGGTAGAATACACAGGGTAAGTACTGAAACCAATTGGTTTAGACATACGTATGTCAGTTACATGTTTGAAAATTAAATCTAAGGTGTGTTGAAGTCGTACAATGGAATTTCCATTCAACCTAGAGTTTCTCTTTTGCTTAACATGTCCTTTTGAATCACAAAAGAGACATACTTTCTGATCATGAGAGTGATTAGAAAGTACCGTCTTAACATCATCTTTTAGAGATTTCTTCCTTCCTTGTGATGTGAAACATCCTTGATTAGAAGAAAATATAGGCACATTTTTTCTAATAGAAGAGAATTCCAATTTTACTTCTGGAACTGGAACTCTCTCAGTTGCAATAAAAATAGGTGGTTTAGAGGACTTTTTGGAACATCCTTGAATCGAGAGTTTATTCAAGCGATGTTCAATTTCCAAGGCATCCTTTTTGAGGCTTGTCTCAAGTAAGATACGTGAAGACCGTACTTCAGCCTTTTTGGAATCATAGTCTCTTACTACACCAAGAAGAACATTGACATTGTTTTTCAACCGATTAAATCTATCAGCTTGGATTTTAACAAGATTTAGAATCAGGTCACTCTCTTCAGTTGTTACCCTTTCATCAACGGAGATAGACTCTTCGGAATAACACATGTCAGTACATGTCTGTCTCGTTAGAACACTGGGTTCTTCTATATTTGAGATTGATAAATCTTTCTCTTAGATAGCTACTGTCGAGACAAAGTTTTTGTTTATGATGACGTGTTTGTCAGAGATATTACTGTCGTCCATATAGTCAGATCACTACAAACACAGACTTATAAGGTCTTTAAATTTGTTTGCCTACTCTGATACCAATTGAAAAAGTGGGGGTACAACAACCTCACCCAATAATTCGCTTATCAATCTGTATATACTAACTCCAATATACTTTTAAGAGAATCAACTAGACAGTCAGACTCAATCTTAATAAAAAGTATATCAAGGAGTTATATCTCAATTTCCCGATTTAATACTTACTCAAGCAAATAGAAATCTGCGAGTCTTATTGAATACAAGAGAAATTAACTTGAACGATACCAAAGACCAATGTTCAAGTATCAATCAATTTCAATCAACAACCAAAGGTTTGATTTACTAATTGATCGATTCAACGCACAACCTGTGATATTTCAATTATATAACAAAATATAATGCGGAAAATAAATAACATAGACACCAGAAGTTTTGTTAACGAGGAAACCGCAAATGCAGAAAAACTCTGAGACCTAGTCCAGATTGAACATACATTGTATTAAGCCGCTATAGATACTAGCCTAATACAAACTAACTTCGGTCTGGACTGTAGTTGAACCCCAATCAATCTCACAATGATCTAAGGTATAGTTGCGCTCCTTATATCTATGATCCTAGCAGGATACTATGCACTTGATTCCCTTAGCTGATCTCACCAACAACTAAGAGTTGCTACGACCCAAAGTCGAAGAATTTAATAAACAAATCTGTCTCCCACATAAAAGTCTATAGGAATAGATAAATCTGTCCCCCACAGAAATACCTACGAGTTTTGTTCTGTCTTTTGATAAATCAAGGTGAATAGGAATCGATCGATAACCCGGACTTATATTCCCGAAGAACAACCTAGAATTATCAATCACTTCACAATAATCTTAATCGACTAGCGAAACAAGATATTGCGGAATCACAAACGATGAGACAAAGATGTTTGAGACTACTTTTCTATCTTATATATCGGACAAATTAATTTCAAGCCAATCTTACGATTGCACTCAATACGATAGAAACAACAAGATCAGATCACGCAACTACAAAGAAAATAGTTGGGTCTGGCTTCACAATCCCAATGAAGTCTTCAAGTCGTTAACCTACAAAGTCTCGGTATAAACCTAAGGTTAAAAGAGAATCGAATCTAGCTTATACAACTAGTATCACATAGGAGGTTTGGGGATTAGGTTTCCCAGTTGCTAGAGTTCTCCTTTATCTAGTCTCCAAATCATGGTTTGCAATCTAAGATACCTTGGTAACAAAGCATTCGATATTCACCATTAGATGAAAACCTGATTAGATTAAAGATAATATCTTTCAACTGTTAGATCAAACTTAGCTTGTTATACACAAATGAAATGCACGTTTATTTAGGTTTGAGTAACTGTACCTAAACGTGTACACCTATTTGGTTCAACAGTAGTTAACCAAATGGTTGGCCATATGAACACTTTCATATCAACCTTATTCATCTTCACCATAACTAGTTCAAATGACTCAAAAGAACTAGTTAGAGAGTTGTTCAATTGCTTAGATCTCATAAAAGTATACAAGACACAATCGATGCAAAAATGATTTTGATTCACTTGAATCAATTCATGAATTTTATAGCCACGGTTTGCAAGTATGCATTCCTTTGCTTATATAAGTTTAAATTCACGAATACAAAGTTTTTAGAAAATTACCCACTCAAGTATGCATACCGGTACGCATACTTAAGTACCCGGTTTAAGTTTGTTTTCAGTTCACAAACTCCAGCAGAAATTCACGGGACGTGAACTTCATGCAGTACGCCTACGAGTACGCATAATTTAGTTCCGGTTATCCTGAGCAGCAAAGTACGAATACTTTGGTTCAAGGATTTTGGACTTACACACGTATGAGTTCACATACAATGTTTATATGCATTCAAGGTTATATATTTTAAACTCTCATTTCAATCATTAAAACATTCTTAGAGGATGTTAAATAGAGGTTATTCACACACTATTTTTCATCAAAGAAATTTTCAAGATATTGAAATAATCAACATGACTTTCGTCACTTGTAAAGATGAACTTGGCCAAAGTGAAAGCTTACTAACACATATTTCTTGAAATAGATAAGCAAGATAAACTCTACTTGAAATAGCAAATGTGTATAATCGAAGTCTATATAGCAATACGACTTTTATCTCACGATAGGAGATAGAGTAGATATACTTTTGAGTGATAGATAAGTTCAAGTCTCCACATACCTTTTAGTCGATAATGTTCCACCAGTTCCTTGAGTAGTTCTTCGTTATTGTATGATGAACACCATGGAGTCTAGAGCTCAACTACACTTTCTATCCTGGTCCGAGACTTAGCTATAAGTAGACTAGAAATCAAGACTTATAGTTTTGGAAACTAAACTTGACAAACAAGATTGGGATAGCAACGCTTGCGAGTTCGACCGAGCAGTGTTCTAACAGGATGAACCATAACCGAACCGCGTATAATGCTTGGTTTAGAAAAGCTAGATGAAGCTAGACAATTGAACAAGAAGCTTAACCATTTTCATATAGCACTTTAAGACTTTTCTTGAGTCACAAATGTGATCAATCATGTCTAGATGTGTTCTTAGATAATTACACAAATGCCGATTATCTCATAGAAATAATTTTGATGCATCTGAAAATATTTTACAGGATAAGTATGTGTACTGGGTACGTTTACTATACATGTTCATGAATATTCTTGTCATAGTACGTGTACCAGGTATGTGTACCCTTAAGACAAAAACAAGCTCAGGAACTCACACATATTTTATGGTACGCGTACCTTTCCCGTTTGTATACTGGGTATGCGTACCTTCCTGGTTCACGAGTTCACAGACTTTTTATGGTATGGATACCGGGTATGCATACAAAAAAGTCACTTCCAAACTATAGCTATGCTGGTACATGTACTTGGTACATGTACTGCGACTTTGGACTTATAACAGTTCTCCCAGTATGTGAACTGGTATGCATACTATTCTGTATCCAGATTTACAATAGTTATATATCTCTCTAATAATCAATATGAAACATTCACGAATAACATCAATGACACATATCACTTGTCCAGGGTATTTTTAAATGATTAAATCTTGAATCACAATTTAGTTTATGAGCAATAAATTGTTCTTAACCAAATTCATCAAGCATGAGCAAATGTTCTTAAGCTTAGCATATTTTGAGAACCATATTCAAGATAAACTTGACTCAAATTTTCTATTATGCATGCATGCAACAATATCTCATAGATAGAAAGGTGAAAACTTGAGAAATAGGTGCTTCAGTATTCACTTACCTTTGTTGAAGAATTTCTTCAGAGCTCCTGTTGATCTTCGCCTTCAAACGGTAGAAAGTAGTGATATCTGAATCTTAACTACACACTTCTATGCTAATCCGAGACTTGTGAAAACTAAATTCAAAATTAAATCCAGTATCTTGATTTCTAGTCTACATTAATTTTGAAAACTAAATTTGACAACAAGCTTGAGATATCAACACTTGTGAGTTCGATCGTGCAATGTTCTTATGATGGTACTGAGGTGATCAATACAACAAAATGGTGTAGGTATGTCTATAACTCACAAAAGACACTTTAGTAGAAATGTTAATAATCATTCCTTTATGATAAATGATATTCTTCTAGTGCCGCATACCTCTCATAACTTGTTATCATCTCGTAAGTTCATATCCTATGATAATTGCTCTTCAACCCTCGACTCTAATGGTGTTTCTCTGAATGATCAAATTTCTGGGAAGATTCTCTTCCAAGGTCCACATAAAATGGGTTGTATCCAATCACCGTCACCAAATATCCTCATGTTCTCTCATCTATGATAACTGATAGTGTTATTCTTCATAGAAGATTTAGTCATCCATCTTTCCAAACCCTTCAAAAAAATTATAATACTTTTGCAGTTGTCTAACATTTCAAATAATCCATTCTTTTGTAATGAATGCAAACTATGTAGGACTCGAAAACTACCTTTTCAAATTTCTTATACTGTATCACAACAACCTCTGCAGTTGTTGCATATAAATCTTTGGGTTCCATGTCATGTTTCCTCAGTGTCTGGTAGTTTGTATTATGCAAATATTAATGATAAATATACAATATTGATGGATTTAGTCTTTGTCTTCTGTTGATACATGAAAAATAATACCCCTTAGCAGGACTGGGGTGCCCCTAATGGGGAGGCAAACCCAAATGAGATATAGTGGACTTGGGGACTAGGCCCAAATCCAATGGGAAAATACTCATGAGGCAAAAAGGACAAGGAAGGAATTAATATAGAAAAAGAGGCTATATTAGAGAAGGGATGAGTAATTAAGGAGGTTTATGTGCCATGATGTCATAAAATGAGGGGCTTTTGGAAAGTCTATATAAGGAAGGAAAAGGTACAATGGAAAAAAAAGGTTCTCTCTCTTACCATTCCTAGTAAGTGTTGTCATCAAGGTATGACTAGGACGGGTAGAACCAAAACAATATTCCACCCTCAACATCCTCTAAATATGGTTTTAAGAAAACCTTTGTTTCCTTTGTCAATAATTGAGAACGGTTATCTCATTTTGTTATAACTATTAGAACTGAGAATGGAGGTGAGTTCTTAAACACCTTTCTTAATCAATTTTCAATGTTATAGGCATTTCTTATGATCTTTCTTATCCTATATAAACCTGAAAGAATGGCGTGGCAGAGTCTAAACATAAACATATCCAACGAGTCACCAGAACTCTTCTATTTCAATCTAGTTTACCAAATACATATTGGGTAAAAGCTCTTCAGACTGCTAAGACGAAGGTGTTTGCGAAACAATATATTGGGGAATCACAAACGATGAGACGAAGGTGTTTGTGATTACTTTTATATCTTTCCTATCAGAGAAATTAATCTCAAACCAATCTTACGATTGTACTCAAATATGATAGAAACAACAAGATCAGATCACGCAACTACAGATAAAATAGTTGGGCCTGGCTTCATAATCCCAATGAAGTCTTTAAGTCGTTAACCTACAGGGTCTCGATAGAAACCTAAGGTTAAAGGAGAATCGACTTTTATAGGCATTTCTTATACTATATAAACTAGATAGTATCTATTTCAATCTAGTTTACCAAATACATATTGGGTAAAAGCTCAGATCGCTAAGACGAAGGTGAGAAACAATATATTGGGGAATGTGAAGGTGTTTGTGGAGAAATTAATCTCAAACCAATTACGATTGTACTCAAATATGATAGAAACAACAAGATCAGGATAAAATAGTTCCATAATCCCAATGAAGTCTTTAAGTCGTTAACCTACGGGGTCTCGATAGAAACCTAAGGTTAAAGGAGAAGTTCTCATTTATAGAGTTCTCATTTATATAGTTTCTAAATCAGGGTTTGCAATCTAAGTTACCTTGGTAACAAAGCACTCTTTCAACTGTTAGATCGAACCTAGCTTGTTATACACAAATGAAATGTAACTTCATTTAGGTTTGAGTAACTGTACCTAAATGTGTACACCTAGTTAGTTCAACAATAGTTAACCAATGGTTATCCATATGAGCACTTTCATATAAACCTTATTCATCTTCACCATAACTAGTTCAAATGACTCAAAAGAACTAGTTAGAGAGTTTTTCAATTGATTAGATCTCATAGAAGTATAAAACACAATCGAAGCAAAAATGATTTTGATTCACTCGAATCGATTCATGAACATTATAGCCACGGTTTGCAAAGATTGCATTCCTTAATTTATAAATGTCTTAGTTCACGAATAAACCGTTTTTAGAAAATAACCCAGTTAAGTATGCATACTTAAGGACCCGGATTGAGCTTGTTTTTTAGTTCACAAACTCCAGCAGAAATTCACGGGATGTGAACTTCCGGCAGTATGCGTACGGGTACGTGAACTTAGCTCCGGACATCCTAAACCAGTTAAGTACGCATACTTTGGTTCAAGGATTTTGGACTTACACAAGTATGAGTTCACATACAATGTTTATATCCATTCAAGTTATATATTCTAAACTCTCATTTCAATCATTGAAACATTCTTAGAGGATGTTATATAGTGGTTAATCACACACTATTTTTCATCAAAGTGATTGAAACAATCAACATGACTTTCATCACGAGCAAAGATGAACTTGGACAAAGCGAAAGATTACCAACACATATTTCGAGAAATAGATAAGCGAGATAAACTTGGCATCAAATGTGTATAATCGAAGTCTATATAGCAATACGAATTTTGTCTCAAGATAATAGATAGAATAGATAAACTTTTGAGTGATAGATAAGTTCAAGTCTCCACATACTCCACCAGTTGCTTGAGTAGTTCTTCGTCTTTGCATGATGAACATCGTGGAGTCTAGAGCTCAACTACACTATCCTAGTCTGATAGTAAACTAAAAATCAAGACTTATAGTTTTGGAAACTAATTTTGACAAACAATCTTGAGATAGTGACGCTTGCGAGTTCGACCGAGCAGTGCTCTAACAACTAGATCAAATCTAGTAACATCAACAACAACTCCATCAACAAAAGCATCAACAACCCTATCTGGAACATCATCTTTTATAGAAACTTAGGTTATGGAAACTCCATTCACTAAGACTCGGATTCAAACACCAACTCAACCACAGATGCAGACCTATTTAGAGCGCTTCCTACCGATTCAGAGCCAGCTAGTTTCTAGATGCTACCCTAGTTTAATTTTAGTGTATTCCATTTGTTACTTTAGGGAAAATCTTGAAAAATTGATGGATCATTTGATGATCCTTCTTATTGCAGTATTGTTAAATTGTTTGGTGTTATCTTCAACAACCCAAACATTGCCATTTGACTTACTTATGAAAAACCTTTTAAATGGATTGATGAACTGCTGATCCTAATATCTTTTCCCAGTGCAGTCATGTTAGATGGTTTGGTGTTTTTTTAACATCCGAAACATGGACATTTAACCCTGATCTATATACTTGTTTGGTTTTAATGGTTGAATATTTTGAACTTCTCTGAGATCCAAGAGTGGGTGGTGATAGTTTTAACTCTATAGACTTAAAAATAAAGCATGTAAAAGCTTGTTTCAGATGTATTGTATGAGGTGCACCTCTTTTCTTATAAGAAAAAACGAATGCTGATTTATTACGAAAATATTTATGGTGTGTTTGGTTGTAGCATTCACATCTCTAATGGATATACAATACCGGGAATCATGGGATTGCAAATACGGGGAAACATGCAAAAAAATTGTGTGTTTGGTAGCTAAGTGAAAATTCCCAAAATTCTTAGCATTTTCTTGTTTTAAATCCCACCAAACATTTGGAGATTGTTTAGATCAAGGGCTATGGAGTTAGTGTTTTTAACACTCATTCACTGCCCAAAACAGTGAGTGCCTAGATGAATGAGGGGATTCGCGACCGTGGTAAGCAAATTTCATGGTCTAAGAGGTTGATGTTCAGCCGTTTCCTTTCTTTTTTATTATTAAAAAAATACAAGCAGCTAAATATTATCCATTTTACCTTACTTTTAGGTTATTCTAATATTAAAATTTGTAAAGGGCCCATCTTAAAGAGTTTTAAATTAATAAAACTCCAAAACTATCTCTCGGAGGCATATTTTCAGCCGCTCAAGATTTCTTTTTTCTCAAACGGCTGATTTTCAACCGCTTAGTGAATACTGTCGACCACCCGCTCGTTCAAGTGAGTGTGTGAGTGATTTTGGGAGAAACTGGGGAGGTTCACTACCCATAGTAGCACCTAATTTGCGCAAATCTAGTGAGACTCATTCACATTGAATGAGAACTCTCACTCCATAGCCCTTGCTCTAAGAGGGAGAAAACATTGTTTTTTAAGTTAAAAAAAAGGTGGGTCCATAAATCCCTCATAAGTTTCCCAGCAAATCTTGGAGAGCGTGGGGAGGTGGTATTCAAAATGGGGGATTTGGTGAAATTATAAATTCTAGTAGGAGGAAATGTGAATCCAAAGGGATTTGGACAACCAAACATACCAAAGGAATCATAATTCTACCAAATCCCCTAGATCTATAGATTCCACCATTAGAATTTCTGGTCTTAAAAAAAATGCATCCAAACCTACCATTAGATTTTAATTGGGAGGCCCATAAAGGGGTCAAGTAAAATTCAGGTTTGGGGTATTTGATGAGTGCCAAATATTGACTTTTGTTGATTAATCTCATTTCGATCCATGCTACTTAAGCTGAAATAGCCAAGTTAGCTTTATATGCATCTTTGAGAGCTAGCCCACCTTTAACATTGCAACATACTACTCCAAGATTTTAGGTAAAGACATTTAGAGCATCTTCATTAGAGTGTGGGAGTTTTTTTTTTATGACACGTAGGATTTTAGACCCTCATTTACACCAACAATGGGTCCTATTAAATAGGAAGGGTGTCAAAATAAATATGAAGGTCTTGGAAAAGGTCTTAAGACCTTGGGAATGACCTCCACATCATCATTTTAAATATATTTTAAATTCTTATTTTTAAATAAATTGTTCTGAACCAATAGAAAGAGGGAAACAATTTTATCATTATCTAAAACAACAAATCCTAAAAATAAGACCCTACACCATTGGAGATAGTCCATGAGCAAATCATTACTATTTTTGCCACACACAAATAACCCTATAAATAAGAATCTAAATAAAAATTCCAAAATGTTGTAGGGCCTATGGCCTATATATGTGCGGCCCAACTAGGTAGTTAGGGTTTACCATGGTTGTATATAAAGCATACTCTTATATGTAATATGGTTGATGCCGATCAATAGAATCCCTCTTGTCATTTCTCATATTCTTGGTCTTCTCTCTGTTTTTACCTAAAAGACACATGCGATTTTTAGCACCCACTGATGGAGTTGCTCTTAGGATTTAACTCTTTTCACCACCATAAATCCCTCGGAAGGGTCCCTAATAGTATGGCCTTTTTGTTTATTTCCTTTCAAAAATCAAAGCTAGTCCCCGACTTCCTGCCCCTAGCACCCAAACACCCAACCAAATCTAGTCTCACAATTATGACCAAGGACTAAAGAGGGCATTGGTAGGATGCAAATAATTTTTAGCCATGTTTGAGATGTGCCATGTAAATTATGAAAGGAAAATGAGCTACTCGCCTGATTTACTATATGCTTGCTCAGCCAATTCTTTATTTCATAGCAAATTAGCTACTAATAAGCTGAACTTCTGAAGACAAATTACTTAAAAAGGAATTTTTTTTGTTTGTTTTTCTTATAAGCAAAGGCCTGGAAACAGGCTAAAGGTCAGCTGCAACTGCTGGAGCTATCCAAGCAGGAGGCATAGACCAGAACATAGAAGTTTTTTGTTTGTTTTGCCCGTAGATCTAACTCATGGGCAACAGAGTTACAATTCTAGGTTGAAAAATAAAAATACAAGCAATTAAACTAGAAACAAAGTGTTGAATATCTTTAAAGATAGCGCCTGTCCTAGAATCACCATCAAAGATACCTAAGGAGAATTGTTCCACCAAATTTTTTGTATCACTTTCAACAATGATATGAGTAATCTTCTATTCCACAGCTTTCTTGAGTACTCCCCAGATAGCTCTATCTTCAGCTTATTCAGCTGACAAGACTTCAAATACCAAGGTAACACAGAGGGAAGTTGTACTAGTGTGATCTCTCATCACATAACCTGCACCATTATCTCCAGAGATGTCATCAAAGGCTCCATCAGTGTTAAATTTGATCCATCCAACCATTGGGGGCATCCATTTGTGATTCAGGCCAACATGACTAGAAAGAGTGGTTACAACAGAATTCTTCCTAGTAAGAAGCATAGCTTTAGCTCTTTCTAAGACAGACTTATGAGTTTCAGGCAAGTTCTGGAAAACCAATTTATTTCTACTAGTCCAGATAGACCATCGAATAGCAACAAAGGGTTGTTGATCCTCGTCAGGCAATCTAGAGTTTTTGTCCAGCAACCAGAAAACAAGCCACTACTGAAGAAAAAAAATTGAGTAAAGAAAGCATTATTTATACAAAACTTAAACAGAAACCAAACTTTTGAGGAAAAAGGACACAGGACCAAAGCATGCATAATAGTTTCAATAAGATCCTTACACCTGGTATAATCAACAGAATGCATAGGCATTCTGGTATGGAGAATAGTTCTAGGTGGTAAGGCATTTTTAGCAGTTTTCCAAAGAAAAAGTTGAATTCTGTAAGGAATTCTAATTTTCTAGATATGTAACCAAAGAGTCTTATAGGAAGAGGGGGTAAGAGCCTCTGAGTCCCAAATAAGCAGATTTATAAGAAAATTTCCCATTCTTCGAGAGGTTCCAAGCCCTCCTATCAGGAGTGAAAAGCTGGCTTAAGAGAATTGTGATAATCTTCTTAACAGAAGCATCATCAAAATGAGTAGTGAGTCTAGAAACAATCCAAGTTCTAGTAGTATTATCAATGAAATAATCAACAGTTAAGCTGGGATTTAGAGGAGTGCAAGGGTTAGGAGTAGCATACCCTAAACTTGGTATCCATTTATCACACCAAGGGTTGATAAATTTACCATCTCCTACAATCCAGGACACAAAGGGTTTGATCAACTCCTTTATAGAATGAAGACAATTCCAAGTCCAAGAGAAATTGGGAGGACACTTGGAATTGAGAAAATCAGTCCTAGGAAAATACCTAACTTTTAAATTTTTTGCTAACATACAGTCAGGATTTTCAATGATTTTTCAGGCATTTCTAGCTAGCATAGCCAGGTTATTTAACTCAGCTTTTCTAAATCCCAGACCACCTTTAGATTTAGGGGAGCAAAGAGTATCCCACCCAAAAAGATGGAGCTTTTTATCTTTTGGATCTAAGGATTCTCCCCACCAAAACTTGCATAGATGGGCATCCATCTGTCTACAAAGATGCTTAGGGATTAGAAAGGCTCTCATATTTGATAAAGGGGGATAGCCTGGCCAATGTGTTTTAACAGAGTAGTTCTAGAATCCCGAGATAATAGTTTATAAAGATAAACAGTTATTCTTGAATCCACAGCTTGTAAAATGCTCATATGGTTCAGGACTGTTGATTAATCTCCGATCCATGCTACTTGAGCTGAAATAGCCAAGTTAGCTTTATATGCATCTTTGGGAGCTAGCCCACCTTTAACATTTCAACATACTACTCCAATATTTTAGGTAAAGACCTTTAGAGCATCTTCATTAGAGTGTGGGAGTTTTATTTTTTTTATGACACGTAGGATTTTAGACCCTCATTTACACCAAAAATGGGTTCTATTAAATAGGAAGGGTGTAAAAATAAATATGAAGGTCTTGGAGAAGGTCTTAAGACCTTGGGAATGACCTCCACGTCATCATTTTAACTATATTTTAAATTCTTATTTTAAAATAAATTGTTCTGAACCAATAGAAAGAGGGAAATAATTTTATCATTATCTAAAACAACAAATCCTAAAAATAAGAACCTACACCATTGGAGATAGTCCATGAGAAAATCATTACTATTTTTTCCACATACATATAACCCTATAAATAAGAATCTAAATAAAAATTCTACATTGTTGTAGGGCATATGGCCTATAGATGTGCAACCCAACTAGGTAGTTAGGGTTTTCCCATGGTTGTATATAAAGCATACTCTGCTATGTAATATGGTTGATTCCTACCAATAGAATCCCTCTTGTCCTTTCTCATATTCTTGGTCTTCTCTCTGTTTTTCCCTAAAAGACGTTATCATGCACGATGCTTGAGCCTGCCGATTTTCTATCCTCCTTTTGGGTTATCATTTTTGAAATATCACCACCATCATCGAAAGAAAATCAAGGATTGGTTATCATCATCTCACAATACTTCTCACAGTTTTCGGTACTTTCCATTTATTGATTTTTATTCTTTTTCAATCAGACATCAACACACCAGAAGGTATACCTAATCTATTTATTTTTATATTGATTTTTTTTCTCCCCTCTTATTGATTGTGATGGGATATAGTGATTGTCTTGTCTGACTTGTCTCCATAATATATATTTTTTTGAGATTGCTATCTGATGTGGATATATGTTGTTGCTCTTTAACATGTTTTCATTGCCCTCTGTACCTAATGATTATATCCCGTCCATATATAATATTATTGCCATAGGCTATATATATTTATTTCTTTTCTTTTTTGTACTGTATGCATGCTATATTATGTCAATTACTTGTACAGATTTGAAGTGTTTGGGCTCTTATTTCTAGGAATTTTATAATATTTTTATTTCTCTTCTATACCATGATCTAGCCTATGAACATAAAATGGATACAATTTTATTTATTTTATTTCTTGTACCGTTTGCTCCTGATCCATCTATTATTTACTTTTTTTTTCAAATCTGTTCTTATAAAATGTCTAGAACTTTTTATCCTTTTATATATATATATATATACTGATTTGTCTGCAACTGTATGTATTTGATTGCAATAATGATCGCCTAGTTTTAGTATATTATTATTTACTTTATCTCTGTGTAAAAGATTATTATTATTTTATTTTTGTGATTGTCTTGATTATTGAAATGTAATAATAAAGTAATTGATTGATTTGTGAATGTAACGTATGAATTCTTGTTTGCTAGTATTAATTTATTTTAACCGTAACGTCTGACTCTTGACTGTCCTCAATGGATTTGTGCTTCTGTTAAAAAAAAAAAGAAAAAAAAAAAAGGATGCGTACAAACTTCAAAACCAAATGTTGTATGCCATTATTGTTTTCCAGCCAGGTATAAGGTTCTTTGTATCTCCGTGTAACGATAGTTCTTTTATTTAGTATGCTTATGAATTTATGATCATATTTATTTTTTGGATCTACGATACAGTTTATGATTGATATGGTCTTTTATTAAATCTTTATGATGGATTGATTTGATTGTGTTGTATTGTATGTACTAATTTGTGTGAGGGAAAATCTGTCCACGTGAATCTGTTCGCGATGTTGTTTGTATGCGTGAATTTGGGAAGATGGTGAAGAGATTTTTCGATCCGGTCTGGCCCGACCCAACCCAACCCGGTCCGATCCGGCCCGACCCAACCCCACCCGGTCTGATACGGCCAGACCCAACCTAACTCGCCTGGGCCAACCTGGTCATGTCCTGTTTTAGATATGTATGTCTTGTTCCAATTTGGTTTTGGGATGTGCGCGGACAAAGGTGTTCTGGTTTTTCCCATGTACATCGGGAACCAAAGTCTGAGGTATGTAACTATAATGTGGGTTTTTTTTTACGTTGAGTACTTGCTATGTCTATTTATTTGTTTTTAGAACATGCTTGTTTTGTTTATTTTGTCTTAAGATAAGTGCATATCAATTTTGGTTTTAATTGTTATTTTGTTCTCTTGAATATGATATTGGCTATAGTTGAATGATTTTTATATTATTGGATACTTGATATTTTCCCCCAAATTTGAATATTCTGTGGGATGTAATCCACTTACTGGCATAGTGAAATATGTGCAGAGGGAAATATGTATCATGACACAAAAATGTACTTTTGTCTTCGGTAGTAATAACACGAACACACAAGTATCAACGAACATGATATCATCTAAAATGTGATTCTAGCTCCCATCTTAAATAAAAAGAGTTGGAAATGCACCTAGTCATAGGTGTTGATATATACAATATAATGTGTGTATCATAGTAGCAACCAATTTTCACATCAAATTTAATGGCAATAAGAACTTTGCCTGGCCAATTGACTATCTTATTCAGTTGAACTAAAACCAATGTCTGCACTTATGGAATGAAACCACGAGTCATAAATTCTCTAAAGCACTTGAGATATATCTGGATGAAACGTAACATATATTAACTCTAAAGTAATTGAGTTGAATCAGAATTTTGTTACATAATAAGGACACACCACTTATTAAATCTCTCAAGACTCAATGTCTAAGATCTGTATGTACTAAGGTCTAATCACATCAAATGTTGTTCATGCATGAACTATTACCTACCTTTTTGTAAACTTACAGTGAGAATGGAGTTGATTGCATCTATAAACTATTTCAAACGAATGTGAAAGGAAGCATTTCCTTAGAAAGTTAATGTGTCAATCTAGTGAATTATAAATCACTATAACTTGAATTACTGAATTCATATTAACCCTAACAATGAACTGATTGGGATGGATTCATAAAGACGTTGACATAACCATAAGGCATATTGGTTGTGACACGATGTTCCATTTTGAAAGTACTAACACGAGCATCACTTCATTTGAGTGTACAAAATAATGAACTAATAGAATGCGAAGTTACGACATCTATCACAATCATTGATTTCTAAGGTTACTAGATTTGCACTGCCACTCCCCATTATGCTTTAAAGTAAGAAAGCACGTCACTCATCTTACAAAGTCTTTTCTTTAGTAAAACACGATTGAGACCATCCTGTTTTTCTTAGATGCAAATGGTAAATAACTCATTTTTCAAAGATTAAAGTGTTGTTAGTGAATATATATATCCATGAAGAATGTGGACCATTCAAGTGATTTATGGCTCTGGTGGATGATTCGACGCATTAAATCAGTTATTGTTCACAACATACGACGCGTTTAATTTTTGTAAAACTCCTAGCACACATTAAACAATGCAAAGTGCAAAAGCTCACCACCCTTGTTAATGTTAGATCATTTACATCAAAAGGAATTGATGAATATTGCATGTTTAATAGGATTAATATAGAGCATCTTATACCCAATGGTCTCGCATAGACTAGCATCAAAGGTTACAGATGGTGTCTAAGGAATAGGTTATGCGTACCAAACTACCTTTTATTACTTTGGGGATATGCAATATTACACGCATCTTTACTTAATTCGTTTTAGAACCCAATACTAGTGAACCTTTTATGCATACCAGTTGGTAACTAGATTTAAGCCTGACATTCGTGTTCTTACGCATTTTTGGTTGCACTATATATGTGCCATTACGACTCCACATCGTACTATGATGGGTCTTCAAAATTGTTAAGTAGTTATCCCAACAATTATCCACATTTTAAACTTTTGGAAGGAGATCTTTTACCGCTAGATTTGCGGGTTATCACTTTAATGAGACAGTCTTCCCGTCATTAGGGGAAGATAACAAAAAGTATTTTCTAAGGGAACGACAAGAATTATCGTGGTGTGTTCCCACTGTGTCTCATATTGATTCTTGTACTCCATAAATGTAAATGTGAAGTGATAAAGAATATTCGATTTTCAAAATGTACACGGATGTTTCTAAAGTGATGAGATCACACATACCAGCTGCAAACCTACCGACAAAGTTGCAAATCCTCAATACGGGATATACACCATAGACTAAGGTGTTGCAACTACACTCAGTGTAAGTGTGGTTGAACCCGTGGCTCCATAAAGGAAGTTGGAGAGACCACTTGGTTCGATCAATCCTCACCTAGAAAGGAAGTAGGCTAGGAAGGCACAACTTATTTATATCATCATAAATCATCTCATAAGATTGTCTTTGAATATGTCCATAAATAAAACTGGAGGACGCTCCGAAGTTTTAAATGATTCTAGAAAACAATGAAATCCTGGCGGATTATGAGAATGCATACGAGTCAATGGAAGGATCATGCGTACACAATGATGATATAATCCATAAATAGTTGCTCCATAAGTAGAGCACAATGAGATCGAATCATGCTTTATTTTGATTAATTTCAAATAAATAGCATATTTGGCCTATACAATCCAGGTAGAACTTGGTTCTTTGACAAATATACAGGTATTTGGTGTGGTAGTGCTAACCAAACAAGTGTAAAGCCTATTGAACATACATGATTAATTTGTCACAAAACATAATGAGAAGAAAGAAGTCTTAAAGGATAAAGACTCGCCTTGTGGCGTGAGGTTTCTCACAAAGCCCTGGAATTGTTCTCTTGTAATGAACTTTTTAGTGTTCCGCTACTTAGTTATCTTGGTAATTTCAAAAGGACTTGAAATGCAGCATATGTATGTGGTTATTACGTATATCTGAAATAATCAAGAGATAGAAGATATTTACAAAAGTACTTGATAGCCTTTTGTTTCCCAAATCAAGTGACTCTAAACCACATAGTGTGTTTATAGTTAGATATAACACCCACTTATAGATTGAAGCAATCATGCGGATGTGGTATACCAGTCTAAGTGACTATTTGTTTTGGAGGGGATAGACAAGTAGTCTATTTTCCTTGCGTATTTACAAGAAATTTCCTGATTTGGAATCGTACATATCTATGTTGATGGTACAGACATGATGGGTACTCTTGATGTAATAAGAGACCTTAAAATCTATTTGAAATCCGAATTTCAGATGAAAAATCTGGGGAAAGCTCGACCGAATACTGAGCTTGTGGTATATTATTCCACCAGTTTGCATTTCTCTAAAGTTATCAGGCAATTTCACAAAGACATGCATCCTGATAGCACTCCCATGATTATTCGAGGTTCAAATGTAAGTAAGTGACCATTTCGTCTAAAGGAAGATGACGAAGATGTGTTGGGAGAAGAAATTCCCATATATAAGTACAATATATGCATTGTTGTACTTAGGATAATAATGTACTTGATAAAAAATGTCATCCTCAGGGAACTTGTTAGCTAGATATAGCTCAGCGCCAACGCAACGTCATTGGAATGATACAATGAATATAATCATGTACTTTAAAGTAACCATTGACATGATTTTGTTTTATCCTTGCAAAGACATAAAAAGGAATGCTAATGAAAGTGCAATCCAAAGGTTGTTGATTATGAAAGAACAATAATATCTTCTCCAATGAAAGTAATCATGGGGGATATGGTAGACTATTTTCTAAGTCATTACCGATATTCAGTTTCGAAAAGTACATAACTAAAGTAACAACTCGGAAAGTAGTTAGGGGGAGATGCCGACATCATGGGGAGGATCCAAGGATATGATGTCGACATAATTTACTTCGAAATTGAAGCTGTTTTGTACTCTTTTTCCCTTCGATCGAGAATAATTTTTCCCAAAGGTTTTTGTTACTCGACAAGGGTTTTAGCGAGACAATACTAAAAGCATCAAGTATGTTGAATGTTCAAGACATAAAGATCACGTTGATATTATTGAAAATATCCGAATCAAAGAAATGAAACACGATAGTCCATTAAGCAACGTAACTTACAGAGTCAACAACATGGTTCTATCAACATCCAAGTCACCAAAGTAAAGTGTGATAAACTCCTTTTGATTGCATTAGACTAATGAAAATTTCCTGACATCGGGGGAGAATCTAATGGAGTATTGAACTCTTTTCCTTCACATAGGTTACTTTATCCCACAGGGTTTTGTTGCTCGGAAAGGTTTTTAATGAGACAACAACAAACACCGGGAAGTAATTTCTCAACTAAGGCTATTGTCTTTCCCACAAGGATTTTCTGCATTAGAAATTGTGAAGCAACTAATCAACTTCAATGGAACATAGTAATCATCTGCAACAGATCACCTTTACTTGCATCAGTCACGTTGTACTCTTTTCCCTTCGTCAATGTTTTATTCCACTGGGTTTTCCTTGTCAAGGTTTTAATGAGGCAACATATTCAAGTCCAACTATGTTCTAAGTTTGCTTAATATTGTACTCTTTTTCTATAGTTCAGGTTTTGTCCCTTTGGGTTTCCCTGGCAAAGTTTTAACGAGGCAATTAACTTAGACTCATCGATTTGTGAAGATCATATTTCATGTGATGAACTACATGCAAAGTAAGAGACAACATGTGAAGAGTTGTACCAAGGTTTTATCTCACTGGGTTTTTCCTTCTCAAAGTTTTAATGAGGCAATTGATTTCGGCACAAGTCATCAAGGAGAGGACGACATTTGAAGAATTACATTCGAAGCACTATATGTGAAGTACTGCGTATGAATTTCAATTGGACTGCACAAGGGGGAGTGTTGTAGGGCCTATGGCCTATAGATGTGCGACCCAACTAGGTAGTTAGGGTTTTCCCATGGTTGTATATAAAGCATACTCTGCTATGTAATATGGTTGCTGCCTATGAATAGAATTCCTCTTGTCGTTTCTCATATTCTTGGTCTTCTCTTTGTTTTTCCCTAAAAGACATTATCATGCACGATGCTTTAGCCAGCCGATTTTCGATCCTCCTTTTGGGTTATCATTTTTGAAATACCATCACCATCATCGAAAGAAAATTAAGGATTGGTTATCATCGGCTCATAATACTTCTCACTGTTTTCGGTACTTTCCATTTATTGATTTTTATTCTTTTTCAATCAGACATCAACACACCAGAAGGTATACCTAATCTATTTAATTTTATATTGATTTTTTTTCTCTCTCCTCTTATTGATTGTGATGGGATCTAGTGATTGTCTTGTCTGACTTGTCTCCATAATATTATTTTTTTGATATTACTATTTGATGTGGATTTATGTTGTTGCTCTTTAACATGTTTTCATTGCCTTTTGTACCTAATGATTTTATCCCGTCCATATATAATATTATTGCCATAGGTTATATATATTTATTTCTTTTCTTTTTTGTACTATATGCATGCTATATTATGTCAATTACTTGTACAGATTTGAAGTGCTTGGGCTCTTATTTCTAGAAATTTTATAATATTTTTATTTATCTTCTATACCATGATCTAGCCTATGAACATAAAATGGATACCATTTTATTTATTTCATTTTTTGTACCGTTTGCTCATGATCCATCTATTATTTACTTTTTTTTCTTTTTCAAATATGTTCTTATAAAATGTCTAGAACTTTTTGTCCTTTTATATATATACTAGGTATCACCCAGGCCTACGGCCGGGGCTCAACCTTTTTAGATATTTTTTTTTATTTGGTCGGTTGGTCAATATCCTTCAACAAAATTTTGGCAATCTTGTAATTTTCCTTTAAGAATGTGGATTGGAAATCTAGAGGCTTAGCACGTAAATATTTTGTTAGTTAAGTCAGCCGCGGCCTACGGCCCCGGCCGTTGATTTGTCTGAGGTCAATCGTAGTCTCCACATTAACATTCTCGTGAGTCCATAACTTAGCCCCTAGATTTAGTTAGGGCATGTGATCCCGATGTTTTGTTTTCCGGATCAAATTAGCCGGGGCTTACAGCCCCTATTCGTGGCCTCTAAGTTAGTCGAAGCCTGTAGTCCCGGTATTTTGTTGATCGAGTATAAGCCACGGCCTTAGCCCCTAAGATTCTTTTAGAAATTAATATTTGTCCTTAAATTGTTTTAGAAAATTCAATTTGGCATTAAGGTTAGCCGTTTATGATGCATTAGGGAACTTCGTAAGTGTTTAGGATTAATGGTTAGCCTTGTTCCGAATCGCATCATAATTACAGCCGTACAAAATAATAAATCTCGGCCATATGCACAATGGACAAACGAATATATATCTAAACGAACCTCCCTTGTATAGTTCTTGTTAATGGAATTTTATGCAAATTGGATAGGTTGAGCTTTTAACAGTAGACAGGTTGGTAAAAGGATAGCACACATCATACTCCGAATGGTTACCACCTTATTCCAGTCCATGACATGTAAGCTCTGTCTTTCATTCACCTTCGCTATTTTTTATACATTTTCAAAATTATGTAGAACATTTGTTTCTTTGGTTCGTGCGGAACCAAAATCAAAGGGCGTGATCGCATGGTATGGAACCCAGAAAAGGTGAATTAACTTGCATATATATAATATATAATAACTTAGATTAATGTATTTATGCCGTTATTTATGGGATTTTCTTTGCTAACTGTTTTAGCTAGTTGGTGTAGGACATGGTTAGCTTTTTTATTTAGGAAATAAAGTTAGATTATATAAGAAAACTTAGTCACGGTTAGCCGTGTTTAGGGATATTTAGGAAATAAAGTTAGATTTTTCTGTTACTGATATATAACCGCGAATATATCTTATGGAAACACAGTCAAATTGGGAAATCATACGATCCGACGGATGCCTATATAGGACATATAACGAACGGATCCGCACCGTCGAATGAAGAAATCAAGGATCGGATTTGTAAGGCTACACATACACCACTTATTTTTATAATAGATATATATATATATATATATATATTTGTACTGCTTTATGATATATTTTTGTACTGATTAGTATGAAAATGTATGTATTTGATTGCAATAATGATCGCCTAGTTTTAGTATCTTGTTATTTACTTTATCTATGTGTAAAAGAGTATGATTATTTTATTTTATTTTTGTGATTGTCTTGATCATTGAAATGTAATAATAAAGTAATTGATTAATTTTTGAATGTAACGTATGAATTCATGTTTGCTTGTATTAATTTATTTTAACCGTAACGTATGACTCTTGACAGTCCTCAATGGATTTGTGCTTCTGTTTTAAAAAAAAAAAAAAAAAAAAAAAGGATACGTACAAACTTCAAAACCAAATGTTGTATGCCATGATTGTTTTCCAGGCAGGTATAAGGTTCTTTGTATCTCCATGTAACGATGGTTCTTTTATTTAGTATGCTTATGAATCTATGATCATATTTATTTTTTGGATCTACGACGGAGTTTATGATTGATATGGTCTTTTATTAAATCTTTATGATGATGATTAATGGATTGATTTGATTGTGTTGTATTGTATGTACTAATTTGTGGGAGGGAAAATCTGTCCACGTGAATCTATTTGCGATGTTGTTTGTCTGCGTGAATTTGGGAAGACGGTGAAGAGATTTTTCGATCTGGTCCGGTCCGACCCAACCCAACCTAACCCAACCCGGCCCGACCCAACCCAACCCAACCCGGTCCGACCCGGTCTGATCCGGTCCGACCCAACCTAAATCGCCTGGTCCAAACTGGTCATGTCCTGTTCTATTTATGTATGTCTTGTTCCAGTTTCGTTTTGGGTTGTGCGTGGACAAGGGTGTTCTGGTTTTTCCCATGTATATCGGGAACCAAAGTCTAAGGTATGTAACTATAATGTAGTTTTTTTTTACGTTGAGTACTTGCTATGCCTATTTATTTGTTTTTAGAACATGCTTGTTTTTTTTATTTTGTCTTAAGATAAGTGCATATCAATTTTGGTTTTAATTGTTATTTTGTTCTCTTGAATATGATATTGGCTATAGTTGAATGATTTTTATATTATTGGATACTTGATATTTTCCCCCAAATTTGAATGTTCTGTGGGATGTAATCCACTTACTGGCATAGTGAAATATGTGCAGAGGGAAATATGTATCATGACACAAAAATGAACTTTTGTCTTCGATAGTAATAACACGAACACACAAGTATCAACGAACATGGGATCAGCCAAAATATGATTCTAGCTCCCATCTTAAATAAAAAGAGTTGGAAATGCACCTAGTCATAGGTGTTGATATATACAATGTAATGTGTGTATCATAGTAGCAACCAATTTTCACATCAAATTTAATGGCAATAAGAACTTTGGCTGGACAATTGACTATCTTATTCAGTTGAACTAAAAACAATGTCTGAACTTATGGAATGAAACCACGAGACATAAATTCTCTAAAGCACTTGAGATATATCTGGATGAAACGTAACATATATTCACTCTAAAATAATTGAGTTGAATCAGAATTTTGTTACATAATAAGGCCACACCACTTATTATATCTCTCAAGACTCAATGTCTAAGCTATGTATGTACTAAGGGGTAATCACACCAAAGGTTGATCATGCATGAACTATTACCTACCTTTTTGTAAACTTATAGTGAGAATGGAGTTGATTGCATCTATAAACTATTTCTAACGAATGTGAAAGGAAGCATTTCCTTAGAAATTTAATGTGTCAATCTAGTGAATTGTAAATAACTGGAACTTGAATTACTGAATTCATATTAACTCTAACAATGAACTGATTGGGATTGATTCATAAAGACTTTGACATAACCATAAGGCACATTGGTTGTGACACGATGTTCCATTTTGAAAGTACTAACACGGGCATCACTTAATTTGAGTGTACAAGATAATGAACTAATAGAATGCGAAGTTACGATATCTATCACAATCAGTGATTTCTAAAGTTACTAGATTTGCACTGCCACTCCCCATTATGCTTTAGAATAAGAAGACACGTCACTCATCTTACAAAGTCTTTTCTTTAGTAAAACACGATTGAGACCATCCTGTTTTTCTTAGATGCAAATGGTAAATAACTCATTTTTCAAAGAATAAAGTTTTGTTAATGAACATATATTCATGCAGAATGCGGACCATTCAAGTGATTTATGTCTCTGGTGGATGATTCGACGCATTGAATCAGTTATTGTTCATAACATACGATGCGTTTAATTTTTGTAAAACTCCTAGCACACATTACACAATGCAAAGTGCAAAGGCTCACCACCCTTGTTAATGCTAGAGAATTTACATCAAAAGGAATTGATGAATATTGCATGTTTAATAGGATCAATATAGAGCATCTTATACCCAATGGTCTCGCATATACTGGCATCAAAGGTTATAGATGGTGTCTAAGGAATAGGTTATGCGTACCAACCTACCTTTTGCATCTAATAAAGTGGGGAGGTTCACTACCCTTAATGGCACCTAATTTGCGCAAATCTAGTGAGACTCATTCACTTTGAATGAGAACTCTCACTCCATAGCCCTTGCTCTAAGAGGGAGAAAACATTGCTTTTTAAGTTAAAAAAAGGTGGGTCCATAAATCCCTCATAAGTTTCCCAGCAAATCTTGGAGAGCGTGGGGAGGTGGTATTCAAAATGGGGGATTTGGTGAAATTATAAATTCCGAGGGAAATGTGAATCCAAAGGGATTTGGACAACCAAACATACCAAAGGAATCATAATTCTACCAAATCCCCTAGATCTATAGATTCCACCATTAGAATTCTGCATCCAAACCTACCATTAGATTTTAATTGGGAGGCCCATAAAGGGTCAGGACTGTTGATTAATCTCTGATTCATGCTACTTAAGCTGAAATAGCCAAGTTAGCTTTATATGCATCTTTGAGAGCTAGCCCACCTTTAACATTGCAACATACTACTCCAAGATTTTAGGTAAAGACATTTAGAGCATCTTCATTAGAGTGTGGGATTTTTATTTTTTTTATGACACGTAGGATTTTAGACCCTCATTTACACCAACAATGGGTCCTATTAAATAGGAAGGGTGTCAAAATAAATATGAAGGTCTTGGAAAAGGTCTTAAGACCTTGGGAATGACCTCCACATCATCATTTTAACTATATTTTAAATTCTTATTTTTAAATAAATTGTTTGAACCAATAGAAAGAGGGAAACAATTTTATCATTATCTAAAACAACAAATCCTAAAAATAAGACCCTACACCATTGGAGATAGTCCATGAGCAAATCATTACTATTTTTGCCACACACAAATAACCCTATAAATAAGAATCTAAATAAAAATTCCAAAATGTTGTAGGGCCTATGGCCTATATATGTGTGGCCCAACTAGGTAGTTAGGGTTTTCCCATGGTTGTATATAAAGCATACTCTTATATGTAATATGGTTGATGCCGATCAATAGAATCCCTCTTGTCATTTCTCATATTCTTGGTCTTCTCTCTGTTTTTACCTAAAAGACACATATGATTTTTAGCACCCACTTATGGAGTTGCTCTTAGGATTTAACTCTTTTCACCACCATAAATCCCTCGGAAGGGTCCCTAATAGTATGGCCTTTTTGTTTATTTCCTTTCAAAAATCAAAGCTAGTCCCCGACTTCATGCCCCTGGCACCCAAACACCCAACCAAATCTAGTCTCACAATTATGACTAAGGACTAAAGAGGGCATTGGTAGGATGCAAATAATTTTTAGCCATGTTTGAGATATGCCATGTAAATTATGAAAGGAAAATGAGCTACTCGCCTGATTTACTATATGCTTGCTCAGCCAATTCTTTATTTCATAGCAAATTAGCGACTAATAAGCTGACCTTCTGAAGATAAATTACTTAAAAAGGAGTTTTTTTTGTTTGTTTTTCTTATAAGCAAAGGCCTGGAAACAGGCTAAAGGTCAGCTGCAACTGCTGGATCTAGCCAAGAAGGAGGCATAGACCAGAACATAGAAGTTTTTTGTTTGTTTTGCCCATAAAGCTAACTCATGGGCAACAGAGTTACAATTCTAGGTTGAAAAATAAAAATACAAGCAATTAAACTAGAAGCAAAGTGTTGAATATCTTTAAAGATAGCACCTGTCCTAGAATCACCATCAAAGATACCTAAGAATAATTGTTCCACCAAATTTTTTGTATCACTTTCAACAATGATATGAGTAATCTTCTGTTCCACAGCTTTCTTGAGTACTCCCCAGATAGCTCTAGCTTCATCTTATTCAGCTGACAAGACTTCAAATACCAAGGTAGCACATAGGGAAGCTGTACTAGTGTGATCTCTCATCACATAACCTGCACCATTATCTCCAGAGATGTCATCAAAGGCTCCATCAGTGTTACATTTGATCCATCCAACCATTGGGGGCATCCATTTATGATTCAGGCCAACATGACTAGAAAGAGTGGTTACAACAGAATTCTTCCTAGTAAGAAGCATAGCTTTAGCTCTTTCTAAGACAGACTTATGAGTTTCAAGCAAGTTTTGGAAAACCAATTTATTTCTACTAGTCCAGATAGACCATCGAATAGCAACAAAGGGTTGTTGATCCTCGTCAGGCAATCTAGAGTTTTTGTCCATCAACCAGAAAACAAGCCACTACTGAAGAAAAAAAATTGAGTAAAGAAAGCAATATTTATACAAAACTTAAACAGAAACCAAACTTTTGAGGAAAAAGGACACATGACCAAAGCATGCATAATAGTTTCAATAGGATCCTTACACCTGGTATAATCAACAGAATGCATAGGCATTCTGGTATGGAGAGCAGTTCTAGGTGGTAAGGCATTTTTAACAGCTTTCCAAAGAAAAAGTTGAATTCTGTAAGGAATTCTAATTTTCTAGATATGTAACCAAAGAGTCTTATAGGAAGAGGGGGTAAGAGCCTCTGAGTCCCAAATAAGCAGATTTATAAGAAAATTTCCCATTCTTCGAGAGGTTCCAAGCCCTCCTATCAGGAGTACAAAGATGGCTTAAGAGAATTGTGATAATCTTCTTAACAGAAGCATCATCAAAATGAGTAGTGAGTCTAGAAACAATCCAAGTTCTAGTAGTATTATCAATGAAATAATCAACAGTTAAGCTGGTATTTAGAGGAGTGCAAGGGTTAGGAGTAGCAGACCCTAAACTTGGTATCCATTTATCACACCAAGGGTTGATAAATTTACCATCTCCTACAATCCAGGACACAAAGGGTTTGATCAACTCCTTTATAGCATGAAGACAATTCCAAGTCCAAGAGAAATTGGGAGGACACTTGGAATTGAGAAAATCAGTCCTAGGAAAATACCTAACTTTTAAATTTTTTGCTAACATACAGTCAGGATTTTCAATGATTTTTCAGGCATTTCTATCTAGCATAGCCAGGTTATTTAACTCAGCTTTTCTAAATCCCAGACCACCTTCAGATTTAGGGGAGCAAAGTGTATCCCACCCAAAAAGATGGAGCTTTTTATCTTTTGGATCTAAGGATTCTCCCCACCAAAACTTGCATAGATGGGCATCCATCTGTCTACAAAGATGCTTAGGGATTAGAAAGGCTCTCATATTTGATAAAGGGGGATAGCCTGGCCAATGTGTTTTACCAGAGTAGTTCTAGCAGCCTGAGATAGTAGTTTATGAAGATAAACAGTTATTCTTGCATCCACAGCTTGTAAAATGCTCATATGGGTCAGGACTGTTGATTAATCTCCGATCCATGCTACTTAAGCTGAAATAGCCAAGTTAGCTTTATATGCATCTTTGGGAGCTAGCCCACCTTTAACATTGCAACATACTACTCCAAGATTTTAGGTAAAGACCTTTAGAGCATCTTCATTAGAGTGTGGGAGTTTTATTTTTTTTATGACACGTAGGATTTTAGACCCTCATTTACACCAACAATGGGTTCTATTAAATAGGAAGGGTGTAAAAATAAATATGAAGGTCTTGGAGAAGGTCTTAAGACCTTGGGAATAACCTCCACGTCATCATTTTAACTATATTTTAAATTCTTATTTTTAAATAAATTGTTTTGAACCAATAGAAAGAGGGAAATAATTTTATCATTATCTAAAACAAAAAATCCTAAAAATAAGAACCTACACCATTGGAGATAGTCCATGAGAAAATCATTACTATTTTTGACACATACATATAACCCTATAAATAAGAATCTAAATAAAAATTCTACATTGTTGTAGGGCATATGGCCTATAGATGTGCAACCCAACTAGGTAGTTAGGGTTTTCCCATGGTTGTATATAAAGCATACTCTGCTATGTAATATGGTTGCTGCCTACCAATAGAATCCCTCTTGTCGTTTCTCATATTCTTGGTCTTCTCTCTGTTTTTCTCTAAAATACGTTATCATGCACGATGCTTGAGCCTGCCGATTTTCGATCCTCCTTTTGGGTTATCATTTTTGAAATATCACCACCATCATCGAAAGAAAATCAAGGATTGGTTATCATCAGCTCACAATACTTCTCACAGTTTTAGGTACTTTCCATTTATTGATTTTTATTCTTTTTCAATCAGACATCAACACACCAGAAGGTATACCTAATCTATTTAATTTTATATTGATTTTTTTTCTCCCCTCTTATTGATTGTGATGGGATCTAGTGATTGTCCTGTCTGACTTGTCTCCATAATATTTTTTTTTTTTGAGATTGCTATCTGATGTGGATTTATGTTGTTGCTCTTTAACATGTTTTCATTGCCCTCTGTACCTAATGATTTTATCCCGTCCATATATAATATTATTGCCATAGGCTATATATATTTATTTCTTTTCTTTTTTGTACTGTATGCATGCTATATTATGTCAATTACTTGTACAGATTTGAAGTGTTTGGGCTCTTATTTCTAGGAATTTTATAATATTTTTATTTCTCTTATATACCATGATATAGCCTATGAACATAAAATGGATACAATTTTATTTATTTTATTTCTTGTACCGTTTGCTCCTGATCCATCTATTATTTACTTTTTTTTTTTCAAATCTGTTCTTATAAAATGTCTAGAACTTTTTATCCTTTTATATATATATATATACTGATTTGTCTGCAACTGTATGTATTTGATTGCAATAATGATCGCCTAGTTTTAGTATATTATTATTTACTTTATCTCTGTGTAAAAGATTATTATTATTTTATTTTTGTGATTGTCTTGATTATTGAAATGTAATAATAAAGTAATTGATTGATTTGTGAATGTAACGTATGAATTCTTGTTTGCTAGTATTAATTTATTTTAACCGTAACGTCTGACTCTTGACTGTCCTCAATGGATTTGTGCTTCTGTTAAAAAAAAAAGAAAAAGGATGCGTACAAACTTCAAAACCAAATGTTGTATGCCATTATTGTTTTCCAGCCAGGTATAAGGTTCTTTGTATCTCCGTGTAACGATAGTTCTTTTATTTAGTATGCTTATGAATCTATGATCATATTTATTTTTTGGATCTACGATGGAGTTTATAATTGATATGGTCTTTTATTAAATCTTTATGATGATGATTGATGGATTGATTTGATTGTGTTGTATTGTATGTACTAATTTGTGTGAGGGAAAATCTGTCCACGTGAATCTGTTCGCGATGTTGTTTGTATGCGTGAATTTGGGAAGATGGTGAAGAGATTTTTCGATCCGGTCTGGTCCGACCCAACCCAACCCGGTCCGATCCGGCCCGACCCAACCCCACCCGGTCTGATACGGCCAGACCCAACCTAACTCGCCTGGGCCAACCTGGTCATGTTCTGTTTTAGATATGTATGTCTTGTTCCAATTTGGTTTTGGGCTGTGCGCGGACAAGGGTGTTCTGGTTTTTCCCATGTACATTGGGAACCAAAGTCTGAGGTATGTAACTATAATGTGGGTTATTTTTTTTATGTTGAGTACTTGCTATGCCTATTTATTTGTTTTTAGAACATGCTTGTTTTGTTTATTTTGTCTTAAGATAAGTGCATATCAATTTTGGTTTTAATTGTTATTTTGTTCTCTTGAATATGATATTGGCTATAGTTGAATGATTTTTATATTATTGGATACTTGATATTTTCCCCCAAATTTGAATATTCCGTGGGATGTAATCTACTTACTGGCATAGTGAAATATGTGCAGAGGGAAATATGTATCATGACACAAAAATGTACTTTTGTCTTCGGTAGTAATAACACGAACACACAAGTATCAACGAACATGATAGCAGCTAAAATGTGATTCTAGCTCCCATCTTAAATAAAAAGAGTTGGAAATGCACCTAGTCATAGGTGTTGATATATACAATATAATGTGTGTATCATAGTAGCAACCAATTTTCACATCAAATTTAATGGCAATAAGAACTTTGCGTGGCCAATTGACTATCTTATTTAGTTGAACTAAAACCAATGTCTGCACTTATGGAATGAAACCACGAGTCATAAATTCTCTAAAGCACTTGAGATATATCTGGATGAAACGTAACATATATTAACTCTAAAGTAATTGAGTTGAATCAGAATTTTGTTACATAATAAGGACACACCACTTATTAAATCTCTCAAGACTCAATGTCTAAGATCTGTATGTACTAAGGTCTAATCACATCAAATGTTGTTCATGCATGAACTATTACCTACCTTTTTGTAAACTTACAGTGAAAATGGAGTTGATTGCATCTATAAATTATTTCAAACGAATGTGAAAGGAAGCATTTCCTTAGAAAGTTAATGTGTCAATCTAGTGAATTATAAATCACTATAACTTGAATTACTGAATTCATATTAACCCTAACAATGAACTGATTGGGATTGATTCATAAAGACGTTGACATAACCATAAGGCATATTGGTTGTGACACGATGTTCCATTTTGAAAGTACTAACACGAGCATCACTTCATTTGAGTGTACAAGATAATGAACTAATAGAATGCGAAGTTACGACATCTATCACAATCATTGATTTCTAAGGTTACTAGATTTGCACCGCCACTCCCCATTATGCTTTAAAGTAAGAAAGCACGTCACTCATCTTACAAAATCTTTTCTTTAGTAAAACACGATTGAGACCATCCTGTTTTTCTTAGATGCAAATGGTAAATAACTCATTTTTCAAAGATTAAAGTGTTGTTAGTGAATATATATCCATAAAGAATGCGGACCATTCAAGTGATTTATGTCTCTGGTGGATGATTCGACGCATTGAATCAGTTATTGTTCACAACATACGATGCGTTTAATTTTTGTAAAACTCCTAGCACACATTACACAATGCAAAGTGCAAAGGCTCACCACCCTTGTTAATGCTAGAGAATTTACATCAAAAGGAATTGATGAATATTGCATGTTTAATAGGATCAATATATAGCATCTTATACCCAATGGTCTCGCATATACTGGCATCAAAGGTTACAGATGGTGTCTAAGGAATAGGTTATGCGTACCAACCTACCTTTTGCATCTAAGAAAGTGGGGAGGTTCACTAACCTTAATGGCACCTAATTTGCGCAAATCCAGTGAGACTCATTCACATTGAATGAGAACTCTCACTCCATATCCCTTGCTCTAAGAGGGAGAAAACATTGCTTTTTAAGTTAAAAAAAAGGTGGGTCCATAAATCCCTCATAAGTTTCCCAGCAAATCTTGGAGAGCGTGGGGAGGTGGTATTCAAAATGGGGATTTTGTGAAGTTATAAATTCCGAGGGAAATGTGAATCCAAAGGGATTTGGACAACCAAACATACCAAAGGATTCATAATTCTACCAAATCCCCTAGATCTATAGATTCCACCATTAGAATTCTGCATCCAAACCTACCATTAGATTTTAATTGGGAGGCCCATAAAGGGTCAGGACTGTTGATTAATCTCTGATCCATGCTACTTAAGTTGAAATAGCCAAGTTAGCTTTATATGCATCTTTGAGAGCTAGCCCACCTTTAACATTGCAACATACTACTCCAAGATTTTAGGTAAAGACATTTAGAGCATCTTCATTAGAGTGTGGGATTTTTATTTTTTTATGACACGTAGGATTTTAGACCCTCATTTACACCAACAATGGGTCCTATTAAATAGGAAGGGTGTCAAAATAAATATGAAGGTCTTGGAAAAGGTCTTAAGACCTTGGGAATGACCTCCACATCATCATTTTAACTATATTTTAAATTCTTATTTTTAAATAAATTGTTCTGAACCAATAGAAAGAGGGAAACAATTTTATCATTATCTAAAACAACAAATCCTAAAAATAAGACCCTACACCATTGGAGATAGTCCATGAGCAAATCATTACTATTTTTGCCACACACAAATAACCCTATAAATAAGAATCTAAATAAAAATTCCAAAATGTTGTAGGGCCTATGGCCTATATATGTGCGGCCCAACTAGGTAGTTAGGGTTTACCATGGTTGTATATAAAGCATACTCTTATATGTAATATGGTTGATGCCGATCAATAGAATCCCTCTTGTCATTTCTCATATTCTTGGTCTTCTCTTTGTTTTTACCTAAAAGACACATACGATTTTTAGCACCCACTGATGGAGTTGCTCTTAGGATTTAACTCTCTTCACCACCATATATCACTCGGAAGGGTCCCTAATAGTATGTCCTTTTTGTTTAGTTCCTTTCAAAAATCAAAGCTAGTCCCCGACTTCCTGCCCCTGGCACCCAAACACCCAACCAAATCTAGTCTCACAATTATGACCAAGGACTAAAGAGGGCATTGGTAGGATGCAAATAATTTTTATCCATGTTTGAGATGTGCCATGTAAATTATGAAAGGAAAATGAGCTACTCGCCTGATTTACTATATGCTTGCTCAGCCAATTCTTTATTTCATAGCAAATTAGCGACTAATAAGCTGACCTTCTGAAGATAAATTACTTAAAAAGGAGTTTTTTTTTTGTTTTTCTTATAAGCAAAGGCCTGGAAACATGCTAAAGGTCAGCTGCAACTGCTGGAGCTAGCCAAGCAGGAGGCATAGACCAGAACATAGAAGTTTTTTGTTTGTTTTGCCCATAAAGCTAACTCGTGGGCAACAGAGTTACAATTCTAGGTTGAAAAATAAAAATACAAGCAATTAAACTAGAAGCAAAGTGTTGAATATCTTTAAAGATAGCACCTGTCCTAGAATCACCATCAAAGATACCTAAGGATAATTGTTCCACCAAATTTTTTGTATCACTTTCAACAATGATATGAGTAATCTTCTGTTCCACAACTTTCTTGAGTACTCCCGAGATAGCTCTAGCTTCAGCTTCTTCAGCTGACAAGACTTCAAAGACCAAGGTAGCACAGAGGGAAGATGTACTAGTGTGATCTCTCATCACATAACCTGCACCATTATCTCCAGAGATGTCATCAAAGGCTCCATCAGTGTTACATTTGATCCATCCAACCATTGGGGGCATCCATTTATGATTCAGGCCAACGTGACTAGAAAGAGTGGTTACAACAGAATTCTTCCTAGTAAGAAGCATAGCTTTAGCTCTTTCTAAGACAGACTTATGAGTTTCAGGCAAGTTTTGGAAAACCAATTTATTTCTACTAGTCCAGATAGACCATAGAATAACAACAAAGGGTTGTTGATCCTCGTCAGGCAATCTAGAGTTTTTGTCCAGCAACCAGAAAACAAGCCACTGTTGAAATTTTTTTTGAGTAAAGAAAGCAGTATTTATACAAAACTTAGACAGAAACCAAACTTTTGAGGAAAAAGGACACAGGACCAAAGCATGCATAATAGTTTCAAGAGGATCCTTACACCTAGTATAATCAACAGAATGTATAAGCATTCTGGTATGGAGAACAGTTCTAGCTGGTAAGTCATTTTTAGCAGCTTTCCAAAGAAAAAGTTGAATTATGTAAGGAATTCTAATTTTCCATATATGTAACCAAAGAGTCTTATAGGGAGATGGGTAAGAGCCTATGAGTCCCAAATAAGCAGATTTAGAATAAAATCTCCCATTCTTCGAGAGGTCCCAAGCCTTCCTATCAGGAGTGCAAAGCTGGCTTAAGGGAATTATGATAATCTTCTTAACAGAAACATCATCAAAATGAGTAGTGAGTCTAGAAACAATCCAAGTTCTAGTAGTATTATCAATGAAATAATCAACAGTTAAGATGGGATTTAGAGGAGTACAAGTGTTAGGAGTAGCAGACCCTAAACTTGGTATCCATTTATCACACCAAGGGTTGATAAATTTACCATCTCCTACAATCCAGGACACAAAGGGTTTGATCAACTCATTTATAGCATGAAGACAATTCCAAGTCCAAGAGAAATTGGGAGGACACTTGGAATTGAGAAAATCAGTCCTAGGAAAATACCTAACTTTTAAAATTTTTGCTAACATACAATCATGATTTTCAATGATTTTCCAGGCATTTCTAGATAGCTTAGCCAGGTTATTTAACTCAGCTTTTCTAAATCCCAGACCACCTTCAGATTTTGGGGAGCAAAGAGTATCCCACCCCAAAAGATGAAGCTTTTTATCTTTTGGATCTAAGTATTCTCCCCACCAAAACTTGCATAGATAGGCATCCATCTGTATACAAAGATGCTTAGGGATTAGAAAGGCTCCCATATTTGATAAAGGGGGATATCCCGGCCAATGTGTTTTACCAAAGTAGTTCTAGCAGCATGAGATAGTAGTTTATGAATCCAAACAGTTATTCTTGCATCCACATCTTATAAAATGCTCATATTGGTTTAAATTTTAGAAGATTGAAAAACAGTGGGGGTACCCCAGGTATTTCTCCCCCAAATACCTGCTTTGGATATCCAAAATATTGGCTAAAATGGCTTTCCTACATTTGGGGATTTTCCTACTAAAAAGAATACCAGACTTTTGAAAATTTATTTCCTGACCAAAAGCAAGACAATACTTTTGAAGATAACTCTTTATAACATTGAAATTTTCAGTAGTAGCAGAAGAAAATAGAAGAGAGTCATCAGCAAAAAGGAGGTGGGTCATCTCAGGGGCATTTTTACAAATCTTTATACCTTTAAGAGAACCATTTCTTTGGAGACTATCTATATAAGAAGATAGAGCCTCATCACAGATAATGTAAAGGTAAGGGGATAAAGGATACCCTTGCCTTAGACCTCTCTCAGGTTGAAAAAAACCAGTAGGACTACCATTAAAAAGAACCGAATAAGAGACCGTAGACACACACTGATTTATGAGTTTAATCCAGTTTTCAGCTAAACCCATTTTTCTCAGGACTTTTTCTAGAAAACCCCATTCCAATTTATCATAGGCCTTATACATATCAAGTTTAATAGCAGTAGTGCCCTCAACTTTGTGATTATGATTGACCGAATATATGGCTTCATTGGAAAGAAGAATATTATCAGAAATACTCCTCTTTGGTATGAAGGCACTTTTATTTTTGGATATAATGTTATTCATAAAGGGTTTGAGTCTGTTAGTAAGAGTTTTGGAGAGAATTTTATAAATAAAGTTACATAAACCAATGGGTCAGTATTGGTTGACCAGCTCAGCCAGGGGGACTTTGGGGATAAGAGCTATGTTGGTATGGTTGAAAACTTTAGCAATATGACCAGTTCTAAAGCAAGTTTGGGTCATATCCACCACATCTTCACCCAATATATCCCAGTGTTTTTGGTAGAAAATACCAGTAAAACCATATGGTCCTGGAGCTTTTTTACCTCCCATTTGAAAAATATCATTTTTGATTTCCTCAGCAGTGAGGGGGATATTCAGCAAATCATTATCCTCATCAGTAAACTTAACAGGGAGATCATTTAGAATTTCTTCCTGAAATTGTTGGGGCTGAGAGGAATAAAGATTTTTGAAATAATCTAAAAAAGGAGTTCCCAATACTATCTCTATCAGTTAGAATAGCATTGGTAGAATCCTAGATCCATCTGATAGCATTCCTCTTTCTTCTAAAAAGAGCAACTCTATGGAAATAAGGAGTATTTCTATCACCCTCAATGAGCCAGACTTATCTTTCCAATAGAGTTCCTCTAGGGTATAAAGATACTCTAATCTAGCTTTAAGTCTAGAAGTAGAGGTGGAATCAGTGGGATTAGATATCTGTAAATTTAATAAGTCTTTTCTAGTGGTAGATATATCAGTTTGAATATTACCAAAAGAAGATTTGTTCCAATCTCTAAGACCCTTATTAGTATTAAGAAGTTTAGCTTTTAGTTTATAGGAAAGAGAGCCTATGACATTGACAGACCAAGAGTTAGCAATGATATCTCTACAGGTAGGATCCTCTATCCACATAGCCATAAAATGAAAGGGCCTAGGCATACTATTTTCCTCATAGTTAAAACCTATATGCATAGAACAATGATCAGAAGAATCCCTTGGGATATTGTTAACACAGAATTTAGGACAAAGTTCCTCAGCTATTTGGTTAAGAAAACATCTATCTAGTCTTTCAAGAATTAGATCAGGACCTTGTCGCATATTATACCAAGTAAATCTTGAGCCAAAAAACCCAGGATCATGCAAACTGTAAGTAGACCAAAATTTTTTTTTGAAAAAACAAAATCAGAATCATTCACTTCTAGACTACCATTCTTATCTTCAGTTCCTAGGAGAGTGTTAAAATCACCAATAACAAAAACTGGCTCACCAATGGGAGCAATAGTCTGCTGACATTGTTGTTCCCAAAAAGAAGCTCTAAGAGAACTATCAGGTTCACCAAACACAAAATGAATGTGGTAGGTTTTAGAATGAATGATGTCGGTTAAAGTCACATATATGCCCCTTAAGCTAGAAGATATAACATTCAAATGAATTTCTTTTTTCCAATCCAGCACCAGACCACCACTTCTACCAATACTAGGGACATTGAAGGTACAAGGAAATCCCATGTTTTTAAGTTTCCTAGCAGCCATGTTTACCCATTTTGGTCTCAGAGAGGAAAATAATGCCAGGGTTGACATTTTTACGTAGCATGTTATGCTCTTTATTAGCAGATTTTTTTCCAAAACCTCTAAGGTTCCAAGTTATAAGATTTATGTTGTTGACAGGGAATTGGTTCAAGATATGGTTACAATTATCAAGAATAGGGTGATTGGGAATAGAAATTACTTGTGGAGGTGAGCCGGAACCACTGCCAAGAGAAGAATTGGATTCATCACCATTTTGAGTTGAACTTTGGGAAGAAATCAGATTAGGATTAGCAGCATTGAGAGGGGAATTATTGCAGACGCCATTGCTTACTAGGGAGGTATCAGTAGGAACAATGAAGTTACCATAGGAGTTGAACATGTCTTGGGTATTGAGGGAGCAATTGGACAAGTTTATATCAGATAATTCACCCAAATTTGTGATTGGAGAACATAGTTGAGCGTAATTCGGTTCGTTGGAGTTCTGATCTTCAGGGATAGTATCATGACTAGCAACATTATAATTAGCTCTGGTACGTATCCTTAGATCAGATCTTGGATTGATCTTCCTTTTGAGATTAGGTATGGCATATTTTTCAGCAGAATTAATAGCTCCTATAGTGACAATAGGGCTGATATTTGGTGAAGCAACGGTTTTGAATCTTCTTGATGAATTGGTAGTGCGAATCGGTCCACTAGGTGTTGACTCAGAACCAATAACTGAGGTATCCACAGTAATATTTTGTGTGGTAACTTGCTTACCGATTAGTGGCAAGCCATTTTCCACTTGTGTTGTGTGCTTTTGCACAGGGCCAACATCAAAAACCTTCAATGCAGTAGATCGATTAACAAAGGGACCCATATGAAAGGTGTTGGATAGAATTTTTTTTGCAGTATTCTCCAGTCTTGGATCAACCACTACATTTTTTCCTATGGAGCCTACTTCGGTTGTTAAACTCATAGGAGTATCTTGTATATCCTCAGGATTTTAGCATGTTGATCTCAAAAGTACCGGCAGATGAAGTACTGACTTCCTTGACCGGAGATGGCATCATAAGCTTTGAAACACTTGGGAGATTGTAGTTGTTGTGGTTGGGATTCATTTCTTTCTGTTTAAGCTTCCAAGCAGGGCAGTTTTGGTCCTTGTGATCAAGGATACGACAAGAGGTACAGAAATATCTTGGAACTATGATATGTCTATATTCAATAAGAAAAGGTTCATTTCTTCCATTAGTAAAAAGAGGTATGCATGTTGGTAGAGCTTTCTGGACTGGAATTCTGATATAGACTTTAACATTCTTCTTGTGTGGGTGCTTTCCAAATGGGTTTTGAGCTTCAATGATTTCACCCATATCCATAGTAAGGAGCTTCAGATCCTCAAACTCTGTGCATTCATTTGGTATACACAATATGAACCACATAATCTCTTCATCAAAAGTGAGTTGTTGATTTGGAGGCCAGCCTTCAACTGGCACTACTTTCAGTACTGATAAATAGCCACAGACAAACTAAGGTTTCTGAGAATTGATTCTGTTGAAGTCCTCCTCAGAGAGGAAGCGGATGAGAACTTTATTTTTTTGACCATTGAAAGTGGTAATAGAAGGGTTTTGGGCCAAAGGCCAATTGTATATGATAGAAGTAGTTGGAATAAGGGTTTCACTGCAGATGTAACCATCCATACACCATTTCCAGTTAGTGTCAGCTTCTGCTAAAATAACTTTCTTATCAATGAAAACAGGTTTAGTGAGGGAGGCATGGAGGTTTAACTTATCAGACATTTGAGTAGAAAGAGCTTGAATATCAAGATTAAGATTATGATAATTCTCTGAAGAAGATGGGTTTTCCATAGTGAAAGTGATGAGAATATATATTTCAAATATTTGAGTAAACTTAGGATTCCCAATAACTATTATAAAATAGATAGATAATAAGAAAGAAGTCTGCTGAATATTGTGTTGATATATGGAGCAGGCAGTGTAAAGGATAGATGTGTTGGAAAGGTTTGTAACTTTTTGAATTTGAACCTTAAAAATGGAATGAGAATAATGTTGACTAATGTTTGAGCAGATTTCAGGATGTTTTTGATGTAAGATTATAGGAGAAAAGTCGTACGTTGTACTTTGGGTGAGAGGCTTAACGTATGGTAGGTCGCTCTCAGTAACAGATTTTTGAGTTAGTCTTTGCTTCAAGTTGTTCACGTGAGTATTATACAAAGAGAACCACAATAGAGTATAATTAATGGTGATAGAGTGGTTACTTTGGAACAGAATATAATAGAGATGGATGATTGAGGATCGGGTTATTGAATATTTATTATGTTTGTCATTTTTTGTGATAACGTTGGGGTGATGATGTAAACTTCCAAGAGTAATAATGGTGGAAAAAAGGGAAAATTTCCTTTATGAAATGGTGAAGGGGTGGGACTATTGTTTTATTTGCTGAGTAGTTATTTCTGGTAGGTGGACTAGGACCATTCCTGGCTAATATGCCCCAGACAGCAGCGGTGCCTCCCAACTGATGTTGCCATTTCCCAATCTGCATGCAACATAAAATGTTAATTAGACCCCAAAGATAAAATTCATAGATTGGTAACCTACCAAATAATCTCTTAATAACAGTTCCGTAGAGTGTAGGGATTATGATGAGGTTTAGGTGTTGAAAATAGGTATTGGCAGTGTATTTATGGTTTGAAATGGTAAAATCATACGCATGGCTTTGAAGAGGCGTGGTAAACAAAGCGACATGACGCTTAACCAAACGTCTTAAATGGTAATGAATAGGTTTGTTGGTGGCTTCAAAAGGAGGTTTATGGGAGTAATTAGCAAAAACCAAGTAAAATTTCGTATCATTATCACCAGAATAGGAAAAGTTTAGAGTGCACATAACCAAATTAAGGAATGGCCGGAGAAACTTCACAGAGTGCTGGGAAGGGGGTAATTCTATCGGGTTCCTCACAAACCTCCGATGTTGCATCTCCAGAATATGAATTAGCCAAATCTCTTCTGAAATATTTGGGTTTAGAGGAATTGCAGAAATTGCAGGGAGTAGTTCTCTCTGAGATTGAGAGGCATTTGCAATTGCAAGACCGTCAAAGGGAAGAAGAGCAAGCAGCACAGAAGAGAGAGCATGAAGCAAGGAGGCGAGAAAAGGTCTATGAAGTATGGTTGCCAAAATATTATGAGAGGCGGGAGAGGAAAGACGAGGAATGGGAAGAGAAGCAAGACGAGAGAGATGCGAGAAAAGCCAAAGCACCCCAATATGGAAGTATGACGGAAGAAGATACTGATGCATCAGATGGATTTGACTCAGATGGTGATGATGAATATGGGATGAAGGCCAGTAACATGGAATCAGATGGAGATGGTGAAGGATTTAAAGGAGAAGGGGATGGAGAACTTGTTTATGATGAGGAACATTTGCAGAGTCGCTTTGCATATGAACTAGCCAACCCAAAAATCTTCTCACGCACCATGAACGAGGGTGAGCCAATACGCTTAAGTGTAAGTGTGAGGGCTTATTATGGTGATAGTGGTCAGAATGGTGATACCGATTCCAGTGGAACTTCTCTAGCTTCATCTGACAGCGAGGATAGTGAGCGAGGAGGGGGGAGGACAGGATGATTTGTGGTGAGAGGCACTAAGTTACCAGATGAAGCCGAATCTTTAGGATGGGAATAAAGCCAGAAGATGGTTAACAAACGTTTTATGAAAAGGATTTTCTGGTGATTTCCTTGTCTTCCCAACTTCTTGAATCTGCTACCGTTGAATATGGTAAGTTTTTTTCTTGGTTTTGCAGAAGATCGATCGGCTTTGTTTGAAGTTATTTTGGATGTAGAAAAGGTTATTGGTTTTTGCGGTTTGTTCAGAAATTTGAAAGTATTTGGGAAATCTATGTAATGGGTGAATTTTGGAACAATGTTCTTTGGGGATGGGTTGATATGTTTAGTAATTATACTGTTGGTATTATGATAAGTAATAGTAAAGGTTCAAATGTGATGGTGAAACAAGGTGTTAAAGCTGTTATTGTAAGGGGTTATGAACTGATTGTTGTTACTTTCCGAAGTATCATAATAGAATTTGTGTTTAATTTCTGTAGAGCTAGTACTCTGTCTGTGAACTTTGCTGGAAGAGAAATTGATTAGAGAACGCAAGAAATCGTAATTAAGACAACTGCAGATAGTAGTAATTAGGTGAATAGCAAATTTCTGAAACAATTTGGTAAACATTCAAACTCGTACAAAGCCAAGAAAATGAACTGAGTTGGCCTCCGACTTGCAAAGCAAGAATCGGAAGAAAGAGGATTTCGAACCGTTTCGCAGCAGGAATAAGTTCAATACTTAAAAAGGAGTTGAACCTGATGATTCTACTGAAGATTTCGGATTGGTAATAAAAATAACAGCCCCCACATTTTAGACAATCTGCAGCTAATACACGATAAAGCACACTACTAAACAAGACTAAAAGTAGAACACATAACAAAAGCCAACACCATACATCTCATCGTACAAGCACAAACTTACAAACACTAGTCTTCTACTGGTTGAGTAACAAGATAAGGCGAGTTACCCATGAACAACAACACATGATATGATATCATCAAGGGCATTTGGTCCTATTACCATGGGTAGTCATGTCAGTGTAACATGTTCCACAAACTTCTCTATTTCCAAATGTACCTGGTGGTACACATTTGCACCTCACGCAACATGTCCCGCATGCTCTTGTGCACACATTTGGTCTTGAATGAAGACTGCATCTTGTTAAACACAACCCATCACAATCTACCTCTTCCATGAGCCTTCTGTTTGCTCCTCTTACAGTCTTACTCTGTATCTCAGTTGAAACCTACACAAGGATATCCAGACTAAACTTTTTTTTTTTTTTTGATTGGTAAAGAATGTTATGTTAATGTTAGTTTGTTAGTGTTTGAACGAACTACGACCTCTTATTTGAAGGCCAATATAACACCAGATGGTTTATCCAGACTAAACTTTAGAAACACCACTTCCACGAGCAGACAACAAGACTTTGAATCTGACACTTGTAGTAGCACAAATTTACCGATAAAACGAAAATAATAACCGAGAAGAAATAGATAAGTAGCTGGAGGCTGCCAACAAAATTATGTAAAACGAAGAAAATGCATGCAAAACTTCATGAACTTTTTTCTAAAATGATGTGTATTATTTTACCTGAGAAACGAAGAAGATCAAAACCCCCATTAGAAGAATCATGCGTAACTGCGCCATTTGAAGTGACACAAACAGAAATATTGAGGGAGTTCTATAGCTGCTTCTTTTGCTAAGTTTTAGTCCTTGTGTGTGTATGAACTCCAAAGAAGCTGATCAAAAGTCTTCATTTATAGTATGTTTTGATAAAATAAGGCCCCCAGCTTCATTTTGTATTTACCGACTGCACCACCAATCCATGCCTTACTCAGGGGTAAATATTAGAGTACGGTACATACTAGAGAAGCAGACTGGGTGGAGTGTAACAATAATAGTAGTGTAATAAGAAGAAAACAATAAAGGAACTGTGGGGTGTGCAGTTTACAGCTAAGTGTGGGTTGGACTTGGAGGAGCGAGGGAAACTGTCTGACGAAAGAATTGAAATGAATGGATGTACCTCTCATAAGTAAAACTACTCCCCCATCACTTTTGTTTACCAACTTCTACACCTGAGTGAGGAAACTCATACATGCCATGAGGTGGCATCTGAAAGTTGTTCTGTCTTGTATGTGACTATGGGTGTAGCAGGTGCTGGTCACTCGCATTAACAATGAGTAACAAAATATTAAAGTCGTAGTTATGCCAACTCATAATAACACTGAAGATTTTCCCCACCATCCTTATTTTGAGTTTTTATCTTACAGTGGAAATATTTTAACGTTTTGTGAAGCTTTGGCGAACGAGTACAAGCTAAGCTATGATGGTGAGCTTGGTAAACGGGCGTCAGGAATTAGTAGAGGGACGTTAAGTGTAATAACAATGTCTTTTTTATTGGTTAGGGGGTGTCCTATAGGGGTGTAGAATGACTAGATTACCCCTTTCACCTTAAATTAATCAAAATCAAATCAATTTTTTTAATTAACCAAAATCAAATCAATTAACCAAAATTTTTTTCATCTTCTCTTCTCCTCCATCAACCCTAACCTCCATTAAACCTAGAAAATGTCATCGTCTTGATTAATCAAACGATTTGAAAAATGTTTGGAAAAACCCAGTTAGGGTTTAGTTTGTTGTGTTGGATTTAAGTTAATTTTGTATCAAAAATTAGGGTTTTGAATAAAAATTGAAATTGAAATTGAAATTTCTGGGTTTATGCTAGTTACGGTTGGTAATAACTCAAATACGAACTGCAACTGTAGATTGGGTTGATGTTACGGTTGGTTTAAACTCAAATACCAACAATAAGTTCTTAGTTTTGGGAATATGTTTAGTTACGGTTTTTATTTGCATCATATTTATCAATCGTAATTGAGTTACGGTTTGAAATTCAATTAAACTAACCAACCGTAAATCATCCTGAATGTTAACAACTTATCAAATAGTTATGTACGGTTCAAAATTTAAGATGACTTACCAACCGTAGGTTAGTTACGGTTGGTTTCTATTCATTAGTTACCAACCGCAATTTAGTTACGGTTGGTAACTAAATTAAATTACCAACCGTAACTGGGTTTACGATTGGATCTTCCCCAAATTTAACCAATTACGGTTGGTATTCGATAACTTACGAACCGTAACTAAGAGTTATGGTTGGTCACGAGCAAAATTGCAACCGTAAGTTCTTCTGAAAATTCAAAATTTTGATTTTGTTATGCAATTTAGATAATTTTGAGCGAGAAAAAGCTAATTGGAACTAATTTAGAAGTATATCGGGTCATTGGAATCACTCATTTTGGTGGAGTGAATCAAAATCTAAGGTTTCACAAATATCACATAAGTTTTCTTCTCCTCAATTTTTTTTTTTTTATAACTCTAAAAATCTGATTTTAAAGTTATAATACATTAATCTTGATTATCATCACTAATCTTGATTATTAACAATAAGGGCTAATTAGTCATTTACAGATTTACATTGATAAGGGGCACTTGAATTTAATTCTAATGACCTTTTTTGTCTTATTAATTTGACGCCCCTCTACCAATTCATGACACCCATTTACCAAACTTGTTATACAATGTTTGTGATACTATTCTATTCTAGAGTCTAGACTCTGCAGTACATCAAGGCTAACCAGAGACCATAAAGATGTCTCTCTCTTACTGTGCAATCACTGACCTGCTTACTCGCTCCACTAGTCATGCATCACGTCAGTCAATCACCATCTTTATTTATCTGCATTACGGGCATCACCAGCTGTACGCCGGCCTAAGATTAGACTGTCCATAAGACGTGCAATTGCAAACCACGGTCCTCCTCTAGAATCCAGCATTCTCGGTAAAATATGGGGAAAAAAAAAGTTAACTCCAAAACCGATCAAAATAGTACGTTTTAGTCCAAACCTAGTTAACTAGGTACAAATTAGTCCAAATATATGGAAATTACACTAATAACCCTTAATATTACAATTTAGTCGGAATATTTTCAGTTTAGTCATAGTGACTTATGATGACGTCACCGGTTTTAAATAATATAAAAATAATTTCAAAACGATTTATCTTTCGAACCCCTCGTCCAAAATTCACAAACTTTATATATTCGGAAAGATCTTTTCGATAGCTACAAAAAGAGTACCCATATGACTATATAATATTCACTTTAAAAAAAATTAATTTTTTATTCGTTATTTGATGTGTACAAAAAAGTGCACCTGCAAGAAAATTTTAAAAATTTATGGAATCAGTTTTCTACATGTCCACCACTTTGTATACACAAAAAAAAAAACATGGATGAAATTGGTCATTCATATCCACTTTTAAACCAAAATTTTCAAAGAAATTATACTGATGCATCAATAACAATATGCACACCCCTGCAAAACATCAATGAAACCGTTTATTCATAACCACGTACAAATTTAATTTTTCATGGAAAAATACACTTGTGCATCAATATGTACACCCTGCAAAACATGCATAAAAATGATCATCCATGACCACACCTAACCTTCTTTTTCATTAAAATTACATGCGCGTACATATTTGTACACTTCTCCATGCATGCGTATAATTGATTATTCATAACCACACGCAAACTTATTTTTTCACTGGAATTACATAGATGCACCCCACATAACATTCACATATAAAATCGACCATTCATACCCACACATCGACCTATATTTCATGGAAAATACATTTGTGCACATATATATACACCCATACAAAACATAGAACAAACAACAATATTCTCCTACAAACTAATCTATTTCAATGGATTTACACAAGTGCACTAGTATGTACACAACTACCCATATTGTATAAACATAATATATGGAAACTCCGATGGATTTGAACCATCAACCTCCACAAACCTTGTGATAGGCTTGGGCGCTCTACCATTTCGAGCTTGTGAGTCCCTAAATGAAATGCATAAAAAGAAAAAAGAAGGGATATTTTGATTTTAGGTCACAAAAAAGTGACCAGAGTTGCGTTTGGGTCACCACCAAATTTTAATTAGAGTTTGGGACATATGATCGTAGTTGAGTGCGTTGACAGTTAGTAAAGTTAGTTAAACAGTAAAATGACCAAAATTTTGTTATATTTCCAATTATTTACTAACTCAGCCATAGCATATTCCGTTAATCTCTCGTGTGGGATTTTTTTAGATTTAGGATTATATCGCTAACAAGGTGAACGGTTCTAGTTTGCCAACATCATTAAAATTGTCTTAAAAAAGAATGGAACCCCACCATGAAATAGTAAAGTTGCAGACGCAAGAAAGAAATTGTGAGAGATCAGAGACGATCCACAACGGAGGTGTTCTTAGTTTTGTTTGGATTCATAGTTTTTTTTTTTTGAAGCATTTGGATTCGTAGTTGTTTAGGTAATCATAGTCGGAAGGGAAATTGAAGCAACTAAACGAGGGTTTTCTTCTCTATCACAGCTAAAGTTCAGTGTTAAATCGAGAAACTATGGTTCATCAAAAATGGTTAGTACATGAAACCCACTTCAAATTGTCTTTTTTTTTGCAACATGGATTTATAGAATTTGGAGTTTTAGTATAATTTGGATTTTAGGGTTCATATTTTTTGGGTTTTTACTGTAGAAACTTGTAATTAGTGTTTTGGATGGTTTGTGGTGGATCAATTTGCATGCAATAGAGATTTGGAAGGTTTAATTGTCGGAATTTAGCTTCGCTTCATGTAATTTTAGGGTTGATCAAAATTTGTTTTTTTTTTTTTTTTTTTTTCTTTTGTTGAAGCCCTCTCTCCTTAAATAATTCAATTTCCTGAACTTGATCCCAACTAAACAGCAAAGTTTCGTTATCTTGCACTAATTAATGGCTAATTAATTTTTCTTAATGGATAAGGGAACTGGAGCAAGACTCATGGCTTTGGCAGCTGTGAAAACGGTCAGAGTTTTTTTAAACCGAGGTGGAGGAGGGTGGTTGTGGTGAAAGGCTGAAAGCTATGAGACGAAGGCGGCATAGGTGGTGTTGCTACAACTGGTTGTACCGTAGGTGGTTCTGTTAACTGCAACTAACAGAGTTAAATAAATATAAAAAATAAATAATTAGCTAACTGTCAACACGGTCAAACATGATCATGTGTCCCAAACTCTAATTAAAATTTTGTGGTGACCCAAACACAACTCTGGTCACTTTTTTGTGACCCAAACTCAAAATATCCCAAAAAAGAATTGATGCCAAAGGTGCACCAAGGTATGATATAATCAGCACGTGTATAACTACATACACATCAACAATCTACATTGTATAATTATGTACGTATTAACAATCAACAGGTGTACAACTATGTACATATTAGGAATTAATATGTGTATAAGTATATATACATTTAAAATCAACATGTGTATAACTCCGTGACCCTGGTTACTCTCACCAACAATGCGATAACCATTTGAATATCCACAAAATAATATAAACGAAAGCACTATTAAGAACCTCCATAACCAACTACATGTCATTTTCTCACATGTGCACAACTTCGTACACCCTAGTTACGGAAAAAAAGAAGACATACTCACTTAGATCAATGATTTTCCATGTCATTTTCTCTTGGGAGTATATGTTTCAGCTATATGAAAATAGTACATGGTGTACAAAAAAGTACACATGTATACATTGAGGATTGCAAACTACATGGACGGTGTACATTAGAGTGCACATGTTTCAGTTATATAATTTCTTACCATATAGCTTCGTATAGGGTCATTTACATAGTAGTAATCTTGTGTAATTTAGAATAACAAACTTTTTGCATACCTTTACATATTTTCTCACATCAGCCAAGAACTCTAGAACACTCAAGCTCTTAAAGTGTTCAAAAGCAACCTCGAGGAGATAAAGCTTTGGCGCCAAACTCAAATTAACGGCTGAGACTCTCTCCATTGGCAAAGGGACCTTGAATAAAAAGAGAACACAGTTAGAAAATATCAACAATACAACTACAATCGAACAAAAAATAAGTACATGTAAAGCAGAACAAGCACATATATACAGAGATAAACAGATACAATAGGTGTACAATTATGTACACATTAAGGATTAACATATGTACAATTATGTACACCTTCATTTTTTACATGTGCACTGCTTTGTACACCCTGGTTTCATGGGTGCCTATACTCAACTACTTCTTCCTTTATATTAGCTCCAAAATAGGCTAAAATATGCAAAAAAAGTTCATACAATCATGAGAGGACAACTATGTACACGCTTACAAAAATACATCATATATACCCACAAAAAATGCATATATTGTTGAGATAGCACAGTGGTGTACAACTATGTACACACCTATAAAAATTCTAAAAAAAACAAACATCCATACCTACAAAACAAGTCATATATATTATTGAGATTGTACAATTGTGTACAACTATGTACACACCTACGAACTAGTGGTCAGTTTATACCCTTTCCTTTGGTAACATATCTGGATATTTGGCTATCATCCACATACTCAACCCAATCAATTTCCTTTACATTATGATCTAGTGAGTCTAAACGGCTAAACCTAGCTTATGTCAACATGTGTTTCCTCTAGCTCTCAGTGATACAAACATTATACCAGTTGGTACACGTGTACTCCAGGTGCACCAATATGTACACTTGCAATAGAGGTGTACCAATATGTGTACTTATAGAAGGACGTTAACCTAACTCAACTCTACAAACCATGCACTGCTAGAATAAAGCATCCTTTATTGCATTTCGAAGATCACTAGCTTACACAATATCATTCTTGTGAGCATTAAGTAAGACTGAACTAAGATCAGACCAAGGAGACCAACATATTATAATTATAAAACATACCTCTTTTTGTCAGTGCAGTAAAACATTAAAGTCAGGTTAGACGTTGAAGCTCACCAATTCTTTGGTGTTGTCAAACGAAAGTGAAAACATATTAGAATAGGATTATCTGATAAAAAACATGAGAAAGTCTATATAATGATACCAAGCATAAGCTTGTGGAGCCATTGTTTTCATGTGTACTCCTTTGTACACACCTATAAACCATGCATGAGATTGCTCATTCATACACACATTTGGACTTACTTTTTTCATGGAAAATACACTGGTGCACAAGTATGTACACACCTACAAATTATGGATGAAATCAAGCATTCTTACCTACAAAATTCATGTGAATACTTAATTGGAGCTGCTGATTCCTTGAGTCATGCCCTTGAACGTGTATGTCCGGTAACATAAAAGTTTCAAAACTTTAGAACCTAACAAAAGAAAAGAAAAGAAAACACACTAAAACACATGGAATAGAATGGAAGTGTACAAAATTAAAAATGATTATAACACAACGATGTTCTTCATCAGCCCTAACAACCATAACAACAACATCAATGGAAAGTAACTCATTTCTTGAAGACGATCCTTTCACTTCAGCCTTTGCCTAGCCACCATCGTGTATTACAGCAGCAGCCTTTGCCTAACAGGTGTATAACTATGTACACATTAAAAATCTATATGTGTACAGCTATGTACACACTAAGAAATTTGGTCTAATCGAAGTCCACCTAAATTCCAATACGTAATAATTCTCTAGAAAAAAACATTTGTTTTCCTAGTTTTTAATAAGTTCAAAAATTAGGTTAAGTTGTTTACCTAGTTTGAACATTCTCTTTTCCTATAATTCTTTTTATAACACAAGATATACCAGCGTTAACACTGGTCATCACATCAAAATTACGGGTTTATACCAATGGACCACCGCTAAGAGCCTGCAAAAATCAAATATATATAATCAATTAGTAAAGCAAACTTTCCCTGAAAAAAAAAGATCAAACCAATAACATAAGCAATCAGAAAACACAAATTACAAAAATAAGAAGTATATTTGTTGCAAGGTTAAACCAAAAACATCAGCAATCATACCAAATCCTCAAGCTACAACCTTCTTTACTATTTTCAGCTGAATCCACTTCACATCCTCCTCTAAATCACCATATTAATTATTGGTGCACCAATATGTACACTTGCAATACAGGTGCACCAATATGTACACTTGTATTACAGGTGCACCAATATGTACAAATATAGAAGGATGGTAATCTAACTGCCAAGAGACAATGTCAAGCTAAATCGGCTGCTCTACAAACCATGCATGCACTGCTCAAAAAAAGCATCCTTTATTGCATTTCGAAGATCACAAAGCTTACACAATATCATTCTTCTGAGCATTATATGAGATTATCGGTACCTCTCTCCACCCATCACCATGAATATTTACAGCACGCTAATGTCTTGAGGAGCAGTCAAGAAACAATTTCACAACTACCATTTTTTTTTAATATATATCTTTCCAATTTTCCTATTACTATAAAATGACCTTCCAAAGTGTCCATTTGTTTACTCCGATCAGTGGATAGGAATAAACAAGTGCATGCTGCCTGATATTGGATACATGTGTCCAGCTAATAATAGACATTAAAAGTTGCACTATTTTTCGTGACTCCGATAACTGGAAAAAAATAAAAATCAGGGTCTATTTCCTGAAACAAGTTGGGAGAATCATTGAGTACCTGTGGTGGGATTACCTTACTGCGACAACTGTGTTTGAGATTTGTCAAAATGATAATAAATCATCACACACTCCAACCCAATCTCCATTCACAAAAACTTTATCCTTTCCTTTCCATGAGGCAAAAAAGACCTCATCTACAAGCTTCTTCATTCCATAATTAAAAGTTTATCCTTTATCGGCTCTATCAGATTTGTGGAGACAAGTCCAATGGTCGCCATATTCTTTTACAAGCCAACATTTTTCTCCATTCGAAGTAGAAATGAAACACAACTTTCCCCAGTGAGAAGGATTTCTGCAGTCAATAAAATAGTTAATTTCAGATTACACATTATTTTTATTTTCAAGAAAAGATTGCACATTATTTTGCTCATAAAGCAACTAGCTATACAGAAGGATGCAATATATTGTAATTATCCAATGTTAACAATATATCTCATATTGATAATTATCAAAGTAAGACTTCATAATAATTATTGAAGCATACCGGAAGATAAGAAAAAAGCAATCCAACTAAAAAGTTGTGACCATCCAATCCACTAGGATCCCACCTAGACCTACACATATATTGATTCCCAACATGAGCATCGGTTGTATTATAAGCACCGCCAAATCGTAATCGGATACATGCATTTCCAGTTATGGATGCCTATCCTTAAGATTGTAGTAAACAGTTGAAGCACCATTACCTATTATCATACCTGACCATACAAATCGAATAGCAAAAATGCTGTCCTTATATACGTTCCTGAAAACAAAATTCTAACAACCATGTACAACACTCTTACATTTAGATACTGGGACGGAGGACTTCACATCAAATCCCATAACTAGAATAAGCATGGGAATGTAAATTCCACCACCCACTCCTCCTACACTCCCAAATGCTAATGCACTATATGCAATAATTGAACCAACCACTATTCCCTATCCAAATCTCATTTCCAACGCCATAAATAAAAATCAAATGTCACAAATGCTTTCCTTACAAAAAAAAAAATTAAAAATGTAGCTACCAGTACCAATTGCTAAAGAGTGTTACCAAAAAGGACGGTCAAAAAGAACAAACCTTATTCCTACCACCGCAACTACTATAATCTATACTATGTTTCAAGTATTTTTTTTCTTAACAAATAACAAAAATTATTGAATTAGTACTGTTCGTATAAACCGAGCAAAGAAGTGATGTGTGATTCACACTAAAAGAACCTAAAGTTGGAGAAATGTGACTTAATAAACAAAAAAACAAATCCCGTGAAAATTAAGTTTGAATGTGTGAATTGTAGAAGATCAAAACCAACGAATTCTCAACAAAATTTTAACTAACCTTGAATAGATCTCATTCTAATCAAGAATTCCCAAAAACATGTTCTAAAAACTTAAACACAAAACGAACCACATATACAAAATTTACTGATCAGATTAGCATCTGATAACCAATACAAACAAAATGAATACCTAAAGCATCACAAAAGAAATTGCAATCAGATTTCTTACAAACAAACTACTGCTGATATAAACAAACTGAAATTGAACAAGATTTAGATGATATTTTACCAGATCTGTTTGTTTTCAGAACTTCTTTTTGAGGTTCGTCGGGGCTGAGAGAGAAGGGAAAGGTAGAGACACGTAAAATGATCTAAACCTAATCATAAATTGAGCTCGAGCTGAAATTTTATCGATCTTACAACGTCGTCACGTCTTCAACAGAAGTAGATGGAGGCTATTTCGAGTTTCGATTTATGAAGAAGAAATATCAGATTGTGTTGATGGGTACTTTTGCCATAGAAAAAAAGTCAATTTGGACTAAATCGTTCATAAATGGATTGACTCGTCTAAGATTATGTAAATTTGGATTTCCTAGTATTGATTTTTGGTTTTATAATACATTTTGAGAGAGTTTTTTTCCATCTTACAAATCAGGACTAGACTGTCTAAAGCCCAACATATTTGGGACTAAATGTTAATTTCTACTAAAATATAAGCTATCAGGCAAACCACGGTTCTCCTTTAGTACCAAGGAGAAGTTTGTTTTTTTCCACTGATGGTTTTCATTTGAATGTATTTTGAAAGTTCACGTGTATATAGTGGGTTTTGATTGTTGCTCAAATAATGGAAACCAAAGTTCGCTGCTGAGGTCGTAGTACTCGAGTATACTCGTAACTAGATAAACGCTGCCCCGACCAAAAAAATTGGCGTAAAACTAAATTTTGTATAGTGGGAATTAAGTGTTTGACCCTCCCCTCACTCTCTCTTACTCAAATGGCCTTTGGTTTAAAACTCAATTTTGAAAAAAAATTAATCAATTTTATTGAAATGACCCTCAAAAAAGGAGGGCCATTTGGATAAAGATTTTTTGATGATATTACCAAATGATAAAATATATCCTTTAAGGGTATAATCGTCATGCCAACTTAAACATAACATGTCTCACGAATCATACGTAAGAATTCGACAAATTTTATATATTTGGAAAGTTTTTTGAAAGATCTACACAACGAGCGTAAATACAACTATCAAATTTTCATTTCATATAATTTTTTTTATTCTTTAAGTAAATTTTTTTTCTCATATTTTATAGTGTGCAGACAATATGCACACTGATTTTATGTGAAGAAAATATGCACACTGATTTTTGTAAACAATTTTTTAAATTCTCTTCATATTTTATAGTGTGAAGGAAATATGCACACTGATTTGTAAACAATTTTTTAAATTTTCTTCATATTTTATAGTGTGCAGATAATATGCACACTGATTTTATGTGCATACAATTTGCACACCGGTTATAATATTTCAGGGCCACTAGAATAATTTACAAATTTTATTAAATAACTCTGGGGCCAAAAGTTAAAGACCCATAATTTCCAGGGTCATAAAAATAAATTTCTCTTTTGTATAATGGCTATGTAATTAGTTTTAGAAAATTGTGCCTAAATAGAAATATTATTTTTCCTGAAACTGAGGGAGCACGTCGTTTTATTAGTTGCAACGGAAAATTAATTGATGCATAAACCAAAATATGGATGCATAATGTGTTATGCATCCTTAGTTGTGCTTTGCATAATGACTATGCATTCAATTTTCAGACATTGTGCCTAAAAGGATAAACACCTCCGAATTTTTTATAAAAAACTCTAAATTTGATATTGTGTTGCAGTGGAAAATATGGAGAAAGTAAAGATACAAAGAGAGGTTTCTATTGATCAGGATAATAGGGTTACATGGATACAATATCCTTTATATATATGTAAAGGTAAACTCTAGGTAACTAGATGGACCGCACATCCATGGGCCATAGGCCCTATAACACTCCCCCTTGTGCGGTTCATTAACAAAACTTTATACATAGTGCTTCACATATAGTTCTTTGAATGTTGTTCTTCAAATGTCGTTCTCTCCTTGATGACTTGTGCCGAAATCAATTTCCTAACTAAAACTTTGACAAGGAAAAATCCAGTGGGATAAAACCTTGGTACACCTCTTCACATGTAGTACTTCACATGTTGTCTCTTACCTTACATGTAATTCATCACATGCAATACGATCTTCACAGATCGATGAGTCTAAGTTGATTGCCTCGTTAAAACTTTTTCCGGAAAACCCAGAGGATAAAACCTGAACTAAAGAAAAAGAGTACAATATTAATTAACCTTAGAACATAGTTGGATGCGTATATGTTGCCTCATTAAAACCTTGACTAGGAAAACCCAGTGGGATAAAACCTTGACGAAGGAAAAAGAGTACAACATGACAGATGCAAGTAAAGGTAACCTATTGCAAATGTTCACTTTGCTCCGTTGAAGTGGAATAGTTGCTTCACAACTTCTAAGACAGAAAATCCATGTAGGAAAGACAATATCCTTACCTAGGAAATTACATTCCCGGTGTTTGTTGTTGTCTCATTAAAAACCACGCCGAGCAACAAAACCATGTGGGAAAAAGTAACCTCGGTGAAGGAAAAGAGTTCAACACACCATTAGATGCTCTCCCTAATGTCAGACAATTTTCATTAGTCTAATGCAGTCAAAAGGAGTTTATCACACTTTACTTTGGTGACTTGAACATTTATAAAACCATGTTGTTGATTCTATAAGTTACGTTGTTTAACAGACTATCGCATTTCATTTCTTTGATTCAGATATTTTCAGTAATATCAAAACGATCTTTATATCTTCAACGTTCAACATACTTGATATTTTTTAGTGTTGCCTCGCTAAAAGCCTTGTCGAGTAACAAAACCCTTTGGGAAAAATCATTCTCGATCGAAGGGAAAAAGGGTACAACACGGCTTCAATTTCGAAGTAAAATATGTCGACATCATATCCTTGGATCCTCCCCTTGATGTCGGCATCTCCCCCCGATTTCTTTCAGAGTTGTTCCAGACAGTTCATTTAGTCATGTATTTTTCGAAACTGAATATTGGTAATGACTTAGAGAATAATCTACCATATCTCCCTCTAATTACTTTCGTTGGTGAAGAGATTATTGTTCCTTCATAATCAACAACTTTTGGATTGCACTTTTGTTAGCATTCCTTTTAATGTCTTTGTAGGGATAAAACAAATTTATGTCAATGGTTAATTTTAAGTACATGATTACATTCATTATATCATTCCAATGACGTTGTGTTGGCGCTGAGCTATATCTAGCTAACAAGTTCCTTGAGGATGCAAAATTTTATCGAGTACATTATTATACTAAGTACAACAATGCGTATATTGTACTTAGATATGGGAATTTCATCTCCTAATACATCTTCTTCATATTCCTTTGGACGAAATGGTTACTTACTTACATTTGAACCTCGACTAATCATGGGAGTGCTATCAGGATGCATGTCTTTATTAAATTTCATGACAACTTTAGACATATGCAAACTGGTGGAATAATATACCACAAGCTCAGTATTCGATCGAGCTTTCCCTAGATTTTTCATCTCAAATTCGGATTTTAAATAGCTTTTAAGGTCTCTTAATTATTACATCAAGAGTACCCATCATGTTTGTACCATCGACATAGATAGCTACAATTCTAAATCAGGAACTTTCTTGTGAATACGCAAGGAAAGATAACTTACTTGTCTATCCCCTCCAAATCAAATAGTCACTTAGACGGGTATACCACATCTGCATGATTGATTGAATCTATAAGTGAGCATTCTATCTAACTGTAAACGCACTTTATGGTCTAGAGTCATTTGATTTGGGAAACAAAAGTCTATCAAGTACTTTTGTAAATATCTTCTATCTCTTGATTCTTTCAGAGATACGTAACAACCACATACATATGCTGCATTTCAAGTCCTTTTGAAATTACCAATCTAACTAAGTAGCAGAACTCTATAACGTTCATTACAAGAGAACAATTCGAGGGCTTTGTGAGAAACCTCGCGCCACAAGGCGAGTCATTGTACTTTAAGACTACTTTATTATAATTATGCTTTATGACAAATTAATTATGTATGTCCAATAGGCTTTACACTTGGTTGGTTAGCACTACCACACCAAATACCCATATATTTGCCAAAGAACTAAGTTCTACCTGGATTGTGTAGGCCAAATATGTTGTTTATTTGCAATTAATCAAAATAAAGCATGGTTCAATCTCATTGTGCTCTACTTCTGGAGCAACTATTTATGGATTATATCATCACTGTGCATGCATGATCCTTCCATTGACTCATGTGCATTCTCATAATCCGTTAGGATTTCATTGTTCTCTAGAATCATTTAAAACTTCGGAGCGTCCTCCAGTTTGATCCATGGACATATTCAGGGACAATCTTATGAGATGATTTCTGATGATATAAATAAGTTGTGCCTTACTCACCTATTTCCTTTCTAGGTGAGCATTGATCGAACCAAGTGGCATCTCCATCGTCCTTTATGGAGCCACGACCTTAACTATACTTCCACCAAGTGTAGTTGCAACACCTTAGTCTATGGTGTACCCCAGCCTGAGGATTTCTAACCTTGCAGGAATATTTGCAGCTGGTATGTGTGATCTTGTCACTTTAGCGACATCAGTGTACGTTCTGAAAATCGATTATTCTTTGTCACTTCACATTTACATTTATGGAGTACAAGAATCAACACGAGACATAGTGGGAACACACCACGACAATTCCTGTCGTTCCCTTAGAAAATACTTTTTCTTATCTCCCCCTAACGACGGGAAGAATGTCTCATTAAAATGACAACCCGCAAATCTAGAGGTAAGAGATCTCCTGCCAAAAGTTTTAAAATGCGGATAATTATTGGGAACTCATTTCCAACATAACTACTTAATAGTTTTGAAGACCCATCATAGTACGATGTGGAGTCGTAATGGCACATATATAGTGTAACCAAAAATGCGTAAAAACACGAATGTCAGGCTTAAATCCAGTTACCAACTGGTACGCAGAAAAGGTTGACTAATATTGGTTTCTAAAAAAAAAAAATAGTAAGATGCGTGTAATATTGCATATCCCCAAAGCAATAAAAGATAGGTTGGTACGCATAACCTATTCCTTAGACACCATCTGTAACCTTTGATGGTAGCCTCTGCGAGACCATTGGGTATAAGATGCTCTATATTGATTCTATTATACATGCAATATTCATCAAGTCCTTTTGATATAAATTCTCTAGCATTAACAAGGGTGGTTAGCCTTTGCACTTTGCATTATGTGGTATATGTGCTAGTAGTTTTCAAACGCAAATTTCTTAGGAGCTATAACTAGTCCAAAAAGTCAAAACATTCACCAGATCCATCAGTCACTTTAATGGTCCGCATTCTGCATGAATATTTTTCTAAATTTCACCTTATTTTCTTTGTAATATGGAATTTTTACCATTTGCATCTTAGGATGGTCTCGATCCTTTTTTACTGAAGACTTTGTAAAAATGAGTGATATGCTTTCTTACCTAAAAGCATAATGGGAAGGGGGGTTGTGCATCTAGTAATTTAAAAAACACTTATTGAGAGATATGTCGTCACTTTGCATTCTATAAATCTTTTCCCATTTTCGTTCACTCAAATAAAAGGATGTCCATTTGAGTTCTTTCAAAATAGAACATCATATCACAACCAAAGTGTCTTTATGGTTATGTCAAAACCTGAGTGAGTCAATTCCCAACATTAAATTGTCAATTATCCAAGTATTAGTGATTTACAGTTCACTAGACTAATTGACTCATTATTTTCTCTAAAATGTGATTCCTTTCACATTTATTAGAGGTAATTTGTAGATGCATTCTCATTCTCACGGTTATTTTTTGTTCAATAACCGTTTGCACAGACTTCGTAGAAACTTAACAAAGTGTGACTAGCTCTTGGTTCTTACAGAGCTCATGTAAATTTTATTCTTTATACTAATTAGGAAACAAAGATTGAGCATTCCTTCGCTTGGCTATTATCTGTAATGATCCAATCATCGCATGGTATTACATAAGGAAACAATTCAATAAATAATTTAATATATTTCCTTAAGAGCTTCGTGTAATAAGTGGTGTGGCCTTATTACGTAACAAAATAAAATTTATTTCATTTACTTTAGAGTGTTACAATTCATGAGGATAGTATACTTTTCATCATAATGTACGAATGATCCTTTTAACTCAAGTACTTATGAGTATATCTCAAGTGCTTTAGAGTATTTCAGTCTCATGGAAATGATATACTTTTCATTTTATAAGTACAAACTATGAATTTAGTTCTTCGCATAAAAAAGTTCTTTATTTTAACATTAAAAATAAATGTTTACTAAACTACCATACAACCAATAGTCCAGGATCAAATCATACAAAATTCAGTTGATTAAAGATAATTAATAAAAACTTATCAAAATGTAAGTGTATTAATTGGGCAAGTTTCTTATTGCCACTGAAGTTGACAAGCGGGGGTATGGCCTTCTTTCAACATATAGTGAGTTTATTGTCATTTAAACTCTCTATATATCTTGTAGTTGGCTGCTACTATATGATACCTGCATTCCATCACTTGTACGATACTCAGTAAATGTTTATACCAAGCGTCCAACTCTCAATCCAATGAGTCAGAATTACGTCTATGTCTCATGCTCAGTAAATACATTTACTTTGTATTGTTACTACTTGAGCCAATATTACAAGTGTTTTAAATTCCAATGAACAATGAAATTTTCGGGGGAAAATTTTCATGAATGTTTAAAACGTAGAAGTTATGTCTTCATCTTTTGAACAATGCATCGTCATTGGTTGAAGGTTTTCATGATGGAATTAAATACCTTGTAGACACACAATTGACTTCTGTATCAGAGGCTCTTTAATGGCGCTCAAGTACTTCTGAGTCCAAAAGGTCAAATTTTATTCGAGTTGGTTTAATCAGAACCCAGTCAACGGATTGGTCAATGCCCGGTCCATTGGGTTGACTATGACATGTTTAACAAAAGTCCACATATATGTTCCATTATATATGAAGTGCTCAGGCCCATTGATAATAACCTTGAAACTATTAGCATATGAGCCCAAAACATATTGTTAACCCTAAAATTGGAAATTACATTCTCCGACTTTAGTGATCGGAAAACAATAGTATACATCTTCGATGATTATGAAATTTTTACACTAACTTCGTAATAATGTTTCGACAAACGTGACAAAATTTCAACTAAATCCAACGGCTAAATAAAAAGTTATCCGTGACACCGTATGAATGTTCTAATTAGCGTTTTTGTAGACACAGTTGGAAATATCACGTACTTCTGAGTATTTCCATGGTTGGATCTTTATGAAATTTTTATATTAACGCACCAAGAATAATATAAAAAACATACAAAAAAAATATAGTATAATCCAACGGCTGAAATTCTCAAAACTTAGGTTTTTCTACGCTGTTAAAAATTAGGGTTTTTCTGAAGGTACACAGTTTTATTAAACGCAGGTTTTGGAGATTGCATCATATTCCGATTGGATTTAAATTTTAACATAGTAAGTAATGACCGATTGGGTTAAATATATTAAATTTTCATGAAAATCTAACGGTGAAATCTCTATGTTTTATAATCATATGTTTGTGGAACCCTAATATAAAATACGAAAACGAAATTTCTTTGTTCAAAAGAAATACCTGGTAATGCATTCCATGATGATAAACAAATAGGATAAGAATAATCCATAACCAGTCTTGAATGAAGGAAAAAAAAATTGCACCAGTTGGTAGAGTCGTGCATGATAACGTGTTGCAGTGGAAAATATGGAGAAAGTAAAGAGACAAAAAGAGGTTTCTATTGATTAAGATAATAGGGTTACATGGATACAATATCCTATATATATATATATATATATGTAAAGGTAAATTCTAGTTAACTAAATGGACCGCACATCCATGGGCCATAGGCTCTATAACATATTGTTATTTATATTCATTACATAGATTTTTTTAAAAGCTTTCCAACGAAATAAAATTTATGAAATTCCAAGGCCCGAATTTTTAAATATGTTATATATTATAGTTTGCTTTCCAATTATCCCCCTTAAAAAAATAGGATACTTGGAGTTGTGGTAATTGTTCTAAAAAAAAATAGGATACTTGGAGTTGTGGTAATTGTTCTAAAAAATGAGACACCAAATTAAACAAAATCCAATCTTTTTGTTTCAATTTGGAAAAAAAATCACGTGCCATATATAAAGTCATCTCTTGCTTCGCTTGCCTAATAAGTCACCTCGAACAGGTACTTGTCATGGATTGCTTAAAACATGTCAGCAAAAATGAATCACTTTGTAGACTCGGAGTTTACAGGACATTCTGAACGAAAAGAGATGAAATGAGTTTGTATCATTTAAAGAGGATTTCTCAGTGTCAAAATTCCAAGCCATTTGATATACCAATATGAGAGCATTACAGAGAGTTCAACGGCTAACCAAAAAGAAGATCGACTTGCATGTGTTATGCACTCCTAAAACTAGCCTCAAACTTGTATAATCTCGTTTGCATTTCCTTGCTTTCAAAAAATTAAGGTATTTACATAAAAATGGAACTTCTTTTCTACTGAGTGCAAGGGTTCAGAAAAAAATATTGACCTCCTTCTCAGTCATCTCGTATACATGATCTCTTGCGTCTGTCAAAGCCACCTGTTTCGGGATGAAAACTCTTTTTAGCTCTTAGACAATACTAGATAATATAGGAATTGGATTCTACTGTTTCATTATTGTTCTCTAGACAATACTAGATAAATTTAATCATATGTTTATTAAATTTTACCCGCTCCATCCTGCACCAAAAGCTAATACTTCAATACGGAACTAGCAAATGTTTATCTCACCTGTCCTAATTTTGTAAGAAAATTGCTGGCAAAATTCATAGATGTGATTGTAATATCTCCATTTGATTTGAGAGCTTGAGCAATCGCAAAGGCTCCTTTATCCTGCATCACAACAAGCAACCAAATTTAAACTTTAAACCATATGAAATCGTGATCCGTGAAATTAAGATGTAGCAAACTATATGTACCCTTATTTCGTTAAAGCCTAAATCGAGTGATGTTAGAGCTTCATTAACCACTTTCAAGCTGCGCGCCAAACAAGCCGCACCCTGAAAATAGATTAATTTACAAGAACATCAAGATAAAATAAATGAAACCAGTAGAATCTTATAACCGATTTAAGCAAATGTCATATCTATACACAAGAACCTACATCATCTCCAAGGCCATTTGCCCGTAGATCAAGCGTTGAAATGGTTGTGTTGTATTTCAAAGCATCCGCAATATGTTCTGCACCTTTTACTCCAATCTGCAATATCTCACCAATCACTGCCAAAAACTACATTTTGCCATCTTAACTGAATCCAGGCGACCAAAGGTCAATCTCTGTCAAAACCAATTACCTGACACCAACCAAGTTTAAGAATCTCTATATTTCCATGAAACTTAAGAACTTCAGCAAGAGCCTTTGCGCCCTCTGGTCCAATGGGATTATATCCAAGTTCTAACTGTGACACAAAATGTGTTACAGGAGGTAAATATATAATTGATAAAATTGGAGGGCATAACAAACTACATTCAACAGAGAACACTCACAGATGTAATGAGTGAATTATCTTTTAGAACTTGGGCAATGTCAGTGACTCCCTTTGTGTGAATATTATTTCCCCCCTAGAATTGACATCCAATGTCTCAAGAAACAGTCAGTAAGGGGAAATGCCATATATATTAGGAACATAAATATTTGAAATATTTTTAGACAGATTTCGAACTTACCAAATCTATGGCAGTTAGCGAGCGATTTTGCTTCAAAGCATCTGCAACCTTTTCAGCTCCCTGATGAATGTTCCAAGTTTTAAGAACATGAGCATGAAACAGCTAACTCATGTACAAAATAACTCCAAAGACATAATGTCATGATCTTACTTTCTCCATTTAATACTTAATCACAACACAAGAATAAAAATTGCTAAATTCAAGGACTTTCAGCAACCAAAATAGAGAAGCAGCAACAAATGTCAGTACCTCATCACTGATGTCGTTCATATAAAGATTCAACCACAACAATTTTTTGCTTTTCTTGATATACTCAGCAACATGGTAGGCCCCTTTTGGACCGATTTCATTGTTGCTAATGTCTAGAAGTGTGATTTTGCCTGCATACTCACGTGAAAATAATCTCAGAACACACATACTAAAAACTAGGGATTCACACAAAGAAAACTAACACTAACAGGGCAATTGGTTAAAGCAATGAAAGGTGCAGGAACACAACAACCAAATGACCAAATGAAAAACGCATACCTCTATGTGCAGACAAACCAGTCATTAGAGCCCGAACCCCTTCATTACCAATAGCATTTCCATGCACATGGAGTTCCTGCATTCAATAGTTTGCCGGTAAATTCCACAAAGATAAAATGGTGGTTTCTGTTATTCAGATAGTTTCCACTATGAGATGGACAAAAAATTAGAGACGATGCACAAAAAAGACCTATACCCTCAAAGACTTGTTCCCCTCAATCCCTTTAGCAAGTGCAGCTGCTCCAAGAGCTCCACCATAATTTCCACTAGAACAATATCAACTTCCACATGAATTTCCAATATAGTAGGATGACAAAATATAGCTAGGAATGATCGAATACAGTATCCACTATCCACATGTAACAGTCAAACATATAATTTCAGTTCATTCACTTTATTTAATCAGCGCAACTGTTTAGCACAATTGAGGAGGAACATGAATCAAGCCAGCTCAAAGAGAGAAGGATATTCAGGATTAAATCGTTACTCACTTTAGATGTATTGACTGAATAGTGTTATTCCCAGGAAGAGCTCCAGCAAGACTTGTAAACCCCTAAATCATGTTCAAAGAAATAACAGACAAAAAGAAGTTTAGGCACTAATAACACAACAAATGTAGGTCTTAAAATAAAGAAAGCCGAGTGAGAATCAGAATGGCGTACAGAGTAATCAATTAAGTTATTGTTAAGCTCAATAGCCCGCAAGCTTGTATTTTTCTTCAGCAACTCTGCAATCGCCTTTGCTCCCTGTTTGAAGATCCATGGCATACTCATCAACTTATTAACAAAACCGGGGAACCATTACACAGAAAGTTTACTTTCAACTTCTTTATAAGATATGCAGACCTCATCCCCAACATTAGCACTGTTCAACTGGAGCTTTTGAATACTGCTATTGCCCAATAAAATATCACACAAACACTGCAAACAAGAAGACCTTCAATTAGATAGCTCAGAAAATAACTCCTAGCAGCCATCCGTGAACCCGAGATTAAGGCAAAACACACACCCAAGCCAACAAGGGACTTACATAATACTCAGAGTGGTTCATGCCTACATAGTAATCCAACAATCCCAATTCAAAGACGGAATAAAATCGAAGGACTTACTTAACAGTCGAAGTTCTTTTACCACTAAGAGTCGTTTATTCCGACCAGAAAAGAGAGCAAACGGCACCAGAAGATGAAAATTAAACGTATTTGATGCATACAGTGCGATCGTGTTTCGTATTCAAAAAGACAGCTAGGACAAGATTCAACATTTTACACCTCCTAGACTAACTTTGGGTGCACAGGTTACCTTCCGTAAGTCTGATCACAATTGGTATCTGCATTGGGGAAACTTTTCATATGACTCTAGGTCTGCCAACTGGAGTGGGAAGAGAGGGTAGTTATGATCGCGAACTCACAGCCAATTTTCTGGGATTAGGCTAAAATGGCAGTATCTGTTATATTATATATCAACATTTAAGCAGAATCGAAAATGCCAAGTTGATCCAAAGATTCAGCAACTGCAATTCGTCTATAATATGCAACAAAGTGTGTAAGTACATACCATAAGATATACATATGGAACAATTTCTAGATTATACTACATTTCAGTTTAACTCTTTGGCCACCTCAAAATCAAAGGCTCTTGTCATTTCAGTCAATAACAATGTAACAGGATACAGGTTAATCTCTCTTTTGATAAGTCACAGATGCGGGAAAGTAAAAAATCTACTTGCACTAGTTGCAATGGCATATCAATAGAGTAACATGATTTAGATGCTAACCTTAGCTCCTTCATCCCCAATAAGATTTCCAGAAAGATTAAGGGTCTTCAATACGATATTTGATTGAAGAACACCATCAAAGGCTTTCAGTCCAGCTGCAGTTATATCATTTGCAGAAAAATCAACTTCCTCAGCAATCTGTTTAGCAATGGAAAAGAATTAAAGCAGTTTATCGAGGGTTAATAAAAAATCAATTACACCAATGCATTCAAAAAACAACATTTAAGACTGAGAAGGTAAAACTTAGTAGGAATTAAAACCTGATTGTAGGCTAAGCTTTCGGCTAGAAAGAAGAGCCCATCATCTCCAAATCTGAGACCTATGAAGAAACTTGTCATTGGTGAAACCAGACCACATCTTATACCAATACAATGTGTGCTTTCAGGATTAGAAAAATCATTGATGTCCATGATGTCTTAAATTAGTAATATGTAACATAAACTGCAACATGACTTTTAACTAGTGGAGCCTCAAAGCTCTCAACCAGAAGGCAAAGGCAAAGCAAAGACCAGTAGCTCGGTTTTAAAACTTAGCACCCCATCAACATACCTGACATGTTAACACTTCTGAATGACTTAAGTTCTTTAGCAAAGTCATTGAGCATTTGTTTCTTCATCCTACGGTCCGTCTCATCCGTGAAACTAAGGCCAGATGACATGTTTGTACCGGGAGCAAATGACCACTTTATTCCGGGTAAAGAAAATTTACTTTTCCCGGAGGAGGGAGCCGAAGAAGCAGTATTTCCTTGTTTTGGCACAAGAACTTTTTCGACCAACTTCCATAAAACTGTCAGCTGAAAACACAAATTAGTACACAAACTGAAGCCAACGTAGAAAATAGGTAAAGACTTTACCATGACTTGAGGACTACACCACAATATATTCAGAGGAAAAAGGAACATAAAATGTATGTCATGCATTTGAAACATGTTTTAATGTAGGAACATGATTATCAAGAAGTCAGTCTTTTTACAAGAAATCAGTATACTGTACAACATGCAGCATTTCTGGTTCAAGATCATGTTGGCAGAAAACAAATATGAATATTAATGTAACCAACTGTGGAAACCGCTAAATAATAAAATTGAAGTTATACAATTTTGTGATTTCATCAAAAGCAACAGTAGATACCACATTAGATGAGGACATCCTTGAGAAAATCTCATGAACAATACAAGTTATAATGCGTAATCAAGTTCACATTCTAGAGACGACAATTCAGTGATAGACATATGAATTGCAGTACCTTAGCTAATTAAAAATCCTAAACCCTAGCTAAGGTGAAGTAAACCAAGAAATTATGTACACTAAGTAAGTTTTATGCATATGAAATATCAAGAAAACATTATACGAATCAAAATCAATGGTTTAAGAAAATGAAATTGCCATACCGAACGTAACGACGACGAATACACCAGCAGGAATAATCATGGAGACGGCCTCCTTTACTCTAACAGATGATAAAGCTGGTTCAGCTTGAGATTGTCTATAAACTCTTCGACCACCGGTACCTCCTGTTGAACTAGATGAAGAAGCCCTAGGAACTAAGTTTATCAGTCTAGCAAATCGTTTCTTCCGATTGAAAGAGATTGACGGTTGGGGAAATACAACGAGTTGGGCAGAATAACCAGAACTAGAAGTAATTAATATTGAGTTATCAAAACCCTTTTTTCTTGCAAATGGATGAAAACCAATCTGAAAATCAAACAAGAAAATGAGTTTTCAATGGAATCAAAAAGACAGTAGTATGATTTTGAGTAACGAAAGAGAAAAGAGATAGAGAGAATTTCACCTTTGGATGCGTAGATAGAGAAACTGTCGAAGTAGAAGCCATTGATGTTGTTCTCTGGCTGTTTAGTTCTTGAGAGGAGAAGAAGGAGGAAAACTGGAGAAGATAAAAGAAGCTGCAAACTACTACTCCTGTGAAATGCTGATTTTTCGTCAAGGGGAGCTTCTTCTTTTCTTATCAAATGACTCGGTCGATTTTAGATGAGTTGGATTCAAATGGCTCGGTAGTAAGCTCGCGTTGTTGTATAAAAAGCGATTTGGGGTCAACTCATAATAACTTTGGGACTGTAACTGTACAACAGTGGCATCGAGAAATCGATTCTCATAAAGAGTATCATGAAACCATTTAGTGCGCACTTCGTGTGAATTTGAGGTCTACACCTGATTGATGGATTATTTAATAACTAGCTTGAACCCCGTGCTACGCACCGGGATTGCTGGAATTTCTTATATCGCCAGTTCATGTTCACTGAAGCGGGGCTTCGCCCCGCACCCATCCTAATAAGAGTTCTAAGAGCGTCTGCAGCGGTGCGACTAAGAGTAAAGAGTAAAAAAAAAGACCAAATTTGGGTTTAGTCCGTTGAGTGACGCAGTGGGAGGAAGACTAAATTTTTGGTGGAGCGTAAACTATAACAACGCCTGGTGTGGGGCGTGAAGTATACGTCACTTTGATGTGGGCGGAGGGTATAAGTTCGCTTTGGTGAAAACGTAAACAGAAAAGGAAAAAAAAAACAATGGGGTGTTGGTATAAACCACGCCCCAAATTCTTATGCAAATTTTTGAGTGGGGCGTTGGTATAATCCACGCCCCACAAAAAATTAGAAAAAAAAAACAAAACAGAATAAAATAAAATAAAATGGGGCGGGGTATAAACCACGCCTGGTCTGGGGCGTAGAGTTTACGTGCGCTCGGCATGGGGCGTTAACTATATCTGCGCTCGGTGTGGGGCGTTAACTATATCTGCGCTCGGTGTGGGGCGTTAGCTATATCCACGCTCGACTAAATTTGGGTTTTGGTCTTAGTCGGGGACCAAATTTAGTCTGGAAATTTGGTCTTTACTCCGTCCCACTACGTCTCTATTTCTAACCAAATTTTTACTCTTAGTCGTCCGCTACGGACGCTCTAATAAGCTTATATAATTACTATCCAACAAATTGATAATTAACAGTTAAAATTTTATAATAATCAAATATATAATATTATTATGATTTGAAGATCTAACATGGTTTTGAAAACTAATTTCATGCATCATAATAAAATAATAATCAATTTTACAAATAAACTAAAATATTTTAAGCTATAAATACATAATCATTTTTTTAGTATTTAACCCGTGCTTCGAACAGGGTACGAAGGAATCGATTCTCAGTTGGGCGAAGCACCGCATCCGTCCAATAAGGGATCTCAATTAACAACTGCAGTGTACCATGAAAATACCGATTATCATATTTATTTATTTTTGAAGCAAGCATTTAGTAGATTAACAATCGAAACCAAAATATTCATCAGTGACATATTGTTTGAAGTGTTGGAGATTAAGAAATCCTCTTAAATAAAATACTTTTGAAAAATTATACCGACCTTTGAAATCAATAAGTAGTTCATTACATTACATGTATCAGTACTATTGGTAATTAACTGAAATATCACACTTTCTATACAGTTGTATCAATATCTGATATTGGAGACACTAAAAAAAAACACGATATTAATATAAAATAGATTGAAAACTCTAAATGGTGCACAACATATGAATTGCTTCCCGTCAAAGAAAATGTTATCAAGGAAATGTATTGATATATCTTTCTTCGGAAATCATATATTTGTGTTAATAATTAAGGGACCAACTCAACTGCTCTTCCAGGCTCCAACTTCTTATAGTTAAATGAAAGATCACACTCATTAGCCATTATATAGGCATCGATATCTGAAGTTAGAGACACTAAAAAATCGTGATATTAATATAAAATAGATTGTCAACTCTAAATAGGCAAAGCATATGAAGTGGTTCTCGTCAAAGAAAATGTAATTAAGGAAGCATACATATATATTTTTCTTCAGAAATCATATACTTGTGTTAAAAATAAAGCGACTAACTCAGTTGTTTTTCTAGGCTCCAACTTCTTGTAGTTCTTGTAGTTGAATGAAAAATCACCCATATTATGAAGTTGTGTTGATATCTGACTTTAAAGACACTAAAAATAACACGACATTGATATAAAACAGATTGCCAACCCTAAATAGTCCATATCATACAAAGTGCTTCCCGTCAAAGAAGTAATCAAGGAAATGTCATTAGTCATTATATAGGCATCGATATGTGATATTAGAGACATTCAAAAAATCATGATATTAATATAAAATAGATTGTCAACTCTAAATAATGCAAAGCATGTGAAGTGCTTCCCGTCAAAGGAAATGTAATTAAGGAAACACACACATATATATATATATATATATTTCTTCAGAAATCGTATACTTGCGTAAAAAATTAAGCGGGTAACTCAATTGTTTATCCTGGCTCCAACTTCTTGTAGTTGAGTGAAAAATCACACATATTATAGAGCTGTGTTGATATCTGACATTAGAGATACTAAAAATAACACGATCTTAATATAAAATAGATTGCTAACCCTAAATATCGCAAAGCATGTAGAGTGCTTCCCGTCAAAGAAGTAATCAAGAAAATGCACTGATATATCTTTCTTAAGAATCAGAAGCTTGCGTTAGGAATCAAGCAGCCAACTCAAGTTCTCTTCCAGGCTCCAAGTCCGTAAAGTTAAATGAAAAATCACACTCATTATATGGTTGTATCAATATCTGATATTAGAGACATTAAAAGAACACACAATGTATAATATAAAAATAGCTTGCAAATTCTAAATAGTGCAAAACAAATGAAGTGAGTCAAAAGAAGTTGTAATCAAGGAAATGCACTAATATCCCACTATGACCCCGTTTGAATACCCGTGATTGTTGCTTTAACCGTAAGAATCGCCTATTAATAACTGGAATATTTTTGTTGGCAAATGAAATCTAAATTATATTGGTTATGAATTCTCATCATTTTTTTTCCTTTCCTATTTATGACTCCTACTGGTCAGAATTGTATTTATTGTTAATATAAAATAGATTTTCAACCCTAAATATTGCAAAACATATATATAAATTGCTTCCCGTCGAAGATGATGTAATCAAGAAAATTCACCGATCTATATTTTTAAGAATCATATACTTGCGTTAGGAATCAAGCATTAATTGTCTAATTAAGCACAACTAATCTAAAGATCAATATTTGGTTAAGCATGAGTTGTAGCATAATCAACATAGAGATATTCTAACTACAATGGATACATGGCATACATTGTGAGAGCAAGATGTTGACAAACTTGGATTAAATTATATCTTTAAACAATTCTAAACTTTCAAGAATAAGATACAAGATATGAATACATACCAATGAGATTAGGCTTCATCTAAACCCTAGTAAATGAAACTAGAACATGAAGAACATTACAACAAAACTTAAATTTGATAAACTAACATGAACAAGCTATTCTTGGATGGTTTTTCAACACAACAACCCTCTCTATTTATACACAAAATTCCCTCAAGCACTTGGATCCGAATTTTGGCACTAATCCACTCAACAAAACATGTTTTCAACTCAAGTTCTCTTGAAGGATCAAGTCCCTATAGTTAGATGAAAAATCATACTCATTGTATAGTTGTAAGTTGTTCAATGGAATGAGAGTCTTCAACAGTAGGAAATTCATAATTAATGATAGCATTATTAGTGATACTAAAAATCGACATCATGGTATGTTGGAGTTTCATAATGTGAAGCATGCCCGTAAGCAAGCTCTCGATGGAAATTAATATAAAATGGAAAACTAATATAAATCCAAAGCATTAATTGTCTAATTAAGCACAACTAATCTAAAGATCAATATTTGGTTAAGCATGAGTTGTAGCATAATCAACATAGAGATATTCTAACTACAATGGATACATGGCATACATTGTGAGAGCAAGATGTTGACAAACTTGGATTAAATTATATCTTTAAACAATTCTAAACTTTCAAGAATAAGATACAAGATATGAATACATACCAATGAGATTAGGGCTTCATCTAAACCCTAGTAAATGAAACTAGAACATGAAGAACATTACAACAAAACTTAAATTTGATAAACTAACATGAACAAGCTATTCTTGGATGGTTTTTCAACACAACAACCCTCTCTATTTATACACAAAATTCCCTCAAGCACTTGGATCCGAATTTTGGCACTCATCCACTCAACAAAACATGTTTTCTTAATTGATGGAATATATTTGGTTGTGGGAAACAAATTGGGAGGGATTGAGTGAGAGAATGGGGGTGAGGTGGATGTTTTGGAAAGAATCGTGATATTAGTGATACTGGAAATGGAAAAATCATGGGTTGTTTAATCCCAAATTAATATAAAATAGATTTTCAACTCTAAATAGTGAAAACTAATATAAAGTGTTTCAATGAAAAGGTGTATGAATATGCAATATTTGGCACTCATCAAAGATGATGTAATCGAAGATGATGTAATCCAGAAAATGCATTGATATATCTTTCTTCAAAAATCATATACTTGTGTTAAGAATCAAGCGGTCAACCCAACCCAGGCACCAACTCCTTATAGTTAAATGAAAAATCACACTTATTAGAGACATTAAAAGAACACATGATATAACATAAAATAGTTTTCTAGATAGTACAAAACAGATGAAATGCTTCCCGTCAAAGAAGTTGTAATCAAGCGATGAACTAACATCCCTCTAAGACTCCGTTTAAATACTCGTGATTTTTACTTTAACCGCAAGGATTTTCCACTAATTAATGATTGGAGTACCTTTATTGGAAAAGAGAATATCTAAATTGTATTGGTTAATTAAATAATTTGGTTGCTGGATTTTTAGTGATGCATATAGCTAATTTTATTATGTGGGTGTCTAGAAACAAAACATAAAACTCTTTTGGAATTGAATGATTAAAGGGAGGTTTTTTTTTTCCATCAACCGTAGGTCAAGTAAACGAAGTGCTGATACAGCATGGTCTATTAAACAAAGCAATTTCATGCGTATATCCTGTTCGAGAAAGAAAAAGAATAATAAGAATAGGTTTCACAAAAAACTATAATTCAATAATCTAGCAGAACCCTGTCAAAAATATCAGAAAATTTTATAAAGGAAATCCAAGAGAAAGTAGAATGCTCTTAGGACAATAACTTAACAATGTTTTTTGGGATTTACATCCATCCTTATTCCTATTTCCCTTTTTCATATTAACATTTATTCTTTTGGCCCTACATAGAATTGAAAATGATGGACGGGCCGGTATCATCCTGATTTATAATTATATATTCACTAATACATCATCGAAAAGACTTGTACACGTTTATAGAATATATCTAAGATGACAAAGAGAATTATTCATTTTACAAATGTCCTTGCCGATGTCCTTAATATAGACCTTTGAGACTCAGTTGCAAAAAAAAGTAAATGAGAATTAAGATATGAAATGAAATTGCTTTGTGTGGCAACAAAATATAACAAAGTAATGGAAAGACTTTTATTCCCTAAATTAATTCGAAAATACAGGGTAAGAAAAAGATTTTTTTTAACATACTAAATATTTAAGCCATCCGTTTGGGATTCTTTTACCATAAGTAGACCTCTAAAGATTTTTTTGCCCTGAGGTTTTTTTAGATATTTTGAGTTTTATAAACACTAATTTAAAATTTTCTTTCCACATATAATTACAACTATTGGAAAAACTTGCGTCATTAATATGTATGCATCGTTCCATAAATGCTTCAAAAAAAAATCTTTCCATAAATATAATATAGGTGTAAATTACTAATTTTGAAGATATTAAGCTAACAGTTACACAAAGTCTAGAGTCGCCAACATTTTGGTTAACTATGTTGATTCTAACAGAGAGTTATCTAATTTAAACCTACTCACATTTCCATCCTCCCACTAATATGAGAAAAGATTATTTTTACACCTAATGGAGTAAATTTAAGCAATTTTAATCCCAAAAGTATCAAATTATTAGAAATCCATTTGCAGTGTGCATATAAAACTTAGGCATAACACATCTGATTCACAGAATACAAATTATAAACACCATTTAGTTAACCCGCACTGCACCCTGCGATAGGAAAAACCTAGAATTTGTGTCAAGCAAATGATACCAACAACACAAAAATACAACTACCATTATAATGAATAGGTTGTGTCCCTCCTTCCAAAAATTTATCATTTTTAGATCATGAACTCGTGAACTGTTGTAACCATTATGAACAAATAATCTCAATGAACTAAACATTTGTGTGAACTCGAAATATCATACCTTGAACAACATTACAAAAACTAACAACAAAACGATTAAACACCTACCTTTGCTATACATATTTTATTTTGAGAAAATCATCATAATAAAACAGAAAATGAACAAAACAAAATAAACAACCTTACATCGCATCTTCATAAGCTAAACCCTACTACTGCACACCACCATTTTCCTCCAAAAATTTTAATAAAAAATAATCCACCATATCAGTTACCTGCTGTCAGCATAATTGTTTGTATGCATCTCCTCAACCCCGCAGAAAATAGCAAATAACAATTTATATGTGTAAAATGTACCCACGAATAATCATGCTTACCCCATTCTAATGAAATTATTCAGGAATTGCTCTCGCACCTGAAACACAGAGATAGTCAACAAACAAACTATAACCTTAGGAAAAACCGAATTGAGACCTAAAATGAAATTGGTACTTCAATTTCACCTTTTCAAACAGACACTTTTGATGAGATGTCGACTTCTTAAACCACCTTTCCAAACTAAATATTTTGATTTCTGAAAGATCAAACCCATAAACATCATGGACTTTATTGAATATGGGTAAGAAACATTCCACCAGTAAAAGCTTAATATTGACCTCCCATCACCGCAACTTATTGATTACATGCAAAATAAATAATAAAAATAGATTAGACAATAAAATCCAAGATTGTAAGAAACTGAAAAAAAAAAGGAATAAAAAACCCGAAAATAAAAGTAACGCGCAAACAATGAGGTTTGGCTTTCGCTTGAATTATTTATATTCAGTCACCAAAACTAAATTTTGATAAGAAATTACTTTTATTAAGAAACAATATCAATCAATATCTTAAAGAAAGAAAATTGGGAAAATTATTTTCATAATTTATTAACAACATATTAGTATTATTTAAAATATTTTTAATAATAATTGTAACAACAACTTGTTAGTAGTATTATTAAAGAAATTATCTGCGTATTGATATTTTTTTCCCCAAATAACCGTCTGTATATTAAAAGATACAATTTTTAAGACCATATTAATATTAATTTAATTTTTTTTTCTACCCTATTGAAATGGATAAAATCTTTGAAAATATTTTTTGTATCAGATTTAAAAATATGCTTGGATTTTTTTGTCAAACGCATAAACATGTCTTGATTTTCTAGATGTTTATTATTAATACAAAAAATTAATATAGTCATTTCTAGGTTTTTTTTTCCTTATAAAAAATTCAAAAATTCAAAAATATAAATCTTATTATTTTATTCCATAAATATGTTGAATTGATTTTTTTTTATGTCAGTCATAAATGTACAAAATTTAATATAGTAGTTTTCTGGATTTTTTATAATAAAAAAATGAAGTGATTTTTATTTTATATTTACACATTTATTTTATTTTAATCATAAATTTGCTAAATTAATACAATAGTTTTCTTTGTCATTTTTAGTTTTTTTTTTCCGTATAAAAGATTCAAAAAATATAAATCTTATTATTTTATTCCATAAATATGTTGAATTGTTTTTTTTTATTTAAGTAATAAATGTTCGAAATTAATATAGTAGTTTTCTTTATTTTCTAGATTTTCACACTAAATGCACGAAATTAATAAAATAAATTTTCTAAATAATGAGGGCCGTCCGTCCCCAACAATCTGCATAATCTACACCGTACATTATCAGATCAACGCACCATATCTCGCGAAATTTCTTCTGACGAATACGAATGGTTTCTCAATTAGCCAATGAGAGCGTGGGGTTACTGATGAGTGCCAAATATTGCATATTCATTCCCCTTTTCATTGGCACTTAACTCATCTTTCGCGCTTCAAAGTCATATATTATCCCAAATTCTGCATTCTTACCATCTTCAAGAATAAATATTTGTATTAATTAATTTTGTGTTTTTAAGTACTAAATAAAGCTTGGAAGAATTGAGAAGACAAAAGAGAAGAAAGTTGGAAGCATTGCAACCCGCTCACGCATCGTGGAATCTGTTTACAAATTCATGGGATTAAAAAACCCATGATCCAAAACCCAAGACCCAAATCCATTTCCACCTCACCCCCATTGGATTCTTTCCAAAACATCCACCTCACTCCCATTGGATTCTTTCCAAAACATCCACCTCACTCCCATTGGATTCTTTCCAAAACATCCACCTCACCCCCATTGTATTCCATTCTATCCATCAATTAAGAAAACATGTTTTGTTTAATTGTTGAGTGGTTGCTCTGAGAAAATTCGAATCCAAAGTGTGGGAGAGTTTTTGTGTATAAATAGAGAGGGTTGTTGTGTTGAAAACTCATCCAAGAATAGCTTGTTCATGTTAGTTTATCAAATTTCAATTTTGTTGTAATTTTCTTCATGTTCTAATTTCATTTACTAGGGTTTAGATGAAGCCCTAATCTCATTGGTATGTATTCATATCTTGTATCTTGTTCTTGAAAGTTTAGAATTATTTAAAGATATAATTTAATCCAAGTTTTTCAACATCTTGCTCTCACAATGTATGCCATGTATCCATTGTAGTTAGAATATCTCTATGTTGATTATGCTACAACTCATGCTTAACCAAATATTGATCTTTAGATTAGTTGTGCTTAATTAGACAATTAATGCTTTGGAGAAATACTTTAGTTGTGATTAAATTTTCCATTGGAGAAACACCTTAGTTATACGGTAGACTTGAATCTACTATAAGGACAAGAATAATATTACAAGTTGAATGCATATCATAGGTTATTGGTGGATTTGAATACCCTAGTATCCATATTATCATTATTTACATATCTTGTTATTTGCATCTTTTACTTTTATTATTTCAGTCACTTGAAAATCATATCGTCGTATCGACAAAATCAAACCCCTTTTGGTTACTCTCTGAATCAGGATTTAGAATCAACTTCTACACTCTCCAAGTCTCTGTGGTTCGACCTGTGCTTGCCCTGTGTTGCTTGTCGACACTGTGCACTTGCAGTATACACAATAGTAGGTATCTTTCCGATCCTACCAGTTACGCTCACCAACCAATAAGAGAGAAGGTAAGCTCCACCAATGCTACTTTTATTCTGGAGTGAGGGATGGTACTGAGTTTTTAGGTTGATAACAAATTTAAATTTATATACACCTAATTTACCCTAAGAGAATTGTTTTTTAAAATCAAGTCCTATTCCATACATGTGAATTATGTAACCTAAAAGATATGCTTCGAAAAAAGGGAAAAAATAAAAAACTGATATAATAATAATTATTTTTTAAAAATAGCAATATATCTTGGATGATTTTCTTACCTGATAGACATATCATTTTCGATATTTATGAAGTATATCTAGATTTGCTATCAGATCTCCTACTTGATTTTTTAGATTTTTTTTTCCATCCATGTATGGAAGCTTAATCATTCCAATGTGAATTATGTAACCTAAAATATATGCTTCAAAAAAAGGGAAAAAAAATGAAAAACTGATACGGATATAATTATTATTATTTTTTAAAAATGGCAATATATCTTGGATGATTTTCTTACCTGATAGACATATCATTTTCGATATTTATGAACTATATCTAGATTTGCTTTCAGATCACCTACTTGATTTTCTAGTTTTTTTTTTCGCCATCCATGTATGGAAGCTTAATCACTCCATACGTGTGAATTATGTAACCTAAAAGATATGCTTAAATCAAATAAAAAACTGATACGGATATAATTATTATTTTTTAAAAAATAAAATATATCTTGGATGATTTTCTTACCTGATATTTATGAAACATATCTAAATTTGCCATCAGATCTCCTACTTATTTTTCTAGATTTTTTTTTTTTACATAAGCCCCGCCACTCTAAATTTGTAATATGTATAATAATATCGACGTCTTAGATATTATTATGCAAAGCTTTGTTGTGTTTAAACATTCCTGTAAACAATTGTTGTAGCTTTGTTGTAAACAATTGTTGTATCTGTGTTTAAGCATTCCTGGTGATGGCTATTATATAACATCTGAATAACCTGAAGCAAAAATCTAGCACCTAACTCTCAATAAAATTCGCACAAAAATTCGACCACGGTAAATAGTCTGGTGATCCTTCACATATGTACCAGTGACAATCATCACCACAAGTACATTTGGACGACCATCCAACATCCCATCCTTGATAGTATGAATGAAATCACCCCATAAGGTTATATTCATTGTAGTTACCCTAAAGACGAACAAAAATCCATTAGGCTAATCCACTCAACAAAAATTATTGAATCAAAAACCCATAAGATACCGTGTAGTTTACCTCTCATTCTCAATCATAATCTCCCTCATAAGAACATCACTTACTTTCTCAAATTCTTCAACTGATTTCGTCTCAACGTTCGACACGGAATTTAGCCTTCCAATCACAGCTGCAGGAATTATATAAGAAGAGGTTAATGTTAGTTGTTTTTTTACAAACAAAAAAAAATAGTTTTTTTCTTATTTCTGACTGTTCACCTGTATAATACGTAGTATCATTTTTTCTGGTCCCAATATTCTCCAGAGCATGGAAACTAAATATCTTTTGGGGAAAAGTCGAGAGGTCAATTTTCAGATGTTCCACCTTGCTAAACCTTTTCAGCCACGTTACATTTTCAAAGGACACAATTCTATAACCGGCTAATGGCTTGACAATGCTAAACCTCTGAATGGAATACACATTTCCCTCCTCAAATTTCTCTTCAAACAACTGTATATATAATCTTTGCCTACCCTAGCATGCATTTGAGTACCCTGCATTATATCCAATCAACAATTAATTTCTAATCGGCTAAAAAAACAAACAATTAGCTTTTACCGATAATATGCAACAGAGGTCAACTAACTTACATCTTGGTCAATGAAATGTAGGTCCAAACTCCATAATTGACTTGTTTTTCTGTTTTCAAACCTCCATTTTTTTCAGAACCAAAGCCCGCATGACTTTCTGTTATGTCTGATTCCTAACCAGGCGCTTGAAGGGGGTATAAACTGTTCCCGGAGGTTTCTTGCCTACATATAAACATCATATATTTCAATTTTGCACTTGGTTGTTATAAAGAAAAAATTGATAAGAGGAAACAAAAAAAAAATAGCAACCTAGGAATATAAAGAAAAAATTGATAAGAGAAAAAAAAAAACAGCACCATAAGAATCCAAATTGTGACACTTGAATAAGTCTACATACCATCGGAATCAACTACCATTGCTTCCCCTTTGTTGTGATTTTCTTCAAAATTCATAGTTGATATCTTCTGTTCGCTACCTCTTTTTTCACAGAAGGTACGTGGTTTATGTAGGAATAAAGAGTGATTTGCATCCTTTATGTTTCCATCCACTTATATTGGTTAGTGTCATCCTTAATAGGCATAAATTTCTAGGCTCTGGAGTTTTATTTATTGCAACTAAAAAGTTTCTCCGGTACCCCCAAACTAAAATCTAACATTGTCCTCAATGTTCTAAAGATGAAATTAAAAACATGAACAAGGAGAAACCGTTACCACTAGAAGGAAATGAGAAAAAAATATTACCGTATTGCATGAGCAAGGGATACCTCCCAAGGAGTGCTAAGTTTAAAGTCTTTATCCAGACATCAAATACCTCAAAAAGGATCTACACCTTCCAAAGTCATACATCAATAGCTGAAATAGTTGTGGGTCTATAAGACCAAATAGAGCTAACACCAATGTCAGACAACTGCACTGGTTCAAAAAATAAAATAAAATAAAATGAGCACATTCTCATCTAAGGTTTCTGTCAAGACAACTGGGTTTATTTGGGGCGCATGATTTAGCTTCATATTTGTGTCTCGATAAATAGATTCATCCGAAAAATGGGTCTCTAATGCCTGGGTTACCTCCTGGACAGTATCAGGGGGATCGGGTTGCGGAGTCTGAATAGACTCAAGTAATATCTCAGGCGCACAAGGCTCAAGCCCCAAGTTAGGGACTCTAATTAGGGATAAATGACAACCACAAGAACCATCACTACCCCCAAACTTAGTGATAGACGCATTTATGTATCTAATTTGTCCTCAATGTTTCGTATTGTTAGTACTCGTTTTTGTCCTTATTATGGTGTTTTGTGTGTTTGTAGGTATTTTTTGGAAATAAAGATTGTTGGAAAATTCGGCTCGAAAAGTTGCTCGGAACACCCCCGGAGGACATTTGATATTCGGACTCCCACTTTGGATAAGGGGTAACCCAATTACTAAGGGGCACCCACTGGTTATTCGGCACCCAGGACATTGGATAAGGGCTAACCACCTTCTTTCTCGTGAAGAACAAAAATGGCGGGGAAAAAATAAATTTGAAAAGTGCAGAGTTGCTGTTTCGAATTTGGAGGAGCTGTGATGAGATTCAATGGCTGGAATTTCGTGGGAAGGCCTATTTAAGCGTAACAAGAGTGGTATGGTTGATCGTTTCGGTTAGAATTGGCTAGATATTCCGTGAGAAGAAAAACAGGGTAACACGTTCAGGCGAGAGATATTCACGGGATTTCTTGTTAGTTTGGAAAGATTTTTTGTGTCTGAAGCGTGTTGAATCAATCCTACAACGTGTACTGTCATGTTTGGAGTGTTCATCCATCATGCCAGCGCGTAAAATTTTATATCAGCGAAGAAAATATCTAAATATTATTTTTTATTTACTGCCGAGTAATAGGGAATTATTTTGAGTTATGGACGATATTTCTTGTGCATGAGAGGGTATATATAGTGCTGAGGAGTTGTAGGAACGAGGACGGAGAGAATTGAGAGGGTTTAGAACACTCAGAGCTAAAAGAATTCGAGTTGCAGAGAACTGAGCTTGCTGCTGGTGAAGAACACGTGAAGAACATTAGACGCAAAGAAGCAGTCGTATTTTCTATAGTAAATACGACATTTATTAAGACGGTCTTATACGCTACAGCGTTAGTGACAGTTCGGTAGTATCGTTTTCTGTAACAACTGGTTTGTAACTAATATAAGTGTTACAAACCCGATTTTTACCATTTTTCTCTCTTTTCATCATTTGTAAACACCCTTTGAGCAATAATAATTAATTTTGAGCGTGTTTCCAACATGATGAGCGGCTAATTCTCCCACAACCAAGGCAATGAGGAAGCTATTTACGCATGAATAATTGGTAACTATTTTATTTTCTCTAATTAATAATTTACAATTCACTCAATCACTTCTTTTGCAGAGTTTTTAATTGTTTGCATAATTTTCTTCATTAGTTGTGATTCAATTAGATAGGTTATGCTTTGTATTAAGATAATCTATGCTTAGGGATACAGTTAATTTTTGAGAATTTGCCTGATTGTTTGTGAATTAAGAAACAAATGACTTAAAAGATAATTAGAGTTTTGGGTTATTTATCATAATTTATTCATGTGTAATAGTGGAATCAGTGTCTTGGTTATTTTCTCATATCTTGAAATCAATTTTGATCTAAGTTTTCTTTACTTATAAGTTTTATTAAATCTAAATTCCATTGCTTTCACAAGTCTCACGAACCTTTTTACTACAACATTATTAATTCACATCAATTTTTGGCGCCGTCGACACGGAGCTTGTCTTTAGGCTAGAGTTTTTAGATTTTTATTCTTTTTTTTTATTAATTTTTAGGTTTTTATTTTTTAGGTTTTTATTTTTTTATTTTATTTTTTTTAATACTGACTTTTTTTTTTTTCATTAATGTGAAAATTCATCTACAGGGTTTACATCAGAAAAGAAACTTGTCGGGAGCCTAGCAACAAGTTGGGCTCCAACTCCTTTTTGAACTACCACACTTAACCTATGGAAAAGGAAATCTCCAATACGCACATTTTCATCATGGCTAGCCACATAGTTGCGAAGACGTTTAATGAAGTTCGTCGTTGCGTCTCCAAGATCACCAAGAGTAGTAAAAGCCAAGGCTTCAAACCCGTAGCCTTGAGAGGTGCATTTTTCCAAGTACTTGGTGTTCTTACGAACAACAGCATCCTTGATGGCTTGTCCCAATTCCACAACACGGCTATTACCTCCTGCAAAGGGTGAAACAATAGTTACAACCATGCAAACATCGCGACCATTGTCCCAATTAAGCACCAGAATATCCGCAGGTCTCAAAGAAGTGCCATTATTAGCAAGGAGACCGAATTCCACCTCCTTACGTGCCAAAACCCCAGCTCGATAACACATGTCAGTGATCGTATCACGCACCAAGTCATGTCGAAACTTTAGACCCACTTCATTCGCACAGTGTAAAGCATGATATCCATATCTCTGTTGCAAAAGGGGCACATGCTTGCCGACTCGAATAGGGGGATACCCAATCTGTAACAAAGTACTGCACTGAACTGCCTTTCACCAATGTGTTGGTTTAAACCATCTATAGGAATAGCCAATAAGAAATCCAGGGCGTGCTTCAGTTGGTTACTCTGCCAAAGCATCAAATCGCGTTCAGTCAATTCGAAGGTGGATGTCAAGTTCTTCTTTACTGCATCAAAATATACATCTGCCAAGGTTTTCATTGAGTGAGTGGTAGAGCTATCAACGCATATAGGAGAGACAGGACAACAAACCGAATTGAAAGAAGCAGCGGCTCACACTAGGTGGGTGCTAAAGCCACTGATACCAGTGCGTCTCAAGATAACGGACTGGAGCTCAAGAGTCTGGAGGCACGATGCTAAATAGCAGTAATGCGCAGTAACCTGCATCGAGTAGATCCCAAAGCCACCTAACCTGAGGGGTAGGGTGGCAAACCTCTGCTGCAAAGGACCGAAACCAAGCCCATCTCCTGTGACCACATGACACAGAAACTTATAGAGTCGATCGTCAAACAAATCTTGAGCCTCATTTGTTTTTATTTTATTTGTTCTTCTTTATGTTTTTGTTTTTGTCTTTTTACTACAGATTTTGGAATTTGGAGCGAAAGAAAAATTTGCCAAAGATTTTGGTGAATACTTAAAGTTTGGAGTTAAAGACAAAGCGAAAGGAGTGAAAGGAGAATATTTTTTTTTATAAAAAATAGAGAAGAAAAAAAAAAGAGTTTATTCTTTTAGATTGTATTAGTATTTCTCTATTCTTGTAATTTTCTTTTTTTTTAGCACTTTACTTTATTTTTTTTATTTCTTTGGACTTTGAACTTGGAAATTTGGGACATTATTTTTTTTAAACCCTATGGAAGGGTAGTTTAAATATTAAATTGTTTGCAGAGAAGGACGGTGATTACGATATCACCTCGGCCCCTCGGGTTCGTACATGACATAGGAGTCATGTCCCGAGTTGACTTCAGCGGTTCATCCCTCATCTGGAACGGGAGGTAAGTTTTTAGAAACACTCGCGAATCCCCTGTCATTGAGTTACTGTATTCCTTCGTTTGCATATATGTCGAGGAACTAAAAACGGCTGTTTTTAAATTCCTAGTAAAGGGAAAGGACTGGCCATATAAGATAAGGGTTCGGATTTCATCACCGTTCCCTTCTTGCCCGCCATAGGAAAACGAAACTTAACGTGAACCTAAGCCTTAAAATTTGGAATAGAACGAGACCGATAGGGTAACGAGCTTAATAGGAAACTCGTTCGAAAAATATTGGTTACTCTTTTGAGCATTCTTCGAAGTTCATGATTGTTTCTGTGAGTTGAATGCGTGACTGCGCCGCCCTGTAATGCGGTGAGGCCTTTGGTATCAAATCTCTAGCAGCTTCCCTCGCCTCTATTCAACTTACTTATACGCGGATTGATTCCAGAGGGGTTTTCTCAGATTGTAACGAATTCCCTTTCGAAGGATTAGAAGCTGGTCTAGAAACAATCTAAGTGGAGCCATCATGCTTTTTGTTTGCTAGAAAATTTTAGGTCTTCTTTGGTGGAGTCAGCCTGCTTTGTGTTTGCTTAGAACCTCCCTTCCTTTTAGGATTTTTATTTTTATTTTGTTTTTCTAGTGTATGCCCGAGGTCATTAGAGAACGGGCTTAGAAAAGAAACACTTTAGGTCGTTTGATTAGTGACAAACCTAGTAGTTCTTTTTGTGAAGGCGGGGAGCTCGAAGACTCTTCTTTTGAGAGCCCCGGTTTTGGAAACTTCAGTTTTGAGAATCTCTCTCTTTGTGAGGAAAGTACCCCTAGTACGTCAGCTGTGCTAGCAATGACTACTTTGAAAGATTACATGTTCCCAACTAGGGCCAACCGAGCCTCGTGTATTAAATTTCCAGCCAATACGGCTAATTTCGAGATAAAACCTAGTATTCTTCAGATGATCCCTATATTCTTAGGAAAATATTATGAGAACCCTTATTTTCATATTAGGGGCTTTGAGGAAATTTGTGGGACAGTTAGAATAAAAGACCTTACTGATGAAGTCTTGAAACTTAAGATGTTTCCCTTTTCCTTGAGAGATAAAGCCAAGACCTGGCTGAAAAACCTACCATCTGAATCCATTGAAACATGGCAGGAACTGATTGCAGCGTTCTATATGAAATTCTACCATAAGCATAAAACTGCAGCTGTTAGGCAGAAAATTAGTGCTAGTGTGAAACAAGAGGGAGAGTCTCTTTATAGGTTTTTAAAGAGATTCAATGATCTCCTATCCCAGTGTTCTCACCATGGATTTGATAAGATGAAACTTGTGGAAATTATTTATAATGGTTTAGACTATTCGACTAAATCCATGGTCGAGTCTATGTGCGCTGGTGAGTTCACTAATAAAACTGCTGATGATGCTTTTACCTTCTTAGGAACTATCGCTGAAAAATCCCAACAGTGGGAGCCTTGTGTTGAACCCACTAAAAGACTCTTGGTCAATAGAAATAGCACCAATGTGGTAGAAACAAGCTTCGAGTCAGATGCTAAGTTTGTCGCTTTGTCTAGAAGGTTAGAAGATTTGGAAATGGGTCAGTCTAAAAATAGTCCCTTGTTGAACCTAATAGAGCCTCTCAAGTCTCTAGTTGTGGAATAGAGCCCGATAACTCATTTTGGGAAGGACATGTTAGTGAAGAACAAGCCCATGTTGTCTATAACAATGCTAGGTTTGACAACCGTCAGAAGTTTGACCCATACTCAGAGACCTACAACCCTGGTTGGAGAAACCATCCTAATTTTTCTTGGTCTAAGGGCCAGAATCAAGGTCAATCTAGTAATTCTCATCCTCCCCCCAGGTTTTGGTTATGCAAAGAACCCTTCAGGTCAAACCCAGTTTCAGAACACTTCTGAGAAAAAGATCTATACCTTAGAAGAAACTCTCACTATGTTAGCAAAGAACCATGATATGTTATCAGCTAACCACCTTAGCTTTCAACAAGAAACCAGGCAGAATTTGAAGAATAATTCCCAGACTCTGGCTAAATTAGAACTTCAAGTTGGCCAGATAGCTAAGTTTATTAGTGAGAGAGAATAAGGAAGGTTCCCTAGTCACACTGATCCTAACCCTAAAGGAGAGAAACCGTACAATCATCTGAATTCTGTTACAACCCTTAGGAGTGGAAAGAAAGTTGACAATAAGGTCGCCATGCCTGAAAGTGAATATGCTGTAGTTCACCCTTCTGAACCAGAAACCGAGGAGACTGATAGAGTTTCTAAAGTGACCAATGAGGGTCATGTTGAGCCCGGATTTGTTCCCAGAGCCCCGTTTCCCTAGCTGCTAGTTCCAACTAAGAGAGAGTCCAACTTTAAAGATATTTTGGAGGTTTTTAAGCAGGTAACTATCAACCTACCATTGTTAGATGCGATTAAGCAGATTCCCGCTTATGCCAAGTTTCTCAAGGACTTGTGTACACGAAAGCGTAAGCTTAGTGTTCAAAAGAAAGCCTTCCTAGTTAGTCACGTGAGTTCTATTATTCAGAATACCACTACACCTAAGTACAAAGACCCGGGGTCCCCTACCATTTCTTGCACAATAGGTAAATACCGTGTTGAGAAAATGTTGCTTGACTTAAGAGCCAGTGTGAACTTATTTCCATACCATGTGTACCTTAAGCTAGGACTTGGTGAGATGAAACCTACACAGATGACTCTTCAGTTAACTGATAGGTCCGTTAAAATTCCTCGTGGTGTGATTGAGGATGTTCTTATATAGGTTGACAAGTTTATTTATCCAGTGGATTTTGTTATCCTAGATACCCAACCTGTCCCTGACCCATAGAACCAGATACCGATAATTTTAGGTCGCCCGTTTTTAGCTACATCCAATGCGATCATTAACTTTCGAAGTGGTATTATGAATTTGTCTTTTGGTAATATGACTATTGAGATGAACGTCTTTAATATTAGTAAGCTACCCTATGAACTAGATGACTCGAGCATAGAATAGGTGAACATGATAGGAACATTAGTCGAGGAGTCATTACCAAACACTTTGATTGAAGATCCATTAGAGAAATGCCTAGCTCACTTTGGGATTGATTTTGATGATGATGATGTGATTTATGAGGTGAATGCTTTGTTAGATTCAACCCGTTTGATAGACACTATTAATGGCTGGAAACCAAAGTTCGAACCTCTTCCCGTTTATGAGTCTACCCCAGTTCCTTCGTTGGAAAATCCTCATAAATTGGACCTTAAACCATTACCAGATACCTTGAAGTATGTGTTTTTAGGCCCATCTGAAACTTTACCTGTGATTATAGCATCCGACTTGGATAGTGATCAGGAAAGTAGGCTAGTAACCGTCCTTCAGAATAACAAGGAAGCCTTAGGGTGGACCATATCAAACATTAAGGGTATAAGTCCTACTATTTGTATGCATCAGATTTATTTAGAGGAAAATACCAAACCTTCTAGGGAGATGCAACGAAGACTGAACCCTAATATGAAAGAAGTAGTTCGAACCGAGGTTCTAAAGCTCTTAGATGCAGGCATTATCTACCCCATTTAAGATAGTAAGTGGGTCAGCCCCGTTCAGGTTGTTTCCAAGAAATCCAGTATTAATGTAGTCCAAAATGATAACAATGAGTTAATCCCAACCTGAATGACCACGGGTTGGTGTGTCTGTATTGACTATAGAAAATTGAACAAGGTCACTAGGAAGGACCACTTTCCCCTTCCCTTTATCGACCAAATGCTAGAAAGATTAGCTGGTCGTAGCCATTTTTGATTTTTAGATGGATTCTGCGGCTATAATCAGGTTCCTATTGCCCCAGAAGACCAAGAAAAAACCACTTTTACCTGTCCATTTGGTACTTTCGCGTATAGATGCATGCCTTTCGGGATATGTAATACCCCTGCGACCTTTCATCGTTGTATGTTGAACATATTTTATGACATGGTAGAACGGTTCTTAGAGGTCTTTATGGATGATTTTTCAGTGTTTGGTTCATCTTTCGATGAGTGCTTGCACCATTTGTCATTAGTTTTGAATAGGTGTAAGGAAAAGAATTTAGTGCTTAATTGAGAGAAATGTCATTTCATGGTTCGTTTAGGAATAGTTCTAGGGCATATCGTATCTTCGAAGGGTATAGAGGTAGATAGAGCCAAAGTTGACCTTATAAAAACTTTATCGGTCCCAAAAACCGTAAAAGATATTAGGTCATTCTTAGGGCATGCAGGTTTTTATCGTCGATTCATTAAGGATTTTAGCTTAATTTCTAGACCTCTTTGCAATTTTCTTGCAAAAGATGCTAAGTTTGTCTTTGATGATGCTTGTTTAGAGGCTTTTGAGAAGCTTAAGTCTTTACTCACTACCACCCCCATAGTCCAAGCACCCAACTGGAACCTACCCTTTGAGATCATGTGCGATGCTTCAGATTATGCTATTGGTGTTGTGCTAGGTCAGCGAGAAAATAAATTACTTCATGTGATTTACTATGCTAGCAAAACTCTGAATGAGGCCTAGATGAACTATACCACTACCGAGAAGGAACTATTGACCATTGTGTTTGCCTTAGACAAGTTTAGATCCTACCTCTTAGGTTCTAAGATCGTAATCTATATTGATCATGCTGCTTTGAAATACCTTTTGTCTAAGAAGGATACCAAACCTAGATTGATTAGGTGGATCCTTTTATTACAAGAATTTTGTCCAGACATTAGAGACAAAAAGGGTGCATAAAATGTAGTAGAAGACCACTTGTCTAGGCTAATTGTTAGTTTCCATGATGATTCCCTTCATATAAGGGACAGCTTTCCTGATGAACAATTGTTCTCTATTTCCCAATCACCTTGGTATGCGAATATAGTGAACTATCTTGTTACTGGTCGAATGCCCCAACATTGGGGTAAACAAGATCGTTCGAGGTTTTTATCCAAGGTCAAGCACTTCTTTTGGGATGATCCTTATTTGTTTAAGTATTGTCCAGACCAGATTATTAGGAGATGTATACCTGAGAGTGACCAGTCCAGTATTATTTCCTTTTGTCATGATCATGCTTGTGGGGGTTACTTTAGTGCTAAGAAGACTGCTGTTAAGATATTGCAGTGTGGATTCTATTGGCCTTCATTGTTTAAAGACTCCCACAGTTACTGTGTTACTTGTGAACGTTGCCAGAAATTAGGAACCATTTCCCGTAGGAACATGATGCCCTTGAACCCGATTCTAATTGTTGAGGTCTTTGATGTGTGGGGTATTGACTTTATGGGTCCCTTTCCTAATTCTTTTGGTAACTTGTACATCCTTGTCGCCGTAGACTATGTATATAAGTGGATTGAGGAGGTTGCGTATAAAACCAATGACCATAGGGTTGTGATTGAGTTCTTGAAAAATAATATACTTACACGTTTTGGTACACCGCGAGCTATAATTAGTGATGGAGGGTCGCACTTTTTTAATGGACCTTTTAAGCTTTTGATGAAGAAATATGGCATTACACATAAGGTAGCCACCCCGTATCATCCACAGACTAGTGGTCAGGTAGAGGTTTCCAATAGGGAGATAAAACGTATATTAGAGGAAACAGTTAATCTTAATCGGAAAGACTGGTCATCTAGGCTTACTGATGCCTTATGGGCTTACCGTACTACATTTAAAACACCCATTGGAATGTCGCCTTATCGGATTGTTTACAAGGCATGTCATCTACCTGTTGAGTTAGAACATAGATCTTATTGGGCTGTTATGCAGCTAAATTTTTCACTTGACAAGGTAGGAGCCCATAGGAAACTCCATCTCAATGAGTTGGACGAGATTCGTATAGATGCTTACGATAGTGTGAAGGAGTATAAGAACAAAATGAAACTTGTGCATGATAGAAATATTTTACGTAAGTCATTTTCTCCAGGTCAAAAAGTTCTTCTGTATGATACCCGCTTGCATATTTTCCCTGGGAAGTTACGTTCTCGGTGGATGGGTCCTTTTATTGTTCGCACTGTTTTTCCTCATGGAGCTGTTGAGATTGAGACACCGGATGGTAATAGTTATTCGAAGGTTAACGGTCAGAGATTGAAACCCTTTTTAGAGCCCTTTCCTACAGGTGATGTTGAGGAGGTCCCTGTTTACCCTTGATTGACCATCGAGGCGATTGTATGTTGTATATTAGTTTTTGACTTCTCTCTTAACCCAGGTACTATCATTCCAACTTCTCTCTTTGTTGATTCCTCATGTTACTTTACTTTTTGGTATTGCTCTTTCATTAGAAACATTGAGGACAATGTTAGATTTAAGTTTGGGGGTGGGGAAAAAACTTTTTGTTAGCTTTTAGTTGCAATAAATAAACTCCAGAGCCTAGAAATTTATGTTTATTAAGGATGGCACTAACCAATATAAGTGGATGGAAGAATTTTGGTTGTAGGAGTTGAGGAACCAATCTGATTAGATGGAAACATCTAAAGAGTCTATTCATAAAAGCACAGAGCTCAGGTGTTAGAAAACATGGTAGTTTCTCCATATCCTCGTGATGGAACATCGAAAGAATCCTGATCACTTCTTTTATTTTTCTTTTTACCATTGCTAGGGTGAAATAGAGTGCCTGAGATACCAAAAAAAAAAAAAATTGAGACCAGACCACTAAACCAAACGGAATAAATACAATAAAGTCGACCATTGGTACCCTTGTATATGCCAGCTAAGTTGACCTAGATTTAGGATTATCGACCACTGGTCCCCTTGTATATGCTAATGTGTTGATATTAGTCCAAGACCAGTATCTCAGTCCGTTAGGATAGGTTCACCCTAGCCAACATCATCCACGTTTTTCTCTTCTTAATCTATGTGATTGGTTGACTCCGGTTTATGATGTCCAGAAACTACCTGAGTAGAACTCTGTCACTTTATATGAATTTTAGTATGCTTGAGTGCAAACTCGTGTACATCAATTGGAATTTCGCATCCGGGTACTTCCTCCTATAGTCAATAAGTATGCCAACCAAGGAGATTTTTTAGTGCCTTCCAAGGTTCTGCGTAGATAGCTAGGGTCTGGAGTAAAGGTTTTGTGGGTACACCTCTGGTAAACCCTTCGGAGACGACACTCCGCCACTAGGGCCACCTAGCGGTTTAACGGCTTGATGCAAGTGCTAAGTGGAGTCATTTTATTTTCTTGATTAGATTTGCTCGGGACTAGCAAATAATAAGTTTGGGGGTATTTGATAGACGCATTTATGTGTCTAATTTGTCCTCAATGTTTCGTATTGTTAGTACTCGTTTTTGTCCTTATTATGGTGTTTTATGTGTTTGTAGGTATTTTTTGGAAATAAAGATTATTGGAAAATTCGGCTCGAAAAGTTGCTCGGAACACCCCTGTTGATGGTGGATTTTCATTTAAAGGCTAAAATTGTAAAATCCAAAAAATTGTGCGCTAACATCTTGTAAAAGATAAAGCCATTAACAAGTGATGGATACTCCTTCACTTTATCAATTCACAAAGAATGGAGCATGTGGAAACAATCCCATTATGTGAATAAAATACACGAAATTCATCCAGGTTGGAGCATGTAGCAACAATCCCATATACCCTGTGAGTTTCCAGCATTATTAATTAATGCGCAACAGCCTTGTATTTCCTGTACTAATTATCGATGCAAAGATTTAATCGAGTGTTGCTCTTAGCGGAGCAACACGAACCTCCAAGCATTATAATGAAACCATGTACGAAATACCCGTATAGGCTGAACTCTCGGTGTGTTATACTAGCCCGATTGAGCCCCTCTCGGTGTGTTATACTAGCCCGATTGAGCATCCAGACTGACCGTATCGATCACGGATATGATCACGACCATCCAACTCCACCAGCCTGATTGGATGGCCCAGATCGATTTCATCACCCCCAAGCAGGTATGGAATACCTGCCTGTTGATGGATAAAACCATTCAAGTGACGAATACTTCTCACTTTATTAATTCACCAAAGCATGTGCAACCATCCTGTGAATTTAATATACCCAGAACGGAGCATGTAGCAACCATCCCGGTTTTCTGTAGGTATACAACATTACTATTAATGATTTAATTAAAGCCTTGTGTTCGACATGCAAACACCCGTAGGCTACTTGACGGTGGGTTATATTAGCCCCGTTGAACGCATGCAAGACTACCCATGTTAGTCTCACCTGCTGAAAACAAACTTAAAAATAGATCTCAACTGTCCAACCTTGCAGCCATGGTTGGACGGCCTAGATCATGCGCGGGACCGAGTAGCATGCGCGCACATGCTCATCGCCGGCCTACCTTCCTGATGGTGCAAACGGATTCACCATAGGAGCCATGGGCGTTAATATATGCTAGCATGAAGCTGCGGCTCACAAACCCTAAAATTAGGGTTTTGCTTACATGTTGTGACCAAACAACTTTGGTCGGGCGTACATGAAAGATTAGGAGGAACCGCCGCCGGCCAATAGCACCTACGTGCTTACCGTGGGCCCACTTCCACGGTGAACCAATCGACCATGGTTGGTTGCAGCCGACCATCTCGAAATCCTTGTCCAAAATATCATCCACGGCCCCCTTCTAATCTCAGCCATCCGTCATTGCAGGCGTGCTTGGATGGCTTAGATCGTGCCTATGGTCGCAAACCAAACATGCGCATGCTCGCCACCAACCCACCTCCCTGCTGGTGCAAACGGCTTCTCTATGGGACTAACCAACGTTGAGATACGGTGGCACAAAGAAGGCATGCGAGGCTACTTCTAATCTCGACCATCCATCATCGCAGGCTATAACGGGCGACCCAGATCGCTCTGATGACGTCCTGCAGGCATGAACGTGTAGAATGGCGTCCCACCTGCCTACTAGGCCAATCGCCACTCCATGTACGCCTCCCAAGGCATAAAACCGTTAGGGAGAAAGAGGAAGCTCGCAAGCCTTCCAAACCCTAATCCAACGGTTATTCCTCCATCAATCTCGTCCGTCCAAGTTCGCATGCTTGGATGAATAGCCTAGGAAGGGAGTTAGGTGGCAAACAAGGTATCACCGTGATCACCATCCTCCACACTTCCCCATGGCATAACCTGCCAAGGTGGGTCCCGCTCATGCGACCTCCGAACAACGCCTGAACATAGCTAGTTGAGTCACTTCAACTTGCAATCTTTTCATCAAGGTTGTAGGCTTCAAATATGTTAAACATATTTAATGCACCGCATGCATACAATATGCACCTACAAACAACACGATACTTCACAAGTATCAATTTCCTTCCTGGGTTTTGCTTTCGAGCTGTTTTCTCCTCCCGAACGAGCTTAAAACCTAAATATTCCCGCGTTGGGAGATAGGAAATTCTTTTCCGTATGGAATGGATGGGCGGATCATCAAAATCCGAGTCCGTACTAGAATTCTACAACGATTCTAGTAAGGAGCGTTAATTAGGGTTTCTGGTGCAATGATCAACGGTTGCCCCTCCTCTCAAGATGCAAAATCTCGACCGTCGAAGGTCACCAAGCTAGCAAGCTTCCCGAGCCTGACTTGCCAAGCTACAAAAACATGCTACATGTTTTCCAAAACACTCGAGACATCAATCATGTCACAAACTAGGGGATACATACTGGGTATTGGTCTGGCGGTTTACAGCGTGCAGCGCACAACGTGCCATCACAAGAACGTGTCAGGAAGTCATGGACGGTTAGTGATGATGGGAGAAGTGTGCAATCCTGGTCGTGTGACACCAACACACTACTCCACTACTCCACTTTCTCCACTTCCCACGAGATACGAAGGTTAGGCTAAAAGACTTGTATAAATAGGTTCTCCGCCCTATTTTCAACAGAACACAAGTCCAGACAACAGAAAAACCAAGTGTTAATACCATCGTATTCAACACCCAGAGCCTTCCTGCAACATTTGATAGCCTGCTCAACCTTCTGTTAACAAGTCATCAAATAGCCTTCACCTTCATACTCTCAACACCTTCTTCGCTTCCCTCCCTAAGATCAACCTCACATCCTTCACCTGTGACCGAAACAAATCTGGAACGGTCGTGTCTTCGGTTTAGGCTAGAATTGTACAGATTATCTCTCGAATCAAAGTGCTCATCGTGCAGCACATTTGTTGAAGGTTTAAACTCACTTCTCATCCACACACACCCAAAATTACCTAAACTGGCAGAAGTAGTTTTCTCCCACAAACAATTGGCGACCACAGTGGGAGGTTAATCTCTCGGTTGTGAAGTCGATTTCTTTAATACCAATTCAATTTCTCTGATTTCAAGAATGGTGGATCTTAGGTCTGGGGCAGAAACCAACGATGGAGTTAGCACCGACAACACTTCTGGTGGCGCTGATATCCCAATTACTGGTGTTACAGTGCAACCCACCAGTGCAACCAATGTGTCTCGTGGAATCGCGTATTCTATCATCAGTACCAGTGGAGCAGGAGCAGACATTTCAGCAGGCGTGACACCTCCCATTACAAGAGCCAGAGCGGCTGCAAATCCAGGCATCTCCTCAAGCATGACACTTCCGTCCGTCACCAGAACGACTGTTACTCCCCCTTCAGGACGAGGATCTGGAGGATCCAGAGGAGGACAACCTCCTATCACCATGGTGGACTTGATGGAGAGACAAGAAACCCTCACCATGGTGGACTTGATGTTAAGCTTAGGCAGACATGGCAACCACTCAGAAGGAGGTACTCACTTTCCTTAAAACATTAACCGATCGATTACCACAAGAGTCGAGACATCCTCAAGGGCCAACAAGAAATACGTTCAGTACACCTAGAGCAGGTGCCTCAGTTACGCAAGCCTACCTGAACGAAGAGTCTTATGCTGCTGACCACGCAAGAGAAAGGGACGAGCGTCTCAGGGAAAGGAGCCGATCATCCAACTTTATTACACGTGAAGATCTGGAGAGACTCCTCCAAAATCGTGGCAAAGAAAATCCGATGGACGTGCATCGACACCAGCCTCCATATCCACAAGACGTGCAACGGATTCCTCTTCCCAGGGGATACACCTCCATTCAATTCACCCTTTACGATATTACCGGTAATGCTCGTGAACACGTCTCTCAATTTTTAGAATCCTTAGGAGAACACGAATACAATCACGTTCTCCGCCTGAAGGAATTATCCAAATTACTTACGGGGAGAGCTTATACGTGGTACAACAACATCGTACCCGACAGCATATCCAATTGGAGTGAGATGGTCAGCGCGTTTTACAAGAAGTACTTCTTTGTATCTGAGCAAGTTACTTTATCTGGCCTGGGGATAATCTCCCAACGGAATAATGAACATTCAAATGATTTTCTCAAGAGGTTCAGAACACAAGCGTTGGACTGCCATGAACCAAATGTCACAGAACGACAGCTAGTGGAATTATGCATCAACGGAATGATACCCATATATCGCGCCCTGCTGGAAAACTTGGGATTCCAGACGTTCTCAGAGCTCCATGAAGCTGCCAAATGTTCATCCACTACCGCCCCAACATTATTGGAAAGAACCAGGATCGTTCAGAGCGACGATTCACGAGATAATCGGGGAAACAGGCGCCTCATCAACAAGCAGTATAATAATGGCCATTCTGTCAGTGTAGTAAGCGAAGGCGGAAAGAGAAAAGCTACATCGGCGGAAGAACAACATCCCCTGGAGCCAACAAGTCATTCAACATACCCTGGAAAGGTACTGCAGCGGCGCTGACCTGCATAGATCTAATCAAGGAAGCGACGTCAGACATGAACGGTCCTGCCACAGAGATTACTACACTGGGACTGATCGTCAAAATGATCCTATTAATGTCAATATTCACATCATGAGCCAGAGGCCGGTGGATCAGGGAGCAGTTTCTCTAGTAAAAATTTATGCGAACTTTTACACCTCTCAAATAATCATCAGGCGGAGACGTTTGTTACAATGAACCAGATAGCCCTAGAGGTGCACCTGACTCCTTCACGACCAGAGGCCTCCATCACATCAGAGACATCTGTGAATAATATTACATTTACAAAATACGACGTGATGGCGGAAGAATGTCACAATAGGACCCTACACATTACTGCACACATCAAGGGTTCAGAGTTCAGGAGGGCCCTCATCGACACAGGAGAGTCTTCGAATGTGATTACCCTCAAGACTCTCAGGACATCCAAGGTCCGCCCATACAAGATAATACGACAGTCTACCACAATGACATACTTTGAAGGAAACCAGACCAGCACATATGGGGTCGTCCCTTCAACATATCACCAGTGCCTGAAGACCATGCTGGATAAAGAAGCTGTTTATATTCCTGAATCACTGTCTCATTACACACCGATGTATGGAGTGGAGTTATTTGAACCAAGAGAAGCTCTGCGGGAAGAAACAGACAAAGTTCATTGCATACCATTCCTTGTGAGGATGTCAATCCAGGAGGAGGACCGAATTGCATCCTTGAGGGCTATTCCTCACAACAAATCTTTGCTAACAAGGCACTCTTCTTCATCTGGTGAAGCAGCGACCCGCATTCACACCAAGAGGGAGACTGATGTACATTCTCCCTTCTCACTGGAATGCTGCAACAATGAAGGGCCACAAGAAGAAGTGTTAGACGTTCCACAACAGCTGCAAGATGTCAAACAACCTCCGAGGCAATTCAGGCGCGATATCAGATGTGGCATGAATTCCAGAGAATTGAACCGCCTCGAGGACGACTTTCCTCTTCCTAACATCGACATGTTAGTAAACTTCACCACCAGCGGACACGGAATATTCTCATTCATGGATGGTTACAGCGGCTACAACCAGATAAGGATGTACGAGCATGACGCAAGTAAGATAGCTTTTCAAATTTCTCTCGGAAATTTTTAGTATGATATACTGCCATTTGGTTAAAGAATGCCAGTACAATATCAACGCTTTATAGCGGCAATCTTCCACTGGAGTCGATACCTCAAGGGAGAAGCCTCAAGAAGATAATGATGTCCACTCGTCATGTCGAACAAGATCTAGTCACTCTATCATACAATGGTGCATGCCTAACATGCTATATTGGATAATATGCACTTTTAGTCATCCTCTAGAATTCGTGAAGCTATTGAACACTCATCAACGACAGCATCCACCCTGCTGGAAAGAACCAGACCTGCCAGTAATGAGGAGCCTTATGATGTTTGTGGAAGCATACATCCCACCAGCAGGCAATACAATATTTGGCCTTCCATAAGCAGTTTAGTTGAAGCATCAAGAGGAAAGCCACTAAGATGAAACGTCCTGCACGTCCAACATCACCAACTCCAACTCCAACCCCAGCACCCTATACACAACTGCCGTAATGGTGAAACACGTCCAAGATATTCCATATCTGGATCGACGGTAAATGCATCAGTGAGATATGCTTTCAGAATTTGTCTCCCGTAGAAGAAGTAGTTGTGTTACCAAAGGAGTGTGACTGGGAGCATTGCCCATCTCAAAGACATCCTCATGAACCTAGCATGGAAACACCTATAAAGTCGAAAGCTCTGGATACTCGTGGGAAGGGAACTGTCTTCCCCTTCTCTATTTCATGAAGAAATGTCAAGAAAGCCATCGGTTCTAGTTTGGCTCCACTATTATACGAAGACTGTCAAGTCCGTACCCGCAACTATCACGCCTCTCCCTGCCAGTCTCTTCTGATGCTTCCAAAAACCGTTGTTTCTGATAACATCCAAAGCTTCACCATATCAACGAACACCGCGTACAAAGACCCATTGGGCATACAAGATAGATCCACTTAGATCACACTTGGGGACTGAGGCTCGGTATGAGATTCCTTCGCCATCAGTCAAGGAATTATCCAAGAGAGGGTCAGTCAGAATCATGCTTCAACGCTCACCAGGAGCCGCCTGCATGTTAGCTTCAGCCTGCTTCAACATTACCGCTAGGAGCTACCTCCATGTTCGCTTCAGAAGCCATCTCCTACTCTCCGAGACGCTCCAGAATCTTCTTCAACGCTCTACAGGACCTGATCGCTCCAGAAGTTGCTTCAACACGTTTATGTTTGAGCAAAACAAGCGCGTAGTGGGTCCCATGTTAGAGCAGTCACCAAAGCTTGTGTCGATTCAAGGTAGCAAGAATGGCGTTTGGTCAACGTAGCAGGTTCAGTGTTTGGTCGAAGTAATAAGGATAACACTCGAATGTTCAACCGAAGCAGGCGCATGATGAGTCCCACGTTCAATCAAAGTAGGCACGCAATGGACACACATTTAACCGAAGCAGGCACATCAATCCCACATTCGATTTAGCCGGCGCAGCATCCTCACGAACGAAACAGACGTAACAGTCCATCAAAGCATGCAAGACCGACATCATGCTAGGGGAATGCTCGCCTGGACGTCTCTTTCTCCTGGTAACACCTAGCTTTGTCTCGTTAGTTTTATCTTTAATTGTCAGCATCTCATGCCTACCCCACAATAGTGTCACCATTATGTGCTAGGCAGGGGACTTAATGTTGATGGTGTATTTTCATTTAAAGGCTAAAATTGTAAAAGCCAAAAAATTGTGCGCTAACATCTTGTAAAAGATAAAGCCATTAACAAGTGATGGATACTCCTTCACTTTATCAATTCACCAAGAATGGAGCATGTGGAAACAATCCCATTATGTGAATAAAATACACGAAATTCATCCAGGTTGGAGCATGTAGCAACAATCCCATATACCCTGTGAGTTTCCAACATTATTAATTAATGCGCAACAGCCTTGTATTTCCTGTACTCATTATCAGTGCGGCATGACGACTGAGTGTTGCTCTTAGCGGAGCAACACGAACCTCCAAGCATTATAATGAAACCATGTACGAAATACCCGTATAGGCTGAACTCTCGGTGTGTTATACTAGCCCGATTTAGCCCCTCTCGGTGTGTTATACTAGCCCGATTGAGCATCCGGATCGACCGTATCAGTCTGGATATGATCACGACCATCCAACTCCACCAGCCTGATTGGATGGCCCAGATCGATTTTATCACCCCCAAGTAGGTATGGAATACCTTCCTGTTGATGGATAAAACCATTCAAGTGACGAATACTTCTCACTTTATTAATTCACCAAAGCATGTGCAACCATCCTGTGAATTTAATATACCAAGAACGGAGCATGTAGCAACCATCCCGGTTTTCTGTAGGTATACAACATTACTATTAATGATTTAATTAAAGCCTTGTGTTAGACATGCAAACACCCGTAGGCTACTTGACGGTGGGTTATATTAGCCCCGTCGAACGCATGCAAGACTACCCATGTTAGTCTCACCTGCTGAAAACAAACTTAAAAATAGATCTCAACTGTCCAACCTTGCAGGCATGGTTGGACGACCTAGATCACGCGCGGGATCGAGTAGCATGCGCGCACATGCTCATCGCCGGCCTACCTTCCTGATGGTGCAAACGGCTTCACCATAGGAGCCATGGGCGTTAAGATATGCTAGCATGAAGCTGCGGCTCACAAACCCTAAAATTAGGGTTTTGCTTACATGTTGTGACCAAACAACTTTGGTTGGTTGTACATGAAAGATTAGGAGGAACCGCCGCCGGCCGATAGCACCTACGTGCTCACCGTGGGCCCACTTTCATGGTGAACCAATCGACCATGGTTGGTTGCAGCCGACCGTCTCGAAATCCTTGTCCAAAATATCATCCATGGTCCCCTTCTAATCTCAGCCATCCTTCATTGCAGGCATGCTTGGATGGCTTAGATCGTGCCTATGGTCGCAAACCAAACATGTGCATGCTCGCCACCGACCCACCTCCCTGCTGGTGCAAACGGCTTCTCTATGGGAGTCACCAACGTTGAGATACGGTGGCACAAAGAAGGAATGCGAGGCTACTTCTAATCTCGACCATCCATCATCGCAGGCTAGAACGGGCGACCCAGATCGCTCTGATGACGTCCTGCAGGCATGAACGTGTAGAATGGCATCCCGCCTGCCTACTAGGCCAATCGCCACTCCATGTACGCCTCCCAAGGCATACAACCGTTAGGGAGAAAAAGGAAGCTCGCAAGCCTTCCAAACCCTAATCCAACGGTTATTCCTCCATCAATCTCGTCCGTCCAAGTTCGCATGCTTGGATTAATAGCCTAGGAAGGGAGTTAGGTGGCAAACAAGGTATCACCGTGATCACCATCCTCCACACTTCCCCATGGCATAACCGGCCAAGGTGGGTCCCGCTCATGCGACCTCCGAACAACGCCTGAACATATCTAGTTGATTCACTTCAACTTGCAATCTTTTCATCAAGGTTGTGGGCTTCAAATATGTTAAACATATTTAATGCACCGCATGCATACAATATGCGCCTACAAACAACACGATACTTCACAAGTATCAATTTCCTTCCTTGGTTTTGCTTTCGAGATGTTTTCTCCTCCCGAACGAGCTTAAAACCTAAATATTCCCGCGTTAGGAGATAGGAAATTCTTTTCCGTATGGAATGGATGGGCGGATCATCAAAATCCGAGTCCGTACTAGAATTCTACAACGATTCTAGTAAGGAGCGCTAATTAGGGTTTCTGGTGCAATGATCAATGGTTGCCCCTCCTCTCAAGATGCAAAATCTCGACCGTCGAAGGTCACCAAGCTAGCAAGCTTCCCGAGCCTGACTTGCCAAGCTACAACAACATGCTACATGTTTTCCAAAACACTCGAGACATCAATCATGTCACAAACTGGGGGATACATACTGGGTATTGGTCTGGCGGTTTACAGCGTGCAGCGCACAACACGCCATCACAAGAACGTGTCAGGAAGTCATGGACGGTTAGTGATGATGGGGGAAGTGTGCAAGCATGGTCGTGTGACACCAACACACTACTCCACTACTCCATCACTCCACTTTCTCCACTTCCCACGAGATACGAAAGTTAGGCTAAAAGACTTGTATAAATAGGTTCTCCGCCCTATTTTCAACAGAACACAAGTCCAGAAAACAGAAAAACCAAGTGTTAATACCATCGTATTCAACACCCAGAGCCTGCCTGCAACATTTGATAGCCTTCTCAACCTTTTGTTAACAAGTCATCAAATAGCATTCACATTCATACTCTCAACACCTTCTTCGCTTCCCTCCCTAAGATCAACCTCACATCCTTCACCTGTGACCGAAACAAATCTGGAACGGACGTGTCTTCGGTTTAGGCCATAATTGTACAGATTATCTCTCGAATCAAAGTGCTCATCGTGCAGCACATTTGTTGAAGGTTTAAACTCACTTCTCATCCACACACACCCAAAATTACCTAAACCGGCAGAAGTAGTTTTCTCCCACAAACAACCCCCGGAGGATATTTACTATTCGGACTCCCACTTTGGATAAGGGGTAACCTAATTACTAAGGGGCACCCACTGGCTAGATATTTTGTGAGAAGAAAAACAGGGTAACACGTTCAGGCGAGAGATATTCACGGGATTTCTTGTTAGTTTGGAAATATTTTTTGTGTCTGAAGCGTGTTGAATCAATCCTACAACGTGTACTGTCATGTTTGGAGTGTTCATGCATCATGCCGTACGTAAAATTTTAAATCGGGGAAGAAAATATCTAAATATTATTTTTTTTTATGCTGAGTAATGGGGAATTATTTTGAGTTATGGAGGATATTTCTTGTGCATGAGAGGTATATATAGTTTGAGGAGTTGTAGGAACGAGGATGGAGAGAATTGAGAGAGTTTAGAACACTACAGAGCTAAAAGAATTCGAGTTGCAGAGAACTGAGCTTGCTGCTGGTGAAGAACACGTGAAGAACATTAGACGCAAAGAAGCAGTCGTATTTTCTACAGTAAATACGACATTTGTTAAGACAGTCTTATAAGATACACACAAGGTCGATGTGATTCAAAGATCGTTTTATGTAACAGCTGGTTTGTAACTAATATAAGTGTTACAAACCCGATTTTTACCATTTTTCACTCTTTTCATCATTTGTAAACACCCTTTGAGAAATAATAATGAATTTTGAGCGTGTTTACAACATGATGAGCGGATAATTCTCCCACAACCAAGGCAATGTGGAAGGTATTTACGCATGAATAATTGGTAACTATTTTATTTTCTTTAATTAATAATTTACAATTCACTCAATCACTGCTTTTGCAGAGTTTTTAATTGTTTGCATAATTTTCTTCATTAGTTGTGATTCAATTATATAGGTTATGCTTTGTATTAAGATAATCTATGCTTAGGGATACAGTTAATTTTTGAGAATTTGCTTGATTGTTTGTGAATTAATAAACAAAGGACTTAAAAGATAATTAGAGTTTTGAGTTATTTACCATAATTTATTCATGTGTAATAGTGGAATCAGTGTCTTGGTTATTTTCTCATATCTTGAAATCAATTTTGATCTAAGTTTTCTTTACTTTTAAGTTTTATTAAATCTAAATTCCATTGCTTTCACAAGTCTCACGAACCTTTTTACTACAACATTATTGATTCACATCACTTAGGGTTTTCATTACTCAAAGACAAACCTCTAATTATTACTTGAATTTTCGGATCTTCAGAGTCCTTAAAATACTCAAGAGATTCTTCTAGTTCTCTACCCCTAAACTTAGGGTCATCATTACTCTTAGAAAGACCTAAAAAAATTTCCTAAATTTCTGGGTCCATAGAATCTTTAAAATACTCAAGAGCTTCTTCTAAAGATTGATCACACATCTGATCTAAGAGAATGGTGAATGGTTTCCTCAAAATCATCTTGAAAATCTACTAATAAAGTGTGAAGCCAATTATCCTAAACTAAAGTGCTAACATATTCAATTCTTCTAAATCATCGTTCTCAGAAGGTTGTCTAGTAACGTTAAATATATTTAGTTCTGTGGTCATATTACCAAAGGATATGTTCATAAGCCCAGTCCTACAGTTGATGACAGCGTTAGCTGTGGCTAAAAATGGGCGACCTAAAATCACTGGGATTTGAGCACTTGGGTCCTGAACAGGCTGGGTGTCTAGAAAACCGAAATACACTTGATAAATACACTTATCAACCTCAATCAGAACATCCTCTATGACACCACTAGGAACTTTGATAGACCTATCAGCTAATTGTAGTGTCATCTTAGTCGGTTTCAACTTACCAAGACCTAGCTGGGTGTATACATGATACGGTAGTAAGTTATCACTAGCTCCTAAGTCATGTAAAGCTTTATCAACCATGTGATTACCAATCACACAAGATATGGCGGGGCATCCAGGGTCCTTATACTTAGGAGGTGTTTGGTTCAGAAGAATGGAACTTACTTGTCCAGCTAAAAAGGATTTCTTTTGGACATTAAGCTTATGCTTTCGTGTACAAAAATCTTTAAGGAACTTGGCATAAGCAGGCATCTTCCTAATTGCTTCTAACAATGGAATGTTAATGTTCACCTTCTTAAATGTCTCCATTATCTCGTTGAAAGTCGACTCCTTCTTTGTTGGGGCTAATAACTGTGGATATGGGGTTCTAGGCACAAATATAGTCCTATCAGGAATTTCTTGGGACTCCTTAGAAATTAATTCAGTTTCCTCAGCTATGGGTTCCTCTTGGGAAGTAGAAGATGGAACTACATCATGTTCACTTTCAGGCATGTCGACCTTATTGTCAACTTTCTTACCACTCTTAAAGGTTGTAATAGAATTCACATGATTATACGATTTCTCTCATTTGGGGTTAAGATCAGTATGACTAGGGAACCTTCCATCTTCTGTCTCACTTATATACTTAGCTATTTGGCCGACTTTAAGTTCTAATTTAGCAAGAGTTTGGGAATTATTCTTCAAATTCAGCCTGGTTTCTTGTTGAAAGCTAAGGTGGTTATTTGATAACATATCATGGTTCTTTGCTAGCATAGTAAGAGTTTATTCTAAGGTAGAGATATTTTTCTCGGAAGTGTTCTAAAACTGGGTTTGACCTGAAAGGTTCTTATTATAACCAAAACCTGGGGGAGGCTGAGAATTACTAGACTGACCTGGATTGTGGCCCTTAGACCAAGCAAAATTAGGATGGTTTATCCAACCAGGGTTATAGGTCTCTAAGTATGGTTCAAACTTCTGATGGTTTTCAAACCTAGCATTGTTATAAACAACATGAGATTTCTCTTGACTAACGTGACCTTCCCAAAACGAGCTATTGGGTGCTATTCCACAACTAGAGATTTGAGAGGCTCTAATCCTATCATCAGGTTCAACAAAATACCTATGTTTAGACTGATTCAATTCCAAAGCTTCTACCCTTCTAGACAAAGCAGCAAACTTAGCATCTGACCCCAAAGCTTGTATCTACCATATTGGTGTTATTTCTATTGACCAAGAGTCTCTTAGGGGGTTGAACACCAGGTTCCTACTGTTGGGATTTTTCAACAACAACTCCTAAGAAGGTAAAAGCATCATTGGAATTTTTACTAGTAAACTCACCAACGCACATAGATTCGACCATGTCTTTAGTCGAATAGTCTAAACCATCATAAAGAATCTTTACTAGTTTCATTTTCTCAAACCCATGGTGAGGAAATTCGGATATGAGATCATTGAATCTCTCTAAAAACCTATGAAGAGATTCTCCCTCTTGTTGCATACTGGAGCTAATTTCCTGCCTAACAGCTACAGTTTTATGCTTAGGGTAGAATTTCAAAAAGAAAGCAGCAATAAGTTCCTGCCATGTTTCTATGGATTCAGATGGTAGGTTGTTAAGACATGTCTTGGCTTTATCTCTTAAGGAAAAGGGGAACATATTAAGTTTCAAGACTTCATCATTAAGGTCCTTAATCTTAATTGTTCCACATATTTCTTCAAAGTCCCTAATGTGAAAGTAAGGGTTTTCATCATCTTTTCCCAAGAATATAGGGATCATCTGAAGAATACCAGGATTCAACTCATAATTAGCCATAGAGGTGGCATTTTAATGCACGATGCTCGGTTGGTCCTAGTTGGGTACATGGAATCTTTCAAAGTAGCCATTGATGGCACAACTAAAGTACTTTCCTCACGAAGAGATGGATTCTCAAAACTGAAGTTTCAAAAAATGGGGCTCTCAAAAGAAGAGTCTTCGAGCTTCCCGCCTTCAAAAGAAAAATTACTTGGTTTGTCACTAATCAAACGACCTAGAGTGTTTCTTTTCCAAGCCCGTTCTCTAATGAACTCGGGCATACACTAAAAAAAAAGTCCTAAAAGGAAGGGAAGTTCTATGCAAACACAAACAAGGCTGACTTCACCACAGCAAACCTACTGATTTCTAGCAAACAAAAAGCATGATGGCTCCACTTAGATTGTTTCTAGACCATCTTCTAATCCTTTGAAAGGGAATTCGTTATAATTTAAGCAGACCCCTCTGGAATCAATCTGAGTTAAAGTAAGATAAATAGAGACGAGGGAAGCTCGATGGAGCTTTGATACCCAAGGCCTCACCGGCATTACAAGGCGGCGCATTCAACTTATAGAAACCATCATGAACTTTGAAGTATGCTTAAAAAAGTAACCAATATTTTTCGAACAACTTTCCTATTAAGCTCGTTACCCTATCGGTCTCGTTTTAGGTAGTATTTTAAGCTTGGGTTCGTGTTTGTTATTATTCTCTTACGGCGGGCAAGAAGAGAACGGTGATGAAATCCGAACCATTATCTTGTATGGACAGGCCTTGCCCTTTACTAGGAAATTAAAGTAGCCGTATTCAGTTCCTCGACATATATGCAAACGAAAGAATACAGTAAACCCGCTGACAAGGGATTCGCGGGTGTTTCGGTAAACTTACCTCCCATACTATACGAGCAAAGAATCGTTGTAGTCGACTCGGGTCATAACTCCTATGTCATGTATGAACCCGAGGTGCCGAGGAAATATCGTAATTGATGTCCTTCTCTGCAAACAATTTAATATTTAATACTACCCTTTCGTAGGGTTTAAAAATAAAAGAATGTCCAAATGTCCAAGTCCAAAGTCCAAAAGGGGAAGTGCAAAAATAAAATAAAAAATTACAAAAATAAAGAATATCTAATACAATTTCTAAAAACTAAACAAAAAATCAAAAAGATAAAAACAAAACAAAATCTAATAGAATTTTCTCTTTTTTTTTTTTAATTTTCTTTCGCTCTTTTCTCTTTGTCTTTAACTCCAAATCTTTAAGTATTCACCAAAAGCTTAGGCAAATTTTTCTTTCGCTGCAAATTCCAAAATCTGTAGTAAAAAGACAAAAACCCAAAAACGTAAAGTAGAAAAAATAAATAAAAACCTAAAAAAATATCTAAAAACTCTAGCCTAAAGACAAGTCCGCGTCGGGGGCGCCAAAAATTGATGGTTATTTTCAATGATGTTGTAGTGAAAGGTTCGATCAAGACTTGTGAAAGCAGATTTTTTTAAACTTAATTTTTGTAAATAAAAATAACAAGCTCAATTAAAAAGTTGTTGGCAAATTATGGAGTGGCTGGGGCTAGGGATGGCAATTTGCCCCACCCAAACCCATCCCCATGGGGACCCGCCCATATGGGTTAGGGTTTTACCCGTATAAACGGGAAACGGGGCGGGGTACGGGGAATCCCCGAAAGTAGTATGCGGGGATGGGGTGGGGATGGTATTTAAGGTCCCCGCCCCATACCCGCCCCATTGCCATCCCTAACTGGAGGTAGATTTGTAAGTATCCAACGTAATCGACTTCATCCAGAAACACTGGAAGCTCTGATGTGCATTCACGATTGGATATTGGATAAGATGAAAGGTAAAAGAATATTTGTTGAAATAAAGCAGTTTTTACGTTTAAATACTTTATTATTATTATGTGATATATTTTCTTTATATTTCAGTGCGTGGATTAAATCTGAACGGGGAATTTTTTGGGAAGATAATGAAGAAGACCATGATGACATGATTAACATGGAGGAAAATAGTTAATAATGAGGATTAAATAACCATAATACTTAATTGTGGATCAATTGTTTACTTTATTTTTCAGTTTTATTGATTATTATAAACTTAAAATTATAGAATGCACTGCTTAGGTTATTATTATTGTTGTCTGAACCTTTATAATTATTTTTAAATTATTAGGATTTTAAGTGTAATGTTATGGTAACACATGGGAAACCCATCCCCTACGGGGATTCTCCATACCCGTCCCCGCCCCATTTTTACGGGGAACGGGTAGGGATGGGTTTTGGTTTTTTGAACGGGGTAGGGGATGGGATTCAAGGTCCCCGCCCCATACCCGCCCCATTACCATCCCTAGTTGGGGATAGGATTCCACCATTGGTCGATATTAGTGATTTAATAAAGCTATAATTATGCAACTCAACATTCAAATTGATTGTAATAGTATTGCCTAGACATGTAAATTTTCAAAAGAACAGATTTTAATCCAAGCATAGAATATCAAAACACTAAAGCAAGCATATTCTATAAGAGAAAATACACCTAACTAATCAAAATCATATAATCAAATTTTAGTTCAATGCAAAAATCATAATTGAGTTGTTATAATTAATTAAAAGTAGAAATGTACCACTTTTACCGAAACAACTGCTTCCTCCATCGCCCCAAGGATTGGGTTTAGCTCTTCATCAAGGAAACACGCTCAAAAGTTGATTTCATTGCTCAAAAGTGTTTACAAATGATAAAAAGGAGAGAAATTGAATAAACCAGGAAAATGTATCACTTTTGTGGTGTTGCAAGTCCATGGTTACAAAGATCGATATAAAGAAAGTGTCGATGTAACTATGGCGTATAAGAATGTTAATAAATTATCGCAATCACTGTAGCATGAACGACAGATGGGTGTGCGTCTTATGTTCTTCGTGTTCTTCACAGCAGCAACAATGGTGTTTCTCTGTAACTTGACTCCCCGGCTCTGTTGAGGCTCCGTAACTCTCCCCCAAACTCTCTATCCACCTCTAAGAAATCCCTACACCTTATTTATACTCGCAAGCTCCAAAATTGCTCCTCGTAACTGCTCCAAATCTTCTCTTTTATTTTCTTGCAAAATACGGGAATAATTTCCCTTTTTAATCTCTACACGTGTCTGTTGGAAGTTTCGGTCATCCAAACATGAAATATGCAGGTAAAAGATTGAGCAGAACACTCTCAGGACACACGCAAAAACTCCAAAAATAACTCGGAGAAAATCCCCGAGAATAATATTTATCCTCTCTGTTTCTTATGTTCTCACGTTCTATTCCTTATCTCTCGAAACAAACCTCGTTACCAGCCCTGATTAGTTGTAACAGGTTGATAAGAGTCCAATTCAATCCAAATATACGAGAAAATCTCGGTCAAATCCACTCTGCAGGTGAGTGAAATATTTTCACGCCAAATTCGAACTACAAAAGGTAAGTGATGGAGTTTGCCCATATCAAAAAACTGGGTGTTGATAGCCGCGGGTGTAAATAGTAAAGAGGATGCCCCTCAGTAATTGAGGTGCCCCTTATCCAAATGAGGGGTGCCTTTAGTAATTATCTCCCACGAGCACAATAACTACTTTTCAAGCCAATTTTTCCACACATGTTTATTTCTCCAAAAATACCTACAAAGAGATAAAATACCAAAATAAGTACAAGAATGGGTACTAACAAAATAGAAAATCGAGATGAAAATAGACACATAAATGCGTCTATCACCTTATGATTAATTATCTCAAGTCTGAGCTCTGAGCTCATTCAAGGAACTGTGTTTATGATCAAGTCTCTTTTTCCTCTTGAATTGTGAGAGGGATCCCTTTTGATTTGAGAAATTATCATAAAACTTACTGTCATCAAAATATGAGACATAGTTTGAGTTCTTACCAGAAAAGTTTTGACTTGAGGAGGATGAAAACCTGTTGACAATTTATTTGTACCCTTGAATTATCTTTATCAGGTTATTTCTCATATCATCACTTTTCCTTCTTTCTCCGGGATTTTTTTTTAAATCAAGGGACACGTTATTTTCTGAAACAACAGCTTGGTCTTTCCTTAGACGATTCTTATTAAGACTTCTGTTATTCTTTCGAACATTTGAGGAACTAATTGAACTGACCTTCCTGGTAACATACACAGGGTACGTATGAAAATCAATGGGTTTCGAAATACGAATGTCAGTTAAACCTTTGAGGATTAAGTCTAAGGTGTGTTGAAGTTGAACAAGAGAATTTTTATTCAACTTAGAGTTTCTATTTTGTCTAATAGAAACTTTTGCTTCGCAGAAGAGACGTACTTTCTGATCACATGAGTGATTAGGAAGTTTAGTCTTAACATTCTCGTCAGGAGATTTCTTTCTTCCATATGGTGTGGAATTTCGCTGATCATAGGAAACTAACACATCTTTCTTAATTGGAAGGGAATCCATTTTTACTTCTGGTGCTGGAGCATTTTCAGCTGTAGCAGAAGTAATTGGTATATTGGACTGCTTAGAGCATCCTTGAATAGAGAGCTTACTCAAGTCATGTTCTATTTCAATGCATACTTTTCAAGGTTTGCCTCAAGAGTCATACATGAAGAATGATCTTCAGTATTTTCTTTGGATTTGCAGTCTCTTATCATACCAAGAAGAACACTGACGTGTTGTTTCATCCGATTGAGTCTATCAGCTTGGATTCTAACAAGATTTAGAATCAGCTCACTCTCTTCAGCTATTTCCCATTTATTTTGAGAAATAGACTCTTTTGAAAAGTAATCGGGACAACACATGTTAGAATCAGTCAGTCTAGTTTGAACACAAGGTCTATCTATGTTCGATATTGAAGAATCTTTCTCTTTAATAGAAATAGACGAGACAAAGCTTTTATTTCTGGTGACGCTTTTATCAGAGATACTACTCTTGTCCATAGAGTCATATCGCTACAAACACAGACTTGTAAGGTCTTGAACGTGTTTGCCTGCTCTGATACCAATTGAAATGCGGGGGTCTAACAACCATACCCATTATTTCGATTAGCAATCTGTATGGACAAAATCCAATATACTTTCTAGAGAATCAACTCGATAGTCAGACTCAATCAATATAAAATATATCAAAGAGTTATTATCTCAATCTCTCAATTTGATCTTTACTCAAGCAAATATAAATCTGCGAGTCTTTATCAAAGAGAGATAACTTGGTGTGTGTGTGTGTGTGTGAAAACTGTTTCAGCTGGTTTTGGTAAATTTGGGTGTGTACGGATGAGGAACGAAACTAAACCATAAATAAATACACTGCATGGGAGTACTTTTGATTCGAGAGATCAATATATACAATTCTGGCCTAAACCAAGAAATGGCCGTTCCATACTTGTTTCGGTCACAAAGTGAAGGAGATGGGGTTGATCTTAGGGAGGGAAGCAAAGAAGGTGTTGAGATTATGAAGGTGTTGGATGTTTATGACTTGTATCAGAATGATGAACTGGCTTGCATAATATAAGCTATCAGTTCTGGGTGTTTCTGGATACTGATGACAACACTTGGTTTTTTCTTTATTTTTTATGTGTTGTTTTAAAATAGGTGAAAGACCTATTTATACAAGTCATTGAGCACAACCCTCATCTCATAGGAAGTGGAGGAGGTGAAGTGATGGAGTAGTGGGGTCGTGTAGGAGTGTTGATTGTTACACGATCACACCTTTTCCCACTTTCCTCATCACTATTAACCATCCACTCTTCTTGAGTCTTTCTTGTAATGGCCCGCTGCACGCTGTAAACCGCCAGACCAATCCCCCAGTGATTATCCCCCAGTTTGTGACATGTTTGATGTCTCGAGTGAGTGGGTCGAGTCGTAGGACCCGCAGGAAATAGCACGTGATGCTACTAAGTTATTTAAGAAATCGATATTCATAAGATATCGTGTATATTCTATGCATGCATATTATCAATATGTATGAAGCATCGTTGTTTTAAAGCTTAATAGAGTATGTCGTGGATTAAGCGTCTTAAAATAGCAGCATGTTCAAACATCTTCAAGGGATCGTTTGAAGGCCGCGTGGGCGGGCCATCCCTTGGCCGATCACTCCCGTGGTAGAGTGGCGGACGGTGATCACCAAGGTGCCTCATTGGCTGTTTAACTCTTAGCCTAGGCTGTCCGACCAAGCTGGTAAAGTTGGACAGATGAGATGATCTGCGGCACATGTTTGCGACCGTTGATGGATTTTAGGGTTTTAAAGAGGTTCGCAAGCATCACTCTTTATCTTGACCGAAATCGAGCATGGATAAGGTTTTTGTTGGGACCGACAGGGCATGTGTGTAGACGGCCTGCCGGTGTGCATGTCTCTACCACTTTGTCCCATGAAGGTGCAATCTAGGCTACTCAACTTGTACGGCAAATATGAGTGGTCGTGATCGATTTGCGACAGAAATCCGTTGCCGCAAATGATTTAGAGGACGCGCGACATGCCACCTTGGGGGGTACGTTTCGAGGCGCCTGACCATGGTCTACTTTGGTCGGCCGGTCACACGCACAGGTGGGCCCACGGTGATCACGTCAACATCCTTGGGACCTCTTGAGTCTTTACCTACACCCTCCGTTTAGGCTGGCGAAGATGGATGGACAGGATCGAACTACGACAGATGTACATTATCGTAAACCCTAACGTACATGCAACATGGGCCAAATGAATTGGAAAGATGCGCTTCTCCTTTGGGGAGGTTGATCATGTGGGGCCCACGTTGGGCTGGCGGTGAACATATGTGCACCTTCCCAATGGTCCTAGGCGTGATCTAAGCCATCCAATTATACTTCCTAAGTTGGATGGTTGTGATCGATTTAAGACACTAGTGGAACTTCCACAACCCTATAAAGCATCACTCCAACCAAGTTTTGAGCAAATGTTCATTTGTCTATGGCATTACCGTGAGAAAGCCGATCGGGTAGGTGAAAAGTGGGCCCGCCAACATATGTGTTGGTGCTTCCATGATCACTCATGGGATGATCTAATCTGTCCAACTATGCTGGCGTAGTTGGACGGTCATGATAATTTTAAGACAACTTTAAGCGGTCTTGCTCGTTCGAGCCTTTCCCAAACAACGCGTCCATCCCTCTTTGGGGACGGCGTTTGACGGGCGTTGGGAGTGTAGTGTGATGTTCGAGCGACTAGGGCATAGGCGGGCCCGCCGACGGTCATCATGGCGATCGCCTGTTCCTGCTAGGGTTCGTCTAGGCTGGTTAAATCATGCGGTCAACTTGCGTGGCCGTGATCATTTCTGAGACTTATACGGACATTCTAGATTTCCCTTGGGAAATTAAATATGCTCGATCGGGCTAACCAAAGCGCGTCGATGCGAGACTCTCTCTGTCAAAGAGTGATGTAGCCTATGTGAGTATTTTGTGCATGTATCAATATTGGCACGGAGATTCATGCTACTCTGCTAAGAGTGAACACTCAGTCATCATGTCATGTCAATAATGAGAGTTCGGCTGAGAACACAGCACGGAAAATACTAGGCAAATCATGCATTAATTGTTAATGTTAATAAAATTCATAGAATATTTGGGATTACTGTTGCACGCACCATTCTGGGTGAATTTTGTGTATTTATTGAATTTCTTCGAATAAATAAAGTGAAGAGGTATTCATCACTTATCAAACGCCTTTACCCTTTGCAGGATGTCATCGCATTATCAAACGGCTTTACTCTCTGCAGGATGTCAGCGCATTAAATTTGGTTTTATAATTTTAGCCCTGAACTAAAATCCACCATCAACATTAAGTCCCCTGCCTAGCACGCAATAGTTGCACTATTGTGGGGTAGGCAGTAGATGGTGACAAATAAAGATAAAACTTATGAGACAAAGTTATATATTACCAAGAGAGATGTGTTGTCCTGTCCTTGGAGCATGTCACGTTCAAGAGACTTCTAGGTGAGCATTCCCCTAGCATGATGTCGTTTGGCCCCAGGTAGATTAGGTCTATGGTTGGTTGGATTCTCAAACTATTCATGATGATATCGTAAACCCCGACTCTGATGAGAACGAGCCCTATCATGAGTAATATCCTTAAATGGCTACTGAAGCAATATCTAAAAAAGATGTTTAAGCAGCTCCCAAAGAGAATGGTAATATATTTTTCGGAAAGCCTGTTGAATCGGCTTCTGAAGTGAACGTCGAGGCTGCTCCTAAAGAGAGAACATTTTAGCTTCTGGAGTGAACATCGACACGGATCCCGGAGAAAGCATTAAAGCAGCTTCTGGAGCGAATGTCGAGGTAGGTCCCGGAGAGAGTGTTGAAGCAGCTTCTTCTTCTGGAGAGAGTATTGAAGCATCTTCTGAAGCGAACGTCGAAGTTGGAGAGAGCGTTGAAGCAGCTTCTGGAGGGCGGCTCCCGGAGAGAGCGTTGAAGCGGCTTTTTCTTCAATTTAATTTTCCCTTGCGAATTACATGCTCCTTGATTGACCATCTCTCTTGTGTTGAATAAGTCCTTGACTCTGTCAGTAGTGGTTATTGCTATGGTGAAGCTCGGGCATTGGCGGTCTTCATATAGTGGTAGAGATTGACTCGAGGGATAAGCTAATGATGGGACCGATAGCTTCCTTGATGTTGACTCATGGAATTAAAAGGAGGGACACAGTCCCCTGCCCACGAGTATCCACTAAGCCTTCGACTTGATGGACGTTGTCACGCTGGGTTCATGAGGCCGTCTTTATATCTGTGTTGCATTTCATAAATTTCCAGGAATATCACTGGTCTTTGACAATATTTTTGCACTCTTGAGTATATCCTCATCTTTGGACATCTTGGAATCATAATGATAGAGTGCTTGCATCACTCTAAATTCGTTATCTTTGAGATGGGCAGTGCTAAGCAGTCCCCAGACAAACTCCTCTACCATTATCATCTTTGGATCATGTCTTTGAGGAGTAGGGAAGTTCCTTCATGCGAATGACTTAACTAATAGGATCTGCAAATATGATGAAGCTCTTTTCATGGAGAATTTGTATGTACCTCTTAAGTCTCGGTTGCAATCTCCTTTGGTAACGCAACTACTTCTTCTACGGGAGACGAAATTATGAAAGCGTCTCTCACTGATGTTGCATACATCGCTATCTTCTTGTGGCTACTCCCTTGAGGTGTCATCTTCAGTAGATATGAAGATGTCCCGCGCTCACTCTCGTGCGGGCTGACATAATAGGCGAACCCTTTATGATGATTTGGAGATGACAATATTCGTTGAGTCTTCCGAAACGCTTCCTTGCCCATGAAGCCTTGGAGTTCCTTCCCAATTCGCGGAGATGGAATCGTGAGGGTATCTTGGGTCTTGGATGGGTCCACTTTGATTCCCTCAGCAGTCATCTGGAATCCCAAAAATTTGTCTGAAGAAACGCCGAAAGCGCATTTCAAAGGATTCATCTTCAACTTGTTTTCACGGCACTCGAACACTTGTCGTAAGACTCCTGTGTGGGCCGCCCGAGCTTTTGATTTGACTACTATATCATCCACGTAGTCTTCAACTTGATTATACATCATGCCGTGGAAGATTGTCGTCATAGCACGTTGATACGTTGCACCGGCATTCTTTAAACCAAATGGCATTACAGTATAAAAATTTCCAAGAGGAGTTCGAAAAGCTGCCTTACTTGCGTCATGATCATACATCCTTATCTGATTGTATCCGTTATATCCATCCATAAAGGAGAACACGCCGTGTCCACTGGTGGCATCCACTAACATATCGATGTTAGGTAGAGGAAAATCATCTTTGGGGCAGCATCTGTTCAAGTCTCTGATATCCACACAACACCTGATCTGTCCATTTTTATTTTTTACCGGAACCACATTAGACAACCAGGTTGGATGATGAATGGGTTTGATGAAGCCAGAAGCTAGCAACTTCTGAATCTCAGTCTTGATTTGGTCTTATACCTCGTGGTCTCGAACTGCCTTGAGACTGTGTTTAAACCTGCTTGGATCCAGGTATGACATGTAGATGATGGGTGACCAATTTTTTATTTTAACCGGTCATTTATTCATACATCCAAGTGAATATGTCCTGGTATTCTTTGATAAGTTCCATGAGCTTCGTGCGTTCATCCGTACACAAGGTTGAGTTGGTGGAGATAAGCCTAGGAGATTCCTCATTCCCGATGTTAACGATTTCGAGCTCATCAGTTGTGGAATTGGTTCCATCTTGCAGCTGTCATGGAGCATCTATCCCTTCTTATTGTGGCTCATCGTTGTTGTAGCATCCCATTGGGCGGAGAAACTGAGTATTAGTCTCCCCTCATAATTGCTAACAGCGGCGTAGGTACGAGGTTTTCCCTTTCTGATCACGGCTCGCTATAAATGTTCGCTCCCTCTTAGTGTGAGCGTGGGTCGTTCCTTCACATGATGAAGAAGAATTGGTACGTCTTGTCAGCAAAGATGCATCGTGGAACTTAGCCTTCAATGATGCAAGTCGGTCCTCTTCCTGGATTGACGCCCACATGGGGAGTGGGGTGCAATGAACTATGTTTGATTCTTCCCGCAGAGTTTATCTTGGTTCAAACAATTCCGCTCCACATATTGGTGCGTAAGGAGACAATGATGCAGGAATACAAACGACTTTTTTGTTCAGTATAGTCTTCAGGAATTGGTGATACGTCGAGGGGAAGATCTTATTGTCATGAAGGCATGGTCTCCCCAGTATCATATGGTAGTCCCGCTCCTTTTCTATGAATTTTAATTTCACCTTTGATTGGATGGGCCCTACAGATAAATTCAGATTTACATACCCGTACGTGTTAGTTTGGTTTCCTTCAAAGTCTGTCATCGTGGTAGGCTGTTGCACGACCTTGCTTGGTCTAACCTTGGCCGTACAGAGTGTACCGAGGTTAATCACATTCGAAGACGCTCCTGTGTCAATGAGGGCCCTCTTGAACTCTGAATCCTTGATGCATGCAGTAACTTATAAGGCCCGGTTGTGACCTTCTTCCGCCATCATATCTTCCTCTATAAATGTAACCTTATTCACAAATATGTCTGGTGTTTTGGAAGCTTCTGGACGCAAAGGAGTTAAATTCACGTCCAGGGCTATCTGGTTGATGGCAGCAAACGTCTCCGCCCGCTGATTCTTCGAGAGGTATAAAAGTTCGTATAAACTTTCCAATAGAGAAGCAGCTTCATGGTCCACCGGCCTCTGGTTCACAGTGAAACTATTTACTTGAGGAGGATCAGTCTCAAGTGTAGAAATATCCGTGACAGGGGAACCGCTCATATCTGATGTCATCTTTATGAGGAGATCGAGTATACCATTTATTGTTTCTCTGATCAGGTTCATGTTCCTCGTGTGAATCTCCTACACCCGTGCTAACTCGATCAATGTTGGGATTCTCCCGGTTACACCATCAGACACACCATTGGGAAGAGGGGTATCTTCATTGGAGGAACTTCGATCGGGATTTGAAATTATTGGGGAAGTCCTAAGACCAACCATTTTGAAATCAACCAAATGGGATTGGGTATTGAAGAAATTGACTTCACAACTGAGAGATTAATCTCCAACTATGGTCGCCAATTATTTATGGATGAAAACTGTTTCTGCTGGTTTTGGTAAATTTGGGTGTGTGCGGATGAGGAACGAATATAAACCCTAAACAAATGCACTGCAAGGGAGTGCTTTTGATTCGAGAGATCAATCTAACAATTTGGGTGTGTGCGGATGAAAATACACCCAACTAATCAAAATCATATAATCAAATTTTAGTTCAATGCAAAAATCATAATAGAGTTGTTATAATTCATTAAAAGTAGAAATGTATCACTTTTACCGAAACAACGGCTTCCTCCATCGCCCCAAGGATTGGGTTTAGCTCTTCATCATGGAAACACGCTCAAAAGTTGATTTCATTGCTCAAAAGTGTTTACAAATGATAAAAAGGAGAGAAATTGAATAAACCAGGAAATTGCAACACTTTTATGGTGTTGCAAGTCCATTGTTACATATATCGATATAAAGAAAGTGTCGTTATAATTGTAGCGTATAAGACTGTTAATAAACTGTCGCAATCACTATAGCATGAACAACATATGGGTGTGCGTCTTATGTTCTTCGTGTTCTTCACGGCAGCAGCAATGGTGTTTCTCTGTAACTTGAATCTCCGGCTCTGTTGAGGCTCCGTAACTCTCCCCCAAACTCTCTATCCACCTCTAAGACATCCCTACACCTTATTTATACTCGCAAGCTCCAAAATCTCTCCTCATAACTGTTCCAAATCTTCTATTTTATTTCTTTTCAAAATACGGGAAAAATTTCCCTTTTTAATCTCTACACGCGTCTGTTGGAAGCTGCGGTCATCCAAACATGAAATATGCAGGTAAAAGATTGAGCAGAACACTCTCAGGACACACGCAAAAACTCCAAAAATAACTCGAAGAAAATCCCCGAGAATAATATTTATCCTCTTTGTTTCTTATGTTCGCACGTTATATTCCCTCTTTCTCGAAACAAACCTCGTTACCAGCCCTGATTAATTGTAACAGGTTGATAAGAATCCAATTCAAACCAAATATCCGAGAAAATATCGGTCAAATCCACTCCGCATGTAGTGAAATATTTTCCCGCTAAATTCGAACTACAAAAGGTAAGTGATGGAGTCTGCCCTGATCCAAAAACTGGGTGTTGATAGCCGCGGGTGTAAATAGTAAAGAGGATGCCCCTCAGTAATTGAGGTGCCCCTTATCCAAATGATGGGTTCCCTTAGTAATTATCTCCCACGAGCACAAGAACTACTTTTCGAGCCAATTTTTCCACACATGTTTATTTCTCCAAAAATACCTACAAAGAGATAAAATACCAAAATAAGTACAAGAATGGGTACTAACAAAATAGAAAATCGAGATGAAAATAGACACATAAATGCGTATATCACCTTATGATTAATTAGCTCAAGTCTGAGATCTGAGCTCATTCAAGGAACTGTGTTTATGATCAAGTCTCTTTTTCCTCCTGAATGGTGAGAGGGATCCCTTTTGATTTGAGAAATTATCATAAAACTTACTGTCATCAAAATATGAGACATAGTTTGAGTTCTAACCAAAAGAGTTTTGACTTGAGGAGGATGACAACCTGTTGACAATTTCTTTGTACCCTTGAATTATCTTTATCAGGTTATTTCGCATATCATCATTTTTCCTTCTTTCTCCTGGTTTTTTTTTTCAAATCAAGGGACACGTTATTTTCAGAAACAACATCTTGGTATTTCCTTATACGATTCTTATTAAGACTTCTGAACTCATTGAACTGACCTTCCTGGTAACATACACAGGGTATGTATAAAAACCAATGGGTTTCGACATACGAATGTCAGTTACACCTTTAGAGGATTAAGTCTAAGGTGTGTTAAAGTTGAACAAGAGAATTTTTATTCAACTTAGAGTTTCCCTTTTGTCTAACAGAATCTTTTGCTTCGCAAAAGATACGTACTTTCTGATCACACGAGTGATTAGGCAGTTTAGTCTTAACATTCTCGTCAGGAGATTTCTTCCTTCCATATGGTGTGGAATTTCCTTGATCAGAGGAAACTAACACATCTTATTAATTAGAAGGGATTCTATTTTTACTTCTGGTGCTGGAGCATTTTCAGTTGTAGCAGAAGTAATTGGTATATTGGACTACTTAGAGCGTCCTTAAATATAGAGATTACTCAAGTGATGTTTTATTTCCAATGCATCCTTTTCAAGGTTTCCCTCAAGAGTCATACATGAAGAATGATCTTCAATATTTTCTTTGGATTTGCAGTCTCTTATCATACCAAGAAGAACACTGACGTGTTGTTTCATCCGATTGAGTCTATCAACTTGTATTCTAATAAGATTTAGAATCATCTCACTCTCTTCAGCTGTTTCCCATTTATTTTGAGAAAATAGACTCTTTTAAAAAGTAATCGGGACAACACATGTCAGTCTAGTTTGAACACAAGGTTCATCTATGTTCGAGATTGAAGAATCTTTCTCTTTAATAGAAATAGACGAGACAGAGCTTTTATTTCTAGTGACGCGTTTATCAGAGATACTACTCTTGTCCATAGAGTCAGATCGCTATAAACACAGACTTGTAAGGTCTTGAACGTGTTTGCCTACTCTGATACCAATTGAAAAGACGGGGGTCTAACAACCATTCCCAATATTTCGATTAGCAATCTGTATGGACAAACTCCAATATACTTTCTAGAGAATCAACTAGATAGTCAGATTCAATCAATAGAAAATATATCAAAGAGTTATTATCCCAATCTCTCAATTTGATCTTTACTCAAGCAAATAGAAATCTGCGAGTCTTTATCAAAGAGAGATAACTTGGTGTTTGTGGGTGAAAACTGTTTCTGCTGGTTTTGGTAAATTTGGGTGTGTACGGATGAGGAACGAATCTAAACCCTAAACAAATGCACTATACGGGAGTGCTTTTTATTCGAGAGATCAATCTATACAATTCTGGACTAAACCAAGAAATGGCCGTTCCAGACTTGTTTCGGTCATAAAGTGAAGGAGATGGGTATGATCTTAGGGAGGGAGGCGAAGACGGTGTTGAGATTCTGAAGGTATTGGTTGTTTATGACTTGTATTAGAATGATGAACTGGCTTGCACAATGTAAGCTATCAGTTATGGGTGTTTTCTGGATACTGATGACAACACTTGGTTTTTTCTGTGTTTTTTTCGTGTTGTTTGGAAATAGGTGAAATACCTATTTATACAAGTCAATGAGCGCAACCCTCATCTCATAGGAAGTGAAGGAGGTGAAGTGATGGAGTAGTGGGGTCGTTTAGGAATGTTGATTGTTACACGATCACACCTTTGCCCACTTCCCTCATCACTATTAACCGTCCACTCTTCCTGACACGTTCTTGTAGAGGCGCGCTGCACGCTGTAAACCTCCATACCAATACCCCAGTGAGTATCCCCTAGTTTGTGACATGTTTGATATCTCGAGTGAGTTGATCGAGTCGTGAGACCCGCATGAAATAGCACGTGATGCTACTAAGTTATTTAAGAAATCGATATTCATATGATATCGTGTATATTCTATGCATGCATATGATCAATATGTATGAAGCATCGCTGTTTTAAAGCTTAATGGAGTAAGTCGCGGATTAAGTGTCTTAAAATAATAGCATGTTCAAACATCTTCAAGGGATCGTTTGAAGGCCGCATGGGCGGGCCATCCCTTGGCCGATCACTCCATGTGGTAGAGTGACGGACGGTGATCACCAAGGTGCCTCATTGGATGTTTAACTCTTAGCCTAGGCTGTCCGACCAAGCTGGTAAAGTTGGACGGATGAGATGATCTGCGGCACATGTTTGCGACCGTTGATGGATTTTAGGGTTTTAAAGAGGTTCGCAAGCATCACTCTTTATCTTGACCGAAATCGAGCATGGACAAGGTTTTTGGTGGGACCGACAGGGCATGTGTGTAGACGGTCTTACAGTATGCATGTTCGTACCACTTTGTCTCATGAAGGTGCTATCTAGGCTACTCAACTTGTACGGCAAAGATGAGTGGTCGTCGGATCGATTTGCGACAGTAAATCCGTTGCCGCAAATGATTTAGAGAACGCGCGACATGCCACCTTGGGGGTACGTTTTGAGGCGCCCGACCATGGTCTACTTTGGTCGGATGGTCACATGCACAGGTGGGCCCACGGTGATCACGTCAACATCCTTGGGACCTCTTGAGTCTTTATTTACACCCTCCGTTTAGGCTGGTGAAGATGGATGGACAGATCGAACTACGACAAATGTACATTATCGTAAATAGTAACGTAAATGCAACATGGGCCAAATAAATTGGCAAGATGCGCTTCTCCTTTGGGGAGGTTGATCATGTGGGGCCCACGTTGGGATGGCGGTGAACATATGTGCACCTTCCCAATGGTCCTAGGCGTGATCTAAGCCATCCAATTATACTGCCTAAGTTGGATGGTTGTGATCGATTTAAGACACTAGTGGAACTTCCACAACCCTTTAAAGCATCACTCCAACCATATTTTGAGCAAACGTTCATTTCTCCATGGCATTACCGTGAGAAAGCCGATCGGGTAGGTGAAAAGTGGGTCCGCCAACGTATGTGTTGGTGCTTCCCTGATCCTACATGGGATGATCTAATCCGTCCAACTATGCTGGCGAAGTTGGGCGGTCATGATTAATTTAAGACAGCTTTAAGCTATCTTGCTCGTTCGAGCCTTTCCTAAAACAACGCGGACATCTCTCTTTGGGGACGGCGTTTGACGGGCGTTGGGAGTGTAGTGTGATGTTCGAGCGACTAGGGCATAGGTGGGCCCGCCGGCGGTCATCATGGCGATCGCCTGTTCCTGCTAGGGTTCGTCTAGGCTGGTTAAATCATGCGGTCAACTTGCGTGGCCGTGATCATTTCTGAGACTTATATGGACATTCTAGATTTCCCTTGGGAAATTAAATATGCTCGATCGGGGCTAACCAAAGCGCGTCGATACAGACTCTCTCTCAAAGAGTGATGTAGCCTATGTGAGTATTTTGTGCATGTCTTAATATTGGCACGGAGATTCATGCTACTCGCTAAGAGTGAACACTCATCATCATGTCATGTCAATAATGAGAGTTCGGCTGAGAACACAGCACGGAAAATACTAGGCAAATCATGCATTAATTGTTAATGTTAATAAAATTCACAGAATATTTGGGATTACTGTTGCATGCACCATTCTGGGTGAATTTTGTGTATTTATTAAATTGCTTCGAATAAATAAAGTGAAGAGGTATTCATCACTTATCAAACGCCTTTACCCTTTGCAGGATGTCATCGCATTATCAAACGGCTTTACTCTTTGCAGGATGTCAGCGCATTAAATTTGGTTTTATAATTTTAGCCCTGAACTAAAATCCACCATCAACATTAAGTCCCCTGCCTAGCACGCAATAGTTGCACTATTGTGGGGTAGGCAGTAGATGGTGACAAATAAAGATAAAACTTATGAGACAAAGTTAGATATTACCAAGAGAGATGTGTTTTCCTGTCCTTGGAGCATGTCACGTTCAAGAGACTTCTAGGTGAGCATTCCCCTAGCATGATGTCGTTTGGCCCAAGGTAGATTAGGTCTATGGTTGGTTGGATTCTAAAACTATTCATGATGATATCGTAAACCCCGACTCTGATGAGAACGAGCCCTATCATGAGTAATATCCTTAAATGGCTACTGAAGCAATTTCTAAAAAAGATGTTGAAGCAGCTCCCAAAGAGAATGGTGATATATTTTTCGGAAAGAATGTTGAAGCGGCTTCTGAAGTGAACGTCGAGGCTGCTCCTAAAGAGAGAACATTGCAGCTTCAGGAGTGAACATCGACGCGGATCCCGGAGAAAGCATTAAAGCAGCTTCTGGAGCGAATGTCGAGGTAGGTCCCGGAGAGAGCGTTGAAGCAGCTTCTTCTTCTGGAGAGAGTATTGAAGCATCTTCTGAAGCGAACGTCGAAGTTGGAGAGAGCGTTGAAGAAACTTCTGGAGGGCGGCTCCCGGAGAGAGCGTTGAAGCGGCTTTTTCTTCAATTTAATTTTCCCTTGCGAATTACATGCTCCTTGATTGACCATCTCTCTTGTGTTGAATAAGTCCTTGACTCTGTCCGTAGTGGTTATTGCTATGGTGAAGCTCGGGCATTGGCGGTCTTCATATAGTGGTAGAGCTTGTCTCGAGGGATAAGCTAATGATGGGACCGATATCTTCCTTGATGTTGCCTCATTGAATGAAAAATAGGGACACATTCCCCTGCCCACGAGTATCCACTGAGCCTTCGACTTGATGGACGTTGTCACGCTGGGTTCATGAGGCCGTCTTTATATCTGTGTTGCATTTCATAAATGTCCAGGAATATCACTGGTCTTTGACAATATGTTTGCACTCTTGAGTATATCCTCATCTTTGGACATCTTGGAATCATAATGATAGAGTGCTTGCATCTATCTAAATTCGTTATCTTTGAGATGGGCAGTGCTAAGCATTCCCCAGACAAACTCCTCTACCATTATCATCTTTGGATCGTGTCTTTGAGGAGTAGGGAAGTTCCTTCATGCGAATGACTTAACTAATAGGATCTGAAAATATGATGAAGCTCTTTTCATGGAGAATTTGTATGTACCTCTTAAGTCTCGGTTGCAATCTCCTTTGGTAACGCAACTACTTCTTCTACGGGAGACGAAATTCTGAAAGCGTCTCTCACTGATGTTGCATACATCGCTATCTTCTTGTGGCTACTCCCTTGAGGTGTCGTCTTAGAGTAGATATGAAGATGTCCGCGCTCGTGGTCGACATAATAGGCGAACCCTTTATGATGATTTGGAGATGACAATATTCGTTGAGTCTTCCAAAACGCTTCCTTGCCCATGAAGCCTTGGAGTTCCTTCCCAATTCGCGGAGATGGCATCGTGAGGGTATCTTGGGTCTTGGATGGGTCCACTTTGATTCCTCAGCAGTCATCCGGAATCCCAAAAATTTGTCGAAGAAACGCCGAAAGCGCATTTCAAAGGATTCATCTTCAACTTGTTTTCACGGCACTCGAACACTTGTCGTAAGACTCCTGTGTGGGCCGCCCGAGCTTTTGATTTGACTACTATATCATCCACGTAGTCTTCAACTTGATTATACATCATGCCGTGGAAGATTGTCGTCATAGCACGTTGATACGTTGCACCGGCATTCTTTAAACCAAATGGCATTACAGTATAAAAATTTCCAAGAGGAGTTCGAAAAGCTGCCTTACTTGCGTCATGCTCATACATTCTTATCTGATTGTATCCGTTATATCCATCCATGAAGGAGAACACGCCGTGTCCGCTGGTGGCATCCACTAACATATCGATGTTAAGTAGAGGAAAATCATCTTTGGGGCAGCATCTGTTCAAGTCTCTGAAATCCACACAACACCTGATCTGTCCATTTTTATTTTTTATCGGAACCACATTAGCCAACAAAGGTTGGATGATGAATGGGTTTGATGAAGCCGAGGAAGCTAGCAACTTCGAATCTCGAGTCTTGATTTGGTCTTATACCTCGTGTCTGAACTGCCTTGGAGCCTGTTTAACCTGCTTGGATCCAGGTATGACATGTAGATGATGGGTGACCAATTTTTTATTTTAACCGGTCATTTATTCATACATCCAAGTGAATATGTCCTGGTATTCTTTGATAAGTTCCATGAGCTTCGTGCGTTCATCCGTACACAAGGTTGAGCTGGTGGAGATAAGCCTAGGAGATTCCTCATTCCCGATGTTAACGATTTCGAGCTCATCAGTTGTGGAATTGGTTCCATCTTGCAGCTGTCGTGGAGCATCTAGCACTTCTTATTGTGGCTCATCGTTGTTGTAGCATCCCATTAGGCGGAGAGACTGAGTATTAGTCTCCCCTCTTAATTGCTAACAGCGGCGTCGGTACGAGGTTTTCCCTTTCTGATCACGGCTCGCTATAAAAGTTCGCTCCCTCTTAGTGTGAGCGTGGGTCGTGCCTTCACATGATGAAGTAGAATTGGTACGTCTTGTCAACAAAGATGCATCGTGGAACTTAGCCTTCAATGATGCAAGTCGGTCCTCTTCCTGGATTGACACCCACATGGGGAGTGGGATGCAATGAACTATGTTTGATTCTTCCTGCAGAGTTTATCTTGGTTCAAACAATTCCGCTCCACATATTGGTGCGTAAGGAGACAATGATGCAGGAATACAAACGACTTTTTTGTTCAGTATAGTCTTCAGGAATTGGTGATACGTCGAGGGGAAGATCTTATTGTCATGAAGGCATGGTCTCCCCAGTATCATATGGTAGTCCCGCTCCTTTTCTATGAATTTTAATTTCACCTTTGATTGGATGGGCCCTACAGATAAATTCAGATTTACATACCCGTACGTGTTGGTTTGGTTTCCTTCAAAGTCTGTCATCGTGGTAGGCTGCTGCACGACCTTGCTTGGGCTAACCTTGGCCGTACAGAGTGTCCCGAGGTTAATCACATTCGAAGACGCTCCTGTGTCAATGAGGGCCCTCTTGAACTCTGAATCCTTGATGCGTGCAGTAACTTGTAGGGCCCGGTTGTGACCTTCTTCCGCCATCATATCTTCCTCTGTAAATGTAACCTTATTCACAAATATGTCTGGTGTTTTGGAAGCTTCTGGATGCAAAGGAGTTAAATTCACGTCCAGAGCTATCTGGTTGTTGATGGCGACAAACGTCTCCTTCGCCGATTCTTCGAGAGGTATAAAAGTTCGTATAAACTTTCCACTAGAGAAGCAGCTTCATGGTCCACCGACCTCTGGTTCACAGTGAAACTATTGACTTGAGGAGGATCGTTGCGAGGATCAGTCTCAAATGTAGAAATCTCCGTGACAGGGGAACCGCTCATATCTGATGTCATCTTTATGAGGAGATCGAGTATACCATTTATTGTTTCTCTGATCAGGTTCATGTTCCTCGTGTGAATCTCCTACACCCGTGCTAACTCGATCAATGTTTGGATTCTCCCGGTTACACCATCAGACACGCCATTGGGAAGAGGGGTATCTTCATTGGAGGAACTTTGACCGGGATTTGAAATTATTGGGGAAGTCCTAAGACCAACCATTTTGAAATCAACCAAATGGGATTGGGTATTGAAGAAATTGACTTCACAACTGAGAGATTAATCTCCAAGTGTGGTCGCCAAATGTTTATGGATGAAAACTGTTTCTGCTGGTTTTGGTAAATTTGGGTGTGTGCGGATGAGGAACGAATATAAACCCTAAACAAATGCACTTCAAGGGAGTGCTTTTGATTCGAGAGATCAATCTAACAATTTGGGTGTGTGCGGATGAAAATACACCCAACTAATCAAAATCATATAATCAAATTTTAGTTCAATGCAAAAATCATAATAGAGTTGTTATAATTCATTAAAAGTAGAAATGTATCACTTTTACCGAAACAACGGCTTCCTCCATCGCTCCAAGGATTGGGTTTAGCTCTTCATCATGGAAACACGCTCAAAAGTTGATTTCATTGCTCAAAAGTGTTTACAAATGATAAAAAGGAGAGAAATTGAATAAACCAGGAAATTGCAACACTTTTATGGTGTTGCAAGTCCATTATTCTGAGAGATCGATATAAAGAAAGTGTCGTTATAATTGTAGCGTATAATATCTTGTTAATAAACGCCAATCTTGTAGCATGAACAACAGATGGGTGTGCGTCTTATGTTCTTGATGTTCTTCACGGCAGCAGCAATGGTGTTTCTCTGTAACTTGAATCTCCGGCTCTGTTGAGGCTCCGTAACTCTCCCCCAAACTCTCTATCCACCTCTAAGACATCCCTACACATTATTTATACTCGCAAGCTCCAAAATCTCTCATCATAACTGTTCCAAATCTTCTATTTTATTTCTTTGCAAAATACGGGAAAAATTTCCCTTTTTAATCTCTACACGCGTCTGTTGGAAGATGCGGTCATCCAAACATGAAATATGCAGGAAAAAGATTGAGCAGAACACTCTCAGGACACACGCAAAAACTCCAAAAATAACTCGAAGAAAATCCCCGAGAATAATATTTATCCTCTTTGTTTCTTATGTTTGCACGTTCTATTCCCTCTTTCTCGAAACAAACCTCGTTACCAGCCACTGATTAATTGTAACGGGTTGATAAGAGTCCCAATTCAAACCAAATATCCGAGAAAATCTCGGTCAAATCCACTCCGCATGTGAGTGAAATAATTTCCCGCTAAATTCGAACTACAAAAGGTAAGTGATGGAGTCTGCCCTGATCCAAAAATTGGGTGTTGATAGCCGCGGGTGTAAATAGTAAAAAGGATGCCCCTCAGTAATTGAGGTGCCCCTTATCCAAATGAGGGGTGCCTTTAGTAATTATCTTCCACGAGCACAAGAACTACTTTTCGAGCCAATTTTTCCACACATGTTTATTTCTCCAAAAATACCTACATGAGATAAAATACCAAAATAAGTACAAGAATGGGTACTAACAAAATAGAAAATCGAGATGAAAATAGACACATAAATGCATATATCACCTTATGATTAATTAGCTCAAGTCTGAGATCTGAGCTCATTCAAGGAACTGTGTTTATGATCAAGTCTCTTTTTCCTCCTGAATTGTGAGAGGGATCCCTTTTGATTTGAGAAATTATCATAAAACTTCTTGTCATCAAAATATGAGACATAGTTTGAGTTCTAACCAAAAGAGTTTTGACTTGAGGAGGATGACAACCTGTTGACAATTTCTTTGTACCCTTGAATTATCTTTATCAGGTTATTTCGCATATCATCATTTTTCCTTCTTTCTCCTGTTTTTTTTTTTTCAAATCAAGGGACACATTATTTTCAGAAACAACATCTTGGTCTTTCCTTATACGATTCTTATTAAGACTTCTGAACTCATTGAACTGACCTTCCTGGTAACATACACATGGTATGTATAAAAACCAATGGGTTTTGACATACGAATGTCAGTTATACCTTTTGAGGATTAAGTCTAAGGTGTGTTGAAGTTGAACAAGAGAATTTTTATTCAACTTAGAGTTTCCCTTTTGGCTAACAGAATCTTTTGCTTAGCAAAAGAGACGTACTTTCTGATCACACGAGTGATTAGGCAGTTTAGTCTTAACATTCTCGTCAGGAGATTTCTTCCTTCCGTATGGTGTGGAATTTCCTTGATCAGAGGAAACTAACACATCTTCTTAATTAGAAGGGATTCTATTTTTACTTCAGTGTTTGGAGCATTTTCGGTTGTAGCGAAGTAATTGGTATATTAACCGCCCAAAGCGTCCTTAAATATAGAGCTTACTCAAGTGATGTTCTATTTCCAATGCATCCTTTTCAAGGTTTCCCTCAAGAGTCATACATGAAGAATGATCTTCAGTATTTTCTTTGGATTTGCAGTCTCTTATCATACAAAGAAGAACACTGACGTGTTGTTTCATCCGATTGAGTCTATCAACTTGTATTCTAATAAGATTTAGAATCATTTCACTCTCTTCAGTTGTTTCCCATTTATTTTTAGAAAATAGACTCTTTTAAAAAGTAATCGGGACAGCACATGTCAGTCTAGTTTGAACACAAGGTTCATATATGTTCGAGATTGAAGAATCTTTCTATTTAATAGAAATAGACGAGACAGAGATTTTATTTCTGGTGACGCGTTTATCAGAGATACTACTCTTGTCCATAGAGTCAGATCGCTATAAACACAGACTTGTAAGGTCTTGAACGTGTTTGCCTACTCTGATACCAATTGAAAAGACGGGGGTCTAACAACCATTCCCAATATTTCGATTAGCAATCTGTATGGACAAACTCCAATATACTTTCTAGAGAATCAACTAGATAGTCAGATTCAATCAATAGAAAATATATCAAAGAGTTATTATCCCAATCTCTCAATTTGATATTTACTCAAGCAAATAGAAATCTGCGAGTCTTTATCAAAGAGAGATAACTTGGTGTTTGTGGGTGAAAACTGTTTCTGCTGGTTTTGGTAAATTTGGGTGTGTACGGATGAGGAACGAATCTAAAACCTAAACAAATGCACTATACGGGAGTGCTTTTTATTCGAGAGATCAATCTATACAATTTTGGCCTAAACCAAGAATTGGCCGTTCCAGACTTGTTTCGGTCATAAAGTGAAGGAGATGGGTATGATATTAGGGAGGGAGGCGAAGACGGTGTTGAGATTCTGAAGGTATTGGTTGTTTATGACTTGTATTAGAATGATGAGGCGGCTTGCACAATGTAAGCTATCAGTTATGGGTGTTTTCTGGATACTGATGACAACACTTGGTTTTTTCTGTGTTTTTTTCGTGTTGTTTGGAAATAGGTGAAAGACCTATTTATACAAGTCAATGAGCGCAACTCTCATATCATAGGAAGTGAAGGAGGTGAAGTGATGGAGTAGTGGGGTCGTGTAGGAATGTTTATTGTTACACGATCACACCTTTGCCCACTTCCCTCATCACTATTAACCGTCCACTCTTCCTGACACGTTCTTGTAATGGCGCGCTGCACGTTGTAAACCTCCATACCAATACCCCAGTGAGTATCCCCTAGTTTGTGACATGTTTGATATCTCGAGTGAGTTGATCGAGTCGTGAGACCCGCATGAAATAGCACGTGATGCTACTAAGTTATTTAAGAAATCGATATTCATATGATATCGTGTATATTCTATGCATGCATATGATCAATATGTATGAAGCATCGCTGTTTTAAAGCTTAATGGAGTAAGTCGCGGATTAAGTGTCTTAAAATAGAAGCATGTTCAAACATCTTCAAGGGATCGTTTGAAGGCCACATGGGCGGGCCATCCCTTGGCCGATCACTCCATGTGGTAGAGTGACGGACGGTGATCACCAAGGTGCCTCATTGGATATTTAACTCTTAGCCTAGGCTGTCCGACCAAGCTGGTAAAGTTGGACGGATAAGATGATCTGCGGCACATGTTTGCGACCGTTGATGGATTTTAGTGTTTTAAAGAGGTGCGCAAGCATCACTCTTTATCTTGACCGAAATCGAGCATGGACAAGGTTTTTGGTGGGACCAACCGGGCATGTGTGTAGACGGTCTTACGGTGTGCATGTTCGTACCACTTTGTCTCATGAAGGTGCTATCTAGGCCACTCAACTTGTCCGACAAAGATGAGTAGTCGTGATCGATTTGCGACAGAAATCCATTGCAGCAAAGGATTTAGAGGCCGCACGATATGCCACCTTTGGGCATGTATTTCGAGGCGCCTGTCCATGGTCTACTTTGGCCGGATGGTCACATGCACAGGTGGGCCCATGGTGATCACGTCAACATCCTTGGGACCTCTTGAGTCTATATTTACACCCTCCGTTTAGGCTGGTGAAGATGGATGGACACGGTCAAACTACGACAGATATACATTGTCGTAAACCCTAATTAGGGTTTTGAAATAGTCACGTAAATGCAACATGGGCCAAACGAATTGGAAAGCTGCGCTTCTCCTTTGGGGAGATCGATCTTGTGGGCCCACATTGGGCTGCCAGGGAACATATGTGCACCTTCCCAATGGTCCTAGGCGCGATCTAAGCCATCCGATTATGCTGCATAAGTTGGATGGTTGTGATCGATTTAAGACACTAGTGGAACTTCCGCGACCCTTTAAAGCATCACTCCAACCATATTTTGAGCAAACGTTCATTTCTCCATGGCATTACCGTGAGAAATCCGATCGGGTAGGTGAAAAGTGGGTCCACCAACGTATGTGTTGGTGCTTTCCTGATCCTACATGAGATGATCTAATCCGTCCAACTATGCTGGCGAAGTTGGGCGGTCATGATTAATTTAAGACAGCTTTAAGCTGTCTTGCTCGTTCGAGCCTTTCCTAAAACAACGTGGACATCTCTTTTTGGGGACGGCGTTTAACGGGCGTTGGGAGTGTAGTTTGATGTTCAACCGACTAGGGCATAGGCGGGCCGCCGGCGGTCATCATGTCGATATGCGAGACTCTCTCTGTCAAAGAGTGATGTAGCCTATGTGAGTATTTTGTGCATGTCTCAATATTGGCACGGAGATTCATGCTACTCTGCTAAGAGTGAACACTCAGTCATCATGTCATGTCAATAATGAGAGTTCGGCTGAGAACACAGCACGGAAAATACTAGGCAAATCATGCATTAATTGTTAATGTTAATAAAATTCACAGAATATTTGGGATTACTGTTGCACGCACCATTCTGGGTGAATTTTGTGTATTTATTGAATTGCTTCGAATAAATAAAGTGAAGAGGTATTCATCACTTATCAAACGCCTTTACCCTTTGCAGGATGTCATCGCATTATCAAACGGCTTTACTCTTTGCAGGATGTCAGCGCATTAAATTTGGTTTTATAATTTTAGCCCTGAACTAAAATCCACCATCAACATTAAGTCCCCTGCCTAGCACGCAATAGTTGCACTATTGTGGGGTAGGCAGTAGATGGTGACAAATAAAGATAAAACTTATGAGACAAAGTTAGATATTACCAAGAGAGATGTGTTGTCCTGTCCTTGGAGCATGTCACGTTCAAGAGACTTCTAGGTGAGCATTCCCTAGCATGATGTCGTTTGGCCCCAGGTAGATTAGGTCTATGGTTGGTTGGATTCTCAAACTATTCATGATGATATCGTAAACCCCGACTCTGATGAGAACGAGCCCTATCATGAGTAATATCCTTAAATGGCTACTGAAGCAATTTCTAAAAAAGATGTTGAAGCAGCTCCCAAAGAGAATGGTGATATATTTTTCGGAAAGCCTGTTGAAGCGGCTTCTGAAGTGAACGTCGAGGAAGCTCCTAAAGAGAGAACATTGCAGCTTCTGGAGTGAACATCGACGCGGATCCCGGAGAAAGCATTAAAGCAGCTTCTGGAGCGAATGTCGAGGTAGGTCCCGGAGAGAGTGTTGAAGCAGCTTCTTCTTCTAGAGAGAGTATTGAAGCATCTTCTGAAGCGAACGTCGAAGTTGGAGAGAGCGTTGAAGCAGCTTCTGGAGGGCGGCTCCCGGAGAGAGCGTTGAAGCGGCTTTTTCTTCAATTTAATTTTCCCTTGCGAATTACATGCTCCTTGATTGACCATCTCTCTTGTGTTGAATAAGTCCTTGACTCTGTCCGTAGTGGTTATTGCTATGGTGAAGCTCGGGCATTGGCGGTCTTCATATAGTGGTAGAGCTTGTCTCGAGGGATAAGCTAATGATGAGACCGATATCTTCCTTGATGTTGCCTCATGGAATGAAAAAGAGGGACACAGTCCCCTGCCCACGAGTATCCACTGAGCCTTCGACTTGATGGACGTTGTCACGCTGGGTTCATGAGGCCGTCTTTATATCTGTGTTGCATTTCATAAACGTCCAGGAATATCACTGGTCTTTGACAATATGTTTGCACTCTTGAGTATATCCTCATCTTTGGACATCTTGGAATCATAATGATAGAGTGCTTGCATCTCTCTAAATTTGTTATCTTTGAGATGGGTAGTGCTAAGCAGTCCCCAGACAAACTCCTCTACCATTATCATCTTTGGATCGTGTCTTTGAGGAGTAGGGAAGTTCCTTCATGCGAATGACTTAACTAATAGGATCTGCAAATATGATGAAGCTCTTTTCATGGAGAATTTGTATGTACCTCTTAAGTCTCGGTTGCAATCTCCTTTGGTAACGCAACTACTTCTTCTACGGGAGACGAAATTCTGAAAGCGTCTCTCATCGATGTTGCATACATCGCTATCTTCTTGTGGCTACTCCCTTGAGGTGTCGTCTTCAGTAGATATGAAGATGTCCCGCGCTCACTCTCGTGCGGGCTGACATAATAGGCGAACCCTTTATGATGATTTGGAGATGACAATATTCGTTGAGTCTTCCGAAACGCTTCCTTGCCCATGAAGCCTTGGAGTTCCTTCCCAATTCGCGGAGATGGCATCGTGAGGGTATCTTGGGTCTTGGATGGGTCCACTTTGATTCCCTCAGCAGTCATCTGGAATCCCAAAAATTTGTCTGAAGAAACGCCGAAAGCGCATTTCAAAGGATTCATCTTCAACTTGTTTTCACGGCACTCGAACACTTGTCGTAAGACTCCTGTGTGGGCCGCCCGAGCTTTTGATTTGACTACTATATCATCCACGTAGTCTTCAACTTGATTATACATCATGCCGTGGAAGATTGTCGGCATAGCACGTTGATACGTTGCACCGGCATTCTTTAAACCAAATGGCATTACAGTATAAAAATTTCCAAGAGGAGTTCGAAAAGCTGCCTTACTTGCGTCATGCTCATACATTCTTATCTGATTGTATCCGTTATATCCATCCATGAAGGAGAACACGCCGTGTCCGCTGGTGGCATCCACTAACATATCGATGTTAAGTAGAGGAAAATCATCTTTGGGGCAAGATCTGCTCAAGTCTCCAAATCCACATAACACCTGATCTGTCCATTTTTATTTTTTACCGGAACCACATTATCCAACCAGGTTGGATGATGAATGGGTTTGATGAAGCCGAAGCTAGCAACTTCTGAATCTCAGTCTTGATTTGGTCTTATACCTCGTGTCTGAACTGCCTTGAGACTGTTTAACCTGCTTGGATCCAGGTATGACATGTAGATGATGGGTGACCAATTTTTTATTTTAACCGGTCATTTATTCATACATCCAAGTGAATATGTCCTGGTATTCTTTGATAAGTTCCATGAGCTTCGTGCGTTCATCCGTACACAAGGTTGAGCTGGTGGAGATAAGCCTAGGAGATTCCTCATTCCCGATGTTAATGATTTCGAGCTCATCAGTTGTGGAATTGGTTCCATCTTGCAGCTGTCATGGAGCATCTAGCCCTTCTTATTGTGGCTCATCGTTGTTGTAGCATCCCATTGGGCGGAGAGACTGAGTATTAGTCTCCCCTCTTAATTGCTAACAGCGGCGTCGGTACGAGGTTTTCCCTTTCTGATCACGGCTCGCTATAAAAGTTCGCTCCCTCTTAGTGTGAGC